>CM030895.1:24196040-25532290 GCA_018136845.1 Heterotis niloticus | reverse complement strand
GCGCACAGAGGGGCAGAATAAAAACATCAAATGTATAACGTGTTGTTGTCATTGTCGTTGTCCCCGTGACTCGATCGCACACTTCCAGCGTTTCTGAGGATGGTTGGTGGCGTGGAAGTGCGGGTGGCGCCTCCTTCTGCTCGCCGGCATTACTGCATCGCCCGCTGTCCATCACCTGAAGCGGTGACTGCGCCTTTGTCCCCTTTCGCAGAGAACACAATTTCCCTGTTATTTCTTCCCAAAAATTAAAGTTACGTCTTTTTAAAGACTTTAAAGGTGATCCAGAGCACTGGTACACACTCTGCTGCTTTTCTAAATACTTTTTTTTTGTTTTGTTTATTACTGTAAGAAGTTGCAGTTTCTTTAATTCTCATGTGCCTGTTTGACTTAACTGAAAGCTTTTTGTCGGTTGGAGTTCAGTTGTGTTTGTGAGCAAAATATGTTAAAGGGAGTTAAGTAGAAGTGCCTGCCATAGGGCTGTTACTTATGAATAGAAACATTTGCAAAAAAAAAAAAAGGCATGGAGGAAAAGGAAATACAATTGTCATTATTACCCTAATAAACAAAATAATATTATTTGTCTGTCATTGTAATGTTATTTATAGGAATAGCTGTAACTCCTCCTATGCCTGTACTTCATTTGCATTATTTTCCACTTAAAACATATTTTCTGCTTTCTTAACTAATGTACATTAATGATAAGTTATATTTTGCATTATAATACTCAAGGCACTGTAGAAGATTTGGTCAAAACAGACATTTCAGGGTCAAAAAGAAAAACAGTGATGGTAAATTGAAACTGTAATGTTAAAGAAAACTCCGGCACTGAGCTGCAGTTTTCTTTAACATTACAGTTTCAATTTGCTCTTTGCCTGCTGCAGCTAAAATTCTCGCACAGTGCAATAAAAACAACACAGAAGTGAAAGATCGGACATTGTGATAGTCTGTCGAGAGTTTGGCAGGAGTAGCAGACCTGCCTATGTGGGATCACTAGAATTGGGACTACAGAGAGCAGTAATTCAAACAACCATTTTCTATTTTTAAAAAGGGGGATTTGCTTCATTGCAGTTCATTCGGTGAGGTACATGTTTTCATGGTGATGTACCATTAAGCAGCTGACAGATGCTCTTTTCACACACAGTCCATTTAGTACTGAGTACTCATATACTGTCTGCATGTATAAATTAACGTATAAGAAGTGTTTCATTAGTCAAAATATTGCTGCTGCATGGAGCTTGTGCTTACTGACTAAAGAATTTAGAAAGAAACTGTTCATTTTGCTGGGGGATTTTAATGAATAATGTAGGTGCATTTCATCCACTGTGTGTCTGGCAGCAAGGAAATTGGTGCCAGGGTACAGTATTTCATTCGGTTAATCCTAGCTCTAACCTTAATCCTATCCCTAACCCTAATCCTAACCTTAACTTTAAATTTAACCCCAACCCGAGGCCTAAAAAGAGACAAAGTTGTAGTGATTTTGAGAGCCGCAGACCAAAGGAAAATTGCATATAATTTATATTCACATGAAATGCCGAGCTGACCATCAGACTAATTGCACTTCACTGCATTACTATATGAAGCAATTCATCAGCTTCATATTAATGATAAAGACAAAGGCAAATTTAAAGATTTAAAGTTTGGGCTGCAAGAAAGGCAGATGAACATCCAGAATACCAAACAATAAAGGGTGAACCCGTGGACATCCTGGACAGTGATTTGCATTTCTGTCAGTTGTGCTGCTGGTGGAACTCCTGTGACCATGACCCCCAGCAGAGCCAGCCAGGCGTAGCACTCACTGGACAAGATTTGGTTCAGGCCTTGAGGAAACCCAGATATGCTGGTGCTTGGCCTGTGCCAAACAGATACGTCCCAACTGATGGCCTCCAAACCTCATTGTGCACTACAACGAATAGTGCAGGGAGATCTGCCAGTTTCATTGCATCGATAAATGAAATTACTCACAACATCTTGATAAAACAGCAGGAGTTCTGACATAATCTTACATATCACTTGTTGCAAGATATATCCTTGTTTGCTAAGTTTAAAATAACATATGGTAGTAGTTTTCAAAATTATACCCTAGTGCCCACTGTAATAGTTATAATAAAACAATTATATGTTCTGTAACTATTCATCAACTCCAAGCTAAACTTTTAGAAGGATAGCTTTATATCTTGTAACCAAAGTGCCATTATAGCGCTTATGGTTTTGGAAAACATACATCTGGTTATTTAATTGTACCTGTAAAAATGGCCATTTTTCCAGCTCCTTAGAAGGTAGGTTTACGTTTTTTAATTGAGAAATATAAAATAATCAACACTGTGAGCATCTAAGTAAATAAAGTTGCAAAATGAGTAAATGCGATGCTAATATTTAAACTGTACCACATTGGTTATAAAATTATTTATGTAATCTAAAACGCCAAGTAAATAATGTAGCCGGTAATGCTATTAATCTCTGTGTCTGTAAAGCTCAGTCTCTGTGTTTGTCTTTCTGTTCATTTGTTCTATATGCACAGCTTTTTTTTTCAAGCCTTAGACTTGAAATTTGGCAGACAAATGCTTCTCACCCCAAGTGAAGTTTTTGCAAAGTCAGGTCCATTAAGCTCCAGAATGGCTACTTACTATTTTGAAAGTTTAAAATTCAGTTTTTCGCCAGGCTTGGAGAAGCAGGAGAAGTGATATTACACCTAGAATGTACATATGAGATGCTGACAGTTCCGCATAGGCATGCGCACACACACACACTTTCTTACACAGTGGAGAATGGCTGCCTCACACACTCTTCTCACTCAAACACTGAGTAATAATAAAGTTTGGAGAAATATTGTTTATTGTTACTGTCTACACTCTCATATCCAAATGTCCTAAATTCAACAAACTGAAAGATAAAGAAGGTTAATAATATATAATTTATTATTTCTGTGTGCATATTGCTATAGCCATCATGCATGTTGCTGTAAGTGTCATCTGTGTGTTCGACCACAGCAGCCAGTAACAAATGAAAATGTAAAAATGAATATGAAATTATACATGCTACACACGCTGCACTACACAAATATTGTGATATATGGGTAGTAAAGTTTGGCAATATATTTTTTGCTTTTTTCTTTCCAATTGACTATGGCCAACGTACGTCACTTTCTATGGCATTTCTCTGTTCAGCAGCACTGACAATACTTATGTACTAAATACAACCACTTTAATGTTAAAACAGTTTTGTGATTGTATAATGTGCTATAATTGTTTACCTTTTTCACCATGGTGATGTCAGGTAACTCAACTAGTAATATGTAATAGCGGGGAGATCTTAGTTATTATCTTTATGACTGCACTCACAGCCAGAATGTCCCACAAAACTAAATGGGTTTTCATCTTTTCTCCAGAATTTTAAAAATTAAAAATTAATTATTAAATCAATAATTACTTGGATTTAGTCCTGTGGTACAATATGGCTGCAGTATCTGTAGTATCAGTGATGGCTCAGATCAATAGCTGTTATTCATTCATTAACTTTTTCATTTGGTGAACACTGTTCTTCAGAGCACCTTGCTAATAACTGAATGACAGTTATTAAACTGTTCTTTATTATTCTGCTCATGCAGTTGTCTCCTCCCCGCAAATGACCACAGAGTATTATACGGTCATTCTACTCAGGTACAAGGTGCACACTTTTTCACCTAGTGATATTTTAAAAAATGCATTGAAGAGCAGCTCAACTGATCTGACTAATCTTGTTAACAGTCATCGCAATATTGCACAAGCATAGCCTATAGTTGTATGATCATAATTACGTACTGTAAATGTGCAGGATCGGCCTATCAGCAGTGAGAGCTCTCCTCTTAACTTCACTCGAAGATACGGGCTGTCCAGAAGCAGCCTGCCAATGAATAGGCTTTCTCTATTTACATATGGGTGTGTATGGCTGGGTAGTGTAGCTTTCCGGTGTTACTACGCCTATAGTTGCAAATATTATTCTGGAAATGTGATGTCCGCAGAACTCATGGAGTAGAACCGTGAACACTTGGATTAGCAGGTCAGCTGAGGTCAGCTTTCAATTTTGTGTGCTCCATTTCTCAAGTGTGAGCTTCCCCAGGAAAGGCAGGTTTTCCAGGGGAACGTTGCTGAGGTGTGGAGCTGAGACTGTGCATTTCCAGGAGTTGCACCTTCTGATCTTGACACTCCAGAGTGACCGCACTGGAGGAGAATGAAACCAGCAGCATTTTAAAACTGGTGTGACTCATGAACGTGCAACCAACCCCCACTTCAAGCTTCTGGCTTCCTTAGGCAGTGCCTAAAGATGCACCATTTAACTCCAAAACACATTTCATAATAGGAATGCAATGCAGCTGGAGGGTTACAAGGTTACTTATTTATATTATGACCATTTATATTTTGCAGATAAATAATAAATTTAAATAATATATTTTCACATAGGCTCCGGACTGCTGAGACCCTAATCAGGATGAAGTGGTTAAAGATAACGGATGGATAGAAGGATATTTTCATGTTTTTTTTTTTTCATTTCAAAATATTTCATTGCATTAATGCATCTGTCTTTGAATTATCTATAATAAAATGCATACAGTTTTACATAACTTTTTTACAGCAATCCAAAATTATAATTTCATAAAAAATGTGACATAATGCACAAAAACTGTTGAGCATCGCGATCAACTGTAAACAATAAAAATGTTTTGGAATTATATTTAAATATGGTAGAATTTTAAAATATTGTAGCGATACGATGCGCAGATATGTTTCTTATAGCCGCTGCGTTTGTTGTGCTCATTATAATTAACCGTAAGGTTTTTGCCCTGGGATTCTCCCATGATGCCTCATCAAGAAGTTAAGATTAAAGATGAAGGCAGAATGTGTTGCTCCTTTGTTTTTGCTTACCCAAAAAATGTCACGATTTTGCCTGTAGCCCCCACGGCACCATGGGTTCTCATTGCTGTGGACGGATCTTGCTGACATCATTTAGAAAGACATTAAAGCGACTAAGGTAACACGGGTGAATTTTTGTCAGTTCCTCACAGCTGCTACCATTGCGGGCAAAATGGAATCGAAGGGAGTCGACGGAATGTGCGGATTAGAGGTGGGACAGTTCCCCTCTCCAAAATATTTCCGCAGGATGCCCACCGATTGTTTATTCCTCGTGTGCAGATGCCACTCGTGTGGCCTGTTTTTGGGAACACTATGCAGACTGCAGGACGCTTCTCCTCGCTGGTCCAAGTGGGAGGTTTTTAATGAAGTCCCCAGCTGTGGCAGTCCAAAGGAACCACAGTGTGAAGCCAGGGAAATCTCAGCTTCTCTGCTCCACTCCCTCGGGCTGTTTACCTCCATCGCAGCAGCTGAGGGCCAGATGAAAAAAAAAGGCCCAGTTTCGGACAGGACATCCACAACACGATGGTTCTTCGTACTTCTACATTTATTCATTCAGCAGAACGTACAACCCATAGTAAACAAAACTGTGCGCATTCAACAGTCTTTAGATGTGGACAAATGCTTTGCTTGGGTACTAACAGTGAAAACGGGTTTGACTGCTATTCACCGCAGGCAAATTCTCATTTCAGGAACAGAGTATAAACCTCTTTTTTAAATAATATACCTTACCTTGTCATTTGCTGCAGGAAAAAAGGTAGACAAATGGGGACAATGAGCAAGGCTGTCCAGGAGGAGAATTTAAACCTTAGTAATAGTGCCACCTGATGGAATAGTAGGCCACACATCGGTATTAAATATTAAAGTTTAAGGTTTAACTGTTTTGGGTAATAAATTCTGCAGACCTGTTGGCAGGATCTGGGACTGAAAGCTTTCACTAAACTCTGGCTGTTTTGGTCAAAATAGGTTTCCATTGTTGTATACAGCGCATAAAAAGAAGAAAAAAAACTGCAAATAAATGTTGCTACATTACATGTGACTTATAGCGCTGTTAAAGCAAATAGCACTTTTATAACATTTTTAACATCATCATCATAATTATAAATGGAAATGCAAAATAGATTTGAAAAAATTAAAGAGAAAAAAATGAAAACTGGAAAAATGACAAATGTCCATATGCTCTGTTTTAGGTGTTATTTCAAGGCTGTAACACTGATGTAAATTGGTAATGGTGACAGTGATGGTAATGAAATTTTAACACCATCATCATCATGAAATAATTAAATATAACATGGAAATAATTCAACTGAAAAAAGGACGATTAAAAAGCGACTTACTCTTTGTAGAGGACCATCGACGGGACTCCCTTCCAGTCCTAGACGGAAAGGGTGTGTGCTGTGGAAGTGAAGCGCTCTGCTTTCAGTATGTCAGTTTGCTTGGTACTAAATTTGTATAAAATCTCAAACAACTGTCAGTGAGTAAAGCTTCTGGCATAATACAGCAACTTTTTTTTTTTTTTTTTTTAATAGAAGAAGTTTATCAAAAATGAGGAACGTACCTTCCACACCAGATGCACAAACACACACCTTTCGGTTATTTTAAAATGTAAAAGTAGTATAAATGCGAGCTGATTTTTAGGGCAAAATCTCATAAATGAATCAATGTTATTTTATAATGAAGAAAGGTGAAACAAGTGAAAAAAATAAAGCATCTTATTTATACTCTAGAGTGAAAAAAAAAGAAAAAGTTCATCCCCACCAGGCAAATCGAGGGTTTGGTGGTTATTTATTTTTATTAAAATGGCATCATCCACAATTTTTGAGTTTTTAAACAGCCTCCGACATTATTCTTTTGCCATTTTAGAATATTATCTTCATGTAATAAACCTCAAAAGGATGGAAAATGCCATCGGTGTATTAAAACTTTGTGATTTTTTTTTGTTACTTGAGATACTGAAAAACGCAGATGAGTGGCAGGGAGGAGCTTCCGTGGTTTAGTTCTTGGTCAGTTTTAAGAGTCGTTGGATGTCAGGTTCGATGTCTATGGTTTTAAAATTCTTGCTGTACCGTTTAAATGGCTCTCCTTCAGGCCCGATGAGAAACTTCTCAAAGTTCCAGGAGATGTCTGCCCTGCTGACTGGGCTCCACACAACAGACCTGGGGTCTTGGATCAGAATGGTGGGGTCATCATCAGGATAGGGGAGTTTATGCTTCAGGTATGCGAAAACTGGGTGTGTGTTTGTGCCGTTCACGTCGCACTTCTCAAACATGGTGAAGCAAGGCTGGAACCCCCCTCCAGGGCGCACATGCATCAGCGAGTTCAGTATCTCCCCATTTGTGCAGTTCTCCTGCAGGTCAGACAGAGCACTGGTCAGTTTCAACCTCACCATCACACCTTAAGTAGCCAGTTTTTTGCCGTTTATTCACTTTCTGATGATGGACATAAAAGAAAAATATATGTAAAAATGTCTCTAATGCTGCTACACTTTATGACCAAAAGTATGTGGACACCTGAGCATCACCCCCATATGTGCTTGCTGAACTTCCCATTCCAAACCCATATATATATTCATATAGAGTTCTTCCCCGCTTTGCTACTACAACAGATCTCACTCTTATGGCAAGGCTTTCCACCAGATTTTGGAAATTTGTGCCCATTCAACCATAAGAGCATCAGTGAAGTTGGGCACTGATGTTGGGAGAGAAGTCTTGGCTCACATTCAGCCTTCCAATTTCATTCCAAAGGAGTTCAGTGGAGTTGAGGTCAGGGCTCTGTGCAGCCACTCAAGTTCTTCCACACCAACGTGGGCAAACCTTGTGTTTATGGAGCCTGCTTTGCCCAGTCATGCTGGAGCAGGAAAGGAGCTTCTTGTTCCCCAAACTGTGGCCACAAAGCTGGAAGCACACAGTTGTCTAGAATGTGTTTGTATGCTGAAACAGCTCAGCTCAGCTCGGTCATTAGAAGGGGGGATCCACATACTTTTGGTCATACAGCCTGTGTTTCTAGTGCACTGTAGAGTGGGCTGTCTGCAACAGCTTTACACTTCAAAATTATTATTTATTAATTTATTTCTTTCAGAACTACTTACAATGTTAAATACTGCCATCACTTTTTTTATTTTACTGATTTTTATTTTTATTCTTCCAGTATTATGCTCCTTGCAACTGTTTACCCTTCAGAATTACAGTTATTAATAATTTATTCTTTCCTCCAAAGCCACTTACAAAGTTAAATGCCAGAACTGCATTTAGTTATTTGGCTGCTTTTTATGTAGATGTTTGCAGTATTGTGCTACTTCCAATTATTTGCCCTCCAGAATGACAAGTATTTTAATAAATTAATAATTATTTATTCTTTGCTTCAAAGCCCCTTACTATGTTAAATACCATTACATTCGTTGCTTCAGCCGATTTTTATTTAGATGCTTAGAATATTAAACTACTCGCAATTATTTACCCACTTACACAACCGGGTAACTTTTACTAGAGCGCTTCCTAGCTCAGGGTTACTTCAGCGCAAACAAGGATTCAAACCCCAGTTCTTCGATTACAAGGTTGGAGCTACCTTGTGACCATCAAATAAAAAACCAAAACTGTTTTAGTCACAATTAGTTTTTTAGAAACACACAAAATATATATTTTTTAGATATCCTTTAAAAAAAAAAAAAAAAAAAAAACAAAGCACCAGCACAAATCAATGGCAATAGCAGGTCACCCCTTTGACGTGCACCTACCTGGTACCCGAACTGGTTGCATGGGAAGCCCAGGACTACAAGCCGGTGAGGGTATCTGCCCTGTAGCTCATTGAGCTGGCTGTAGTCCCGGGTGGTGGTCCCTCAAAGAGAAGCCACGTTCTCAATCAGGACCACCCTTCCTCTGTAGACGTTGAAATCTACGGACTCTCCCTGCAGAGTCGTGGCACGGAGGTCATAGAAGGTCTTAGCAATGAAGGCCATAATTCCAGCTAGAGGGTCGCAATGACAGTAGAGCAGCGTATTCTGTTCTAAAACACCCTGACCGTAGTATTTCAGCCTTGCTGCCGGTCACCTGACTCCAGAGACAAAGCGTCAGTGTCAGATGACCGTGTAGAAAGCCGATACACACCTGTCATTGATCCTCCGGCAACGTCCAAACACAAGGAGGTACCTTAGACCTTAATTTGCAAAGATGGTCCAAAAGAAATTTCTACGCGTTGCATTTCCATCTAGCTTGGTCCACCCCTGCGATCTTCTCAAAAATAATTTACATTTCCCTCAAAATGTACTGAATCATCAAAACATCTGCTACTACTGCCAGCAAAAAGCAGTCTCTGAGGTGTTTGTGAGATCTGCAAACAGCTTAAAATGTGGATATAAAAAGCAAATTAAGCAAGAAAAGGTTAACAAGTCCTTGAGCTGTAGGCCTACCTGTCAGAGGGGAACAACCCAGGTTGCACATAGCTGAAGCTCTGGGCAAAGCTATTGGGAATTGTAACATTTACGCATATATGATAACAATATATAACCAACATCTCATGTTGGGTATCAATGTTTATATCCAAAATAAGATTTATTATACAATACAATTAACAATGTGCATAGCTTTGCTGTAAAGCCAGAACAAAGAATGACGTGCAGTGACTGACAGTCCCATTTGCGGTGGGATAACTTTATCTGTAATATTTGCCGCACCAAGGCGGTTTACAGCAACGGCGAATGTTTTCTGGGCTGCTCTTGCTGGCAAGATGTTAAGAGCGAAGAGCTCGCTGGGGATTGAGATTCCCACAGCTGAGTCACTACAGTAACTCTATGACGGGTATCATTTCCTCCATCATAAAACATTCATCTTCTCATTACCACCTGGCCGACTAAAGCTGGTTAGGGAATCAGAGTGAAAATGAATTGTTTCAGCCGCTCAGCTTCCCCTGAACTCAAATGTAAACCTGGAACATCTACAAGTATTGTAATAATAAATCATGCAGGTGTGTAAAATATTTTATTTCCATGCTTCATATGTTCGCCTTAGGAATAATTTGCTCTTTAATATTGCGTTATTTAAACCAAACATTAGCACCGTGTGATAATAATGAGTCTTACTTTTTAATATTTTTATTGGTGGCCTACACAAATACTTTTTCTTTGACAAATTAATATCTTACTACCTTTCTGCAAACGGCACCTACGTGAGGTCTGTTAAACTACCGCAACGGTAAAATATGAGCTCACTTTATGTCTTTTAAAAAATAGCCACACGGGTTGAGTGACTTTCCTGTCTGTAGTGAAATTATGACAAAACAAAGAGGAAGCGATGAAACGACGAAGAAACCTAGAATTGCGCTGCGGACGCAAAAAATAATGCAGCCGTGTCCTTCGTCCCTTGTTGTTCACACAAAGTAACGGCACATTTAATTCACGGAAATACTGCCGGGAAAGCACAAGCGAGTACACAAAATTAAATAAATATCCCACTACTGTTTATTCTGCAACATCTACAGATAAAATTTTGTATTCCTTTAAAATAAGTTTCTCGCAATACAGTCCCACAAATACCAAGACAAATTATATTGAAACAATGTCATTTCTCTTTTAAAGGAATCTGAGATAAGCAGAGACAACATATAAGATCACCTCAAATTTACACCCTGATTGAATTTCCCTTCCATGGCGACACTAAGAGGCCACTTTATTAGGAACACATCGCTGTTTATACACACAGCTCACCCTGGAGTAACACTGGTCGTGGTTGTGACTCAGTACACGAAGCACACAGACAAGGTCCAGTGGTCCAGTTACTGGCTGAATGATCATTAGAAGGAACAAGACATGTGGTGTCAGTGATATTAAACACAACCTGATTTTTGGTGCCACTTGGACTGCTTCCGGCATTTCAGAAACAGCCGACCGCTTCGGATTTCTACACATTACGTTTCCACCAACATTACAGTGCCATTCCTTTACTACAGCACTGACCCAACTCTTGAGTCAATAGGGCATCACTGGGATGAGCTGGAATGTGATGTTAACTTAAAAATGTGCAGAAATAGCTAAGCTGAAAAGCCACCGTGGAGAAACAACCCTGGGGAAATGAGTCCAGCGCCTTGCTGCTGGATCAAAGTCATTCCGGAGCCAAAATAGGATCATACTACACTGGTGTACCTAATAAAGTGGCCAGTGCGTGTATGCTCACACATGTGCCCTTCATGACAGGTTTGTTTGACCTTGCGACGGAAACTGCAACACCATTTCTGTGAGGCTAGAAAAAGCAGGTGTTTCTGAAGTTCTGCAATCCTCTGTCCTGCAAAACTGTTTCTTGCCTCTCACTCTAGGTTACCACGAAAATGAACCTAAATATATATATACAGTATAAATATAAATATATATATAAATGTCTGTCAAGATTCCTCCCAGTCATTCAGTCATGAGATTTACAACACAGCTCACTGGACTTTTGCTGCACAACTGTATGACTGAGGCATGCATAAATATAAATAAACAAACAAATAAGTAACAGACCTGCACATTTAGAGCCAGCAACATTTTAAAATCAACATATTTCATTGTCCATCTATCGCTTCATAAAATCGTAAATATGACGCATGAAACAGCTAACATGTTAAATAAATGTGACCTCAGTACAGTGTGAATTGGTGGGGGCGCTGCTATGGCAAGGGGGTGGGATTTAAAGTGATTGACAGCAGCCCCACTGCCATGATGAGGTGACACCGGGTGGCTTAAAACAGGTCTGAGGACCGAGGTGGACTTTTGGGCAGGGAGCGTGAGGGCCATTTCTTCTGCTAATGTCGTCTGGTTGACAAGCCTGAGGTGCTATTTGTTTTACGTTTGGCTTCGACAGGGGCGCATCCCCATTGATTTTGGTTAGTTTGTATTATTAAAGCACTTTACTCTTTAGCACCTGTCCTCGTGTCATTATTGAGCAAATGTAAATACCTCCACCCCATAACAGGTGCCAAACATTCATTATTTCTAAGACGACTCTGGGCCTTTTTCCATCAAGGCCTGTTAAACTATTTGCCGAGTAGCGAAACGGGACTGTGTTGGAAAACTGGTCCTCGAGCATCTTGTTCTCGACAAGCGGAGCCGCCTGAGATGTTTCATTTTTCGCCTCTTCAATAATTTAACGTTGCTTTGTGCCGTCCACGCAGTGTAAGGTTTCCTCGGGCCGAGAGGAAGGGAAATGTGAAGAGCAACAAGGCAAACCGACGTGACCCACTGGTGCCACGGAGGAATGGGATTTATATACATTTTAGATCTTTAATTTTAGATGTTTTACGCTTCTCGCGTGAAACAACACCACCACGAGGGACACGGTGCCATGAAACACTTCTTGCCTGATGGGAAAGCAGATTGAAGGGTTTTAGGACACCACATACCGAAAACAAAGCACTAAGGAAAACTGAAAGCCAAAGTATAATGCATAAATTATTTATCGCAAATGCATGTTTGTGTTGCTTTCTTAAAGATAATGCAAAACACGATATAAAACCTCAACAGGTCATACAGCATTCTAACGGTCAATATGTAATACAGTACGTTTTACTATGTTTACTCCAAAGTGCTCATGGTATATATACACAGGTTTGACTCACAATGTCCCGAAGCACTGATCGCCACCAGGGTCACAAATTTTGCGCTAAATAGTTTGGCATAGGGCTTCCAGTTGGACTAGCTGATCCAAGATCAGTGGATGGGGCTGTTATTCGACGTCAGTCAGCAGTGTGTTTCCCGTGTCCAACAGGTAGGGATGCACCATGAGCTCTTGGAGAGGTTGCTGCCTCATGGTGGTGCAGTTTCTAAGCAACAAATTATACGTCACTTCCAAGTCCAAAGTGAGATTCAACAGATGCAATGAACAATGCAAACATTTCTTTGCCAAAAGTTAAGAAATAAATAAATAAAACAAGAACCAGCCCATCTGAGACAAGTATAAGACAAATGATAAGGAATGTACTGTATATAAAGAGGGGAAAAAGGAACCGTTAAAGCAAAAACTGATAGCGTGTGCATCTGAGGCCCCGCAACATGCAAGATCGTCCGCTCGCAGACACAAAGGTTCCTCGACGCTGCGGCAAACGTCGCGCACGGGCAACCGTGGTCTAACACCAGCAGCTTTTCTGGGAATTGGCTCCGGCATTGCGTTGGCTCTGCTCTTCCTCGAGGTCCGCAATGCTGAGCTCCTCACTGAAGGGCACCCGCAGCACATCCAGCTCCTTCTTGTTGGCCTGCAGCACCAGCTCTGTCAACCGGGTGAACGACTGTGGGAGCGGAGATACACCCCAAAGTCACCCGCTGTGTTGCTGCTGTGGGTTTCAAGGGCTACCACGAAAAACTACTACACAAGGAAGTCTCTGTTAAACCTTCAACCATGGGAAGGAAAGAAATCTTTACCCTTCTGGAGAAATGTACTCACCTCCTTAATGTTGCAATTGGTATAGGCACTTGTCTCAAAGAAGTCCATTCCATAGGTCTTAGCAAGCTGCAGTTCCAACGAAATCGCCAAACGGAATGACAGTAATAGGTTATTAACTGAAATAACAACTGATCCTCCTGTTGAATTTCATTCACATCTCATCTGAAGGATCTTCATAAGAAGTTTAAAAGATATTCGTGCATACCATTACATACTGGTAGACATTTTTGTGAGACTTAAGGCAAGAAAATAATCTGCTTTGATTGTTTTGCAGGGTTTTCAAGAATCCAAAGTCTCTCACTGAGAAATTGTCACACCTTGTTGCCCTGCTCTCTGGCCACCTGCCTCTTCTGGTCCTCATCGGACTTGTTCCCAATCAGGATCTTCTGCACGTGTGCTGGGGCGTACTGGAACAGACAGACAGCGTTGGCCCAACTGTGAGACCCCTGTCTCCCACCGTGCAGCAGCCCATAGAGAAGACCACCTTACCAGGACTATCCAAGAGAAGAGAAGGACCCTTCCATCATGGCGAATACAACACTCTTGAGGAATTAATTCTGCATAAAGTTCTGTTTTCACAACCCTATGGACCAACAGCATTCATCTAGCTGCTGGCTTTTGGCCTTTGTTTTTCTTTTTTCTTTTTTAATTTATAGTCTACAAAGGCTCCTCTACTGTGCTGCAGCAGAACCCATTTCTGGTACCAAAGCTGAAAGTCCACCAACTGCAAGTGGGCGCAAGACCCCACGTGCATCCCTTTAGGCCTCACCTCATCAACATCGCTGGCCCACTTCATGATGTGCTGGAAGGACCGCTCGCTGGTGATGTCATACACCAGGAAGATCCCCTAAGCAGACAGAGAAGAAGCAGCCAGACTAATTCAGTTCCAAACCACATAGCTAGGGAGGTGTGCTTGCACACCTGCACAGGTACACCAGGCTGAGTCATAGAAGGTAGGAGGTTTTGGGCCTGGTTTTATAATTACTAACAACCACGGTGCCCCGGGTGTTCCAAGTGGTATGTAAATCAAACCAAACACTGCAAACTGATGTGAGTTCTGCAAGCACTGGCGTCGCGGCTGTTATTGCACATTAAATATGAAATAGAAGCATTTTTCTCAACTTACTTGTGCTCGCCTGTAGTACTGCTTGGTAATAGTCTGGTATCTCTCCTGGCCTGCTGTGTCCCTGGTTGAGAAAAAACACACACACACAGCTCATGTTGGTGATCTTCAGCACGAAGGCGCATTGTCATCAGCTTGTTTGCTCATTCCAGGGAGCCTTCGAGGGAGCCGCAAGCAACGCACAGGATAAAACAAACTGAACTGCGTGTGGTCCGGTCTGCAACAGTTAATTTGGAGTTCACGTACCATATCTGTATTCGCACTTTGATGCCGTCGATTTCTAACGTCTTCATTTTGAAATCCACCCCTACGAAAACAGACAAAGAGAGTGTAGCGGTTACCCTGGGAAAAAAAACCCACACCGGTTCTTACGAACAAGATATTGAAAACACGCTAAGCCGCAGCTTTCATGCACGTTCACGTTCTGGATAATAAATAAATAAATAAATAAATAAATAAATAAATAAATAAATAAATTTTTCATATAAACATAGCAGCCACGCAAGTCCTGTGGGATACATAAAAGGTGCTGGTGATGCGGGGCAAGCTGTAGCCAAACGGGTTAAAGACAAGATGGTGGTCAAAGCGAGTCGTACCATCTTTTAATGGTTTCCATGGAAACAATTCCTTCTCTGAATCATGAGCAGATGTGATACGCTGGAGCTTCGTAGATATACATGTCTTTTTTCTGGCCAAGCGTGACTTCCGCAGCTCAGCACCTTCGGTACTAAGCCATCTCATCCCTGTGGCAATTAGTCTTAAAAAGCGGCAGGAATATTAAGCAGTTAAGGTCCAATGGGCCAGCTATGTTTTATTAAAGCAATTACATATTTGTTGGTGTGGGAGCAGGGAAAGCAGAGTGTTGGATTTAAAAAGCTTTATTTGAGAATGTGTCCCAGGAGGAGGTCCACGGACTGAAAGCTGAACGTAGGCCTCAGACCCGCTATGATGTGATATCATTCTCAGATGATAGAATTTGAGGCCTATTTGAACCCAAACTTTTTCTATGGACAGGAAAAAACGTAAGTTAAAAAATAAGTTTGGAAACAAGGCAGAAGTCTGTCCGCTTCGACCTGGAAAGATGACCCAAGGGGATCAAAACTCGGGCTTACATTCGTCATTGCTGACACTTTGCTTCTCAAAACAAGGCAGGGTTGGAGGTTCTCCCTCACATAATACGAGGTCTCCAGGGTAACAAGTCAGCCATCTCATTCATAGCCACGCATTCAAACGGACATTTTGGAGCCCATTTGCAGATGGTGGGGCGGGCGGCCCGCCCAGTGGCTTTGAAGAGGCTGCAGGGTGAACTGCGCTATTGCATGCTGTGCTGCTCCAGCAAGTTCCAAATCAAACACGGGGGTCACGTTTTTCTTCGATTCATACTGGAATACCTGCAGAAAATTCATGTGCAATTTTCAATCCTTCCCATCAGAAAATGAAATCAGAGTGCAGGCCCTGGAGGTGGATTTCGAGGAAATGTCAGCAGTGGCAGAGCAGCGGGTACTTCATACACAGGAAACAAGTCTATGAATAAGTCAGGGGTGGCTGCGGGGAGTCTGGCATTCTCCTTGAGAACTTGTCATGAAGAAAGGCCACAGCAAAATTAAATCAAGAATGAATGAATGAAAGACAGACAGGGCAGCACCGATTTATGCGACACAAAGGCTATCTTGATTATTTACTCACTTGATGTTCAGGTTCAAGGAGAAGATCTGGAGTCTAAACCCTGTGCGAGATACTTCATGGGAAAGCATTCAAAAGCAAAGGAACAAGTTTATTCACTATGGTATGTACACAGTAGGATGCTAACGGCTGTACTGAGGATGAGCACTCGGTACGGTCCAATACGCCCTTTTAGGTTACAGGAAAGTGACCTTATATGACATTTCATTTAAAACTGCTGCTCTAGATTATAAGGCACTTTGTGTGGACTCCTTTGCAGTTACAGTTTGGCTCATGTTATGTTAAATTCTCAGCCTCCGTTTCCTTTTATTTGCTAGTTTCACCTTCTAACCTTAACAGAAACATTTAAAATATGTATGCACATTTTGTCTCTGCGTGTTTCTTAAGTGTACGGGGAGTAATAGATATGAAAAAACTGAACGAGGGCAGGTAGCCAGCCATACATTACGGTGGAGTAGCAAAATAAGGGAAACCGCCTTGATATGTTGTTATATTATATTCATTACAAAATCTTATCTCGCAAAAGATTTTTCAGGAACAGATAACCTTTGTAAGGTGTGGAAACATTTATGATATTTGCCCCTCAAGAGCTCTCTTCCTCATACATGTTGGCACGCCATTAGTTAAACATTTGCAGAGCCTCATGCCAAACACAGCAGGCCTCTTCCAGTCCAGTTCACCTCACTGTGCGTGGAAGCCAATAATAACCAACCAGCAGAAATGCTAAAATGACCTGAAAAAGCATCCCAGGTTCAGGGCTGAAAGGCCTGACAAATAAATGGCAAGCATATCATCCGTAGTGACAGACAGAACCACATCAGTTAATGTCTTGCCCCCAAGAGTCTGAAAAGTGCATTCAGAGTGAATGGTGAGAGGTACAAACCGTTGGACCTTTTTATTGCATATATATATGCAATAAGTATATGCTATACTATAGCATATACTGAATGTACAGTATATTTGAAACACTGCAAAAAAGAAGACAGAAAACCTTACAAGAAAATATTAGTATTTTAAACAATTACAGTGCTCTTTAGCCTTGACCTTTATATTAGTATATTTATTAGTATAGCAAAGATTGACATTTAGCTTTGCACCTCATTTCCGTTGCCTACTGAAAAAGGGATTGAGGTTAAGATATTCGCTCACTATGTCCTCTGTGGACAACATAATCCAACGCTCAGAACTAAAGGACAGATTCTTTTAGGCCAAGGAATTAGCAATTTCTATGAAGTCCTGATTTAGACCGAAATTCAACTAAATTCACCACAGATTCAATGTTAACCTCCCACCGGTTTGTTCCGGCACCTGTTGGTTGCTTGCAAAAGGAGATGAAACAAAAGCTGAGAATGAATCACCAATCTGTCATTTTAGATAATGGATTGTCTATTTTTCAGTGAAGCACAAAGGTGTAACAGGTAGCTCCTACGCTTTGGGCTCAGATATGGGTCCATACTCAGCTCGGTCTCTGTGGGGTTAGCATGTTCTCTTGTATATGTGGTCTTCCACTCACAGTCCAAAGACATGTGTTTCAGGTGTACTGGTGCCTCTAAATGTCCTATAGTGTTTGAATGAATAAGTGTGTGAGATTGCACTATAATAGACTGGTGGCTCACGGCCTAGACTTCCAGAATGGACTCTGGACCACAGTGACCCTGCCGTGGTCAAGAAATTATTGATAGTGGATGGATTTTCTTTTTTTTTATTAAGAATTATAGAAAAACGTATTTTTGACATTTTTTTTAAATTTCCATCACATAGGAGCAGGGGAATATCTCAAAGTCTGTGCACGCAGGTCCGAGAGCAACATTTCCTACCTGTATTTAAACAGAACCACTGACTACAACTAAAGTCAACCAAAATCCAGCTATGATCAGCTGGGCCCCATCTGTCACGCAGATGAAAAGGCCCAAGGTGAGCATTAATAAAAGTGGCCAGGGAAGCTAAAGAGTGACAGTGGCAAGGCCTCCTATACCAGGCTGGAGACTCCAGAAAAAGCACGAACAGTTTCATTGCCACCTGTAAATCCGGGTAGAGGCGTTGGTGAGGATTGCTCCAGACCATCCACCATCTCAATGAAGACCCATACTAGAGGTAAATGGAATCTCTAGAAGGAAACCAGTCAGTGCTTCTAAACAGTGTGCATTGTGCAGTCATTTTCTTTATTGATACACCACTGCATTACCACTACAAAAATGCTAAATAAAAATGCTAAAAATGGAGATATACTACACACACACACACACACACACACACACACACACACACACACACAGAGCAAAGTCAGAAGTCTGATCATTTCTAAATATTTACCAAGGTCCTGGGTGATCATAGCTCAAGGCCTAAGACAGAACCTTGGAGAGAAAATCAGTAGCAGTAAGTTGGGTCAATTCTTGCACCGCAGTTTCCTCTCTGACAGTTTGTGTCTCACAATGTCTACCATGTGCTGCTTCCCTGTTATTGTTTCCCATTCACTTCACACTTGGAGGAGATAACCAGCACTTATGCTTCCACGCTCTGCTACATGCAGCTACATTAACATCAGCTTAACATACAGCTCCTTTGTGCCATATAAAGCAGGCCCATCAACAGCCACAACACAATGGGAGAGGAGCACCCTAAAGGTGAGAGCCTGTCGCTTAAATTAACCTTCAGTGAATGTGTGGGACTGTAACTGCCTTGTTTGTTGGTTGCTTCCCCTTCCTTTGTATCTCACTGTTGCATTTAAGGGACCCTTCCGGAATAACACCCAGCGTTAAACATCACAGGAGGAGCTATGTGCCTTTGATGCTATTGCTCACACTTTGCTGCTGTTCATCTCCTGAGTCACGATACATCAAGTATATTTTCCTGGTCAATATTTCTCACCTGCTTCACTATAAAATTAATATTGCTGGTGCAGCTATTTCCTGCCTTATCTTCACAGCCTACAATAAAGCTTCTCTACCACCTGCTACATATAACTACCTTCAAATCATCGCCATCATTCGAATTATCTGTTAGGCCTGCAGTTCCATAGACAGTTACAATATTAGTTTCCATTACTCAAAACTGTATCATCGCAATTATCACATTTAAGAATCCTTCAAAACCTCGACTTCCTTTTTAAATCTGTGTTAAGGTTCCCCTTTGCCAGTTAACAAAATCAAGATGAACCGGATCATTTTCCAAAAATATGACAACAAATCCGTGGTCGTGTGGGAGGAAGGGTGCAGAACTACAATACGCAGCCCGGTGTCACAATGGAGTAAGAAACCCCAAAACTGCTTTTCTTCACATTATAATTTCAGCTCCTTTCAATAATGACCCACTATAGCCGTATTTAGTTTGCCCCACTAATCCAGCCGGGGTGGGATCACGTGTCAGTCAAACTGGAATCTGCTGAAGCACAGGAGAAGCAGGGATTCTCCCCTGATAAAAAACCAGGCCATGCTTCAAGGAGCTAAGGCACCATCCTTCCCACCAGTCCCCCAGGCACTAAGCAGCCTACAGATTTTAGAGACTGGACACCAAGTGAGGTGGGTTTGAAGCTTTCAAATGATCAACTAGGAGAAGGAGAGAGAAGAGAGCACCACAAAGAGAGACAAATGGTCTTCTTATGCTTCCATCCTCCACCTGTTCTTTAATCATCTTGGTCACCTACCTAATACAAAGCTAAATTGGCCTTTCTTTCTCCTCCATTCTTCTACACAGGTAAACCCACAGCTGCACATCCATAAATAGATATCTGTCCAATGGATGCCTGCTCATTTGACAAATACTTATGGACAAAATAGGAACCAACATTAGAAGCCGAAGAAAAGATGGACTTTGCAGATACCACTTCATCAGCGTCTCTCTGTCTGCAAACCCATGCCTTTTCCTGAAAATCATCCCTCGACCGGACAGTGTTTGAAAGCACGCCCCATTGCCGGGTTGCATTTCGCATCCCACACCTATGTCACGCTCAGTCCCGTCAGCGCGTTCACCTACAACCCAGGAACCATCTCCTGTGAACTACCCATGAAACACACACCAGTTTCACATCTAATCCGGTATCACAAAAAAAAAAAAATCATCTCATCCCTCCTTATCCCATAGATGCCTTCGCTTGCACTTAAGCTGATGTTCCTGCCCTGTTTACAATGGAAATGACTGTTTACTTCAGTCCCACAATAATCTCATGTGCTAGTTATTCCCTCCCACACCATCATCATCTGTTATAATCTGTGTTTTCATCCGGAAAGTACTTTTGCTTTGTACTAATCCAACACCATGAGCCATGGTGAACACAGGTGTGATCATTATTATTATTATTATTATTATTATTTGAACCTGTATTTCCCTTCTTTTTATCGAGCAATACTCTTGTAAAGCACCATCTACAGCATTCCAAGTAAACAAAGGTTTCTGCACAGACAGGAACGTAGCAGACGATTCCAGTGCCGAGGCGAACCCAATAAAGGAGGAAAGGATCGCGGGCCGTGCGATGGAACCTGCGGGAGAGACAATGGAGAAGATGCTGACAGAGGAGCACGTCGGCGCAGCCGCCGCGGCCACACGCACCTACCGATGGTGGAGATGTGAGACGAGTGGAACTCATTGTCGGTGAATCTGCACAGCAGGCAGGTCTTTCCCACGCCGGAGTCTCCGAGGAGCAGCAGTCTGAAGAGAACGTCGTACTGCTTGGCCATAGTGCGCCGCGCCGCGCTTGGGGAGGAGGGGGCGCGCAACCGGGCTGGGCGGGGCGGAGGGGGGGGTGGGAGGCTCACTTTACTGCTGGGGTCGCGGCCGTCCTCCATCCTCATCCTCTGCCCTGATCCTTCTGCTCTTCCGGTGCTCACGGCGAGGGTCGAGGGCGGGTCCGAACGCGGCACAAGTGGACCCCCAAGTGGCTGGAGATGCGGGAGGTGGAGGAAAGCAGGTCCTTCGTCTCCGTGTGATGTAACAGCCCGGGTCCCGCAAGCACGCATCTGAAGCAAAGTTTAAGGAGGAAAACGTGTCTTAAAGTGGGCAAAACCTCGGACACTGCAAAGTACCACGACTTGAGGTCACTTTTTACAGCCCCGCTGCGTCAAACTGCAGGAGGACATCGTGAGCCCCAGGAGCATCCCAGCCATTCATTGCTGGGGAAGGGAAACCATTTCTCACGAACCCTACATATACGTCCCTACACCACGAGGGATGCGTTTGAACTGGAAATCTAAAACTAAATGATTATTTCTCTTTTATTATTGTGTTCTATGGTCATATTTTAACAAATAAACACTGCATGCGTACACATAGTAGGCCAAAGCTGGATATGTGTTACACTAGTTTATTTCCCCACTTTAGCGTTCAATTCGCTGTGCTACATTCATGTATGTACAACATCCTGCAAAATGACCCACATACAGCAAGCGTTGCTTAATAAATCTGCAAGATATCCAAGAATAGGGAAGTAAGCAAATAAAACGCCGAATAGATAAGAAACCCAAGATAAATGAATATCAAATGCACACCGTTTATTGTTCCGCCATCTCTGCATTGCTGCTACTACTATAGTATGCGTTTTTATTTAAATATGGATTTATGCAGTAGGACAAAACTTTGTATTTCTTCTGGTTATTCATCCCAAGCACTTCTAAAAGTTGACCAGTCAGAATCCAAGCAACCTCTAGCAGAAACTGAATAGGTCCGCATGCTTTACAATCGTTTATTTCTTACTGGTTCGTATTAACGTTTCCCATTACTTCTTTATTTTAAAAAAATCCCACTACATGGTGTCTCGCCTTGAGTTATTCAAAAAAATTTAAAAATTAACAGTGTGGTGGAGATAATACTGTATAGTGTACGGTATACTGTAAATTACGTGGGCTAAGCGTAAAGAAATAAAGTTGACGTTTTCAAAACCGTGACCTTTTTGTCCCTTCTGCTTTGCCGTAGCTCCATTTCCACCAATCAGCGTTCAGGGCTGTGGAGGAAGTCTGGCGGATCAGCAACGGTGTGTGTTTGTGTGTGTGAGGCATAGACTGTAATTCACCAAAGTTCTCACTGTGCCTCCCTACTGTGCTTTTCTTTGCTATCATGGAAGAGGACGTGGTGACCCCGCTGCGCTGTTTGGGAGAACAGCACAAATCCGAGTTATTTCAGGACGACAACGTGGAGACTGTGACATCAGTCGAGCAGGTAGCCTGTTAGCTAGACTGCAGCTAGCGTTGCTCTGGGATCACCCCTGTGGTCGCTGTGCCTGGACTGTGCAAGTGTGTGTGTGTGTGTGTGTGTGTGTGTGTGTGTGTGTGTGTCCACCCGGTGATGGCAACGATGCGCCTGAACTTAACCGAAACATCTCGCGTCGGTTGCCCAGCGCTTAGGCTAACTCATAAGATCTTTGTCTCAAATCCACTTAACCTCCATGAGCTGAATGAGCAGCGCAGAATCGGGGTGTCTGCTGAGCCGGTGGGACTGCTGTTCTGCTGTGCTGTGATTTACTGTGTTTTACCGCGCTGTGGCCTGTTCACGTCGGAATGGACAGACACCGCGATGTGCTCCTTCAGCACTCGGAAGCTCCGTCCGCCGGTGGGGCGAAATGAATCGCCGCCACATTACAGCTACAGGAGTGAACCGCGCCTTGTTTTACCTCCGTAGCTCCTTTCAAGGTGGGGTCCTGTCCTCAGCTTGCACTCCCGAATAAAGTCGCTCTCGGGCGCCTGAGTAGTGAACCCCTCTGCTCAGAGTCAGCGGCTCCAGGAGACGCCCCGGAAACCTCGGCCGGCGCGCGAAATCGATGTAATAAACGCATTCAATCCCCTTTTTTCCCCCTCTTTTTTTTTATTACACAACAACTTCTGTGATTAATAATAATAAAGTATTTTATTCCAAACTGAACCGTTTTGTTTTTTCCCCATTTTGTGGCCTTCACTTTTATATATGCGTGCGTATTGCTGGACATTGCAGAGTCTTTCCAGGTCCTCATATTTTCCATCTTTGGTTTGCAGTGGTTGTGGATGAGATGCAAAAGGAGGTCGGGCGTTTCTGCGTCTCCCTCGCGACAGCCACGTCTCCTCGCAGAGACGCCGCTTTACTTCATATTTGATGTCTTGTTTTAATTTTACAGAAAAAAGTGGAATGTTCTCTTCAAGAAGTACTCAACGCTTTCCAGGAGAACCACAAAACGTCACGGTGAGTAACGGTGTCCCGCGCGGCTCTGTATTGTCCGTGTTTCCAGTCTGATGTGTGAGATCAGGTGTCAAAATGATGGATGACATTCAGGCCACGTTTGTGTTGTTATTGATGATCTTTAAGGGTCAGAATCCCCATATGCAGATACATAGACACTTTTCTGGAGTATTGATTCAAACTGGACCACTGAGCACGGTGGCAATCCTTAAAGTCCATTTTGCATACCGGCTTGGAATACAGCTGGTTGGCAACTTAACTGAATTGTGGCCAAATGTTGGTTTGCTTTAATTAAATGTCAGATACGACATGGAGCGGCCAAGGGACCATCATAGATTTTTTGTGCAGCTATCTGTGCTTCTGAATTGCCCATAGTGTATGCAGGGCCATCCTGTGATGGTCTGGCACCACATCCAGGGTGTACCCCCTCCTAGACTGGCACTCTGTCATTTTTGAGATTCTGTTGGCGATTCTCACCAGAGTAAGAGGTTAACAAGACCGAGTGACTGAATGTTAACTCGAAATTGTACATCGCTTTGGAGAAAAGGATCTGCCGAATGCATAAATATACTGTGAATGCCAAACCTATATAGCTGTGCAGGGTAGGAGGCAGCAGTGGAGATTTTTACAGTGGACAGATGAGTTTCTGCCATTGCGTTATGGCTCCGCATTATAGCGGTGCTTCTAATGCACAAATTGGGAGCTGGTATTAAAAGTTTAGGTGCGTTATAGTAAAACTGTATACCACGACCGCATATACAGTGATTTAAATATAGGTACAAAGGTACAGTGAGCTGCTCTCACAAGGTGCAGATTTTTAAAACTTATTCATTTCACAGAGCACATTGTGTGTCCAACAGTTAGGCTGGGAATGACTTTTCCCATCACTGTATAAAAACTTGTATCTCAGCTTTTGCATAAGTGTGACAGAATAAATTCTAAGTAGTATAAATTAAACCTTTTTGTTAACAGACATGCACGTATCATTTGTAATTTTGCCCCCTTCCCAGTCTGTCCTTGTGTTCTTTGACTCTACTCTGTTTTCATTTATAATATAATGCTGGGCCGAATCAAGGGTTGCCATAGTAACGTATTGGCATAACAGGGGCACTGGGGTTGCAGCAGATTGAGTCATACTTGACCAGGCTTCAAACTCAGCGTATTTGTTCATTTTATTCTTTTGAACAAGCCACACTTTAACCACAGCTGATACAAAGGTGTCCTTTTCTGGCGAAGGATGTAAAGGTGAGCTGCTGCATTTTTCCTATCATCCGGCCAAGGAGCAAGCGCAGGCTTCCCTAGATGAGGGAATACGGTGAAATGTTGTTTTGCTGTGTTCTGTCAATGGACCAATTTCTTAGCTGAATAAATTGTTTGGATAATACATTCCTGGCAAATGTCTAGAGAAACACAGAGGTGCAACAGTTATTGAGTCAACAACACTAGGAGTGGAGGATGAGAGTACCGTCATTCAGTTAGCAGCTGAAAGCAGAACTTTGCAGGGGGCCTGCATGTTGCCAAGTGCTCATTGCCAGTGGCGTGAGCATTAACTACTCTGTTAAAGGCTGCTTTGCTGCAGTGCTTTGGAGTTTGTTGTCAAGTGAAGACACAACTTGAGGCTCAAACTGCCAACAAAATTTACAAGCATGAAAATGCAAGCTTGAATTATTTGTGATATCAGATTCTGAATTTAGTAATAGTAAATAAGAAGTTTGGCCAGGCTACACATTCTGGATGTAGGGTGTTAGTTGTTTTTTATGTACTGTTGCAGTGATCCTACATGCTATTGTGCTACTTTGCGCGCCTCTCCCTGGTGACTCTTTGTATCAGCTGTGTTATCAGCAGCCCCGGGTTACACTCTAGCTCCCTGTTTGTGGATCCCTGTTTAAATATACTACATTGATCGTTTTGGCCAATTTGGATACTAAGCCGCGATCTTGGCCATGCAGGAGGTGGAGCACAGTCAGTCATCCAGTTCAGTGTCCCGTCTCCGTCTGTCCCGAGTTATAGCCTGTCCATTTCTGGTATGCCCCGCAGGCCAGCATTGCTGAGAGAACAGCACTGGGTGTATCTGAAGAGGGGTTTGCGATATCTCTCTGATACGTATGAGGTAAATACTGAAGCACTTGACTACGGTCAACTTTTAAAGTTAAAAAATTGCTTTGGATATTCTCAGATGTTGCCCCTTTTAACTGTAGGACTGCAGCAGATATTTACCATGGGTCTTTGGAACATTTCCTCCAGCATAGCATGGCAGTGTGTCTTTCCATGTCTGGGCCTAGTTCATGCTGACTGAACTTGTTTCCCTCCCAGTGTCTGGACGCAAGCCGCCCCTGGCTCTGCTATTGGATCTTGCACAGCCTGGAGCTGCTGGACAAGCCAGTGCCTGCCTCAATCTCATCAGAGTAAGTGTGGTGTCAAACCCCTTCCAGATCTCCGATTGGTTTCAGGCATGAATGGAGTTTCCATTCATCACAGGCAGTGTAGCTTTGGACTTCCTGTCTGTTTGTCCAGCTTGTCCCAGCAATTGTGGTCAGTGTTGCCAGGCGTGGACTTGGGAACGTCTTGTGGTTTGGGGTTGCTATAGAAATGGAGGGTTTATGGGCCACCTTTAGAGATGTTGTGAGAAGGATCCAGCAGGGATTCCAACAGAGCAGCAAACAAAATCACTCCTATCTTGTTCTCCAGTGTCTGTCAGTTTCTGGCACGATGCCAGTGCCCGACAGGTGGCTTTGCAGGAGGTCCAGGTCAGCAGGCCCACCTTGCACCTACGTACGCAGCAGTCAATGCCCTGTGCATCATCGGCACAGAGGAGGCATACGGCGTCATCAACAGGTAGACTCCACAGCTGTAGCCTGTTCGCATGTGATGCTGTTGCCAGGCAAAGACATTTCCTATGAGTCACACCTCTGGTATGCCATATAAAATTCACCACAGGGAAAATTGAAAGAAAAAAAAAAAAAAACAACCTGAACACCTTGAAAGCAAGAGAGAAGCAAATTCTAACAATTTCTGTAGTTAAAGCAAGGCCATTGAAAAAATATTTAATACCTATGTTCTCTTGGAAATACAATGATTATATGTGCCGGACAGCTGTGAAACCCATCTTCTGCTCTGTGCTTCTCTGGACAGACAGAAGCTCCTGGATTTTTTGTACTCTCTCAAGCAGCCGGATGGCTCCTTTGTCATGCATATAGGCGGGGAAGTGGACGTGAGGTGTGTGCTCACCGCAGTGCTCTTTATTCCCTACTCTGTCCCCCCAACACCCGTTTCCTTGTTTCCTCAAGAACTGTGAACCATTTTGAGCCTCTTCCTCTGTGTCCTAGGAGTGCATACTGTGCAGCCTCTGTAGCCTCCCTGACCAACATCATCACCCCTACGCTGTTTGAGGGCACACCTGGCTGGATTGTCAGGTAGGGGGCGTTGCACCATAAAAGCACCAGAACACTAAGTTTTCCTCACATAGCATGAATGTATCAGCAGTTCAGCAGATTCATTATATGTACATTTATCCTGTCCACAAGGTAAAGAAAACAACACATCTTATATTCCGGAAGATTCAGCTTTTTAGTTAAATTTTATATTAATTACTGTTTGTAAAGGGTACAATGGCAAGACCTACCTTTGGCATGAAATGGAGGATTTGGTGGTTTATTACTGTCCTGCCTGATGTGATGTTCTGTCTGCCCCCAGCTGTCAGAACTGGGAGGGGGGCCTGGGTGGTGTCCCAGGGCTGGAGGCCCACGGGGGTTACACATTCTGCGGCACCGCAGCCATGGTCATCCTTGGGAAGGAGGACATGCTGGATCTCAAGTCCCTGCTGGTTAGTGGGCTCACCTTCTTGATCCTGCAGGCTCTACAGACAAGCATGCTCAATGGCCACTGTACAGTTTCTTTAAAATATACATGCACACACACACCAGAACTTCTACAGTGGTTTCCTGCACGCAGTCACAGTCACAATTACAAGCCTGTTTTGAAATCGTACTGTTCATTGGCTCACTTGAAAGCACAGACACTGCACCGTTTCACAGTTGGCAGGTAGCCTTCCGAGTTTATGACAAGGACCAGGAAACTGACTTCCAGCAACATCAATCCTGAAGTCCTCTGAAGTTCCCAACTACTTAAAAGATACATAAATGCAGCAGAAAAGTCTGTTCTTAATAGTTGAGTTTAGGCTGTGAAATCTAAATCATTTCTACCTCCATGTACTTCTTGTCTCTGTCTGTGTCTCTGGTGAGCGAAAAGCGCTCGAGTGTCCTATTAATACACACATTTGATACACAAAGCGACAAAGTGTGCTGTTGCTTTTGATGCAGAGTCTTTGCCTTGGGTTTGTGTGTAACAAGTGACTAACCATACCTTTCCTGCTGTAACCCCCCCCCACCAGCGCTGGGTGGCCAGCAGGCAGATGCGCTTTGAGGGTGGCTTCCAGGGGCGCTGCAACAAACTGGTGGATGGCTGCTACTCCTTCTGGCAGGCAGGGTTACTGCCCCTGCTTCACAGAGCTCTCTACAAGGAGGGTAATTTTGTCTGTTTGTGTGTGTGTTTGAGTGAGAGAGAGAGAGTGCAAGATTATGCCATCGTCTAATAATTTTGACTTGTAAGGTTTTCGTAAAGATGCATATTGTTGCAGGTGACTCATCGCTCAGCCAAAGCAGCTGGATGTTTGAGCAGCAGGCCCTACAGGAGTACATCCTCCTCTGCTGCCAGAACCCTGCCGGTGGGCTGGTGGACAAGCCCGGCAAGTGAGTGTCTCTTCCTGCACCAGCGCGTTCTGTATCTTCATCTGGAATGGACATTCAGCTAGATGGCTCTGATGCTGATGATGCATCACCGGTCTCCTGCACTGCCATAGTTGATAATGTTGTGCTGTTGCAAGTTCTCCTTATTGATTGTACTTCTCCATTATTCAGGCTTAAATCTCTAATAGTGAAGCAGTGCTCGCCGGTAATGATAAAGTAAAACCTTTTATGCATGTCTGAAAGGCACGAGAGCTGTAGCTGGTGTTCTTGTCCGATCAGATCCAGGGATTTTTATCACACCTGCTACTGCCTAAGCGGGCTGTCCATAGCGCAGCACTTCGGAGGGCGGGATTTCCACCTGGAGCTGATCATTGGAAAAGACGACAACCGACTGGTAGGTTACGTACGGCAAGATTCCTGCCAGGACCAAACACAGATGCAAAACAAGTGCACTGTTCACCGTGGGGGTTTCCTAAACACTGTCACCTCCCCAAATACACAGCGATGGAAAACGGAGGATAAATCCACTCCTCTATGTACTGTCGCCGTTTAAATGTAGAATAAATCTAAAGCGGCAACTTATTAGCTTGGGTTTTAAGCAAAATTGCATAAAAATGACCTGTAAGTGGTTTTCACTTTTTGTTATGACTCATGTCAAAGCTTTATTATTGTAATAGCTTTTAAATTGTTGTTTGTATGTTGATAAACAGCATATACACGCTACGTTAGGCCTGAATGAATGCAGTTTTCGGTTTCAAACATACTGTAAAGTGTCTTCATGTTTGTATTTCTTACAGTTTAGATGCTGAGCACCGTCTAGTGGTTAAAAGAGTAATTTGTCTCCTAATGGCCTACGGCTCCAGTGTCAGTTTTAATATCACAGCGATAGCTGTGCAGCAGATTGAATACAAAATGATTTTGCTGTGACCCCCAACAGGAACCAACTCACCCAGTGTACAACATTTGTCCAGAGAAAGTGACTCGAGCGTTCGAACACTTCCGCAAGTTGGCAGTCCCCGTGCAGAGGGAGGGAGCCGCCAGCACGTCAAACCCCTCGTAGGTCCCCAAAGAAACGCTGTGTCATCAGTTTGCTATGGATTCGTGTGGAAGTGGATGCCTGCTTCTCAGAGGCCTGGAGGGGATGCGACCCCCGTCTGGTGACGAATGCGTTCAGTCCGACTCCAGCAGCTTAACCTCTGAAGAAACAAATGGAATGGCTTTATTTTTAGTTACTAATAAAAAAATTTGAAAGGTACCTAGGTTTCAGGTTTGTGTACGAGAAATGCATGACACACAGGTGATTTAAAAGGTAAAGTCAAGGAGCAAACTCATACCTTTACTGAGAATCCTTTGAATAAACTGTAGAGACGGTGAGGTTGATGCTGCTGACCTGGGTGTTCGGTCACAGGCTTTGACTCAAACCCTGGTTACAACACGTCTTGTGCATGTACTGGTGAAGAAAAAGTTGACCGTTGCATGGCACAACAGTATTTCACTCATGAGAATCAAAGTGACAAATAAGGCCGTTTGTATGCTGTTAGCCAATGGTTCCAGAAACTGAGAATGGAATAATGAGCAAAGAATACAGGGTGAGTGGCAACAAACTGAACACAATACACTTATTATTCAGTAAAATAAGTTTCATATTTAGTTGAATCCATTTTTCTTGATCTTAATATTAAAGGTTCATGTAGTTGCTGAGTAATAAATTGTAGCTTTTTGAATGCATTGCCTGTATGCACAGCAGCGAAAAGAGGAGCCGCAACGGCTGAGAAATGTCGACAAAAACCAGGCCCGGGAACGAAGCCCTGCAGAAGATGGAGCTGCTGTAATCTACCTCGGAAGTGTAATGTGAACCGTTTCGGTCTTTCCGTCCAAGCCAGATCTGTAACGTATAATATTAATTCAATTTATTTTTGCAGCAATTTAGGACCGTTGTCTTGGCCAAGGCAGCTAGGGCAGGCTGCTGCTTCAATAGCAGGGAGAGGGGCTCAAAGCAGCAGTCTTTGGGTTACGTGGGGCAGGTGCAGTAGCTGCCCCCAGGCTGCTTTAGTGTCCTACTTGGAGAGAGTTCACCTATACTACGGTATTTCAAATTCCCGATGCAGCCAGCAGTTAATATTAACGCCCGACTTGGGAATCTGAGCGAAGAGGTCTCGGTACGAGGAGTGCGACCTGAGCACAGCTGAACCACGTCGGAGAGAAATACAAAGTTGGTGCGAGGACAAGGGCGACAGTAGGTGGCAGCACCACATCCATTCGCCCTTTGCCTCACGTGGCCCAGGTTCACGTGCAGTTTGCGCTGCCGTGATTTCATTTGCTCGTGACAGCATGTGCGTTTTTTTACATTTTATATTCATTTTTATAATAATTTTGACTTAAATGGGCATCTTGGGGAAATCGGTCGGTTTCTCAGCCGAACCCAGGACAGATCTTAATTTTCCTCGTAACCAGTTTCCATTTCGGGGTGTTCAAGCCATTTCCAGGAACCGGTCGCGCTGGGATACCCACGTACAGGTGTACGTATGGTCACGCCCTGAATCGCTACGCAGCAATCACATGTTCAAGTACAAAGGAAGCGCTAAAGGATAAAATAGTTTTATTTATAGTCTCATAGTAAAGGTAAGCCTCAACTTGCAAGACAATTGTTGGCAGTATGTACAACATACCTGTAATTTCCATGGAATGGAATCAGAGGAACAAAGATCTATTTCATACACACTATCTCCTAATAATGAAAACAAAAGGAAAAAACAAATGCACACACCCCAAGACAGACAACTGCATCCTGGGAAGTTTCTCTTTTCTTTTTTTTTTCTTTTTTCTTTTTTATATAGAATTAAATCAGCAACATTTAAGAGTTTACAGTGTAATGCACAACACACTGAAGAACATTTTTTTTCCTTAATAAAAATAAAGGTTACTACCTTTAACTGCATTGCGGTAACATTCAATATTTTAATCATTCTGGGAAAACTACATGGAGCAATTCAATATATTCCCACAGATCAAGAGAATAAAAAGTAACCCAAAACCTTGGTGAACCTGTGGAAAAAGTCCAATGCGTGGTGGTTTTTTTTTTTTTGTTTTTTGTTTTTTTAAACCTAAACAATTCAGCAACCTAAATTCACTATGTTTATCTAGGACAAAGTACAATACAAGTTTGGAAGTTCTTTCAACACATCACATTTAATATAGGGATTTATATATTTTTTTGAATTTAAAATGAAAATCATCTGCCATGTAGATTGGCCTGGGGTGGGCTTTTTATATACACACACACGCACACACTTTAGAGTAACTTTCTTGGAAAAATACAAATATTAAAAAAGCAAACCATTCCTACAGACAATTTTCATGGGTTGTCAACTTTTAAAAGACTTTAAACAAGTTCGTATAGATTATTCAACTTTGGGGGAATTTTTGCTTTACTTGTCCATGCCTCCAAGTTTGATTATGATAATTATTATGAAGTTACAAAAGCATCAAGTCCTTCAACTGCAAAGCTGCCGTACTTTTGGATGGTTGACGTTGCTGAGAAACAGGTGCTGGGAGGGAGAGGGGACAGAAAAACAGAAGCTTTTAAGATCTCGTACTATCGTCACTGAACCTTCCTTAGGCGAGTCCCTGCCTCTCCTGGGCTGCGAGTGGGAAGGCTGGGAATAAACAGGAGGGGGGGGAGGGGCTAGAGAGTAACAGAAACGGGAGAGCCGGAGCAGAGCGGGGGACGGAGAGTCTCTGCTGGGGTGGGAGGGAGAGCAGGGGGTGCGCACTAGCTGGGCTCCACGCGTAGCTTCTTCCTGTTGGGTGGCTTCTCGGGCTCGGACTCGGAGCTGGAGTCGGAGCCGCCGTCGAAGGCCGACACGGCGCTGCCCTTGGGGTTGGTGTACAAGCTGCTGTCGGGGGCGGAGTAGCTGGCCTGTAGCTGTGTGCTGCCCTTGGCCTTTTCCAGGGCACGGACTGCAAGAGACACAGGGACACTCGGCTGAGCTCCTCACCTCCGCGATCAATAGCTACTTGTTCAGTGGGACACTTTCCCAGAAGCAGAGTGTGAGGCACGTCACACCCTGAAAGGGAAGCCAGTCTCTCTCTCACTCACACACACGGGGCGATTTGCCATCACCAGTCCACTTCAAACACGTATTTGTACTGTGGGAGGAAACCAGAGCACTCCTTCCAAACACAGGGAGTGCCCGATACCCCAGGCAGATCCGAGTTGGGTTCACGGCCCAGAAGCTGTGAGGTGACAACGTTGCCCAACTGGGCCGCCCCAAAACTGCTTACATGCACATCTGAAGTCCCTCCCCCTGTCCACCCAGCAAAAATCCTAGGTTAATTTGCCTTCAGCTCACCCAATGCAACAACGAGAGGTCCAAGGGCATCGTGTTTGACCTCCGGTTGGAGCTGCGTGTCTCTCGCCCAACATACATGCAGACCTTCACGCACTCCTGCTCAAACTACAACCTTTGCACACGGCAACCGGTCCCTCCCCCACTCACCCTGCTGCTCCAGGAGGGCGTTCTGCCTCTTCAGGTCATCGATGTCCTGCTGGTGTGTGTGGTTTTTCCGCCTCATGTACTGGATGTACTCTGTTGCTTTGTCTAGGATCTGAGCTCTGGATGCCTGTTTGATAGATTTGGGGCAGCAACAGGTTACCAACTAGAAGGTGGCATCAGGCTGCTGAATATTTTGTGTTCCATTTTACAAGGACTCAGCACAGCAATGAAAATTTTCTTTTCAATACTACAGGCTGCCACATACATCATCGTTGCTGATACTTTACCCCTTCAAAGATTAATAATGTTATCAGAGTCCCAAATTGCAAACAACCAAAGTATTCACACCCGTAATCGCAAGACAGCACCCACGTCATGGTTTACAGCGCTAAGACAGCTGAAGAACAACATCAAACCCGGGCTTCAATGCTAAACATACGCCGCCGTACAACCTGCTGTAAAACAAGGTGAACTGGAACTAAGGAGGCTTTTGTTTCACTTCAGGGAATTCACGCTGAGAGCTGCTGCTGGTAAATGTTTTTAAAAATGCAGCACTAATGCGCAGGACACGGTATGGCAGCTGTGGATGGCCAAAACGGCAACTGGGATTTATGCTGTTTGTGCAAGAAAACTGGTTACAATCAAACCCACAAAAACACAGTGAAGGTCAAAAATTTGCAGTCAAAATTACTGGATTAACCTCCATTATTTCCAAAATACAATGTTTAGAAATACCAAGTCTGGTAAACCCATCTGAAAATACAAATAAAACTATAACCCTTAATTCAAAAGAATCATCCTTATTTCTGCAGAGGGAGGGGAAAAAAAAAAAAAAAAAAGTTATTTTAATGGCATATTAGCACTTTTTGTCCGCTTACCTTGAAAAGGAGGGGTTAGAGGCACGACAAAAAAATGAGGGGTGTTGGGAGGCGGAGCCAATGAGCCACAGCACGGTTCCGCTGTGCAACTAAGAACGGGAAGCATCGTGTTTTTCAGTTTGTTTTGGCCTCCGCGTGCACGGGAGCGTCACCCTGGCTGCCTTGTACACACATACACGTGGAGGAGGGCTGATGGTGGTGTCCAGCATGGGGAGCCACCAGGCAGGATGCTTTGACCATCAAGGAAAGGAAGGAAAAGGCAATGAGCCTCCCTGTGGAAAAGCCTCTTCCTGAAAGCATTGGGGGTCATGTGCTGGGCATCTTCCCTGCCCCCACCCTGGGCTCTCCTTCCCCACCTCCCTCCCTCCCACACGTCCAGATGGTGTCACTTGCCCATGCTGTCCCAGGCCAGAGAGAGAAATGCAGCCCCATCGTGTCCGAGACTGTACTTTCAAATGGCAGAAAACAAGCACCTGGTTCAATGGGAGGAGCAAAGATGCTTGCCTGGTAGGCAGGTGGAAATACAGCCGCTGTGTGTGCCTTTAAAAGCTTGCGGGGTCAGGGGAGGAGCCAACACTGAGCTGACGCACGAATCCGCAGGTATCGGGCAGCCTGCTACCTGCGGACTTCTGCGTCAGCTCAGCGTTGGCCACCCCCATGAGCCTTTGTGACTAGGCGAAGCTCAAGGCATGCTGGGATTTACAGGCTAGTCTATTCACCTAACTTACCTAAAATTATACACAGTAAAAAAATACCCCGTTTTTCACTAGATTAGGTAAAATGTACGCATTACACATGCAACAATTTTACAAAACTGGAAACTGTTTCAAAACAAGCATCTTAGCTAAGCGATAACCACTAAGTCATGATATTCGCACAAGATGGATGGAGCGTGTGTGGCATCTGACGCTTAAATCTTTATTACAGTCTTACCTATTCATTTCCTACAGACATATACAATGTCAATAAAAACATGTAAAACTCATCAGAGCTGGTTTTTATAAAAAAAGTACGTGCTCAGATGTCTTGTACGGGAGATGAGACGAAAGAAACCTTATTTATGACTGATGATGATGATCAGATGTGAGCAGAACTCAACAGGAAGGTTGACCACATACAAACTTCTCGCACGCTCCATAAGATGAGGGGGACTAACGTGTTGCCATCGCTGAACTTCAGTGAGCAGTGAAGAAACATCTCAAAGGCATAGAAATGAGCGTTTACAGCTACCATTAGTAGCTGCAGCTGGTAGGTAGTTGGTGCTCAACTTGTCCCTCTGTTGCGATTAATGGTTCAACGCTTCACAACCGGAGCGATGGCACACGGCAGGTTGGTAAGCAGCCGTCACCATGCGGGGCGTTGCTGCCTCAGGGGCCGAGCTCGGACTAACCTTTTCCCCTTGCAGTGCCGGCACGGAGTCCCGCAGGCTGTGGAAGCTGTCCTTGATGTGGTCCCTACGCTTGCGCTCCAGCGCGTTGTGATGCGCCCGTTTGTCCGCCTGCAACAAGAGGGTCGCCGTCAGACAGGGGGTCCGAGACTCCAGCAGGCGACACTGCCGCGTGGCCTCTCCGAGAGCAGAAATGAAGCAGCAGTGCATGACGGGGGACCCAAAGGAGATGCAAGCAAACTGGCAAGCTTCTTCCGACAGACGTGACAGAAGGATCCGCTACGTTTCAGTAATGGGCTGGCCATCTTCTTAAGGGCAGATGTTGAAAGCAACTCGAGCGCATCCATCGGAACAAAAGAAGCTTTAATAAGGGTGTCGCTTGCAATGCAGGCCTAGCATCTAACTGGCCAGACTGCTCGCCGCGTAGCAAAGAACAGGATCGTGGGAGTGCAGCCATGCCGCTGGTACAGGGTACTTTGCGTATTGCTTGTTTAACAGTCTGAAAATGCATCCATTATTTAAAATCACACATCCTAAAATACCAGTCGTGGGGGGGGGGGGCTTTTTTTTGTTTGTTTGTTTTTTTTTTTTTTGTTTTAAATCTGGCATTTTACAGAGAGCCAAGTCAACGGGTATCATGACATCATTTTCATCTTTGCTTATTCTGGTACAATAAAGAATTGCCCCACAGATTTGCACTTTAGATTTAAAATGCTGAGCTATCGGAATGGAAGCAAGTAGTGTTGGGACTAGCAGCCAGCAACATCCCACAAAGAATCAGGAACCTGAATCAAAACTTCTTTTCCACTCTCGCACCTTCTTTAGAGCCTTTGGGTTGGGCCTGGAAATTAGAAGCAGTTCTCAGAGCATTAGTCACCGCTCTGAAATTCGGAGTCACAAACTGCACGGGAGGCCACTGAAAGCCTTCATACCTTAATACTATGTGCAGGTACAGGAATGACAGCAGACTGATAGACAAAGGTGCGTGGTATAGGTGAGGTGTACAACAGCCAACAATGGGCAGCATTAGACAAAAGTGCTCACACCTAGAAACTTGTCTGTAAGGATGCGGCACAGCTGTCGATCCTTCACGGTACAAAGAAACCAGCAATTCTCAGTGTGAAAAAGCATTAGAATATAAAGGACAAAAGTATTAACCAAAATGTCATCGGGCCTTTTCAGAAACGTGGAACCTCTTTTTCCACCTTTTCAATCCCAGGAGAGTGGTGTCCTCTGGCTGTCAGTGTTAAAACCTGGTCTGGGGTTACAAAAGCTCTGGTGGAAGCAGGAGGGAAGGAGTGAGGAGGGAAGACGTGGTTAAACGGGCGCTGTGGACGCTGACGGCGGTGTACGTTATTGTGCACAAATCAAAACGCAAACCCTCAGACTGTATGCCATGTGCTCCAGCAACAATCCTGAACCCCAAATATGCCGGACTGCCTTTCCTCGCCAGGACAAACGACAACAAATGCGGCCCTTGAACCATCAGCCCGTTCAACGGTTGGCAGAGACGAACAACTAGCAAACAAAGTCATCGATTACACTTTGAAAACCCCAAAAGCATCGCATCTTCAGCATGGCCTCAGCAGCCGAGTCCAGGATCCAGCCTCCCTTCAGACAGGGGGAGCAGACGGGCAGACAGCGCCACAGAACCAGTCTGTCAGGACTTCCGGCAAACAAACACAAACCGCTTTCCTTTGCCGAGAGTCAACAAACACAGGAAGGGCAACGAAGAACTGTAAAATCCAGGAGTGCACCGGGGGCTTGGGTGCTCTGACCGAAGTTTATGCCACCATGCTTGAAGGAAAAATAAATAATGAGGCTGTGAATTAAATCTAGCACTACATGTTAAGCCAAAGACCCCCCAGCATGCTACTCTAAGGTGGGAAAACAGCATTATTTAAACTGAGTTTAGCAAACCTTGCGCCAACACAAGGAACTGAACAAAATCTTTCATATTAAAAAAAGCCCACTTTTAAGCATAAAATGTTTTTAAAAATTGATACCGTCTCAACTGTTTCCAATGGTAGTTCCATGAACACGGCACAGCGCCCCCAAGTCCCCCGTTCACCGCTTTCTCCAAATACTCCACTGTACCGTAAGCATGCACCTTTCAATTACAGCACTGACTTTATTTCTTTTTATTAAGTACAATAAATGTTCCTTGCACATTACAGTGTGTTATAAAAATATTACTGTAATACACAGTGTGGTAACATACAGTGCCGTAGTAAGAAAATATTATGCTTAAATTATATTATCGATTGCCCAGACTCTCTCCATATCTGGATATCTCCTCCCCCATGTAGTCCAGAACATTGAGGATAGACCGTAATTGCATTTCCCTGCCACGAAGACAGAACCAGCCAACGAGAGGCCATAAGCGCAGCGGAAAAGATCTGCGAACGTTGAGATGACGCGACAGACCACCCAAACGCACCTTTCCCATCGACTTGTTTGTTTCACAACAGAAAAGCAAAACCAGGTGAAAAGCAAGTGGAGATCGCTGCAGCGACAACATTTAACGGAGCTCTGATTCATTGGGTCCGAGCTACCATCTCGGCACCCCAAGGCCAGACCTGCAGCGGCCTGCGCCTCAACATGGGCTCACGCTGCAGTCCTCCACGTCATCTTCATCGCAGCTGGAAGCAAAAATAGTCTTCCTCCCTCCCCCAAAAACCAGACCAATAATTTAGAGTAGAAATTGACGTTTGGCAGTACTGGCTAAAACGCAGGGCACATTAACCCCTGCTGTCACACAGCTAATATTCAGGGGTTCTTGTGGACAAACTACCTGTAGCACTGCTCTCAATCTAGGATCCAAAACAACGGCAGTCAACTAAGACCTTTGCACAGTTTGCTTCCGAAAAGCAAATTTCAGCAAAAGTGCAGCGCAGACAAGAGTTCAAAACAAGATGCGGCTCTTAATGCCAAATCACATTGCGGTGCAACCCGGACAGCGGGCGACAATCATTAGCGCCATCTCGACCCGCCGTGCTCTACACTGCCGCTGCAAACGCAACGTTCCCACCCTTCCCGAGACCCGACCAGGTCGCAAACGCAGCAACGGTGGGTCGCGGCACCGCAAGCTACGGCTACCTTGCCCACAAATGCCAACGTAGAGCGGGATCTTCCCCTCATGATGTTGCCTGTATTTACCAAATCATCCACATTTACTCAAACAACTGACGCTTTTCTCCAATTCTTACAATTATTTACCTCGACAAACAAAAGTGGGATTTTTTTTTTTTTTTTTTTTTCCCCCCACTGCAGAAATTTAGGGTCAGCACCTTACCCAGGTGATACTACAGCAGAAGATGGGATTCTAGTCCGGGCCCTACGGATCCAAAGGCTGCAGTTCTAACCACTATGCCATCATTTAAACATGGCAATGTAACGCAAACACGTCGGTTCCGCTCAAACTCGCATTCAGCAAAGCGGGACGAATAAATGGGCTGACAGCTAGCGGAGCGGTTAGTGCCACCGATTTGGTCTTACTCTGCCCACAGCTCACACAGATCGCTTATTTTACACCAGGCAAAATATTTACCAACCAATATTTACTCAACATTGAAACCTGTCTGGATCCAATCCTGCACAGTGCATAAAAGAGCATTCTTCCGTTTGTCCCTTTTACCACTTTTATGGGGGTAAATGAGGCCAATAGGTACATCGGCCATTAGCATCCACGTGAGTTACGAAACAGAAAGTATGCAGCAATTCAGCAGCTACTTGTCCAGTTGCATTTTGTCATGTCGAGAACTGAAACCACAGAAGATACAGAGCAGTCAGCTGGAGATCGAGGCTCTGCAGTGACGTCACTGGTTCTCTCCCCCCCACCCCCACCACACACAAACACACACCATGCTCTTTCCTGACAGCTCATATCGTCAACATGCTCCCTGTTTCCCTTTCCAGTCTTTCAAAGGTATCATCGTGAGTTGTGTGTGTGTGTGTGCATGTCAGTCTGCGGCATGTATGTGTATGTGTGTGTGTGTGTGTGTGTGTGTGTGTGTGTGAGAGAGAGTGAGAGAGTGTGGGGGGAGGGGGGTTCCACTTAGGTTGCACTTCACTGCAAAGTACAGACCATTCAGTGTGAATCCCATCATTTCCACACACACGTAGACCCACGGAGTCCCAGTGTGGTGCCATGTAGCGGAGGCAGGTTGTCGATATGGAGCCCTGGCTACATCCTGGTGACCACCTGCCTGCCTTCTTGCCAGAGCGGGAGGAAAGGAAGGAAGGAAGGAAGGAACGCGCACGCACACAGGTACACACACAGGTACACAGACTGACAGACGGACGGCTGGACGGACGGACAGACAGACAGGGTTCCGACCCGGATCGGCCACCTCCAGCGCCAGCGCCGCCCCTCCGACTCCGCCAGGCCGCCCTCCCGCCTCGTTCCCCACCCGGAAATCACTTCAACCCCCGGCACTGCTCGTTATCTCTACGCGGGACACAACGCTCAGCAAAATACGCACCACAGAGTGAAACCTCGACGATTCTTCCTGTAAAGAAAAAACAGAACAGAAAACAGAAAAGCACAATTGTGTGATTCCGAGGCGCCACACTAAGAAGCCCCTAGCGCTATGCCCTCAGCTACAGTAACAAGAGCGCGGTGAGCGCTGTTGCTAACGAGCTGCCAAGGGCCGGCAACTGGGAACACAGGCCCACAGCGGTGCGGCCCGGTCCGGCTCGGCTCGGTTCGGCTCGGTTGCACTGACACGGGAGGAGAGGAGAGCAGAAGGGAAGGGAGGAGAGGTGAAGAGAAGAGAGGAGCGGCTAGCCGGCTAGCTAGCCGTGCGGCACAGAAACACAGCGCTTTCTCTTTAACTGCGCTAGCTAGCAGGCTACAACACACGGGCTGGGCACAGCACGTCTCGGCGGAAAACGTGCACTTACGTCGCTGTCGACCTCGATGTCATCGTTGTCGCTCATTCTTCTGTGAACGGTTAGGCTGAAAATAAGGCTGAAAAGACAACAACGCAGAAACCGAAGGAGAGCCGAACAAATGGGCGAACCTCCGGGCGCCCGCACGCACGCAACGGGATCAACGGACTCTACACGTGACTCGCCTACACGCGTGCAATCCCCCGTCCACAAGACGCCTATCCGAAACCTGGTATTTGTAGTTTTGTCGGCCTCGTTCAAGTCTTCGAACAAGCGCAGCTCGACTACACTTCCCACAAACCCCCAGCATGGGGCGCTTCCTGGGGATGTGGAAAAAATATTCGTCCTGAGAAAACGCCGCCGGTATTTGTAGTTTTAGCGGCGAAACCGCCGAAGAGGCCATGATGGAGACACGTGGATGGTCATTTGAGAGCCAAAGCGAAGCTGTCAAGACGGCGCCCGTTGGTGTTCGGTCTGCTCGCTTCCAGATAGTTCTCACTACCACATGACACCATCAAGGAAGACCTGCTGACCAGTTTTTCCATCTGTGTGTGACAACCTTAGCTATCCCCTAAGAAGATGCTGCCCCATTTTGAAATAAGGTAGCTGTGGTACTGACGTCTGACAAACTGAGACACCTGTCCTGCTCAGAATGCTCTATGCAGACAAAAATAAAAATACACTTCAAGGAACTCTTATATGCTGCATTTACTAATATGTGCTGTAATAACACAAATTAATGATAATATTTTACAACTCTTACTATATTCTTATTAAACTCAATTTTATATGGTTTCCTATTTTTTATGTTATGGGGAATATTAAAATATCTAATTAAACTTCACATTTACCATCCAACAGCATCCTTGCAAAAGTAAAGGGACCAAAGTAGTTTTGAACATGTACATTAACAGCTTGGCCTGTATTTTCCTTTAATAATGGCATGATTCCGTTCTGAAATATCTTCATTTTGCTTTACTTCTAAGCACCATTTCCAAAAAGTCTAGTCTTGGTCTCAGTAAGATAACCAGGACATTTAAGGTAAAATAAACAATATCCATTCATCCGTCCATCGTCACTAATTCTGAGCAGGGCCACGGCAGTCTGGAACCCATCCTGGAATCATGGGACTCGATAGGATAGGATGCCGGTCCATCGCAGACAAGATTCATTAATTTATTCTTATTGTTTTACCTTTATCGAGAAGAACAGGAAGAATTGGTGACAAAATTTCCTAAATGCAACCATTTAAAATGCTAAAAAGGACTAAAACTGAACGTAATTTATTCTAACAGGAGGCATCTTTACAATACATTTGTATTTTTATACATCCAAAAAGTGCTTAATTATTTTTAGTATTCATTATTATAACTATTATGTCTTTCGCTAGACACAGTGGGCCATTTTGCAGCATATAATACATTTATTTATTATTATTTTGTATAATGTAAGATAAAATGGCTTCTGCTGGTCAGCAAGTAGACCAAAGTCCTTGACCAAGGTTTAAATAAAATTAGATGCTGAGAAATATTCAGAGACTGGTAGATAGGAGCATATGTAGTGGATTATTTTGTGAGGACTTGAGATCTGTACATTTGTATGAAAAATGTGGTAAAGGAAGAGCTCATTGTTGTGTATTTTGCATGTTAAAAAAAACAGATGCGTTCATAATCTCTCCCTCTGCCGCAGAAAGCCACAAAGTCATGAAATGGGGTCATCCTGAAAGGGGATGATCTTTCACACGACAGCAGCCCAACCCCAAAACGGTGTCAACATTTTTGTTGACATGGACTGATCAGCTGCGGATTGGAAAGCCATCCCCACCCTCGCGGCCCACAGTTTAAGGCCAAGAAAGAGGCTTGCCGTAAGCCCACTTTGGAGGCGGTGGTGTTCGCAGTTGCGCCGATAAAATGTACAGCAGTGCACTGTGATGTCTAGGAAACGTGAACCTGCACGAAAGAATGTAATACGTTCAAGTGGCTAAAACACAAAAAAAGTTTGTTCATCACCGAGGTGGAGATTCTTAATCTGGAATCATTAAAATGCCGACAATCGTATTTTCTACACTATTTTTACAGCATGCGGTTGGTGATCCATTACCATGCAAACTAAGATGGACGCTCTTCAGTGGGTGCGTGTGTATCAGGTACAGTAGATGGATGGAGAAAGGAGATGTGGTGGAAATAAACAGACACAACATTCAACAGATTATAGGCCAGATGGTTGCACAGGAATCCGGCCCAACCCCCAGTCCTCCGCGTTCCTGTTTAGGCTTTTCTGAGAGGCCTTTAAAATCACTGCTTTCCCCAGAGAGGCCATCACAGGATGCAGGGGGGTCAGCGGATTGCGATAATGAGGCCGAAAGCGAATCGGTTTGTTGCTGACTGGCCGGTCACTTGAGTTAAACTGAGGCTCTTGGAACTCTGGGTGATAGAGGTTCAGTAGCCGAAGGGGTTTTTGATGGGTTTTACTGTAAGGAAGCAAGGTGCACCAGGATCAAAGCCCCGGTGCAACAGAATCGGGAGATTGCAGTCACAAAGTGAACGTTAAACATCTTAAATTCTCCACCAAGGCAAATGGACACCACTGCTCATCTTGGGTAACAGTGTCCGACTCTGCTAACCCCACTTGCAATACACGGTCCGAACCACAGCCGAACGTATTTCCCAGTGTTCTAGTGCACGTGCAGTTCTTTACATCCGATTCTCTCCCCTGCATCTAGGGGCATCCTTGAAAGGCGTCTTGATGCTACAGTACTTCACCTTTTTTAAGTTTCCAGGTACTGGGCAAAGAAGACGAACGCTGTGTTACTCGACGAATCGCACGTGGCAGTCGGCTGTTTTGCTGTACAGCGTTAGTTGGGCGCTGCTGTGCACAGTTTTCTGCCAATATTTTCTTTACTGATAAAAAAAGAAAACCTTACGGATAAATTTGGCAGAAATATCAGCCACAGTGAAAAATGCGATGCAAGAGATTCAACAGCCACTACTGCAATAGCCACCAAGTCCACCGTGATAAAGCAACAGTATTTTAATGATTTTAACACTAAGAAATGAGAATTTGATCTTAAAAATGATTTATTAGTCATGTTTGGAAGCATACTGTGATATATAATGAGTTCATAAAACGCTCCCCCGTGTAAGGCAATTTTAAGAAACAATGGAGGAAATTCATGGGCTTCAGGTGACATCAAAAGTCAGCTGATCGGTCAGTTGGCTGCAAGGCTCACTGAGGAACGCCATGAATTGTGGTCGACTGCTGAATAAATGTTCAGAATTCACTTTCGTACTCACTTCTGGGTCAGAGAGGAATTACCGGGCATTACCAGGCGTAGTATGGAGCCATGTGCAGCAGTGAGAGCAGAAAGAGGGAGAGGGTGTTTTCCAATGCCTTCCCGTTTGGTTCATGCCAGGTTCTTGCTCTTGAGATGTGTAGCCAAGCAGCAGAAGTCACAAAACGCTTGAATGTGTTGGGCCTTGAACTGAATCCACGACGCTTCCACAAGCATTTCTTGCAACTGAATAGACAGTTCTGCCTTTGTTTTCACCAGAGGTCTGTATAACAGCAGAGGTTCAGTACAGCGGTCCGCGCACTAAGTCAGCCAGGCAACCGCCCATCAGCACTTTTGTGAATGACTTGACTGCGACTGCATTGTGTACCCTAATTGTATAAGGGCTGGAGAAGCTTTTAACAAGGGCAAGTGTGAATTTGAAGCTACCCAAGTCCAGATGTTTTGTGCCAAGAGCAGAAAAGCCCAAGTGATCAGTTCCACTTTACCATAGGGAGTACACTGATTCCATATACGTATATTCCACATATGGTACTCTGCTTGGATAGGGTACTATTTTTCCCAAGAAGAATTAGAGGCTTTAAAGTTCTAAAAGTTACTTTATTTTAGATCCAACAGCTTTGGAGTCGCAAAAACATGGGAATTTTCAATAACTTGGCCTTAATAACAAAGCTAATACGCATTGAAGCCAAGGCAAAAATGGAATCTGAAATTTTATTGACTGACATCCACTGTAGACCACTTTGGCTTGCGTTATTAAAGCCTAAAATAAAAAACGCAACCAGAACCGTGAGGCAAGCATGGGAGTTTTGAAGAAATCGCTGTGACTGACAACGCAACCGTAGGCTAGGATACAATAGAGCATGACCATATTGGATCGGATCCCCTGTCCTATACTAGGATCCTTTGCCGATCCCGTCAGGAATTTTGCGTGCATCATGTAAAACTCTAGCAGGTCAAACCATAGCACCCACCTCTGCACATTTATTTTAAACTGTGACTCAAGTTGACTACAGCACAGTAAGACATTTTGTATGTTAAATAAATATTTGAGTCAGTCTGAGGTTAGCTTGAATTTTCCTACAAAGACCAGTAATGAATTCATATTCTCAAAGAAATTTGTTTTATTATTTAAAGAAAAAACTGGAGGAACAACCCAGGGTGGTTGGCGCAGAGTGGGTGGAATACTGGCTGTAAGCAGTGTGGTTATGATCATCTCGGTATTATTGTGGAGCTTCACTAAAGTGGGGCTGAGGTGTTTTTTCTGGACACTCCAGCGGGTCGATCCGACAAGAAGGGCCCAGTTGTCTTTTGATGGGGAACAGTTACCCGGCGGCCTTGACTTGGGCCTATTTGCATAGCGCCCATTGATGGTCTAGTGGCAGGGCTTCGGTGCCAAGTGCACGAGCTGCCAGGGTGCCACTGAAGCAGCACCATTATGTACTCACAATCAGACCTATTAACCATGCAGCAGTTCCCACGCTTCTGGAACCTATAAAGGCACAACACCCGAAAAAAAAGTCGGAGACAACGGAGAGCTGCTTTACTGTTGCCTCTGTTGCGAACTTGAAGCTCTGCGCTTCAAGAGATGTCGATAAAAAGGAGCAAAAATGACAAACAATAGATTCAGGGCAAAGTGGGAGACTGGAAACACTTTACCAAAATATTTGGTAATTAAGCCAATGTGCACGGTTTATTTCAGAGCATGAAGGTTGATGAAAGGACGTCCTCAGGGCTACCATGGAGAAGAACCTGGAATTTTGTGTTAGTATAAAGCGGTCGCCAGTAACCACCCTGCTGCATCCCAACTACTGCAGCAACAATAATGGGATAACTTCTTCCTCGGGGGTCTGTGATGCCACACTCGCACGTCTTAAACTGGGTGGCTGACCTTCTCATGAGCTTTAAGATGCTCGCGCTAGAAACCCTGACACCCATCCATGTGACCGTAATGCCATGTGACAGGCTGGGTGCTGGGTGCTGCTGGCTACGAGGCAGAGGGAAAAGGGCACAAATGAGCTACACAGGGAAGAGTGTGGAACTCAGAAGGTTGGCTGAAGCTCCGTGGATGCAGGAACACTGAAGGTAAGCAAGTGTCTGATTTCAAGTCACAACAGAGGATGTTTGCTTCTTTAAAACTATACGCCTGAAATATGCCATCACCCTCCAGCAAATACAGCATCATTTCCTAAATCGCTATATAACTGTATGCACGGTTGTATAAAATAACTTCTAATATTTTACCATACTTCCACAGTAAGAAACAATCATTTCTTGATTTCTGTACTGGGCATTGAATGCATCATTTTATCATACCAAAAATTTGCAAAAATTTTTGTGTGCTGTTTGTTTTTTTTGTCTTTTGTCTACACTGTTATCATTTTTGGAGTCATTTTAAAAAATCAGGCACATTTTTAATACGTGTTTTGTATTTTTTCGTTCTTTGGATTGTTATAAATACTTTCTAAAATGTGCAAAAATTCAAAGTTATTGGACCTAAGAACAGACCCCTTGAGATGCTAATAACCCTGGAGTAGAATAGGTCTGACCGCAGTGCATATTTCATGCTTTTTGTACTCGCATACAATAATAAATAATACATTTAAAGTTATAACTCCTTCCGTTACTATGAAAGCAGTTATGACTCAGAGACATTAGGTGTGGGGCGCTCCTGTATGTTGGTGTGTTGCTGTACCAAGAGATGCAGAGCTTCACCCTGGACTGCCCTGCCATTGCCGGAGATTTCTCAGCTGTCGCCTTGGCTGGTTTCCCGCATTGAGTAATAACACAAGTAAAAAAAAATAGGGGTGCGAAACACATGCGGGGTCTCTTTATGGCATTAATATTTTGGGCAGAAGAAATACGGTCACTTGTGATTCAGCCACTGTGAGGGATGGCTAATCTTTCAAAGGTTAAAGGAAAGCACGTTTTCGCTTGACCAGAAGGTGAGTCCGAATGCTGTGGTTGTATTGAGATGAAAACAGAACATTTTGGCGCTCTTGTGGTCGTACAATTTTTTTAAGCCAAAATAGTTGCTAAGAACAGCTGAAAGTCACAAGGAGAACAGCAGGCAGCACTGCCAGAAGGTCAGTGCGATCAATCCTACATTTCACGTTCCCAGTGCGCTTTGTGGGCTTGTGCCTAGCAGCGAAGATCGTAGTGACCAATGATGCACCAACTCTGACATGAACACGTTCTCTTTTTCTCGCCTGTGTTTTTCAGTGACTTAAGGATTCCTGCAAGAAATGATAGAGAATTGGATTTGGAATGGAAGCCATCATAAACCAGACAGAGAGCCAGAACAAAGGCAGCCATTATTCCTGGGACCATGGAAGGGGCATCAATGGGACATCTCCCAATTCCACCAACAGCTTCCCTTTCCCTTTCCCCCCCATCATGGACAAGGCCATCAGCAGCACTACCGTTGTCATCCTCTTCATCACCATGGTGTCCTTGGGCTGCACTATGGAAATCTCCAAGATCAAGACCCACATTCTCAAGCCTAAAGGAGTGGCCATTGCTGTGGTCGCCCAGTTCGGCATCATGCCTTTGGCCGCTTTCTCTCTAGCCAAGGCCTTCCAGCTGGGCCCCATTGAGGCTGTAACTGTGCTCATCTGTGGCTGCTGTCCTGGTGGAAGCATGTCTAACATCTTCACCTTGGCTCTCCAAGGCGACATGAACCTAAGGTGAAGCAACAGACAATGTCCTTCATGCACACAGCCAACTGGTTTCCAGCACTGAAATAATTTCATTCCCAGAAAAATGACCCACAATGACTACTAAACAGGATTTAGCAGACACGCTTAATGCCAGATGGTTAAAAATCCCACCATCATTTACCCTGGTATACATCAATGTAGGGTAACACATATCCCTACAGTACACACACTATGTGCAATTTTGAGTCACAAGTTAACATGAAACGTATGCCTTTGGGCTGTGGGAGGAAACTGGAGCACCTGGACAAAACCCATGCAAACACGGAACATGCAAACTACACACAAACCGAGCAAGGGGTCAAGGGGTCACACCCGGTTCTGCCATCCAGGTACTGTGAGACATCAATGCTGTCTGCCCTGAAGCCACCGAGTGCCATCAGCTTTGAGCCTGTTGTCATCGCAACCTTTCTAGCTGCCAGTTATTGTAAAATCTCGGCAGTTATGGTCAGACCGCACTAATTGTTCACTTGGCAAAGCATTTTAACACCTGGAGGGGAAATACAATGAAAATTTATTCACCAAAAAAACAACCATAATGGTTTAAAGAAACCTGAATAACTTGCTACAGTTTTTGAGAAAACTTTTTGCCAAAAGTTTAGAAACTTTCCATCCATCCATCCATTTTCATGACCTACTTGTCCTGGTTAGGGTTGCAGCAGTCCATACCCTATATAGTGTCTTCGATACAAAATGAAGGGATTTTAACACTGGTTACACCCTCTACTGATCTCAGCTGAGACAAAAAGGTGCAAATCCAAGGTTAGGAACTGTTTCCTATCAACATTTTTTAATCACAGCCTTTTCAAGTAGCAGTTGATGCGAAGTGCATGAGAACTGAGGGACTGGCTTGGGCCTACAACTGAAATGATATTTTGCTTCAAAACTTTCCACATCATTTCACTACTTCTGGTCAGCAGCTGGTCCTAAACCACAATCTATGGGACAACAGGAGTTTTTACAAGGAAAATAAGCACCTTTCCCAAACAGCAGGGAAGTGTGATTTAGGAAAATTTGGGGTATAAATGTAAATATGCTGTTATGGTTATGGGTGGTAAGCTCGTTCATTCTCTCTCTTTCTCGCTCTCAGCATCGTGATGACCACCTGTTCCACTACGCTCGCACTCGGTATGATGCCTCTGCTCCTGTACTTGTACAGCCAAGGCTTCGCCAACCTGGAGACTGCTGTGCCCTATGCCAGCATCATGATCACCCTGGTGATGACCCTGGTGCCCTGCGCTATTGGCATCACCATCAACCACTGGGTGCCTGCCTACTCCCCAGTCGTCATGAAGGTGAGGTGCCGCCCAAATGCTTATCAGCCCATCTGCCGTCCCAGACTGCCAGTACGGTGGCAGTGCACCACCCGGTAGGATTCGGAGCCTAGACACAGCATGCTACCGCATGTTTTACTGTACTTTCCCTTTAAAACCTAAACTTCTCTCTCAGCGTCTAAATTTTTGGTTAGCTTCTGTATGAGGTGTAAATCCCATCTTGATATCCAATGTGCTTTGATGATGCCAATGTTCATCCCACAGGTGGGTCTCAGCAGCCTGCTAGTAGCCACCATAGCGATCGGCATTATGTCAGGAATCACAGTGGGGGCTACCGTGTGGGTGGTCCTGTCACCACAGCTCATAGCTACAGCCTCTGTCATGCCAATGGTGGGCTACGCCCTGGGGTTTGTCATATCCACCTTCTTCAAGCTCAGCCCACAGTAAGTGAACTGCGCCACTTATCGGTTCAAACAATATGGCTGCCGGCACCATACGGCTCATTTTAAGCAGCAGGGGACAATTCAGAAGAAATGTTCTGGAAAATTTTGCCCAGGAACTTTCAAGCAGTTGTAAGCCTCGAAAGAAGGAAAATACATGCAGAATTTTTACAAATCAATTAAATCACATCATTCTGAGTCAATTTGTAAAATATGTTAAAAAAAAATCACAGCCGAAAAAGCAAAAAATTCTATTGCTTCAACAAAGAAACTTTAATTTTGAGCTGAAGCGGCGTGCTCCAGAGGTGTGTAACAATACAAGGAAACGTGTTTTGAAAGATGCAGGAGAACCATCTCCATGGAGACCGGCTGTCAGAATATCCAGCTGTGTTCTGCCATCCTCAAAGTGGCATTTCCTCATGAGGTCATCGGGCCCCTCTATCTGTTCCCCCTCGTCTTCATCATGTTCCAAGCCGGGGAGGCCCTGCTCATCATCATTCTGTTCAAGTGTTTTCAAAGGTTCAAGACTCCTGTAAAGGGTATGCGTGCAACATCTCCACACACTGCTGAATGACTGTCTGGACAACACAGATTCACTTTACGATGCTCCTTTTTCACTCAGTATTCTGTCCCTCATCTCTCGCAGAGAAAACGGTCTGCTTGGTTGTAGACAGCAGTTCAGACGTGGCAAAGGCCCCAAGTCACGAGGCACCTCACCCTTGGCAGCAGCTCAGAGGCACCTCTTCTGAGGAGAGTCAGGAAGCAAATCGGAACTCCTGCTAAAAAAGCCACGCTTTGTGACATCCGAAAGACGTTTTTGTCACCGTCTTTGGATGCGGCTGCTTTGCGATGCTCGCTGCCAATGTCTGGACTTCTTTCGCTGCTGAAGTATTTGCGTGTAACACTGTGGACATAATGGACACTTGGTGCTTCCAAAATTCTAGTGTTAATTCCACTGGAGTATTTTTTATTCTAGCTAAGTAAACCAGCTGGTAGCCTGAAACCATCTGGGTCAGGACATTCTCATCAGGGCCAAATTGCTGACTTCAACCTGTTTTCCCCATTTAAATCTTGACAAATAGCTCCCATGATAACTATAAAAATAACTAATAATTGGCTCATTAACCATAATCTCAGATGTATAGACATCAGCATATGTAAACTTGAGATCCTGCACATTCTTCTGTAATGGAAGACTTCCTGTGGAGACTCCAAACTCTGACATCTGATGATCCAGCTCTTGATTCTTTCCTTTATATTAAAAAACAGCAGCCTTAGCTTCATTTTTACTTGCACCTTTCAGGCAGGTGACTATATTGGAGCACTAAAGTTTCTTGCACAATATATTCTGAATTGTCCAAAAAAAAAAAAAAATCCATTTAGTCCATTATTTGTCCACTCACCCTTCATTCCTGTTACAGAGAATCTGACAGCACAACTGTGTTCAAACAATGTGACAAGTGTCAAACTACAAAAAATGCATTTATTCTGTTAAGAATAAAATACTTCCGTTGAAAAGGGGAGTAAAAGTCAAGATGTAAAACTACAGTACTTCCTGAAAAATTAATGATGGGTTTCTTTTCGAAAACATTTTCCTTGTTTGTTATTCCTGCCAATTTATTTATTACAAATGTACCCTGAAGAGTTTATCACTAAGAAAAAAAAAAAAAAAAAAAACATTTTATTTCTTCTCCAAATAAGATGGTGGTTCCCATCCCATCAGCTCCTCTTTCACAGGGAATCAGTCCTGAGAAGAAATTTGTCCACTGCAGGATAAAACAATACATCAGTGAAATTCAATAAATTTACACAATGAGACTATAAAACAAATACATGTGCAGAATAACTTAAAATTCTGAGAAGTAACTGAACATTTCATACAATTAACTGTTCTGTTGTAACTATCAGGGACCACAGTTATACACATAGTCTATATACAACCTACTTAATAGGCAAGTATTACCTATTAATACTAATATAAATAAACAAAAATTTCAACAATTGTTTATATTAATCATATAAGTATTATACTATATTAGATACATATAATTCTGTTAATGTCAATGTCAACAAACATTATATTATAGAACATTCCAGAACCAGGCAGTCCTCCAACAAAGCAGAGGACAGGAGGGGCACTGGACATGAGGCAGCCTTTGCCATGAAGCTCTGTCCTCTTCCACTTCTACACCTTTCTTCTTTGGCATCCTTTATGGTGCCCATTTGCCACAGACCGTTGGCCCTCTGTCAAGTAAGCTGTCACGCCACACCTCCGCCAGCACAGGGTAGCAGACAGGAAAGAAAATGAAGAAGTTTAGTGGGATAGTGTCACTGATCCTCTTTATCACCTGAGAAAACACAACATTCAGTCAAGGGTTTGCCAACTTCCGGACATGCAACGCACATAAATTATGTCAACCAGTTGCTGGCATGGGCCTGTTGGACAGCAGCAGCAAGGATCAAATATTGTCTCTTGCATGGTTATGACTTCATATAATTTGATGCAGCAAAGTTATTTGCAGCGAGTACCTGTAAAATGCATCTATTCTTTTACTTTTTCACATTTTATTACTTTGCAATTGGATTTCACCAGGCTTTTCGACACCAATCTACAATAAAAGTTCTTTAATGTCCAGTGGAAACATCTACACACATCAATTTTGAATTAACTGCAAATATAAAGTGCAAAACACTTGAGGGCACTGTCATCCACCCTCTTTCTACCGACCTAAATCATACGCCGTTTTGAAATCACTCAGGCTGGAATGGAGCATGCGTACAATTTTAGAGCAAACACACCTTTATGTCCCACAGGTTCTAACAAAAAAGCTACACTGTGCTGAAAAGCATGAAAAGAAGTAGAATATAAGAATTTCCGAAGCTTTGAACAGCTCCAGCAGAGCACTTTTATTCTTTTGTAAAATAAAAAATATTGCAGCCATAACTGAACGTGCATAAAGGAGGTGATTTTCAACAACTGGTGTTCTGGTTTGAAAGGCAGAGATCAGGGAGGTCAGCAGCAAGACTTCGTGGACTCTGAAGATGGCTGAGCAATGAGAGCCTATACACACCAAGAGCTTTGCCAGTCTGTGCTAGATGAGAGATTGGGGGAAAAGACAGGTTTCTAAATAAAAATTCGTATCTCTGCCTTCTTTTGCCAGAAAAAACATGGTATAGACAAAGTGGAAGAGGGTTCTATGGTCTGAGGAGACTAAATGCTGTCTACAGTACGCTTGAATTTAGGTACACGGTACCCATGACCAGTCACCATTCTTGGTGGCAGCTGTAAAGATACTTGTCTACAGCAAGTATGTAAGGCTCATTGAGATAATGAAATAAATACAACAAAATAGGAAAACCTCCTTCAGTCTGTAAGCATACAACAACTTGGGAGATTTACAATTAGAGCAAGTTTTAGCATCTCAATTTTTTTTTTTTAGCAGGACAACAAAAAATGTCAATATCTCAGACAGAACAAACCAGAGACCAGGCAGTCTAACTGAGAATTTACAGCACAAACAAAAGCTGCACTTTGACAAAGAGGGGCAGCAGTTGTAGTGTCGAGATGTGCAAAGGTGCTTTTGCTCAAAATTAACCTGAACAGGTGAATAAGCAGATATGCTGTAAATGACAGTGCCATGACAAAGTATTTTCCCCCTTCCTAATTCCCTCTTTTTGCTTATCCATAACATTTAATTGTGTCTGCTCTCCAAACAATTTTAGAATAATACAAAGGACAACATGAGTAAACACAGTTTTTAAATGATCACTTGATTCACTGAAAGAAAAACTCACCAACATCTATATCACCCATGTGACAAAGTAATTGCCAAGGGTCCAAGGCTTTTAGAGAGTGCTTTATACCCCTTTCCTGACCAACATACATTGCCTGGCCAAAAAAAAAGTCACCACCTGGATCTAACTAAGCAAATAGGTAAGAGCCTTCCATTGGATAATTACTGCAATTCAGCAATGTTATGTGCCCAAAAAATGAGGTGAACTTAATATACTGAATGAGCAGGTTTTTCCATCAATGGATTTTTTCTTCATATTCCAAGATGACAATGCCAGGATTCATGGGGCTCAAATTGTGAAAGAGTGCTTCAGGGAGCACAAGATATCATTTTAACACATGGACTGGCCACCACAGAGTCCAGACCTTAACCCCACTGTGAATCTTTGGGATGTGCTGGAGAAGACTTTACGCAGCGGTCCGACTCTCCCATCATCGATACAAGATCTTGGTGAAAAATTAATGCAACTCTGGACGGAAATAAATGTTACATTGCATAAGCTTATCGAAACAATGGCAAATAATCAAAGTTAAAGGCGGTCGAACAAAATATTAGAGCGTGTGACTTTTTTTGGCCGGGCAGTGTATTTCAATAACTTTCCTTCTCGGGGCTTCAGGAAGTTCTTTTGATCGAAGGATAGTGTGCTGCTTCTTGAGACCCCTTTTCCAACACCAGATTGCTGGAATGGTTCTATTTAAGTGATGTGTAGATTCAATAGGACTGGGAGCAATAAAGCTTGGGCAGGTCTACTGTAGTTTAACTTAACCCATTATCATTTAGGTTTGGTTCATTGGTTCACTGGGTGACTATGGGGGCAATAACTTTGTCACATAGGTGATATGGAGGTTGGTGAATTATTTCCCTTCAATAAATCAAATGATAATTTAAAAACTGTGTATTGTGTTTACTCCGATCATCCTTTGTATTATCCTAAATTTGTGTGGAGGTCAGAAACAACTAAATATTATGAATAAGAACAAATAAGAGGGAATCCGGAAAGGGGCAAATAGTTTTTCACAGGACTGTATATGTATAATGATATAGCTTAAGATGTATTACATAAAAAATATTAACAAACCATATGATAAACCTTTCACCATAAAACTATATGACTGAAAGCAATATTTAAAACATAGTAACTTATCTGTTGACAGAAGTCGCGCAGCGCAAGCGGTTTTGAGCGCCGAGCCGCAGCGCGCGTCACCCAAGCGCCATCCGACGTCACATGTGTCGCCCTCTGGCTCGCGTTTGGAGGAAGACTTTGGCTGCGAAACAGCAAACCATTTCGTGCGAATATATAATACAATAATTGTACATTTATGACAAGAAACTCATGTCATAACAGCCCCCCGTGGTCGAGATCGATGAAGTGACACGAACGGGACAAAATGGAGTCCCGGCACCGACTGCATCCTCCGTTGCGCCTTCTTTCGCAAACTTTCCGCAACTCGCAGATTTAATTTAAACGCGTATGAGACTCGTATGGTTTTACAGCTCACAAAAATTACAGCAGCGTGGAGGTTTGAGGAAAAAGGCCGCCGGCAGCTCTGGCGGGTTTCATCAGCGCTGCAGAGATGGGAAGAGAAAAATGATCTGTACATTCACTTTCATAACTTCGACGGTTTCTTCTGCGTTTTGTCATCATTATGACAGAGGCATGTAAAATTTATAACGACGCATTTTAAGCAGCTATATGTCGGAAGCCCTTACTGTACTGTACTGTACTCGTCAGATAAAACGACGGCACAAGCGCGACGCGGCCGCGAGGTGGCAACAAGTCACAGCTCTCGTTCCCGCGATATTTGGCCGGGCCCCGCGCGCAACTCGGGAGGAAATGACGTAGAAGCGGAGCGGGCGCCCCGTGCATGCTTGACTTGTTATGGTTTTTTTGCACAAAGAATTTAAACAATATTTCAAGTTCTTTAAATGCAAAAGCTTTTAAGACACGTGATGTCTGTACCAGATTTGTTATGTTGTCCTGATATCTTATGTTTTTTTTATGTTAGATCCATATTTTCTTTTTTAAATGTGTGCACTTCATTGTATTGCAACTTGTATACGTTTATTATTGTAATTTAACTGTTTGAATATTAATAAAAAAATGCTTATGACTTGGTTAAGGGAAACATCTACAAATGCAGAACAGTGCAAACAAACTAAAACCCCTTTCCCCCTCTTCGGCATGTCAGTTGCTTGCAGGTATTTTACTGCGAATGGACTGGACGGTTGTTCTAGAGTGTTGGTTCGAATCCCTCCCCTGCGGTTGCTGTATTGTGCGTCACTCGCACCCAAAAACGGGCCTCGGCCACACCGCTGCGAAACAAAACACCCCAGGTTTCACACTTCAAAAGAAACCTTTAATTAGAAATTGGTATATACAGTGTATAATTAAATTAAACTTTATACAAATATTAAAATACTATCTCCACACCCATTGCAATGTACATAGTTCCAAAGGAAAAGCAGAACTGAAAGAATTCAAATGAAAATATTAGCATTCTATACAAACATTTTAGCCCCAATTCTGTCATTTAGTCAAATTTAGAGTTTTTGGACGCATCTCTCCAGGCATGTCCATCGTAGGTACAAAAACCAAACAGAGAAGACAGGACTCGGCTGTTTTCAAGTTCTCTTTTCAGGAAACAGCTGGAAGCATTGCCGTACAACGGCGTTCTGAACATGAATACAATTCATTAGAAGTGTTTTTTCATTGAACAATGATTCTAAAACTCAATCAGGAAAAAAAAATAAATACAAATAATATCTTTCGGTGCTCAGGCTAAATCTCCAAGAGAGGCTTCTCACCATTGTCAAAGCTTTGGGAAACAAATTCAACATTGTACTCTTAAGTTAAACGTTTCTTTCGGTTGTTTTCAAAAAACAAACAAAAAATGTCCAAAGCTGATGCGCATTCAAACACCAAAACGTAAGGCCTTTAGGAGTCATTGGCGCTATATCCTTGCCTGCAGTTTATAAAACGATTCATAAATCATTAATGCGTGCATGGAAAAAAAATTAAAATTAAAAATAAAAATAAAAAGTGAGGAACGTGTGCCATTCAGCTGAACCACCTGAGAATCAACCCAGTGAGCACGTGGGAAAACTTTCGATTCACAATCCAACTTCTTCTTGTGTAGCTGAAGTAAAGCTCATAAATGAATCCGAACGTATTAAAGACAAATTATAACAGCAATAATGGCACGTGCATACGGACAACCGAACGTGTATTCTTGTTGATGTATTTGCAGTCAGAGGGAAGTGTGAACGATAAAGACACCAATCTGTGTACAGGCCTCAGCATACATCATTTACCTCTACATTTTGTAGCATTAATTTTTTTTTTCCCCATGGCCAATGCAATTATTTTGTCTTTAATAATCAGTATAACATTACCTAATACGGCTTAATCAAAACACACTGCTGGCCTGAAATATTTTCCTGTGCAAAGTGTTTATATTTATCTGTAAAGCAAAGTAAAAATTAAGATACGTGCACATTGAGCTGATTTATGAGCTTGAGACAAGCAGTAATACCCACCCACAACCTGTATGCCCTCCCCATAATGCACTGCATTCTCCACCTCCCCCTCAGAGACACCACTGTGGCAAAAGGGAAACAGCAGTGCCTTGCAACAGCCCTGATGGCTGGTCAGTAACCCTGAGGTGCTTCCAGCCTTCTGTGTGCATGAACATGAATGGCACACACGAGCACGACATTTTACAGCTAAAAAGGGAAACGCGGAGAAGGGCCACAACACTTTTTTTTTTTAAAGGGAATCTGCATAACTGAGAAGTGCTTTCCTGTTTGGGCTGTGTGTTCATGCGCTCCCCTTGCACCCCCAGCATAGAGGGGTGTTCTGGCCTTCCTCTGTGATGTCTGACATGCTTCAAGTGATTCAGTCAGAGAAGACATTCAGCAGAAGGAAAGTTCAAGGGTGGGCCCATGGGAGTCAAATATTTTAAAGCTCAACATTCAGGACAGAACTCAAATTTATGCCTGGCATACTGAAGCTTTAGCGGCGGAAAAATAAAAAATAATAAAATAAAATGCATCCCCTTTTTGGTGGAACAATGGTGGACACATAAGGTGACACCAGGATGTTGCCAGAAACCATATAAAATGTAAACTAAGTATATACAATGTCTTTATATATATATATGTATAATTTAAGCAAAACTTTATTAGTGAGGGGATGTGATGGTGGTGGTGTATGGGGGGGCGGGGGCAGGAAGGCGCAGTCTGCCTCTTCGGAGTCTCCTGGGTGTGTGTGTGCAAGGTGGTTCAGAGAAAGGCTCGGGGAGCACGTTCCAGCAGGGCAGGGAAAATGGCAATTGTAAAGATGTCTGTGGATGTCGGGGGGCTGCGGCTGGTTCAGGCTTCCTTCAGCAAAGGAATATCTGGCAGAAACAAAAAGACAGGAAATGATTAGTCTGTGGTGAGACGCATGCATTACATATTTGTGTGTACTATGGCACTAGGCAGCCAAAATCCACACAAAGCCAAATTAACAGAAAAGCTAACAAGTGCATGCAGCTCAAGGGAGCTGGAGCCACCTGGGGCACAGAGACGGGGCTTACCGTCAGCGCAGTCTTCCACTGATGCTAAAGACAGCAGGCTGTGTTGGTCGCTGCTGTCGGAGTCCAGCCGTTGCTCAGGAACCCAGGATGAGGAGGAGGCAGAGGACCCAGAGGAGGTGGAGGAGGGCACCTGGTGAACCAGCACCATCTCGGAGTGGTGGCAGGAGGTGGAGGGCAGACTGCACTCTGCCTGCGTGGCACCCTCCCCTAGAGCCTGCAACGGCCCGTCCGCCTGTGGTCCCTCTGACAGCACGATCTGGACGCGCGATTCGGGAGGGGGGACAAAGGTGCCACCGCTGCCATAAACTGCTTCTTCGTAGGAAGGCAGGGACACCTGGACCCCCTCTACCACAATGGACACAGGCTGGCCGGTCACACCCTGCTCCCGCCTGCACAGCAAGTACAAATAATGAGCCTCGTGGATTAGACATAGGCTATGGAAGCCAGAGACACAGGCAGCGGCTGCAGAGTGACGGTGAGATTAAGCTCACCTGCTATGGTGGAAGGACTTGAGTTTGGGTTGCAGCAGGACAAAAAGCACAATGAGGAGCAGGATGAGGGCCACTGAACTTGCAGTGGAGGCCACGATGGAGAGTGTGGGGATGCCCAGCTGCGAAGGTACCTCTTTCCCTGTGAGGGCAATAGACAGTGGTGCTCACCGTGTTGCTCAAACCTTCTGACCTCCACACACCAGAGAGCAGCTACGTGACTGACCTTGACTGAGGCGGCAGCTGATCTGCATGGGTGAATCCCACTCCCCGTTCTGGCAAGTGAGGTACTTGTAGTCTCCTTTGAGCGCGTAGCCCTCGTCACAGAAGTACTCAATGACGGTTTTTGAGACCAGTCGGTGGCAGGGTGATGGGTGGCACGTATAGCCTCCGTTCTCAGGCGTGAAGGGTGGCCGGCACACTGCTAATTGTGCACAGAAGAGCTCTGGTCATGATAGGACCACAGACACACAGACGTATGCACCTGGAGGACTCTGTCCTTGTTAAAGGAGATCTTTCGTCTGCTCACCATCTGTCTGCACGCAGCGGGGCGGGTCTGAAGACCAACGCCCTGAAGTCATGCAGGAGATAATGCTGGGTCCATCCACAGAGAAGCCAGAGTTACAGCTATACTGTAGGACAGTGCCCACGGGGAAGAAGCCCCTGTTGGTCTCCGTCAGGTTCACCGAGCTGGAGGGGACACTGGGGGGCCGTGGACATTCTGCAATAGTCATAGAAAAGCGTTATCCGTTAGTGTGGCTGGCCCACACCCATCGTTCGTCCCTGGTGAGCCCTGCACTGAATACAGACACGGCACTTCAGCCACAGAACCATTTAGCATCCAGTTCGCCTGAGGACAGTGTGGATCCTGGCAAAATGTTGAGAAGCTCTGTGACTTCCAAAGAGATTAAGATCCAACACACTCACAGGCTATTTCGGTCGAATCCCTCAGACTGAGTGCTATTATTATAGAAGACAATCTGATCGGTTCCGTAATTACAGAATGAACACACGTAACAATACAACTTGAACATGAACAGATAAATTTAAAATGAGAATATTTACAAAGACCATCCTAACATTTGAATCTTTTGAACCACCAAAAGAGAATTAATCTGACACAATCCACTCAATGAAATCCTAATTCTCTCACAGACCAATGTGAGGCTCAAATAGAACAAAGTCCAGCTGTCAGTCACACACTACAACAAAGGGCTGAATGCTGTGCAGTGGGAACGCTGCAGGTTCCCCCCTTTGCCACCCCTCTTTGCACACGTGCTAGATGGAGGCCCAGCCTCGGGAGCAACCAGGAAGGTGCTGATAAGACCCAGCCGCAGTAGCAGTGCCCGCCCTGCCATCTGCTTTGGCTGCTCCGCCCTTCACTGCACCACGATAACAGCAACGCTGAGTCCGAACCAGCTGGAGAAAGGATGGCGCCTCCTGGGTACGGACGCTGCCCCTGATCTCCGTCGAAGATGCGGCTTCAAACCGTGACCGAGCAGATCAGCATCACCCTGGTCTCAGTAACGATGCACACCCCCCTACTGCGAGCAGGCTGGAACAAAGCGCAGCCAATTCTGTCAACCCGGCTGGTTGTTATAGGGGTTAACCAGGCAGGCCTCGGAGACGTTACCAAAGTTTAAAGATCAGTGGTGGCGCTCTATCCTTACAGGGCAGAACAAAGACACAAATGTAATGAGAGCTACAGCCAGCCACTAGAGGGCATGGAACTTGAGAACAGAAAGTTATTTTGTGCCAGACTGCCATTCCACCCCCACAGCGCAGCTTAGACCACAGCCTTGCGGCACCGCGCTACTGGTTAGGCTCACTGGTTACAGCCTTTCAGGTCCAATACTCGTCTGGCTGGGATGGAATCAGCTGAAAGGAATGCCGGAGAGAAGAGAGAGCCCAATATGGATGCCACAACACAACGGCTTGTAAAATAAGTTAAATATACAGGAAGAACAGGACCTGAAAATATGAACACCATCACTGGAATGGATATAGATAGAGACTATGCAAATACAGTGTTTTCTCTAGTGGAGGTAGCACTGAAAGGACAGATATGCGACACTGGAGGAAAGGGACCCAGTCTCTTGGACATTAAGACTGCTGTACTGAACATTTCAAATATTCAGCAAGGACCAAACTGAAAAGGCAGAGCATAAAGAGTTCTAGAACATTCTGCAAGTGACAGGAAAGAATGCAGCCAGCATGACGTGAAGCTACATGTCTGAGCAAGCAGCCGTGGCCTACCGAGGCTCCGCTTTAACCCTCCAGAAACCAACAGGAAAGACAACTAAACCAGGTTGCAGGGCGGGGAACAACAAATATCAAACTCAACCACATTAACAACTCGACTTTCGTTTCGCTTGCATTCACATACAGTTTGTTGGTCGTTTTCCTCGATGTGGCTAGTGTTGCCTTTCTATGAGCACCTGCACGCTGACATGCGAACCACCTTCAGTGAAACTAAAAATAAGTCTTGCAGCCCAACCTGGAACTTTATACCAGTCTATTACACTCTTTGGTTCCAGTTGCACAGAGTGCTGACCTAGAATATCAATATCATTTGGGGTTTTTTTTTTTTTTTTTTTTTTATGTTTTTCATAACTTTATAAATTACAAGAAATATATTTCTGCCAAAAAAACAGATGAGTATAATAAAAAGCCCTCAGAGCACACATTTTATATTCAGGAAGCAAAAATCAATGATTCATAAGGAGGAAAAAAATACAATCTCAAAGTACAATAGAGGTGACGAATACAAGCAGTGGTAAGATTAAGTAAACAACGAAAAAGAGGGAACTCTGGGATAGCAGAACAGCAACAGGATGGCTGTTTTTTTGCTTTTCTATTAAGGCTCATCCGAGTGTGCGTGTCCCCCACTTAAATTTTTAATCCACAGGATTTTGGACCCTTGCTGTCATTTTATGAAGACCAGAAAGCAACATCTTTGGCAGCATAAGTCTTAGGGCAGTGGGTGGGTGGGTACAGTGATCTATGTGGCAAAGACTATTAGATTAATCATCCCACATCTCTTTGGGGAGACTGAGGCTGGATAACAGACCAAGGCCAGATTGTCAGATTTTAAATGCCCCCCGCCGCAGATCTGTTGGATGTATGCATACAAACAACACAATACTTTTACTCAACAAAATTAATGGGGTGGGGGAAATCTAACAAACCCTTTCCTCAAATTAGTTTTGACATAAGCAGATCGCAGTCGTGTTAATCCCAACCAGTTTGTGTGACAAGCGAAAGCCACCCTTATCATGTGAGGGACCCTGTGAGTGTGTGAAACACAAAGCTGTACAGAGGAGTGGGACAGCACAAACACGGATGTCGTGACAAACAAATGCACTCCCTGACGTCAAAACAGGGCCTCCTATTGAGATAAACAATGAATACAGATTCTCTCATCTGCAAAAATGTTTTCATTTGAAATTCTGTGTAAAAGGGGCCGTTTTAAAAATTATTTAAAAACCACCTACAGACTATGTTTACAATGAACTTACGCAAAAAACAGTTTGGTTCTTCTTAAAGAGGAAATGTGCTCTTTCACCAGCTCAGTTACGGTCAAACCTTACAATAGACTGATGTTTCCCTGTAACACGCTGCCAATTGCGGTTGATGTGTTCCTCTGCTGAACCAAACATTGTCCACAGATTAACACGTTCCATTTCTTTCCCATGTGGGTAAAGCACCGGATGACGACCAGCCGGCTCGCAGGCCGACTCGGTCTGTTTGTCAGTGTCTCGAGTGGCCAGCCTTCCCCCTACTCTGCTGCTGACTGTGCTGGCGACCAAAGGTGCTCCACACAGCTGGAAGAGACCGGATTTTGCTTGTCTAGCTGTTAATATATCCACTTGACATAGGAAGTGCAAGGCGATTGGTGGCTGTGGGATCGCCAAGGGATCTTCATCTCTCATTTTAAGGGGAAAGCTGCCCTAGGAGTAGGCGATGGGGGTCTGCCCCATCTGGCCACAAGGGAGCGCACTTCTGAGTCATACTTTATTCATAGTCCTGTCACTTGCTTTTTATTGACACGCATCCTGTGACAACAAATGAACAAGCGTGCTCATGTGTGTCCCATGCAGAAGAACTGCTACCAAGCCTTACCTCTCAAGAACAAATGCACTTTCAATTATCATTCAAGGGCCATACAGGCCACCCCACCTTACGAAGAGGGGGACAGTGCAGTTTCACAGCCAGGGGGGTGAGCAAGAGGCTGTCCTTTGTCACCCGTGGGCCCCACAGCTGAGTTTCAGAGCAGATGGGACTGTTCTCCTCCCCTAAACCCCTGCTTCCTAACAAATTCACAGAGGGCAGCACCCTTCTGCCCCCTGACAAGTTCTGGACAGCTGTAATGCATAAATGCCCCCACCGTCCCTTGGGGTTTTAAGGAGGACAAAAGGTTCACCAAACAACAGGGTCTGCACCATGGGAGTGGTAGAGTGACATGTGGCCTGCCTGCAGTACCAGCAGTTGTGGGATTACCATCATAACAGGTTCAAGTGTGGCAGGAGGGAAAAGCGGGGGTGCGTCCCGCAACGGGAGAGATGGTGGAGCCACTATCAAAACTTACCACTGCCGTTTATCAATGGTAGAATGAGCTCTCACCCATATTTCATAATTCAGCTCCTTCACAACACATTTCAGCTTTGAAGGCTGTCATTTCAGGGCCCCTGCAGTACCCCTAAAAGCACTTAACCCAAAGTGGTCCTCTCAAAGGCTACATTAATGCACTGTCAGAAGGAAAGCTGCAGTTTCAACTGAGCCACTGTAAGGCCACGTGATGCTAACAGAACTCCTGCGTGTCTGATCCCCTGTGCCAGCCTGCGTTGCCCTTGCCAACAACCGTGGTGCTACTCTACCTTTATGTAACAGGCTTTAGCTGGTGGGGCAGACGGAGGCTTGCAGAAAGGACAAATCCTCCAAAACACGCTCCCTTCTCAACACACCCGTTATTCTCTTGTGAAAATGACATAATATGCAAAACTGAGCCTCTTGCACTTTACACAGCGGGGCTCCTGTGGCTTCCTGTGCCTCACGTGTGCTCATCTGTATGCTTTACGTGCTGAGAGACGCTTGGCAGCAATGCTGCGGGGGGAAGCAGCACGTGCAGCACGTGGTGCTGTTTTCAGATGGAGGTCAGAGTGGAGGCCCCACACAGTGACAACACACAGACAAAAATGAGGCAGGGTTACAACAACATTAAAAAAAATTGTAAAAAAATGGCACGAGCGTAACCAAATGGATGCAGCAGAGCACAGACAAACAATAGTGTGAAGAAGATGAAAACCCGCCCATAACAATGAGCTGCTTCAAAACATAGGGGAATATGTCTTTTTTTTTTTTTTTTAATATTTTAAAAACTGGACAAACAGAGCAACAAACAAAAAAATTAATAAATAAATCAGCCAAAAGCATTCTGGCAGCCGTATACCTACAGATGAGGTGTTTATATTTCACTGAAGCGCAGTTGCTTGTAAAGGGACAGGGCTTCTTCCAAGCATTTAAAAGATTATGTGGGAGAACAGTTAAAAAAAAAAAAAAAAAGTGTTAGGGATTTGTTCAGCATGCGACAAAGAAGAGACTGACGTTGGAGAAAACTAGCACTGCGGGGATCCTGAAAGGGACAGCACAGAGGAAACCACTATAATTAGATTTACTGGTAAGAATAACCCACCCCCAAACACACACACACACTTCCATCCTGTCAGACAGTACCAACTCTGCAGGGATTTGACCAATGCCCCTCTGTTTTCTCAAATATCAGGCTACAGGTACTAACTAGTTGGGGCAACTACAGCTGGAGATTGACCTGGCATGGACTGACCTGGGCTTACGACTGGGTGGCAGCTGAGCTGAATGGGTGAACCCCACCTTCCATTTTGGCAGGTGAGGTACTTGTAGTCTCCAACCTTAGCGCATAGCCCTCACCACAGAAGTAATCAATGACAATTCTAGAGGTCAGGCAGTGGCAGGGTGATGTGTGGCATGTATAGCTCCCATTCTCAGGCGTGAAGGGTGGCCGGAACACTGCTAATTGTACACAGGAGAGTGCCCGGCATGACAGGGGTACAGACACGCAGGCGCATGGATCTGCAAGACCCTGTCCTTCTTAAAGGGGATCTTTCATCTGCTCACCATCTGTCTGCATGCAGCAAGAAGTCATGCAGGAGATGATGCTGGGTCTGTTCACAGAGAAGCCCGAGGTACAGCTATACTGCAGAACGGTACTCGCAGGGATGAAAACCCTGCTGGTGTCCGTCAGGTTCACGAAGCCGAAGGGGATTTTAGGGGGCCGCGACCATTCTGAGCAGCGGTGCAGACCAAATGAATGGATTCAATGGGTTCAATTTGCTACATCTGTTCAACACCACACACTGCTTAGTCCAGGGTGCAGAAGGTGCCGCAGAAGGTGCCACACATGTGCACAGGAGCACCTCAGTATACCTGGGTTGAATAATGCCAAAAAGGCCAGCCAGCCACTGTTCCCCAAATGACTCCTGTTGTGGCAGAATAAGTCAACCACAGCATGTTTCAATTCCTTGGGTTAAAATGCACAAGGCAGTGTTAATGACCACACAATGAGTACACACAGACATGCTTCCTGCAGTTAAGCAACCAAGGAAAACACGCCACTTTTAACACTGCGTGCGACAAAAGGAGCAGAGTTCCTGGATTAGACTTGACTCAGTTTCAAGCCTCTCATGGACTGTTAGAGAACATGATTTTCCCAACATTATATGTTAACTTGCTGCTTTCAAAAACCCCAAATGTTATAGCGAGAAAAGTCTCCAACTTCCTGTTGGAGCAACGGTAACAGAAGAAGACATATCAACCCATGGGCTGCCATCTCTCAGCAGAGTCCTGTCCTGTATTTGACAATGAGCTTGTGAGTCACAATTTCTCAAAAATTCCAAAAGTTTAATCCAACACAGGGTAAGGTGTGGAAAAACAATCAGTGAAGCCTAACAACAGAACAATCCTAGGTGATTATTCTCAAAAACAAGATAAATATAATTTATCAATAACTTTTCCCTATAAGGTAGTAATTTCCTATCAGTTCTTCAAACCACAAAGAAAAGGCCAAAACACCCCCACTGCCTGAGTGTAATGAGTGTACTGAGTTACAGGCTTGTCTGGTCTGTCCCAGCAACATGAAGCTATTCAGCCACTTTGAGATCTGCACTACAGTGGACCTACGGACAGAAGAAAGGAACTAAGCGTACTGAAATCTTTTTTGTGCCATCAGTGATTAAAGCCAAAATGACAAATTTGCCAAATCCATTTCTACTCTATGACCTTCTCAAATAAAATGTATGAAGAATTAAGATGACAATCCATATGAACAGCTAGGAGGTAAAACCCATGGTTTGAAATGAAACAGCAGTGCTTTGCTAGTAATATCAAAACGCCAGCAACTCTTACTGAGCTCCAACTGAAAACATGGAAAATGAATGTGTTACTGAAAACCTTCTGCACATACTTGTTTAAGCTTTTATGACTACACAGCGCTTCATTTCTTCATGCAAGTAAACCACAGTTAACCATTAAAGAAAGCTTAGAATAAAAAAAACTTAGCTCCCACAAAAATTCAAAATTCAAATAAAAATTAGACCAAAGAAAAATGAAACGTAGCAAAAGTGCAGTTACGAAAAAATGAAACCTGAGAGAATTAATAATTTGGACGACTATGGATCACTTAAATCAGAACTAAAGCCCATGGATCTGTAGATAATCCTGGAACATAACAGTCCTTGTGAACCACCACACTGGACAAGCAGATGTTCAGTACATACACACAGAGGTGCACACAAAGGAGCTCTGCAGCAAGATCACGGAACCCAACGTCCCAAAAGGTCAACAGCTGTACCAGTTAATCTTGTGCCCAAACCATTCTACCATATTGTTGGGAACTTCCATACGTCGCGGACAGAAAACCCGTTTGCTCACTTGCGGCAGGTTGCGTGCAGACTGCGACTTCCTTCTCTGTATGAAAGGCACGGCATCAGGGTCACCGCAGTTGGCAATGCATATGCAAACTTCTCAGAGTCAACAGGCTTTTTCAAAACACCCCACAAACTGGTTCCTAAGCCATAAGCCTTTCCACAGAACATCCAGTTGGAGTAGCAACAGCTAAAAAAAGGATCCAAACATACTGCTGCAGATGTACAGCACTGAGACGCTTCTACCACATCAAGGCTGAAAAGCAAAAGCCCAAAAGATGAAATGAGTGCATGGAAGCTGCCTACTTTCTTTAATTACACTTAATGGAGCTTCTGATGCCACAACGGGAAACTGAGAAAAGTACAAATATGCTGAACTACAAAAGACAGCTAAAAGGTCTAACAAGACATTAATATACACGATTATGTTGTTCTCCATGTCCTTTCTAAATATGGCCCTTAAAAGTAAAGCGAATGCTTCTGCAAAAAATAGGCACTCAAATATTTCCCCCAAAGAAAAAGCAGTGAATGATCTCATCCTATTTCCTGTTCTTAGTTTCCACTTTTGAGTTCTTTATTCTCGCTTCCTGTGTCATACGATACTAGGCTACAGCAGATGTACACACACACCATGCTGAGTTGGCGGGGGACAGGGGCCAGAGGTCATGGATTAATACCCAAGTTGCTTGAGGGTCATGCGGGAAGGTGAACAGACTTCTTATTCATGGTCTCACAACTAGACAACAGCAGTCTGAATCCCAGTTCCAGAGCCACGAGTGATGCAAAGAAAATAGAGTCCTTCAGCTAAAGTAATGATTTGCCAGCATTCATCCCTCTCACTGCCTTGCAGGGACTGCGACTGGCTTGAAGCCACAGATCTGACTCTATATATGGCCGCTTGCTCTCAGACACACAGTCAGCACCAGCTAGCCTGGGGGTTTGTTCTCAGCACGTGCAAAGTCAAAAAAAAAAAAAAAAGGGGGGGGGGGGGTTTCTTCCAGGCTATGTCCCTCCCACACCAGTCCGCATCTCCAGGAGCCAAGGGACCTCCTGTTTTTTTTTTTTTTTTTTTGCAAACAGCTAGCAGTGTGACAGGACACTGAAGTCCCTTGTGCCAAGGACACAATGAGAGATCCCGGATGTGCAAAAACTTCTGAAGGGGGAGGTGAGGCGAAAAAGTGGAAAGAACTGCCGCAAAGGAAGGCCATATCACCGGCATTCATTAGCTATTCAGTTCTTGTTTTCCCCATCACTGTAAGGTATAGGAGACAACATCCCACCTTCCTTCCCTAAAAAGCACTGGCAAATGCTCACGGTTTGAGGCCTTCAGTATTATTTGGAGGACGTCCAAGATAAAGGGGAACAAGACAGACCCGCTCCCCTGGTTATATCCTGAGAACCGGGGCTGTTCGACCTCAGTTAAACCAACTGCCGTGGATCAGCGAGGTGGCTTTGAATTGGGCTACGCACCCTATGGCACTCTTACCTGAGCCAAGTCCTGTGGAGGCAGTGGCCAGCAGGAGCAGCAGAGACAGGAGTATTCCAGCAAAGGACACAGGGGATCTTGTCTCAGACACTACCATTCCATCGCTCATGTTTTATTACTGCTGCAGAACAGGAATCCTCTATGGTGGAACCTAAGGGGAGAGACAACCATGGGTAAATCTGAAGTAGTGTTACAACCAAAACACACACACACCTTTCACTTGTCAGGCTCTCATTTCTCACCATATGGTGTGCATTTCATAAGAATCCTGGTTAATGTTGAAAGGATATGCCAGCCTGTGTAAGACTATCCTGTTTTTAATCAGTACCGAATGACTTCCTCAATTTCGGTGCTTGCCAGCCAGTACAAAATAGTTGGTCTATACATACCCTGTTAAGGCGAGACCTACGGTTCACTATTGCATAAGCACATGGAGCTGGTTATTATCTAACCCAAAGATAAAGGTAACAATTGAAAATGTGAGCACACAAGTCCAGCTGAGCACAATGATGCACTTTTTTGGGCTCAGGTATCAATACCTGCAAAACCAACAATTCGTGTTATAGTGAGAATAAAGACAGAGGAAGTGGAACGTAAGCAGTCAGCTGATATGAAAGATAAAACGAGAAAGAGGACAGGAAGTCTGCTGGTAACAGGAAGAAAAAAGAAAAGAAAAAAACCCTTGTTTTGTAATGCAGCAGCCCACCACGACACGTGAAAGGAATGCATGTCTGCCCGTCTGCTCCGTGACTGCAGGGCCGCTCCGATCTTGCATTAAAAACCCACGGCTCAAAGTAATTGCACGAAAATTGGATCCAGGTGCAGTCGCTTGCCTGAGAAGTAAGCAATTTAAATTCCTCCACATCACATCAGCACTGATGATTCGTTCCATTAACTTTATGAATAATAACTTTATGACAATAAATGATAACCTTCCTGAGAAGGAAGTTCATTGCTCATCTGCAGCAAATGGCAGTGAGAGGGATACCTGGTATGGATCAACAGGTCCCATCCACTGTGAAAGTTTTGTGCCACCTTACTTCTTCACCTTGTGAACAGGCTGAAAAGCATCTCAGTCCACGGGAGTTTTCAGAATCAAATTGCCTCCGACAAAAGGGCACATCCACGGCAGGACTGGTACTGGAAGCTGCTCCGCAACCTGGAATTTTGACCTGGAAGTTCCAAAGAGTCGGGAGCCTTCTGTTATCAGAAGTACTTAAGAGAATCGAAAGCCAGGCACACAAAGGCACTTCTTTCATACAATAAACCATAAAGCAAACAAGTTGAACTTCAATCTTTAAACTTGAGACAAAAAGCACAAATCAGGGATAGAAAGTAAAGACAAACTAAAAACCTGCATATCTATGACAACTGGACAACCATTAACTTCAACTTAATAAGAAACAGAATTGGAAAAAAAGACACAACAGCTCTGTTTTGTATGTCTTTCAACACCACAGACAAGAGTTACACAAGCAAGTCCTTATGTTTGTTAACTATATTTACAGGAAAGGCAACAGATACTGGCATAAATAGTTGCAGGGCAGGACCAATAAAAAAAAAAAAAAAAAACCCATCAAGGAGGGGGGAAGAAAAAAAAAAAAAAAAAAAAAAAAAACTTTGGTCTGAATACCAAGTTCTTCAATATTTCGGCAGTCCTCAGAAAGAAGACATTTACACACAAGCATTTCTGAAGTGCCTTGCTTTCTGCATGTCTGAAACAAAGGGAGCCCACATGTTACGGAGTGCGTTGTCATTGCACACGCATACAGCTCGGCTTCTGCACGGGCGTCTCCAGATTCGCCACAGAAGCCAAAGTATTCCACACCCAGCTCTGGAATGACACAAAGGGCAGTACAGTACTTCTCTGCTTCCTTGTTATGGTTCCAGGGCAAAATCCATGTGATTCTGTACCCCCACCCCCACATCACAGATGCTTAACCCTCTCCTGACAGCTGCCTGGGGTAACACTAGCAGTGAAGAGACATTCAAAACTTCACCGCCGCTTCATAAGCACCATTACATTCTAAAACGTCTGGAACACTCCTCTTCTGGTGTCTTCATACCTACATAAACTCATAGAAAACTCTGTATTCCTTATCAATTCTGTAGGCAGCTACTCTGTCTACTGGCAAAAACTGTGGCATCAAACACATTGCACTGCTGTGAATGTGGATTTAAAGCCCTTTGTCTTTTGCACTTTGTTTAATTTCAGTTGTAGGCTTTCAGTGAGAGTCTTCCAAATGAGTAAATGTGAATATAAATTATTTGCTTTTAGTCAAACAGAAGAAAAGATCATTTCCCAGAGAATGATGCTGAGTTGACAAAGGAGGGCTGCTCTAGGTTCCTTGGACCTCCAGTGGGAGCTGGCATAAGAGAGATACAGAGCAGCCTCTTATGCACGGCTACCCAACAGGCGTCGAATAAAGCTCAGCCCGGAGCTAAGAAAGGGCTTTTGTTGTGCTGCATTCTGGCATGCTGGCCCCCAAGGGGTACCCCCTCCCTACTTTACCTTGAAAAAAGGAAACCTGAGGTGGTGCCACACACAAAAAAAAAAAGACCTCAGCAGAAGCAGGGCTCAGTGTTCAGGTGAGGAGACTTGCAGATGGTGTTCGACGGGCTGCGAAAGTGCAAGTACCCACTTGCTCAAGGCCTTCTTCCACAGTACCACCCCTTAACACAGCATGCACAATTTTGGCCTAAACCACAATGCCAAATCCATCTTTACCCCTAGGCGTAAGAGAACAATATTTTAGGCCTACACCATTTATCGTCAGTGGGATAAACACTGACGTTCTGAGGTCTACCTTCACCAAATTTCCATTTGACTTTCATTGCCACCACACATTTCCTTTTCATAGACTGGAAAAAAGAAAAAAAAACACGTATTTCAAATCATAGTTTCAAAGAACTAGTTACACAAATAGTGCTGCTGTGTGAAAAACATAGAAAGCATTATATATATTACACTCATACACAACAACCAAGGACACTGAAAGGTGGAACAATAGGAAGGTTAACAAAAAGACTCAAATGTGCAAGCTCCAAAGAGACAACATGGCTTCCCATCACACACACACATGCGGATGACTCACACACATACACACTTGTAGAAGAGACAACAGCAGGCGCGTTTCAGTGAGCGGTACAGAAAGCAGAGGAGGCTGTAAGAGACAGTGAGTCAGTCCATCCATGTTGTTACAAAAGAGCACATAGTGTGTGTGTGTGTGTGTGTGTGTGTGTGTGTGTCCTACACAAAGGCCTGTCACCAACTCCATGTCTCACCAGTTGTCCCTAATAACACTTTGACAAACACACACATCAATACAATGACAGTCACACAGATGTGTACATATACAAACAAAGATTAATACATACATGGGCATGCAGACAGATACATAGATAGATGTGGACACCTCTAAACAGGTAGATACACAGACAGATAAATACATACAATAATTCACACAGATGTATACATAGATGGGCAGACAAAGACAGACGGACAGATGGATGAGAAGTTTGTGAATGCCAGGGGAAACCGCCACACAAAGCGCTCGGGTCTGAGCGCCACTGCTGTTTCCACCTTCCGCATGTATATACAACTACATATTATATATATATATATATATATATATATATATATATATATATATATATATATATATATATNCAAGTGTGTACGGAAAGAGGGACAAGATGACAAGCGCGTAGTTGTATGCGTTTGTGTGTGTGAGAGAGATATAGAGAAATAGACTGGGCCTGTGAGCGTCCTCCAGGCTGCTGCGCTGGTTCTGCTCATTGTGTGTGAGCTGTTAGCCACCGTTAGCTCTCAGCGGCCGCTTTGTTCGCTTGCGCCGGCTCATGCAGTGTCGCACTGCTGCACCTTTCGTTTGTATAGCTGCGCCATTCTCCGTGTGTGTGTTGGCGAGAGACGTGTAGCTCAGTAGGCTGTATCATATATATATATATATATATATATGATACAGCCTACTGAGCTACACGTCTCTCGCCAACACACACACGGAGAATGGCGCAGCTATACAAACGAAAGGTGCAGCAGTGCGACACTGCATGAGCCGGCGCAAGCGAACAAAGCGGCCGCTGAGAGCTAACGGTGGCTAACAGCTCACACACAATGAGCAGAACCAGCGCAGCAGCCTGGAGGACGCTCACAGGCCCAGTCTATTTCTCTATATCTCTCTCACACACACAAACGCATACAACTACGCGCTTGTCATCTTGTCCCTCTTTCCGTACACACTTGCTGGCGCTTCCGAAACGCTGCTTCTCCTGTGTCTCGGTTCCGGGTGAAACTGACAACTTGGGTCACCGTGGCGGCCGGTGGCTCGGTGACACGGGAACGGCGAAGTGGCGAGCAAACGTCAGTAGGAACGCTCCGCCCGGAGGAGCACTTACCAACTCGACGGCCAGCTGCACGTCCCGCCTCGCTTTAGTTACTTCCGAGACATGTACTTCGCCGGACGGGGGACGGGAAACGCGCCGCCGTTCGAGCTCTTTCAGGCGGGGGGAATCGGCGGTTTCGGCCGCTCCGTCCCCTCTCGCTGGCTAACGCGATCGCTGGTTTAATGGCAGCGGCGGAAGCGGACGCCCTAGCGACTGTCGGTCTCGAGCAGCGGCCTCGCTCTCGCCCCGTCTCCATGGGAACGGACACGGGCCCGAGCCCGAACGCCGAGGGGGAGGGGCAGTGGGAGGGGCGTGCGCGCCGCCTGTCAGCTGATTCTTACCGTCGGGCAGCGGAAGGTCAACGTGGACGTAGTTTTACTCTCCCTTATTTACGCCGGGTGGCAAAACTTTTGTTTCAGTGAACGCACAGGTCCTTTTCTGGAATATAAATCTTGCGCCGTCACAATCGAATAATTAATTTTCCGTCGCGTTTACAGTTTTGCTTTCCAACCTTGAGGAGGAGGCCGTGCCGCAGTTGTGACTGGGTGGCAGCTGCCATCTGGCGGTAGCGAGCACCGCAACGCTGCGGAGGCCAACGAACACCTCAGGAAAAAAACGATACCAGAGCTGCGAAAACAGGGTTAGAAGAAAAAAAGCAAAATTGAAACGTTACCTCTCACAGAGGACCAAACAATGTAGAATGTCCAGTTACAAATACAACATATGAGGTGAAAAGGTTCCTGAGTTATTCAGTCTTACCAAAAGTGAGTGCGAGAGCTTGCATTTGGTCCATCATCATCATCCCCTTGACACATTTCCACCCAATTTCCTCTGTATATAGGAGTCGGAACCAGAAAATAGACTGAGATAAACTGCACTCAACAATGCATCAATGCAGCACACAGCGTGAGGTTTGTATACAACTGAGCTAAATGTTTTAAGATGAAAAAATTAAGGGTCATCCTGACATCCTCGTAGTGGTTATTTCGGCCAGGTAGCCGTCAGGATGCGGACCATTTCAGCGAATTCTATACACTGTACAGCAGCAATATTCAAAGATGCTGTATGAGCTGGAATATTTGAATTTTAAAACCAAGATTTTGTGTATATCTACAGTATATGTTCTGTATTATAGTGCCTTCCCACATGTCAAGCATGGGAACACTGTATCAAGAAAAATAGAAGACCTTAATTTAAACTAAGGCCTTCATTAAAAAAAAAAACCCTATACCATTGCAAATCTTTGAAGGCTTTTTTTTTTTCTTTCTTGACATTACTTCTTTTATGTCTTCTTCACAACAAGCATCATTCTCTTGGGTAGAAATGCACCTGCATGCTATTAGTGTTCTGCTTCCCTTCACTCTAAGCTGCAGGCTGTGCTGGCTGGTGTAACAGACTTTGGGTGAGATTGCTGCCCCCCCCAGTTCTTACCACAGTACCACTGCAATGTACTTGGTATCGTATGTCCCTTAATATACTCTTCTGCTGTATTTTGGCGATGTGTGAGTAAAATGTGAATAAAAGATGAAAAGAACCAGGCTAAAAGCACATGGCAGAGGAGCGCAGACGGCTCTTTCGGCACATTTGCAGGGGCTGAGAATGGAAAGCGAGATGGATGGCGGAAAGGCAGTTGAGATGGCCATCAGCGAACACCAAGTTGGCAGGCTCGACTGCGGTTTGCACACTTTCTCATTAGGCCAACCGTGAAAAGATCCTATTACACTCTCCTGTACATGGTAATTTGTTGTGGAATGTAAAGCCAGAAGTTTCACATCCTGCTCTTTTTTTTACTATATCAAAAATTAATGCTTTGACAAAACTGCAGGCAGCACCATAGCATATGGAAGAAACCATCTACATCAGCCATTACTTTTATCTTACCTGTCAACCAGCCTGAATAGATTAATTCAGAAGCCCAGAAACTGTGTAAACAAATGAGATGATCCCAAAGGATGGGGTCAGACATAAAAATTCTCATCCCTCTCAGTTATAAAGATCTGCATTTGAATTTTTAAACCACACATTCGAAAGAATACTGAGAGTATGTTGTTTTAGCCATTCGGGTTAACCATGGAGAATTAAACAAAACAGCAAAAAATCAAAGGTTCTGATATGACAAACCTGACTGTTTGATCAGTTCTGAGTTGTGGAAGGAAAAGTTGCTGCTATGGTTTGGAGAATTGCTGGCTTTTTAAGATTGGAAGCTACTGTGTATGCTGACTTAGCACTGTCACTCTATTGTGAAAAAAATGACAAATATGAAAGGCAGTGATTTTTGTGAGGACCATGGGTGTCACAGAATTTTAGAATGAAATTATTTTAGTAATCTTATGTGAGAAAGGTTTTTGTCAAGAACACAGTGTTGGTGATCAGGTATGAACTTAGGTGCAGGGTTTATTTACAGCTGCTGCAAGTGTGTTTGGTGCCAAAGGTGGGGATTGGCACAATGGTGGCTGGACAAATTGGAGAGGATATTTGGATTTGGAGAAGTTTGGACTGAATGACTCAAAGGGCGTGGAGACTTAGAGGTGAGGCAATAGGGGAATGAGGAAACACTTGGGACCAGGACTTTGGAAGGTAACAGGGAACAAGTGAACTCAAGGATGAAGCCTCCCCTCAAGCAATGACGCAGTAGAAACTGGCAAAGAACCACCATCTTGATACCACTCCTTCTGCAATGACTGAGATATTGCCGCAGGGAGATGTTGTTTTAGGAATACCGAATGTGTAGATGATCTTTGTGGCGTGGAAATGTGTTCTTCAAGGAACCACTAAAATGGGCTACAATTAATGACCTTTATGTGATAATAACCCTTAAATCTGCTTAAAAAAAGTCTTCCTAGGATAATGGAGGACAGGGAAATGCAAGAGAGTTGAGTTGAGCTGAGCCATTTAGTCACGCAGTGCAGATCATTGATTTTTTTTGGCACCAGGCTTCAGGTGAACTATTGCTCATGCAACAATTTAGGTGGCTCTCTTCCGACAGGTAGTGTTCATTCATCCATACATAAGGATGTGTATAGTGGATATCACATCTACAAACCCTTATTGAAAGACCTTTAAATCTGTGTGAAAACAAGAAGTACAGTTTTTAGCAAAATTTACTACAGATCATTGTTTTTTTTTTGCTCCTGTCTGGAAATTACTTCTTTTTCCTTTTTTATTTTTCTTAATTTATTATTTATTTTTCTTATATCTTATTTATATATTTTTATTTGCTGAGGATGTCTGGAAGCAACACATTTCATGGTCACAACACTGCTATGCTGTTGTTAGTGCACTCATGACAAATATACCTTGAAACCTTATTTATATGAAAAAACTTTCAGTGGGTTTTACAAGTTTCCACATTCTTTAGTGAAGAGCATCTTGCTTCACCTACAGCAGTATTTCTGTATCAGCTTGGCACCGGGATGCTGCAGCATTAAGTCAGCCAAAAAACGGGACTGCACTTTATTTTTAAACAAAAACAATACTTTAATTTGTTCTTTGATTCAACAGTGAACATTTCAGAGACTTTTAATCTTCCAATGCGGCACCGATGCACCCAAGTAAACAATGGCCAAAACTGGGATTTATATTAAAATCTGAAATAATTTTTTTCCAGCAGAATGACTTTTTGCAACAACATGTAGGTTTACAATTGGTGCAATGAATTAAAAAATGCTATTATCCATTTCATGGAAGCCATTTACATAGTTTTGGCCGAGGTGACCAGGAGCCAACATCCAGCCCGATGTAGGGGTACCACACATTTCGAACGTGGATAAAAATTCCAACCAAGCATGGAAAGAATGTGAGAGCTGCAGACAGTAACAACAGAGGCCACACCAAAACCCAGAGTCCTCAAGCTGCCTTTTTGCACCCCAATTTGTACACTGGTCTCAGTGGGCTATTTATTAGTGCAGTGTTATTTAGTGTCTATGTGATGACTTTGTTGCATGTACGGTTGTGCAAGTTCCATCTGGTTGGTAAAGTTTTTATGAAAGATTTAATAAATTGTTTCATCCTATCTATCTATCTATCTATCTATCTATCTATCTGTCTGTCTGTCTGTCTGTCTGTCTGTCTGTCTGTCTGTCATACATACGTGTCAATCTACTCTTTTAATAAAGTGCTCTATCTAGCTATCTGTCTGTCTGTCATACATACGTGTCAGTCTACTCTTTTAATAAAGTGCTCTATCTATCTATCTATCTATCTATCTATCTATCTATCTATCTATATGTCTGTCTGTCTGTCTGTCTGTCTGTCTCTCTGCCTGCCTGCCTGCTTGCGTGTCTTGCAGGAGCTCAGGAACACATCCATATGTCTAGGAATTGCAAAATAAATTTGTGGTGGACGTGGGCTTCACCAGCCTTACCTTCCGCTGCCTGGGCAGCTGGGGACATTTCTGTCGTAACCTTTTGCTGTGGGAGGTGGACCTTCTTGTCCTTATTTGCCTTATGGGTGTCCCATAAGGTTAATTGAATTGGCCAGATCCCCGTTTTGTGTCCATCGCTCGCATCCTTCAGGACAGCCTTGTCAAACACAGAGAGGGGTTTTGTTCTTGCCTTCCGGCTGCACGAAATGCCAGCGAACTACGGGGAATTTCTCTCCCGCTCGCAAGCTTTGCTTTGCGCTGTTTGCGGAGCGCAACTAAACCGCCTTTGTGTAGCGGAAAGGGGGGAGGGGGGGTCAGGGCATTAAACAGTCGGCAAGACAACCCGGCGTTACCTTAACAACAAAACATCACTTTTAAAAGCCACGTTGTTGTTAATGTGGACAAAAAACAAGTGGCAAAGTGTGCTGCACCGATTCGGTAAGAAACGGCAGAGATGGACAAAATCCTGGACAGAAACGTTGTCGTGTGTGTGTGTGTGTCCCCCCCTCCGATGTGAGCTCTCCGAGTGTCCAACCGCGTCTGTCCCCAGTGTGTCCACATGGGTGTCGGTGCTGGAAGTGGGACAGAGAGGCTCCACAGTGAGGGTGCGGAACCCTGCGCGCCCTCCACGGGGATTGGCGCTGCTCGGAGGAGCGACTCCACTGCGATCCGCGACCCGCGGATCCGCGACGCTGTTCTCCGGGAGACGGAGCGAGGGGCGGCCCCCAGCGCAGTCGGCCTGCTTTGCCTAACCGCTCCGCGCGATTCCGCATTCGGTGTTCCGCGCATTTGTGGCAAAACAGCGCCGATCCGCGCAGACTGCGGCGGCGGCAGAGCGCACGCCGCTGTTTTTCTCGCACCCTCTGGCACGGATACTCCGCGTTCGAGCCCGGAGGTTCGGCTCTCCGCTCCGGTGGTTCGTTTTGTCCGCCTTGCCTCGGTGAAATGACGCACGCGTGCGTGCGTTCATGTTTTGCTCCTGCGTGTCTTCCTGCTGGCAGGACTGGAGTTGGGTCCACCTCCGTCCATCGAGCTGGACAGTGACGGAGGGAGGGATGAGTTCCAAACCCAGGGTAGAGGGACGATCCGAGCCCTTTAGAAGCTCACCAGAAGCCCTCCGGATCCACATGGATAGGAGCACTGAAGGAGAAGAAGGATTTCTGTGGGACTGAAGAGCTTTCTTCAATAAAGTGCCTTCAATAAAGAGCTGTGTCGGACCGACGGGTGAAGGCATCTCGGGGTTTACGCTGGAAAGAAAAACCCTGGACATTGAAGAAGCTCTCACTGGGAAGTCTCGAACCCTGTCCTACAGAGCTGGAAGACAGGACGACAGCCTTAGTTGATCTTCTGGTGTTTCCATGTGGCAAAGAAAGAGATGGATATTAGATTTGAATAAATTGCTTGAACGCTGACAGCGATTTCATCCAGTTTTTCTGGGGAAATCTGAATGAAACTCATCTGTTCCCGCACTGTGCAATGGCTGCGTTCAATTTTAGCCAAGGTAGTCGCACATTCGGGTGAAAAACTGGCGTAGAGCTGTTGAGGTTTCATTGATGGAGGACTGAGACGGTCCAGCAGCTAAAACCTAGAGCTGACGTTTAGGAGAGATGCGAGTAAGAGTCTGAGCGAAGTGCGAACCCAGCCGCAATGGAACAGAGTGATGTTGGCAGCTGGGCCTCTGTTTCAGAAAATGGCAGCAGCGTCTTCACCCCAGCAAGCCGTGTCCTTGATCTCCAGAACGTGTCCACTCCTGTAGCATTGTGGGACAACATGAGCACCAGAGGGATGCACCTTTTGGAACATCAACTCTATGGCCAGGAAAAGACCTATCGAGACTTCACCACTGCCATTCAGGTGTTCATCTTCGTGGGCTCGCTCTTGGGTGAGTGAGTTGCACCAGTGATGGGTGAGCGCCCCGTCCCATGAGCCCTCACTATTCAGGTTGTGGATGCAGTGTTTGATATCTGAATTCCAATGTTATGTCTGTAAAATAAGTAATGCTGAGATTTTTGTTGCTTGACCGGTTAGATGTTTGTTTGCCAAGTTACATGTTTGTTTTTCTACCGTCCATCACATTTGTGTGACTGGAGGAAGTCTGACTCCAGCATCATCCTCCATCAGCAAAGACAGTTTAGATGACTGTTCCCTCAACTTGGGGCGTCTCACTGGGAATTAACCTATGTGACACTGTCAAAGGACAGTAGTGTGGAAGCTTTAACTGAAGGATTTATCCTGTTGCTCAGCCTTCAGCAGCATGCCAATCGCAATTATTTCTTAAACCCTCCAGAAAGCATCTAAATATTTCACAACATGTGGAGTAGCTGCACTTAAATGAAATGAGAAAATCCAGGGAAATATCCCAACAACAATAGTATAGTATAACATGCATTGTGAGCAATAGTGCCACCGAATCAATTTTGACTCTTGGATGACCATCGGCATGGTTTTGAAGACAAGGAGGAGCAGAAGTGGTTTGCCATTGCCTTCTTCCAACAGATTTCCTTCATTAGAGGGGTGCAAATACAGAGGAGAGCATGCAAACTCCACACACACCCCTGAGCTGGAACTGAACCCCAGATCAGGCACCAGCTTACCTTGTTGGACCACTGCATCCTCCTCCGTACGTCTGTGTGTATTTATCTGAATTATTTATATACTGTAGCTCACAATGTATGTATATAGTATAGTTTCATAACAAATGCAAAATGCCAATTTGTAATATAGTAATCTTCTAATATGATGTAGTATAACTATATATATATATATATATATATACATGTTGTGAAATATTATATTATTATATAGTGTATATACACATATATTATACGTGTGTGTGTGTGTGTGTGTATTATATATGCTGTAAATATATGTTGGTTGTCTGTCCTTTTGAGACTTTTGGTTATAACAAGGACAGGTAATAGTAATTCTCTTACCAGTATACCTTGACTTCACCTGCTTTCTTTGCGTAAGACCTGATTGATTATTCCTTTATTCAATGTGCTATAGATGTGTGTGGTTACAAAAGAGCCCTTTTATAGTCGGCCATCCAGTTCAAACACCAATAATGCTTCCCCGTTGGTTTATCCAGTCCATGCAAACACAGTACATGGCTGCTCTTGCAAACATGCTTGTCCATTTCAGTTACATATTCACAAGTCAATGGCAGCTGTCATGTCGTACCGCAGGGAGTGCGGTGAAGGCACCGCCTGACTCTAGGTGGTGAATTGAGGGTGCACCTAGGTAGGCCCACCAGGGCTGTGGCCACACCCGCTTTCCCAGCTGACCATGTTGTGCCAAAAAGCTTTAGTTATGAATACTTCTCCACAACACTGCTCTGTCCATGCGTCACAAAATACTGGAAGTAATGCCAATAAACGTTCACATTTATGCATACACACTAGAGACCAAGTTGTCTACGCACCCCGCACATTACACACAAACAGGTGCTGCATCTGGCACTGAGACGTATGAAGACGATCAAGACAGATGGTGTGATGCAAATATACGTAGCTGTTAAACTGAAAGGTGTTGCTGGTGGCTAGTAATATTCACACTGCCCTACGCATTCATCTTCTTTATTTCATTAACTTTGACTGGATCCTAGCAGCCAAAATGAAAGGTCAGCAAGCGCGAGCGCCAACTAGAATGTAGCTCATATTCGTTTCAAAAAGAAAGCAGGAGCTGTCGGAAAGTTTGTCGCTTGAGCGACTGGCTTGCGAAGTGGCAGAACGCAGGGTCAAACCTCAGTTGTATGAAGCTCTTAAATGAAATATCTTGCGAAAGTCTTCTGGCCTCAGACAGCAGGCTGGTGAAGCGCACCTGAATAATCACTATATTATAATCATTATATTTAATATTCAGTAGTCATTGAAGGGTTTGGAATGCAGATCTCCGGGTGAAGTGGATTGAGGTTCTTCAAGAATAAGACAAATGTTTCGATTTTGGCACAATTTGGACCTTTTCACACTGCTCTGATATTTATCTCGCTACAGTCTTACGCTGGTGGGGAATGCGTGGTCTCCAGCAGGAATGTGTAAAATGATTCCAGATGCTTTTCGTGTATGCAGAGCACTTGTAGCTTAAGTTCAGCATTTCATTATTTTGTGTGGTTTCCCTGCCATTGAAGATTATTAGACGGAGAATGAGAGCTCATGGTCATTTGGTTACCGTGTAGAAAGTCCACATGACTGAATAGCGTGCAAGTATCTGTTCTTTCCAAGGAACGCAAGTTTCCGTGTGTTTTTTTATCTGCTCGAGACATCCAGTGGTGCAAGGGAAAGCGTACAGCTATGCTTGTTTACATTTGTTTGCTTTTTTGTTTGTTTGGCTGACATCTTCGTCCAAGGCGGCTTTCAGGGATCAGTCATCCAAGCTGAAAAGGTGTAGACTGGTTGCAAGGTAACAACCAGGCCATGACAGTGTGAAACGGAACAGCGTTGAAAGCAACACAATGAGTCTAGCGCAGAAATAAAGTCATTTAATAGTTAAATTACTATTTCACGTATCACTCATGACAGAGTGACAGACCGTGAAGTTAGTACAGCAATAAAAGGCTGGAAAAAAAAAACAAAGCCAATTGCTGAAGACTTAAACTGAAATGAGTTGTTGGGCAACTGAGGAAAGGCAAACAAAAAATCCAGTTCATAAAAATGGGAGGAAAAAAACTTACACGCACAGTTGCAATAACTGAGAGATTGTCCCACACCCGAGGTACAAAGAAAAATAACCAGCAGATGTCTGAGGGCTCTTACACTGATGGACACCTTTTGGAGGGAAATTTAAAGACATGGCCTGGAAACCAACAATATTGATTTTCAATCTGCCTGTCAATGAAACAGAGGGGAAGCAAAATTGATTTCATAACATGCAATCCGTTCCCACCGAGGAAGAAAATTGAAAGATGATTCGCATAAAGACAGATGGACATCGTGACGGTGGGGAAAGTATCCACTCAGTCCGACTTGCCCACAAGTGTAATTTCCTCAATGAAACGTGTTGTCCCTTCATAATGGGCTTTCTATGCACTTTTGAAAAGATACTTTTGGTAAAGCGGTACAGTAATACCTCCCATAGCACCGTTTCACAGTTATTTGACATCTTATAGTGTTGATTTTCAAAAATACACCTGGAGCGCTAATCCAGGTATCCGTGGGCTCAGTTTTGAGCTACTCAGATCCAAACAACAGTCACCTGGGGAAGCTTAATAAGTTGTGCTGTTTCCCATATAACTTTGTGGTTCACCCCAATCCATTGGAGAAACCTGCTTGCTGAGGAATACCTGCTGTAATCGTTTCCTTTGCCCCCCCCATTTTCGACTTTACTACCCGCGATTTGTCCCTCCTTTTGTGAACAAACGGGAAATGAATGTTGTTTTCCATTTTGCTTCCCATGACTCGAGGATGCCGCCAAAGTCTGCTGGAGTGGAGGGAATATGGTTTGATCTGGGATGGTTTTTTGAAGCACTCCTAAATTTAGCTCCAGCAGTTGTTTACCTTGGCGACGTACATGATTGTGCGAATAACTTGGTAGCTCCAGGGGAGAAACACGTGCAGTCAGATGGAAGCTACAGTTTGACATTTGCTCCTTGAAGCTGTCTACTTCCGTGGCTTTGTTGTACTTTGTGGTAAAATACGAGCTGTACATGGTACTTACACTACATGGCAAAAAGTGTGTGGACCCCCCCTTCTAATGACTGAGTTGAGCTCTTTCAGCCGCACCCACACAGCATACAAACACATTCTAGACAATTGTCTATTTCTAGCTTTGTGGCCACAGTTTGGGGAAGAAGTTCCTTTCCTGCTCCAGCATGACTGTGGCCCCCCGATGCACAAAGCGAGCTCCATAAACACATGGTTTGCCCATGTTGGTGTGGAAGAAACTGAGTGGCTGCACAGAGCCCTGACCTCAACCTCACTGAACTCCTTTGCGATGAACTGGAGTGCCGACCACGAGCTGGGCCTTCTTGCCCGACCTCACTGATGCTGTTGTGGCCGAATGGGCAGAAATTCCCAAAATGCGGTGGATAGCCGTCCCAGAAGAGTTCAAACTGTTATAGCAGTAAAAAGGGGGGCAACTCCATATTTATGCCCATGGGTTTGGAATGGGATGTCCAACAGGCACACACAGGATGATGCCCAGGTGTCCATATAGTACTTCTGGCCAAAGTGTATATATTAATCTCACACAGATGTTGCCATGAGTCAGAGGCATTCCCTGGGAGTCTCACTGCTACCCAGCACAAGGAGACAACCGGGTCTGAATGCATTATAGGTTTGACACTAACTGGCAAAATCCCACAAATGTGTGTTTGCTTTAATAATTTTCAAGCTGCCCTTGAGTAAGTGGCTGAAACAACATATGCCTTCAAAGATAAATGCTGAGCTGCCTTTCAGGAATGAAGTAACAGATTACGCCCTTTGTGCTCGCAGGTAACGCTATGGTTCTGTGGTCCACCTGCCGCAGCACCGCGTTCAAGTCCGTCACCCTGCGCTTCATCAAGAACTTGGCGTGCGCAGGCATGTGTGCCAGCCTGGTGTGTGTGCCCTTCGACATCGTGCTGAGCGGCAGCCCACACTGCTGCTGGTGGCTCCACACGCTCATCTTCTGCAAGGCCATCAAGTTCCTTCACAAGCTCTTCTGCTCTGCCACCATCCTCAGCTTTACAGCCATCGCTCTGGATAGGTAGGCAGGTCTTGCATTATAAGATCATTATGGGTAGGAATCCATTAAACAATGCTGAAAGTTTTTTTTTTTACTTTTCTCCAAAACGTCTTACAGTGTTAAGCTACTTAAAATGAGCTACCTATTTAGCGGAGTAAATTACGGCAGCAGTTTCCAGCCCCTTCTTAGGGTTATCGCAGCAGGGGGTGGGGTGCGAGGGCAAGGGACCACCTGCTGTTCATGTACCCCCTAGCCCACAGGCTTCTGTGTTCTACAGTCAAAAGTTTGAGGACCACGTACCTTACAGGTTGTGGATTCTGCAGTTATGGATGATCTCTCTTCTACGTTATAGCATTTTTTTTGACTACTCTGGTGTTTCAGAGCTGCTGGATGCCAGTGTTGGGTGTGGATTCTATCATCCCTCTGGTACTTAGCTCCACAGTGCAAGCTCAGATGATTCCAGGTATGACAGGGGCAAGAAATTGAGGTTTTTTTGGTTCTCATCGTGTGTGACCTGGCATTTAGTGACTCACTTGCAGACAGATGAGTCCAATAAAATTAGAGATAACTGGACTGAATGTTGCAGTGAGCATCTCTAAAGAACAATATTGGGATTAATGCTTCAGTGTCAACTGCTGCAATTCCCTCTCTTTTTCTGTTTGTATTATTACTCTGTGCCTAAGTTCCTTGCTAAGGGTGTTAAATCCTAAGAAGAAGTGCAGAACAGATCGAGGAGTTTTTTATGGTTGTAAATGGTTTTTATGGTTGTAAATAAGACAAATTAACTGTCTTTATTAAGCTGCCGGGATTAGATTCTCTCATTTTAAATTTCAGTTTTTTTAGCAAACAACTTTGTTTTTTGTTCCCAGGTTGGTACATAAGAACTGTGATTATGAATTTGTGGAGGCATTTTCCTTTGCGTTTTGGTTCAAAATGGGGAAGACGTTGCCTTTGCACTGTGTGAACCAAAAACTGAAGGGCAGCACGGACGCAGTATCTATAAAGCTCGGTCTGTATGATTGTTTGTCTGTCTTTTGTCTTTATGTATGATTTTGTTTTTCAAGCCATAGGCTTGAAAGTTCACTCACTGGAACTTCTCATCCTAAGTGAGGTTTTTGCACAGTTAAAACACACACACACACACACACACACACACACACACACACACACACACACACACACACACACGCGTGCGCGCGCGCGCGCGCGCGCGCGCGTTCATTCTTGACCACGAAGCGGATCAGTGGGTGTCCAGGCTAACTAGTCTCTCTAAGAAAGACTCCAATGGAAGGAGACAGCTCTAATCCCCGTGCTACCATGTTGAGTGCATTAAACACAAAAATCCTTTTAAAACACACAAAAGCACTTAAACAGCCACACAGTTGTGTGCACACATACAGTACGTAGAAGCAAGAAACAAGTATGCACACACAGCTGGGGTGAGGTAATGGTTCTGGTTTGAATGGCAAGTTTTCTGAGCTTTTGTAACCTTGTGACTGTAAGAGCTGGGGGGAGGCTGTTGGCAGGCTGGATGGGGGAGTTGCTGTAAAAATCCTGGAATGCAGTGCCTCACAAAGAGGAGCTTCTACACACTCTGCCCTTCCTACCTCCCCACTCTCTGAATTATACATGAGAGAGGGGTTTGGGTGTACCAGGGTGTCGGATCGCCACTGCCGGGGAAGCAGGACGTGGTCCCTGCTTTGCTGAGACTGATGGAGAACCGGTGACAGGAGGTCTATAGGGCAAGGTGTTTGTCTGCAAAACAGAAGCAAAGTCTGATTTTACGAGGGAAAATGTTTTTTTTTTATCACGTGCGGAAAAACTGTTTTTTCCCATTCTTCATTTTTGTCTGAACAGTATGATATTTGGCCTTAATGTTGGTTTAAGCTTTCTCGTCTTGTCAGCTTATCTTCTCTACAGAACTAACTTATCGCCGTCTTTATTGCACCTTTTCGTAAATCTGCTAGGATGTTTGCATGGGTGGAGATCCATATTCCTGCACTTGATCATATTCACACCGAGTCTTTGTCATGCTTTGTCATGCCTTTCATATTGAGGAAAGCACATTTTTGCTTACTTTGACTGCTAATTTAATTTCCCCCCATGTTAACTCAGATACTACTCTGTTTTGTACCCGCTGGAGAGGAAGATCTCGGATGCCAAGTCCAGAGACCTGGTCATCTACATCTGGGTCCATGCTGTGGTGGCGAGCGCACCGGTTTTCGCTGTGACCAATGTGACAGACATCTACGCCACGGCACTCTGCGCGGACAACCACAGCTACCCGCTGGGACACTTGGTCTATGTGGTGACCTACAACGTGACCACCCTCATCCTACCACTTGTCATTGTTTTCTTCTTCATGGTGCTCATCCGACGTGCCCTGAGCGCCAGCCAGAAGAAGAAGGTGATTATTGCTGCGCTGCGGACACCACAGAACAGCATCTCCATCCCATATGTGTCGCAGCGTGAGGCCGAGCTACACGCCATGCTGCTCTCCATGGTGCTCATTTTCATGGCCTGCAGCGTGCCCTATGCAGCACTGGTCATTTGCCGCTTGTGGCTGGATGTCTCTGAAGTGTCCACTTTCCTACTCCTCACTGCTGTGTGGCTTCCCAAGGTGTCGCTGCTCACCAACCCGCTGCTCTTCCTCACTGTTAATGCCTCGGTGCGCAAGGGCCTGCTGGGCGCCATGATGCGGCTGCACCGCCGCTACAGTCGCAGAAATGCCGTGCGCTCTGAGGGACTGGCAGAGGTAGCGGGGGAGCCGGGTGTGCGCTCGGGAAGCCAGCTGTTGGAAATGTTTAACATTGGTCAGCAGCAGATATTCCGCACTGCTGAGGATGAGGAGGAGGAAGAGGAGAACGAGGCACGCTCTGTAATGTCCGCCGATGCCTTGCAGCGGGAGGCAGCAGAGGCCCGTCCTGCGGGTGGGCAAGGGGCAGGGCCAGGAGTCACGGCACCCAAGTGCTCACCACTCCACAGCTGTGCAGAGTCTTCCTCCCAGGTGGCACCGGCTACACCCTCGGACCCTGAGGATGGTGCCAAGTATAGTACGCAGTTTGGCTTTGGTCCCTTTGAGCTGCCGCCTCAATGGCTCTCTGAGACCAGGAACAGTAAGAAGAGGCTTCTGCCTCCACTGGGCAACACCCCCGAGGAGCTCATTCAGACCAAACAGCCTAAGATCCGCACCACAGAGCGTCGCATCAGCAGAAACAATAAAGTTAGCATTTTCCCCAAAGCGGATCCTTGAGATTCAGATGGACACACACATCTCCACGTTCCTCCTGTCTCTCCTTTAGACCTTGGTATGTTCAGAGTTAACCGATCTTTTGGGGAGATGATGCTCCGATATGTGACGAAGCATGAATCATGCCACACTGTGACCCAACCCTGGTTCAGCCAGAAATGTCCCGGTGGTGTAGTGAACATGGATGGAAGCAATAACAGCTGTGTTGTAGCTAAGAGGTCAGAATGGTAGTTCTGAACCCATGTGACTGCCATGGAGAAACTTATGGCTGAAATGGGTGGGGGTGGGGGGGTAATATGAATCACAAGGCCTGCAAAGTATTTTGGTGATATGCAACGTATGACATATTTGTAAGTTTTATGTCACTCCAATGATCAGTCCTAAAAATGTTCACAGCTGATACTTGAGTAGCAGCTTTGCAAATACCTTAGAATTTAGTGGCTTTTGTGGAGAAATGCTAGTATGCTGATATTACAAATGAATGAATCACCTGTCTTGGGCAACATCCATGCGAAAAGATGTCTGTTAGTTAAAATTGTTTTAAATTTTGAAGGAAATAATTTTAAAGCTTTGCTTCGTTTGTCTTTCGTTTTAAGCGATTACGCAGTGATAGCCACAGAGATGCTTGGCAGGTTAAACCAGAAGGTGAGAGATATTAAAGATGCAAGAGAAACACAGGAAATTAAGGCTATGAAATCATTTCTTGCATTGTTTCTTATCAAAATATAAATATAAATCTTATTTTGTTATCTGCACTTTGTTAAAGGTGACCACAGTGGGAAGCAGTTAAAGGAAACGGGGTGAAACCTGAAAAACGATAGAAACAAGTTGATAGTAATAAATACATTCTCAATAGTATTTATTAATAGATCTTAGGCAGTGACCTATTCCCACTGAATGATATTTTAAATTTGTGCATTTGGGGGGGGGGTCCTATCATTTCTTTTCCCTGCTATTAGACCAATGATTTATCCACAGTAATTTTGGGATATGATTGAACTTACAGATTTTTAGTACAGGGAATGAACTCTGTTTATTCTGTCAGCATTTCGATCCAAAATGTGCTGCATAATCCCATTTTAGATGAATACTGTACTGTATTTGTAATTACTGTGAAAGATTTGTAAGATATTTATGTAAGTATAAACCACATATAAAAAACGGAGTGGACCAAGTTACTTATTTGTGTTTCTTATTTGTTGCTCTATGTAACCTTTATGTCAGCTTAATAATTGCTAAAGCATTGTGGCCGGTTGTGCGGTTGATGCAGCCACATGGGCACATGAGAAGCTTGCAACAGTAGGAGTTTAAACAAAAATAAACTATATTTAAACATAAAAGAGAAAACAGGCATTGCCTCTTTGATGTATCAAAAAACGTACAAAATTGTTGAAATTGTAAAAAACGCAAAGAAATACTCTAATGTATCAAACAAGCGGTGTCATGTAGCAGCTCAAATTGTTCACTTACAGATGACTTATCCTCATGATATCATTCGCTTCAGTTTGTTTTTTAGAACTCTTTCTTCACACCGTGATCCTGAGTGCTGAGCGGAGATCTAAGGAGAGACTGAAATCAGCAGCTATAGCTAAACTATACAGTAAGCCGTGAGTAGTGCTGCTGCCTGACACTGCTTGGGTTGATAGGTGGGTTTGAGTCCCATTCAGTCTGGCTCAAGGTTTCCTGTTCTCCCTGTGTCATGGGCTTTCTTTCCACAGTCCAAAGACATGGGTTTCTGGATAATTGATTGTAAAAAATTGCTTGTAGTGTGTGTAGCCACCCTGCCATGAACTGCCATCCCATCCAGGGTGGTTTCGTAGCTTAGTACCTAGTGATTCTGAAACTGCTGGCTCTGTTAAAGATAATGGATGGATGGATGGATGGATACAGAGTAAGACAGCTGAGAAGAAGAAAATGTAAAAAATTCCCAATTACAGAGAGAGATATAAAAAAAAATACTCTAAGGGGTTCAAATGTGGAGACATTAAATCTGTGTAAATTTAACTGATACACAAAAAGTGACCTTTTTTAGGACTCCAGAAGCTGAATTCAGTTTGTGGGGTCAAGGATCCCATCGTTTGTGTCAGTCAGTTGTTGGTTCGTGTCAACATGCCAAAACTCTCAGCAGTATCATTGTTATTGTCAGAGGGCAACTTCTGAATATGCAACCATCAAGTGCAGCTGGCCCCCTTATTATAGTTCCTCTTGCTACCAGCTAAGAGTAAGATGTTGAGTAAGTATTTCAATACAAAGCAACAGGTCAACAAAAATGCAAAACGCAAATATATGACCACAGCTGCTCAAATCGGTGCGGTAACTAATGTGCTAATAGAAGCTGGTATTTCCTAACAATAAGATGTTTCAATGTTTGCATATCTTTTGATAGCTGTATAGGGTAGGAAATATACATTTCTTGACTGGGCATATCAACAAAACCCTATATGGAACATCATGACAAATTTTGTAGCACGATGGTACGGCGACTGTATCGTTGTCCATTTTCCCTTCTTAACAGGTTGATCTATGTAAGTTGACCAACTGCTCTTGATACCTTACCGGGACTTAACCAGCAGCAGTCCCTGCATCTGAACAGTCCTGTTTCTAAGCCATTGATAACGTATGTCTTGGTTTATTTAGCATGTGTCACACATGGTAAGATGCAAATCAATAAAACGTTCTCTCCAAAGGTGCCAATACTATGCTGTCAGTACAAACAAATGAAAAACAAATGAGAATGACTCTAGCAGTAATGGCAGTCGGAGACATCCATCTCCATTAATGAACATCCAATTGTAAGCTTCAGATGTTTCTTAAAATGAGACGATCACCAGGGAAGTGCCGCCAACGTAGTGACTGTGTAACCCATCTATAATATCAAGTGTCTACTGCTGGTATAAATCCAAAATAGCCATGCTGTACTCCTCAAGCTGGATGGGCCGTATGCTCTAAATTCATCTTTCATATATAAGCCATTAGTGTTTTAGTCAAAACAATGTGACATCCTGACAACGGTTTCACAACAGATGGTTTTTGGGTGGTGGTTGCACTGAAATAGATGGACATCAGTTCTTCCCATAATTTTAATAAGATTCTGGAATTCTAAGTGACTTTTTTTGCCTCCTGGAAGAAATGTATGAAGTGCCATTGTTTCTAGCAGAACCTATTTATTTCCTCAACTTTACAGGCCCAGTCAGAGAGCATCCTGTCTAGGCTCAGTTTACCTTCTTTTCAAAATTATTCACAGAAAATGTGACCTGGTTGTCAAACATTCAGCTCGGATCTTGGCTTGTTGGCAACTTCCACACATATTTAAATTACTTAAAGGATGGGCAAGGAGGGAAGCTGTCCCTGCAATTACCACAGTTCTTAGTGGTAATGTCCTGATACACGGCTGTGATTCACTAGGCTTTTTTACCTGTTGTTCATATCTAGCCAGCCTCTACTTAGCATTTCATGCAGACTTTTAAAGAAAACACATTATCATAGGCTAGTCCCTCCTTTCCCTCATTCTAATTTATACTTTAATTACACAGCACAACCAGGGGTTTAACAAATTTACACCCATGCATAGACAGAAATCCATGGAGATTCAACCTTTTCTACATGTGAAAGCCATTATATAAGATATTAAAGTGTGACACATACAGTTGTGGACCTGGCCAATGGAAAATAAGCATCTTTTAAACTGACCAACCAAAACAGGATTATAACAAGGAAGCCTCACCCACACTCAGGCAGTAGAACTAGGAAAAGAAGTAACTTGAGAGCTATAAAGGTTATTTACAATCAGTGGGGGTTATACTGAGAGAGAAAATGTTCACCATTTAATATACTAATAAGCTATTAAATTGAATCAAATAAAAAAAAAATCCTCCATAAAAATTATTTTTTCACAGTCCACTATTAAATGTGTTTTTTGTGAAATAATAAATGTGGCTTTTTTGGGGTCGAGATGGCCATATGGATGGGATAAAGATGCAATTTCAATTTTCCCACTGCTCAAGACAAGATGCCTTTTACACTTGTAATTGTCCTCTTAAACAGAGGGAGCTGGGCTTCATTTCCCTTTGGAAACACTATAGGCTAAACAAAGGGGAGTTGTTCAACCCCACTTATGTCATGGTCCTACACTAGATATTAAAATAATATGAGAGTAATTTGGGCAACATTTTCAAGACGTCGGGTCAGTTGTGATGGAAATTGTGTATTGGTAGCCCATGTATGTGTACATATGACCAACATAGCAAACAGGCTTTTCATATTATATTTGCAGCTGGAGTCTGGACTTGGCTCAACCCACCCATTTCATACCAGGAATATCGCATGGTATCATATTTTATTGTATTTGACATCTCTACTCTCCAGGAATTGTTTGATCTTTGTTGGTGCTGTGTGAACTTTTCTTGGGGAGGCTCATATTACCCGTCATTGTCATTTTTTTGTTTTTGACAGACATCTTAGCCGGGGCCACAAGACACATTGCCTGTCATGGAGTGTGATTTTTATTGGCAGGTTGTGCCTTGTGAAGCTGCAATGCCCAACCACACAGGCGAGGTTGTAAACATCTTTAGCTTGGATTTCCACTGGCCTAGTTTTAGAGCCCTGCCGTAGATTTATACAGTATACATTACAGCAAGGAACAAAATGGCTGTCAATAGGGATTAAGAAACTATGAGCATAATTACTGCACGACATGTTGGATGCTGGGTGACATTTCTCCTCCAGATGAAGGGTTTGTGCTCGTATCTATTGCAAGCAATGAAATGTGCTAATGAGACCTTCCTTCGGTAGCTGAGGGTCTAACTGAGGGTCTTTGTGTTACATGAGCAAGTCCGAGGAAGAAAAACAAAGTATTGTTGCTTTTTAACCCCTTCCCTACCTGTCAAAATAGTTTAATCTGAAGTAATCGTCTTTTCAAACACTGCACAGATTTATGGTTGGACCTTAGCTGGAGCACATGATGGATTGGGTGGCTTACTGTTATTACAGCAGATGTTGAACTTATATAGCATTTTTTAAACTTTTGATATAATTAATAATATCCAAAAAAAATCTTTAGACCATTATCATTATCATTAATACCTTGATGTGATATAATAGTCAAAAAGGGAAAATTGAAGGCAACAAAATGCTAAGGACCATAGGGCAAGCCATGTGAAACTGAGTTTCCACTGCTGCTCATATTGTATTTGTGTGTGTGTGTGTGTGTGTGTGTGTGTGTGTGTGTGTGTGTGTGTGTGGTGGAGGGGGGGCTATTATAATGATCATTATGACAAGGCTGATGTGAGCACTTTTCACTCATGGCTCTTGTGTTGCTTGTTTGAAATGCAGTGCTGGCCCATAGTGCCTCTCACTGTTTTCCATAGGTCTATTTCGAACAAATAAAATACACAGAAACAGAATATGAATTATTCAAATGCAAAAAATTTAATGGACTTAAGAGGGCCCAGTGCAGAGCTAATAAAGGAGTGGTTTTATGTGGGCTTCGAGCTCCTTCTTCGGAATTAGTTTGTTCCCACACTTCTTGTATAAGAGGAATTATAACTTTTGCCGAATCCCATATTGGCCAGATGGAGGCACAGAGGCCTTTGTTTCTTCCAAAATTCATGGGGTCGCCCGTTGTGTAACAGCTGGTAACGTCACAGGGATGCAGATTTTGTATTTTGCTGTGTTTATCTTGTGACTGAACAGAAGCAGCGGAGACAATGATTTGTAAGACAAAGAAATAAACTGATGCCCTGACTGTTTGAACGTGTTTAGTAAGTTACATAAGCAGACTTTGCAATAATCTTAGAGGCATATTGAAAAATGGAGCTGTAAAATAAGTTATACCAAAAAAGATGACTATTCTTCAGTACAACGTCTTACTGTATATGGTGATGGTTCTTTACGTGATCATTTTTAAAGAGCGGTGATGCCATTGATCAGGAGTTCCTTTCCAGTAAATAAAAAACCCTGTTATTCCACTGCCGGTGCAAAGATTTTTTTTACTGGCTGGCACATCTGCACCTTCTATAGACCTTTCAAGAGGCTGCGGGCTTTCAGCTGCCCTAGTCAAAGATGGATAACCGATGTGTGTTAATGCTCCAGTTGCAATGGGTGACCTGCAAGGTGTGCAGAGACTGCGTGGCTTAGCAGGAGAGTAGGCGGCCTGCAATGTCTCCAGGCTTTACAGGTCTGTGTAGGGGAGCGGTGGACAGCTAGGTCACACAGCTAAATTACAGTGAAAATTGACTCTCCAATTGCAGTGCAATAAACTAAGTGCAAAACATACTCTTGTTCGATCACAGTCTTTTCCAAACCTTCATATGTGGTCAACGAATCATCAGATTGATGGGACAAAGCTGTAAGGAATGCTATCACAAGAGGTCAAAGATAGACTCCGCACTCATTTTTTTTAAAGTAAACTCTGTAGACATAAATTTTCTTCTTTATTCTTATGTGTCTGCCTCGATCAGCTTTTATATTAGTTTTTTTGTCCCTGGCCCTGCATGATACTGGAATTGTATAGCTGATCACAGTAGTGCATTATTCAGCATTGCCCAGGGAAAGCATTTACTGACCTGAAAAAGCTGACATTGGCAAAGCCTTTGTGGTGTTTGCTGTGGACGCTTTGCACAGGGATGCTTACTTGGCTCTCGAGAATAGGTTGCTGGAATATTTACATTTTTCCATTTAGCTAATGCTTGTTGTCAAAGCAACTTAGCAACATGCTAAGTTACTAACACAAGCTTGCCCATTTATGTAGCTCAGTTATTTTTACCAGGGTAAGCACCTTGCTCAAGGGAACCACAGCAGGAGCTGGGATTTAAACTGGCAGCCTTCAAGAACAGAGGCAGTGCTGCTGACCATCACATCACTTGCCCTTTATTTCTTCCTAACACGTTACCTGGGTGTCAATGAGGTGCTTTTGTGCTTCTCAAACAAGCTTCAGCACTGGCCTGAGTAGAGCAAACTGGCAATGACCCCATCAGATGGACAGTGAGGGACATACTGTCACCTAGAACGTCGGTATGACAGGTTGGAGTCTGATCACGCCCACTTGCCACCTGGCCTGAGAGCTGCACTGCGAGATGGTGAAATGATCACTAAATGTGGCCATTTGAGAAAAAACCAAGGAGAAGAGAGAGCTGAGAAGAAGACAAGGGTTCAGTGTGGAGGCCTTGACCTTGGTTGGTAAAGTTTTTAAGCTCTTTTCTCATTTATAATTTTAAGATTTTACAAGGAATGACACAAGTTGTTTGTATTGTAAATAACCTCATTTTATACCTAAGACTCTGTAGTCAAATTAATTGTAAAAAATGAGAAGTTAAAATAAAGAAATGAGCAAATAAATAAATAATTGTATGGTTGGATGAATGAATTAATATATTCTTTTTTCCATGGGCACCCTGCTTGAAGAGACTTATTCAAATCAGACTCCAGCAGTTTGTCTGAGTGCAGTGAATGTGACATGAGTAAGTGAACCAGGAATCTACTCATTGGGATGTTGTGTTTAACTTGAAAATGCAATGAGGCAGTTAGACCTCTGCTGTGTGACCCTGTGAATGCCTGTGTCATGTGAATGTCTGCTCCGCTGAGGCCCCTTGTGAACATCTCTGGTGGGAGACCAGGTGGGTTCCACTACCCCAGTGGCTGAGCCACAGGCGTGAAATGAGAGCCACGAAAGATGTTTCATCGCGAGTCATTCGTAAAGAAAAAAAGGTGCCAAGTTTAAATGTCATATAGTCAAACACTACATAATATGTTAATGTTCAAAAAACAATGGTGTCTGGTAGAATTGCTTCTCATCCACAGTAAAACCGGTATTCCACCGCCCAGTCGAATGTTTAGCAAATTATTCCTTAATATTTGTCTACCCGTTTGCAAGTAAGCCTCTTTTTACACACTTAATTCTTTCCTCAAAAAACAAATTGAAGTTGCATATATTGGGATTCTGTTCTTCATTATTTGAAATGAGAATAAAATTGGGAAAACCCTGATTAACTTACCAAAATATTAGTAAGACACTGTAAAACACCTTCTAGGACATGCACCATCAGCATGAAATTTCTGTTAAAAAATAAGCAGAGCCAACTATTTAAAATAAACAAGGCAGTTTACTGTGATAAATTGTTACTGTACTCAAGAGCATAGAGAAGAATAGTTGATTGTGAGTGGTGGTGGTTGTCTCACCTCTTTAAATTGTTTTAACTCCTTCCTTCTTGACTTCTATCATATTCACACATTCATATTATTCATTTTAAACATTTTCACAAGCTTTTCCACAGTTTTTGGCCCTGTTTTGACAGATTCCGTTTCATTCATGAAGACACTGCACAAATGTTTAGAGACAAAGAGGCCATGAGACAAAAAAATAAGGATGTTGGCAAATTATGTCCCTTACAGGTTGCCATACTCTATAGTGTTACATTATAAGGCAGTACCGGACAAGAACACACATGCGCTACACATGAACTTCGTATTTCTTGATTTCTTGAAGACAAATTTCTGACTTATGGCTTAACATTGTAGCAGGGGGACTATTGTGCAAGCTGGGAGTTGGTATTAAAGGTTTAGCTGGGTAATATTGAATATACTGTACTGGGACTGCGTAAACTGGGGTTTACCTGTATTTCACTAATATTTGTTTGGATTGGATCATGCATGACTTTTGAATAACCTCTGATTCTCAAGCTGAAGGGGGCCAAAGCGTCCTTATAAGATTCTCTTACTCACTGACTTGAACCTATTGCTGTGTGCGGCACTTATATGATTCTATCATAATGAAATATATTATGTGCACTTGTCAGCTTGTTTGCTTGCTTGAGAGTACTGTCTTTCTCCTGCAGCTACATCAGTGATGTGGACCTGACAGCCAGCAGTCAGATCACTCAGCCTTTGTGCCGTGAGGTTCACTGTGAAGCGGAGGGAAGCAGAAGCTCCTTTCCCAGCTGCGGCCCTGCACTCCCCCCATCTACACTTAAAATAGCTGCCTCAGAGGGGGTACTGTGAAGCAGATGGATGGGAAAAAGTGAGGAGTCAGTGGCGGAGAAAGACCCCATGTCCAGTTGTCCTGTTCAAGCTGCTGTTCTGGGCCTCCCCAGGGGCAGGGAGCAATCAGAGCACAGTAACAGCAGGCCCTGCCAGTCTAGTCTTGCTGCTCTGTCATGCTAGATCCCCACAGTTGTGCCCCAGAGAGGTCACATTTCTGTCATGCCACCACTGAACCATCAAGACCATCTGGACCTTAAATGTCAGAGTATGAAAATAAGGAAATAGAAAAAAGCCAAATCTAAAAATTACACTGTTGTTCTCGGTCCCTTGCACTTCCTTGCCAAGTTATTGTTTCAAGAAAATATTGAATTCAAACAAATAAGGCTGAAATTCTACTGCATGGGATGCTTTTGAAAATATGGTTCAGGTCAAAAATTTGGTGCACGGTATAAGCTTCTGTAAACCTCTATAATAGCTTAATAACACCAGCTGCCCTGCACTTTCAGGACCCGAGGTTAAATTCCTGCTGTACTACTCTTGAGCAAAGTACTGAATTGTACCAAACTGGATAAATGCTGTAGGTAGATCAGTGTAAGTAGCTTAACATTGAACATTGGAGAAAACCATCAGTAAATTAAAAATAAATTAATAAATGGAAATCTTGAGGCATTTGGATAATTTGCTTAAATATGCATTTTATCTTATTTTTACAACACTTATAAGGAGCACAATTATTTGCTATGCTGATTTCTAGTACATTTATCTTGCTTTGTCACTGAAAAGAAAATAAACCAAAACGTTTAATTCTGAAAAAGGATGCAGCTGGAGAAAACCAAACAGGGATGCTGGAACAAGAACAACTTTCTGTTAGGCCTTAGGTCCATTAGACCTTGAACATTTTTGAGTATGAAAATGCATACTACTCATGACATGAAACATATATATATATATATATATATATATATATATATATATATATATATATAAAATTACCTGTAAATGGTGAGAAAATCAGAAAAGATTACACAATTTAATAGATTTTAGATAAATGCAACACAAAACTTGACGAGAAATGACTATAATTCCCAAGTATACTGTATATAATAATTTTGTGATATTATGTGATGCTCCCTGAGAGAGAGAGAAACAAAATGCATCGCTGCAATGACATTCATATCAAATCATATCAAACTGGTAGATGGGCGATGCTTTTATAATATTTGCTCCTTCCATCAGTTTGGTGGCTTTTCCAGGGTAATAAATTATTAAAAAATATTCCATAAGAAGGTAAATGAAGTTTACTTGTCAAGATGTAATGAGAACATGGCAGCGCATAAAGCTTCACTAATTCACAGAAGCTTTGTGTCTGGAAAATATTAAGTCTAAATTTATTCGAAAATTCATTACGCCCCATTGCAATTCATTACAGAGACCCTTGGCAAAACTGTCTATATTTCAGTTTTATTTTGTTACAGTGGATGATATTGACCTTACAGAGGATCATTAACCATCAGTCGAGTTTTGTCGTTCTATAAAATTAAATTTGACAGATCGGTGTCAAGACACGGAATCTGGAATAAAACAGAATAATTATGGTAATCACACTGTCACTGAGAGCAAGTGGCAATTTTAGTAAAATGTTGACTATTGAAACACTATCAAGGGTCCTCCGCGGATTATAATGTTAAGTTACACGGGTTGAAGGATGGTCAGCAGAAAGGAGGAGAGAGAAGCGCTGAAAGAGAAGGATGGAAAGAGAGAATGAGAAAGAGGAGCAGAAAGACTGCGGCTTGAGAGTGGAGATCACCATGGCAACAACATTCATTTACCCTTCAGCTCATTCAGTAATCACTGCAGAATATAATACCAGTCATTTCCCCGACAGTACGACTTTGTGATCCAATATAAATGTTTAATGCCAATTACAAAAAAGCACATTTCCACTTGTATTGGATTACAATCAGCTATACACATTTTTTTGTGGACTTACAGCACACATTTATAATCAGTTATGTAAAGCTCTGGTGTAGCGACACAGTATAGGGTGCGCAACGAGACAGTCACGGGGTATCAGAAAGAAAGACACTTGCGGGGTTTATAATCGACATAATGTAGTAGCATTGGAATTTGTAAAAGGGGGGCTTTTTTCAAGACGTGGAAAAGAGCCCGGAAAGGGGACCTGGGGGGGACACGGCGTCTGTCACCCCGCTCCCGACAAATCGCTTCAGTTCGTCTCTAGTCACAATAACACTTTTATTGGAGCATAATAAAATAGAATAAAATAAACATAAGTGAACGTAGGCGAGATGTAGACTAATAAAGCTGTGTTGAGTTTGCATAGCAACCACCGCGTTCCAGGTTACCGTCCAGACCCGGGCGCCGCGGGAAGCTGCTTTTCCTCACGGCAAGGTGCGTTTCCTTCACTTCGCTGTTAATAACCAAACGTTTTATGTTTGCAATGCAAACCAGACTAAATGTTGTTTAAATAACTGCGGCCGGCAAGTCGCAAAAAGTCACGGGTGGCGGTTGGGGTGACAAATGGCAGCGCAAACTAGCTGATCGTTGTTGACTCTTTACAGGAAGCGTGGAAAAGCATCCGTCGTGTCTCCTGACTACGAGCGACTGAACATTAGCTGGCGCACCGCCGGTGACGGTTTTATTTATTTATTTTTTTTTCTGGGGGGGGTTTATTTCGTTTATTTTGTTGTTTTTTCCCGCGGCCTCCATGGACATCACGAGGGGCAGCCTGGACGACATCTCGCGCCCGGCGTCCTCGGAGCGCCCTCGCGCCTGCAGCCGCGTCTCGCGCGCGTCCCACAGCCCCGGGTTGCTCGTCGTCCTGAGCCCAGACGTCCCAGAAGCGGACCCTCCCGTAAGTTATCACAAAGTCACACATTATATCACGTCCTATCTTGTGTCGTATCGCGTAATACATCTTATTTAATCTTCCTTGCCCTTCTTACATTTTTTTTGGCGGTTAAAAAAAGAAAGAAAAAAAGTTTTCCCTCAAGACTCCATGCTAGGCCCTATGCTGTTCAGTGTGTGCTTGGTCCAATGTTGAACTCTCGGGGCTTTAAAGTACCGTTTTTATGTTGGTGGTACTCGAATGTACATCCGTGGTGAGAATAAAATTAAAGGAGTTATCTTACTGCTGTCAAACTGCAGCTCAGAAATTTCTACATATAAGCTGAGGCAAGGACTTGTTACACGAGGTAAATCCATAGCGCAATACTTACGCTTCAACGTAAATGAAGAAACCTGTGAGTGATATTTGGCTTCTGCCTCGCATTTTATACACATTCAGAGCAGTGTTAAAGCATCTGAGAAGCATTGCGTATCTGGGTCCAAGTTACCTTTTTCTCCCGCCAAAAAGACTAGCTAGTGCTCCTCTTCTCCGGGATTAACTGCTGCAATGCTCTCCTTGCTGGGACCTCCGCCTTAAACTCCATTATATCCACAACTGAGCAGCTAGAATCCTGGCCAAGTCCCACACAAGTGACCACATGACACCACATGATTTTGTTTAAAATCCCAGCATTGGCTTCCTTAAAGATCCCCCTCCTGACTTCAGCAACCTCTTGCTTATTTATATAGCTCTGCAGGACCCAATCCGTCCGTACCTCTCTGACCTTCTATCGCGGTGTTTCCCCCTCACCATCTTCATTCATCCAACCTCTTATACATCCCTCAAGCTCACCTACAATCTGTGCGAGATCAGGTTTGCTCCTACTACAATTGCAGAATGTAGAATTGCCTTCACCGCCCTGTCAGGGATTCTCCCAGCTGTAAGCACCTTTAAATCCAAGCTTAAGCTCTAGCCATATCCCCTGAATCACTTTTAAACTTTTGCTCCATTGTGTTTTCTCTTTCATTCATATTGTTTTATTAGTGTTATGTTCTCTGTGTATTAGTTTGTTGCTTAATTTTGCTGTGCGAATGTTGTCATTTTTATGCTGAGTTTTATTCTTTCATCCTTTATTGCACCTTACATATAGTATCTTTCTTCCCCCTCTACAACACTTTAACATCTTAGCTGTTTTTAAAGGCTCTATATAAAAAATAGGCATTATATTGTTGTTACCGTATGCTGTACTGGCTTGAATACAAGACGATCTTTATTATAAGAAACCCCCCTTTTTCAACACTCATTTTTGGTAAAAAAAAAAAAAAAAGAAGTTTTTGGAACATTATATATTACCTTTAGAAAGAAATGTGATATTTATTCATATTTACCATATTTGTGTTTTTAAGAAGGTCTTTTTTGGCTCGCCATCTTCAGACATGACATTCTGTAACTTTATATTTCTTTGCTACCTAAGAGTTGTTTCATAACTCTGCCTCATTGATCACCATTATCTTAAAATTGGCATCATAACAGCTTCTTAGTCCTTGGTTAATTTGGCCTAACAGATATTTCTTTTTCCTGATCATCTCAGAGCTTCGTTATCTTTCATGCTCACTAGTTCGGGTTGATCATTTCTGTGGATAACTGATGCCAGTGGCTAAGGGATGTCACCTACCGGTGTTGTATAGTATATGACCTTTACAGGTCTAGTCCTTGAGTATAAGATGACCCAATTTTTTTTTTTTTGTAATTCCCAGAAGAAATACTATCATACGATGTTGCATCTGACAATGTCTTTCAGAATAGTGTAACGCCACCCATCTATTTATGGAGGGTCAGTATAACCAATATATGGATGATATTCATAATCCTGTAGGAGCAGAGGGAGACTGTGGAAGAAGAGTCATGTTTTTCTGCGGATGACAAAGCCACTGAACTGATGAGTGGAGTAGCTGCTGAAGACGGAGGACACTGCTTGGATTTAGGTGGGACTTTGGAGGGGTGATGGTGCGGGTGCACTAGGTTTTGTTTTTACGGAAAGTGCCAGTGAGGGGCAGATCATGTAGGGATGTTTTTATTTCAGAGAAAAACAGGAGTCCTGTCGGTTTGGAGGACCTCATGGAAGGAAATGACACAGGTGAGCAAGCTGATAAGAAAAGATTTGTAAACACAAGGTGTAAGTGGTTTGACTTTAGATCATTTTTAATTATCAGAATGCAGTATAACCAAAAATCATCAAAACAATCAAATCGGCGCTTCTGAAGGAAATTTGGGCGTCTCTCATACCGATGGATCAGATGAGGAGAACAACAGTTCAGAGCTTCAGAAAGCCATACAGAAGATGAGGCAACTGGATGAAATTTTAGCACTGAGAATATCCAAGGAAAAAGAAGTGAAGAAGAAAGGAAAGAAACTTCACCAGAAACTGTTGGAGGAGCTACAGGTAATAAAATAAGTGGCCGTGGAGGAAAAAGGTAGGCCCAGTGAGGTAAATTTGACTTTATGATTTTTTTTTGCTTTATTTGCAGGAGTTGAAGTCAAAACAAGCAACAGACCGTGTGGATGAGACTGAAAACACAAGATTGTTTTTGGCACTAGACTGTGCCAGCTGTAAGAATGCCTCTGCCCAGTTTTGTTGTTAGAGAAGGGTAAAAGTTGCAGAAATACTGAAAACAAAATTATTAGGTCTTTGTTTTGGAACAGAGGTGTTTTAAATAAAAATTTCCTGAAACTGTAGTAACAGAGACCACAACACTGAAAACTAAGTGGGGTTCTCAATGGCATAGTTTTTAGGGCTGCAGCCTGAAAGCACCAGGATTGAATCCCAGTCCTGCTGTAGTGCACTTTATCAAGGTAAAAACAGTGTAATTGATGCAGCAAGAATACCCTATTGTATAAATAATTAAGTCACTCTCTAATGTTTTGAAACTCTGTGGGCAAAAGTGTCAGCTACATAATAATATCCATGCAGACTGGACAAGTGTGCACTTCCCACAGCATCACCGCTGTGTTTATAAGAGTGGTCACAGTAACTGTGTATTTAAACAGAATATATTTAACATATAATACCAAAATAACCACGAAAGCCACCCATCGGAGTCCACCAATACTGCCCAGAATTTCTCAGTTCAAAAACTGTGCACTACTTTGTTTTCTCTGATTATCAGTATAACTTTGTTTAGGTAGATGCGGGACACTTTCTCAAAAATGAAAACTCCACTGCAGAGTCACACACATCTTCCCTTTCATGTGGCCCATTTTTAATACTTTTCAAAATGGAAAAAGTGTGCGGCTGCTTCTCCCTCTCGAACCTGATTTGTGTGTTCTGAGACCAAAGCGGCGGGAACAGAAGTCATTTAGCGCGTCTTTCAGAGGTTGAGATGAGCGATTGTCTCTAGTCCTCCGTCCCTCTTGTCCTGCATCGATTTGTTCAATTTGTCTCCTTGCAGCCCATGGCCCCAGTGAGGATGAGTGCATTGTGCCTATCTTTGGAACTCAAGTTCTAGACAGCCAGTGTGGGAGAGAGGAAATAGACAGGGATGAAGGTAAGGAGAGTTTATTTTTTTAACATAATTAATTTATGCATGTATTTACATTGTAAATATAGTATGGATAACTTTGCTTGGTCTCACCAGAATAGTCATTCCTCTTGCCTTTATTCTCCTCCTCTTGTTCAAACCATTGTTCTCCCTCTGCTGCTTTCTTTATTGTTCCTACCCATTACTTTAATATACAAGATCAGCTTGTACTCTGTACTACTCTCTCATTGGACAGCTAGACCTATTGATCGGGCAGCAGATGGCATGTTGGTTAAACAGTTTTGTAACTTGAGGGGTAGTCATGGTGACATGCCCTTCACAAGGAACTTTAGCCTCAGCTGGTACAGTAAGAATGTGTTACTGGATAGATTAGACAAATACTATAAATGTATCATTTAATTTGGATAAAAGCATGCAACTGCCATAGCTACATTTTGATAGCTGTTATGTGTTAAAGAGAGAGTAATTGAAGTAATGTTTGCAGTTTGATATTTTGCATGGTGGTGCTTTGTTGTATGAAGGCTGCATTGACTGCAGCCCATGCAGGGATTAATCTGCACTGTGTGTGTGAAAACAGTAAGAATTTTGTAAGTAAGTTATTGAGTGAATAAGGAAGTCACACACTATCGTCCAGTCAGCGTGTGCGTCATCATACCAAGGTTCTGGCTGCTTCCACTAGATGGCGGTATTACGTCACGAAAGAAGTGTCGTTCAAGGATCGTTCAAGGTCGATAACTTTCTCAAGTGCTTAATTTAGTTGTTTGTGGCAAGCGAATTACTATTGTTCAGGAATTTATGGTGTTTCCAGCCACAAGCCAGTGAAAATTAGGCTGTTCTCTGATTTTATGTAATTGTAAGATATTGCCACCTTATTTTATAATTGATGTAATTGTTTAATTGCAGTCTTGTGCTGTAATGTTTCCTGAGATTGTTTTCCATCCGTCAGAGAAGTGTGGTTAACATACACATTTGTTCAGTTTTAGACATGCAGTTTTGTAGGTTTCAGCGGTAATAATATGTAAACGAATACAAATCAATTACAAAAGTGCGTAAAGACAGTTGCAAATATTATGAAACGTGAATGTTATGCATTTAACTCTGAGATTGGTTATTATGCAGCCCATATGCTGAAATAAATCAGCACACTAGGATGGACTTTTTAATGCAATTTTATGAAAATGTAGGTTGCTGTATACTGCACAGTATTTCCATAATAAAAGGTCAGAGTGCAAAGAAATGAAAACCTTTGAAAGGATTTCTGTTAGATGCCTGAAGGAGTTTGGTCTCTGAGAGGTGTGCAGGGTTTTCCAGGGCTTCAGGAGTCACCTGTTTCCCTGATGGCTGCCAGGTGAAAAAGGCCAGAGAAAGTTGCTGGGTTCCACCAGAGCTGTTCCCGAGGAGGCTGTGCTAGATCCATCAAATGGCCCACAACGTGAACAGGAAGGGAACAAGAAAAAACAAGACTTTGTTAAGAAAAACATAGAAGTAGGTCATCGGACAAAAAAAGCCTGACTTGGTTTTTCTTGATTTTTTAATTTTTTTTTTTTTCCAGAGAAATAGTTATATTTATAAAGTTGTTGGCATTAGGATGAGCAGAGGGGTCTTGCACTAACCACCCAGGGCTTGACCACCTTCTGTTAACCACCACAGCTGGCACGGGAAGCTGGGAGTCAGGTGCTCATGACAGATGGGGAGAAACAGCGCCTGGCAGAAATCCTGCAGGACCAGGATGATGACGCAGACCCAACAGGTGACGAGGTACACCCTCACCGAAGGTTGAGAACTTATCCAGACCAGAGCAGCAGTAGTTCATAGCTCCCAGTTCCCTGTGCCCATTAATAGCATCTCATAGACCCCCAAAGTATGTTCCGCTGGTTCTTTTCTGCACCTACTCCATACATACAGTGTGCATCTTGTCTTGCCCTGCAACAAACAGTATAAACGCTATGATCATTCTTTTCCTGAGATGAGTTAACTTGTGTAAAAGCAATGAATTAGTGGGACATTTTGCTTTTCTCTTCTTGATAGTATTTCATGTAAGCTCTATTTAACTTCTGTAATGGTGTAGTGGCCTTACCTATGTGATCTCTCATATTGTGTCACATTCTTGACATTACTGAGGGGCAGTAGTTTTTTTTCATACTGTGATTTACAGCTGTACTAAATTCTCATAACTCTGGACCTATAAATTCCTGGGCATAATTTTAAATGACAGTGTCGAAGACAAATAAGTCCATAGTAGTTTAATTATTAACCACTTTATAAACTGAATGTTGTTGCTGTTGTTGTTTAAGACTCATTAAAAAAATCCAACCAAATTTTCATATTTATCCCAGTGAAGGATTGTGCTCTGTTGCCAAGGTCTTTAGGTTTGGGAGAGAAGCTTAAAACTCTTATTGTCTTTGGAGACCCCTTTTTATTATACAGTATAGTTTCTAGGTTTTGTCTTTTTTCTGAACCTAGTAAAAACTGCTGAAAGGTACTGTTTTTGCTGTAGGAAAACGTATGTGTGAGACCAGATGTGGATGTAGCACAGGTTATTACTCATCGGTAAAGTAGGCATTGGCTCCAACAATACATTTTGGGATAAACTGGGGGAGGGGCAGCTGTTGTCGATTTTGATGTTCCCCTGCTTGTTTTGAAGTCTGGCTGCTGAATGCTGTGTGCGTTTTTCTTTCTTTTTTGGGGTAATTGTGCTGTGGACTTTAAATCTGAGATGAGTGTGCATTCTTTAAGGCTTTTATAAGTCCAGTTGAGACTTCCTGTTATTGTCAGGCCTGCGGTTATGGATGGCTGTTGGACAGCTGGTGTACCTTTGATGTCTTTTGGACTGAGTGTGACTGTGACTTCTAGGGGTTCAACACGAATGACCAGAGTTTGACATCCACACAGGACATATAATCAAATACAGGCTGCGTTTCATTTCAGTTCCCTGACTTTTATTAGGGTCCAATTTAGGGTTCGACCCAGGAGAATTCAGTCTAGGGGTTTTGTTGTAAACATGCCTGCAAAATATTTCCTTCCTTAGCAAAATTACAGCAGGCAGGAGACCAGCTTGCTGATATACACTGCAGTCCTTCTGTGCTGCACCTACCTACATTTCTTTTTGACAACCTTCACAGGGAGGCATCCAGGAGCTCCGATCCGGCACCTCCGGACATTCCAGTTCAGATTGACTCACATGGTTTGGTATCTACTGCTCTGCCAAATCACCAAATCAATAAAGCCTTCAGCACCCTGGAGAGCTCTGGGTACATAGTAGCTCCGTCCTGCTAGGGATCAAGGGGCCAACTGTTTAGATGACATAGATAGCGCAGAATGGAGGCTTTGAGGTGGATCTGCTTATCTCAGATTCCTCAAAATGTGCAGTTTCAGTGAATGGTTACAGTACACCTGGTCTTAATAACATGGCAGACACTGGATAGAGGAGGAAAAAGCAAAGAAACACATTAACGCCTTACATTGGTAGAGCTACTGCAGAAGAGGTGGGAAGATGTGTCCTGGTCAGACTTCTTAACCTAATGCCTGGTGGAAAAAATACCATAATACTTTTTTTAGTGCTCAGGACGCATTAATAGGGTTACAAATTCATTAATATAGTATATTGCATAAGTGGTGCTTGGTTGCAGTGCATATGCAATACAGTGTAAAGTAGATTAGTTTTACCTTTAGTAATAGTGAATAACAACAGAAATCAAATCTATTTTATGGAATACAAATTGACAAAAAAAAAGTTGAAATATTTCTGAAATTTAAAAAAATTTGTGATTATGATAAAATACTCAGAGGCCTGAACAAAAAGAGGGTTGCTGTGAAAGAGTGCTGCAGGAGTGTTACTGTACTTTAGTGTAGCAAAACTTATTGTTGATGTTTTCTTTTTAGGTACCTTTTTTTTTAGTTTGAATCCCAGTTGTATCTTGTACATCTTTGTGCAGATGAGACAACTGGCCACTCAATGACTGCATTCCAACATGTTTGTTTTCGGGACAGAACTGTTGTTCTGAAGGCCCACAAACCAGCAGAACTCAATGCTACTTCGTGCGCTCAGTTGTTAACGTGTTTCTGCACTACTTTGATGCCCATCTGAAATGTTAATTTTAGCTGCCAAGTCGTGGGGGTCAGAGAGCATCAAGGGCCATAGAGATGAGTATATGCCCAACTCGCTGCCAAATAAAAGGTGTGGGGGGAAAAAGGGTGAGAAACACAATGAGCTGATTAAGTGAAAGCGTAAAAGCTGGCCTGTTGGTGAGCTGAGGACAGAGTTAAATTTAAGTTTCCGTTGAGCAACCACTGTGTTCGCAGCACCTTCAGGCTGTTGTTGCTGCGGGTAATAAAAGAGAATATACAGCCGTTCAGTCAGAGCACAGACAAGGAGGCATAAATCTGTCGCCTGGAAAGTGGTTGTCCAGAGTGTAGTGGTACAAAGTTCTTGTTGTTCGGGTCTCAGAAAAAAAGCCTATTTTTAGCCTGTGAATGGCTGTCTCTGAATAAATTAACAGTATAATGCAAACCATCTTATTGGAGCAGGCCCATGTCATCATTATTTTTAATATTTATTTCACATAGTTGTTTAGTTATCCACTTCTGAGCGATAGAAGCTTGTCTGTTGCTGGTTTTGGCTCCGATGCTGAGATCCTGCTGTCCCTCAGAACTCCTGAATCTCTCTCGGCATTCAAGAAGGGTCTCCAAGCATATATTGTTTTTTTTTTTTTTTGGACACACTTCTCTCTTGGTCCCCTGAACTGCTCTATAAATTTGCTTCATGTCATCTGTCATGATCACCTTTGTATTTCCTTTCTGGCTTAGGTCTACACAGCCATTTGTGTAACGGGTGCTGATCTTCTCCGGTTGCATGTCTGCGTCTTGTCCCGAAATGCACCATGATTACGTTGCTTTGGAAAAAATGTATGCTAAATGATTAATAATTGTTGTACTAAATCATTCCATAACTTCCTCATGAAATTCGTACGAAATGACATTTTGATGTTCCCACACATCCATCCTGTATCTTTGGGTACACAGTGTTGTACTGCCATGGTCATTCTTTGTGTACATCTGAAATGTCTCCAGATCGGATTTTGCCAGTTTTTCATAACTTCATCACAAGAACACTTAAGGAGTCTGCACGGATTAGCAGTCTGAGTGCCTTTGGTGTATTCGGTGGAAATGGAGGCATTTTAAATGAACTTGAAACATGTATGTGCTGTCACTAAGCAACCTGGGTGTAGGAACACGATGAGTCTGAAGGGAGGGTGATTCAGGCTTCTCTGTTTGTGTCCTCGTGCATCTCCACTGCTGAGGTCAGCAGCTGAAGAGAAGGGGCTGGTTTGTGGCAGCTCCTCGAGCAGCAGCAGGAATTGCTGGCCTTTGTGGGACTCTGTGGGCTGGCTGACAAGTCTCACCTCACTGCTGAGCTTGGGCCCAGTGACCTCACCAGCCACCCGCAATTTTAATGGATATTGTGTGAACCCAAAGAGTGATATATTTTCTGGGAGGCAATGGGTGAAGGCATTGGTTTTGGGAGTGCTACATTATTTTATGTATGTATGTATGTATATATGTATGTACGTATGTATGTATGTATGTATGTATGCATGTATGTATGTGTTTATGTCTGTTTTTTTATTTTTACAGAAGCTTCAGCTAGCCCAGTGTTACCAGGTTGACAGGGTCTTCTTCAGTTCTGAAAACAGAAAAAAAGTGTTGTTGGACTGTCAGTCAAAGTGACTTTTGCAAGATAGTAGTTAGATTTTGTTGCCAGTGAACCCTGTGTAATCCCCAAAACAAAACAATCCCCCAAAGCAATAACGCCAGTATAAATTTTTATAAACTTTGTCAAAAGCTTGTTTAGAAATTATTGATGAAAAAGAGATGAAATAACAAAGCGAGCTCTGGAAAACTAATAATAACCCAAGTGCTGGCAACATTAGGTATAAATCTCAAGCCCTGCTTATATGCTCAGTAATCCAAATAGGGGTTAAGCTCTTTGTGCAGAATAATGAAATCTTATTTGTTCATTCCTGTATTGCTCAAACACCATTATGTTATAAATGTGGCAGAATCAAACTTCCTCATGCAACTTTTTGAAGATTACTGGTCTAAACAGGTTTTTCATAAACCTTTAATCTTTTTAGTTTTTTGTGAATTCTTATTGATTTGATAATGAAATGGGTGTAGTTGTAGTAGGTGTCTTGTGAGAGTTATGAGGTTGCTTCTCCAGTCTTTCCTATTCTGTTTCATCCAGGAAGATTCCTCACAATTGGTCGTGCACAGGTGTGCAGGTGATGGCTATGCACCTGGGCCCATGGAACTCGCCCACCTTTGCCACATTGACTCCAAACTCAAGCTGCTTCTTCCTGTGGAGCGCTTCCTATCTGTGTGTAGCTCCAACCTCCACCACACACCTTCCCAGGTATGTGCTTTGCAGGCCTTGCAGAGGTTCCATTAAACCCCAGGTTGCCCACTGCAATGGAAAATCAAGGATTGAGGTCTCATAAAAAGTCTTTCCTGCAAAAATTTATGAGGAAATTCCCAAATTTTATGCCCAAAATGGCAGTCTTGATCTTCCTTTTTATCCTTACTTTCCTTCATGGAAAGAACATGATTAAGTCATGTTAAGTGTTTCCACCCAGACGGTCTCCCGGGCAGCTGCGTCACACACTGGCCTATACCATGAAAGCCCCATAAAACAACTTTTGCTGCATACATTCCCTTTACTGTGACAAACATTACAGCAGACATGTGACCGACTCTGCAAATCCTCGTCTCAAGAACAAGATTGGCTCTTTGACAGTTTAGCTCTGATGGGTAGTAATGCCCTGCCAGCCTGCTTTTACTGTGTCATACAGTGTCGATTCACATAGTCCAAGAGATATCAGACCTTTTAAGAGGAGCTGGAGCTGTCACTTTGCCAGATTGATGTGACATGCCAGGTGTGCCTGGTTTGGTGAATGACCAGACATAAAGTGCTATGAAGTGGACCTACAGGGCATTTTTGTTAATAAAACACAAAACCAATGCTGCAATGAACACATAAAACAGACATTTTTGGACAGCTTCTCCATCATAGTGCGATAAACATGTTCTCTAAAAGTCCATTTAGTGCTTGCTGACATCGTTTAACCAGGAGCAATCACTAATCCTGGAGGTAGGTTTGGCTATGCTTCTGAGAGCCACAGCGGAGCAGCATACGGTTGTGATTCACTCACAACTGGTGCATTCCAAACTTCAAGGCCTAACAGCAGTTCACAAAACTGTTATTTGAATGCAGTTTTTATTACTTTGAACGATGGTCATTTTGTGTCAACCAAAGGTATGCTGGGGAGAGTTTGTTGCATGCTGAGCAACCAGATTCTGCCATGTAGAACTAAATGTGCCCCACTGTAGAAACAGAAACATGTACTGAAAAGGTCCCATCTGTCCCCATGCAGCAGTGAAGTAGGGAAAGTTTTTACCTGTGGTTATTTAACTTAATGTCACATGACTGTAGCTCCTTCTGGAGAGAACCTTGGATTACGTAGTATCCTCTGTGCAACTTCAGGGCACAAACTTTTCCCTCTTTGGAAATGAGAAAAGCTTCTACAGGGTTTGATGTGTCTTCTAGCTGTGCCAACTCCTCTGAAGGATGAACACAGACGTTAGATACTGAAAGTACATTTGATTTAGTCACACAAGCTAGATTAAAAGGGTTTGGAAGCAAATTTGTCAAAAGAGTGCAGAACTGTCACTTTAGATAGTAATTAATGCTTAGCATTTGCTTTTTGCACAATACCGCATGTGGACCTGTTCAGTGTTGCAACACAACGGCTTTCACACAGATTGTTTTGTATCTACGCTGTCATTTGTCTGCTCATTAGAACCCTATGTGAAATTTGGATGTCCGCTTTGGAGCGCGCTTTGACCAGTTATGAAATTGAATTCTCATCCATCTTCAGAACAGCTTGCTAATGATTTGTACACATTCATTCCAGTCTTCTGTTTTCTTCCAGCACTGGATAAATGCTTGAGTATCCGTGAACTTGGCATGTTTCCATTCCTGCAGTTGAATTATCATTGGCGGCCGTTCTGTGAGTGACTCATTGCCTGTTGTAGGCTTTTATAAATGTGTAAATCCTGTGATGGTTCATGATGTTGCAAAGTGTGTTTGCCCTTTAATGTGAAGACAGTAGTGGAGGATGAGTGAAAACTGAGCCTTTCCTGTCTCTGTGCCACTCACTGTACAGAGCACGCATCTCCCTGCTTTGACCCAAAATAATTATTCAGCAAATGACTTTCTTGCAAATGGTACCACGAAACATTTCTATCATCATCAGAAAACTTATCTTTCACTTTACTTGTGCAATTTTTGTTCAGTTCAGATTAACTTGAGTTTTTTGGGTTTTATCCACTGCCATTTGTATATTTAGTCCACTATGAGAAAATGCATACTACAATAGTTTAGTACCCACAAAACATTGTTAGATTTTCAAAAGAGTAGACATACATTCCAGAGTCCCGTTTAAAGCAATCTCTTATCAGTGTGAGGGCACCAGGAAATCCTCTAAAATCCTACATATCTGCCAGCAAAGTGTTTAAATTTCACAGGCATTCCGGTAAGATTTGGTGTTCATGTTCAAAAGAAATTGACTACGTGAATGTGGAATGCATAAAACTCTCAGAGGAAATAACCATAGGGAATGGATTTGGGGTTTTGAGATGCGTATTAAACAGCCCTGGTTAAGAAGGTGGTTACTTTCAGTATCGGTTGGTTGCTGTCTGTGTATTTGAAGCTAGCTGAGCAGGGAGGCCTAGCAGCTGTTGTTTAAAGGTTAAAGAAGGGCTACTGCCTTTGGAATGGGACAAGGGGAGGCTGTGAGGCAGAGCACCCAAGTGCCAGTGTAAATATAATTTTAGTCAAATTCATCACCAGCAAGACCTATGAAAGCCAGCGTCCAGTTGGCAGGTCCATCTTGTATAGAAAAAAATGGACTAAAATATTAAAAATCTCAGTACTAACCTACACTGCTGCTGGGGCACCTTCCTTAGCCTGAAATGGCCCTTTCATAGGCAAGCTGGGGCCATTTTGGTAATTAGTGGAAATGATACATTGCTGGAAAAATTGAGCTCAGACAGTTGGTGAGCAGCAACTTCTTTCAAGGCAGGCCACATTTAATGCTGGTGACCTGAGTCAAAGCTGCACGTGAGGAGCGGGATGGTTGCTGCTTATACTCTTAGTAGAGCAGGCAGGGAAGAAACATTTTCCGAGAAATTTATAGGTGATGAAACATTCCAGGGCACAGCAGGGACCCTATTTGTGCATGCACATGCACACACACCACTTCTCACATAGGGCAGAGTTGGCCCAAAAACCCAGGCCTTGTGTTTGAATGACTTGCAGATGTTGCAGCCTCAGTTGTGTCTTCTGTTGAGTCAAGGAAGGAGTAGTGTGCATGTGTCAGGGATCAGAACGGGCACAAAGTCTCAGCAGTAGCAAGACATTTGTCAGATGCTTTTACCACGGTCGTTCAGTGGGTTGGTAGCATGCCTTGGAAAGGAAACCCTAAGTGTTGATTCTGAGGTCACGCAGGTCACTGGGAACCATCAATACTGGGCCATACCAACTGGTTCACTGCTTTCTTGTTCTTTCCCCTAGGGGTGGGTTAGAAATATCTATTGTGCTGAGCACAGTAAAGGTAAGCTACTCCGTTGATAAATCCATGTTATTAACAGCCTTCTACTGTTGCTTGGCTGCTGTGAGTACAGGATTGGTCATAAAGTCCAGAATGCTTTTGTTCTGCAGTCACCTTTCCTCTCTGTAGTAGCTTGCACAAGTTCAATACTTGCATTAAAACCATTTGGAAGTGGGAGTGACTTAGCTGTTCGCATTTTAGATATGTCACATTTCTGACAAATCGCAGGTCAAGTGAACTTGGCTGGATTCTGCCAAGAAAAAATGCACTACTCAAGAATGGATTTAAAAAGCAGTCCAGCTCCGCTTGTCAGTGCTATTGTGATTACTTGCAAGATGCTCACCTTCAGATCAGCCAAAGCTTTTGGGATGAATGCTGGAAATATCCAGATTTCAGGGGAGAAGTTCTTTAAAACTCTATTAAAGCATTGGGGCCTGGGGTCATGCAACACTGAATGCTGCCATTCTCTTGTTCACAATGGAAAAGCCAGCTCATTGTGTCACATCTCCTTCTGCTGCACAGACAGAGTTTCTTTACTTGTCTTGCTGTTTAGCCTAATCCCAGACCTTCAACTGGTGCCATGTTTAATGGTCATTCTGTGGAACCTCCACTCAGTTCAGCAACCTTATTCTAATGAGCAGACTTCAAGTCCCAGTTGTCCATGCTAACATGTCACATCTGAATCTATCCCCCTTCCCCGTTCGGCTATGGTTCAGCATTGTGCAGTTCATTTTTTCCAGCAGTTAAAGTAAGGGGACTCCAGCGCAAACACGAGCTCTGAATCTGGACAGCGCTGTTCTTTACAGGTACATGTGTAGTCAGACCTGAGTATCCACTTTGCCAATGAAATGTGTCCACCACAGTGATAGTGGTGACTGCTCTGCCAAGCTGTACATCTTATCAGATTTTTGTTACCCTAGCTGTAATGTCTGTCTGACTTTCCCCAAAGTTTCTCCCAGTTTCCCCCATTTATACAAATAGAATCTAATTCCATGTGTAGTATCTGCTGTTGAAGTGCTCCTTCACAGTCATTAAGGAAGAGTACATAGAAGAGTAAAGAAAATTGCCTGCATTTTAATTTTATCCTGATTATTAGACATTACTCTTCTGTTGAAGTGGAAACAATTTTATCCGCTGTGGCGACCCCTAACGGGAGCGGCCGAAAGAAGAAGAAGACTCTTCTATTACCTGCATGCAAATTAAAATACTGATAAACAAAGGCTAGATGTAACGCCAGTCTGGGCATCCAAAGCAAACAAGGTAACTGCATGGATTCATGAGTTTGTAGTAGGCTGCAGTGTCAAATTCATTTTTAATAAAATACAGAGTACATTTTTATTTTCTCACAGATTAGCATGTATGTAAGATACAGTCTGGACCTTTGCAGCAGCTCTTCTAAGCAGTCCAGGGAGGAGTGGAAAGGGGTTTTTACAGTTAGGCGTGAATGGTGAGTAGAAAAGGGGGAGAACTGGGACTGATAAGGACCCGATTTCTGTCTCTAACTTGGGTCCCCAGATCATTAAATCCACCCCATTGCAGAATTAAAATATTTTTATATTCCTTAACCATTTCAAAGTCAAAAGAGTTTATTTTTGTCACGTACATGGTTACCGAGTATACCATGTTGTGAAATGTGCCCTGATTCAACAGGAGACTGTTTATATGTTCAAGGTCACTTTTTCATTGAGCTAACAGTTTCTACAGTAGCGGGGCTTGTTTTGATGGGAGTTGTAAATTAGGTGGCATTTCCTGTTTTTTTTTTTCTACCCCCTCCAAAAAAAAAAAGTGGTATTCTTTCAAGTTCTCTCCACGTCCATTAGGCTTTGAGATACTTAGAGGTGGTCTTGCATACCTTCCTGGTGACTTGTCAGATGAATGTCTTTGACGAGACCAGTGGAGGATTTCACCCGATCTTGCAGCCCACACCTACACACAGCAAAGCCGTCTTGCCTTTGAAGTTATACCTTTATAGCAATATAAACCAGGGGTAATGATTAAATGAGTTTTTCTTGGTGTAGGCTGGAACTCCTGCAGGATGCACTTTGTTAAATGTCCTTTTCTCCTTTATAATTAAAGCATACCATAAATAATTTGGTCTTTAACCTGGAATATTAAATATGAAGTCTTCCTCACTGTGAAATTGTAAAAGGTGAAACATTTTCACTTGACAGATAATCAGATATGAAATTAAATGTAAAAGAGTGCAAATGGAAAAAATGTACTATTAAGTGTTTTGCAAGCAAAGGTTTACAGTGATGTGGTTCACTTTAAAATACCATGGGTGTTTATTTTCATCTAGAACGGTTGCTGGGGTTGACAGGAGAAGGTGAATTCTACAGCATGTTGGCGCTGAGCAGTTTCACCCCGGCTAAATGCAGTGGACCTCTGCTGTCTTGGTAAACCACACATATGGGAACGCTATGACACTTTGTGCACCACCCAATTGTTAAACCTGGGGTTGGTGAGAGTCCGTCACAAAGACCACTTGGTACGACATCTGGTGTTGGGTGGCGTGCTTTTAACAGAGCCAAATATAAACTGACGCTGGCCCTGTGGTACACTGGCAGGCAGAAAATACCCATTGCGGCCAGAATCTTAGTAGCGACAGACGGCTCTCTTGTAAAGTCACATTGGAGCTTCCTGCAGAAGCCAGAGAGCTGACATGTTTGCCCAATGCAAACATTGTTATTCATGCATGATCTGCTGTTAGTTTGGCGAAAATAACAATAATACACAGACAAATGAATAAGGCCATCTGCATTTACTCTTAAAGGTTCTGAATGGCTGGAGCAGGAAAATGATTTAATGATACATGTTTTTAAAGGCTCTCTCCTTCCTGAATGGATATAAACAAGTTTTATAACAGACCTTAGACAAACATTCAGCTTACAAACTAATGTTCAGAGTAACTGTTCTTGATATAAAGTAGCAAGTGGTATAGTGATTAGGAATTAAGGATTTTGAAAAGTTCTGTCTTTGAATTGTCTTGGTCAGGGTACTTGCCCTGAATTACAGTAGTAGTAAACTGTCACGGGGCTCGAGGCCCCGGGAGTTGTGGAGGAAGCAATCGCGGGACACAAGCAGCTGGACGGAAAGACCGGGAGTGCTTTACTGGTACACAACAGAAAATACAGGCCAAAACAAGGGTGCTTGAAAACCAAAAACCAGCGTCGCAGCAGGTGAGCTGAAAAGCAACGGGAAACACAAAGCCTTGGTGAGAGAATAAACAGTTACTGAAACGAAAGATAGTAAACAGTAGACTGAGCCACCGGTAAAGGCCTGGGAGGGGCCTTTTAAAGTATCCGCAATTAAGTGCCCCACCTGCAGGCGCTCAGTCTGGGAGGCGGGGCGAAGAGACCGTGCACGTGGCAGTCTCGCAGCACCCGTGACATAAACATTATAAGGAGCACAGCACACAAACCCCCTGCAGTGGACTGGTGCCCCTTTCAGAGGTGATTTTGCAGCCTAGCACCTGATGGTTTCAGGATAGACTCTGGACCTCCATGACTCTGTTCAGGAATGAGTGGTTATTGATAAAGGCTGCATGTATCGATAGCATATGAGCCTGAAACCAAGTTGCCTTGGAGGTGTGGGCTGAACGCATAAATGTAAATGTTTACATATATTCTTCTCATGATCCTTTCTAGGATCCAGAATTATCCATCTGAAAAATAATTTCCACTCTGTCTCTGCTTTGGAAATAAAAGAACTGGCTACCCTTTGTTTCCACAGCAGCACATTTATAACAGCTTTTAATGCCGTTGTTGTGTTCTGACTATTTTTACAGAATGGTCATGAAGTGTTGCGGCAAAATTGTGCTGGTTCTGTGGAAAACTATGGGCTGTACCACATAGCAGCTTGCTGTTGACTGGAGGTGGTGAGTCATGGTGCAGAAATTCATATGCCTTTGCTTCCACTTGCTGCAGTGCGGCCGCCACTTAGACACTTAAGTTTGGGAATCCCAGCAAGTTTATATTTCGTTTTAGTATGTAGTGTAAACTTTCACTTTGTTACTGGGTGGGTGTGGTGTGCCCTGAAGATCTTGATCCTCTGCCGCACAAAGGTCCAGATCCTGGCTAGCATGGTTTTCTCTTCTAAAGCTCTATCTCTGAATTTTCCCACAGATATGGCCTACAGAGAGGTAGATCTTAGAGTTCAGTTTGCATCTTACAAGAAAGTCCTGTGAATTGGCCCCTTTGACTTTGCACAGTACGGCATGTCTTAAGAACCTCCAAAAATGAATTCCTAACAGGTGCCTTACCTTCTCTAATGGCTGTTGTAATGCCTGTACTCTGGTAAAATCATTTCTAAGCATTTAAAAAAATGCTGAGGAAAAAGGTTGAATTGGATTGGATCCCATGCAGCATCTGACCTCTGTATGTTTTGCTTTCATTAAGCAGTCAAAGATAAAACCGTATATGCTTCCTTTAATTTTCGGCAGTTGTAATGATGTCAGCATGCCTAATCTCGGGCTAGGAGAAAGATAAATCTGCAGTGCACTGGCTCAGATTTGAGGAAAAATATATTCATGGAAAATCAGGGCAAAAACATTACAACAGCCCTACTGCAATGTTCATGGTATGTGTCTTTAATGGCTTTCAGAAGATGTTCTTCTGGACTAGCTACCATGCACCTGTGCCAGATAGGCTTAGTCAGGGTCCTGCTCGTTGTATGTTACAAATTTAGAACTTTTTTGGGGCAGCTCCACTTCAGGCTATAAAAACTGGCCAAGAGATGGATGTATTTGCACTGTTGTTCATCAGCAGTGGCGGATGAGATTATGAGGTGAAAACAAATGGGAAGCCAGGGTGAATTTGTCTACCGCAGAGTCACATAGACCTGCTTCATGTGCAGTTCTGGGGATAGCAGTTTAGGAGAATCTGTTTAACTTGATTATGGAGTAGGTTCAAAAAGTGAAGGATGACTACAGATGAAGGTGATCTGAGAGAGTCTGAGTTTGTAAAACTATTAAAATCATGAATTAAAATGCCACAATTAGTTTCAAAAGCTGTTTTTGCACCTCCTTCAGGAAAATTAATTCAGTTTATTTTATAAGCTTCACTTCCATTTTCCATTAAACCTTCCAGGTCAATCCATGATACGGTATATTGAAGGGCCTTCCAAAGTGGAATTGATGCATGATTTACTTGATGTTTGGTTTAGTGTTGAGTTTCAATTTTCTGTGTGCCCTTACAGTATAAGCTAAAGCTTCAGTGTGAGGAGTCAGCAGCATTATTTTAGACTGTTATCTTTTAATACACTTCATATTTTCCTTTGATTTCCCTTAAATTTTGCATTTACGCAGCTTTTAATGTTCAGTTCTGTCCCATGCTGTGGTAGTCTTATTTTGGAAAACACAAACAGCACAAAGTCTTGCAGAAATATTGTTTGTTGTTGGAGTTGAGTTCTTCATAACTGAACTCTGTCAAGAACATGGATGCCGACTGCTAACAAAAAATGCAGCCATGTAGTTCAGATTTAATAGTTATAATACATAGCTGTCAGAGCTTCTTTGGTGGGCCCAGGCAGCTTGTAGCTTTCCCCCCCTTGTGTTTTGTGGGGCTTGTAAACCAGGATGACAGCATTGACCTGCTTCCATGGAACTGGCTGGTATTCTAACTTCACTGGGTTCGAGCTGCTGCTTCTTTGCCTTGCCGAGCGCATGTTCACCCGCTTTTCTGTCCCCTCCGTAGGAGCTTCATTGGTGTTAACATGCCTCCTGAACAACAGCAAAAACAGGGTTTCTGGGTTACAGAAGTGTTTGATGAGTCACTAAATTTATTGGAGATGTTGCTTAATAGCAGTTTGTGCCGAGTACTTCAGAAGCTGTATTGTTTAAAAGGAATATGGTAATGCAAACCATTTCTCCCAGAAATGTGTTTCAGAAGCTTGACATTTGGCATGAAAGTTTGGAAAAAGTTTACTTCACGCTAAAAGTCTAGCACTGGGTCCAGAATACAGAGTGTTCTTCTGAAGGGACAGGCCTTCGATATGTCACTCGCTGTTGGCCTGTTCACACGACTGTCCAGAAAGAGCAGTTGTCTCGTAACCTATTTTTGTTTCTGATTGCTTTCAGAGGCTTTGAGTTTGCACGCCACCTCTGGTTTCTTTTAGTTTTCTCTTTTTAAGGTGAAGCTGTAAGTTTTGAAATGACTAGTTTGTCATTAAATTTTTAAGACCACCCATGCCCTTAAACTTTGAGTGCAAAAGTTTGGAATCCATCCGGCGACCTGGTGGACTGCCTAGATGGACTGAGGCCCAAATCCAGCTGCGCAAGATCACATGGTTTGTGCATTGCTGTACTGTAATGTATTTACAACACCAGACGCATGTTTAAGGGTCTCACATGTCCTTCTCAAATCAAAGGCCATCGCTAACCATAGACCGCTTTTTACCAGCCAGCCCTTTTTTGCCTCTGTACAGCTGGGGTTAAGAAAATGGCCGTGCGGTTTTTACAAAGAGAGGAAACTTCTGTGTCCTGCCACGGACATGGTAAGAAATCGTGCTACGGCAAACGTGAAATTTTCATTTTGCTCGCGACAAACATGTGTCCTCCACCTGCTGGAAGCTCAGTACTTTACAAAAGTGACCCAGCATGTGAGATGCTGCGCTGTCTTTTGTATGAAGGAACAGCTCCGACCATTATTGATTATATTGACGCTCACCTCACAAAAATGCAGCCCAGGTGTTTTGGCAAACACAGCACTTTGTTCCCCATGTGCCCCGCCTCTGGATGAACCATGATGGTAGCTTTTGTTTATCATTAGTGGCCTGAACACAAGCATGGTTCTGAAAAGTTGTAAATTATGCCTTTGTCTGCAACTTTGCTTGACTCAGCCAGAACTTCACCATAGTTAACATCGGCTTCTCATTACTCCATGTGGGTTCTGATTAAATTATATAGTAAATTGTTTTTCAATCATTTGTTCCACTTCATAAGAATATGGCATTCTTTATTTGAAGTTTCTATTGAATTTTTGTTAAAATCCAACAAAAAATATTAAGAAAGAATGACTGTGGAATGTTACTTCAGTTAGAGGTTGGTTCTGTATTGCAAATAGTTGTTAACCTCTTTGATGGTTTTCTGAGTTAAGATGTAGGTTATTTAGGGCCACAGGGGGTGGAAGGTTAACTGACACACTTTGAAAGGCTCAGGAAGAACAAAATGATGTGCACAATTTCATTTTTTCCCCATACTTTTGTTCTACTACTGCACTTAATCATTGGTTGGAAATTTGCAGTCGAACTGACCCTAATGCTTCCTGGGTCTGCAGCATGTCTTTGATCTGGGGGGATGGTGTCTCAGGTTTATTCTCTGCTTTCTATGTGCATGTGGTGAGACAACAGATGGAAACCTGTGCTGAATTTCAAAAATAGTCCTTGCATATGGAATGACTTAAAGAAACATGTATCAGGTAAGGTATGTGTGTTTGGTAGTGGGAAGGTTGACTTTTCATTGGAGGTACCATGTTCTTACCGTGTTTCCCCTTTGGTGCCATTACCTTTACTTGGAGCCATCTGTGGTCTGGCATATTAGATGTACAGGTACACAGACAATGGAAGGTATAGGTTATATATATATATTTATATTTTAATGGCATTGTGAAACAAGGTGAACCAAATGTACAGATTATCATCACTAGCCTCTTGTCAACAAATTAGGATTTTATCAGTACACCTACACCCCGGTATTTAAGCTCACAATTGCCAAATTCTGGATAAAATGAAAGGCATATTAATACCAGGCTTAGTGTCCGACTTGAGAAATCATGCCCAAGGAGTGCTATCTGAGCACCACCAAACCACATCCAAGAAATATCGCCTCCTGTGTACCTGTGTTCAAAGACAGGTTGCACTTTTGTGATTTCGTTCACATCTGTTCGGTTGGCAATAACCCTAGTAAGAGTTCACGTCAGTAACAGCCCGTTTCATAAGGTACATTTTGTTTTTTAAATTTAATGTTTTTATTCCTTACTTTTTCCCTGAATTTGACCAATAATGTTTGTTATTATTACTGCTTATAATAAGGAACAAAATGAAATAAAAACGTAACTTCAAATAAACACATTAATCCATAAGAATTACCTCATTAACTATTCGGTAATTAGGCAATTGTTTAAAGTCTTCATTATGATGAAAGGGTGTTGGTAATATTTTTGGGAAATTTGTTGGGGTTTCTCAAATAAACCTATGACATCATCATTTTTCTCATAAGAAATAATGCAAATTGCCTCCCGATATTTATGTTTGTGAGATTTGAGCCATTCCCAGGAACTGGTTACAGTACATTTGGATACTGACATTGTTTAAATATTTATACATGTCTATGTGTCTCTTTTAATATTTGTAACCATTATATTTATCTTTAATTTATAGCTATACAGTCTTTTTGTTTACTTGTTTCAATTTTCTTACTCCTGATTCTGTGCACTGTGGACCCAAGGAATTTTATTTTGTTGTTCCTTGTATACCTGCTGTATAAAGGTGTAAGACAGTAACTGATTCTTGACTATCAATTCTCGGTTAGCTAACGGTAGAGGTTTCTGAACTGACCAGACTTTATGTCTAGCAGGCGACCATTATTGTTATAGCTAAATATTATTATAGTGCAAGCAGCAGGCCTTTCCCTACTCCTTTTTCAACCTGTTGCGCAGAATTTGGCGAAACGTGATAATCATTGCAATGTGTGTCTGCTATAAATATTGGCGGCCAGGAGCACATAAAATTTGCTGCAAGCAATAATTTGGGCTTTTGTGAGGGCTGGATTCTGGATTCTCTGGACAGCAGTTTAAAGAGAACAGACAGTGGGTGCTCAGTTTAAAAATATGACCCATGCAGTGGGCACCGTCTGTAATTGCTGCTGTCTTCTTTGGTTGTGTAGCGCCAGCGTCACAGCCTTCCCAGCGTATCATTTATGGTTGTTTTCGTGAATTAATAATAAGCCCTTTCTAGCACTTCTTAAATAGATGTGCTTATAGTACAGGCTACATAAACATACTGATCTTGGTCTGCAAAAGTATGCTGAAGATGTTTTGTGGTTGTGGCAATTTTCATTTCTCTTTAATAGTTATACTCTTTTTAAAATACCTGTCTATTTCTATCACCTGTTTATTGAATTCCTTTAAGGTTAAATGGAAATGACTGTCCTGAGAGACCAGTTACCCAAAAATTCCCCTGTGGCCAACATTAAGCTTTAGTTTTTTTTGGCTATTGTTTATTCGAACGCTATTTGAAAAATAAATAGCGCGAAAGGAACTTCATGTGACATCTGTTCAGCCATTTGCATGAAAATATGTGCAGTCACATGCATGGAATCGCTTTGAAAAACATTGCAGTTGTTAATCCAAATGAATTAAACTGGTTCCCGTTCTTGAATTGCTTCAGTGTCCAGCAATTTTTGATGAAGGGAATGGCCCAACTATGACTTCAGCCTTTGTCCCACTTAGCAAAATGAATGAAAATGTTTGCCTGAACTTTCTTTTCTGAAAGTTGGATTCGCAATGATCTTGGCACATCAGATAAACGTCTTATGGCCCATCTCACAGTCACAGCATTGTTATTATTATTGTAAATTTAATGGCTTAAGTGGAAGTGATTTCATCCCCTTGAGTGTGTGTGTACGACGTGATGTATAGCTTGGCCAGCGATGCACACCCTCCATTCGCTACTCCCCAATACAGTTTGTATCGCACAAGCTGGATCTAATCAATGGCAGACCACAACACCATCGTATCAGATTGTTAGCAGCTGAAAATGTAGGTCAGATCACGCACAGAATCATTCCTGTCGCTCCCATGTACCGGCTGGCAGGGATTGGCCAAGGATAAACAGAAAAACTCTGTGTATTTCTCAGGTCTCCTGTGTGTTATTCTCCTACATCATGACTTGGCACAGAGACACGGCCAGTCAGTTGATAGCAGCAGGGGTCCAAAAGAGGGGAAGCTGAACGCAGGAGCTGCAGTGTTGTGACCTGAGGAGATGCTAAAGGCGACTGCTGCAGTGTTGATCGGGCTGTTCCAAATCTGGTTTGGCTCGGGGAGAAATTCCACTCCCTTTGTCTGCTTTATCAGTGTCCTACCCTGGGATTCTTTGGAGCAGTCTGGGGTTCTGAGTCCAGATAAATGCTGCTATTGTTAAAGAACCGTCCTGCTGAATTACAGAGTTATTTCCATAAACAACCGCTGTGAAGCACAAGTATTTGCTGTTCTTTCAGGAGGAAGATCCTGGCCATAAGTTAAGCTTGGGCTCTCTGTCAAAACATCTTGAATAAAAATATTCATCAAATATGTGCTGAACTGATATTTTATGTGAAAATGTATATTTTGTGATATTTTCCAGTGTTGTAGTGCTAACCAATTTGGAGTTAGATGTTTAGATCATGATAGTTATTTGCAATGGTTCTCCTGAGGCTTTATTTCACTGAAGTGAACATTTGACATGAAATTCATGAAGGCAAAAAAGTTTTTCATATTTTTGTCCAATGTTTTAATGTTAGCAGTAACAACATGGGTTCAGACCACCATCGGTGCCAGCAGAGGAACAGTAAAGTCCAGATGGCCTTTAGGTATATCTTCTGTTTGTTAGGATTATTTGGCAATCGTGATGCCATCTGAAAGTAATACAGCGCGCCTCTGCAAAAGCTGGATGCTCCATGTTTGTCTTGTTCTGTGCTTCGATGTTGAATCTGGAGACAACGCAAAGTCCTAGCAGCTCAACTGAAGTATGTTTATCTACTTCCATGCTGTGTTTTCTTGTTATCCATTACGGGTTCGTCGAATTGCTGTAGTTGAGCAGAACACATCCACCAATCAGCCACAATATTAAAACCACCGACAGGTGAAGTGAATAACATTGATTATCTCATTACAGTGGCACCTGTTGAGGGGTGGGATATAATAGGCATTAAGTGAACAGTCAGCTTTTAAAGTTGATGTGTTGGAAGCAGGAAAAATAGGCAAGCATAAGGATCTGAGTGACTCTGACAAAGGCCAAATTGTGATGGCTAGATGACTGGGTCAGAGAATCTCCAAAATGGCAGGTTTTTGGGATGTTCCTGGTATGTAGTGGTTAGTACCTATCAAAAGTGGTCCAAGGAAGGAAAACTGGTGAACTGGCAACAGGGTCATGGGTGCCCAAAGCTCACTGATGCACATAGGGAGCGAAGGCTGGCCCATCTGGTCTGATCCCATGGAAGGGCTACTGTAGCACAAATTGCTCAACCTTAATGCTGACCATGATAGAATGGTATCAGGACACACAGTAGATCACAGCTTTCTGCATATGGCGCTGTGTTGCTACAAATCAGTCAGAATGCCGATGTTAACCCTTGTCCACATCTGAAAACACTGACAATGGGCACATTAGCATCAGAACTGGACCGTGTAGCAATGGAAGAAGGTGGCCTGGTCTGACGAATCACATTTTCTTTTAGATCATGTGGGCGGTCGGGTGTGTGTTGTTTACCTGGGGAAGCGATGTCAGTAGGATGCACAATAGGAAGAAGACAAGCCGGCGGAAGCAGTGTGATGCTCTGAGCAATGTTCTGCTGGAAACCTTGGGTCCTGGCATTCACGTGGATGTTACTTTGACACATACCACCTACCTAAACATTGTCGAAGACCACGTACACCCCTTCATGGCAACAGTATTCTCTGATGGCAGTGGCCCTGCCACACTGCAAAAATTGTGCAGGAATGGTTTGAGGAACATGAAAAAGAGTTCAAGGTGTGGTCTTGGCCTCCAAATTCCCCAGATTGCAATCGGATTGAGCATCTGTGGAATGTGCTGGAAAAAGAAGTCTGATCTGTGGAGCCCCCACCTCGCAACTTACAAGACTTAAAGGATCTGCTGCTAACATCTTGGTGCCAGATACCACAGGACACCTTCAGAGGTCTTGTGGAGTCCATGCCTCGACAGGTCAGAGCTGTTTTGGCAGCTCAAAGGGGAACTACACAATATTAGGCAGGTGGTTTTAATGTAATGGCTGAATAGTGTATACAGCATGACTCATGGCTCTCGACAGTCCTTGCAAACCTGGTGTAGGCGTTTAGTTTGGAACTGTCATTCTTTGGCTGTGCCCTACATGACTGGTGCCCTTAGCAATGCAAGCAAGCCTTGCCAGTGCTCAGGAACGACTCCCCAAAGCTACCTGCGCTCAATTGAACCAAGCCAGCAATGGCACCGCAGGGCCATTGCTGTGGTGCAGCCACAGCAGAGGAGCTGTGTTCGCTGGATCACAGCCTATGTCCACGTGGCAAAGCTCAGGAAAGAGCTGCTGTGTGAGCTTTCCAGAATCACATGCTGGTTTTTTAAGACCAGTGAGTCAACTCCCTCAGCTCCTTGTTTCCTTGCTCTGCATCCAGCTTCCAGAGGTTGGCTTTCACTGCATAAAAGCATACAAAGTAGTATGCATGGAAATGTAATGTGTGCTTCACTTTGGTCACCAAACCCTGTAATTTAACAGCAGGGCTAAAAACATTGAAAAACTGAACATGTGTAGTCTCTCACGCCATGTCAGAAGTCATGTCAGTGTGATACCTTTGAAGAATTAAAGTGATACCTCAATTACAACTCTAGATGTCTTCTTAGGAAGTGGAGAGCTTAAAAAAATAGTGCTAGAAGAGGTCATAAATACTGTACATTACAAAAATGAAGATTGGAAGCTGCTTGTATGCAGCATAATTCATAGTAGATGACTTACAATTTTATTAATAGTAAATGAGCACTGAATGGCCTTATTGATAACAAATATAAAATGGCATGCAATTTGTTTAAAAATATATACCAAGAGAAATTGTTGTAAATTACTGAAAGAACTCCAGTAAAAGCGCTATTACGAAACAGCGGTACAGGAATTAGGGTTAATTGAGGTATTGCTGCTGTATTTGTATACAGAATAGATTTTAGCTACAAAAATGAGTCTTTGTAAAGCCACAGTCCTGATTCATTTATTGTATTTCCTGTAACTATTAAGAACAAAAAATTGTTCTTTGCAAAATCAATTTGAGAATGAATTGACTAAGGTGTAAATGCTGAAATGATGAACAAAGACAATGTTATTGCTACTGAATGGAGAGTTAAGTATAAGTTAGAGCATGACATCATCTGGCAAGGCTGTACTTAAGTATTAAACATGCTATAATGAAAGCCATATATACCTCAGTTCACTGGAACAAAGCACCCTCAGCAACTTATGGTTTTTGAGTTTTGCGACATTTCTGTATTTCCTGTTGTCAAAAGGGATATTACAATATTTTTTATGTTATTTTTGGGGTAAAGTTTTTTTTTTGCTTGCTTTTTTCCTCAGCTTACAGTGTGTGCTGAGGGTTCTCTGGTAACTAGACAGCGCCGTGCCTCTGTCGTCAGCCTCTTTAGGATGGGTCCCTATCTTCTGGCAGAGATGGTGTTTAAGTGGTGCTTTAGGTGGGCTCCATGCAGAGAGTTGAGAAGAAAAAATGATGGTCTTGTGTGCTTGTTAAACTGTAAAATGGATGTGTCCTGCCTCATGCCTTGTGCCTCTAGGATATGCACTGTGACCCAAGTGGTCACTAATAATGTATAAATGGTTAAATGAATAGAAAGTCAGTAAATTTACTGTTTAAACGTAACAATGGTTTTAAATGCATTCAATTTGATGCCACCCCAAGCAGATTGTTTGTTTTGGACTGTAACCATTTTAGCCTTCCCAAGCCAATTGTTTTGTTTTATCTGCATGTCCAGTTAGTATGGTATCTAAGCTAGGCTTTTTGAGCGATTGTTTTAAACCCTTAACAAGTTTTTGCAGTTCTTACAGTGGTGCCCGGTTTTGTGTTGCGAGCTGGTAAGTGATGCAGCGATGGCAGTAGTGGATTTTATTTGCAGTGATGGACAGTTCTCCGCAGGCTGTACTTGTGTCTCAATGGAATAATGCGGACAAGCTGCTGTCACTTGACACGGAATCAGGAAAGATATTTGAGATAGTCCTCCAAAAACTGAGGTGGGCGTTTGGGGTGTATTGGCAAGGATGAGCTGACTAAGGTGTGATACCGGCCTGGTTGTCTGTTGATGTTTTTATTAGGTTTATGCTATGCTTCAAAGGGACCATATTCCAGGGTTGATTGTGTTATCTTATAGTAATAAAACCTCTGTTTTTTTTTTTTGGATGTACTTTTGTCTGGTTCATGTGGCTACCTCCATATCACACTAGACCACACTGTGAGCTGAAACATTGCAGACCCAGCAGCCATGGGGAAAAACCTGCTGATTCGTGAATGGCACCATCGGGGACTTTGTCCTGAGCTCACAGGCATGTAATGGTACCTTCCTTCAATTTATATGCGTCCCCTTGTGGAAAAGAACAAAAACAGCCCTGCAAACCGCATAACTATATGTGTGTGGTGTTGACTGTATTTTTGCATGGTTGTTTGTATTGAAAATCTGTTGGAAGGTTTTAGCATATCTCCTACCCAGTAGCAGTTTACATTCAATTTATAGACCCACGAAATGACAAAGGCCTCCTGTTACTGCTTGCTTTTTCAACAAGGCCAATGTGTGTTGTGAGCAGCTCCCCTGAACTCCGCTGGTTTACTTACACTGCTTGTTGCTTGTCTGTGTGTGGCTTTCTATTTTGTAAATTAATAAAACAGTTAGCTAATGTCCTTCTATGTGGCTGGACTTGTCAGGTTGTGGAACAGTACTACGTTGTTAGCATTGTAGCCCACTGAGTGCAGACCATAGGAAATACCAGGCTTTTTCTCATAAACTGAGCTTTTCCCATGACTTAAAACCCTTCCAGGTATTGCACAGCACTGTACCACATTAAAGAGTACAGATAGGCTAGACATCAAATGTCCTGGCAATACTGTTTTTCATCTCCTCTTGCTCACTTCAAAGAAGATGGGAATGGGATTGTTTACAGTGCTGACCAGGAAAACTGTGGTTTGCAGCTACTTATTCTGTATTCTCTCATACGAGACACTCCAAGATGGAACTGGCCTGAGGAAATAGGTGCTGCAATACAAAAATTTGCTGCTGGCAAAGCTTTTTCATGATTTCCGAATGTGAATGCATTAGAAAGTTCCTTTTACGATGGTGTGCAGACCAACTGCTATGGCAAAATACCCAGGTATGGTGAGTGTGAAAGCTTCTGGTAGGGCAGGTTTTGGATTTGGGAGCTGTGAAAAGTTAATGGCTTTGAGTAGCAGTAGCTGGATTTTACAGTAGTGGCTATTCATACAAAGTTAGTCGTGAGTTTATAAAATTTAACAAGAATTTAATTTTTAAATAAGGGAAAATATGTAAAAAAAAAAAAAAAAATCTATTAAATGCTGCACTGTTTATAAACTGTTCATTGCAATTTAAATGATGAGTGTAATTTTTAGGCAAAATTAGGACAGGCCCAAAATAACTCATTGGTTCCATAAAGAGAGAGAAGAGAGAAACATTAAAAGAGTTCCAGGACTCTCCTGTAAAATGTCTTACAAAAGGTCTTTTCATGAAATGCAAACAGTAGAAGGGCACTATTCCAAAACTTAAATATTTTACTTTTTATTAATGCTGTTGCTTTTTTCTTTGTTTCATGTACAGTAGTAGGATTTTATGCAATTTCAGTGAAAGATTTCTCATTCTGGATCTTTCAGCATCAGACAACTTGGCTGAGGAGCCCGAATCTGGTTTGATGAGGCCCCAGTCTGAATTCAAGTATCATTAGCTTCAACCAATGGCTCATCTCTCCTGATCCATAGTCATCTAGATACCTTCTTTGCAACCTCAGTAGCAACATTCATGGACTTCCTCCTCTGACTGCCAGTGATGCCCAACATAGCTGTAGGCCCTGTACAAGCACTTCCCTTGCTCTTTGAGGAGCACTGCTCCACCAGTTCCTTGTGCCTCCTCATCCCCCTTTTTTAAGCTTTTTACGCCCGTTTTCCCCAGGACTGTAAGCTCCAACAAGAACTCTTGTTAGTTAGGCTTTTGAGCCCATAGTTAAATGCTTTAAGTGTTAAAAAGTGGTTCAGTATGAACCAGTCACTACTTTGGCTATGTATTATGACTGGAGTATGAGCAAGTACTTCTAGCATATGTCTGACTACTGTATGTCACTTGTTTCGGTTAGTCATCATTCTGTTTACAAGAACACTATCTTTTACCGGGAGAAAGGCTTTTTCTGAGTCGTCAGCTTCCACTTGATCAAATTAGTGGTAGAAATTATGTAACTATTATGCCTTTATGAGATTCACGACATGGCTAAAAGTGTGTGGACCCTCTTCTAATGACTGAGTTGAACTGAGTTTCAGGCACACCCACGCAGCATATAAACACATTCTAGACAACTGTGTGCTTCTAGCTTTATAGACACAGTTTGGGGAAGCTCCTTTCCTGCTCCAGCATGACTGTGCCCCCATGTGCAGAGCAAGCTCCATAAACACATGGTTTGCCCAGGTTGGTGTGGAAGAACTTGACCTCAACTTCACTGAACACCTGGGATGAACTGGAACGCTGACTACGAGCCAGTCCCTGGCCTTCTTGCCCAACATCAGTGCCCAGCCTCACTGATGCTGTTGTGCCCAAATGGGCACAAATTCCCAAAATCTGGTGGAAAGCCTTTCTTGAAGAGTGGGGGCTGTTATAGCATCAACTCCATATTAATGCCAATGGGTTTGAAATGTGGCATTCAAAAAGCACACATGGGTGTGATACTTGGGTGTCCAAATGCTTCTGGCCATATCATGTATTTGCTTTGGGGTGTCTGACAGCGGGTACACATCTCAACAATGTGGCACAGAATAGGATAGAGAGGCTCCAAATTATGAGACATCATACTGAGTGCGCCTCATAGAGCTGCTTGCCATAGTGGCCTACTGAGATTTGGCAGTACAATAAGTGCTCCACTCAGTTCTCAGGCCAGCTGAGTTTCTTCTCTTATTTTCAGTTCGGTTCAGTGTGTGTGCATGTTACGTTTCTAGTCTACTTTTTTCTCCACTCTGTGTGAGTTACGCCACTCGGCCCATGTATCTGAAAAGTCCCTGGAACGGCTGCAGTTATTTATTTGAAGTTACAGACTAATGGAATATGGGTTTGCTGCCTTCTGAGTTTGTCAAAGTAATGCTAGTATCTTGATGGCCAGAATGTCTCAAGATGTTTATACTAAAATATAATTCTTAACAGACTGTCTTTCGGGATTTTAGGGGCAAAAATCAGCGTCCAATGAGTGATGTAGCGCTTACAAAGCCATCACAATCATTTATATTTTTATGACTGTTGCCTGCCTTTATCCTGCAGAGTTGTCTACTTGTTTGAACATCTTGAGTTGATAAAATAAACAAAAACAACTATCAGCAGAAAGGGCTTTCAAGACACAAAAATTTCAGTAAGACGTGAGCTGATGTGAAAATCCACCTTAATGTAAAAGCTGGTGTGGCCACTCCAGAGCATGTGCACAGCCTTTTTGCCTTATATGTTCTCAGTGCACATACTTCTTGGTTTCCAATAATTATAAAGGTTGGTAAAAGGTCTTTTAAACAAGCGAATTTTGAGAAAATGACAGTGCTGGCCTGAGGTTGTGAAGGACGTCAATTATCTCAGCCTTTCTCCCCTTTAAGCTTCTTTACATATCAGCTATAATTTGTTTTGGCATTAGATTTATTAAAACAGACGTAGATGGGATTCTTTTAGGTCTCTCATCTCTTCTGGCCTAAATATGTCTACATGTCAGCTTCAGATGTTTAATATGAGAGTTACTGAGCAGGTCCACAATGAACAAGTCATTACTAGGATATGGCAAATTTATTAATAACCTGAACTGGGCATAGACCCACTAACAATACATTGTTGGTAGCAGTTCATCTGACCTAATATTGGATTTCACCTGCTGCACGATCCCGATAACCAAATCAGATATACAGTGGAGCACAGCCAGAAGACTCCCAGCTGTGAATAAGGTTAGCTGGGGGTTATTAAGATCATGGAACAGCACTGATTTATCTCCTAAATAAATGATTAACACACTGGATAGTGGACTAGCGATGATGGATATTTGTGCAGTGTCACAGATTGCATAACTCTTTCACAATGAGCTCTTCAGAGAAACAACCGCATGTTGAATAATGTGGTTTAATCCAGAGGGACATGCTTTGGTCGGCTTGTCTTAAATCAATTATGACACAGTGTTTTGTGAGCGGATTAAAAAGTATTAATGCAAGAAGAATGCAGGCCACTGTTTTCTCTGTCTAAATGTGGTGTTGTTTAGATTCATGCAGTAAAAAATAAATACAACTTTACCCTGGTGTGTGTCCACTGTATTTATGTCCTCCCAATAGAACATCTCTTGTTTTTTTTTCCACCAGAAATTAGATTTAAGTTTGGCACTCCCCATATAACAATTTTTCAGCCTAACCACGTACCGAGCCTGTTAGGAAGACAAATAGCTCTGTCTCCGGTCTGCCATGTTTCTCCTCGGGTGTGACCGCGAACGTTTGCGAGGGAAGAGATGCACGTACAGAATTGCAGGTGCTCACACTTAGTTTAATGTTGGTTGTGACAAAGCTTATATACAGCAATGCGTGTGGGGAACAGGGTGAGGGGCCAAGAGGAGCTTGGCTAGACCAGATAAGGGTGTTCTGGAACCTTCAGTACAAATTCAGATGAGAATAAAGGTCACCTGCTTGATGAACAGTTTTACAGTTATATGTCTCTAGTCACGTACACATTTGGGGCCCACTACTACTCGTCAATCCTTTCAGAGCCTTATCTTCAAATAAAAGTTCTTTTAAATGCAATTATAGCTATAACTATAGCTTTTTCCAGATTAATACAATTTGTATCGTCTAGCTTTAATTGTCTGTACACACTGCCTGTCTGTAATGTATGGTTAAACCTCATTATGTGTCTTTCTTGTATTGTCCATGCTGGGTACCCATAGTATCTGGTCTGCAAATGAAGTCAATAAAGTGTAACTGTCCCTGCGCTTGTGTTCATATCGTGAAATATATTACACCATCTATGTTCTGAAAACCCATCATAACATCCATGAGAGGAGAAATGTTCAACAGCCTGCCAAGCATGAGTGAAGGGGATCTGCTGTGGCTTTGTATGTCATTGCTTAATGTCTATTTTTATATGCTATACAGAGTAAATTATTATTCTTCTTTCGGCTGCTCCCGTTAGGGGTCGCCACAGCAGATCAATTGTTTCCACTTCTTCCTGTCTTCTGCATCTTTCTCCGTCACACCCACCACCTGGATGTCCTCCTTCACCACATCCATAAATCTCTTCTTAGGCCTTCCTCTCTTCCTCTTGCCTGGCAGCTCCATCCCTAGCATCCTTCTCCCGATATATCCCGAATCTCTCCTCTGCACATGTCCAAACCAACGCAATCTCGCCTCTCTGACTTTGTCTCCAAACCGTCTAACCTGGGCTGACCCTCTAATATACTCATTTCTAATCCTGTCCATCCTCGTCACACCCAGTGCAAATCTTAACATCTTTAACTCTGCCACCTCCAATTCTGCCTCCTGTCTTTTGGTCAGTGCCACCGTCTCCAACCCATAAAGCATAGCTGGTCTCACTACCATCTTGTAGACCTTCCCTTTCACTCTTGCTGGTACCCTTCTATCACAAATCACTGCTGACACTTCTCCACCCACTCCATCCTGCCTGCACTCTCTTCTTCACCTCTCTTCCACACTCCCCATTACTCTGAACTGTTGATCCCAAGTATTTAAATTCATTTACCTTCGCCAACTCTATTCCCTGCATCCTCACCATTCCTCTATCCTCCCTCTCATTTATGCACATGTATTCTGTCTTAGTTCTACTGACTTTCATTCCTCTTCTCTCTAGAGCATATCGCCACCTCTCCAGGGTCTCCTTAACCTGCTCCCTACTCTCACTACAATGTCATCCGCAAACATCATAGTCCACGGTGACTCCTGTCTGATCTCATCTGTCAACCTGTCCATTACCATTGCAAACAAGAAAGGACTCAAAGCTGATCCTTGATGTAATTCTACCCCCACCTTGAAAGTATCCGTCACTCCTACCACAGACCTCACCACTGTCACACTGTCCTTGTACATATCCTGTACCACTCTTACATACTTTTCTGGCACACCCAACTTCTTCATACAATACCACAGCTCCTCTCTAGGTACCCTGTCATATGCTTTCTCTAAGTCCACGAAGACACAATGCAACTCCATCTTACTTTCTCGGTACTTCTCCATCAACACCCTCAGAGCAAACATCGCATCTGTAGTACTCCTTCTCGGCATGAAGCCATACTGCTGCTCACTAATTGTCACCTACCTTCTTAACCTAGCTTCCACTACTCTTTCCCATAACTTCATGCTGTGGCTGATCGGTTTTATCCCTCTGTAGTTACTACAGCTCTGCACATCACTGTTATTCTTAAAAATTGGTACCAGTACACTTCTTCGCTCCTCAGGCATTGTCTCACTTTCCAAGATTCCATTAAACAATCTGGTTAAAAACTCCACTGCAATTTCTCTTAAACACTTCCATGCTGCCACAGGTATGTCATCTGGGCCAACAGCCTTTCCATTCTTCATCCTCTTCATAGCTGTCCTAACTTCCTCCTTGCTAATCCATTGCACTCCCCTATTCATAATCCCTACATCATCTAACCTCTCTCTCATTCTCTTCATTCTCACTTCTCTCTTCACCCTACGCCTCATCTCCTTGTACTCCTGTCTATATTCTTCATCTCTCTGTCTATCCCACTTCTTCTTCGCCAGCCTCTTCCTCTGTATACTCTCCTGTACTTCCTCATTCCACCACCAGGTTTCCTTGTCCTCCTTCCTCTGTCCAGATGTCACACCAAGCACCTTTCTAGCTGTCTCCCTTACCACTTCTGCTGAAGATGCCCAGCTCACTGGTAACTTTTCACTGCCACCCAATGCCTGTCTTAATTCCTCCCTGAACTCCACCTTATAGTTTTCCTTTTTCAACTTCCACCATTTGGTCCTTGGTTCTGCCCTCACTCTCCTTTTCTTTTTGATCTCCAATGTCATCCTACAAACCACCATCCTATGCTGCCTAACTATGCTTTCCCCTGCCACCACTTTGCAGTCTACAATCTCCTTCAGTCTGGCCCTCCTGCATAAGATATAATCCACCTGTGTGCATCTTCCTCCACTCTTGTACGTCACCCTGTGTTCCTCACTCTTCTTAAAATACGTGTTTACCACAGCCATGTCCATCCTTTTTGCAAAATCCACTATCATCTGACCTTCTGCGTTCCTCTCCTTGACACCATACCTACCCATCACCTCCTCATCTCCTCTGTTCCCTTCACCAACGTGCCCATTGAAATCCGCTCCAGTCACCACTCTCTCTCCCTTGGGTACACTCTTCACCACTTCATTCATATCACTCCAGAATTCTTCTTTCTCATCCATCTCACACCCAACTTGCGGGGCATATGCACTAACAACATTTATCATCACATCATCAATTTCCAGTTTCATAACCATCACTCTTGTCAGACACTCTCTTCACCTCCAAGACACTCTTGACATACTGTTCCTTCAGGATAACCCCTACCCCGTTTCTCCTCCCATCCACACCATGGTAAAACAGTTTAAACCCCCCTCCGATGCACCTAGCCTTACTCCCCTTCCATTTGGTCTCTTGCACACACAATATATCAACCTTCCTTCTCTCCATCATATCAGCAAGCTCTCTCCCTTTACCAGTCATACTACCAACATTCAAAGTTCCTACCCTCATGTCCACTCTCTTAACCTTCCTCCTCTCCTCCTTCCTCTGGACATGCCTTCCTCCTCTTTTCCTTCGGCCTCTTCTCCTTCTTCAGCCAACAGTAGCCCAATTTCCGCCAGCACCCTGTCGGCTAGCGGTGCTGGTGGCGGTTGTTGTTAACCCGGGGCTCGACCGATCCGGTATGGTAATTTGTATTTTTGTCTGCATATTTGGTTTGGCAAATTTTTATGCTGGATGCCCTTCCTGACGCAACCCTCTCCATTTCTCCGGGCTTGGGACCGGCACAAAGAAATGCACTAGTTTGTGCATCCCCTTGTGGCTGGATTATACAGAGTAAATTATTACATTTTTAAAATTAGCAAATCGAAAAGAAGGCTGTTGCTAAATCCCAGAACAGGTTTTAGCGTGCTTTGTTTCTTTTCTATGTTCATGTGTTTTGTTCTTCCTGTACAGGTTCGCAGCTCGTGGCATTGGTTCCAGTCCCTGCCAATCATTATCAGCTCTGCTATCGCTTCCTCCATCCAGGCCCATTGCTGCCAGCTCTGTCAGTTTTAAAAACTTTGTTTGTTGCCCAGACACCCCACAGTTATTTCTCATAATACTTATGTTTGGCTTTGTTACAGTTCATGATTTTATTGCTTGTATGTGTTTGTCATTTGTTCAGTAATTATTTGTTCTACTGCTATGGTTAATTGTTTATTATCGTTGTTTTTTGGGAGAAAAGAGATCAGGTAAGCATCTTAGATGACCTACATATCCAACATCTAGGTTTGATCACCCTGTTTAGACATATTAGGAAACATATGGGTGCTGACCCCTGTAATTTTTGTTATTGTTAGATAGAGTAAGTTAGTTAGGCCATTGTAAATGCTGAAGACCATTCAAAGTAAATTGCTCTTGGGGTTGGTTTTTGCACTTGTGATTTTGTTGGTCCCATATTACCACTTTTCAGGTGGTGCTATACCCTATTTTCCTCTAGACGCCTGGGTTGTAACAGGTGTGTTGTTTGAATAATGTATAGTAATGTCATAATTAGTTCTCTAGATGCTTTCTTGATATGGATTGTGATAACAACATTACAAGAGGTCATTTATACAGTATATTGCATAATTTAAGCATGAATACTGAACATAATGCAAAACAGATTAGTTATAAAATGTAATAATATGAATATAAATAAACATAAAAGCTATTTGTTTTATGGACAACAAATGGAAAATTCCAAAACATTTTGTTCAAAATATTTCTTGTTTTTTATATGATAAATTAAAATTATAAATTACTCTTAAGAAGTAATCCCTTGGCATCCAAACTCTCTGTATCCAAGTTTTTACTATAACGGCTTTGAAAAGTTAATACCTAAATATTAGTAGCCAAATGGAAACTTTGGTATGAAGTATTATCAAAGCTTATTTAAAATAAAACGTATCAACAGATAATACCTTACCATACAGTGCATTGCAACACACATACTGTATGTATTTTAATAAACTGTACTGTTACAAATCCTTATACTTTGGATGCTTTATCCAAATTAAAAGTTTGAAACGCACAAACATGCTAGCATCTTATCAGCTGTTTCCTTCCGTCATAGTGAGTCTCATGTTCATTTTTCTGACTGCGTTTGCGCTGTCACTGGTTTGCTGTGTATAATTCAGCTGGATGCTCTTCCTCATTTCACACGATGAGCACCTAATAAAAGTTGTGCGCTTTTTTGTTTCAATTATTGGAAATATTTTAAAATTTAATTTTTTTAAATAAACCAATTTATTTAAATGCTGATGGTGGCATTAACATGCGAAATATCATATGGTATACATACTGTATCATACAGTATGAACATGTAAATTAATGACTAATGTTAATTACATTAATATTTGTGTTATTAAGTATGTCTTCAGGTCTGAAATTGATTTGGATACCAAGGTTTCACTGTATTGTGAAATAGCTCTATAGGAAGTAACTGTACCTCTGTATAAACTCTGGAATTCGTACAGAAGGGCACCAAAAGAAAGAAACAAAAAATGAATTTAAATTTACTAAATTGCTGTAAATAAAGAGGAAAAAGTTAGCAAAATTTCCCAGATTATATCAAATCTGTTGAATGCTGATGCATCCTCCCACCAGACAAGGATATCTATTTTTAACCGTTTGAGCCTAGACTGTAATTGTGGTCAGAAAAGTGTGTACTTTGAATTGAGAAATGAACTGTTTACCTCAACTTCATAGCAGAGGATAAGAATAGTGATCTGCTAAATTACATGAAATAATGTGAGTGCAGGCTATCCCTTGGCCTGGCTGGGCTATTTTGGGTAAAACGTGCTTTCTAAGTCACTCACCCTATCCAGAGTAACCGCACATGGAAGTTGAAAACCTCTTGACACAAAATAAGAAATATTCAATTATTTTAAAAATAACTTGCCTGCAAAATGACATTTAGTGTTAATCTTGGTTGTTTTTATTTTTTTGGGGGGGGCTAGCAGCTGAAAGCAAACTTGCATGAAATTCTACCATAAACTGAAAAAATCTAATTAACCAACATTTTGTGTCCAGACGTTGTTCTTTTTCTACTCTCTACTTAGTGGTGCTAAAACAAGGTTTATGGTTTGTTTTTGCTGAGATATTTCAGTATATTCCACTCAAACAAAGCAGTATAGATTTTTTTTTAAGCCAGCATCCCTCGAAAGTCTCATTGGGGACCTTGAAGAATAGATAATACTTCAAATATGGGTATTCAGCAGTACTTTCTGGTGATGGGATGTCATTTTTTGAAGGAAGCAACTATAATATTTTTTTTTACTTCATTGCTGCATGCTATAATGCCATACGGTATAATATAGCATGACAATGTGCAATATGGGTAGGTGAGATGCACACTGTTTGGAATCTGTGTGGTGCTACAGAAACCTGTGTAACTTGTCTTCTATTGGCAGAAATCCACTTTCAGTACCATTTAAACATGGGCATCACTTTCTCACTCATGCTATCAGTTAATCTGTAACTCAGAACAAATTGAATCTATACAGACGCTACTGAGCTTGTGACTGCACCCTTTACTAGTTGGAAGTCATTAGCACTGACCAAAAAAGTAGAATGACCCTTTTGTACAGCTGCTGTGATGGATTGACATCTCATGAGGGTATGGTTTCCTAGCCTGGCACACAGTCACTCCAGGAGAGGCTCTGGACTGCTGTGATTGACCAGGACATGCAGTTAAAGATAATAGAAGCAAGCATGGGATTTTGATTAATTTCCTTTATTCAGGAGTGCAGAAAGCCACAACTCTAACCAGCATCCTTTGGGTTCCAAGTCCATAACCGTTGATCTTTTACTGCTCTAAACCAGAGGAAAATGTCTGAATACACTAAACTGGTTCTGTCATCAAAAGGGTGATTCAGCTTACATCCCTACTGTTGTAATTTGAGGTGCAATTTGTCAGTTGTACTATGCAGATGTGCTTCATCAGTTAGTTATTTTGATTCCTTATTGAGCAATGTGTAATTTTTTCCACCCTGCTTTTAGCTTATACTCTGACCTGTTGTTAAGGGCTTGTTCACATTACACTCTGTGACCTACAAAAAAATTAGAGACGTGTCCCCAACAGGGAGCACATTTGGATTTCGGAGCTAAATGGTGATGACGGGAACCTGGATTCGCGCCTGCTTGCTTACTCCCTCTTATATTTTATCAGTTTTTCATGATGCCATAATTATTACCTCCTCTGGCCTTCCTGTGTTTCAGCAACAAGCAGTACTCAGGACACGGGAACTTTTTATTTTTTCCAACTGACCTGATTTCTTCATTTGTTTTGGAAGTCTAAACACGTTCTTCAGTTGTGCATGGTTGCCATAAATGTTGGATTCATTTTGAACTCCACTGAGGAATAAAGACTGGTTGTCAAACTAACTGAAAAAATTAAACAGTATTTTCCTGCAAACTGTTTTCTTTCGTCTGCCATTATTTATTTATTTATTTCAGCTGACCTTTATTTGTGATGAACTTCTCAGTTGTCCGGACGAAGTTCAAGGAAGCAGTAGGCTTGGTATATTTTAAGCCAATTGTTGCTGTGTTTCCTGAGAACTGAACAGCAGTTAGCAGCTTCCATCTTGGCCAGTGAAGCTCAGTAAATCACTGTACACCTGCATGTGATCTGTAGTGGGACACTCATGAGAATCAATACTGTTTGCTTTGTGTCAGAGCCCAGGGGTTGGATGCAGCAGTGACAGGACCTGGCTGCCAGGAGAGAAGGTCCTCCAGGATACGTGGGAGATGCGGGGGCAGCAGGCTCGTCTGCGGGAGATTGAGGACCAGCTGGAGCGCCTGGACCGGGACCCGAACCTATGTGGCACGGTGAGCCTAAAGTGACTGCACAAGGTTAAGGGTTAAGGGTTGTCTCTTTGGCTCTAAAATGTGAGCTGGGAAATGCTTGACACATCTTGTGTATTTGTCTGCTCTCGGGTCTCTTGTTTCTGTCTTTCCGCAGATGTGCACAAGTTTGAATTCCCCTCGACTTTCCTTGCCCTTGGTTGTGACATTTGATTCTTTCTAAACACTGAGCAAACCAGTTTGATCCTGCAAAAGAATGACTTTACAACATCAAAATAGTTATATCTGTATTTGCTGCCGTATGTGTGGCAATGCCTTTGTGTGTTTGAATTATAAGTGATGAGCAGTGCATCTAAAATACATGGAACTCCAGTTAATTTCAGCCTACCACTGCGATGTGAAACTTACGAATTTAGACCATAAATACTCAAGGGGTGACCAAGCATTAGACAGCTGCTCACACTGGTAGTCCAAAGAAACACAGCATACTTTACCCATGGAGTTTGTCCCTGGCTGAGGGCCCCAAGTACACCCATTTGTCAGTTGTGTGCAGTTTACTGTAAAAAAAATAAATAAAGCAAACGCTCATCCAGCTGCTGTGCTCATGCCATCCCAGTTCTCAAGAAAGGACGCCTAACTGTCTGGTTGCACTTATGCTGCACTTGCTCTGTCTGCATCTAAATTAACCTAATTTCATGCTTTTGCAGACATTTTAGTATTTTATTACATCTAATCTTCAGCCAATTTTTTTTTTTCTTTTTGGAAATACCTCAATGTATAGTAATGGTTTTGCCGTAATTCTAACCCTAACAGTACCTGGGCTACTTCTTGTGACATGGATTTACATCGATTTCAGTCTGTATAGAGTTCGCATACTATCTCAGTGTTACTACCGTCTGGGTGCTTTGGTTTCCACCCACAGTCCAGAGATATTTGTTTCTAGTGAGTTGATGATTCTGAATTGCCAGTTGTGTGTGTGTGTTACATTGCTCCATTGTGTAAATGGATCATGGATTATAGGGAATTTAGTGGTTCTAGCGTTGTGAGCTGCTTTGGAAAATGGTGTCAGCTAAATACTACAGTAATAATAAAAATATAGCCACAAATATATTTTGTCACAAAAAGAAACTTCAACTCAACTTTGTATGGGGCTTCACAAAAAATTGGTTAGTCGACATTTTCACATGTTGAAAGGGACAGCAGAGTGCTGTATTCTGGGCTGAATAATGTTTTCTTTGGAAAAAACAAACAACAGCTTTGATGTGTATAACTTTTTTATTAGGGCAAAATCGTAAAAATTAGGCCTGTTATATAGCCAAGTAACGAGTCCTTAGTTTTGTGCAGTCATCCTCTGCAGCAGTCAGGCCTGATTCTTTCTTGAATTCCTCCACCCTGGTGTCCCCTGGCAACCATTCAGTGCTTTCTGGCCAAGCGAGCCCCCCGTGACAATGGCGACTCACAGCCGCTGCTCTTCCCAAAGCCCCCGTCGCTAAGTGCTGGGCGCAGGAACGTCGTGTGGGGACAAAGGATGATGGATTTGTTTTCCACGTCCACTGACATTTGTGACTTTAATTTAGCGTGTGGTAAGAAAGCGGCCGATCTGGATTCCGAGATTCTGCCGTGTCATTGTTCGCAGGGCATTCCCTCGCAGAGTGTGCACAATGAGCCCAAAGAAATACCTGCTTCATCGCCACCTACTTATACCCATGTTTTCACAATGGCCTCCTCTTTCGGTCACAGAAGTCCAGCTATCCAGCCCAACGCATCCATAAAAACGGACAGGCTGTCTTCCCCCGCTCTGTTTGTTTTTATGTGAACATGCAGCTGTACCATTGTTCCAGAGCACTCTTTTTAAAATCCATTGATTGTTATAATGGTGATTTCCATTCAAACAGTTAGTCCTGAATAAGAGGAGGTCAACAGGGGATATACATAATCAATTTGTTGCTCCATTTTGCTTAAAACCGAAAATATCTGGCTTGTTTTCTTATAAACAATGACCTCAAACTTTTAAACTTGTGTGCAAAAAAATCAGAACAGGATCTCATTTATCCTTTTATTTTGTGGGGGTTTCACCAAAATATTCGTAGTGTCAGTGTTTTCAGTTTTTACGATATTGTATGAATACTTTGCTCATTTCTTGTTCTGCCTTGAATGACTAAGATCTTTTTTCAAACAAAAAACTGGGTTTTTGCTAAGATCGTAACAGTTTACCATGGAGTGGGAATATAAATATTATTGTGCAAGTTATTCTTAAACAGAGTCAGCACTGTGTTTTGTCAGTTCACATAACTTTTAATGAGGAAACTGTTGTTGGGGGTGAGCACATAAAATACTGTAATCACAGTCTACTGAAGACTCATAGGATATTCAAGAGCAAATGACAAGGTAACGCAAAACCTACAACACACAATCCATAGGTAAATAAATAATGAAGCACTTACATTCTGAAAGAATATGCAACTACTTAAAACAGTTTTTTACTTGAGAAGTTATTCTAAAGAATTAGACAAGTTTTAATACTAATGGGGTGGCAGAGTTTTGTTCTCAGGATAAGCGGAGAACGATACCGAATTTCTGATCAAAACAGTTGTTTGCGTTTAAATTGGAGGTGACTCATTTTCAACACAGGGAGCTCCCCGGTAGCTGAAGCCTGACCTTAAACTACAGCTGAATAAAACTAGTGGCCATAGCTGGTCAGTGACGTTCAGAAGAGAGGAAGCAGTGATGTGAACCTGTTGCTCTGCATTACTGTCGCTCCTTTGTGCGGTCCAGCACTGAAATGGTGAGGGAACATAAATTTGCTTTATTGATTGTGTTGAAGAATTGATCCCCAGTGCTTTGGCAGGAGAAAAGGGTAAATGGCAACCTGGCTGTGCTTACCCACATGGGCGTGAGTGTAGAATGGCAGTCAGGCAGTTTAGCATCCTGGCTTCAGCTTCCCACTGGAGGGAAGGCACTTTAGTGCATCCGTTTGGCAGCAACAGAAGGACTCCAATTATAGGAAAGGGTGGGTTTCAACAGGACGTTCCTGGCTAAGCTCTCATGACTGTGGGCTGGGGGGTTTCGGTGTGGCATATCCCCCCATGGCCTACTCTCATGTCTTCTACTGAACATCTGGACACCACGCCCAGCTGCGGCAGGCCCCAGATGTCTGTGCTGGCTGCTCAGACCTGCCACGCCAGGAGAACACACATCGCTTTGGAATACTCTTTTAATGCAGGGCTCTCACACGAGCTACAAGTAGGTTAGAATCATAGCATTGATTTTATTTGTGTGCATATAGAGAACAAACACTAATGCTAATAAGATCAGGGCTTTTGATTACCCAGCTGGAATTTCAGTGTTCCTAAGGATTTAAGTGTGGACACACTGCCTCTGTAATGGGTTATTGGTGCTTGCTGCAGCACATGTGTCCAAGCTATTGTGCCCCTTTCTCTGTTTGACAAAGCCTCTGGCTTTGAGTCCTGATGGCATTGGCTGGTACCTCGGGGGAGCTTTTGACCACTTCAGTGGTGGTGTGTCAGTACCCACCCTCCCCCAGCTTTACTCCCACAGACCCAAGCTGGGTTCATTCAAGCACAGTCACCGTCACCAAACCTTAGGGACCAGCTCTAGTGGGTTGGACCTTAACCACTAGGCAGAAAGGCTTAGCGGTGGACTAAGATTCCTCACATACCAACTTGCCTCCTTGCCGTCCCTGGACCATGACACCTTCACTTCAAAAGGTGTTTACCTTGCCAGAATACCCTCCCTCTTTTCCCAGTTCATTTTGACAGACTGAGAGATAAAGACTGGTGAAAAAAGTGGATTTTCTAAGTAAAATATGGAGCGTGATGACCAGAAAGTTAATATACAGAATGATGAGGCACAACCAGTAGAGCTGGGGCCTCCCAGGCTGCGTGCGCTTGGAGTTGGGGTCAGTTCCAACTCAGTCTGTGTTTGTGTGTTCTCTGTTCTGTGCTTGTATTGATTTCCTCCTAAAGTCTGGAAACTCTGAATTGCCCTGTGTGAGGGTGTTCTGTTAATGGGTAAATAACAGTAAGGAGTATAGTGTATCTAGCATTTCAAGCTGCTTTTGACAACTGAATATGAGATAAAGATAATAATATGCAAATTCTGCCCCAGTAATGCAATATGAAGCCATGGCCTCCTTTTTTCGACTTTCTTTTTGTTTATGTTGTGTTCATGTAGCTTTTTCCATCATGGTGCTGTGATAAGATTTGCTTCAATTTAAACAAGACCGGCGCTACAATTTCCATACCAGTAGTCTTGTCAAGCTAGGCTACACTTTATTCAAGCATGACAGCCACACTGAATCATTCATTTCCATTGGTGATGGAAGTAAGAGTCTTACATAAACAAGTTTAAAGCGAGCTGAATGCATAAAGTTAAACAAGCTGTCACTTAAAAAGGAAATAAAACAAATGGAACTACAAAATCCCCGGTACTAATTTGGAACTCATTGCTGCATAAAAAAGCTATTTTGGGGTGCTAATTTGAAACACTCAGCCATTTAGTTGTACGTATAAAGTGCACTTTGATTTGAGTTAAAAATTGCAAAGAACTACACATTAGTACGGCAGTACTTTTATTACTAATCCATAACCATTTGTCAAGTTTATTATGTTTTCCTCATTTTATTGTAATTAAACTTCCTCTTTGTAGTTCCCGATTACCTAATCTCACCATACCGGCAGTTTTGATTATACCGTGCTTTAAGGGGGAAAAGGTTTTTACCATTATCTACTGTCTGGTGGAAGATTTATGGTTAATCCACATGTGAGGAGAGGCCATTAAGGGAAATGGTACAAACTCAGTCATAAACAGCAGTTCTCCTGTTTGCTGAGTGGCAGATTTGGAATAATATTTGGAATTAATGAAAGGTTTTTCATGCTGAAAGGACACAAAGCTGAGTGTAATGATGGTCACCGAGGCAGAGATAACCAGTGCAATTCCATTATGGGTCCTCTTCTGTCTTGGATTATTGTTCCTTATTGCTGCAATAAATAATGCTAGTAATGGCAGAATGCCCTGGTGGCATCTAGTGGTGGACCGTGATCTGTGCTTTGCCTCTGCTTAGTGGCGTGCATGTGGGTTTTTCTTCATTCATCACAAAAGCATCTTTTATACTGGGGAAAAAATTTGTGAAGTATAAACTGTACACAGGAGTCTAGCCTGTGTGGAGAACACTTGTTTTGTTGCTAAATCATTTGAGGTCCGTTTATGCCATGCATCATTCCCACTCTTCCGCTGAGTGCCCTGTCCAAGGGGGGGTCAAGATGGCTGGTTCACATAACCCTGTTCCACAACCTCATTTGACTTTAAATGGGTCTCAGACACTGGAAAGTGCAAACAGACTGCGCCTAGCCACTCTTAATCCGACTGACTTGTGCCTGCCTAACGCCGATCTCTCTGCAGCTTAGTTACGGGGCCGCCAGACCCTGGCTGCATTCTGCTTCTCCTTTCAGACCAATTTGCATGCTAATTTTTGTGACTTGGGGGGATATAATTGCCCAGTGTTGGCAGCATCGGGGCCTCTAAGGGCATCTCTGACAGGGCTTGCGATCGGCTGGATCTGGACTTCCTTGGGATTCCTTCACCTCCTATCCCTTCCCCCAGCAGAGCCATAAAAATGACAGCTTTCCAGATGAAAGAAAGGCGGACCCCTGATGTCCCCACAACCGAGGGTGCCAATTGTATAACCCTGTTGCTTGTAGTCCAGTTAAGAACTTTGGGCCAGAATATAGAAAATAAGACAGAGAAACATCCTATCGTCTTTTTTGTGTGGAGAATTTGGCTTTTCTAGTCTGGTGACTTATTCAGTTCCCTGGAACAGGGCAGCTGAGGACATCAGAGATTAAAAGCTTCATCTGCAGCCATTTTCGGGGTTCCCTACTAATTAACATTGCAGGACAAGGCCATCTTGTCTGGTTACTCCAGATCAGGCTGTCCCCAGCCCAGCCATCAGGAATGTCTCACCATCTGCCATACCTCTAAATGGGGCCTTCTGTGCACATGCTAATTGGGACAAAAAATAAGCTTAATGAATCTGAACTATGCTGACATTTTCCAGTTTTGCTCACTTGGTAGTCATTTGAAAGCAGAAATGTGGTTTTGTTTACTTGCGTAAATGAGCTCCCGCAGCCTGCCGTACGTGCCTTTGGTTGACCTTGGGTGGAAGAAAGGCAGTATGAGATTGTGGAAAAGCACCATCCCGGTGGCAGTTGCTGTGCCTAATGTCCTTTTTATTCCCTGGACTGAGCTCAGTCAAGGCCTCCTGCAAACAAACCCTCATTTAGATTCCTCATGTGGAACACAATGGGAGTGAGCTGGGCATGGTTCCTCAACCATTATCCAGCTTGCTTCTGGCTTGCATCTGTATATTTTTTTTTACCATCTTTTCTGGTTAATCAAGGTACAGATTTCCACTTTAGATGTGAGCCTTTTGCTTGTTAGAAAGAAAAATCATCGAACGATCTCTTGAATCGCTTTATGCTCTCGATTTTTAATAAAAAAAAAAAAAAAAAGAGACTCAACCCCAGTCTGTGCCGTACTTTGGAACTTTGAAGGCAGACCTTCATTTGGAACGCTAATGTAATTTGAGATTTACCGCTTGATCGCTTCTGGAACAGTGTGGTAGTTGGGGCACAAGGTCATAGTGTTTCCCCTTAAGAACCCCAGGAGAAGGGTGAGCTCTGTTTGGCTGTGGGGCCCTTGGGGTACTATAGCTTCACTTACGAATTTAATTTACTCAAGATTATCTCAATTTACCCTGGCCCCTGACTGAAGGAAGGAGAAGGGGGGATCTGGACTTTTTCATACATGAATAAATAAGCATCTGAGTATCGGGCTCTCAAGCAGAGGACGCAGAAGAACCAGGCTGCAAAAGCAGATCCCCAATTTGATTGTGAACTGCTGCTCTTTGACTTGGTCTGCCTACCTGGAGAAAACAAAAAACTTGAAAAGGATGAAATAAATAAAATGTGAATATTTTGCTATTTCATTATTGGTAATTTTTAAATTACTACCACTTTAATTTTGGTTCTTAAATGGTGTTTATATATTGGGTGTTGAGGTTAAGTGCTGCTGTCAAGCCATTGCTGATGATGGAGGGATTCCATAATTTTTTGTCCTGTGCTTGTTTACTTATTGCTGTCCTCTTCTTTTTTTCCTGCAACTTTTCCAACCATTGCCATCCACTTTTTCAAGAGAACTCAGTTTTCTCATAATGCATCCAAAATACAATACCTTCAGTGTCATCATTTATGCTGCCAGAGAGAGTTCTGGCTTGCTTTGCTCCAAAATGCATTTGTTTCTTTTTCTGGCTGTCCACGGTGTCCTGAAGTCTCTGCCAGCACCACAGTTTAAAAGATTCTCTGTTTTTTTCCCTTCTACTTTTGTAATGTCCAGCTTTCACATCCTTATTGCAGTATACAAAACTGCATTAACAGTTTTAATCTTTGTTTTTTGTGAGTGTATTATTATTTGACGATCTTTTCCAGATGTTTTGTTGCACCTCTACCAAGTGCTGGTCCTCGGAGTATCCTTAGACTGCTAGATCCCTTTACTGTTTAATGTTGATCCACTGCTTTTCTAGTTGTTATGACTTCAGTTTCCTTCAGATTTAATCATAGTCCACTTTTTCGGCCTCCACTTTGACTTTTTAATAGGATTAGAACAGTATGCTTGGCATATTGAAGATTATCGATGAACTTTCCATAAATTCTTAATCCTCATTTCTCTCTTTTTAGTCAGGCTTCTCTCATGTGTTCAATATATTTTTCTGAATAAACTTTTTTTTTTTTAAACTAATTTATGTAACTGGAGATCCATTCAGTTTAAGAAAATCTGAGACAGGTGCAGCTGTGTTGGTAAGTACAGAAGCCTTATGGATAAGTAGCAGCAGGGAAGTAGTATGTTGAATCCCACAGTGAGGTAAACAGTGGATTTTCAATGTGGTTGTGGTGTCTTTGATACTCCATTACCTCTTTCATCATCCTTGGGGTCCAGGGGCAATTTTGACCTCTGAGCAGCTTATTTAGGCTGATTCTGTGTGCTCAGGTGTTAGAAATGCTTCTAATCCTGTGAAATGGCCAACGTTCCTGCTGCCACGGTCTGCCTCCTCAAAGGCCGTCCGTATGCATACTGTGTCCTGCGTGCATCGGATGGCTGTGCAGCTGAACTGCTCCACCCTCGGCTCCACTGCAGACAGATACGGCATTCTGCACATGCTTTGATCCAACCCGTCCATCATCCTACAAAGAACCACTGCGTGCTGTCTAAGAGAAAACCCCAGACTTGTACCCCTTGTCCGGCATTGTCCATGAAACTATAAATAAGAGCTGAGGAAAGTGTCAGCCCCCCTGAGGTGACAGCTGGTTTAAAGTAAAATATTGATAAAAGTTCTTTTTGATTTGACAACACTTCAAAGTATTCATTTTCTTCTTTTTCTTTTGTAAGTGAAATTTGGACAGAGGACAGACTGTAGATCTTACATTTTTTACTCCCAAACCTGCACTTTAGCGTTCGTTTCTCATGGATTGTCACAGTTGGCTGATGGTTTCCAGCTTGTAAGTCCGTGAAAGCTGTTGAGCGTGTCTGCCTGACCACCTTTACAGAAAAGATGCGTTGTCCATTTTAATAATGAAGACAGGTATTTTTAGAACATTTCTGCTTTTTCGTCCACATCTAATTCTTTAAATGATGAGATGAATGACAAGTTCATTAAATTCAAGTGTGCGTGCTTAAGTAATTGGCCAGTCCACTTGGGAGAAATTACAGCGGCGATTATTTTGTTCTTTGAAAACAAGGTGAAGAAAATGAGGTTGGGAATGTTGCTGTCAGTCACGCGCACATATTGACAGCACCAGTAGGAAGATAAAAGTCTAAGACTTGAATCGCCTTCCTTCCTTTTTATTTTAAGGTGCACCTGAAAACATTTTGAACGCTGAGTGCTTAAATGAGCTGTGTCTGTAATTTTCACCTGGCGTCTTTTGTCATCTTGGTCGTTTGAAGTCAAAAGAGGAATTAGTCCTTGCTTGAGTACAGTAGTGGACCTCTTTATTATTTGTGTGCGTGCATAAGAATTTTGAGCAAATTCTGCTGTCATCCTGATTTCCAGAAAGGAGACTGCTGTTGAAAAGACTTCAATTTTTTCAGTGCAAATATCCAGTTAAACTAACTAACCAACTGGATGCCAGTCCATTACAGGCTAGCAAATAGGATAAAAATGTTTAATGCATTAAGTGGCCACAGAAGCCTGGGATGATGATCCCCTAGATCCACCTGTTATACTTCTGGAACTGCAAGTCTTCTTATCTTCCCATACAGTCAGCTTGCCCAGTTATAGTCCGCAAACCCAGCCAGGTCTTTGAGGAGCAGCGATATGAATGCTGCAGGCAGCTGTCAAACTATGGCCATCTTCCCAGGCAAGGAGAAGGAGGCTAAAATCCCGTCATGGGAAGAAACCTTTCACCTCATGGTAGACAAGAAAGAAAACGACTGTGAACGCACTCATTGTGTTAGAACACACTAGTTGTATCTCTCGACACGATTGTTCCAAGCAAGTCCTCGGCTTTCCATAACTGCCCACGGGCTTTAAAATGCACACTTTCTTTCTGCACAAAGCTGCAGTCCTGACCCCAAACTGTAGCGTAGGTGACTAGGACTGGATGAAAGGCTGTGTTACACTCTATAGGAAGCCAGGCTGAGAGGATGTGGTGCACTGTTGTGCTTGCTTTGCCTCCACTGCTGTCAGGTCACCAAGATGAGCCTTTATACTCTGGTGAGCACTGAGGTGGTACTGCTTTCTTTCTTGTTTTCCTGCATGTGTCCTCCTCCTTTTCCAGTTCCCCAGGCTTTAAGTTTAGTTTAATGCCCAGGTCCAATCTTCATCACTTGTTCAGAAGTTGCAGTGCATGGAACTTGCACATCGAAAAGCAGCGTGTTCATGTTTGACATTTGGTTTTAATATAATTTGCTTTACTCCGAGACCTGTGTAGACAACTAACAGTATTTGACAGTGCACAACTATATAGAATAGATAGGATACAAAAGAAATTCTGACAGATACTGTCGTGGACGTTTATGGAGCAGATAGGTGATTGAACCATAAATGAGTCAAATATTATATACAAAAACATTATGTACAGTTATAATAATAGAAATAAAAGTAAAAAAATACTTAACTTATAATTTTTTATAAAGACCCTTGAGACTGACACTGTGTCTGAAGTTTTAGTGCTCATAACCCAGTTTGATGAAATTCTGAAATGAATCATTTTATTTAAATCTAGTTGGCTGCTACCATCCAGTTCACTTTAACTGTGCTTTTAGGACTTTGTACACCATCCTCTGTCAACCTGGTGCCTTCATTTCCATGTTTGACACTTCGAAGCCATATGTCTAAAGATTGTGCAGATACGATTTCACAAAGGAGAACTTTGTAAATATCATGAACTGAACTAAAATTCCATGCAGTCGTTAGGGTCAACAGACTGCTGTATCCAAAGTCAACATTTCTTAGAAGGCTGATGGCTTCCTTGTTGGGTTCAGTGATCACTGCATCCAGCTGTTCACATGAGACCATGCAGCCAGGATAAAGAAGCTGTAGTAATTGATCTTTCAGGCCCTGCTCATTCCACTGGTGCCCTTGTGCCTGGGTTGTATCAGATCGGGAGCGTCACTGCTGGTGTCACATCTGAGTACAACCCAGCTAAGTGACACTCACACCCATGCTGACTCCTTGTAAGATTGCTCAAGATCGTCCAGACGGTGACGACGTGATTTGTTAACATGTTGGCAGAGGGAGGACGGCTGTACATCACTAGAAAGAGATTCCTTGGTCACATTCCCATACCTTCTACCGCACCAGATTTTAATTGATTTATTTTGCTTTGTGTCATATTGATGATTAATTTCCACCAATTTTACTTGTGCAACATTATCAGCCTGTCAATATCGCCAACATCTCAAACCTGTTGCTATAAATCAGTGACCCTCAAATCCAGATCTCTTCTAAGCCCCATCCTTTCTTCATGAATGAAATCAAAGGCTTTGTACCCAGAAGTTGAACTTAGAGGATTTAACACTCCTCATCAGAGGTCTGCTGTAAAGGTGGAGCAGGTAGCTTAGCGCAGACAGCTGCTGCTTTTGGACTCAAAAGTACCCAGGTCCCACACCCTCCTATAGCTTTTACTATGAATTACCCCAGTAATAAATGCTCTGCTGTATTTATGACTGTATTTAATTTTGGAGAAAAGCATCAAGTAAGTTAATATTTTGGTGTCTTTTTTTTAGACTTAACCTACTTTGGTGGAAAAACACCTCTTTTCCTGCATACTTTACAGTCCAGTAGGCTTATCAGTTCAGTTATATCTGTAATAATAAGTCATGCTGCTTAGAACCTGAGTAGACTGCAGCTTGTTGGTAGACATTCAGAAAGGTTCAAACAGTAAAAGGAGGCTTTGCGATGGTTTTTTCTGTTTGTTTACCTGGTGGAATATGCTAATATATCTGTCTGCCTATGACAGTGTCTGCCAAGTTGCAGAAGTACATTTGGGCCTCGACACAGCGTAGCTTTGTTAGCGTATAGAGAGGTGGGTGAACAAGATTTTCACCATACTGCCGTTACAAGCTGGATGTCTGGGGAACTATTCTGCTAATGATGCTTGCAAACACCTTCAACACAGGTAATCCCAGCTGCCACCCATAATAACTGGACTACTGTTTGGATTTCTGTTTTCTTAACAGTAGACCCTATAGATCTCAGAGGAATGTAAATAATTAGCGTTTGGTTTTCAAATTTCTGGTTTTAGGAACTATGCAGAAGCACACTTGACTGGCTGTGTGGATGTCTTCCGTCTCCATGGCCCTGCTAACAAAAACAGCCGGGCTTCAAGGGAATAAGGACTCCATTCTCCGTCTTCTGTCCACAGCAGCTCTCCGTGGCAGTGGTGAGATGCTGACTGTTACACTGCATCCTTTGAGATTGGCCCAGTCTTGGCACCATCTCTGTACAAACAGGACAGGGAAACGCACCTCTGTGATTGACCGTGGCAGACTGGTTAAATTTTGTGCCATTACATAAGAAGCAGTGTTGGGACGCAACCCTGGATACGTGTCTGTGGCTTAGCTTACTGTAGGTTTTGCAGAGGCAAAGGTTGTTATTCCTCAATAACTCTTATGTAATTGATAACCAAAAAGTTCACAGTCTGAATTTTTGGTTTGGAATTCACATTAGGACTGATGCCAAGTTTTTTTGTGCAAAGAATGGCTTAAACAGAAAACAAGAGAACTGAAATGATAAAACAGTTGCCTGTATCGATTGGTAAGAGCAACAACATGTGATGTTGTGCAACTAACTTTTACAGCACCTTGAGTTCCTGCTGCCATTTCAACTTGTATTGGTGTCCAGGGAGTGTGTGGAGTTTCTATTAGGAAAACAGCTCCAACTTGGAACGGTCAGACGCACGTGCTGAAACCAACAGGTATGCACCATCCTATAGCCCAACTGGCATTTGCTCAGCAGTTGGGAGATCTTACACAGCTGTGATCTTAAGCATTCAAGTGCTGAGACATATGGACCTCATTGTTCTGCTTGAGTTCACATCTTCGTATCAGTTTTTCCAAATTAAAAGAAGAGGGAACCCTTTAGCTCCTTTCCTTTTAAAATTTGCAGAAGGCCAGTGAGGGAATGTAATGGGGCTAGATGCCTCCGATAATGTGAGGGGAAGTGTTGAAGATATGCAAGGATTTTGAAGGAAGAATTGTTTTGCACCATCCTGGGTTTAATCTGTCCAGGTGTTGGCAGCCACATGTTTTAAGGGGGCCTGACTGAGAAACCATCCTGTTGGCAGGCTTTGTGACTACAGTTAGGCAGACATTGAGGTAACTATAACAGTCCCACTGTTCACGTGAAGGAAGCTTTTCTTCTACCCTTATTAAATTTACTGGGTGCACATTTTTGCATGGCACATTTTTAAGAGAATTATGCTTTTTCTGTTATTTCTTTCATGTTTCAGTAGTCGCAGGTGGGCACCTAAGCAACAGTAGAACGACTTTCCATGTGTCAATTTTTAAAGTAACCTATACGAACCCCCCCCAAAAAGACATTATTACCATACACTTTCACCACATTTTGTAAACTCGTGCCACGGCTCTCATCTAACTATTTTAGAAATAAAAGCTCATGCAATAAATTGTAATGTAAATGATTTCACATTTACAAAAAAGTTATATTCTGTTTCATTAGTTTTGTTATTCATTTTCAGATACATTTTTCCAGTTTTCCAGCTCAAATTCTGAGGCATACTATTGTGAAAGGGTTTATGTTTCAGATTAATCGCTATGTCACAACATACTTAAATATTGGACCATGTGTGTGATAAAACTATATGCACTACCATTTGTCTAGATCTGACAGTTCACCTCTGTAAGTGCTCTGCTGAATCTCGGCTGTGTTTTTGTGTTCAAAATAGATATTGCATGATGCTTTCAAGATGTTATTGTTCCGCTTGGGCATACTGGTGCTGTAAAAAAGTTATTGGTGCTTGGGAGATATTACACACAGAAATTTTGGTGTAGGAGAAACGTTCTGCTGCCCATGGGCACTTCTCCCGGGACAGTCTGCCTCAATGGCAACAAGTCTAAACGTGCAGGAACTGTTAAAAAATATTGAAATTCCAGTTAAGATAAGATTCTGACCCGCAGGTTCATATTTTCATTGCTTCATATTACTGGAATCTAGATTATTTATTTTTATGCATTTTGTGATGTAGAGGTGGTACTGTTTGTTTACAGCAAGGAAGAGGTTAATTTGTTAGCAAAGCTGGGGTTTACTTTAAATAAATATGTATAATGTACACCATTGGCTATGGAGAAAAAGAAGTGGTACATGAAAACAAAAAAAGAAAAAACAATGGAAAACAATAAATAATAAAATAAATGGGCAAACAATGCAGAAAATATATTTTCAGAACTATAAAGGCATCTATAAATAGATACATTTCTACATAAATTAAAACTTTATTCTTAAATTCATGTACAAGTAAATATATTTATATACTGTAATTAAAACTTTATATTTTGCAAAACTTGTTTTGTATTATTTTCCCATTTAATTTTTCAGATTTTTAAAATGGCTAATACAATCCTCTTTTGCCTTTTATGCAGGACACCTCCTCCTCCATTTCTGGGCTCTTGCAGTGGTTATGCTAATGTACAGTAGCATGACTGAAACTTGATATAAAACTAAACTATACTACTCTGTAATGGGCATGATACACCCAAAGCCCGCTGCTAGCTATTTTTGTTTGCAATTATGTGTATTATTTACCTTGTGCCAAAAATAAGTAATTTCAGTGGTTCATTGCTTGGCATTCACATTTATTCATTTAGCAGTCACTTTTCTCCAAAGCAACACATGACAATAACTATGCAGAGAGGGTATTCTTGGAGATATGAATGGATGACTGACCAGTTTTTTCACTTATACAAATAAAATGAATACCCTTTACCGAGTTATGACCAAATATGATGCTGATATTTTTCTGCTTATGAGTAACAAAGTGCCAACCACTGGGGGATGTTCAAAGTATTGACTGTAATTGTTGGGGACGTAATTGTGTCTCCAACTTACAAAATTTCCCCTTACGAGCTGACCTCCAAGAACCTGTTATGCTCATAAGTTGGGAATATTTGTTTTCAATGGCTCTGCTATTTTTTTGAGAGTTTCAGTCTAGCTGTCAGCTGTCAAGACAAAGGAAGCAGTGGAAGATCTTACTGAATCCCATCATGTTGCTTTAAAAGTAACATTGTCAAAGATTTGTGGGTATCATGAAATCTGGCTGTTGTTTTTAAATTTTTTCTTTCCAAATGAGGAATTTCCCTTTAGTGCTTTTAAGGCTGCTGAGCTTTCCATTAACACCTTAACAAGCACCCTGTAAGTAGAGGTGTTTTCCCTCACTATGCATCAAGTCCTGCAGAAGGCCAGGAGGGGGCTCCCTGGCTGTTGGCTACAGGCGGCACAGGGCTTCGCAGGGCCACCAGTGAAGGAGAAACTATTTCTGTGCCTTGCAGCCAAAGTGCTGTGCTTTGTGGGATTGGGTTTCCTACTGTGCTTTGTGTTGCACAATGGGCTCACTGCACTGGCGTGTCTTTCTTCCCACTGTGACTGTACCACGTCATGTTGCTGAATCGGAATCAGGTTGAGCCTCAGCACTATATAGGTGCTGCCATTGACACCATTTGGCATTTCTCCTTAGCACCAGTATGTTTTAGCAAATTTACAATAAATGCTAAATATGAAGAATAATACCCCTGTGAGTAGTCCTGGTCAGCTGTACTCTATTGGGGGACCATGATAGTTCGGCACAGTTCAGAATTCATACAAGATTCACGGCCGAATCAGAGCATGTCAAAACAATTCCCTGCCTTTATTAGGAGCAATATGCCCCAGGTTACCTGGACGGGGGGGGACAAGGTATGTAAGTAAAGCTTGTAACCTGAGCAGCACAATTTCTGTTAAAATGGTCCTGAACTGTGTGCCTCTGAAAGGAAAACACTGGGCCCTTAGAGCGAGTCAGGAGGGGATGATAGACACAATCCCCAGCAGGCCACCTGTGTGAAGGGATGACTGCGATCAGTTTACTGCCGAGAACAAAATTTCCAGGGGAAAACACCGTTGCTGAGCCTGCCTTGTACAGGCAAAGGCAACAGTCATGAGAAAACACTGAAAAATACTCTCAAAAATGTATGCTTGCTCTGAGACACCGTATAATATGTACGGAGCAGTGAAGTTAACATTTAAATGTCTGATGTTGGCTTATGAATTATACATATGGTGGTTAAGAATGCTTTGATGAAAAGCTTTGTCTTCTGGGCTCCTTGTGTTATGTTATCCCAGATGGTCAGGAAGACGTGCGGTCTCTGTAAATGAGGTCCGAGTAGTGGAGCTGCAGTCAAATTAAACATTTTAAAGGGGTTGGCAGTCCATCTCAAGGATGACACGAGCAGAAAGTGCGATGGAGCTGCTGCTCCGAGCTTCTTGCGTTCACAGGAGCTGTCGACACAAGATATTCTGCTACGAAGCTCTTCATGATGAGTTGCAGTCAGCTTGCCAAACAGTGGCAGAGACCCCAGAAGGAGAGCTTATGTCACCCATGAGAAGCCTGAGGAAGTGCTCTGGCAGAGGCATCAGCCTTGGGTCAATCCCCTGCTCATGCAGTTAATCTTTTTGCTCACATTGTTTACTAAACCGTTTTTAACCACTCACATGGCCATCTTATGATGTGTTTTACATTTCAAGGTTATTTAAACTTCACAAAGAATAATAATGTGATTTGCAATAATGGCTAACTGCAAGAATGAATTTATTTTATACAATATGATAAGATTTCTTTGAATTGCCCCCTCTTGAGTAAGTTATATGCATGAGTCTAATGCATTGCATGGGAGATGAAGGTTGTGAGAAATGGCATTTCTGTTCCTGTCTCCTCAGGGTGCCCTATGTTCAAAGTAGACGTGTGACGTGTCCGCTAGACGGACGTTCACTCCCTTGTATCTCTGTAGTCCACAGGGAGCCAGACCTCCAGTGCCTGTCTCCCGCCTGGTACATCTGCCATGACCTTCTGGTACATCTCTCAAGGCGGAAATGGGATGGAAGCGTCTCGCCCTTGATTGAATGCAGTCTGCCTTTCTAAGGAAATGGTTGGTCCTGTAGAGATGATTCTGCTTTGCTTTTTGTGGGACCTTGACATCAGGGAAAAAGCCTAAACCAAGAAGCTATGCAGCAATTTCTTGTAGCAATATGACAGCAAAGGGAGATGTGGTTTCTCCTGATACCAGGAGCAATTCATGGTCCTAGAAGGGTAGTTTTAAAAGGCCAGTATGTGGTTGATGTATGTGGTTGGTCCCATATTGTTGATTTATTCCTTATGCCTTCAAGGAGGATAAACTTTTTCACTAGAAAGGTGAGGTTGCCAAGCTTTTGCATACATCAACTGTGCATCCGGTCCTACAGTAATCAGTCTTCCTTCCTTGGGTCTTCCTCCTGCAGATAAAGACTTCATTCAGCAGCTCTCAGAGGAGTACAGCGGAGAGCAAAACATTTGATTTTCACACAACAAGCCAGCAAAAGGGCACCACAACCCCAGGGAAGGGTTCATGTGCTATTCTAATGATTTGCTGTACAACCAAGGAGATGGATGATGCTTTAGATAAGCAGGAAATGTCCCCTCTAATTTGGCAGCCAACTGTGTTAGATTTGTTATTCCGGTGGAGATGGCTGAGAGTGGGATCTGTGGAATTTCACACAGCGTTTCAGTATTTAGCGTATCCCCGAGGATGTTATGTGGGAGCACTTAGCCAACCACAGCAGCTGCAGACCATGTTTGACCAGGAGCGGGCTGTAAAGAAGTGTATTTTGCTGCCTTTTCCGTCTGCATGTCTAAACAGGTCGTCGTTCATAAGGGCTGCATTCTTCAGGCTCGCCATCCTTGAGCTGTCCCAGCAGCAATAGTTTTTCTTCATGCTGTGAAACGTCATCATTTTATTCCTGCATTATCCATCTGGGACCATTTCACATTTTAAATATATAAGATAAGCTCCCTTTCTGAAATACCGTCTGTCAGTAGCTGCTTGTCTAGTACAAACAAGATGCCAGTCCACTGCCTGGAAGCCACATGCAGTTAGGATAATCAGGAGTCACCAAATCACCTGAAACTTGTAGACTGTAGGATGACACCAAAGCACCTGAAAGAACCCAACACAAACACAGGGAGAACACCCAAACTCAGACTGCAATAGATTCGATCCTTTGCCAGATTGTCCGCTTCAGGCTCTGTAACGCACACGTGCGCCCCTGTGTTGCCCCTTTTAGAAACAGTGCAGTTTAATTTACCCTGGAAGGATCTTCTGTCAGCACAGTGATTTTGCTGTTTGCTCGAAAGGTATACTTGGAAGAGAGTCAGATTCCCCTTTGCAGTCTTTGGCTGCAGATGAAGTCGCTCAGTTATTTGTCTGTAGGAAGAGAAGCCCGTTTGAGTGGTGTTGGACACTAGCGCTCGCATCGTCTTTATCTAAATGAGTAAGCCGCTTCAAATAAAAAGATTGTTTTAACTGATAAAGACAGAAAATGATGCTCCTGTACAGGTAAAATTACAGGAAACAGGACGCTTTGATTTGCTTGGCATTTTCCGGAATGAACGAAGCACGTAAAGCTGGGTTTACCTGTTTATGTGTTCTTCCTTCTCAAGATAGTTCACTGTGACTGTTAAAACACTGAGATTTGGTATGCAGGGAAATGGTACAGAGAAGAATGAGCGAGCCAAACACATTTTTTAACATGTATTTAACCACCATTTCCAGGGTTCTGTCCCATGAGGAACATTATTCAAGCTGTGCAAAGTTATGAGCATTTTGTCAGGAGAAGAGACAGTGAATTTATGTTGCAGTACCTGGCCCGCTTTCAGCTGAACTTTCCCAAAATTGTGCACAGAGAAGCTGGAATTCTCATCAGTTGTCCCAGTGGTAATGGTGCTTCTTCTCTCGAGGGGGTTTGTCAGAGCTCAGCAGCTATAGCTAGAGGTAGATGACTGTTCTGTGCATCTTAAGAGTGGGTGCCACCAGAGGAAGCTACATCCAAAGACCATTCATCATGACTCTCCATCCTGGGGCTTGTATCATCCACCCTGGGGATCAACAAACAACCACCAGTTCTCTCCACCATGTTCAACTGCACTTCCATTGTCTTCTGCATGTTTCGCCACTTTCCATTTAAGATTTTATTCCACTGTTTACTATCATTTTTGTAAACTTTGAAGATGAAACTTTTCCACAAAAAGATTTCCTCAGCGGATATCCGTGATGCGGCTTCATTTTGTGGATGAGCGCCACTAAGTTTGCTAAAATTACAGTCACATCTATGATACCGCAATGCTGTTTAACAACAGGCTCCTTGCTTGTGTGCTTCATGCACAGGTAGCGAAGGTGGGTGAACTGTAACACAATTGTGTGCAACTGCTGCATTATCCACAATTATTCTACTCCTTCATATTGTGACGCAATCCCCCATAACACTGTTAAATGTTTCGTTTTTTGAGGATGTCTCATAACTCTTGTTTGGGCCACAACTATGGGTTTGGGCACCACTGACTTATTGTAATGAGCTGCTTCAGAGCTTGTGCAGCTTTGCCTGGATCAGCAGATGAACACATTTGGTAGCAATGAACACGGCAAACCTCAGCCTGGCTTCACCTCCGATACTGTCAAGAATGTAAATAAAATAATCTCTGTGCCAGTGTCCCGATTCTTAAAAATGCGTCACCACACTTTTGAATCTGCTAAAGCCGCCTGCTTGCAGCGCTGTCAAAGTAATTTGTTTTCGTTTAAAATTCTTTAACCGCCCCAGGGAAACGTTCACCTTCGAACAAAGTGCTTTCATTTTTTTTCAGCGACCGTCACATCTCAGCAACAGTTTTCCGACTAATTTAGCAAGCATTTTGATTCGTTTTTCCTCGGCTCCAAACGCATGTTTTGTTTGCAGACTAATGAAGGCGCGGCGCTAAAGTCAACAACTTGGCACCCACAGACTATTTACTGTTTTTTATTCATTGTTCAAGTAAGAATTGCTTTAACGTCATCGGCTTTGCTAAGTATTTACCGTCACTTTTCTTCCCTTAATTGCTACAGTTTTTCACTCCGTTGGTTTCTGCACCAGTAGTTGGCTCTGTTGTTGAGAGAAAAGCTGAACAATTCCTGGCGATATTCTGTGATGTAGTTGATTTTCCTCTGAATGATCAAAAACAATACGATGCATGAATGTCCTTGTTTAATCTGGCAAATTATGCTCAGCGGTGACTGCTTGGCACATTGTGGGCCACGTGTAGATCGACTTTTCTCCTTTGCTTTGGACCCTGCTTGGTTTTAATAGTTTTAGGTTACCTCCCACTATTGCTTTATGCTGTGGGATTGCGGTAGGATTTATGAATGATTAATATCCAGTTAGTTTCCCCCCCCCCCCCTTTTGAATCTGGTGGTCCGCAACCGCCCACATGCGCAGAAACAGGATGCTGGAGATCCCGACTGGGCAGTGAAGGATCTGGGAGGATAACAGACAGTGTTTCCTCAAGCAGCTCTTCTAGGAGCTGCAAGGTGTTCTCAGTCCAGGAAATTAAAAAACAGAACAGTTTCCTTTAAACATCTTATAGGGCCTCTCTTCTCATTCCAGTGAGTCAGCATTAAATTATTTCTCTGTTGTTTTTCTTGGAGGTGATTCATGTAAAACCTTTATTTTGTTACAGGACTGGGCCATTAAAGGGGACTTTAAAAGTTGTTTTTGGGTGGTTTAAAATGACAGAATGGTCCGTTATATCCAAAAGTAATTTAGTAATTCTAGTAATGTTCTGTTACTGTTATTGGAGCTGGCATTTGAAAACATTATTGTTGCTGTTGAATTAGAGAATATTCCATGTGTTGGCACATGATGAAGGTGCTCGTCCTGAATACAGGTGAGCATGTATTGTTGAGGTCACAGTTACCTTTGTGAAACCATCTAGAAAAATGTAAACTAAAATGAAACTGAGAAGTATAATAAAAAAACAAAAACTGTGTGACTACAGTTTATGACTGCAGAAGTCAACATGGCAGCAAATTGGTTTCATAGCTTTCTGCAGTAGTGGCTTTCCTGGTAGATGAGAAAAGTAATATTGAGTGATCATGCTTCAAACCGAATATGCTGTATGAAGAGGAGATAAAGGCGGCCCTGGTCCTAGGGGGAGTCACGTGTAGGTCCTGGGAGAGCTCGGGGCCATGGCGAAGCGCAAAGGGGGTGGCTCGATTGGTCAAGTCCACAGCAAGAGGCTGCTGCTGCGTTTCAGAGCTGAGCAGGAAGTTGGGATTCTGAGGCTTTGCAGCTGAAGTAAGGAATGTCTCAGCGGGATGTGCCATGCCAACTGGTGTCAGCTACCATAGAGGTAATTGCAGGCTTCAAGCTTGTAAATGACTAACACAGCTCTGATGCCTTCTTTATTGTTTAGGGGCTGTCATTAAGTCTGAGGACCTCTCCACATCACAACGAAAAAGGAAACTAACTTGTTTCGGATGGTGTGCAGGATCCACCGTGCTTCAGATGGCGGTGATATGAGTGAGCTGTCAAGCTCATGAAAGACTTGGCGCCCTCAGTGCCAACAGTGAATGCATTTATGTTGTTCACTGTGCAATGTGAGCAGTGAAAGACACTGCAACTGCAGACTTGTGAATGACGCTGTGTACGTAGTTGTTGCGCAGGGGCTCATTACGGCTGTTGATGGAGTGGCGTCGGCTCAGGACCCGAAATCCAAGTTGCACAAAGCTTTCCAGTACGGCTACATCTTTCAGTTTGGAACAGAGCAGAAGTAAGACATGCTGTCCATGTAAAGATGCATACTCTGCAGTCTTCAGATGGCTGTGCATGTATTTTTTTCAGTCTCTGTCAGTAAGTTAGAGTAAATAAGAGTCTATTTTTTGAAAACACTGAAAAAAATTTGATTCGTTCAGTCTGGTTTCACACATGTAAAAAGCAAACTTTATGGAAAATTTCTGTCTGCATCTATCTGTATGTTTTGTCTGTCTATCTTTTGGCCTGTCTACCTGCCTTTTGTTTGTCTCTCTTTCTGTCTGTCTACCTACCCATCTTCTGCCTGCCCGCCTGCCTCTCTGCCTGTCTGCCTGCCTGCCTGCCTGTCTGTCTGCCTGCCTGTTTGTCTGCCTCTCTGTCAGAACTAAGTGCCATGTATCAGAGATATGTTTGTCAGCCCCGTGCACTTTGTCAGCTAGCCCGGAGACCAGGTGGACTCTGTCACACTGGGTGAACTCTGTCACACAGGATGATTTATACTGGAGACAGGGTGTGTCCCTTCAAAGACACCACAGTAAACAGGCTCAGAAGGGGCACCTTGATCCTGTAGCCCCCCCGTTTTTAAGTAATAACGGGGTTGCAGTGTTAATATTGCTCTACAGATAAGGTGAACTGAAGCCATTGCACTCAGAAATGTGAGGTCACTGGGCCAGCATCGTGGTTGATTCCACCCTGCGCCCACAAGGGTGAGGTCAGATGGGAAAGCGTCATGCCGTCATGGCTGATCTCAGTGGAACAATGGGCCTTCTCACTTTTCCCTGGGTCCTCAGGCTGGAAGACGCACACTGCCGGGGGAGCAGCTCAGGATGTTACTAGAGGACTGCATGGTGGCCCTGAGTGACAGCTCTGGCCATTGGAAGGACGTGTCCCCCCAGGATGGCCCTGACCTTCTCCCAGGAGAATCCCCGCAACTCTCCGACTCAGTGCTCTCTGAACTACTGGGTAACACAGTACAAGGAGATGGCGCTTTCCAAGAATGAACACTGGAAGCTCCAGGTGACCCTCGGCCCACTTAAAGCGCACATCTCAGGCTTAAAAAGTGTTTATTTGATAATAGTTTTTTTCTCCAATGTGTAGGTTTAATACTAAGGCACTTATTGTCCTTTTTGAACATCTGGGTAATTTTCACTGAAGCTTTATAGAAGGAAGTGGGGACTCAAAACTGGGACATTCCAGTTGTAAGGTGGCAGCTGTAACCACTATGCTTCGTTGAAACATCAGTTTGCAAGTTTTCAATTAATGTATAAATAATACACATTAAAACCAAAATTAAAATCAGAAATAACTTCAAGATGTCCCAGGCCAAATTTCTGCTGCAACTGGATTAGTAGCTTTTTTTTCCTCATCAACAATTTTCTTAATAGCTGGCTTCCTGCAAATATGATATAATGACGTGTTTTCTCAATAAAGTCTTGTTTTTGCTCAATGGGCAGACTCGCAGTTAATATAAACTATGCGTTTGCTTCTATTTTCCATTTAAAATGATCCTACAGGTGTTTCCTTTTGTAGAGTAAACGAATTCAGATTTGCCAAAAAGCGAACCAACAAGGGGCTGAAAGGGATGTGAAAATCCTCCGAATTTGCCGTTATTATTTTTAATGGGAATTTTTCACTTTATGTCGACTCATTAGACTTCACAGCAGAGCCCGTGGACAGCGTGGGTTGGCGGGAGAAGGGTAATTGGGTCCAGAGCGATGGGGTTACTGTGGCCACCTTGCACTCTAAATGAGGGACCATTCAGCGCGGAGGACAGGGGACAAAGGCTCTGTCCAGGACTCCAGGGACGAGCCTCCCTATTACAGCAGTGGAGAAATTCCCCACATTCCTACCTCCACAGGTGAGCGTGGCACCCGTGAGGCAGCCCTGAAAGGAGGAACTCTGGGATAAAAAGCCTTTTGTTCCATTTATCCAGTCCTCCTCTTTAAAATATTCAGCCAGGATCAGTTTTATACTTTAAAATATCTTTAGACTATTTTGTGATAATTTGGTAATGAGAAAACGCAGCAAAATTATGATATAATGTGGAAAAAAACATGCTTGCAAGAGATGCTTGTCTGCATGGACTGTTTAAGCGAAAGTGTTTTTTTAACACTAATTATTAAAGTGGAAATGAAAATTTGTTGGTTGGCTACAGTGGTGGGAAAAACTGTTTTTTTTCCTTCAAAATGATTTTCTGTGTCTTATAAATGTTCAGAGATGGGGATTTATAGGCCAACACCTGGTTGACCTCGGAATGGAGATTTTTTGTTTTTGTTTTTCCTGTATTCGCTTGAGCTGACTTATCTGGGGGTCATGTCCACATTGCGTCGGGTCATCTTCCATTCCAGCCAACTTGTGACCAAATGCCCTTTTTTCCTGAAATTCCGCAGCACCAAATAGGAGGAGGTTAGGTGGTGAGCCAAACAGTAATTCCACGTGAAAAAATATGTTAATCTGGTAAACTCATCCCCACTTACGCAGGCGAGTATTGCACCTGCAGGATAATCAACACAGTTTTACCTGGACTGCAGTTACCTGGAGGCGAATTGTGGAATTTATCAGCGTGGGGTGTAAATGAGTTTAGTGACATTCGGTGTTGTACCGTCATACAAGCATAAATTAGAGGAGCGACTTTAAGAGAGGGTTTCACTTCTCCAGCATGTGATTATGTGACCTTTGTTGCCAGGAAGCCCTTACAAACGCACCACCGGACTCGTAGCTGTGTTCCGTGTGCTGCGTCTCCGTCCTGATGTTTAGTGTCCTTCCCACCCCGAATCCACAGTCCTTTCCCTTGTGCTTCCTCAATGTGCAGGTTGTCTCCCATCATGCTGAGAGCTGAATTTCCACACATTACCCCTGGAGAGATGTGAAAATAATTACGCTGTTATGACAGTCTGCGGAAAGCAGTGCCCGGAGGCAACATTACAAAATCCACTTTTGTTTTCCTCACACATTCCCTTCCCTGTAGCAGCCTGGATGGCTAACATCTTGTTGCACTTAACAAGCTTGCTCTCCCAAGCACAGCCCAGAACCAAATGTTTCTGCACTGTGTGTGTGTGTGTGTGTGTGTGTGTGTGTGTGCGTGCGCGTGTGTGCGTGTGGAGGCAATCCAATGTGTTCATGCAAATCAGCTCATCGATGCCTTCCAAGGAAAGGTGCGTTTAATAGGAGGGGTCACACAAGTGCAGGTGGTAGGAAGCGAGGAAGGACAAAAATTTGCCAGTCAACAGAATGTGCCAGATGGGTGTGACTGCGGATAGACAGGCTAGACATTTGTTCTTGAGATGTTTTATTTACTCTATTAAATGGCCGTTGTTGTGCTGACAGTTAGGAAAAGATTGAGAGAAATGAGCCAAAGGTCAGATATATGCTGGGCTGTGCCACTGCTTTCATCTAACAGGCATTGTGGTGAGTTTTTTGGGTGATGCATCTGTTGGTTTCATATAGGTTTAAAACAAGTCATTTTCTTAAAATTTGCTGTGAGATACAACACAGTGGAAACCCTAGGCAAGTTTTTAGTTGCGTTTATCTGCACATCAGTATGGAGGTGAACAGTTGCCCAGCCTTTTGTTATCTGTGGTCCTTGTCCACATTCGAGTGTGGGGTTACAGCAATCCTGGTATCCAACAGTGGCGACGTTTTCAGTCTGCTTTACCCCAAAGTCAAGGCTCTCTGCGGCCAACCCCATCTTCACGAAATGAATTGTATGTGCATGTCTGCAGGTTATTTGATGTCAACCAGTTCCATGGGTGAAAGATTATAGCTCAAAAGGAAGGGTTTGTGAGAAAAGCAGAGGCCAAAAGAAATGAACAGCATTTTGAGATGCTTTCCATTTAATGGACTGTTGTTTATTGTTCTGTTGAATGTTACAAAATAACTGGTATGAGTAAAAACAGCATTTTATGTATGGTAAAACTAGAAAAAAATGTTTACAGACAAGCATCACCTAATTATATAAAAAGAAATTTTAACCAAAACAAAAAAAAAAAAACAAAAACATCCTCACGTCAGTGTGCAAACAGTTTATACAAACAGAAACACTTTCACCTCTGGGTGCATCTCCTGATAAATTATTTAAATAGCGTATATCTACATGTATGAAATTACCTCTTAAAATAGCAAAGACAAACTTAATAATTTATTCATTAAAAAGGCATTGGACATACATAAAGCACAACACATTTATAAAACAATCTCCCATTCAATATCTTTTTTCTGCTTAGGACTTTTGTTTTCTGCTACAATTTTTATACTATGTACAGCATGAATTTTTCTCTTCTTTTTTTTTTTTTTTACCTTTTTTCTCTACTACAGTAGCGCTAAAAAGAGAAGTTAACCAATTTGTTTCTGCTGCTGAAAGGTACTCATGTTTTGCTGGTTCAAATATACAACAATAATGAGGTAATATTTGTACATCCAACATTTCCTTTATCCTTTCTTTTCTCTCAAACGTATTAAGAAATGTACAGGCACACAGGTCATACGTACTGTGCAGAAGAACAGTGCTTGCTGTTTGTCTTTTCGTTTTGGATTGGGAAGGCAAAAAACAAAACAAAACAAAACAATGCAGTCTGCTACAGACTGGCCTGAATGTGAAAGATCCCTGCTTCCAGTTTTACTTTGGCTGTTGGGGGAAATACTCAGTAATTTTAATACTCCAATGGCAGATAAAGATTCAACCCGGAACACCAGTTCTCCATTGTCTTGGCCGATGAGAAAACGCTTAATAAATACGGGTGTATTTACAATCCAAAATGCTGGAAGGAGGCCTGCTGTGACACTTGGCTGCGTGCATTCCTTCCTCGCTTCCCACTTCTCAGCATTGCGAAACAATAAATATCTCATTTGCTTAAAAATATTTTCCTCTGCTTGTGGCTTCTCTAAGCACTCTGCTACAGGTTCTGTTCTGCCTGCCACTCCACTAGGACCCTTTGCAGAGGTAGGCAGTCTTAGATGTATGGTTCCCAGTCTGACAGTTAGCAACATTAAATCTTTTCAGTGGGACTGATGCACTTTTCAGTTGGCTCTTCCAGCCATGACTTTGTTTTGTGGGTCCCTCGTTTTATCATTGCTGCACTCTCTTGACTTGACGCACTATTTAGGAAATCGTGTCACACCCTGAGGAAACCATGCTGACTGAACTGAATCAGCTTCATCTGCTGCCAGGCACGTTGCTGCAGCAGCAACGGCCGAGGAAAAACTAGGTTTAGGCTTCCTAACGCCCGTTTTTAACAATCCGTTTGGCTCGATTTTCCGAGAGTTCCTCTGTTTCCTTTTTTTCTTTCTTTTTTTTTGTCGTCTTAAGGACTTCTCCAATACAGGAAGCACTCTGGGCATGTGTAACAGGAAAGGTGATACAGACTTGTGAAAAGCGAGCACGTTCTTCAGCTACACAAAGGTTTTACAAAGAAGATATTTTCGGAAAGTAAGGCAAGTTGGCTCTTCTTGGAAAATGCACAACCATCACACACGCTTTCCCTCTAACAGTCATTCCAATCATTTTGCCCCTCAGCAATCATCTCCAAGGGTCTCCGACCCATTACCGGGAACGTATGAAATTAGTCTTATTGCTCTCTTCATCAAGTTTGTCCTTTTCAGAATTTAGTCCACAGCAGATCTGAGGTTGATACCCAGTCTTTTCATGGGACCTCCATCGAGAGAGAGAAGCAAATTCAGAAGTGCACAAGTATCTGAGAAGCCCTTCCCATCTGGAGCCGAGAAAGATGAGGAGCCTCTAGAGAGAGGGGAGTCTGCTGAGCAAAGCAATGCGGTTTCTGCTCTACCTGCCTTTGGTGGAAGGGTCTGGTCTTCAACTGGCAGTCAGCTGGTTTCTATCCCAACGTCAAGTTACCTCGAAGCTCAATACATGCTCTCATTCCACCAATGTGAGTGTCGCAGAAGAAAAGAATATTGCGGATATGGTCCCGAGACTTAAGAACATTTGCATCTATACAGGAAGGTACGTTCTTCAGAAAGCCTCTCGTTGGTGCACGTATGTGTCTGCAAGGAAGAAAAATAAGCGGGGTTACATTTTCCGCCAAAATTCAGCATACATTTTTGTAACAAAACATTTTTGTAACAAAAGTATTCGTCCTACCCCTGCATTCGTATTTGAGGTCAGAGAAGTACACCATCTCTTGGGAGAAAACAAAGAGACCCAGTCTTCCGCCTGCGTATGTCTTGTCGTAGATGTTTCCAGAGTCGGCCATGATTTTCTTGCCTTCGTACATGACGACTCTGAAATGGGAAGGAGCGCGTGATGAGGCGCGCGATACTTTTGATATGCAGTCCGTGCCGTGCGGGTCGAGGGAAATCGGACCCCCGGGGTCGCGATTACATTTGTCGTTGGCGCTCGCTCACCTGATGAGTCCTGTCTTTGGCCTGTGGGTCAGGTGCCATCTGTAAGCGGTGAAGTCTTTCCAGCCAACAGTCTTTGGGTCGTGCCAGAGGGTGCGCACCTGGTAGGAAGAAACATTTACAGCTGTGTAAGCAAAGCCACCGTTTCCGGTACATTTTAGGCCCATGTTAATTGAAAGTTGCAGTTGTTGAACCTCGCTTACCTGTCCAGCGGTGTCTCCCGTGTGCCACAGCGCATTCCTTAAGTGTTCACCAGGGCCAGTGGTGGAGTTGACAACCTTGATGGACAGCCCTGAATATCCTTGCGCTTTGGTAGGAGTGCTGGACCAGTAGGTCTGCGTGATCTGCTTCCACATCACCACATAAAAACGAGAGCTGGACTGGTAGCCAAACACAAATCCTGCATAGTCGTCATCTCGATCGGTGTTGACGAAGAAGGTGCCGCTGAAGTCCACGGCACTGAACGTATCAAAACCTTTAAACACAAGAGGAGAATGTTTTTATGGTCTCATCACTGACAACGAAATTTCAGTCATGTTTTGTTAATCAGCTACAAAGGCATCTCTTCCTGAGGTTCATACCGACAGCAATGCCAGGGTCACAGTTGACAGTCTGCACCAGTTCTTTTCCTTGATGGCGCACAACCCAATTGGGATCAATCTGAGATGTGCCCTTGGGGTCAAGGGGTACCATCTGAAAACTCCGGAAGTCGGTTTCGCTGATGGCAACGTTTTCAGGGCACACATCGTAGATGTCAGGCACTTTGTCGTGGTCAAAGTCATCCTGGCACACGTTACCGCGGCCATCGCCTGTTCCGACAGAAAAGTGCTTACGGATTTTGTCGCTCATTACGGAAGTTGCCTCATGCATGCAAATTGCTGTTTATGGGTGTCAGTGGATAAAAACAGTTATTACTTTTTTTATTCAAGCTTTCAGCGGCTACAGCAAACTCAGGTTCACTCACCATTGGAGTCCAGCTGATCTGGATTATAGACCAGTCTGCAGTTGTCTCTGTCGTCTGGAATGCCATCGTTGTCGTCGTCATGGTCGCAGGCGTCTCCCTTGCCGTCCTTGTCATGATCAGCCTGGTTGGCGTTGGGGATGTATGGGCAATTGTCCAGATTGTTCTGATGACCGTCTTCATCAATATCCTGGTTGCTGTCGCACTTGTCTCCTACTCGGTCCGAGTCTGAATCAACCTGTAGGAAGGCGGATGTGAATAAATCATATTTAATTGCGGTGAAAATAAGGAAAGCTAAGCACTAGCAGTTAATGCAACAGATCGCTGTGGTTTGCAGATTTGTGGCTAAGGCCTTTTCTTCCTACACATTCCAGATGTTTCGGATACTTGAGGCCAGGCCAGTAGTGCTATAACACAGTTCTTGACTGGTTCAGATGTGGGATCAAGCCAGGACCTAGTAGAGAGGCATGCAGGCAATGTTCTGATAGCCAGAAAGCTTTTAGCTAACTGCTTGGCAGGACTGCATAACTGTACACTCATAACTGTACAAAACGGAGGGAGGTTGTATGTTTTGCTCATTTTTCTTGAACTATGTCCCAGCGCACTGAAGGGGCGCATTCCTTCCCTTCATTACACTGCAGAACAAGTGTAATCCACAAGGCCGTGTGCAAGATTGTACAAGCGAGTTAACTTGTTAACTGCAAGTTTTTAAATGTTATCGTTTCTGCAACTTAACGTATCCCCCCAAAACATCTCACCTTTTTCATTCATTTATCCTTAAAGGCAGTAAACTGTATTTTATATCTGCACTGTATTGTTAGCCCCAAGGAAATGGTATGATAATCAAATGCTTGGCACTGACTTACACAGTTTGAAGCTCCGTGTAGTATTTGTACCGCGATCACATCTGCTCTTGCGTTGTAACTTTTAAAATGCTGGTTTTCGCCTTCAGCATGAAGGGATACTCACCTGGTCTGAATTGTGCTCAAGTGGGCAGTTGTCACACTGGTCTCCAACCCCATCCATGTCAGTGTCCACCTGGTCGACATTGTAGACGTAGGGGCAGTTGTCCCTCTCATTCAAAATGCCTGTTGAGCAGGATTTCTGGTCAGTCTGCCATTGTCTGATGGGCATGAATATGAAGGCACAGTTCTAGTATTGAATTATGTAGTAGAAAGCCTGATGGTATTTTACCATCTCCATCGATGTCCACAGCACAAGCATCACCCTCGCCGTTGTTGTCTGTATCAACCTGGTCAGGGTTGCTGTTGTATGGGCAGTTGTCACAGCGGTCCCCAACGTCATCGCGGTCGTAGTCATACTGCCTCGGGTTGTAGATGAACTGGCAGTTGTCCTAGATTCAAACACAGGGATTTAGAATAGAGTTTACACCTAAGCTACCACAAGCTTTACCATAGGGTTGTACTTTGAACACACCGATATACGTATAAAAACAGACTGACTTTTAACTACTTTTAAATTTGTAGTGTCTACAGATCATTCTGGAATTAGGTATAACACTAACTGTTTAGTTGTATGATTTTTCACTGCATTGCCCTGATACCGTGCCTGTAAAGCCACGATATTCTTTTTAACACTGCTGTGCACTCGTGCTGTCACATTACTTATCTGTTCGCACAAGATTTCATGCTGCACTTGAGCTATGGAACAGCAGGCAATATAAGCAGTCTTACCCTATCATCAGGGATGCTGTCGTTGTCATCATCATTATCACAAGCGTCACCAATTCCATCCTTGTCATAGTCTTCTTGTCCAGAGTTTGGTAGGTTCGGACAGTTGTCCTGTAAATTAAAGTGGTGAGGGTCATCAGCCTGTGAAGGTGATCGTTGCAGTCTAATCGTGGGACAGGATGTATTAGTGCGGGACTGTTGTGGTAATGCTTTTTTTCAGAAGTCAGTACCTTCTTGCAGTGGTAGGTTGCATTTTCGACACACACAAGGTCAGTGTTGGGCCACCCGTCCAGGTCAGTGTCCTCCCCGCAAATGTGCCCATTCCCGGCGTAGCCAGGCTTGCACTCGCAGCGGAACGTGGTTTCTGAGAATGGGCCCAAGTAGATACACCGAGCGTTCTTGTTGCAGTCGTGGCTCCCGTCCACACAGGGATTTCGTGGTTCACAGACCTGGTGGCGACACATACAGTCAGCATCCAACTTGACATGAGCAGATGATGCAACTTACTTTGCCAGCGAACCACCCATTTGCACAGGGAGACTGTTTACTTGCCTGTTTTTTAGCCGTGGCATCCTCGACCCCCCTACCAAATGGCTGGGGTCCTGCATATCGTGGAGGACATGGGAGACAGTTGTACCCAGGCTCTGTATTTTCACAGCGGTGGACCCCATTGAACACAAAGCAAGCATCGGGTACTTCCTTACACTGCAGGGAGGGAAAAAAGTTTGGCTTTCAGATTCGTCCTGCCTGAATGTTCACCATATATTAAGATGATTCAACAGCTTTGAGGATTACCTCATCGATGTCCTTGCATTTGATTCCATCACCAGAGTACCCAGCAGGACAGCTGCCGCATTTCCAGGAACCATCAGGGAAGCTGGTACACTTGGTTCCGGCAAAGCAGGGATTTGATAGACACCCATCTGTGGATTGACACCAAAATGTGTTAATTGGACTGTGCCGGAGATCAGCGGTTTCCTGCCACTTCACGAAAAGTGCAAGATGACTCACCAATAGGACAGTCCTGCTTATTACACAGCTGTGTTGCTTTGGCATCACCTTGGCATTCCTTGCCCTCGTATTTAGGCGCAGGGTCATTACAGAGACGCTTGCGGCTCTGGATGCCACCTCCACAAGTAACGCTGCAGGTGTCCCAAGGAGACCAAGGTCCCCAGTTGCCGTTGACTGAAAAGAGAAAAAACAGAAAAAGAGAGACATCAGTACGCGTTCTACTCAAAAATGAACAGAAATTGCTCATATCGTATCAATGTGGAACATACTTGGGCACGGCGACTTTTCGCACTCCTTTGTTTGCCTGCCTTCCCCCATACACTCTTTGCCACCCATCTGGGGGGTGGGAGAGTTACACAGTCGGATCCGGGTGATGACACCCACGCCACAAGTGACTGAGCAAGAGGACCAGGGTGACCAGTGACTCCAGTTGCCATCCTGTTTGACTGAGGTGAGAAAAATCAGAACGCACTTGTCAGAAATGTGAACAAAGTGCTGCGAGGCTGCGGCAAGCTTGCAATAACGCGATCGGCTACGTCACTCACAGCGCTTGTCGCATTCCTGTGGGTAGCAGTCCCGCGTCTGCACAGAGGTGCCCTCGCAGTGGTTGTTGATGCGATCGCAGGAGCGGCCACGCTGCTGAATGCCTCTTCCACAGGACACTGAACAATGGGTCCATTCAGACCAGGGGGACCAGCCATCCTCAGCGTGGTCCATTGCTGTGGGGAAGACAAAGGGAGAGCTATTTTTCCTTTCCAAGCCCCAGAAGAAAAGCTTTTAAAGTATTGCCCTAATGTGCCGCTTTTAGCCAAGGCAACTCGAAACCAGTCACTCCAGGCAGTGTTCAGCAGAATGCAAAGTGATGAGATGCCATTGAGGAGTCAAGTATTGCAGGCTTAGCACAAGGATGCCTTTTTTCCATGTAAAAATGAATTTGCAAACAGCAGAAGGACAATGATCAAGAGAAGATCAGGAGCTTAGATTGAACTGGGCTGAATATTTGAACCTAGAATCCAGGTTTGGATTACACCTTCAAGATGAATGGAAACGCTCTTACACAAGTATTCTAATGTACAAATTTTACACCCCTGCTTAACTGGGACTGAGGACACTACATACATGTATACTTGCTGTTTGGTACTGAATGGCAAAATCTTGCAATAATACATGGTAAAAAGTGGCACAAAGCTCGGTCTGTATTGCTATGTGCCTTCCCACATCTTTCTTGTGTCCCAATTCATATTTTCTTGGTCTGTGTTTAGTTATTTGTTTGTCTACATTCTTTTCATGCCTTAGCTTTTCACTGCGTCTGTGTTTATGTTGTATGCTGCTGTATCCAAGTACAGTTTTTCTCTGGGATTCTTTCTTCCTTTCATTCCTAACAGTGGAAAATGAATAAAAAAAACCCCATCTCAATCATGAAAGAGACTTAAAAGTTGAAAGAAACTTACGGGTACCACACCGCGGGCAGCACTCCCCATCTGGAACGGTAGCGTTGGCACAGGGCATGAGCGGGCAGGAAATCTCACGGCACACGGTTGCAGAGTTCTGCATGGGGAACACCAGGAATTAGTGTTTGGCGGGTGGGAGGGGGGGTCTCCTCGCAGACGAGCTGATCCAACGGAACGCTGGATCGTTGGCTTATTATTAAGGGCAAAGCCCTCTCTGTGCCAGGACTAATTGCTGTGTTTGGGAACAAAAGACTGATCTTTGGCTGAGGGAAGAGGTTCCCGCAGAGCTGCAGCCCTTTGCTCGTGCACCTACTCCAGACTAAGGGCAACAGACACGATGCTGATAAACACAAGGTTCCACCTGGCTCGGGTGCCCCCGCAAACAACACAATGCAACGCATGCCAGCAGTGTCATTCCTCTCAAATTCCTGCCAGTTTCTCCAACGTACACCTATGTGCAGAGAAACCCCTACAGCTGGTTCCTGAACTTTTTTGGTTGTAACCCTGTGTACAGTGTTGTCCGGCCTGCCGAAAAAAATGGCAAATTGACATGAAAATGAGACTTTATTACACCACGGTTTTCTGGAGGCCGGATATCAGCCATGATAGTACTTCATTTTGTGGTCAATCAGGTTTACAAAGGTTTCCGCACCTTTAATATTGCATAACAAAGGGCCCCTCGCCGATCCACTTCACACGTGGGTGCTGGATGTGAACGGACTTGAACGTTAATAGGTTCAGCATATATATTTACTATTCTACTTTCACTCCCATTTCAATAAGCTTCATATTGTGCCAGTGAAGTAATCCCCTTATAACACTAATATTTTTTGAGACCGCGTGACACTTATGTGGGTCACAACCAAAACTTTGGCAACCGCTGCCCTACACAGCAAAATTGGCAATGTTGAATGACCTCTGGCAGATTTTCTCTGAAGGGTTTTCCTTTTGAAATATGTGGGCACAATATAAATTCTGTGGGATTTCATCTGTCATTGCTGTTTTTTTACCCTGGGGTAGAATGTGATTTGAGTATAACTTAACGGTAGAAAATAGATACTGTAGCTGTGAGTGGGGCCCCTTTCTGCTTCTTTACTTTGTTGAATGGAGCCAAACTCTTCCCTGCTGCTTAAAGGAATTTCATTCTTATTCCTAATTAGAGGCAAGGTGCCATTGAGAGGGCAGACACATCCCTTGTCACCGAAGTGCTTTGGCTAAATCTACATAAGTAAAGGCAGCCATGCACAGTTAATTACAGCACCCCATTGTGGGATCTCAGCCATCTGTCCATCACGCCAATTATTGGCTACATTACAAAGCCTGCACTCTTGAGGCGTGATGAGTACCTGCCGTTGGTACTCCATTAGAACCTTACCTGGCAAGTGCACTTAGTGCAGTAGTCCACGGTCCATTCGTCCCTGTCATTATGCACAATGCCATTGTGGATGCACGCTCCTTTGTGGATATTAATTTGGGTCATGATCAAATTGTTGTCTTTAGTCTGAAACGGTATAAGAGGGACAATGGATGTTACTGGGGAAGCTGCAGACGGAGTGTTACCGTTACCTTCAAGTTCAAACAAGTCACCGTTCCTGTAGCTGTAAATCGCCAAACAATGGGATTAGTCGTCCACATTAAACAGAACAAGTGGCTCAATAAAAATTACACCAAACAGGATTTGTAAATGAACATGCAACCCATTCGATTAAAGGGAAGCTGCCTGGGGACGGCGGGCTTGGCAGGGAGTGCAGTCAAGGGGCGTTTTTTTTTTTTTGTTCGCATTCTTGCGGCATGAATCTTTTCAGTTTTAATGCAAACTGGGAGAGTGGGAGTGCAAGACAAGACACCTGGGGGGGTTATTTGGAACGACCGTGTCTTACCACTTTGCGGAGTTCATTGGACAGTTGCTTAACAACCACGCCGAGTCCCTTGAGCTCCTTGAACATGATAGCAATGTCTTCGCAGGAAAAACCGCAAACAGCCTGCAGATCTGCGGAGGTGAAAGTGCAATTTGAGTGTCACCGCCTGACTCCGTTTAAATCCAAATCGGCAGCAAAGCTGCGCTGAACAGACGGACAATGCTCATGGCTGCCCTGGGTTTGAAGGCTTACCTTTTGTTTTGTGACCGATAAAATCGGTCCTAATGGCCGGGCTGGATCCATTGACTGGGTTGTCTAGGGTGATGGTATCAGTGAAAGCGGCTGGAGAGGGGACAGCGCAAGCATGTGTCAAGGGAAAAGGAAAAAAAAAAGCCAAAAACCTAGAACACTCTTGGAGACTGTGTTCAAAATCCTACGAGCCACCATGTGCATTTACTTTATTAGTCATTTTTGGGCGGCCGAATAAAGGAACTCTGAGGCATGCAGTAATCTTCTTGCCAACATGTCAGAATCTAATTGTCTGTATAACCAAGACACTCCTAGGAAAAACACTGATCACTACTGTTTTTTTTTTTTTTTTTTTTACATTTTATTAACTAACATAAGTAGATGGGAACGTGCCAGCAGCTACAGTCTTGTATAGATGTGCAGCAGCTGGCCAGGACAACTGTCACGATGATAATTGGAGGACCACTTACAGTGCTGGCATCCTTTGTTTCGCAAAACCATGTCCAAAGTAGTTCCAAAAACAAAGCGCACGTTCTGAAGGGCACCCTGTAAAACATAATTATATAAACATGTACTACAAAGTATATATTTTACGGTATTATCTGACTTACACATTCGTATGCAGTATATGGTTGCAATCTATTAAGTCGGGCAGTTTACCGTGAACCAATCGCTGACGGCCCCCTTGCCGACTCTGAGGCGCGCGATGTCTGCCGCGTCCTGTGTGAGCACATTTGTGATGGTCACATCCATCTCCGCTGTGTCAATCTCCTCGCAGCCCGCAAACAGCTGGACGCGGTCTTCTTGCACGAACAGAGTGATGTTCCTCCAGTGCCCGGTGGCCAGGTCTGCGTCCTCGATGGACAGCACCTGCTGGTTCTTCTCTGTGGAGTAGACCACATCCAGCGTGTTGGCCTTGCCGTTGGAAATGATCTCAAACAGGGGTCCGGAGCCATCCGTCTTCTCCACGGTCAGGAGGCTTCCTCTTGTACGCTTTGCCTGCTTGAAGTTGACCAGCAGGAGGAAGCCTCTCTCTTTATGGATAGAGTCGATGAGGTCCCTGAAGGATGCGTCGGGCAGTGGGGGGATCAGGTCTGGGTTCCAGATCCTGTACGCTGGGCTGTAGGGGTCTGATCCTTTGACAAGAGTCACCCCGTGGTTCTTCCTATGGACCCGCAGCAGCTCAAACAGGTCGAACACACTGTCATCTTCTCCGGTCTCTGTGGAGGAGCCATACACATCATTACAGGGGATCCCACCGCACTCTCCCGTCTTACCTGTGACTGACACTTTCTAACCCACAGATATATCACTAGACCCACAGAGGAATGCAAAATATCTGGCAGTAGAACAGAAAATCAAAAATAAGTGCATTTCATGGCTTATAAATGTATTTTTGCACTATAAAAATTGCTTTGGCGTTTTAGTTAAAATATGTATGGTTTTTGGGTGCTAGAGGGCAAAAGGCAGGAATATATGAGACTCCCAGATGTATGACATTTTGAGTCATTCTTCATGGGGAAAAACAGTCCTGCTACAATTTTTATTGCTACAAGACACATTTTCCCCGTTTTATATATAAGCACCGTAATATGTAACACACACTGTAATTTAAGTTTTACATCGATAATCCACATATGCATTTCTGGAGGCGGCAGACTGCATCCTGTTGAGCTACCGTTGTAGTTTGAAGGTTGTTGGTTCGCATCCGACTCCTACCGCAGTAACCTTGATCGACATTCCCTGAGCTGATACAAGAATACTCTGCTGTGTAAATAACAAATAATAATAAAATACTTATCTGCTATTGTAAGCCACCCTGGACACAGGTGTCAGCTAAAGAAAGGTCAATAATAATAGTAATAAAAACGATATTTTCCAAGTGTGACGTTCTCTCACCTGCCACTCTGCTCCCTTCACAGCCCCAAAGCATCAGCAAGAGGAAAATCACTGAGATCTTCATCCTCACACTTGACTGCTGGAGCTCCTTCAAACGTCTGCAAAACACAGCACCGAAAAGTTTCTAAAAGCGGCAAACAGTGTCAGCCCAGCGCAACAGAAGTGCATTTCGCCGAACAATCTGAAAGCTCCTCAGTTACAACATGTCTGCCCGCGTCACCATTCGCCGCGCAACAGGTAACCCGAGGAGGTCCACCTACCTGCGCAAAAGGAAGGTTAACTCCCAAGTTAGCGGGAATGGAAGGAGAAAAATCCTCAAGGGCTCAAGCGGTCGAGGTTTCACTCCCTTTGACGCTTCGAAAAATGTCCAAACGTGACAGCTTTTGTCGGCGCGAAGCGAGCCGCGTTCCTCTCGCCGCCTTCGTGCGACTTTTGCGTGCGGCGCGGGCAACTTGCTCTCGAGGCGCACCGAGCGCTATTTAAGCGGCCGGGGGACATTCCTGAGGCGTCGCGCGCACCAATCAGCAGCGCCGGGCCGCGCGGCGCGAGCTCCTCCACTTACCTCACGGACGCGCGCAAACGCACAGACGCAGACAAAGGCGGGGAGGGGGGGGGCGCATTCCACAGCCGAAATTCCATAAACCACCTTTAGTATTTTTTTATGGAAAAACGCATGCCAAACCATCACATCCTGTTCAAAGTACATCATGTGTCTGATATTTCCCGGACATTTTATGCTGTCTTTTTTTTTTTTTTTTGTTGGGGTCATCTTTACAATGCAAGTAATTCGTCCATATTTTTGCAAGACTCACTTCGCGAAAGATAACATAACGGCGACTAAAAATAAAACGCGTTTCACCGCGCTGCTCCGTAACGTTAAACGTTCCACACGAGCAGTAAGCTTTAACTTTGACAGCATGTTAATAATGTTAATATCATGCGACGTGTTAATAGCAATTTTAATATAGGCATAACTTATATAATATATACGCTTTCATAACGCACTTTCTGTGGAAAAAAAAAAACACGCACGCACTTGAAGGCCGTGCGGTATTTGGAGCGGTGCGTTGACCCAACGGCGACAGCCCAGTTTCACCGGTAGGGGGCGTCTCAGACAGCTGTTTCCGCGCACCCAACGGCCCAACGGAGGCTCCGAAACACTTTTATTTTTATTCAGTTAAAATGACCACAATACTTCAAAAGTTTAAGAAAATATGCACAAACAATAACGCGTGTCTTTTATTTTATTTCAACCATTCCCTCATTGTTTACTTTATTTTTACATGGTTACTTGGCAAATCTTTGTAGACCAAACATCAGAAACTTTGCAAAATATGTAAATATTTGCAAACATTTTTGTGATAATAATAAATGATTGTATGATTAGAAATATATAATTTTCATATTCTGTATATTTAACATGTTTGCGTCCTTAGTGCTGAATCATTTCTTCCAATAACACAGCAATATTTGTCCTTTCCTTTGTTCCATTGTTCCATTTTCCTGGACTTTAGGGCGTGGAGGCCCTAAATGAACCCCCTGCAGTATGCGTGTCTGACCGAGCGCTGTCGCTGTCATTTCTGACCGGTTGTCACACCGCAGAAGTGCAGCAGGTGAAAAGATGTGTGATACCCGTGTCCCCAGCCTGCAGTGAACGTGTTTGTGGCATCACTGTCCTTTGGACCGCGGAGCCAGGCGGTGACACTGCTTTTCCCTTCTCTGCGGCCGTCCAGCTCCAGCAGCAAATTGGGAAATTGGCTCGCGACGCAGCCGTTTACTGGAGAAAAACCTCAATTCTTGGAGCAGCACGTCAGAGCATCCAGATGATGGCAGGGAGCGATAAAGGGCCGATGCCGAAACCTTCTGCTTGAGACACAGCGGCAGCAGTCCTTCTTGTGACTTATTTTAATAAAATGTTCTCTGACAAAAATAGACAGGATAAACAATGATAAATGCCATTAGGTCACCTGGCCTTGCAAAAACGTACATACCAAAATATAAATCACACACATGTGCTTCCCTGGATGCTACTTTAATGGAAAGTATTTCTTAATTATTTAAGAACTGCCAGAAATGTCTATAAATAATCCAGGAATAATAGATTACTAATAATTTAAATCAGAAGAAATGAAGAATGCAACAACGGACCTCATTTTGGTTGCTTTTGTGCCCTCCTATGCCATGCCTCTTCTAAACCCTTCAAAAATGTTATATCCACCCTTTTGACAACCAGACGTAGAAATGTTTCATTGTAATGAAATGTCTGTACAGTTTTGGTTAATCTTCTCCTCTGTTAGCTGGCCTCAGCGTCGCTTTGGTGCTAAAATGTTCATTAGAGGAATTTTGTGAGCTTTTCTTTAATATTTCATAGCTTTATATGTTTATAGGACTGTAAGCTGGTTGGTTATGGCTGGAGGCTGAGAGTATGTTTCAAACTGACAGGTGAAAGCTTGGGGAGTGGCGACTGGCAGCTTGAGGTGCATTATTCTGTGTGTGTGTGTGTCTGTGTGTGTGTGTGTGTGTGTGTGTGTGTGTGTATTCCCCACAGTGAGATGCAGGCTTGCTATGGCTGCAGAGGAGGCAGTAGGGACCGTGCCAGGTCCCTTGCCGGAAGTGAAACATCTCTAATCTTTCCTCCCCAGGTGGACTACCTCAGGATGGGACATTGTGTGCATGATTCACGTAGTGAGAATTTGTGGCGCATGTCATCGTTTCCACTCCAGATTTGTCTATCGCACCTTTTGTTGCTTCCTTCTCTGAACCCCCAGCAGCCCAACAATATGTTTTTTGACCCCGCAGTGGCAGAAGGCCTCCGCTTCTTGGTCACCGCTGTGCCGGTTGATCATTAACTGGACAAAACTCGGTCACAGACTGGACGTGAGGAAGGTCATCCACGTAAAGCTGAAAACTGAAAAAAGATGTGCAGGGACCAAATTGGACCGGGGGCTTCCAGGGGAGCTTTGTTATTGACTGTAGGGGCCTTGTTCACCCCTTGGCTCTACTTGGCAGAGCTCCTAAAAAAATGGCTCCTATGCTGCTTGTAGCTATTCTCCAACTGTAGTATAAGCGTAAAGAGGGGGGATGGGTTCTGTAGATGGAGGGGCGGAGGGTTGCCTCTGTTTCTTTATATATACAGCGCTGTGAAAAGAGCAGCTTTACATTTTTGTCTGGAATTCTTTCCTGTCCTCCCCGAGTTCATAGGACAACAACAATCTCTTTTCCAGGACACCCGCGTTCTGCGTTGGTCATGTTCCCGGGACTCGGGGCTTGGATCAGACATCTCATCGTAATTTCTGTTCGTTGCTCCTGAAATCCTTAGCAACACAGGAGTCTCCCCACCACGTAGAAACCAGAAGCGTGCGCCGGGCAGCGTCCGCATTGCTCTGTGGGGTTCCTGTGGTGGTCTGCGCTGGCAGACTTTCCTGTTCATACAGGGAAGTACTTTTTACCGTATCAGTGCAGGATAAGCGCCTTGATCAGTGTCACTATGGAAAGAGATGTTATTCAAACCTGCTTCCTTTGAACCCAAACACTGCAGCTCTAACTACTACACCCCCTGCTGCCCTTGCTTAGCCGCTGCTTTTCTCTGAAGCGGCTTACAGTGTCAAGCTAGTTTCAGCGATTCATAAGGAAGGGTAATTTTTACCGCGTCGGCACCTTCATCAAAGGTACCACGGTAAGAGGTGGATTTCAAAGCGGCATCCCTCCTCCCGTGTGTCTCCTGCGGCCTTGAGAGGAGCTTAATGACTGGTTTCTTGGTTTAAATTTAAGCAGAAGGCCACCTTCTCTCGACTTAGATTTTTAACTTCGGTCTCTCCTGTCGCAGCCTTTGCGTTTGCGCACGCTTTACAAGTGCGTGTGGCCGCGTAATTTTAACCCTCTGACAGGTGTGTCTCATCCACATTACTATGCTGTGACTCCTCTGCCGCTGCAGCCAGAAGGCTCTGAACCAGCAGCCTTTTGTTGGCACGGGAGCGGGTTCAAGCTATGAGTAAACGCTTATGGTAAGGCCTGATGTGGGCTGCTGCTTGTGCAAGGTGAAAGCGCTGCCTAGGGGTTCCGCTATCATCGCTCCGTGCAACAGATCCCAGCAGGTTGCCGGCAAGTCGCCGCCTCCTCCGCCGCATTTTCCCCCGTCCGATGCAAGGCTGGGTGCCTCTGTTTGACGTCCCCAGATATCCCTTTCGGAGGTGCTATGCCGTTTGCTTCGGTGTCGTTCCTGACCTGTTGCCAGCCGCCCCATCTGGATCGACTCTCTGCAGTGAATCATTGAAGGAATCGTTCTTGAAAAAATGTCCTGTTGACATTACACAGTGCAAAGTCTAAACAAAAGCGGAGTAAAAAGCCCTGTCTGGCTCCCTCAAGTGTGAGCAGGAATCGGTTTGCCTGTCTTTTCACCAGTTGAAGCAATGACGCATGGAATGCGCCGAAGGTTCGCTGTCCGCTGACGGACAGGAGCCTGTTGTGAAGCGGTGGCCTTACGCCGGTTATCAGTTAACTGTCTGATGATAATCTGAGGTCTCCTGTCCTGCTGTCCTCATGCCAGCCATGCTCCCTGGGTTGCTGTTCTTTACAGGTTGCCTCAAGCTGCTACTGTTAGCTCAGTTTTTAGCCATGTACAACTGGGTCAGAATAACTCTTTTACACGCATGTTTGTCAATACCAGGCCATGTGCTGAATTGAAGTTCTCCGACTTCATGCACGCTTTCGGTGCACAGAGGAGAGGTGCTGGGTGAGCCAAAAAATAAACCCAGTGCACCCTCGGAGGGATTATATTCCATTTTAGGTGCCCTGAAGGTTAGAAAGAAAGCAGTTAGAAACACAGTTAGGAGCAGCATGCAGAAGGACTGAACCTGGGTCTTGATCCAAGAAACCTCACGCTGAGATAATGGCTGCACTGTGAAGTCTCCCGGAACGACAGTGGCTGAGCCCAGAGGCTCTGCGTCACCCCCCGCATGGCTGAGCGGACCCACACTGAGCGGCGGCGGTGTTTGGCTTAGACAAACACAGTGGCAGCGCAGGGCTGCCGGAGGAAACACGGCACTGCGGATGTCCAGTGCAAACCAGTCCAAGACCTGTCTGTGCCCCTTTGCGGGTGGGGTGGGGTTCACACTCTCCCTTCGGGCCTTTAAAACACGTCTAACACAGGGTGGGTTTGTTAAAGACCTTCTGGGATGATAATGAACTGCCCGCCGCCTTCAGTAAAACACTTTAAGGGACTCGCCGGGGGTAGACATGAACCTAATCTGGATTACAGGCAGGGGTTTTTGACAAAGAAAGTCATAACTTTCCATACGGTCAAACAGATCATTTCCACATACTTAATGGCTCGGAAGAGCATTCTGGATTGTTCTGTAACCCCCTGGGTATCTGCACAGTGCTGTAATGCTCTCACAAGGGCAATAACAATTTACATTTCTCAGCTCAGATGGCTGTGCTCAACAAAGATTAAAAAAAGCACGCCGCATGTATCTGTACGACACAGCCAAGGACACGACCAGAGGGATTGTGGGACGGTCAGTGGACACTGAGCAGAACGCCGACTCACCCACTGTTGGTCCTTAGGTGTCCAGCCACACTTTTCCTAGTTTGGCTAGAAGAGGGGCAAAGGCAGATTCAGAGGCAGCCAAACATGGGTCTGCTTAACCTCAGACCTGACATTTTCACTCTTTTTGCTCTGCTGTGCTCCCAACTCTGCTGTAGGTTGAGGAGTCGGCGGGAAAACTGGATTAATGTCCAGTCAGTGTTCTCTTCCAGTTGCTGGGAAGGACTTTGGAAACTGTGATCACTTTGCGCACGGGAATTGGGAATGCTGCGCTGTGCTGCTGAAGGCAGTGATGGACATTGCCTTTGTTCCAAGTGTCTTAATATCTTCTTAACCGTGCGTGTGAATGTCTTTGCAAAAGAGGGTCAAGGTATAAAGGGTCAACTATAGGTAGGCTACACAGAATATAATATATACATGCCAATGATGAGGGGTTGCATCCAGGCGGGTTGTTTCATGGCCCTGCGCCCAATGAGTCTGTGGTAAGCGTTGGACTGGTGCAGCCCTGCTCAAGGTTAAGAGGTTAGCAATATTCGATGGATGGGTGGATGTTGATGTCGATGTAGTGCAATATGTTCAATAAAAAATATGATTTAAAAGGCAAAATCAGAGATGGGGAGTGAGAACATTAGCAGACATTCATGTAAGAGGATAGCTTTTGTGTCTCCTCTGCAGGCAGGGCGACCAAATGGCAGCAAAAAAAGTGGAATTACTGCCCCATCGGCAGTGATCTGGGCTTGCGTTTCATCTAAGCAAAGTAAAAAGGCGTACAAGCTGTTTGTTCTTTATTATTATTATTATTCCTTTCTGTGGATGTGTTGAAACTTGGCAAACGGGGGGAGTGTGGGGGGGTTCTGTGGTCTTGTTTGTTTTTATCTGCAGAAGCAGCACAGACCGAGTCGGCGGGTGCTATAGAGTGAAAATGAGGGGTGAAGCAGCAGGTGACGGGTGTCACCTCGGAGGAGCTGAATGAGAGTCATCAGCGTGCCATTGTGATCGCCGTGTTGTGGCAGCATCGCGAGGGCTACAGCTGCGTGACCGCAAAGATAAGATGTCCTCTTAAGCCTGTTAAAGATTTTGAGCCTCAAAGAGCTTCCATCTCCCAGGTCTTGTGGAGGTTATGTTCGCTAAACAGGGCGGGCTTAAATCCCCATTACCTTACAGCCAAGCATCTGGGCCAGGTTTCAGTGTTAATGCTGAACGGAACCAGACTGCTTTTTGTTTACTTTGCCTAAAATTTGTGCAGCTTGCAGGCCGGCTGCAGCCCGTGCAGCAGTAGGATAACAGGGCAGGCACAAGAGAGGAGCTGCGTCCTCGCTTGACATCACAGACGCCGAGGAGACCGCGCACAGGGCAGTAGGAGAGTCTCGCGGCCTTCCCAGGGCGACCTCGGCATCGACCCGTGTTTAAACACCATTTACGAGACGAGATGGATGACGGAAGGACTGTGCGCCCGCAATTGTTGTGCAAGCCAAAATCGTGATGGCCTTGACCTGTGATCGCCTCTGCCATGGCCCCTGCGAATCCACACAATGGTGCTTTATGTTTGCTGTGTCACTCCTGATAAGCAGCTGCTGCCTAGAGAGCAGGGATGTCCGTGGACTGCGCCCTGACAACGGGATTATCTCCCCTCTCACCCTTGTGGATTCTAGTGAAGGGCAAGCAAAAGAAGTGGAGTAGCAATTAAATAAATAATATTTCCGCTTAGATTCTTACTGTTCTTACTCATGCTTCGGTCAGTGCTACCTTCTCCAAAACTCTTTCGGAATACTGATCTTTTATTTTAGCCCTTTGCGCACCGTAATGCTGTCCTGCGATGGACTGGCATCCCATCCAGGGTGAAGTTTCATAGCCTGGCACCCAAAGACTCCAGGATAGACTCCGGACAAAGAGAGCTCCATAAACTCAATAGTTTGTCCCGGTTGGTGTGGAAGAACTTGAGCGGCTGCACAGAGTCCTGATCTCAACCCCACCGAATGCCTTAGGGATGAACTGGAACGGCAACATTGAGCCCGGCGTTCTTGCCTGAAATTGGTGCCCGACCTCACCGATGTTCTCACGGCCAAATGGTCACAAATTCCCAAATCTGGTGGAAAACCTTCCTAGAAGGAGGAGGCTGTTATGACAGTGAAGGGGGGGGAGAACTTTATATGAATGCCTGCGGGTTTGGAATGGGAAGTTCAGCCAGCACACATGGGGGTGATGCTCAGGTGTCCACACACTTTCGACCATGCAGTGTATTTTGCAGTTTATTCCCTACTACTTAAACTTAAGTACTCGAGTAAGTACCATGGTATATTTTCTCCATGAAAGCCCACTAAATTTACAGCACCAATTGAGTCTCTGTGGGGAATAATATGTCTTTTATTTTATGCACTTTCTGTACACGTCTGTGACATACAAGTACGTTCATCTGGAAAGCAGCATCCATTAAATTATTAATAATAACTATTAGCTGTGCATTGTTCATTTTATTAGTCTAGATATAATATGACCAGTTTTGGCTACTTCTGAATGCATGTTTAACATATTAAATAATGCCTTCAGCATACTTTTGCTTAGAAGAACTGCTGCACTTCTGCGGTGTGCGCAGACACGCAAAAGACACCGAATATCAGCAGTAAAATCTATCAGCTACTGTTATTTGGGTATATTGAAAGGTCAGCCTTTCTCCTCGCATTCTCCGCATTGTTTCGGCTATTGGGAGAACATCTGAGGAGTTGTCTCCGTGTGTATTCCTGAGCAGGTGGCAGGAGGACAGACAGAAAGTACGTTGATCCCTTTTTAATCACTCAGCATGGCGGACGCCATAATGCCCGCCTTGTTCTTGGAGCGAGCGTTGGGCCGCGTTCAAGAAGCTGTGTTCCAGGATCACTTCTCAAACTGCCCTTGGGTTCATTCCTTTTCCAGGTTGTGCCACCCAACTCACAGTGCCAAGACTGGCCCGGACCTGCGCAGCAACTGTCCAAATATAGGTGGCCATCCGACAGTTCCGGTTAACGGGAAACAGAAGCTACGCGGACGTCACCTGCATGCAGGTTCATGCACTGCTTGAGCCCTGTTTACCAGTCCATGCGTCTGAGTTTTGTCATTGCTCATAAACGCAGCTGTCTAACAGTTACGGTCATAAATATTGTACATCCTTTCCTTCAGGAGGAAGGCATTCGGCTGTTTGACTGTGGAGAAGCAACGTTGCCCGGTGGATGGAGAATGCGCGGGCGCTGGTTATTTTAATAAAGGCTTCTCCATGACCTCATTGAGGAGATCTGTCATCTCCTCTAATCTTCCCTACAAAATGGACTCATTCCTTGCATCCATTCTTAGGATTATTACCGTGGTGAGCGAAACAACGGGTTTTCCACATAAGCAGTATCTTAGCTGTTCCACGAAGGTGGAAATGTCGCAGACGGCTGAGCTACCCAGCTACCCGGCTCGACAGAACAACCATTCATCAGGCACTGTGCTCCGCAGGCACCGAACAAGAGGCACGCGTGGGTCTTCTCACAGGCCTTCCTGCATACATGGTTTCTCTTCCACCGGGTGGGGAGAAAGCGGCACACAGTTCACGCCTGTTAAAGGTTTACAGATTTCCATTTATGGACTGCGGCAGGGAAACAACAGAGCTCCGTCATGCGCGGCGGCTTACGAAAAGCTTGTGACGTCATGTTGGAATTTCAGCCAGGGGAAAAGGAAGTTCTTCCACATATGTGTTGGAGATGTTAGTTCAATGAAAACATTTGTAGGCCCGGATAACAGGCACATGCGTTGCCTTAGCCTACATTTTTTGAGCATTTTTCCTCAAACATGACTGATGTTTTCCACCCTTTACAAGCCTTACACCTCCCCGCATTGCCCAGATGAGATATTTTTCGCTCATTTTTTAAGTTTTTTCAGCGCTTGTGTTTCAAACACAAAGGCCCTCACTGATTTCCAGGAAGTGAAACACCATTTTGGTGTTCATTGTATTTGACCTAATAACTCATACAATTGGAAGGAATAAGGAGAGCTTCACTTAAGCTCTGCCATCCACACCAGTGGGACCCACCGTACTGTGTCTTTGGACAAACACCTCTCAGATGTCTATATTTCTGAAACCAAAAACGGTTTCTATTCTGCTTTCATGCTGAGACTTAAAAAAAAAAAAAGAGAATTCCTGATGCTCTACACGCTTGTTCCCAGGAAATAATATTTTACCAAGGTTACCTAACCAAATACCTACAAAATTCATTTTTGTTTCAACTCTTTGGGGCAGGAGATAGCATAGTAGTTCAGACCGTTGCTTTGCATTTAAAAGGCAGATTTTTAGTGGCAGCATTTTTAACAGAAACGGGAAAGTTTTTTCGTGCCTGCAAGGACACATTCAGTTCTGTTGATAGGTTGCCCATAGTTACAAGGGATGCACACTCTGACATGATAAAACAGTAAAAGTGTTTCCATCTCAGGCATGTGGAACCATCCGAGGCCAAAGACTTGCTGATGAAGGTGGCAGTTTTACTAATAATACTATAGATTAAAAAAGAAAAAGTGATAAAGCACATAAAATTCTCCTGAAAGGCGATATCATTACGAATGGCTATCTATGATTTTTTAATGCTGCAAATCATATCTTACAATGAGCTAAGCAGAGACTAGTTATTACCCTGAAGTGTGATTCATTTCCTAGATAGAATCACCAGTTCAACTGAAACACAGATCCTAAGAACATGGGAGGAAACTGTAGCACTTGAAGGCAACGTGAACTTGTCGAGAACGTGCTGATGATTCAGGCTGAGCTGGCTTCAGCACCCAGCAGCTGTGAGACACCAGTGCCACCTGGTGCATCATCGTGCCACACAGGAACAACAGAATGAAGTGACTCTGTACCTACAAAGATGAATCTCTTTGTTTCTGTTTATTTGTTGTTTATTAACAGCTTTGTTTTTCAAGCCACACCCTTGAAATTTAGCACACAGGTGCTTTATAGATAAAAACCTCTAAAAGAGGTTTTTATACAGTGAAACTCACACACTCACATGAGCACACACAAATGGGGGGATGCATCTGGGTGGGCGTTGCTCGAGAAAGGACCCAAACTGGCAACAGGCAGTTATACATGACACACAAACACCGCACGGGACACTTTACTAACTTAAAGGTAATTAAAGATTGGTGACATTTTGTTATTACTTTTCTCCTTTACACTTTTTCACTGGACTATGTCCAGCGCATCGCTTTCTATGACGCTTGCCTGCGGTGACAGCACTAAGAATACTTATGCACTAAATGCAACCACTTTAAGGGTGATACAGTTTGGAGACATGTGTTATTACTATTTTCCTTTCCACATTCTGACCTGAGGAGTGCCAGGTAACAGCTAGTTAAATATAATATAGCAATGGTGAGATTATTATAATAGTACAGTTGTAAGAAAAATGTAGGAAACGAGATATAAAAAGCATGCAGCTATGTGGCACGTGGTGTATGAGTGATTTTGAACATGAAGGTCTTAAGCCTGGCTTTAAAGGTATTCTGATCAGTCCTGATATTCTGGACTTAATTTTTGAATGAGATTCTTTTTCGGGAGTGTAGGTTGAGACAGGAGAAAACAACATGACCCGTAGTCTTCCTTTGTTGATACACGTGCCACAACATCAAAACGGCCACAGCACAACAGTTGCACAATTCACTTTGAGCTCTAGTCTTGAAGACAAATCTATTGTGGCTCAAGAATGAATTTTTAAATTCACTGTAATCTTTTGTTTTTGGCTGTTTGCTTTACAAAAAGATGTTCCGGAGAATTATGTTCATTGTGGCAAGGAAGCCTGTATTAGCAATAATGCGTCAAAATAGGTGTTCGTATGAATTGCAAGTTTTCATTGTCTAAGACAATTTTTTGAAAATTATGGAGTCACATGGCTATTTTGTAATTTTTATTAGTGTACAAGATAAGCAGATCTTGGCAACACCTTAGACAGGCCAATCCACTTGTGGTTCATTGTTGTTTCTCGTCTCAGGGCTTTTCAAATTATCGCTCCATTTGTGCACCGCTTTGAAAAGAAATGTCAAGACTTTCTCTTCGCTGCTTTAATCCAAATCCCTAAGGGTGCAAAAGCTGTCAGAGCAAAAAATGCATCTGTTTCTACAGTTTTTACTATGTTTGTCTTGCGAAAAAATACTTATTTTACATGACAGGCGTTTATGTGTTTAACTTGTGAAATGACATGCCATCTATTATGTTAATATAGTTGAGGCAATAGTAGCCCTTGCATCAGAACTGCTTAGGTTAACTCTTTTTCTAAAGTTTTGAAGTTACAGTTGTCAAGGCAAAAAAAAGAATAGAAGGCCAAATTGTCAGCTGTCACACAAAGTGTCAAGGAAATGAAGAGCAAGCTGTGTTGTGTGCATGTACACAGGGCAGGGCATTGCCCCAAAGTGTGTAAATAAATGCTGTAATGACCCGCCTTGACCATGCTGGTAGTAGCTTTACTAACAGGGGGCTCAGAAAACAAGACTGTAGGAACAACAACTTTATTCTTCTCTGGCTTATCTATACAGCAGTACCCACTGAGCACCACGGCACACCTAACCCTCATCGCTCTACACCCATGTCTCCCATGTTTGAATGGTGTTACTTGATGCCAAAGCAATGCACATCTTTACAGCTGATATAAAAATCTGCTGTGACTAAGTGACCAAGGTTGTGTTTGTTTTTTCAAAATTTCGTCTGATATTGAAAACACAGAATGTAGCACAATCTTGCTTACAAGTGTGTACAATTGGCCGGCACTGGACTGATCTCCTGTCCAGGGTATACGTTGCCACATGTCTTATGCCTCTGGGTCGCGCATGCTGGTATCATTTCTTATAATGGATGAGTAAATAACATGATCATAATCTCCTATTCATGCAAGGTTTATTCATTTTTTGCGGAATTTTGTTCATGTCACATTTCTAATTTCATATTTCTGTTGGATTTTAAGAAGTTGGAGGAGGTTCCTCTTCAGAGAGTTACAGTTCCTGATTCTACCTGGAATTTAACCACTTTCATCAAAAGTTTTCCTGCTTTAGGTCCTGAGCACTTTCAGTGACTCTCATCCTGAGAGCTTATACAGTAGATCAGAGCCTGTTAGATCTGGGCGCCATATCAGAAGCTCACTTGACCACTTGTTCATGTGGCCAAGGAGTTCCAATTTGCTCATAGCCTCAGAAGTTCTTCAGTCTTTCTTTATGTTGGTAGTCGTCCAGTGGGGCCTGGCAAGCAAGCTTGCCAACAGGAATTGTTTAATGTACATACCTTAATCCCCTGACTTAATGGAGGATGACTGGGAGACATGGCCAGCACTGACCTCTTTCTCCTTCTCTCTGGGAGGCATTTCTGCAGAATCCAAGCACCACTTAAATATCAGGCTGCAGCTTAGGTGTTGACATGCAACTTTTTTCCGGCTTTAGTGTGTAGGGGGGGAGGGGGGGGGGGTGCTGGTTCTTTGTATTATTGATGATATTGAAACATCAGGAATTTCAGGTTTGGTCCAGCTGCTGTAAGTCTACACTTCTACACTCGGTTCAGATGGTACAAAATGAGGGAAAGTCCCACTAGGTTGCCGTGCAGGTAATTCTTCTTTTTTCCATGGGTGGTGTGAAATATAGCACCGGGGGCACAAATCAGCTAGTGGCATGGGACCAAAACATTGTCTCCCATGTTCAGGAAGTGCATTCTTTTAAAAATGAGGTCAAAGTACCAGTGAACCGACATGGGCGAGTGCACGCAGTGTATTCCCACCTGGCGCACAGCAGGGGGTCAGGAATGCGCAGATTCTTTATTATTAATGATGTGAGACAGACCTGAATTCATCGAATGTTTTGCAAAGTGTCACTGTACCAAAATGTCACCCAGGCTAACTTTTTGGTGAAAAGTGTTGTCGGTAGAAAAATTTGACAAGGTACCAGAACACTGCTGGGACAAATCCAGGATTAAAAAGGTTTTATTTTGATTAAGTGACAAGAATATACATTCATATTAAATTTGATGTTACTAGATGTTACCCAGTGGAGTGGCTTTCACATTTCTATGAACATATTTTCAGTTTACAGTATGTCTGTAAAATACTCATATAGTTTACATCTATCCATCCATTCATCCATTCATCCATCTTCATTATCTGCATATCCTGACTGGGGTCAAAAGAGTCCGGTGTGTATACAGTATAGAGTAACAGCTAAATAATGAAGCGAGATTCTGTATGAGATTTTATGGAATGGGTTCTTAAAATACAGACTGCTCTCAGTTTATGACCGGGTTAGGGAGCGATGCCCCTGTCGATGTCTGTACCTCGGCAAGGTGCTGCCATCGTGTCGTAGCACACGGTCTTGTACACCGTTCACCTTTTTACTCAATTGCGATGCTACAATGTCGTGCATGCACACAGTACAGGTGCTGTACACGTTTTAGTGCATTTTCATGACATTTTTAATGTACCATAAAAGCTATAAGCACTCAGTTGTGTTGTTGTGCTGTATATGCTTTTGAGCGGCAAATGCTATCATTAAGTTGCAATGTTGTGCAGGTACTGTACATTGCACCACTCAGTTCAGCCTTTTTCATCTGTTCAGTTCTGAGGTGAAACCCATTTCACTTATATTTCACAGAGCCTCAATGCATGAATGCAGCTATTTGGGATCTGTTTTTATGCCTGGTGAACGAACATCAAATGACTCTTTAAACCCATTATTTGTCAAGGAAAGGAAGGAAAATCCAACAGCTGGATATTAAATTGCCTATCTTATCCTGAGCATGCATCTGCGTTCGCAGAACCCGTTTCCTTTCCAAATTTATTATCACTTGAAACCAACTGGCATGTATAAAACAGTGGCCAGTCAGTTGCTAAAGGGACAGGGAGATCCAGCCCTTCCCAGGCCTGCTGCTGGAGGCCCATGAACAGGACCTGTCCACCGCTTAGCAGAACCTCTCATTAACAGCAGTGGTTTTATGACGGTAATGGATTTTTTTTCCCCTGAAACACCACTACCTTCTTTATTCTCTTCCCATAATGTTGAGCAAGGCAGCATTTCACAGGCTTCTTCGGCCCTTCTCACGGACACAGGTTGCTTAGGTTTCTCTAAACCATGCTAGCTGGAGCCAAACTTCAACGTCCTCTCATCTACGTCCCGCTAGCACGGTCAGGATTAAAATAAGAAGCTCAGTCTAAACTTTCACATGATGCACTATTTAACATTTGGGATTATTCGGAGGGTGGTTAAGGCTTAGTACTGCTTGACTTCTCGTGGGTCCGCCACAAAATTCATGGCGCAACACTGGGATATCTGCAGTGAGCAGTGCGCCAGCTCTGTCAAAGGCAAAGTCGAGGAAAAACAGGTCTGCTGTAACACAAACCCATCAGGTTGTAATCGTTCCCAACGCAGCGTGGTTTTGTTGTGGCTACTGCCCTCAGCAAAACAAAAGAACTGAGCAACCGTCTGCTGCGGCAGTGGAATTTGCTCACTTTGAATCGTTCTGCCGACTCACTTCCCTGTTAAAAAGATGAAATGCTGCGTGCGTAGCTGCTGTGCCGAGGAAATTATCTGCATACGCCAGGATTTGGTGGCATAATGTGTGGTTGTCATTTCTTGTAAGACATTTCCTATCTGTGAAGGCCACAGCAGGCAGCCTTTTATGGAAATGACAACTTTGTCGGGTGGTAGAGGACCTTGGGGGTCAAAAGCCAGGCAGGGGGTTGCATGTGTCTACAGCTGAGAAGTGTACTCCTCAAAGTGTAACCCGTGTAGCCATGCATTTCAAACTTGGCTTTCCTTCTCAAGATGTTTCTCCTGGGTGGACGAGGCACTCGGCTTCCGACCGGCAGCTTGGAGTTATCGCTTTAGGGTTGCAGCGCTCACTGCTTTTCACAGTTCTGCCGTTTTGAAAATACATTGAAGGCCTTGGCTAGACTTTTCTATTTTTCTCCACTTCGCCGAAACCTGCGGGGGGGTTGGGCAATTGAGAGAATTCCTTGGCCTGGTGTTACCAAAGCGGAGCTTTGCGGTGAATGAGAATGCCTAAGCTAATGGAATTTTCAGAGGTTGCATTCAGAGAAAATGCATTTAACTTCTGCCATAGTTATTAAAGCTAACATTTTTGTGCCACCTGAACGGGAGCTGCGGCGAATGTCAGACTGATTTTGTTTCCAGGTTTCTGGTGTAAATCTAAGCATGCTCAGAAATTCTCTATGGTTAAACAGTCTGTAGTCACCAACAGGCACACTCTGGCAAAACTGCAATTTTTACACGGTACGGTTTAAACATAGCAAACCATTGTACTGTTTTTCAACACATCTGAACTGAGTAAAATGAATAAGGCCTACAGAAACCATCCTTGACCGCAGCAGCTCCTTTAAACATGAATGCTTCATCTTCTGCGGTCATTGCAAACCCACTTATTCCGTATAAACGTCAGCATTTAGCATTGTTGGCAGAAGTCTTAAATCCTTACGTTAACTGAAGCAATGGGCTGAAATACTGCTAAACGTAGTCCTTGCACTAAACAAATAGCCCACGTGTGCTCACACCTAGCCTGAGGCTTGAACACATGCTGAGATTCTCCACGTTCGAAAAATCGATCAAATGTGTGTTTGTTTTCATTTCTGGTATAATACGGTCACGCATTAGCATCGCATGTTTATTTTATCTGCATGCATTTTAGATTTTGTGACCACTGTTCCGGAACAAACTAAACCGATGTTCCTCACATTTCTCACCGAATTCCATCTCAAAACGAATCTGCTGTATACACGATATATTTATATTTTTGTCTCTTCCAACATAAACCAGCAGAATTATTAACTGCACTGCTTGGAGACCAGATTTTCACACATTTGCATGTAGGGCAGTTTACCTTCAGTCAGAATGCTGTACATATTTTATTATTTCTTCCAAAAGCCCTAGGGAGGAAAAAAGTTGCATATATCTGCGTATTTATATTTACTACATTTTGGAAATTATACGACTTAATGCACAGTGGACAGGATGACCTGTCCCAACAATTTAAGACACCAACTAACAAAGAGACCTTCTTAGCGTTATAAAAAAAGAAACCCAATGGAAATGAGAGTGAAAATATTCAGAAAAATAACATTTTATTGACGTTACCATAGTCTGGGTAATGGAAACCAATAGGAAATATCCAACTGGTGAAGCAAAAGTATCACGGAGACCTCAGGTCCTTGGAATGCCTGGAAGCTACAGAACTTTCATTAAAATAACAGTTGAGATGCTCCTGGCTTTCTACACATCCATGACCAAGGCCGATTTTCATGGCTACGAAGCCCAGACGTGTTTATCCTCGCAGTCAGATGTTTCTGTTGCTCAGGATATGAAAAGCGCTAAAGCTGTCCAAAGTCCCACTCAAGAATGCACACTTTGTATTTCACTACATTTTGTTTGAAGACGTCATTGCTCGGTTCCATCGGTCTGTTAATGAGAGTGCTGGAAAGGTGTCAGATACTGCAGAGTAAATGTGGACTTTTGGCTTTCGTCTCCACAAAAGGATGCAAAGAAACGCAACAACCTTGCGTGTGGCCTGAGCGGCAGAAGAATTACGAATCAGTCTGGTGATAAAACCTTGCGCCGGACAATGACGTGGCGCATGCCTTGGGATTTATCTGCCTCGGTTGCAAAGCCTGTTGTTCTTTTTAGAAGGTGTGACGTTTTATGAGGTAAAAAGTTGGGAGGAGGGGGGCATTTCAGGAGATGGAAATGCTCGTTCGGGCGTTTGCATGAAAACTTAGTGTACTTTCCATTTGGACTTTCCTGGAGGGCTCACACCTGCCGACAGATGAGGTTATTCCACTGTTTGGGACATAACCGGACAACGGCGAGGGAGAGGCGGGGCGATGCTGGGTTTGTGGAGGCAGCATTTGCGTACACAGTGCACTGTGTGTGACTGGCTTGCCTCCCAAACTTTAATTTTTACAAAATACCATGTGCACGGAAGCATATGGGAAGCATAAAAATTTCAGATGAGGTTTTTCTTTGCTTATTGCAGGACTGATACAAGCACAACCAGGCAGCAAATTGATGAAATATGCACAGTTTTGGTCTGTTTTGTACTTCAGATAGATACTGCCGGATATTGGCTCGGGGGTCCAAGCACTTGGGGGAATAAGACGAGATTTTTCTTACTTTGCTTTCGGCCCATCTGCTGGCGGATCCGCTTCCTTTCTGTCGGCGAAGGAGCGATCTGATAGACGGGCCTCAGAATTAAGGCAGTATGGCGAAAAGGGCAGGAGCCTGGAAGAGCAGTTAGAGGGAGTTTCTGTGTAAAAGCTGGAAGACTCGCTCAAATGCAACGTGACCGGAGCACGGAACCAAACACCTCTAAGAAAGCTATTATGCAACTAAAATATTTTTGTAAGATGGTTTCAAAGATGATCATTTTAACTGACTGGAATACGTGTCCACTAAAGTTTTAATTTCTGTCAAATATGTCTGTATTGTGCTCTGTTGGCACCCCTTCTGCACTGGAATGTTTTTGCATAACCGTCTTGCTGTGCCTTTTGTGTGGAGTGACATTTCAGTTAAACATTTCTTCTTTCAGACCAATAATTTCTTATTTTTTTGGAGACACTTTTTTCCTACAAGAATTAATCTGCTGGCTGACAAGCTGTGCTCTGAGGATGCTTCTGGTTCTGTGGAGCTACCGAAAGACTGCAGCTCTTCTGGCTATCATTCCAGCCCGGGGTGGGCGTTTGGTTTGAATGCAGACGACAGGCTTTGTTGTCATCATCTCCATGGCAAATGGATGCTGCGGGGTGTCCGTGCAACGGGAGCAGCTCCTCGGAGCAGTTTTCTCATGGTGTCAGGGCCTCGGCCACACAGGCTGTGCACTTGGACGGCGACCTCAGTGCATCTGGTTTGTTTCCCTGTTGTCTTTTTGTTTGGAGGAAGCGCACCGAACATGAAATGCCAAAAGCATGCCCGTGAGACCCGGATCGGCCATAAACAAAAACATCACGTATTTAAAATTCCTTCTTTGTTTTGAATAGATTGTAAATATCTTCTCCTGAACGTCAGACTCTAAGACACTCCATCTGTAAAGCGTAGAGATTAATGAGATGGGTGGACTCCTGGAAGAAGGCCGCTGTTTTTGTTGTCTCCATTTCTAAGATTATAAAACACAAGAGAAGCGAAAGCGCTGTACGGCGTCCATCTCAAATGATCGCTCTGTTCTTTATTAAGACGGTACATTTGTTTTTTCCGGGATCTAGGGTTGTGGCTCCATGCTAAACAGCAGGTTTGCGGACGTCCTATGTCATGTATCGTGTGCTCAACATGCAAGGTAATAGCGCCCAGATGACATGTGATGGGAGGGGTGACAACCATCTGACCTTTTCCATCAAGACTTTCCAGAGATACCAGCACACGGAAGAACATCAAAATGTTTTCAATCTGCTGTTGGTACTCACTTCCAAGCTGAGGCGATCCAGTGTCAGGAAGCGATGGCATTAGGTCATCACATACGTATACTTTTTTAAAAAAAATTCCCTTCAAACCACCTCCAGCATTCAGGCATTTATTGACTCCCTCCCCCCCGGGTCTGCTTTAATTCCTGCGCTGCCAGATGGATGTTGGGTCGGTGCATTCTAACACATTGCTCCGGCTTTGTTGGAAACCATAAGGTTGGCAGGAGTTTCTAGAAGAGAAAAGGGAGGCTGGAGCGCACATGGCGCACAAAGCCACGACCATCGTCATTGCTTTGTTTTCTCACGTCAGCCAAATATTTTTACCTTAAATGGGGCCGGCCTCCAGCTTACGATAAAAAGACGCTTTAAAGGGGCTCAAAAATGTGCACAAAACTGCACAAAAACGAGCAACCTCGGTGAAAAGCGGCCAGAATGCCGAGACTTCTTACGCCGCGTGACCTGCAAATCCATTTATTGTGATGTTCTTCATTTCCAATTGAATGTGGATGGAGAGCCATTGTCAGAGCTTCGAGGAACTCCTGGAGGAACTTGCCTACATGTTCACCTCATCTAATATGATTCTCCACCCTTTGTTGAATTAAAAAAAGTACAGATTTTTTTCAGTTTTTATCCGTTGATTTGTATTTATTGTATCCTTGAAATTTTAAAATAAAGTCAACCATCCTTCTGTGGAAAAAGCAAGGACCAAACAGCTGCATGGTCAGCCTCTTTAGACCCCTAAGCGGACCAATATTATAGAATTATGATATTATTTCACAGTCAGGTTTCTGCGAATCTCTCCTACTGACCCAGTCGGTAACTCTAACAGTAAATTAATGAAGCACTTTTTTTGTTGAATTCTTCATATTTGTGTAAAAGCGCCAGAGTTCAGAAAAAAAAAAAAATTGCTACACAGACCATGGGAATACGAGACACAATTTATTGGTTTCCAGCTTGGACGGTGTGGCGCAGCTGAGCAGATACATCATGCCTCGCCGACTCCGAAGACTGATTTATCGGAAGAGGGTTCAAAAGTGGGACAAAAGAAAATGTCTTGTGGACGTTCTAGCCTCTAGCGAATTTATTTAGGATTCAGAACAAGGACGTTGGCTTTGCTCTCCTTATGATTTATATTCAGGGCCAGAAAGTTTGTCACCAAGTACATCGAGCGTCTGAATATTACATCCAGAACTTTTGTACAACACAGCAAGCAGGGAGACGTATGCAGCCCATGCTGGCTTGAGAGAGGTGACAGGATTCGCTACCTTCTATGTGTATTCTTTACGTTTCTGCTCGGATGGATAAGACTGGGCCACCCAGATGTGCAAGTTTCACACAGTGCTGTAACACACGCAGCTGCTTCCCTGACTGCGTCCATATCTACTATCTTACACACAGCAGCGGGAGTGCGAAGAAGTTTAAAAAAAAACCTCCCTTACATAGCTGTAACCATAGCAGCGGAAAACAAATACCACAATGTACACTGTTATACGGGAGAGGGGTGTGTTTCATTCATCTGGGACCACTTGGATAAAATAATGGTTTATGTGCAAGACCCCTCCAAACCAACCTGTCGAGGCCCAGAGCCTTTGCAGAGTTTGACTGTCAGCAGCATAATTCACTGACAAAAAGACCAGAGTGACAGCTTTCCTCATCTTTTTCAGTGAAACAATTAAACATTTGCCCAAATCCTCGTGGGCCCCTATTTCACAGCGACTGGGAGCTCAGTAATCGCGGAGCTTCATAGAAGGAAAACTTAGGGAGAAATGGAGGCCCCACTGGAAAAAAATATTCGTTTTACGGATTTGCATACTGGCATACTGGGTTACGTGCTTGAAACAAACAAAAGCGTGCTTTTAAAAAGGGATCTGAAGGATAAAACCGGAAACTGCCAACAAGCTAAACACTTGAGGAGCATTTACTGGAAGACAGAGGAATCTGAGGAATGTTCCATTTTGTGCGGCCTTTTTCTTTGGCAAAGGAGCTTTATTTATCTGACACAGTCCAACGGAGTCCACCCTCTCCCTTTATGGTTGCTGGGAATTCCTCTTTCCGTCCCCCAGAGTCTGGTCCAGGTCCTTGTCGGAACCCAGAGAGAGTATTCACTCTTCGCCTCCAGGTGAAGTGCAATAATTCACGTTACGTATCGGCCTTACGGTAAGGCCCGCCATGTGAGTCAGCACTGTGCTTCAAGGAGAGGATTGTGCCTGGAGGAAGGTCTCCTGACTTAGCTGTCCACATCTGCCAAGCTCAAAAAAAAAAGAAACTAAGATTTTCTGGAGAGTTCTAGGGTACGGCCGTCTACGGTTCAACTCACGGTGGCTACACATTACGCGGCTGTAAGCTTCTACTTTGTCTTCTGCCCGGTCCTCAAGTGTGGCGCTGCATCCAGGGTGAACTGAAGTGAACCTGATGCCTACATCCATGCACGGCATAAACATTCACATTTTCATGAGGAAAAACGATTCATTTGATGCTAAAACACTTCACCACACCAATGTCAAGTTTCATCCACCTGCCTCTGAGGGTCCCAGAAGGTCCCTTTATCAGACATCTTGGGGATCTTCTCGAGAACCCAGGAATTTTCCCAGAAAACTCAGCCTTTCCCAATCCATCCTTTTTTTAGGCGTGGAATCGATTTTCGTGACCGAATTTAACAGCTTGCCATGTCCTATGGGTTAGGGCTAGGATTAGCATGTGTGAAGTTCCTTCTGAGGAACAGCAGTCAGATTTTACACCCGTTGTACCTGTTGCTCCTGTTATCAGTCCTGTGAGACCCTGTTCCTGTGTCCGAGCAGCCGTTGGAGGGCAGACCCTGGGTGCTTCAGCTCATCTCCCCGGGCTGCCCTGGCGATCAGTAATAACAACCGAACAGACGCTTCATAACGTGCGGCATCGAAGCCATAATTTTTTTCTGCTACCAGACCGCTGCACACAAAGCCCTTTCGTGACAGCAGTGGTTTGTGGTTTGTGTGAAGACAAAGTGCATCAGGTATTGTTCATCTCTGGGTGGGAAAGTTTGTTTATGCAATGGCGTCCAAGTGATTTTTGATACCTGTGGGCATGAGTGGGCGTGGAATGATCCAGAGAAAACAAAAAGCTATTTGGGTGTTTTTCAAGACTGAGGAAAGGACTGAGCGGCTCCACCGACTGCTTCACCTTTTCATGTTTGCGTGCCAATGAATCGCAAATGCAAAGGCTTTGAGAAGCAGCGATGCTCAGGAAAAGGTGCTGTCCAGCTGGATGTTTCTCTAACTGCTGCGCTATTCCTGATCTTCTACCATGTTGTCAAAACAACGAAACAACTTCAGTTACTCTTACAGATGTTTAACCACCATCTGTTTTGAATCCAAGAAAAGCGTTTCCCTGTAATAGCTGTCAGGTGAAGGAAGAGACAGGTAATCAAATGCCTGAAGGTCTCATCGCTGGCACGGTGCGAAGGCAAGAAGAGCCATGTTTGATGGAGCCCGTCCAATGGTTTAGGGATATGATGTGGTGGGCTAGATGGGGCAGGAGCGCCACAAGCCCAAAAGTCAGACTTTTCTTTATAGTCAAAGTTCAGTTAAACTGAAGCTCGGCCGTGCCGCGCCTTTAGTGAGTGACTTCCCTTTCTGTGTGCTGCCGGAATTTTCATAAATGAGGAGTTTCTATAACTACTAGCATGAATAAAACAACATGCCCGGGCAGGCATTACTTTCTGTATAAATTATTATTCACATATAATTGTAAGGCTTACATTATATGCAGTGCATTGCAGTGCATATAAGAATAAGTTAGTAATAATAGTCAATATAGTCAATATATAGTTGATATACAGATAGTCAAAACTATTTCAAATTTTTTATATTCTTGTTGTTGTTGTTGTTGTTGTTGTTCTTCTTCTTCTTCTTCTTCTTCTTCTTATTATTATTATTATTATTATAACCTATTCCAGTACAGATTCATAACAAACACAAGGTGCTAATATTGCTAATGTTAAAACAACAACAACAATAAATAATAATAATAATAATAATAATAATAATAATAATAATAATAATAAGAAGAAGAAGAAGAAGAAGAAGAAGAAGAAGAAGAAGAAGAATCTAGAAATACAAAATTTATATGTTATATTTACATGTTTGTTTGGTTGTTATTGTTTTCATGGGGCAGGGACCCCAAAGCTCCCAGGAGCTCCTGTATGGCCAGTGTAGTCATGTGCACCTTTGACAGGGCAGATGCTCAGGGACTAATGTGAAGAGCAGGTTGTTTATCTCAGCGTGTCACAAGGATGTTCCCACCACATTTAATTTCAACCTCAAATACTCTGCTTTATTAAAGCCGAAACCTAAATTTAGCTCGGCTTCATTTTCTTGTTGGAGCACCGACATTTCATGTGGCTTCCCTGTTCCAGAGCACATCCAGTTGCATCAACAGAAAAAAAAACATTAAACTGGGAGCGGTACACTTGGTTGTAATGCAAGTTTCCCTCTAAGCAACGGCAACAAATAGCAATAAACAAATTTCCGTTTGCACAAGCTGTTGTCAACCCTGGACCTGGCCCACCAGTAGACCATGTAATGCACATCAGTGCTGATATATGGCTGAGAAAGCATGACTTTTTATCCATTTCGGGTTAAAAGAGCACTGAGAGGGGCATAAATTTCCAACACAAAAGACAAGCAACCCTTTCCACACACTCCTGCACGTGATAACCTACTTGCCGAGGCGAAGGTTAAAGAAATAATCTACATTTTCTTATTATCGGTGGAAGCACTTGTAAGTTGAGATATCGCACATTTTCACTTTCAGTATTTATATTATTAATCTTTAAATATTACATTTGTTTGAAATGGACAAAAATGTTTTGGGGAACAAACGTTACATACACAGCATTGATGTAAGATTACTGGGACAGCATGGTGCCTCCATCCAGCTCCCTCTGTGTGGAGTTGGCATGGTCTGCCCTTGTCTACATGGGTCTCCTTCCATGTGCGGTAACAGGTCATTCCAAATTTGCTCGTAGTGTGTGTGTGTGTGTGTGTGTGTGTGTGTGTGTGTGTGTGTGTGTGAGAAAGAGAGTGGTCACCCTGCGATGTTCTAGTTTCAGAAGTTATTTCATAACCCAGCACCCTTTGATTCCAACTTAGGCTGTATTCAGTTGTGGCCCTGACCACGATATAGTTATATTTCAACACATTATATTATATCTAAACTTTACTTTATATTTAAACTTTATTATATTTAAACATTTGTATTGTATTTGTATCTTTTATGTATATAATTTGAATTATATAATCTATTTATCTATCTTTATCTATATCTATATTATAATTTTATTTATTTATTCTTTAAATTTCTTTTTCTCTATTCTGCAAACCTGATCTGTCCATCCAACCATCCATCCATTCATCCATCTATCCATCATCAGTAACCACTTATTCTGGTCAGTGTGTCTGACATTCACACCTAATACTACAAGCTTGCTAGCTTTACAATGCCCTGAAGCCCTCCACCCCAGACTGATGGTAGGTTACTTAAAATAATACCTATGGCAGCAATTTAGTTATATTTGACATTGTTTTATGAATTAAAATGAAAAAAAATCAGTGCATACATAAATGCAAATATCTTGTCACAGGGTCCTAGGATTCTTGGGTTTGCTGGGTGCTTGGCTATCTTTAGCAAACCGTGCGTCCACTCCTTTTGCTAACATTCATTATATTGTGAAAATGTCCAAAACGTATTTTTTTATGCATCTACTTTATCTCATTTTTCATTCCCATTTCTCTCCCTTACCGTCAAATTAAGGGCAAAACGAATCACCTTTACTGAGCTGGAAAGCGTTGACTTAAAATGACTTAACCTGCAGACAAAGTTCAACTTTTCAAAAGCCCAGCGAAGCCCGTCTCAGGCTCACCACATGGCGTTTCGCAGCAAGTGAGCATAATTCTTTCATGCACACCTGATATCCTCTTCTCACTGAAGATGATTTACTTGTAGACAGAGAGAATGTGTTTGACTCCGTCCTGTGATCAGAATTTGACTCTTGTGCCAGAAGCACAGGCCAACCTCACTGAGACACATTTTCATGCCTCTTTTTCTCTTTTTACATTTTTTGATATATATACAAAGAAAAAAAAACATTTCCACAGCAGGGATAATAAAACTAAACTGTGTAAGCGATTAAACACATGAGACACCTTGGGTTACCCGTGGAGCAGGGTGTTGACTCAAGAGAGCAAGCCTCAAAAAATGCCTCCTGTGATGGGGGAATGGCATCCCTAATTTTGCCTAAGCGACCAGCGACTTGTGCTCATCTGGGGTGGAGGAAGTATCCTGTTGGGGTCGGGGGGCATGGAGTTGTGTGGAATGCATATTACGCAGGAAAGGCCGTTTTACAGCTCTGTGTGACACAGGGGCATCTTCCTAACCCCTGACTACTGTGCTGATCTTTTCCCAACTTACTGAAAGCACCTTCATCATCATTTTCTCCCTCTGCTTTTCCTTTCCTCCTGGGCATCTCCAAGCTATGCTACTCTGGGACTCTGAAGAGGTGGCACCCACCAAAAAGGCAAGCCAGTCATCCTATTAATACATCTCAACTGAGTGGGACTGTTTACTCTTCTCAGCAGATCCTGGAGGCTGCAAGATGGTGCCCTAAGTAAATGTTCTTTTTCCACAGTGCAAAGCTGCACCAAGTCAAGGAAAGCTTGATAATCGTGGATCGGAATGCCAAGCTTTTTCGAGAACTTTGTGCAATCATAGGTGGCTTCTATTCAAAGGAACCCCTGAGGACGAGCGAACGATTCAAGGGATCCAAGTTAAAGCTGGAATCACCCTCCAATTCCCATAATGTTCCATTATTTGGTTTGTTTATAGAGAGAAAGGCCTGTCGGGCCTCCCTGTCAAAAACTGCTCTGTCATCTAGCTGAAGGGTCTCAAGCAGGGCCTGCTGATAGCTGAGCGATGTAACATTTCATGACAGCAGCACAGACCTGAAGGAAGCTCTGCCTCAGAGAGACTGGGTACTTCCAAGCTAACGGAAATGCTACCAGGTCTTTTCCACAAATGCTTGTTATTCTTTACAGTTCAGCTCTATTTATTTTTATTGAGCACTTCTTCTCTCGCAGTGACCCCAGCCGAATGAATAAAAGCGATGGAGGCAACTGCAGCAGAATGAACGGCTTCTGACAGTGTGAGAAGTGTAGTCCCTTTGCGGTGTCCTGATGTTGAATCCGGACTGGCGTCCATTGAAGAGACCGTTCTCAGCAAAGAATGGATAATTCATTGTGGATTGTATGCTAAAGGTTTTTGGAAACTAAGAGATGAGGTGAAGTGGTCTGTAATTCTGGATTGAGTTTGAGTCCAGAGAAGTTTCAAGATGCCGATGAACTAGGTCTGTGGTGAAAGCGAATGAGGATGTAGGCCCCTCTGCTGAGTTGTGTGACCAGCTAAGCTGGGCAGCTTCCCCTTTACATTTGAGGAGATTATTGCAGCTAGAAAAGCTCAGCCCGGTGTTTACTGCTGAAGTTTTCTGGAAGTTCTGAGCCTGAAAGTTAAGTCCTCTCAGGCTATGATGAAGACACAGGAGCAGCAGACCCTCAGTCATGGAGCAGGCCCCACAGAACTCCTTAGTTGAGATGGCAGAACTGAAGGAAGTCAACAGCTGCCTGCTGGTGGAGAACAAATTTCTCACGGGCAGGCTGCCTAACCTAGACAGATACAATCTACAGCTTCCTCTTCACAATTTTTGATGAAATTATTGGGAAAAAAGGATACTTCCGAAATTTCCCTCAGTAGAGGTCAAACTTAGGCAGGATGTAGGAATGGTGGACCAGAAGCTGCTGTTTCAGTGGAAGAGGAGAAGCGCTGTAATATGACGTGAGCGTTCCAGAAGTTCATTTGGCAAGGGGAAGGCGTGGGTGTGTGCACATTCATGATCTACTTTGAGGAGGGAAGCACACAACTGCCCTCAACTGAGAAGAGCCAAACCCCCAGGAGGTAGAGCAATTCATCCGAAAATCTGATTTTTTTCTCCTTTTAGCTAAGAACAAACCTCTTTGAGGTAAACAACATCACTTTCACAGGAGCCGACAATTTCCTGCCTTGCAACAATTTGTTTCATCGTCCTTTATTATCACATCTCAGTTAACACTTGACTTTACATCAAAACAACATTTTGTTAACATTCCTGAATTGAGTGGATGGGGGGGGGGTCCACTATTTTTTCTGAAGTTCAGCTGATCTTTATCGCCCTTTTCATCTGAAGCTTTTGGAAATGAACTGATCGGTCCATTTCTGTCAGCATGGCACTGGCAGCAGATCTGCATCTGCGCAGATGTAGTTTTCTGTCTGCTTAGTTTGCCCCAAATCTGGTTTGATTTTATGCACTCCCTTGGTGCGTGTCTTGCCTATTCCCTGCGTTGTATAATGGGTTTGCCCGCCACTTAATGACCATTCATCAGTTTTGTTGAGCATTTATCCAAATTCCTACACTGCACAACAGTGCCATTCAGCATTCTTTCCTTCCAAACTTGTGCAATGTGAAAGGCATCACAAAGAAGAGCATCCGTGACCTCCAGACTTGAGTACTTGGCTCCACAACATCAACAGTCGATGAGGGTTGTCAGCCATAAGAGGCAGAGAGGTCTTGGCTAGGAGCTGCTGTCTGAGGGCCGATCTTTCTCGGAGTTGACAGCAGCGAGTTTGCCTCTTGTCCTGCGATGGATGGGCATCTCATCCTCAGCACAGCTTCCTAGTCTAACACCCATGGCGTAGCCTCTGGGGCAGCCTCTGGACTGCCGCAACCCTGAGCAGGACCAGCGGTTAAATATAATGGACGGAAAGGTGAGTGGATCTTCACCTCATTGTGCACCAATAACCCCTGACTTTACCAGATGTTCACCTTCCAGGAGTGTGTCAGGTCTCCAGCCTGCATGGGGGCTATTGGCCGCCTTGCTGGCCATTTTGTGTACTGCAAGGCCTGTGCTCCTGCTTCTGTGCTCCTTGCCTTGCCTTCCCCACCTGATCGCTATTATTGCCCTCATTATTGCTTCTGTTTCCCCAATAGCCTGGCTTGTTGGTTTATTACTATAGTATTTAAGTCTTATGGCTATATCCATTTTTTGTCGGATTGTGACCGTGTTTCCCTGCGCCTGGTCCATGATAGTGGTCTCTATTTGTTTTTGCTGACCTTGATTGCTTCTGCGTGTTTCTCTGGATTCTTGACCCCGTGCCTTTTGACTCGTCTTTTGCTCAGCGTTTTTGGATTGTTTGCCATCTCCCTGCCATACATCTGCCCTTTATTAAGTCTACAATTGAGTCCTGATAGTGTGCCTGTTTCCCATCTAGTATTTCTATGAACAAGATTATATGCATAGAAATGGGCATAAAAATGCTATTAATATTTATTACAGTAATTTTTAAAATTACTTTGATGTTAATATCTAGGCCAGCATGGTGCCCCAGCAGGCCTAGATTTGAATCTAGTTTTTGGTTTCAGTGTTCTGGTTTCCTCCCACAGTCCAAAACATGCACTGGTGCCTCTAAATTGTGTGTGTGTGTGTGTGTGTGTGTGTGTGTGTGTGTGTGTGTGTGTGTGTGTGTGTGTGTGTGTGTGTGTGTGTTTTGTGATAGACTAGCATTCCCTCCAGGACGTATCCTGCCTCATGCCCAGTGCTTCCAAGAGAAGTGACCCTACAGCGAATGAGTAACCCATTGACAAGTTTTACTACAGTATATAACATAAATCAGTGTAAATCCAATATCTTCTCTAGATTAATGGGGGGTGGGGCTTATTTTTCAGACTGTCAAAGGTGTCTGTGGCCTACAAAAGGTTAATAGACCTAAGATGGATCAGAGATTTGACCTAGCATACGCATGCTATTCAGGTTCATAGCACAAAAAATTGAAACTATTAATTCTCTTTCCTAAAAGACAGAGCCAGTTTTCTTCTATTCCTGTAATAGTTTCATTGTCTGTCTGAACGTAGGATGAGCTCTGAAAACCAGTTGAAGGAAGGCTTATTTCATGGGGCCTTTTCTGCACCACAGGTGGAAAAATAAACACTTTCTCCTACATGCAGGGAGATGGACGCAACTGGCGAAGCCTGTTGCATCTGTGGGACGGGCGATCCATGCAATAGCATCATTACTCCCAGAAGCCGGGAATGAACTTTTGCAGTCTCCCACAAAGGATGGAATGGGGACTGGGGGCAACCTGTGGCTGGAAATCCTTGCTTTATACGCCAGCCCTTGTAACTCAAGACAGCGTGACTGATGTGTTAATAGCAAGATGGAGGTTAAGCCAGATATAGAGTGAACCATGGCAGCAGAGACAAATGAGAGTGGCAAAACAGAAAAGTACTGATTCTGACTGTTCTGTGTTGTGAGCTGCGGTGGGGCAGCTTTCATAAACCCTCTCCAGCTTTTAAAATGTGTCCAGAACCTCTAAATGAACGCAGAGAACCTACCTTCTCCCTGATCTTTAGACCAAAGTGAGAAGCAGCTCTGCTTTATTTTGAGCTGGTGTATCACAGCGGCTCCGCTTTACACCGATCGGCATGTTTGTTTTGCAGCCGCGTTCGAGGCGAAAGGAAGACGGAGCCCAAATCGTGCCACAGTGTTGGCATCAGCAGCGAGTCCAGTCAGCCATCACATGCAGTTTTAATGCAAACAATGTGAAACACAGTATGGTGACTCTTCAAAAATATAAATACAGTAGCTGTTTCCCCATCATTCCTACTTTATTTACCGTTTCTCAATACCATTAAGGTCACTGACCAAAACACTTTACATTTGAAATACTTTAGCATCTTAGTAGGTCTGCAAATGTTTTGTCTGACTGCACCTAGGCTGAAAAGTCACCAGAACAGACACCAGAACTGCAAATTTGTCACTAGTTCATAGGATGAAATACAAATTTTAAATGCGTTTTTTGGGTCAAAAATGTAATTACCAGTTGCCATTGCTGAATAATTTTAAGGTTACTGACCAAAGTAATATGTGTTTTCACCGATTTCATCTTAATCTCCAAGTAGCCCTGAGCGTATTTTTCATTTCAATACACAAAGATAAGGGCCCCAAATTGTACAAATCCAAAGGATGTAATCTGAATTTTACCTGGGTCTTTTTAATTTGGCTATTTATTTTTTCGAAATAACATATTGCACATCTTATTCTCATAATGTTTTTTTAAACAAGTTAATCCAATAGCCTTAAAAATATTTATTTCTATGCGTCAAGACCGAAATGATGGATGTCGAACAAAATCTCAAAATGTTACATGATGTCAAAATAATGATCGAGTGAAATCTAAATTTTGCCACTGGTGTAATGAGAGAGTGGATGGTGGCCCAGGGCCTGGACAGGAGCAGCACAGCTGAAATAGCATCACGGTGTGAAAAAACAATTAAACAATGCATCTGGATTTCGATCTGCCATTCGTGCAGTAGCTCCATGTATTTGAAAGCCAGCGACAATGTACAAGTGTTCCTCTTCCTTCTTTGTCCTTTAGCAGCAGCAGGATAGCCAACAGAGGATGCTGGAACAAATGTGTTGACCTGTCTACATTCTCTGGGCGGCAGGACACACAACACCAACAGCGTGCATACGATGGGGCTTCAGCTGCTGTCGCCCCCCTAGACAGCATCTAAACAGGCTCTTGTCATTCTTTGTGGTCTCCAGAAGCCCAATGGACACATTGGTGAGGATACAGGGGCTCACTCTGTGTACATACAATAATTCAAAAGACATTTACAGGCTTATATTTTTGTGGGATTGAGGTAAAAAAAAAATGCATGGGATGGGGTAAAATAAAAAGATGTTTTCCAGTCGCTGGAAGGCAATTTTCTTCTCATTTGTCTTTAAAGGATGATATCATTCAACCACAATAGGCAGTTTCTACCCCTGCATTCAGTATGTTTAATGTATGCAAAAAATATAGGGTGGGAGACCACACTTGGTGTATAAGAATTATGGGAGAGTTTCACAACAAAAAGGCCCCAAAGGATATGAACCCAGTGGTGTTTTTCATAATAAAATGTCCTCCTTGATTCTAAATGAGTAGTCGGAATCATGGAGTGGGGCAAGTAAAGCTGTGCAAAAAAAAAGCGTTTTTAATCCTCGACATTGTAAAAGATTCTTAAGCTGCATGTCTTTAACAAAAAAAGGTCTCCTCTTCTGAGTCATGGACCTTAGAAACTGGTTGTTACCTCAGCTGACTCAGCTGGTCTAGGATGTCTCTCCTTTTCCCAAAAATCACACAGCACCCTTGTGGACAGGATCAGCTAGAACAGGAGTGGTGTGCTGGGGATGGTAAACTGAACATGAAGTTGGTCAGGTATCAAAAAGCTTTCTGTCCTGCATGAAATTAGTACAAGGAGACTCAAAGTTGTGTTAGTGCTTTTAACTCCACTCTTGTGTATGCATGGCCAGAAGTATGTAGACACCTGACCATCACCTCCATATGTGCTGGTTGAACCTCCCATTCCAAACCCATAGGCATTAATATGGAGGACCCCCCCCCCCCTTTGCTGCTATTACAGCCCTTGCTGTTCTGGTAAGGCTTTCCACCAGATTTTGGGAATTTGTGCCCATTTGGCCACAGGAGCATCGGTGAGGTCAGGTGAGAAGGCCTGGCCCATGGTCGATGTTCCAATTCACCCCAAAGGTGAGGTTGAGGTCAGGGCTCTGTGCATCCACTCAAGTTCTTCCAAACCATCCTGGGCAAATTATGAGTTTATGGAGCTCGCTTTGTGCACGGGAAGTCATGGTCAAGCTGAAGCAGGAAAGGAGCTTCCCCAAATTGTGGCCACAAAGCTGGAAGCATGCAACTGTCTAGAATGTGGGTGCAGCTGAAAGAGCTCAGTCATTAGACGGGGGGTCCACATACTTTTGGCCATACAGTGCATTTATATACCATCCTTCTCATCAATTCTGGTTGCCCAGAGTTTGAAAGCACTTCAGTTTATGAACCTTATCTTGCCCTGAGGGTCACCATTTTCTCCCCCACCACTGAACAAATGCAGGTCATCTCCAGTCATGAGTCCCCACCATTGTGATCCTTTGCAAGGTGGTGGGTCCTTCTCCGACAAAAGCATGCGTGAGAAGGACCCCCCCCCATGGACATCACATTTCAAACACACTTCTGCATCTTTCTTTCTGCTGTAAAGCTGGCAGCCGTTTTGGAGGGCCATGTACACAAAACAAATGGTGCTCATAATATCCCGATGCAGTTCAAGTCCGGATGCCATCTCACTGTACTCCTGACAAATTCAAATTTGCTCCATTTTTCAAACCGCCGACAAGTCAGAGAGGATAACCAATGTACAGCATTCGCAGGTCCCATGAGCCACCCTAGAAGTGGAAGGCTTGCCTGTCTGTGCTTCACAAAGACTTGTTTATCATCCCTCGCTCGAAAACAGAGTGGTAAAGATACCAAAGGTGTTCTCCGTGCAGCTGGGCAATGCACCAAAAAGACTCCTTTTGACAGGCATCTCCAGAAAATAAATGCAAAGAGACTGATAAAAGGCAAAAGTTCATTGGGGATTGTAGCTCAATGGAGCAGAGCTTCACTCTGTTGAGAATGTGTCTGGGATGGGCAAAAATTCAAAACATCCAGGTAGAGGGAGGAAAGGTGCATAGCTTAAAGGAAAAAATAAATGGATTTCCTGTGCAGCCTTGCCCTCTTTTTTGGATCACCGAAACATCCGTGAAGCCACTGTGAAAGAGCTTCCCCTCTCCTTCAGCCCACTAAGTGAAATATGTCTTCTGTCAAAGAGCCTATATTTTAAACCCTATGTTTTAAACTCTTTTCTTTAAATCCTATAACTTAGAAATGAATTAAAATAAAACATTTACCCAAAAAATGTGAAGAGTTTCAAATAAAAATGCACAACAAAAGCCAAAATGTATAAGGATTGAAAATGATGTTGTCATTCTTTTGTGTGGAGCCACTTTTCCAGCTTAAGGCCTCAAGTGCTCCAAGCACCAATGGAACCACCTTGTTTTCACCTTCCACATTCTCTCTGGTTTTTCTTTTACCCCTGCTATTACTCCATCTTCTAATATTCCCTCTCTTTGATATTTCACTCCCTTGGAATCACCACTGCTGTATTGTCCTCCTCCATTACACCTTGTTAGTTAGCTATTACTGGTTTATCTGTCTGGATGTGCTCTGTTGTTCTCCACCACTCTCTGTGATACGTCACATTTAGGCTGGAGTGTGTCCATCATACTTGCACTGTATGATCCCTGTAGAGGGTCGAGTAGAGGTAGAGGGTCATGTTGAGCTGGAAGTTTCTCCAGTCAATATGACGGATTATGTCAAGCCCTGCACATTTCTTCTCTTCAATTTTCTGACCTGCTGTTGGACACCTGGTGGTGTGATAGTTACTGCAGCACTCTGTTTTCAATTCTCTTAGTACACAGGTTGGTACTAGAGCAGGAATCATATCTACTGCTGATATTTGTCTTATCTACATACAGTTATTGTTGTTATTCAACTTTTCTTTTATTTCATCGACCTGTATAACTAGTTGGCCTGGACAGCATAGCAGACAGCGCTAAAACCTGCAATTTAGGGTTTATTTCCCACTCCAGGAATATCATCACTCTTCAGTTAGAGTCCCTTCAGGCTACACCTGCCTGCCTCCTAAAAGGCACTATCCCTTCTACAGTCAGGTTCACTGACTGGTATCTGAGGAATATCATAAGAATACCAGGAGGGTTTCCTCTATGATGGGAAGACTCCTTTATCAAGAGCTTTGAAGAAAAAGAGAACTCAACTCCAAGCTCCAAACTAGAGAGCACAGGTCAAGGGAATCCCGGAACATTAGATGTTCTTGTCCGTTATTTAACTCTTGCGATAAACAAGAATAGAGATTTTCTTGCAGCAAGTAGACTTTGAATGAGCTGATTAACTCATTTGCAAACCACAGACATACAAAACATGAATACATCTAACCTGGAAGTACTTGAGTGCTCATTTTAACATAGTCCTGCCCAATTATATTATACTGCATACTGATACCTTCTGCAATAAATGCAATTCCCATTCTAAACTATTTTGGTGCTATCAGCTTATGATCTCATATCAGCTTATGATCTCATATCAGCTTATGATCTCATTTCAACTGAATCATGTGTCTGGGTCTTCTACACTGCCCCTGTGGTCCTGGCACTGGGGGTAGAAGAGGGTGAACTCTAATTGCTTTCCTACTGGACATTCCAAAACACACAAACATGGTGTCGATGAACAGCTGGATGCACTCTGTCTGAGACCATCAGCCTTCTTGAAGTTCTGCCAAGGAAATGCTTCTTCACTACAAAAGCTCCCATGTTATGGGTGGCTGCAACGCTCCTAAATAGAGGGCCTGCTGGGAGTTTGCGGTGAGTTGAGGGCAGCTCAACTCTCCCATAGAACATAGCTCCTCTGAGGCTGAAGTATTTTGTCCATCAGGTGTGTCCACATCAAGTCCAAGTTTAAATTTGTAGTCAATGTAACTAGGCGAACTGAGGGTTTACACTGTGTTAAACGTTTTCAGCCATCCCTCACTGTTGCTGAAACATTGGAGCAGTCTTTTCATGCCTGCGTGTTGTGTCTGTGGGGTAACAGCAGAGTCTGGGCTTCACAATGGAGGGCAGTATGCTTCTTCTCTAATGGAACCCCATTTACCCTGATTACATTATCTGGTTCAGTCCACTAGCAGATCTCAACCTTTTTTTCTGCCAATATTAAGGCACACAATGGACTAAAAGAAATAGTTTTTTCACTGAACTAAAATGAAATTAACAAAAGAAATGGAAGGAGGAATGGCTGACTTGTCCATTCAAGTCCAATATTAATTTCAGTTCAGATCATATTCTATATTTTTAAAGAGCATGCTTCTCACTCAGTGACACAAAGCCCAGAACAAAAGACTATGAGACACGGTAGAAGCAGATATAAAGTAAGCCTGTAGATAAAAGGTTAGCTATATATTTAATGACTATAAAATCTACACTAGCTAGAAAAACAATAAAGAAAGCCAGCTGGCAGCCAAGGAGAGGAAAACAAAAAAGGAGAAAGTTGCATGCAGGTACAGGTATGCTGATCTTATCCACCATGGCACGCAGCCATTAGTTTCCTATCAACATGAAGTGCTGGCGTTACAGCCTCATCGGGGGGAGGGTCACGCACTCTAAACTAACTGTGGCTCCAGCACCGCCATACAATACTGAGAAACACAAAAAAATAAGCAAAAGGGAATTAGCAAGTGACCACATAAACAGACTAGAGAATTCTGCAGTAGAAGACAAGACGCATAGGCGAAGGCATGCAGGATGCAACATTAGTCATGTTGACTACGCCAAGACAAACAGATAACTCTTAAGCCTGTATTTAAAGGATGCAACAGAAGGGGCATTCCTGGCAACTCCGAAGCTTACTTGCTTTATACCTAAAGGGACACCCTCCTACTATAATCTTATTAATAGTAGGTACTTTATGATGGCCAGCAAATACTTCATTCTAGGGAATAAGAATCAATGATATCACTAAGGCAAAACATAGTAATACCAGTTACAGCTTTGAAACATTTTATATCCTGCTCTAAACTTAACTGGAAGTAGTATCACTGTTTGGCTATTATTTGCTCATTTGGTGGGCATGGGTTCACACTTGTGAGAAGGAGGAGAGGCTTTTTACTCTTAAAAATAATTTACATAATCAGCAGTTTTACTGGTTTTTTATAGTCATACAGTTAATGTCAAAATTCTTTCTTAAATACAACAACAGGATCAGACTTGGAATTTGACAAACCAACTATTTTCTGCATCAATTTATGGTTATGCTGTAATGTCATTCTTACTTTTTGTTTGTGACAAACATCTTCACAAAAAAAGTTTATTTTAAATGTGTTTAAAATTAAGTAAAAATGAGTTAACTTATGAAGCTAACACACAAATTTGGTTGCAAAATGGTCCATTAAGTTCTTTATACACTCCCCAGCCAAAAAAGTCACGCACTATAATATTTTGTTGGACCGCCTTTAGCTTTGATTGCGGCATGCATTTGCCGTGGCATCGTTTCAATAAGCTTATGCAATGTCACAACATTTATTTCCATACAGAGTTGCATTCCTTTTTGCCAAGATCTTGTATTGATGATGGATGGGAGAGTTGGAGCGCTGCGTACAGTCTTCTCTAGCACATCCCAAAGATTCTCAGTGGGGTTAAGGTCTGGACTCATAACGTTGCTGAACCTAGACCTGACCAAATGAAGGAACCCCACATCATAACACTAAGTTAAATTCAGGTGGTGACTTTTTTTGACCAGGCAGTGTATATAGAAGCAATCCAGCCACAAGGGGATGCACAAACTAGTGTATTTCTTTGTGCCGGTCCCAAGCCCGGAGAAATGGAGAGGGTTGCGTCAGGAAGGACATCCAGCGTAAAAATTTGCCAAACCAAATATGTGGACAAAAATACAAATTTCCATATCGGATCGGTCGAGTCCCGGGTTGACAACGACCGCCACCAGCACCGCTAGCCGACAGGGTGCTGGTGGAAATTGGGCTACTGTTGGCCGAAGCAGGAGAAGAGGCCGAAGGAAAAGAGGAGGAAGGCATGTCCGGAGGAAGGAGGAGTGGAGGAAGGTTAAGAGAGTGGACGTGAGGGTAGGAACTTTGAATGTTGGTAGTATGACTGGTAAAGGGAGAGAGCTTGCTGATATGATGGAGAGAAGGAAGGTTGATATATTGTGTGTGCAAGAGACCAAATGGAAGGGGAGTAAGGCTAGGTGCATCGGAGGGGGGTTTAAACTGTTTTACCATGGTGTGGATGGGAGGAGAAACGGGGTAGGGGTTATCCTGAAGGAACAGTATGTCAAGAGTGTCTTGGAGGTGAAGAGAGTGTCTGACAGAGTGATGGTTATGAAACTGGAAATTGATGATGTGATGATAAATGTTGTTAGTGCATATGCCCCGCAAGTTGGGTGTGAGATGGATGAGAAAGAAGAATTCTGGAGTGATATGAATGAAGTGGTGAAGAGTGTACCCAAGGGAGAGAGAGTGGTGACTGGAGCGGATTTCAATGGGCACGTTGGTGAAGGGAACAGAGGAGATGAGGAGGTGATGGGTAGGTATGGTGTCAAGGAGAGGAACGCAGAAGGTCAGATGATAGTGGATTTTGCAAAAAGGATGGACATGGCCGTGGTAAACACATATTTTAAGAAGGAACACAGGGTGATGTACAAGAGTGGAGGAAGATGCACACAGGTAGATTATATCTTATGCAGGAGGGCCAGACTGAAGGGGATTGTAGACTGCAAAGTGGTGGCAGGGGAAAGTGTAGTTAGGCAGCATAGGATGGTGGTTTGTAGGATGACATTGGAGATCAAAATAGAAGGAGAGTGAGGGCAGAACCAAGGATCAAATGGTGGAAGTTGAAAAAGGAAAACTATAAGGTGGAGTTCAGGGAGGAATTAAGACAGGCATTGGGTGGCAGTGAAAAGTTACCAGTGAGCTGGGCATCTTCAGCAGAAGTGGTAAGGGAGACAGCTAGAAAGGTGCTTGGTGTGACATCTGGACAGAGGAAGGAGGACAAGGAAACCTGGTGGTGGAATGAGGAAGTACAGGAGAGTATACAGAGGAAGAGGCTGGCGTAGAAGTTGGATAGACAGAGAGATGAAGAATGTAGACAGGAGTACAAGGAGATGACGCGTAGGGTGAAGATAGAAGTGGCAAAGGCTAAAGAAAAGGCGTATGGTGAATTGTATGAGAGGTTGGACACTAAGGAGGGAGAAAAGGATCTGTACTGATTGGCTAGGCAGAGGGACTGAGCTGGGAAAGATGTGCAGCAGGTTAGGGTGATAAAGGATAGCAATGGAAATGTACTCACAAGCGAGGAGAGTGTGTTGAGCAGATGGAAAGAGTACTTTGAGGGGCTGATGAATGAAGAGAACAAGAGAGTGAATGTTGGATGATGTAGGGATTATGAATAGGGGAGTGCAATGGATTAGCAAGGAGGAAGTTAGGACAGCTATGAAAAGGATGAAGAATGGAAAGGCTGTTGGCCTAGATGACATACCTGTGGAAGCATGGAAGTGTTTAGGAGTGACGAGAGTGGAGTTTTTAACCAGATTGTTTAATGTAATCTTGGAAAGTGAGATGATGCCTGAGGAGTGGAGAAGTGTACTGGCACCATTTTTTAAGAATAAGGATGATGTGCAGAGCTGTAGTAACTACAGAGGGATAAAACTGATCAGCCACAGCATGAAGTTATGGGAAAGAGTAGTGGAAGCTAGGTTAAGAAGGGAGGTGACGATTAGTGAGCAGCAGTATGGCTTCATGCCGAGAAGAAGTAGTACAGATGCAATGTTTGCTCTGAGGGTGTTGATGGAGAAGTACCGAGAAAGTAAGGAGTTGCATTGTGTCTTCGTGGACTTAGAGAAAGCATATGACAGGGTACCTAGAGAGGAGCTGTGGTATTGTATGAGGAAGTCGGGTGTGCCAGAGAAGTATTTAAGAGTGGTACAGGATATGTACAAGGACAGTGTGACAGTGGTGAGGTCTGTGGTAGGAGTGACGGATGCTTTCAAGGTGGGGGTAGGATTACGTCAAGGATCAGCTTTGAGTCCTTTCTTGTTTGCAATGGTAATGGACAGGTTGATAGATGAGATCAGACAGGAGTCACCGTGGACTATGATGTTTGCGGATGACACTGTAGTGAGAGTAGGGAGCAGGTTAAGGAGACCCTGGAGAGGTGGCGATATGCTCTAGAGAGAAGAGGAATGAAGGTCAGTAGGACTAAGACAGAATACATGTGCATAAATGAGAGGGAGGATAGAGGAATGGTGAGGATGCAGGGAATAGAGTTGGCGAAGGTAAATGAATTTAAATACTTAGGATCAACAGTCCAGAGTAATGGGGAGTGTGGAAGAGAGGTGAAGAAGAGAGTGCAGGCAGGGTGGAGTGGGTGGAGAAGAGTGTCAGGAGTGATCTGCGACAGAAGGGTACCAGCAAGAGTGAAAGGGAAGGTCTACAAGATGGTAGTGAGACCAGCTATGCTTTATGGGTTGGAGACGGTGGTACTGACCAAAAGACAGGAGGCAGAACTGGAGGTGGCAGAGTTAAAGATGTTAAGATTTGCATTGGGTGTGACGAGGATGGACAGGATTAGAAATGAGTATATTAGAGGGTCAGCAGAGGTTGGACGGTTTGGAGACAAAGTCAGAGAGGCGAGATTGCGTTGGTTTGGACATGTGCAGAGGAGAGATTCGGGATATATCGGGAGAAGGATGCTAGGGATGGAGCTGCCAGGCAAGAGGAAGAGAGGAAGGCCTAAAAGGAGATTTATGGATGTGGTGAAGGAGGACATCCAGGTGGTGGGTGCGACGGAGAAAGATTCAGAGGACAGGAAGAAGTGGAAACAATTGATCCGCTGTGGTGACCCCTAACGGGAGCAGCCGAAAGAAGACGAAGAAGTGTATATAGAAGCAATGTCTAGGTTACAGTTTCTTACTATTTATTAATAACTTATAATGCATCATTAATGACTCCTTTGGAGGAAAAGTAGGTACATGGTCCTCTTGTCCAGGGTACCAAATCTACACTGTGCGAAAGGCAACACAAAAATGGAAGGAGATTATAAAAATGTAAATAATAAAATAATAAAGTTTAAATTGTCCTTCATTAGAAAAAGCTGAAGACTGCAGAAGTCTGGAAGCAATGAAAAAAAGAAAAAAAAATGCTTTCTAAGAGTCAAGAGTCATATTTATACTATCAATATGAAAAATGTAAAATATTGTCCCAAGCAAAGTGACCTACCAACATATCAGCATTCATTCGTGAAATAACATCTAATAAACACCTTTTTGGTGCAAATGATCAAGTGTATGAATCCCCATTTGTTCATAACTGAAACTTTTTTACAGTTCTGCCAGATTATGAATATTATCTTCTATCATTATATATTGACTATTATTTGTATTAATAATTCTGTACCTCTTGCAGAATCTTATGTCAGATAAATGGCTTCTCTCCTTGAACCACGTGCACCAGGGTGTAACACCAGTCAGATAGCAAGCTAAATCTTTAGTTAATGATTTTCAGCTGGATGTCAGTAAACCTCTTTGGAACGTCCTCAAAAAATGTGCGTTACCTTCAATTTATTTCTGCAAAGATGCAACAGTGTCATTGTTCAAGCGCAATATTTCAAACGCACACATTGTTTCCACATTGCTGTTGTATTCTAAAATTTTTATCATGTATGTATTTGTGACCATTCTGCACACTGCAGTCTAACATACACAGACTCTGAAATGTCAGAAAACCAGCATCCATCCAGGCCAGTGGTGTTCAGCAGGTCCAAGAGACGAAACCTGCTAGTATTCAAAGGCATGACAGGAACTTAACCCCAAAACAGGGGCATTATTCTCAGTCCAAATCCGCAGTTGCTCAGAAAAGTATTATTGGGCCCTCATCTGCGAAACAGTTCAGTATTAGATTTTGCTTTTAGGCTGGGGAGCCGGTGACGTTCGCTGCAAGATGTGCGTCTGCAAAATAAGACGCATCAGTTACGGATTAAAAGGCAGGGCAGGTGGAGAATGAGCTGTCACTGTCTGGACATACAGCGGTCACCAGCACTTTTTTGCAAACATTAAAACCTGCCACCACATACTTTTCCTAATTTGGAGAACAAATAAACCAATTCTTCGAAATACCACAGAGAATTCCCGAAGGATCGTTTTCTATGTAATTGCGTAGTTAAAAAGCCCGCCTTACAGATGGGAGGAAAAAGTCTTTTTTTGCTCAAGTGTACGCCTAACGTCCTGACTCAAGCATTCATAAAATTCAGCCAATACAAGTCGGAAAGTTGTGGCTTTCCTTTGAAAGATTTTTCTAGCTTCACGTGCCTCTCACCCTGCGCTCGCCGTGACACAACAGGGCCTATCGAAAACAGCATTTTTCCAGTATTCCTACCAAGTATTCCATCTTCATGCAAAAAAAACCTCTGTGCAATAAGGAAGCTTTTTTGTAAGGCAAAATCCAGTACAAAGAAATGGGACCAAAAGCTCCATACATCCTGCTCAAATGATCCATGCTTCAGTGACCCTCAGGAATCTGGACCAAAGAAACATATTCGACATTGCTTCTAAGAATTAGGACTAAACAAAGGTGTCACTATAGAGTTTAGGTGCCATCATTTATTCCAGTCCTTCCCAGATCAACAAGTTTGAAGGGGCAGCTAATGTGGCTGCTTTTCCCTTTGCTCAAATACACTTCATTTAAGTTTTTCACAGCTTTGTGGAGTTTGCAAAACCTTCAGATAATAGCAACTATGCTGGTTTTTCCTTTATAGAAATGTATTCACATTTTATTACTTTTCACAAGACCCTGAAGTTGTAACTTGAGATGCAATGGTGGCAGTAAGGCTTCAACGGTAAGAGTCTGGCCCGTGTCCTTAACCTGAGGACAGAGGGTGAACGGTCGACTAGACAAGACAGCTTGAGCTTGAACTAAAGCCCCAGAACCTCATGTTTGTCGAATAGGGTTAGATCCTATCTCCAAGCCACACCGTGGCATTGCAAAGGACTATCTGCAGCAACAAGGGAAATAGTTCAGTGGCAGCCTTTGTGAAGATAAAGCTGATCCCATGCAGTGTAGAACTACTTAGCCACTGGTGTCCAAGAAGGGAAATGCAGAGGAATGTGTGCTTTTCAACACTCAGAGGGAGATGCTATCATTTTCAAAATAGCTACCAGGAGTCTGAGAGGAAAACGTGTTTTCTTATCAAATTCTCTTTGTTATTAAATAAGACCGCTTGACCATCTTGGAATGAGCGACAGCGTAAAGAGCAAAATCTCGCTCTAAATCTGGGAAATATTTTAATTCAAAAGTAGGAATGCATTAATTGATGCATTTGGTTCTTAGCAGACATTTCTGTCCGAAGCGTCTTGTTTTGTTTGATGCCTGGTTATGGTACAAGTGCAATTTTGGGAGTGGACTTTGTTCAAGGGTATGACTGCAGTGGCACAGCACAAGAATTGGAACAGCAACTTTCGCCTTGCAAGTCCCTGTCCTTAAGCATTAAACCACTGCCAGTCTAACATTTGTATAAACAGTTGCAAAATTTCTCACAGCAGCTATTAAAGAGATGATCGTGGGAAAACAGTAAAACACACAGTGCATGCACAGTACTGGGGTTATGAAGGTAGTACATAAGAACCAGCACCTTAAATAACCCAGAAAACATCTCTGTAGGCATGCACTCCTAAAGGCTTAGGGCCTTTTCATGTGAAGGGTTTTACTGATATTTTTCCAAGCTTGCATCCAAAAGGAATTCATGACAATTCGAAGAAAGGAAACTTGACCCAAAGGAGACGCCAAGAAAGTGCAAAAAAAAGGTCTCCGATCATGGGATTGATAAGCAGTTTGTTCTTCTCATTTTCAAAGGGAACGTTTCGACGAGCCTGAAGCAGATTTGCAGGCACAAGTAAGGAAGACCCAGGAGACAAATGAAGCCTGTGAAGCCATGTCCTCTGAAAAGCTTGTTATGCAAACCCCACTCCATGCTTCAGAGACTGGAAAGTTGGGAATCATCGTGGAAAGAAATCTTCTGCTTCTAAATGGTTTTTTATTTCTAATCTGCTGTTACATTTTGTTTTTTTTCCATCTACCCAAAATCTTCAGCAGCAGCGCGAAATGTTGATTTTGACTGCAAACTCGGGATCACAAAGCTCACAGATGGCAGTCTAAGCCAGCATCGCTGACCCATAGGCAAAATACGGTTGTCCAGATGTTCTCTCTATTTGCACAGCTGAAAAATGAATAGATCATAATTTCTGGCATATGAGTATGAGTTGAGGGTGTATAATTGCTGTAGGATTAATTATATTAAATGTTATTTATTACATCCTAAATGTAACTGCAACTGAGCAGCTGGTGCCAGTGTTAGATCACCTAGGGCTGAGCAATTGACTGAAAACTCAGCTGTCAGAAAACCACCACAAGCGAATCCATACCTCTCAGTCACACAGGTTCTCGAGAAAGACAAGGTTCCAGGTGAGCAGGGCTGGCCAGCAACTATGGATTCCGGCCTGGTGTATTAGCTGCTAACAGACTTCGTGCACTGGAGGTTTATATGCTGACGGCAACGGAATGTCCAGGGCTGTTGTCATGCAAAATTTCCTTAACTTCATCACAGAAGCCTTCATACGTCCTCCTGAGGCCAATGATGGAGAAGCAAGCCAGCTTCTGTGGATGAATACCCTCTGACCTACCAGCCTGCCCTGCGCTTTCAGCTGCTCGAGACCTCCACCTGCATCTGATGTTTCTACCGCGTGTTGGGCTCATCGGGTGCGTCCGCACGGTTGCACCTCACCTCTCCCTACATTTGCAGACACGTGGAGCTGCTCTGCAAGCAATTTCTAAATCTGGATGTGATTGAGATGTGGGCAACACTTTCTTGAAAGGAATAAACACTGTCAATTATATTTAAAAAAAAAAAACCATCTCGCACCGCAGCACGTTCAGAGTTTCTTGGCGTCAGGAGGAAAACTGCGTACCGTCCATTAAAACAACAGGGGTGCAATGCAGTTAGCGCATGTAGCAGTTAAATATCTCAGTTTAGCAAACCACTGCTTTCCTCTTCGCCCGAAAATAATTGCGCTGGGCGTTGTTCCGTTTTGTTTTGTTTCCTTGTTTCTCTTTTACTTCTCAATTCGACTTCTGGGCTCATAATAAATTCAATTCGGGAGAAAATTAAAGCGGTAAAGGAAAGCCAGGAGTGTCGAAGCGGTCGTTTCTTTAGGGTGTTTCACATAGCACAAGACCAACTGCAAAAACAAGTGTTTTTTGGTTATCTTTAAAGGAGACATAAGATTTGAGCAAATTTTCCTTCTCCCTGTTCTTGTTAAACCCCAACCCAACGTTAATAGAATGAAGTTATAGAATTCATAATTAAAATTAGAATTGTAATTGAAAAAATGGAATTGTTATTATAATTCTATAAAATTATAGAATGCAGGCTGAATATTCTTGAAGGGGTTTCAACGGGTAGAAAGGGCGGTGAGTGTGTTGGTGGAGAGGGCGCTACGGTGAAGAATAGGTGGTGCGTTGTGTGAATGGGTGGTGCAGTGGTGGAGGGGAGCAGCTCTGGGACGCCTGAGCCGCGGTTGAGCCTTCTGGAGGTGTCGTGGGCCTAACTCGACGAAACACCGACGAAGGAAGGTGCCCACTTGACAACCCCGATGAGATACTGCACCATCACCGCACTACGCCGAGTCTGTATTTGTAGTCAGTTGGTGTTAGTATTGGGGAAATGCTAGCCATTGCATAGCGGCTAGGCAGGCGTTCTGTGGGTTGACTGTGGGGTTGCCGTGGTGGTTAAGGCCCAGGGTGAGGTACAATGGGGCCTAGGGGAAGGCTAGGTGGGAAGTGGGTCCCCTTTATAGTGCGAGCTCCTTTATTAGCACCGTGTTTGATATGAATCTGTAATCGGCAAAGGAAATTCTCCATTTTATCTTAATGGGTCACACATTAAATTTCTTTTGTAAATATGTGGATGGTCAAGGTGTTCGAGTTTTGCTCGGGAGAATGAACATTTACGGGGCAGGGGAAAGAACTGTGGAAGGTCTGGAGACTCTTCTGGAGCAACACTACGCTAAGCGGTCGTATCTGTATAATTCTAACGTTTTCACCCTTTTTCTTTTTTATTTTATGTGGACACATTTGCAATATCTGGTGTGTTGTTTCTGTCTCTGTATCACTGTGACCCAGCGCTGTTCTGTGTTTGACAGAAAACAACCCATGTATGGGAACAGCAACGTGTCAGCATGATTTCAGGTTACCTCAGGCTACCTCGACTGGGTTTATGTCCAGTAACGTGAGAAGATGGCCTCCTCTGGTTGCTTTCAGACTTCCATAACACAGGCTGCCTTTACCACTGCTTCACCCCAGTACCCCAGGGGCTCCTCAGCAAGTCCAGATGCAGCCAACAAATGCTTCTGCAACCTTTCAGCAGCTGTCTGGTGTGGCCGCTGCCTCTGTGAGGGGCACAGCTCTTGCCTGAAATGCTGGAAAATCCTTGCTGTTCTTAAACCTGCCGCTGGCACCTCTCAGTGTTGTTGAAAAACGCCGCAGCCACGTGGATGGGAGCGCCTTACCCAAGAACAAGCAGTCGGCACAGCAAGTGCCGCATCTAAATTTAGCTTCTATTTCCTTTTGTTTTTCTGGTTTAGGATGGTGACGGATAGACATTTAAAGCTAATTTTTCTAAGTGTAATTTTTACTACGCTTCCAGCCACGAGAATAAATTCAGCTTTCGCTTTGCTTTCAGTCGTGGGAAAGCATTCGAGGTTCCATAGTGTGAGGAGATGTATAACCTAAGCCTCACGATGCAATCCATCACTGGAGCATAAAATCCATCTTCTAGGAGTTTTATGTAACACAATTCCATCCACGCCTGATAATAATTTATTCAATTCAGGTACAGATTCACATGTACGTTTGGTAGGTTCATCAAAGCATGGCTCTAAGTGACTGTCTTGCATGCATTTCTCTAGATGGAATGACCAAAGAGCAGCAGATAGCACAGGGGTCAGCGCTACTGCATCACAGTCAAAAGGACCCAAGTTCAAATTCTGGTTTGTCTGTGGAACCCCTGGTCAAGGATCTTACTATGAACTGCTTGCAAAAAGCATCTCAATAAATCGTGACAATGTAATAATGTCAAAGGCTCTTGATGGACATTATTAAGCCTGGCTAATGTAAATATAGAGACAAATGTGCATTTAGGAAAAGTTTGTTGTTTGGGTCTGACGTTATAGTCATTCCAGGACCACCATGGTAGGGAACCCCATACATAGTTCACCATTTATAACTTTCTTTGTGGTGGGTATGTTGCTTTCTATCTTTGGTGCTTGTATATTTTTCAGTGCCAGGTTCCATAACCTATGGATGATGTCCTCAGACTGCAATACTAAACAAGTCTGATAGTAACTGCAGCATCTGTTCTATCTTCTTTTCTCTTTACAGCTTGACCAAGAAATCTTAAACAATATTTTGATGCATTATTAATGAGGGAAATGCGAGCGCCATGATAATATTGGCACAATTAAATGTGATGCTGGCGATAAACCAGTAAATAATCCTAAAACAATGCCACATCCCATGTTCTTCCTCCCTGTGGGCCTTGCAAACTGGACAGAGGCTTGAGGATGCATACCTCTGCCAGACTGCACCCTGGTGGGCTTTGCCCATGTGGCCTGCACATGTTTCCAAGTGCCTGGAGTTTTGCAAAGCAACCTAGGAGACAGCCCCTACGTTGGACTTGACACCCCCGCTCTCGGATGCGGCCAGCACTCTATTCCTACCTCGGCAGTTGCTTGAAGAATCTTGTTCCTCCCTTTATCATTTAAACATGTATTTTTTTTTATATATGTTTATACTTTTATTGAATTTCCAGGGCACATTTCAATTTTGACTTCCTAAAGTGTTTCACATGGCTCACACAAGAAAATCTTGTTCCCTACAAGGAATTCTTCTTGCCCAGCATAAAGGATAGAACTTTTCCATGCAATGTTGTGGTCAGCTTTCCAGACCTTTTCAGCTCTTCTACCAGGGTCCCACAGAGCCTGATGGGCAGACCCTTCTTAGGCTACAGCATCTGGAAATGTTTTCTGTCCTTGAACCTGGACTACAGAAGCCCTCCTAATGGCAATCACATACGCCACCGTATGCAACCTCTTTCCCACCTGGCCCGATAGCAGCTCAGCAGGACACTCCAAGTGATGTAACCCATGTGTTTTTCCTCTGCATTATTGGCATACCTGACTGCCTGGAGACCACAGACCTCCCTCTGCTAGACTCCTTAGTGTGGCATCGGTGCCAGATCCACTGCGCTCCACCAGACAAACATTAAACTGCGTGATCACTGGGTCTAAGTCTTAGCTAAATATTTTGCTCATGTACCTACAGATGCCATATTTTTGAATGCTATGCAGTGCTATATGTGCTATTGTGCTTTCACTTTGTTCCATCATGTGGACAGACCCTCGTGCTCTTGCATGCTTCAGTTTATAGCATTTATCATGTTTGATAAACATAACTGTTCACTGTTTCTATCATAACTTGCTACTATTTTTTTTCAATTCTATTGATAGTATTATATTATTTTGTTCAGAATGCTTATAAATTTCGTATTTTTTCAGACTGTTCAAAATGGGGAACAAACATTGGGGGGGGGGGGTGAACACTTTCTAACTGTTCTCCACATCTGTCCAAGTTCAGGGTGACAGACGGTCTCACCTAACATGTTTGTATAATTCAGGAGTCAAAAGGTTCTGCAAAACAACTATCCAAACACAGCAGTGGGATAGCTTTAGAGATTAAATTTTTGTCAGGTTTAATTCATGCCATGAGCATGACTGTGATTTATGGTGAACATTTGAAATGTTCTCAATGTGCCATGCAACTCTTTTCAGATATTCAGGTGTTTTCTTAATGGCATCTGGTTGGCGGACATAGGAGTGGTCCATTTAAGGTTGCAGCTATTTGAGAATCTGAGCGCCAGGGATCTTTGCCCAGGATTTTTCGTGATTGCCTGGAATTAATTCTGAGCTTTCCAGTCATGCGGTCTTTGTTTAATGTGACAAATTTGTATTTTAAATGCTTTTCTTACATAACCCTTGGAAGGAAAAGTTGGAACCACAAGGGGGATAGGCATTCCCCAATGTCAGAGCTGTCTCATCCAAAGCAATTCAACCACTACGACCATCACTGTTGTTCTCCTTACGCCTTGCCTGCACTGATGCCGGTAGGAGAAGATGGATGGGGGGAAAGACATCATCTTCAGGTTGTTTTGCTGGGTCCTTTAAAAGGTCAGGAAAGCTTAACCAAAAGAACAGAGCGGTTGCAGAGATGAGCTTTCTTCCTAGCAAGTTCAAGAGTGCTGCATCGAAGAGGACTACTTTCGGATGCAGAGGAGGAAAAGCTGGTCCTGGCATGCATGAATTAGATGAACTGGTGTCAGAAAGGTGGCTGTGGAACAAGCGCAAGCCAAGAATCGGCTATCTATCCAAAAGGCTCCTCACAGCTCCTCATGGCTCCTGCTTTTCATAGAAGACAATAAACCACGACAGTCACAAAGTGCTCCCCTCCCTTACCGCACACAGTGACACAAGCCAAAAGGTTGTATTTGCATTATTTTAAAAGGCCACACAATGTGCTTACCTCACAGATGGAGCTGTCAGTCATCACGATGAGCTGTTTTCAGCATCATATAACTTAGCAGGCACCTGTAGTGGACACAAGTTTAACTCTCGAAGAGGGGGTTGATGCTATGTAGAGAGAAATAATCGACAGGGTCTTTAGTTTAGTCAGCATTTTTTCCATAAGGTGTACTTACAATTGGGTAAATATTTGGTGATCAGGTATATTTTTGTGCCATAGAGTGAAAAATTTTTATGGCACTTTGAGACTAACAAGTGAACACGGATTTTTTTCACCTGTCACCCATCCCTGAGCTTCCCAGGGAGCGGCTCTTACTTAGACCTCCAAATGTGTACTTTGACATTAGTGCTCCGTTTTTCAGCTGCATATTTTGAAACAAAAAGCTAGTGGATAACAGCAGCTCCCACTCCCTTGTCCTGGAGAAGTAACTCAGCCTCTGCTCTTCCAAATCTAGGGCTACACTTCATCCGCCTGAAGGCTGGAGATCTCAGGACTTTCCGAATTCCGAATCTGTGTTTTTCGTATCGATGTGCTGACATTTTTGACCGCTGCTCACCTGCTTCGTCCACACAGCGGCTGCGTAGAACATCTCAGTGGAGCAAATACGGACTTTCCAAGGCACTTTCTCACGCACTGGTTGTACCTGCAAATATTTTCTTAAGCATCGCTTGCTATAAATAAAAACTAGATGACCAATTAATATGGTTCGTTTTAATAAAATTAGGGAACACGAATCCCAGTGCGTTCAAGTCCAGTCCTGCTTTGTAGAAGGGAATCTTTGCAGTGTGGGTGTTGGCCTTAAAAAAAACAATTATGGAGGCTTTGCCCGAACGTCTCCTTTGTACGGTGATACTCGGCCAAGAAGGTGTCTGCCATGCTTGTCAAACAAAGGCCGTCTGTGTTTGGCCACAAAGGGAACTTCTTTCCTTACCACTTTGCATACTTGTTGTCATAGATCTTAAAGGATTTATGCAGGGTTTTTTTGATGGTTTCAAACATTAAGGCTCTCAGTTTACTGGAGATGACTTTGTGGTCACTGCATATCGTGTGGCTTGCATTGCTTCATTGGGAGGAACCCTCTTTTCCACCGTCGACCAGGATGGACTGACGTTTCAGAAATTTCAATCTAAAAATTGTATCTAAGCTAAATTTAGATTAAAACTACGGCGCCTAAATGAATTTGCTAGTCTTTACAGGCCTTAGGGCACGCAACTCTTTGCCTCTGCTGTAGGTCTATGTCTACGTACGTTTACATGTACAGCATTCATTCAGCAGACACTTGGAGAAAAATTGTGCACAGTTCAGGATGTATAAGATTTAAAATTTTACAGCAGAACATCTGCAGATTTAACTCCTCAGATAAAACAGATGAGGGGATTCATTTTGGGTGTTGCGTTAGATACATGGACTAGAATTTGTCAAGACCCTTGAGCTATCGATTGGATTTGAATGTCATCAAAGAGGTGTGCAGATGTATTAACAAACAAAACTTATTATTTTACAATTAATAGCAGTAATACACCGGGTTCATGAAAAATTAACCATGGCTGTAACTGGTGAGGCAGCTTCGCAGAGGAACTTTTTATTCTTTGCCTCATATCATTGTGAAGGGGGGAGAAGGTTTTAAGGTAACGGAGATTCTGGCAAATCTGTTCAGCCGTCAGTTCTTTGCTTCCTTCTACGCCGAGGTTGCAGTCTACAAACACCGGCTTATGGTGGAGGAAGGCCACAAAAAAGCACGCTCGTTTTTCCATGGGTTAGGTGGAGCTGGCCGTGAACTCGCATCCCATCCTGTCATGCAAAAGACTCCTTGGAAGAAACTTCACGTTTCAAGAATTCCAAGCTTACGATTGGCTTCAGAAAAACAGCAGCCACACCCAGAAGGCTTTATTTAATAACTGCAGGCTTCTGTGAGATTTGGATGCAGACTTACCTTTTTGTATCTTCCAAGCTATCAGTGAAGACCTTTTGGCCGGCACAATGGAGAAGATGTGGAGACGGTCCAGTTGTAATATTGCAGCAAACCCTCCCACCTTTTTCATCATTCCCAGGAATCACTCTGCATTACTTGCCATTTTAGATAAGTGCGCATCCTGACAGCCATATGGTTGTCTTTAAAGGTCATAAAAACAGCAGCTGTCACAGAAAGCCATCGGAATTGAGCACAGGTGGGCGGAAGGGTGCACAAGATGCACGGGGGGCAGGGGGGACGGGAAGAGAAGAAGAAATCAGACAAAGAAAACACAACACATGCTGGCTAAGTGAAAGTCTGAGATCCCTCCTTGGCACCGCCAAGGCAAATAACAACTGTGGGCCTCGCATTGCATGAACATTGCTTGAGAAGAGGAGACATCCCTCTGAATAAAGTAATGATTTAGGAGGATGTTTTTGGATTTTAGGGGGGCTGAGTTAGACAAGAGTTAGACTGCAGATGCAGGGTCTTCAGGTTTGCCCACGATCCAGAGAAGTTGCTGAAGGTGAAAGAATAGGAGGAGTACAGTTATAATCCTGTTTAATCCTGACTGAACAGGAAGGATGGGTGTGGGAAGCTTTAGTTTTTCATCTACAGGCAGATGTGTGGTATCCATAACCTTGGAAAATGATATGCAAATGTTACAAGGACACCGCAGGGGATGGGCTGAGTGAAACAATTGCCAAACTTCTGTAGAAGTTCAGGCTCGCTGGTGCTGTTGCCAAAATAAGACATGGACTTAAGACATCATCCTAGCACCTCCCACAGGTAGCTGCTCCGCAATGTTCTCCGCACGTCGGCTTCCGAACACCACCCATCGTCTTTTGCGTAGATGTGTCTGCAGAGCAGATTTCGCCCTGTGAAGACATCAGTCTTTCCACAGAAATATGACCACTTCATCCTACAGGCTTCTGCCAGAGTGTTCATAAATCAAAAGGTATGCTGTGTATAATTACAGGGAATTTCTTCCATAAACTGAAAAGTTATTTGAAAAAAATCCTTTTTTTTTCCTGCTCTTCCTGCGAAATTTGTGCAAGATTACGTCTTGCAGATTTCACACCTTTCTGCACCATCTGATACCAAAAGGGTACAAAGCGCATGCCGTAGCATTTCAGTTTTGTGGTAACCAGGGCGGCTGCCAGATCTGCTTGTGGGTCCCATCAAAGTCAGACCAGATCAAGCAAAGCTTTTCACACGCTTGCCACACTGACTCTTTCATAGCTGTTTCGCTTCTTTCTCGTCACGGGTTGCCTTGGATCTGCAAACAAACAGCATGACTGCTTGCAAGAAGTTTTCTACTGCTTCTCAAAGAGATCAGTAGCACACCAACCATGACATGTAACACCTTCTATTCGGGTGAATTTTTTTGGCTAATCTCTCAGATGCTGATTATAAAATGACAAACTAAATAAAATGAACTTTAAACACTGCACTGGAGAAATGAAGGAGGTTTCTCTGGGGTTGGTCTTCTTTATTTTACCCTTCCCAGGTGTGCACTTTCATCTGATGTTGCCAGAAGGTTTGGTGTCTCATGTCTGTCAGCCAAATAGAAGTCAAATACTATCACTGGCAATTGGATATTAACTTTGTTTTGCTGTAGTTCACAATTTGAGGAACATGCTTTTGCTTGTTCTTAATAGTTGGCCTCCAAACCTTGCCTGGCGGCCTATTGCTCACACACTTACGAAGCCTCCCCTGTTATAACCAGGAACAAGATCATCTTTTCAGCGATCTGCGAGTTCCTGGCTGCAAATGTACAGCAAGTGCAGGATTTTATTACCGCATCATTTTTTTATTTTGTGGCAGGTAGTTAATGTCCATCTCATGAGGTCTTTCTTCCGGCAGAGCGCAGCGACGGCTACATAGGCACACAAGCCAGGATGCGAGAGAAATCTGCCTGCCGCTCTCCCTAATGAAGTGCTGACTCTCGGTCCAAAAAAGAAACCCCCAAAAAAGATAGAGACGGAGGAGCCCAGCATCGTACCGCTCCACCCCTGTGTTGTGTCTGTCCGGTACCTGTCCATGCACTGACAGGCTGAGGTTTGTTGACATTGCATCCGATCTGATTCTGCTAGGCCAACATGGGAGGAAAAAACAGTAATGTTCACACTTTGAGCAAATGTGACTCAATTACCTCAAAAGTTTTATGCAAAAATAAATCAATGTTCAATGCACAGCACTCAAACCTAAAGATAGCAAGTGTGCTGTGAGAGTGTGTTCATGAGTGTGTTGCCTTATCTAGCGGTATTATGGCTTGTAGGCGGGTGATGGGCCTTGTGGACTTGACTGTGCGATGTGTTTATCAACTGGTGACCAGATGACTGGCAACCCGGTCACTTAAACAGAATTGCATACTTGGGCATGTGGCTGGCAGCTGGCTGTGAAGAAGAGCAGGGCTGATCCCATGTCCATTCCTGGCTCCTTTTCCTTTTTTGTTTCACAGAGTAGCTGTGTGTGTGTGTCCAGCCACCACCCTGTACACCTGCATTCACCGCCTCCCTCCCGGTTCTCTCTGAGGCAGAGCGAAAGGTAGGTGCATTGGGAGAGGGCCTCATCCTGTTGCTGGTTGTGTATTACCACCATGAAGATGGACTTCTCACGATGCACACTGCTTCACCTTTCCTGTCTGGACCGAGACCTTTAACCAGAAGCCCGTCTCTTGTGTGGTTCCCCTTATCCACTTCTGATATGTTTATCACAAGAGCCACTTACTTAATCCTTGTGATGTTTTCTATTCCTCCTTTTGTTTGGTTCCAGAGAGCACCATTCTGAATACCACAGTCAGGCAGTGGGACCGCGATGTTCTTCTGCACGCTAAACAAGATGCCAGGGGCTATGCGGTGGCCTGACTCATGTCTGCAACTGAGCAGGAAAGGAAGAAACCCGTTGGTGTGGGAACCGAACAAGAATGGACGAAATCAACTGGTCTGGGATCCCATGAATCCCGTTTTTTTTTATTTATTTATTTTATTTTTGGGCCTAAAATGTTGGCTTTGGTGTCAGGAAGAGCAGGGAGGTCCTCTAACTGTTTCGCAAATTCACACACCTATAAAACCCCTTTAACTAAGTAGGTTTCCTACACGAGTCCGTGCGATTAAACAGTTTCATTTCCTCCGGCATTCGGAATAACCTGCTCTGGTTTGAATAAACGTGTACCTTGCAGTAAAAGGGCGTCAAAATCATGGCACGAGTTCAGCGCATTTATAAGATGGGTGTCACTTTAAAGCTTCATAAAATCTCTTTTTTTATCTCGGCTTCTTGAAAAACTGGGAATTCCATCCCGGTTACTAATTGCCTGTGCCTCCCTCTGGTTACACAATGAATCACCGCCTATGATTGAAACCAGGCTACCGTAGATGAGTTTAAAGCGGGACGAATAAACAGGCGAGTCGAAATACAGAAGTACGGCTGCGGAGAAAACTGCTTCGATCGAGGAAACTGTCCGGCTCATCGTGAGTCGCCGTGTCATGTATGAGCAGAGTTGTTTCGGGCGCTCCCGTTCTTCCGAGCTCCCGAATTTTTGAACAGCGGCGACGTCGTATAAATGTTTGAAACAACATACCGACATCAAAGAGATGGTGAATATAATCACAAGGAGCTACAACTAAAGTGGAAAGCGGAGTCTCTATGTTTTGGGATGTAGAGCGGAAACCTGATAGAAGGAAGAAGGTTAACCTGGTTTATTGGGGTGCCTTATCTTCTGGGAACCTTTCCAAAGCAGGACCATTTTCCCAAGTGAATCTGGCCCCTGGATGCCACCACGCACATCAAAAATTCTAGCCCAGTCACAGCGCATGATAAGCACAATGATGAGGAGGCCTCCAAATTCCATCCTCATAGTGAAACCTCCTCCATTCTTGCAAGTGATGCTTGTATTCAGTCTAAAGCAGGGGGTTAGATTGTGAATTCACCTGTTGGTGTGTATGCATCTTCTAAAACTTATCGCACCTGGGACCACCAAAGTACTGAAGATGCTTCATCTTGTAAGTCATTAGATGCAATGAAGATGTGTGAATCTTTTCAGATCTTTTGCACAGTATGGAAAGCCCAGTGGAAAACACCCCAGTGTCAGGTGTAAACCAGACAATATTTTCAAACAGGACTCAAATGGCAGCTCATTCCCACCTTGAACATTTTGGAATTGCACTCAAGTTTATTGGATCTCTGTTTGAACATAACAATACGCTTTACTATACAGCTTACCAACATCAGCTGAAGCCTTGACACCTTCATGTTTTCTATGAGTCAAGGCATACACTAGGCAGGCATTCTAAGCTTATATCTAAGTATATTTAGAGAAGAAATAAAAGAAACCCATTGTTAAAACATTATAAAAATACTATTTCAGCTTCATTTGGGTTCAACTGTGTCAGCCAAATCCATCACTTCAAGTGTTTGATTTTAATTCACATTTTTATTTAAAAACATTCAACCTTATTGGCTACCATCTTTAATATACAGACAGAAGTTCAAGCGTTGACTTTCTCACATTCATTCCAGCTAAACTTGGGCCAAAATATTTCAGCAGATCATTTAATATAGAAATAGTCCACAACACAGTTATAACAGCAAACTCTTAGTTGCAGTTTGCTTTCCTACTTTTTTAAATGGACGGTAGAATCAACCGTATAATCGAGCGAAAAATTAGTGAAAGTTGGATGTAGGAGTTACAGAAATTTTGGGCAAAATCTTTTAACCTTTTCCAGCGAAATGGGTGGTCTACAATTATTGGAGAAAAAGAAATGACTTCCCATAATGGTTTTATTATTAAAGAATATCAGCTGTTCTCTGAGAACATGTGGCACTGTTGCCATTAATCTTTTGTCTTTTCTGTTTTTTCTTCATTTCAAATAACTGTCTGTAATAGCTAAGCCCTGCATTCTGGCTGTGATACTTCTTGGACTGAGGAATATGAAATGTTTGTTATAAGAAATGGTTTAGGCTTTGGAGATTTAAGGCCTTTAAGCGGAGAAAAAGTCCTTTTTGGAGACAACCTGTGATTTAATGGCTGAGAGGAATGCCAGTCTATTTGGTGCCTTCAGGGTTGGCCCGCTGTCGATTTATGGTGCACACCGACCGCGGGGAAATGTTGTCTGTGTGATTGAGTGGCTCATTCAATTGAAACATCAGAGAGCTGGGCCTGTTGCTGTGAAGGCTCCCTATGTGCATTCAAGCCATCTGAGCCCTCTGGGGGGGTCAGTGTATTCCTCTACACACCAACAGCTAAAGCTTCAAATAAATAAAAAATGAATCCCATTACGGTGATCGAGAAGTTAAAAACAATATTCAAGTGAGTCAAACAAAATTGCTGTTACCTCAAAAACTAAGTTTTAAGTAAGTAAGGAGTAAACGCTAAAATAAGCTACTAAAGTCAGATATTTTCAGTTAGTGTAACCAAATTTAAAACAGTACGCAGGTTTTATTATTAATCGCTGTTTAGCTGACTTCTTTCTCCTAGATGACTTAAGGATTGTATAAAAAAGCTTCGTAAAATTGTTTGCATATTTGTTCAGTGAAATAAACATGATCAAAGGTGAACTATAGCAGAAACACATGGCTTTCTTTTGAAAAAATGTGCATATGTACAGTGTGTGGCTGTGAAGAAGGGACTGCCTCTATGGGGGGTCCTGCAATGCATTGTTGGACCTGTCCTCTTGTCCTCTCATACCTACATCATCTTCCCAGCATAACTCATCTCGGTGTCTTTGCTGCTGTGGTCCTGCCTCGGTGGCCAAGAGCCCAGCCCATTTGGGAAGAATTTTTTAAAAACGCGATATGCATTTCCCCCACGCAGATGGATTGCGGCTGGGTCAAAAGAGGGAATCTGTCTCATCCTCTCTGCTGTGCTTGTCTACAGCCACCTTGCGATTTCTTCAGTCTCCCGGGAGACAGATGGAATGCATGTACGGACAAATGCCATGTGTGCATAATAAAGACACGACTTCCCAAAAAACCCCCCACTGACTATCAGAATAAACCAAACTCAAGATGAGTAACTTCCTGAAAAGAATTTTGTCTTCATTACACTTAAAATATTTATATGTTAATGTATTTGTTGCTGCTTCCCGCTTAGAATAAAAGTCACATCTTTTTGCAAACTGTCTCTTTTTGGCCTAAGCTTGTAAATTTCCTGTGTGTCTGCCTGAGCCCTGTACACTCAACAGGGCTCCATAGTCACCTTACAACCAAAAAATTTTTCATCTTCCCGAATGATCTTTCTTTTCTATTCCTAATCCGAGGGTTTTTACGCAATGAGCAGTTTTACGCTAAAACCCGATCAGAATTGTTCTTGTGTTCAGTCTAACATTTGACTGTAAAGTTGGACGCCGCGCCGCAGCACAACTTTGATTTCCTTACGAGGTTTCATCGTGAAGCAAACATCTGCGTTCCTGGCCTTCATTTAGCGCAGCAGAAATACAACCTGGTGTTGTGTACAACCTGTTATATAATTTTAAAATTGAACATTTTTGTCATTTCAGGCAGCTGAGGGGCAAGAAGTTTTTTACCAGACCAGAGCTATGACACAGAAGCCAAATGCACAGCTCAAGATGGGTTTCATTAAAGCCCACACTTTTTCAATTGATCCACTCGTTTTTCAACTTTTTTTTCCTCCCTTCATGAACATTAGGAAACAAAGTCGGGCCATAATGTTCCCCAGAATAAGCCACTAAAAGTGATCCCTTTTTGCTGGTCAATGGAGGAATTTTGTTTTGGTGTTTAAAAAAAGTCACAAGGGTGCAGAATCTCGTACTCCTCTTTCCCCGCTTCTTCTTGTTTTGGGTCGGCCCTCAGAATGCCACCAGCTCGCCTCTTCAGACCTCAGTGTCTGTCATTTGGAGGAACTACAAATTAAACAGCAATTGCAAATCAAATCCTTTCTATCTGCCCCAGATTTATTTCCATATATTCCATTCCTGTGGGTGCTGCTGTTTCATGATAGTGCAGAGGTCAACCATTTGAGGTTTATAGCACCACTGAATGTTATAACAGTTAAGCATTAGTAAAATGCTTGGTGAATAATTTTATTCTTCCATAGTACAAACATTTGTCAGGATACTGGGCATAGGGTGATATAGTGGTTAAAAACTGAATTTGTGACCAAGAAACCATGTTTAATAATATATTTTATTTAAAATATTATGCACATTTGTTTTGGCAATGTGCCCAATTCTGCTTTTTGCACACATTCATTTATCACGTTCATAATACACTGCCCAGCCAAAAAAAAAGTCACCACCAGGATTTAACTTAGTGTTATGACCTGGAGTTGCTTCAGTCGGTCAGGTCTAGGTTCAGCAACGTTATGTGCCCAAAAAATGAGGTGAGCTGACTACCTGAATATACCGAATGAGCAGGTTTTTCCATCAATGGATTTTTTCTTCATATTCCAAGATGACAATGGCAGGATTCATCGGGCTCAAATGGTGAAAGAGTGCTTCAGGCAGCATGAAAGAGACATTATTTTCACACATGGATTGGCCACCACAGAGTCCAGACCTTAACCCTGTTGAGATAGACTCTTTGGGATGTTCCGGAGAAGACTTTACGCAGCGGTCCGACTCTCCCATCAATACAAGATCTTGGCAAAAAATGAATGCAGCTCTGGATGGAAATAAATGTTGTGACATTGCATAAGTTTATCGAAACGATGCCAGGGCGAATGCATGCCGAAAAATCAAAGCTAAAGACGGTCCAACCAAATATTATAGCGTGTGACTTTTTTTTTTGGCTAGGCAGTGTATATTTTTCCAGGAAGCAGTTTTTCCTAAAAATAAATGTGTATGGTATTTATTAAAGACAGGGCCTAAAATATGTGAAAAGTTACATCTTGTCTTTCAGTTAGGATGACACATGGTTTGCCCAGGTTGGTGTGGAAGGACCTGAGTGGCTGCACAGAGCCCTGACCTCAACCCCAGTGAACATCGTTGGTATGAGCTGGAACGCCAACTGCGACCTGGGCCTTTTCGCAAGACCTCACTGATGCTCTTGTGGACACAAATTCCCACAGCTGTGGTTCAAAATCTGATGGAAAGCCTTCCCAGAAGAGTGGGGGTTGTTACAACAGCAAAAGGGTAGGAGGGGGCAGCTCTACATTAATGCCCATGAATTTGGAATGGGCAGTTCAACAAGCACACATGGGGGTGATGCTCAGGTGTCTACATACTTTCGGCCATACAGCGTATATTGTTGTCAGGGTGGTAAAATACGTTCCTCAAACATGTCTTGAACATGAATTAATGAAATGTTTAAAATTCATGTCAAGACCTTCATTGCTGCGGCATTTGTTTCTGGCCTAGAAAGTCATGCGCTGTGTTCACACACACACATGTCCTGAGAACAGCTCCCTCGATGCTCACTTGGCTGCAACGTGCAGCTTGCTGCGGCTTTTGTGTACCATCAGGTATGACAAAACAACACATACCTCTCCATGGAATGGAGCTGTGGTTACCCACAGCTATGGAGGGACTGGAGGCAGGGAACAAAGCTGAAGGTGAGCAAAGCCAGAAGTCCTCTTTCACCTCAGCCCATCTGCACACAAGACAGCTTCAGCTGTGTGTTGGGAAAAGTTGTTTGTCGCTTCACTTTTTATGCAAAATTCAAAAGATCACCATTGTTTTTTAGCCCAAGAGCTCAGATTATCATTAATTTCCTGTTTCCATAAGACTTATTGGCACTTTAAGTGCAGAGATGATCTTGTAAAATTCAGCAGACAAAAAAGATGATGCTGCGTTTTTTTAAAATCCGATCAACACGACACCTACTGTACAGTTGGTGCAGGTTCGAGTCTCTGGTTCCTGGACAAAATACTTTTGCATTGTCGGCATATTTCTTCTTCCAACATTTCCATCCATTGTTATGAAAATTTCCAAGGCTTTTTTAAACACCAGGTCCTTGCTTCTAAGCTGAAAGCAGGTCCTGAAAAGCCCTTTAGATTTAGTCACATAATCTGCAGCCTCACCTGCTCAGAAGAGTAAATCTTGGTTTAGATACCTATTTATAGCCCAAAAGACGTGGCTGTGGCTGAAGTGGTTGAAGTCAGTTTTGTCTGAGGTGTGGGTGGTCTAATGAAGCCAAGTCTCTGTGTAAGAGGTGATTTTTTTTTTGCAGCATTTAAGAATTACTCATTCATGTCAAGTCAGCAGGGTTTAGAGTCAGCTGAGAAGCAGCAGTGCAAGGGGCCCTGCATGTCTTGCAAGTGCTTATTAATGATTCATATCTAATTTCAGACAATTTTACAGATTTTTTCCGACCTGTACTAAAATTTACCCCTTTATTTTCATGACCTGAATGCATTGGTCAGGTTTGTTGCCCATCTTGGAATCTATGGGTCTCTCTCTCTCACACACACACAAACTCTATGGGAAATTTTAAACACATGTCTTTGGACTGCAGGAGAAATGAGCACCCAGAGGAAACTCTTACAGGCCCAGGGAGGACATGCAAACTCCACACAGACTGAGCTGAATTTCAGCCCATAGCTGAAGAGCCCAGGTACTCCAAGGCAGCAGCGCTATTTGCTGTGTTACCTGGTTTAAAATCCCAAAGAGATTAACTGAAATTATCAGTACGAAGAGGAGTCAAGAGCTACTTTTGTTTTCCAACTCAAGTTGACCATCTTGTTATTTCTAAGTAGTTCATGCTGACAAATATTTTTATATTTATTTCTTCACGAAGGCCCCATTTTTAGACATGAAATTAGTTATATATTCTTCTCAAAAACCCAGGCCTTACCTTAATAGTTAAATAATACTGGAGATTTAATTGACCATCAAACAGGTTTTGTTAGGGGTTTCACATTTGATGGACACCGCTTGATGATGTCATTTATCTGGCACAAACAACGTGAAACTTAGTGGTCTTGGATCAGTTGCTATAGCTACTCTTTAAAATCCTGCCTTTCCTTTTTCCAGCATTTTTCCAAATATGATCCACTTTTCTTCTGTTTTTTTAAATTTATTGTTATTCTGATCTCCTCCAAGTCCAAAATATAATCAGAAATTCCTTGGTTTGAATTTGTTCCGAGTCTTGCCTCTGCTTAGTGCCCTCCTCCTGTACTTTCTGCTGGGCTTCTCCAGCTCTGGCCTCTCCACGCCACATCTCCATTAACCGCACGGTCAAACCCAGAGCAACGATCACGTTGTAGAGTCGCAACCCTTTCCGTGACGCTGCCCCCTCTGTGGAGCATGCTTGTGGCTGCCCGAGCACTGCCACCAAACCACAGTGACTAAAACGGTTGTCAGCTCGGATTTGTGACTCTTATGCGCACGTGCGCGTTTCTCGGCGTACAAGATCACGGCAAAACATTTAATGCACCTGGACTGGTTCGTCCCTTACTGTCAGGCAAACACACAACCACTGCTTTAAGAAAAAACGGACGACCGATTCTCGCCAGGACTTGCGTTTATCCCTCTGGCCCGACTGCCAAGGAACATTTGCGCTTATGGAAACACATCAGACAAAACCGTCAGCTCCAGCGCTTTGTGAGATGCAGGGAGTTCCGTGTCCCGGTTGACAGCCATAATCTGTGAAAAATAATTAAAATTCCAAACAAATTTTCATCTAAATTATGGAATACCCCCAGGCAGATATACATCGGTGCAGCGGAGCGGCATCCATTGAATTTGGAACAAATTCCTGAAACTAGCAGAGCCTGGGTGCATTTAAAATTATTCTATTTACAGACTGGGTGTTTCCATCCCTATGGAGCCCATGTTTGGGATGGCTGAGCTGCGCTTTCAGGTTCAGCAGCAGTCGATGATGGTGACCCTAGCCTCAGCTACGGCCTCAGCTCCAGACGCCTGACTGAAATTTCAAACGATTTTCCTCGCAAAGCCCAGAAGGATGTTTTTCCAGCTCCACATGTTGACATTCAATGTCTGTTGACACAGCAAGCATTTGAACTCTTTCCATTCCCATTAACCGTTCAAAAATCCTGTTTACATCTGTGAAAGTGCTTCTTTTTTACAACTGCGAAATTATAACTTGAGCTTGCTGGAAATACTGACAGGTGCGATCACTTCAACAAAAACATCGACGTCTTTCTTTAGTCTTGCTTCTGCCTGCCTGTAATACAATAATAATGCGACAGTCAGTATTGAAGTATTCGACTTGACAGATTCATAACACAAAGTGCTAAAATAATAAAATAATAAAAATAATTCCACCCGCCGAAGTGATTTTTTCCAAGATTTGCAAATATTTTACACATATTAATAGTCAGTATTCCCTAAATGCTTGCTTTTATACAATAAAACTCATAAAGCCCAACCATCTGCTCAATTTTTGCTCATTTTACTGCCCTAAACTATGACTTTCGTGTAGAGGCGGCAGCTGTCATTTTTCCTCTGCTGACCCACAGAACCCGAGTTGTTTGGACATGGGTTTGAATCCAGTTCGGTTCGTGTGGGATATTCATCTTCTTTCCTTGTCCTCATGGGTTTCCTCCTACAGTCCAAATATATGTGTTTCGTTTGCACTGGTAACTCTGAAGTGCTGAGCATGTGGCAAGTTAAATAAAGTCAATTTTAGGAGCCATTCAAGAACAAAATGAGATATTTTAAAATGGTTCACACATTTTTTCTCATCCCTGTATGTGATGTTATACCGAACTGTGTTTGCTGGTCATTGGATGCAAAGTGTGTGCCGTGTTATAGAGAGATACTGTTAAACAAAGAGACAGTGATTGTCTTCAGAATATGTGAGCGAATATGAATGGAAATATGTAAACATTTCCCATCTGGTGCTGGGAAGACATTCAGCGGTGACTGGTAAAGCTGCTCAACCTCAAATATTTTCAGAAAGTTCAGGCAGGCAAGGAGGGGACAGAATTCTTTTAGAGAATTTATCATGGGGCATGATGGATATGAGGGTTAGTCAGAGGTCCAATTTCTGAACAGTGTCCAGATTGTGTCAACATAAGTCTGAGGGACAGAAGTATTGGCAAAACACAGGCAGTTTATGTCTCAGAAGAACAGGAGTGGGCAGAGTGGCCATTTTTCAGTCAGTAGTCAGTATATTTCAGCTTGCAATGGTAATGGACAGGTTGACAGATGAGATCAGACAGGAGTCACCGTGGACTATGATGTTTGCAGATGACATTGTGATCTGTAGTGAGAGTAGGGAGCAGGTTGAAGAGACCCTGGAGAGGTGGCGATATGCTCTAGAGAGAAGAGGAATGAAGGTCAGTAGGACTAAGACAGAATACATGTGCATAAATGAGAGGGAGGACAGAGGAATGGTGAGGATGCAGGGAATAGAGTTGGCGAAGGTAAATGAATTTAAATACTTAGGATCAACAGTCCAGAGTAATGGGGAGTGTGGAAGAGAGGTGAAGAAGAGAGTGCAGGCAGGGTGGAGTGGGTGGAGAAGAGTGTCAGGAGTGATCTGCGACAGAAGGGTACCAGCAAGAGTGAAAGGGAAGGTCTACAAGACGGTAGTGAGACCAGCTATGCTTTATGGGTTGGAGACGGTGGCACTGACCAAAAGACAGGAGGCAGAACTGGAGGTGGCAGAGTTAAAGATGTTAAGATTTGCATTGGGTGTGACTAGGATGGACAGGATTAGAAATGAGTATATTAGAGGGTCAGCACAGGTTGGACGGTTTGGAGACAAAGTCAGAGAGGCGAGATTGCGTTGGTTTGGACATGTGCAGAGGAGAGATTCGGGATATATCGGGAGAAGGATACTAGGGATGGAGCTGCCAGGCAAGAGGAAGAGAGGAAGGCCTAAGAGGAGATTTATGGATGTGGTGAAGGAGGACATGCAGGAGGCGGGGGTGACGGAGAGAGATGCAGAGGACAGGAGGAAGTGGAAGCTTTTGATCCGCTGTGGCGACCCCTAACGGGAGCGGCCGAAAGAAGAAGAAGAAGTCAGTATATTTCAGCTGTCATGTTGGGCATTGTGTTGTACGGTGCGGCATTTGTGTGTTATTGTTACAGCCCAGCCTATGGTTGGGAGGAAACACAAGTAAAGAGGAGAGAGTTGACCTGGTCGGAAAGGAACAAAAACCTGATGAGATGGTTTCTTTTTTGTATTTTATTTTTATTATGAGCGCAACCCAATAACTAAGCCTTTTATCCAAGGGTGAGCAAAGCCAACAGCCCAACCAAAAATCCTTCTCCTTCTGCTAACTAAACTACCTGAACAAACAGAAATAAACTAAAGTGTGCACCGTTCCACCTTGGCACCCTAACCACAGTAAAAGCAGGAAAAAACTGACAAAAAAATAGGCTCACCCCCTTTTGGCAGCTTCTTAGTATTTACAAATATTCAGCACTACTAACACTATAGGTAACGGAGTACGAGAACACTCAGGTAGACAAGTCATCAACTATCACCAATAAATATACCACAAAATTCCAGCTGGCACCTCCTTGCTCTTCCTTCTTCTCATCCAGGTGGCCTCGTTCCTTAAATGCCTTCTTCCCAACTGGTTGGCCAATGGTTTTCTGTTTCCAGTTTAGCATCTGTTGATGTGAGGTAGGACACACACACACACACACACACACATGCACGCACGCACGCACGCGACTACTAAAGGCCTTCTGACCAAGGCCGTAACAATCATGTTTGCATGACGTTTTCATGAGTCCCGCCTGTGAAACACACTTCTCCATAAGGCACTAATGCCTCTTTTGTTCTTTTTCCTTTTCCTCCTTTTTCATTTGTATGGCATCAGTGTGATATCTGAATTACCCAACTATTTCCCAACAGTCAACAGGTGACAGCTTCAGTCTTAAGAGACTCCATTCTTTGCCCAAATTTGTCTTCATATTGTAACTGTGATTCATTCGTAGTTTTATGTCAGAAGCACTCTCACTGCTGCAAAATCTTTTATGATAAACTGAAAAAAAATTGGTCTGAAAAACAGCTGAGAACTGCTGGTTAGAAAACTTCTCCGACCTTTGTGTGTATGTGTGTGAGAGAGAGAGACCGAGCGCTTATATTAAGGACTAAATTTAAAATTTTCAAAACGGTATGATGCATTTTCCCAGCCTTCAGTGAACTTCACTATGCAAAAACATCGCTTGGGGTGAGAAGTACCAGTGTGCTAAATTTCAAGTGTGTGGTCTAAACAACAAAGCTATACATAAAGAACATACAAACAAACAAACAAACGGGGTTTGAGCTTAAGAGAAATAAAGATGAATATGTTTAACCCTGTTTCTGCTGCAGGGACAAAATACAACTTATGCCATACAGACTTGGGCTTGTTGGACAAGTTGTATTTAACAAATTCAACACTTTCTGAAACAGAAGGCCACAACTTCATCAGTCATGGGGCCTACTTGCAGGGTGACTTTGGCCTCCCATTCCCAACAGTCCTGCAGCTCGCATTCAGCGAGCAATAAAACAGCCTGGGCCAGCATGTAGTACGGAGTAATTTGTGCTAGAATGGTTACTATGGCTGACTTTTCAAATGTTCAGAAGCAGAAGAAAATTCCCTTCCCTTCTGGAAAATTCCAATTCCCTTCTGAGGCTCTCCATTAGTCTGAGAGCTGCTCTGGTCATGGGGGAAGAGGAAACTACTTTTATGGAAATGTACTGTTTTTTTGCACTTCAGTTGAGAAACTTCTCATTTTTGGACAGCCACAAGTGCAAGTTTGTCTGACCTAATCGAAGGGTGTGGTCTGCATATACATCAGAACAATGGAAACCATGACAAAGTGGTTCCGGTGGATCTGGCGTTATTACGAGATGGAGGAAGGCTAAGGTGTCTATAAAACAAGGGTGCTCATGTCATGTCAAGGCAGACATACAGAAGAGGCACACTTAAGTTGTATTTTAGAGATAATTTATCTTGACTGATGTCAGAGCTCCAAAAAAAATCAATAGGCCCATCCGAAAATTAAACATCTAAAAAGCTTATAGTTAATGTTCATCTGAAATGTCGTTCACAGGAAGTGGGAGGGAAAATACGGTATTCCAGCATACATTTAGAGTTACCGGTGCACAGCCTCGACAGTGCCGGTGCAGCACAGCTTGTTCATGCTTTCTTAGGTCCACATGGGACAAAATGCTGCTTTTCATTCAGTTCTGATCCATTCTCTAGACTGCCATTGCACCTTCAGCTGAGGTCTGCTGAACATCTAACCAGGCTATTCTTGGTGAAGTGCCCATTAAAGCTGACCGATATGTGGCAGGCGCTTCGTGTTCATCATCGCAGAAGTATTTGGGCTTTATCGCAGCTTTGTCAAATGCCCAAACAGATAAATCACACGACTTACATTTTTATTTTACGCTAGCAAGACCACATTGGTAAATTTAGGATAAAAACACCCAAACGTTGTTTAAAAATTTCTTCACAACAGCTGCAGAAGCACTATGTAAACAGCATTTATTAATATAATCCAAAGGCATTTCTTAACATAAAATCTAAAATAAACACTGAGCTGAAAAGATGGGTAATAGCTATCATAATTTTTCGTTTTGTCTTAAATGCCTTCAGTGGTTTCAGCGAAAACACAAAGCAGAACAGTTTAGTCTGACCATCCATATATGTTATAATTTTTGGCTTTATTACTAGACAGGGAGGACATTTTGACTGTCTAGTCAGGCCCCAACCTGTCAGAGAAAGTCTCGGAGGAGGGGATTAGCGTCTTTGGCTACTTTCGGTCTTTCTGCGTCCATTTTTTTGCAACTGAGATGTGATGAAAAGCCCAGTTTAAAGAACATCTGAGAAGCACAACCATTCTGAGGAACATCACACCGTGTGTTTCGGTGGATGCTTGATGTACTTTGGTTGACATGAACTCACTGAAGGTGTACCGCTGACCAACGTTGTGGAGCTTTCACCACCTCATTGGAACCTACTGAAAAATATAGAACTGTGAGTGGGGTGACAGTGGGTTTTTGAGGAAATCAACACCCATGGAGGCAGAAGTTATTGGAGTGCTTAAATGTCTACGTTTGAATGTCTAAACAAGCCTACAGTATATTGATGATGGACAGCTGGGCGAGGCCATGGGTTTCATCTAATACTTCTCTACTGAAATGGGTCAGCACACATCTATGAAATGTAATTTTGTAAATTCAGTAAAGTTTTTAAAAGTCTGCCATTGTAAGAAATCAGACAAAGTGTGGGAATGAGTAACAAAGGCTGTGATGGAAATTTTCTTTGTTCTATCAGGAAGACCATAAAATGAATATCTGGTCTGTGTTTGCGCGGAACCCAGCTACTCCAGCTTTGATAATCCCCAGAATATATTTATAGTCATACTTTACTAAAGAGCCAGGAACCATTATTAAGCGGCATAACACTTGTTTTAATGGTGGAAAAACCGCCTGTTCGTAGTGTCCCCATTTCTCAATAGCTTTCTAGAGAATGATTAGGGTCTTTTTAATGCAAGATAAGTCAGCCGAATGGAATTTGTCAAAAAGTTGTACAAATGTTTGGCAACAGTGATGAGCAGATCTCTGTGGTCGGTTTTTGTGTATTACTGGAACTGCTGCAGTTTCCAGTTACCGAATGTCGTACAGTAGTTTGCTCACATAAGATTTCTACATGAAAACACAAGGTAGCTAAAGTTACCGGTGCTAGTTTTTTTTTTTTTTTTTTTTCCAACTTGTGAAAGTAAGCCAAACTAAAAACGTTTATGGATTATATATAGACATAAGTCCGACATGTTTCTGTAGTGCTTGGGGCCCAATAAAATGTCAGGCATTTGCGACAGACCATCCCTTTAAAAAGAAAATATATATATTTTTAAAAAATCCCCTGGGAAATACATTTATAAATACCATGTATATATATTTAGGCCCAAAATAGAACTTGTTTTAAGACCGGAATGACAAAAATGGAGGAAACGGAAACAAACATATCCCATGGTACGTAACAGCTCTGAGTCAGAGTTTGTCTGGCTCTCAGTTGGTTCCTGAGGACCCACTGTGCAGGTAGGTTTATTTATTTGACAAAATGTGAATTATTTACCTGTGTTTAGGTTCTGTTTTAGTTGAGGGCCATAAATAAATCTCAGTAAGCTTGGGAGAGGGAGGATTTACTCTTTGAATTGCCATGAATTGAGCTGTAACACATTTTACCAAGTCTTTTTGTTGGTAACAGTTAAAGTTAGACAGTTATAAATGCACGGCAACCGTGATCACATAATGGAATCAAAACTGCAATTTTAGAAGAACTTCACATGCAGAAACATTTTCTAGGAAATGTAAATTCATCAGAATTTAGGATCCTGTTTTGTGTGTCCATGCTTTATGGAAGTCAGTAACATAATGCTTTTACATGAGGATTCCCAAATAGAAAATTTTAAATATTTGTAAATATATTTTTGTACAATGAGCACTTTACAAAGAAATTTTACAGCAATACACAGAAAGATCAGGCTGCATGCAGCTCGTCGGTTGTCCTTATGCTGCTTTCGCTCCCAGACAGAAAGTGCACCACGCATCCCCCAAACTTGGTCTTCTACCTTGTAAATAGTTTGAATAGTAATGCAATAAACCACATTTTTATGGGATATTGCCATTAACCTTACTCTGTTGGAAAAGAAAAAAACATTCCGGAACAGTCCAGAAAAAACTGCACCTAAGCTTGCAAACCTTATGACGCCGGTGGAGACCCACCGCTGGTTCACTGGCTTGTATGAGCTGAGTGTCCTCAGTGCCATGGCCAGCGGCTTCTGAGGAGAGGAACAGAAAAGCCATGAGGTCAGCACAGTTAAATAAAACAAGGCACTGAAGAACACTTAATTCCACAGCTTGGGGGTTTTATGGGTGCCTTACACAACGCTCCCACTACTCTTCCAAGCTGTAATGAAGGTTCCTGGATTCCACTTTCATTGTGTGGAGTGCGTCGTGCGGTATATCTGGAAGGCTTAAATTTCTTTTGCAACACTTTTTTGGGTGCTTTCCTTGTTACTAAGACGGTTGCTATTTAAGGTTACAGTTTCACGCAAAACTTAGCTGGAGGGCTGTCATCTTCTCCATTCATGTGTTTAAAGCAGCTAAATCATTCGCTCGACTGTGATGTTGGACTCTGCTCGTCTGAGACTGGCATGAAATTGCTAAATGTTTCAACTAAAGATTCACAAGCCAAGAAGCTAGGTGATGCTGTTTGAAAGCATCTAAGGCCAGGAAGGGTCACCGTGGTTTTTTTTCTATTACAGAGAGTGCACGTTTTGGGTCGGTCTGTGAAGGCAAAGTTTGAAGTACTCCTGCCCCTCATGAAGGAGGCGTGGGTTTGACTCTTCCACACCAGCTTAGGTAATGCTGTGCTTTGTAAAGTCATAAACATGGCTGTTAAATTCAAGGAATCCTTTCCACTGCTTTATTAAAGCTGGAAGGAAGCAGCTGGTTCTGCAATAGTAATTTGACCCATGATGCAAAATATATGTAATGTCAGTGAAACATAATATAAATATATTGGAGCTGTCCAAACAGTCGGCGGTCATGGGCAATGGTTGTGGTCAGTGGTCATGGTGGTGATCAGACCTGGGATGCTGGAGTTCAGCAGCCTGACAGCCTGGTGGTAGGAAGCTGTTCCTGGGCCTGGTGGTTTTGGAACTGATGGCAGTGGCAAAAACAAATGGTGGAGAGGTTGGGCGGGGTCTGCAGCGGCGGTGAGAGTGCTTCTGACAGACCACTTGTTGTAGGTGGTCTATATAGTAGATAGTGAAGTCCTGGTAGCGGACCGCAGAATTTAGGGGCTGCAAAATTAACGCAGAAATCCAGAAAGTTCTAAAGGGTTCAGAAACTTTCTAGCGCCACTATATGCGTACATCCACTCAGTCTACGTCCACGCAAACAAATCTGCACGAAATTATTCTCCAAGGATGTTGCATTTTCCAGCTCAATAACAGTTGGTTAGAAAAGTTTACTTTTTTGACCATATGTGTTTCTTTGTGTGTTTTTTATTCATTCCAATATGTGTTTCTCAATCCCAGTGAGGGCTCAAGCACGAACTAACTGTGCGTGACGAACGTTGCAGCTCTTTGTCACGGGGCTGCCTCCCTGGTCGTCCCCTGCATGGAATTGTACTTTAGCATTAACCGATCTTCAGTCCCACCTCTCTTCAGCTTAAGCTGAGAAGAACCAGAAGGGGACTCTTGACATCAGCAACATGCCAGGAAAGGCGAATCACATGGACGTGAGCTTTTTAATCCCCAACACTTGAGGAAGAATTCAACCACCCCCCCTTTCTTCCCAATGTGCAATAGCAGTGTTTCATGTCCCAGTGGAGCTCTTCAAGAAGTTATAGACTCAACATCATACCATAAATAGAAGCCTTTGGAGGCCTGCATCTCCATGGGCTTTTTATTTATGCTAATAAACTTTTTAGGAAGAACAGAAAGTTCAAAACTGCAGATTTGAGCATCACTCGTTCGGTTTTGTTCATATGAGGATGTAAATTATTTCCCTTCTTGATCAGGTGTCTCAGGTCAACACATCACTAGGCCGCACAAAAGAAATCAAAGAGACAGCAGCTATTTTTTTTATTGGTGTAACTCTACAGTATTCAGGATCTTTGTTTCATGTGGCGGTTCATAATCTTTTCACATTGCAATGATAAAAACATCTTCTCTGGAGGTTAAGCGCAGAAACAAAGCAGTTGGTCTGGACTGAAACTGGAGCTGGATTTCGGTGGGCAGGATTGGTGCTTTTTAAAGGCAGTGAGGTGTTCTTGCCTCCATTGTTCAAGATCGTCCCTTGCATCGGTGTTGCATTCTGAAGGTCCAGCCGAGTGTTAAATCATTCACTTCATGCCACACCATTTTCCAGTGTCTGCTCTGTCTGAAATTCAGCCCCTAATAATATGAATCTATTTATCAATAAAGCTCAGTCTGTTTGTTTGTTCTTCATGCTTGAATTTGTTTTTCAAGTTACTCGCTTGAACTCTGGCACACAGGTACTTCTCATCCTAAGTGAGGTTTCTACACAGTTGACTTCATGAAACTCCCAAAAGGCTACCTGGTATTTTGAGAATTTAAAATTTGGTATCTGACAAGGCTTGGAGATGGAGGAGGTGTGACATTACAAGCAGAACATAGTAACATCGCGCACAGAATGTACGTACATGAAACTGACTGATTTTCTCCATGCGCGCGCACACACACACACACACACACACACACTAAATTCAACAAGTTTAAAGGTTACAAGGTTTGATGATAGTTTGTTATTACCGTGTGCACGTCATTACAACCATACATTGTTCTCAGTGTCTTCTCCATGTCCGAACAAAAGACCCAGTAACTGTTATGTGAAAGCAAGTGAAACCATAAACATGAGTAAAAAATTATACACATGGTTCAGCACACATTAGTGATGAAAGCGCAAAGAAGTTTGGCGATTTTTGAAGTTTAAATGTTGAAGTTTAGTCTTTTCTTTCCACTTAACCGGCATGTACAAAATGCAACCATATTAACAGAAAAATGGTTGGGTGATACGGTATATAATGTGTTAGTATTTTTTCCTTTCCACAAGCCACACCTTTCAGACCCAGGCAATGCTGTGTAACTCAGCTAACACAAATATAAAAAGCAGTGAAGAAATATGGTTTGCCTCATTGTTTCTGGTGCAGTTTATACTCTTTTAACTGCAATATGTACTTTTACAACTACCGGAAGAAACTAGAAAAATAATGTGAAAAATTTGTGGTTATTTGTTGTGCTAAAGGCACCTGTGGCTCATTGTGTTAGGCCCGTTTTGCAGTGATGTCTCTTTATATGACTGCGCTGCCATGGTTCCCATTAATATGGTTTGTTTTCATGGACACCCAACCTAAGCTGGTCCTGGCGTTCCCTGCCCTCAGCTCCAGCTGTTCCACGTTGCTTTTGGATAGAACGCATCCTGGTGCAGCAGAGCACCGCATCTGTTGGAGAGAAAAGCGCAGCCTGCTACCCCTGGCCAGCAGGCCATCACCAGCTTTCACGAATGGCATCAAGAATCCCCGGGTTGTGCCACACGTCTGAGTGCTTGCAGACACAGGGTTGTGACACAGGCACACGCTATTCCTTTGGCTAGAACCGCTACAAATATATTCCATTTATGAAATGTATTTTCCTCACAGATAAAAGCAATAAGTGTTTCATAGCTAGCAGCATTTGTCTAATATCTGCTTGGTTTCTGAGGGTGCCAAACAGCAGCAGCTTTTCCTACATCATTTCGATCCCAGGGTTTTATGACCTTTGCCGAAGGAATAGCACGAAATGGAGTGCACGTGCTCAATACTTTCACACCACCTTAACAAAAACGTGCTGCCGTTTTCTAGGGAAGCACAAACGAAATAAAATTTTGCCGAAGAAACAATCAGGATAAGAACGTGTTTTCCGTGCGCAAAGCAGCTGCGGCTCCAAAGCCCGTAGACCAGTTGGGAAAACAAAAACCAAAAACAAAGACAATTTCTTCTGACGTTATCTGAATGCATGGTTTTGGAGAGGGGGCAGACAGGTTACCGGTTCCCTTGGAAAAACAACGGCAGCGTGTTGTCCCTCTGTGGGACAAACCGTGGCATGTTTCCATGGCAACTGTAATAAGCAAAGTCCTGAGGCATTCCAACAATTCTGGTTGACCCTGTTGACCATTCCTCAGTGCAAGGGCTCAAGCTGTCCCGGAGCAAACGCCTCTGTCCCAGCCAAGGCTATTATGCAATTAATGCCCCCCCACCCCACTTCTTCCTCCACCGGGGCTCCAGCTGCCTTAACCACAGTGGCCATATAAGGACAGAGATCCGGTTTCAGTAAGGCACTGTCCTTTTCCCACGGAAGTCCTGGGCAGAGATAGCACACACACTGCAGAGGTAGGAGTGGCTTCACTGTCTCATCCTCCAGCCCATCGGGTTCTCCAGATATGTGTCTAAACACATGCATCTAGCAGACACTCTCTGTGGTCTTCCCGGCGTATTTGTCTCAGAAGTCTCTGTGGTGAGGCATGCATACGGTGGCGTCTAGCTCCCTGTTGCCTTGAACAACGAAACGTAAAGCCAAAACAAATCATAGCTATGTGATTCACCATCAGCTCTTTGATAACAAGACTGACGGCAATGGACCACTGATGTCTGGAGCACTGACCTCAGCCTTCATCAGATCTTTCACTATGGGCTTTATCTGTGGAGATTTTGATTCACTATGTATGTCTCTTGGCTAAAGGTTAAAATTTTCTCCTATGACTTTCCTGGCTGAGTGAACTGCACCGCTGAAAGTTTGCGTGTGTGTGTGTGTGTGTGTGTGTGTGTGATGATAGGATGCTTGTAGTCAACTACAATCTCCTCTGCTGCAAAAAAAACACCTAGATCTGTTCAAAATGAATACGATGGTATCTCTTACAGTGCTTCTTTGCACCCCTCCACATCTTTCCGGCAACACCGCCGCCCTAGCCTGTTTCACAAAGTAACCCACACCTCCTTTTCTATAGCTAGAACTTAGTTTACCATCTCCCACAATTCACTGCTTTCAGTGTTACAGACCATCTTTGACCGTATCTCTTGCAACAAGATGGTGAAACACCTCAGCGCCATCTTTTTAAGCCCGCATACCATATTAAACAAGTTCAGTCTTCCCCATCTTACAAAGCTGCCCTTCCAAAAAAACCTTGTGCAAGCTGAATTCTCATAAATGAGACACATTTTTCTCCATGTGAAAAGTTTCTGTGCTTTCTGAGGCCCAAAACTAACCAAATTACATCAAATGGGGCAAAACTACTTCAACAGCTAACATAAGACACCATAGATTCCCATCATTATTTACTCTGTTTTACTGTGCTTTTGCAGCTATTACAAATACTTCAGGAATGCTCGGAAACAGAACAGAAATTTGCATGATATTGAATGTTTACATATTAAGTCAACGTTTTATTTTTTTTTTAAATCAGAAGACTAAAAAATAAGCAGCTGAAAGAAACGAAAACTGAATTACAAGCTGGCATCGCTTGAACGATCAAAACAGGTGACGATCACCAAGGTTACAACTAAACACGATGAATCTAACAAAGAGTGATGGCGGCTGAGAATTTCACAAGCATGGGCCAGCCTAGGATGACCGTAACATGACTGTGACTCTGCTCTTGCGCCGCAAAGGGGTCAGAAGGCACAAACAATACAAATTCGGACCTTCCAAACGCAAAGAAAGCCTCTGCAAAGCCAGTGTAGGGGCTTTCAAGGAAATTCTTTATAAAAACCAAACTCTCGTAGCCCAAACAGTAATATCTCTGCATATGGTCATGTAAACAAAACACATTAAGTGATCTTCATTTATATTTGCTCATGAGAGGCTTTTAAAGAGCTTCATCGGCAGTTGTGTAAGATACCGTTATACAAGAACAAGTGAGAATGTTGGGAAAGTGTGTGGTGTAGGTGCACTACAAACAGCAGCTATTTCCCCTTCCATTCCAGACTGATGGATCAGTCCATAAATATATACACTGGCTGGGATTGTGCGCTTCGCTGGCTCGATAGCTTAGTTCCTTGTTGGACTGGGAAACTGTGTTTCCCTGTGGAGGCAATAATGAGTCACTGACCCAGCAGCTGCATCATCCCCGCCAGCCCCGCAATCCCCTCACCCCTGTATTTCACATAATTCCACAAGAGATTCGCCCACAGCCAAGCTCTGAGGTCAGCAAACTCTGACATCAGAACTACTTCCACTTTTGCCTTTTATAGAGAAATGTATGCATGTAAGGCCAGAGCTTTGATTTCCACCTTCTTTTAAAATAGCGTTCACTGGGAAAAGATGGTGATCCGATAATTCGAGTTACATTTTTGGGCTATGCTCTCTATCATTCTATCTTTTCGGTATGGATTTCCAACCGAAAGCCACCATAGTTACCGGGAAACCCTCACCGACAGGTGCCACAAATACCTAACATCAACAGAGAGGTCATCTTCTTTCTCTAACCTACTTAACACATTTACGTTTCCCAGGCATGCAAGCACCATATTTAAAACATCTGTCTGGGTTGATAAAGAGAGCCGCTGTTAAGCTTTACTATAGTAAACATTTTCTGGCTGCTTTTGGACTCTGTATCTAGGCTCAGCAAAGAACTGATTGTTTTGAGACTGACGCGGAGTTCTTAGTGTGCGTCACAGTGCTGTTACCTGCCAAATAGATATGTATTCACATAGGAAGTAATAAAAATCTTGTTTCCATGAACTCATTTCGTATTTCATGAGGACTGGCAGCGTCGTGCGAAACTGCGGACGAGCTGTCAAGCATTTCATTCTATGGAAATCAAAGCATTTCGCAACTGGTAGAAAACACCTGTCTTGTCTGACAAGGTGTGGCAGGTAGAGCAGTAATCTCATTGATGTTTCATCGTCCACCCCCCCCTTTAAACACATCATGACAGATTTACCCACCCAAATTCAGTACAAATACCCACATTTTTGTATATGCAGCGGGAGTTGGGTTACCCAAGAGTCATTATCGCAAAAATATTCAGTCCTCTGAGGTAAAGGCCTGAACTTGAAAACACATTCAAAGATGGATGGAGCCCAGCATCCACTTTCTGGAATTCTAATATTTTGATGCTCTAATGAAGGTGGTTTAACTGGGTTCTTGCAAGGTGAGTTGCAAAAAGTCAGTAATGAATCACGCATGGCTGCAATGGATGCTTCCGGGTGTCCACACGACTTGACGTGGGAAGGCAGTCGCCATTATTATAATTCCTGTCCACCTGGCAGTTGTGACTGAGACTTCCAGAGCAGCAGCACTGACGGGACTCTGCTAAAACACGCCACCAATGAAATGGTTCGGGTTACAAACACAAAAGGCGCCCGCAAATTGACGGTTGCCTGCAATGACAAATGGGACGTCTCTTGTCTAATGTCAATCTTCTCTAGAGCACCTTTTTGCACGTTTTGTGCTAAAATATGAATTTGCAAGTGGTATCTTGGAGGTCCTGGGCTACTACGGACAGACAGTTGAACAGAGCTGAGCAGACAACAAACAAAAAACTCTGTAGTTGATCTAAGCATGTAGTTCTGTGCTGTGTCTTCCATTCCGTTCCTTCCTTCTTCCTTTACTTGCTCAGGAGATTGAAATCGAGTAGCTGTGTTTTCCATTGCAGGTGTCTGTAATGCACTTTTTGCCCAAAATGAACACAAACTGTTCCATTTCCACATAAAATCCAAGGGCACGGCCCCGCAGGTCCACATCAGGTCACACAAGGAACCATTGGTTTACATTAAGGCTGAGACTGGAAAATCTTTCCTTGTTCAGCTCCTTCAAAAGGGTAGCGCACCCAGGGACAACACAGTGACAAATGTTCAAGATGACATAGTCTGATGTGTTTGATGTCATAATCTGAAACAAAAAGTCTTTTCACTGAGCAAAAAAGCTGGCAGAAAAGTTATTATGTCTATACACTTTCTTTGCCTAGGATAACAGGCTGCACATTGTTCTTCTGTGACAACTGTAACCAGCAGCGACAAATTTATGAATAGATCCCAAATAATTTCCTTTGTTTTCCCGGCTTTGCATTGTCAGTGTTGCATACTTGTGCATCTGAGCTAAGGCCCAGTTTAATTGTCTGCAGTTGCTTCACTCCACATAGACCTTCAAGTGTCTTGCTTAATAAGGCAAGCATTGCTATTAGTCCCAGATATCCAGATTTTCCTTCAATGCAGAGCCCAGGATGTTTCTGGATTTAATAAGAGTGAGAAAGCTGAGAAATCGAAGGATCTTGTGAGGAATGCATCTAAGACCTTAACCTTTGATGGCCTTTCGATGGCGCTTGGCAACGTTCGGCACCGCCTGGTGACATATGGCCTCCATGTCAGATGTGAATTGGGTTTGTCATCACAAGAGAATCCTTATGTCACACTCACCTCTGAATGTCTGCACGTGGTAGGAAATTGTCTTGTATATCATCCATCCATCCATCCATCCATCCATCCATCACCAACCATTCCTTCAATGCAAAGTCATGGTGGTCTACAGCCTACTTTCATTTCAATGGCTTTGAATAAGCCAGTATTCTGTTAGATTAACTCCTGTCTGCACGACGTCTGCAACTTGTTTTGCGCAGCCAGCATGCCATCCAATATGACAGCTTTGCTCTCCCTAACCATATTGTGCTGTTTTTTTGCAGCTGCACCGGAAACTTCAGTCACTTTCAGCTTGTTTGCGAATCAGTCTTAATGCTCCAGTAAAATCCTTTCCTTTCGCCCCATGTTCTGCGGTCCTCGCCTTGTGAAAAGGATGAGACAGTTAATGCTGATGAAGTAACTGCCCAGCAAGTCAGCTGTTAACATACCGTGGTCCCCTAGAGCGGAATAGGGTCTGCCTACAGATTAAAACCTCCTCTAGAGAATATATATTGCATAATCATAGTGATTTGTAACCAAACCTGCAAATGAAATGCTATTCTGGAGTCCCCCACCTCCGGCTTCGCAGCTCATGTTCACCACGTGTGCTCGGCTCTTTCGCAGGCACCTTTCTGTGGTTTGGAATCGGTGCCCATAAAATGCCTGGAAACCTTTTGCAGATTAAGCGAGCAAATCCCATTTTAATGGACAGTGGAGACTCTGCCTGTTCTGAAGTTTGAAAATTCAGTTTGTTCTCTGAATTCCCCCAAAAACATCTGTTGCACATAATGGGCATGCATACTGCGGCCCTGCCGTTGACGCTTCCACTGGGTTACTTAGGCGCCTGAGAATCAACTTGCACGGCCCCCAGGGGGTGACAGGACTCCGTGCCTTTCTGGCTCTCCTCTACTGTATTTAGCATTTGGCTGCTGTTTCATATGAGGCCATTTTTCTGCACAGCAGCCAAACTAGCTGTTCTGTTTCGTCCGAGTTCTCTGATGGCCTTCAATTGTACTGAGCTTTACTGTATGCTGGAGAGAAAAGAAAGACAGCATTTTTGAGCGGAACCGTTTCACAGTTCACAAGGAATCCACAAGGGTGCTGTCCTCCGGTCCTTGGCTTCGCCTTAGCTCCAGAAGATTTACTCATTGCTGAGTTCCTGAAAGTAGCACGCAAGGCTGGGAGAATGAGGCCTTTTTTTCTGCATGAGTTCAAGGTCGGCGGACTTTGGCCATCCAAGCTTCATAGGTGGCTTTGCTCTCGGATTAAGGCTGCGCTGTGAGTTTCAAGCTGTGGTAAGAGCGAGCAGACATTGTGTTACGCCTTAGACAAACCGAAACGTTCGAGGATTCGCAGCTTAAAATGATTTAAATCCAGAAAAGATTTTTTTTAGCGTGGCGCTTCTTTTATGCAGCTTGTGCTGCCTCATCATGCTGGACACATCTGGCCAAACAGCTGCAGCCTGCGTCCCTCCTGTTCTGAGGTGCATCGTGGGACACGAAAAGCTCGGCCGCCAAAAAACATCCCAAAAGTGTCCTCATCTGGTGCTCACACCCACGTAGCAACAGCTTTATGAGATGTGCCTTTCTTCTCCGCTGTATGCTGGGAAGGTGATTTTGGCCTTAAAGCCATCCACGTTTAAAGGGCCCTTAAGTTGATAGGAAAAACAATCCAAAAATCTTTATAATGTTTCGCTTAACACAGAGTTTCAGCTAATACGTGACTGTCCTGAGAATTTCCTTGTCACAAAATATGAACATCTGTCAAGTGACTGTTAAGTCAGTGCAGTGAATTTCCAAGTAGTTGTGAGCAGCGGTAGAACCTCGTGAAAAAGGTTGGCTATCTGGGTATTTTATTCACAAGTAAAAACAAAGGCGGTGTTATTTTAAGAGGAAGTCCCAACCTAAGGAGGCATCAATGCTGCAGCCTTCGATGCAAGCAACTTTTCTTCTCATCTGAATGCGATTAAATCTCCGCCGTCATCCGTTTGTTTTGAGCGCTCTGGGTTGCTCGGCACTTTGTTTGTGGAGATGTGTGTTTTTGCTGCATGTCCACGTCGTGCTGAGGAACACACGGCAGATAAACAGGAAGGTCTGGCTTTATTTAGCCACTCATTCACTTCAAGGAAATTGGACACTGGGAGACCTAAGTCACTTTTTCACCCGGACCTCCTGACATCCGTGACTGGCATTTGGAAGAGGCTGGGGCAGAGAGACCTGGCACATGAGAGGTTTGAACAGGTGACCTTAGCCGGTCACATCGCTTCTCCACACCTTTTCATCTGTAAGCTCTAGTTCCTCTGCTACAGACAGTCTTCTAACTTGAGTGCTTTGACAAAAGCTCTACTGTGAAATGCATATTCACCATTTTCCCCCATTAACTGGATAAAATTCGATTATAGCAAAAAACTCTCTCGAGAGTAGCTGAGAATTTCTCTTTTCGCAATGTCTGCCCGTTCATCCATTACTGCTAACCGCTTAATCCTGAGCAGCATCACACCGCAATGTGCTTAATTTAAACCAGCGTCAGATCTTCAGTTACATAATAAATAATTTCGCTCAAGAATACTGAACTGTCCGGAGCACAAGGAGCTCCCTGGGAATATTTCAGACGGATTTACGAGTTAAGATACAGTATGCGAAGTAGAGAAAATAAGCTTAAGCTTAAACTCCTCTGTATGAATGAAAAATACCCTTATTAGGAAGTATGAATATGGATTCTGATGCGCGATAGTTTTATGAAAGTTTATATACCGTATTCTTCATTCGCTTATGTCACTGACGCAGCCTGCACGACAAAATAAGGTTACCATATTTTCAGGTGTACCTCAGATGCTCAGATGTTTATCATTGCTGCATGTTCAGTTGAGGCTTTCAGCACTGTTACTCGGGTAACTCAGGTTCCACCCAGAATTATATTACTTGATCTTTAAGTTGAAATACGCGTTATAAAATGACCGGGACTTGTTAAAGTTTATGTGCCGTACGGGGAAATGTACTTTTCGAACTAATTTTTGGTGGAATGCGCTTTCAGCACGGTGCCCTCTGCTCCCTTTTTGTGGACAGGGAGCACCAACTGACAGACGTAAGCATGAAATGAGTTTAATCTCTATTTTCATTGGTTGGGATATTTTACTGGGAAGTCATAAATCAGTGCCATAAATTGGATTTAATTTTGCCAAGTAATATTTTACTTTCCTATTTTTCTTTTGCTTTTTCTTTCCAAATAATTCCTCTGCGCAGCCAGTGTTGGTCCTGTTGTTGTTGGCGAGGTTCATTTTATTTATTTCTTGCCGCATTTATGTCTGAAGGGAGATCGGTAGATTATCGGCAGGCGTTGTATTTGCAGCTGCCAAACGTTAAATCTATCAGCTAAAGCATGTTTTTCCTCTAATTTCTAGGATAAAAGGGTGAAAGATGATACGGTCCCACCACACATTCCTGACAGTGCAGGAACAGCGCTGGAGGTCAAAGGTCACAGGCTAGAGTGGTTCGGGTCAGGAGGTGACACTCCGTCTAAACTGACAACGCTCATCTACCCAATAGATACAGACTTGTTTTTCTGTAGCGCCATCTGAGGTCAAAGCCAATGCTTACAGTTCGCCTGTGGAAAAATTCATTTATCTGATGAGAGATAAGACGGTGCAAAAACAGCAGTTAAACACCAAAGCAATGCGCTAAACATGCGACCTTGAGCAGACAGAAAGGTTTTGGAACCTCGCACGTGGTTCTCCATCTTCGATTCGAGGATACCAGGAAAAACCTTTCTGCTTTAGTCGCACATCTGAAACGGGCACTGAGTTCAGGGCTGTAGGTCTGGCTGCTGAATATTAGTTAAGGGCACACAGTGATCCTGCACCTGTGTATGGTTTTTGGGCGTCTGAACTGTTAGTTTTATTGTTCCCACATAGCATTTGGGGCTGTCACATATTCCAGTTATTCTGTCACGCAAAGTCCAACCCACACTGCGTCTCCTTCACCTTTGTAAGAAACCATTTATTAAACGTTTCAGACAAGACGGGTGAATCCGGACCGAAAGGACTTTCCTCCGTGTTGCAACGTTCCGTAGGTACGCCGTCAAGGGCTGAGCTTACCTGAACGGGCCAGAGTGACACCATGTGCCCATTTCATGGCCAGAGAGGTTTCTCAGAAGGTTTTAAGAACCTCCTGTGTGCAGCTCGGCCGCTGTCTGCTCAACTGCTCAAGCCAACCCGCTCTGCCGCAATGGCCAGCATCCCTGCTCTGCGCAGCACCAGGTGGCTCAGGGTATCCTGATGGCTCTTTAATCTCAACATTGCTGCTCGGCTGCCAGGAGATATTAAATGCTATTAACTTTATAAATAATTCACTAGCATGTACTTTTCTTATGTTACCACGCTCTATACCACGTTGCTATAACGCCAATAATCCTATAAAATAATGCATTTAGTTTTTTTTTTTTTTTTTACAGAAAACAGTAATCTGGCAAAAATAAGTCCCACATTATACCTGATGTAGCTACTCAAGTGGACACAAATCCAGCAGCTGCAATCTCTCAGGCTAAAGTCTGGAAGGTTCCATTTATTTACTTTTCAGTCCAGGTACACAGACCTGCTTCAGGGAGAGGGAAACTGATCTGAGGTCTTCAGAAACTCAGCAAGTTAAATGAATGAACAGTAGGGTTTGCCACGGAACTGCCTAGTCAACAGTTTTTAAAAAATTTTTTTTTTATGGTATGCGGAGCCAAGGAACAACACATTAATGCACTGTAAAACGAAACACCCGTCTTCCAAGAAAAAAGTCATCCGAAGTTCCAGTCAACAAAATGAATTAAGTTACTCATCCATTCATCAGCCTTAACCACTTATCCTGCTCAGGGCCGTCGAGGTCCAGATCCTATGCTGGAATGACTGGGTGCCAGGCTGTGAAGCTACGGGGTGGTCACGGTCACATACCCCTGCCTACACGAAGGTGAGTTTAAAGTTCCCAGTTAACCTGCAGCACACACGTTTGGACTGTGGGAGGAAACAGGAGCACACAGAGGTGGACAGTGCAGACATGGGGAGAGCACAGCTCGCTGAGGAAGTGTCGCACTGAACGAAATAAAAAGAAAAATTCGATATTTATTGGTTGCAGCTGTGAAATTAGCCAGTTATTAGTTATTAATCGCATGTTTCTCATTTGTATAACAAATTGACAATTTGGCTTATTTTGCGTTAGGTGTTATTTTCTAGGTTGGCAGCTAAAAGGAGAGAGCAGGGACCCAGAAGGAGCAAAGGTATCGGATCTTCAGCACGGTCTCGGTCTCAGTTCATTTTAAAAACAGATTAAAGGGTGGCGGGCAACAATCCAACACCCTACACCTTCTCAGAAGCCAAGCTGTGTCACGCAGTGAAACTTTGCGTTTGGGATGAAAACAAGTAGCTAATGTTTGACATCAAAGTTTGAGGTCATGAATTTCCAAGATATACATCAGCAATGTATTTTCTCTTTGGTTGCCCCACAGTGGGCTGTTCTTCTTCCCCTTCCTGCTTTTATTAATGAATGCACCAAATTGCTTAGGAAACCTTATCTGGCCCATATGGAGTTCATCGGGTGCCAGAAATATCTAAAGAATGTCAACCTCTTTCTGGGACGTTTTACAGAAAGCATTTGATAGTTGGCCATCCAGTAGCGTAGGAAGCAGCCTCAAGAACTACCATAGTATATGAAGTGCTGACATGAAAATCAAAGCTGTTTCACTTCGCTGGCTGTTTTGTCTACGTGTGACTTGGCCGGCAGTCAACGTTTTCTCCTGCCTTGTTTCTACACAGCCAAATAGTGCTGCTTCCTTATTATTTGCTTTTAACAAAAAAAAAAAAAAAAAAAAGTTTGCATGTCCTTGTGCCTGCATGAGTTTCCTCCAGGTGCTCAGGTTTCCACCCCACAGTCCAAACACATGTGTTTCAGGTTAATTGCTCACTCTAAATTGCCCAGTGTTTTAAAGCATGTGTGACTGCATGCGAGTGGCGACCCTGCGGTGGACTGGTGTTCCATCCAAGGTGCTCGCCTCCTAGCTCGGTGCCCTGCAATTCCAGAATTGGCTTTAGTCCACCAAGACCCTGGCAAGAAAAAGAAGAGTGAGTAAGTGAGTGAATGAGTGAGAATAATTAGAAATTCTTAAATAATTCAGAAAATATTATATTGATTATTAAAAACTGGTGTATTTGTAAAACCCCCACAAATTCTCATATCTACAGTGCATGCCTCTGTCTTCTATAGACTATATTTTCAATATTGCTGTACTTTTTAAAAATTTTTAGTCCACAAATACAGTCGTTTGACCCCATAGCCACCGGTACAAATAGTTCTAGCTATCGCTTCGAATAACAGTCTCTGACTGAGATGTTGTAGCAACGTGATAGTGACACAACAACATCCTCAAACATTGGTGAAATGGTATCTGTGAGCTGGGGCATCAGCCGCTGATATGGTATAGCTAAAATAAGGAGGGTAGATAAAACCAAGTTCGGCCCCTTGCTAAGGGTTAGCAGCAGCGGGTTTGACGCTCTGCCAACTGTCTTGATTAAACCCCGAGTGGATCAATTCCAGAATAGTGATATCTGCTGTGTGGGTGCTCAGACAATCCAGTCATGTGCACAGGGTCACTTCCTGTGCACCCTGCCAAAAAAGTAGAGCTCACAGCCAGGCCTTAGCCAGGACACGCCTGCAGGGAGTCATTGAGGATGTGTTTCATGAGCGCAGCTCTCAGTAATCTCCCCAGGGCTGGAGAACCTGTTGGGGTTTCAAACGGAACAACTAAATCCACGGAAACATCAGGGTTTCAGCGCTGTTTTGGCAAACATCCCTTTCGCAAGTGAGGTAAAAGTGCACTAACCAACAGCGACAGTCTGAACTGTCTCTTCCTTTGTGGCTTCTAAAGGTAAAAAAAAAACTGTCAGAATAAGTGTTTGGGATTGGCTTTAGGCTCAGCCACAATGTTTTGTGGTCTGTCACCTGCCATCAGGGGATGAGCTTGGTGGTTTTAGTGGCTTTAGGGTCTTCCATGGCACTTGGGTCAATTGAGTTTTCAACTGGAAGCATTGGGCCAAGGCTGTCTCCATCAGATATGTCTTCGCTGGCTGATTCAGAGGACATTCCTGGGGTGCTGCATCACCTCTGATCCTTATGTCAGCCCTTTCCGGAGGCCTGAGTGGAAAAAATCCTCCGGAATGTTATAACCGGTGATAAAATTGGCCTGGCTAATGGCTATGCTAATGCTCGGTTTGCCAAGTTGCACAAGAGGACATCGAGCCGGCCTGAAGGTTTAGCTGTGCATCTGGACAATAGTTTCAGAGTGGTGAAAAGGTTTAAACTAATATTTGGTTTTTACCAGCATGGTCAGACACCCAAAATATTATTAAGCTTTAAACTCAATAGCATTGACATTGATGCACCATGAATGGAAAGTTTACCTGAATTTATTTCAGCTGTTCTGAGTTGCAGGTTAAACTCTTGAACTATAACACAAGCACTTGCACTATGTCCTTCCATCTTCTCTCAGACCATCTTAGGTAGACATCTGGGCCTTCGTGGAAGCCCTTGGGCAAATGCCGATCAAATTTGTATGTGGTTTTACTCTACAGTCCAACGTCTTGACATGTTACTCATATCCCAGTTTCACACCTCATGTGTGGGTCTTGGATTTAGAAAGCAAAATTAAACTGAAGATAGAAGCGTAATAGCAACAATAAACCCAGTGACCTTTAACTCTAAAATGCCTACATTGATGTTTCCTGGTTCTGGTGAGTGCAAGTGCTTATAAGTTTGCATTGTGAGCTTTTGCAACCACATACATCCCCCTTTGGACCAAGGGAGCATACAGGTCTTCCAACCCGACCTCCATGGATCCTTCGTGCAGCGTGCAGACATGTGAAAGTGAACAACTTTTCATCTGTTGAATGAAAGCGTTTGCACCCGTTCAAAGCTGTGCCACACTTGTTTGCGTTGTGCATCAGAAGTGCTGAACTGCATCGCTTCTTTTCAAGACCACAGAAGATATGACATCACGTCTCAAATCAAAACTTGCATCACTCTGGAAAATATAGGTGGTGGCACTCTGGCAAGCCTTCACGAATATTCCTAATGCAAAAGCTGATCCTGGCGGATTAAACCAGACTAAGATTTTGCTAACTTCCAGGGAGTGTGTAGCCCAGCAGCCTCGAAGAATCCTGGGATTGTGTTTGTCAAAGCAAAACAGCTGCAAAAAAGTGGGCAAACCATGCATCAGACCCACCTGTCCACAAGAAAAGTTTGTTATTCCTTCCAGCCTACATTCAGTTTTTGATCAACAGGAAGCCCTTGATATGGCAAAATAAAAGTCTAGAAGGTATTTCTGGTGCTGCCTCCGCTCTACTTGGTTTGCATTTATTCGCTGAGCAGTTTAAGGTGATTGTTGAATTTTTGTCCCCATACAGCTTGGGTTTGCTGTGGCAGAAACAGATTAGGGTCCGTCAAAAGCCTGCACTTCCCATCCACCCATGTTTGCCAGCTCCGGCATAAAGGGACCTTTGTGGTCTCAGTCTGTTAAAGGCATGAAGCAGGCTGGCGGGATGGGCCAGGCTGGTTCTCTGCTAGCCTGTTTCTGCTCCACCGTCATTCCAAGGACCAGGGTTTCACATGTCCCAGTTGTACAAACAGTCCTATCAAAATCCAGTTTGCTCAGGAGGAGATGAGGGAACAAGCACCTTCAAAAATATCCTGAATGTACACGCTGTCCTCAACTGGAATTGCCTTGGTTATAATGTCTGTGTAGGGAAGGGCTAAGAGCCAAAGTGGAATTTTTAAATGACACATATAGTTGTACCCCAAGATACACCCATTTGGGTTATGAGAATTTGCCTTTATGAGGATTTTCATTTAATACCCCTGCTTTGGCTTGCAAAGCATTTATTGGCATTTATGAGGAGCAAATTAGGATTTCACATGGCTCACAAAAGCTTAATAATATGAGAGCAGAGCCACCACGTGGTCTTCTTCACGGTTATATTTTGGCTTGCGCTGCATAAGTTTCCACCTCCACCACCCTTTGTTTGGTCATCATGGTCCCCATTTGATCTACCCAAATGACGTTGACTCATTCAGCCTTTGGCTTCTTCCATCTCTGCCCTTCTATTTTGTTTTTTTTGCATTAAATTGTTAACCACTGCATAAACATTGTGTCAAATCTATATATGTTTTTTTTATTCAAGCATTTGCTCAGTGAATGGTGCATGTTAGCTGCGGAAGAGGTGAAAAAGCACAGGCACATAGCTTTACATTATTATAAAGTAATAATGGAAGTAAACCACCTTGCTATGTTGCCTTATGAGAACTAATGCAAACAACTGAAATAACTTCATTTTAATGGGATTTGATGACATCTTAGTATAAACAGGGATAAATAAATTCTCAGGTTCAGGCAAACATAAAAGTTCAGTTGAAATAAATGGAAATGCATATTCGGGTTACAAGAATTCTCCTTAGAAATTTGAGGAGTGAATTACCTTCATAAGAGGGACGAAGACTGTAATATGATTTCGGGCATACAGAAAACCACAGCCGTGCAACAGAACAGAAAGTGAAAACCACAATGGCCACAGAACCTGAAGAGTGCAGATGTGGTTTACGGTGAACTGTATTTGTGGCTCAGTTTGTCATCGGTAAACCTATCTACCGCACTGTCCCTTTCACCCATTTACCGTTTTATGTCAGAGCTGAATTTAGGGGGTAAAAATGATGTCCACCATGGAGGGAAGTATTTAAGCGGTGCCTTCGGCCATTATTAGCCTTGCTTGTACCACGGTCATAAATTGACGTTGTTGACATAGCCGCTGGCGGCGTTCTAGGAAGCCTGCAGTTCTCCTTTCATCTTGCTGTGCTCATGCACTTGTGCACATGGGTCAGTTTGTGTGTCTCCCTTCCACCGCGCTTCCTGAAGAAGGTTTGGAAAGGGAGCTGAGGAGGAATGCAGAGCTGGGGCGCACAGACCGGTGCAAGATCTGTATGGAATGTCTCCCACCCACAAGGGGCTCATAAGATTTCCTTCCTGAGCGCAGCCCTGATGCTCCGATGCACAGCGGAAGCTTTGTTCTGCCACCCCCCCATACCCGCCTCCCCTCGGACTGCCGACGCTGAAACAGGCCGTCGCCCAAGTTCCTGTGCAAGACCTGACGTCCCCTTAATATTCAAATGTTGCTTCCTGCCTTCCTTTTTTGTAGCATACGCAACAGCATATCCATGTTATGAAACTGTCCTCAGGGTGTGTGTGTGTGTGTGGGGGGGGGGGGGGGGTATAACCTTGCCAAGAACCATAACACTTGTATGGAGAGCTGGATCTGACATGAAAGAGGTGCTGTACTACCAGCTGCAAGGTGCTCACAAAGTCCATCCATTTTCTTTTTTTGTTCTCAATTCCTTCCACACGCAGAAAAAAGCACTGCAAAGCATTTGCCAGTCATGGGGGTACAAGTAGTACTTTGTCGCCAAAAGATAAGAAAAATAGCGACTTTGCTCGATGACATGAGTCTACAAAGCAAGATCATGCAGGAGAACTTGAAACTAAGGATGAGTTGGCAGCCCTCCTGCCTGAGGCATACGGTGTTGAAGCTGACAGGTGTTTTCAGGCAAACGTCCCGTGGCCCTGCTGTGCCTAGGGGCTGCTTGAGAATCTCTACATAGCTGTCATGGTGCGTGTTCATCTCTGACGTTCGGAGCAGCCAGGGAATATCAGTGCTGACACGCATGGCTGTCGATGAATTCAAGGTGACGGGCTAATGTGCTGGATTAACCCCGGCAAGATGCAAGAGCCTGCTTCCTAGCACCGGTGTCTTCTGCTTGACATGCTCCTGACGGAGCTGGTGTGCGGGGTTATGCTCAGTGCAGGAAATGGTTTTCTAGGTTCATTACCGGAATTTTCTGAAAGCAGAGCTTCTCACCTTGCATGCATCTCCATGGACGGTTTTCTCCCACCACATCAGGATCTCTACATTTTTTCCCAGTAACTGGCACTTGTTAAAGAGGATGGGGCCGCATGCTGTTTGAGTTTGGGTTCAAATCCAGCTCAGTGTTCTCCCCATCTGGGTGCTCAGGTTTCAGGTGTATTTCTGAGTGTAAAATCCACGTTGTGTGTGAATTTGAGCGACTGTGTGTGGCTACCCAGCAATGGAGTGGTGTGCTGGCCTCAGCCCTGAGCTGTAGGCTTCCCAGACCTCCATGAACATGCACCGAACAGGCAGTTAATGATAATGCATGAATAAGGTGCCATAATGTTGCTTTTACAGATCTTGTATTCAACATCTATCCCTTTGTGCTTCCTTATCCTTATTTACTTTCACCTTTATCCCACCATCTTATTAACTTCACCTTTTCTCACTTCTCTTCTGTTTATCCGTGTCTCTCAGGTTTTCCACAAATCTATTAATCAATTAATATATAATCTATTTTTTATTCAAACCTTCCTATCATTAGGAATTTTTCTTCAGTTTTTTATTCTGGTTCTTACTGTCATTTTGTTTTCCTTTCCACCATTGTAGTTTCAGTCCTTTTTTCATTCCTGGGTTGGTTTGGGGTTTAGGAACTTCACCAAGGAGAGAATTCATTTAGAGGCTTCGCGATAACTGAAGGCTACATTTAAAGACAACACCGTGTCCATGAAACATCGCTTAAAAAACAAGCAAAATGAGAAGTGTCAACTTCAGCTTTAACAAATTGATCACGTGAAGAAGACCCAGGATGCAGAAATGTTTATTCTGTATTCCTGTATCGCTGTGGATCAGGGTGAAACAGAAAGAACAACGGAAGAAGAATATGAAGAAGAATGCAATTGCTTGAAATGTGGTGCTGTAGAAGGATGCTCAGTGCACCATAGATGGAGTTAGAAATGAGAAAGGGGCACGGAGAATTGACTTGAAACCAACCACCTCCTCGAGGCAGCAGCAGAACGGAAAAGTATACACTGTTGCCGGAATTATAAGGATCTCAAAAAATAATTTGGTGCAAAGGAAAAGGATGGCGCTACTACAGAGCAGTACATGGACAACACCTCACAGTGGACACACCGCAAGGGATCAAGGGAAACTCCTTCAGTGTAAAAGAACAAAAAATAAATGGGAGGAAATAATTTATGGCCTGTGAAAAAGTCACCTGAAAGGAATGATAATAAGAAGGTCCATACAGCAAGTCAGAGTGTTTCCTGTCTATCCCATCTCCTCTGACAGGTCGCATCTCGAAACTGTGTGACGAATCGTCTGGACTCCCTCCCCCCAGTTTGTTTCATGATGCCTGTGGCGCCTAATGTCCTCACATTTGTGTTATCATGACAGATCCGAATTTTGTGTAGGCCAGCTCCTATTATAAGTGCTTCTCTAGGAATTCCTCGGCTGATGCTTCCAGAAGTCCGACAGCTTTATTGTGGAATTTCTGTGTCAGTAGCATCTTCCTAAAAAACTCCAAACACAGAAGTCATCCTAGAACAGCGTCCAGATCCCAAGTATGATTACTGAGGATCTCACTCCAAGCGGAGCAGTAATTCAGCCATTGCCATGCAGTCCAACACTACACAATGGCTAACCTGACATGAGCACCTAGTACGTTGTTATGAGTTCTACCACATCAGTGGTGCTCAAGATCATCCTTGCTTTAACAGCCAACGTGGAAAGCATTGCATCAGCCGATTTGGCCTCAAGGTAGGAGAAACAATTGGCTGGCCTGAAGATCAAGAGGTCATATGGCAGGTGAAATAAGCTGTCCATTGTCCACCAACTACTGCATCCCACATTCAGCGCAGGCCCAGGCCAGTCGTGTTGTTTTAAGGACATGCTAGCTGTACTGCTGGTCTTCCCCATTAGCCTGGCAACCATGGCCAAGCATACTTTCCAAACACAACACTGAACGAAAAGGTTGGCTCTGACAAGCTCCGGGCTCTCTCCAAACTCTTGGATTTGCTGCTGCTGTCGCATTATTTTTCAGCTATATTTATTTATTAATGTTGGCTCCAGGCCTTACAGCAAGCATACTGTATTCTGAAAGAACCTGGTTCTTCTGGGCCATTCTAGGCAATTGCTCGGTTTAAACCTTTTTCCACCACACACCTGAAGGACAGTTGAGAATCAGTCGCTGCACCAAGCAGGATCACTCAGCTACGAAAGTGCTGCCGCTCTGGGAACCTTTCCTGGACTAACATGCTGTTTGTTTTTGCTCCCTCTTTCTTGCTGAATGAGGTGTTAATGGCAGCCCAGGTCTGACAGGCCTGGCTGGTGCCGAATCCCGACTGCTCTCACCCCTGACAAACCCCGCGTCTGTCTTGTACTGCTGACTTTTTTGTTTTAGGTGGACGAGGGCAGGGGATGCCATTTTGTTTGCTGCTGCTCGGACAAAAGGTTGCAAAATTTTGCAAAGGTGAAGACTGGCAGGGGAAGAAGGAGCTCATTGCATCTTAGATGGACAAGAAAATCTGAAATTTCATTGTAAAATACAGACTTTATTAGTATTACATCTAAAGTGTTGTATTTCTGCATGACTGCATCTTTTGATTATGTTTTATTTAATTTTCAATAAAACATAGTGTACATTAGTTTGAAACTAACAAACAGCTGATTTTTATGGCATAACGTATACATGGGGTGAAATGGAAAGCTTCTGATGTTTAACAAAGAACCGTCTTGGCAGCCTCCCATTTCAATAAGACGTTCCTTTTGCAGCACCTCAGCATGGTCATGGTGTGCAGTTTCTGTCTAAAAGATCTTGAGGAGGTCTTTTCTGATTCCAAGTCAAGCTTAGTGTAGAAGTTCTGTGAGATGCCTGCTGCTTCCATTCAAGCTGGATATCCACCCCACCACTGTTGACTGACCTTTATGCTCTTGTGCAGGTTGGCTTTGGATTTGCCCACGCACACTTTAGGGAAAATACCTAACTAAACTGTTATTGGCTCCAGGGTCCAGTAGACAGAGAGCTTTGTGTTGCTAGTAAATAATGGCAGTGCTCATGCTTATTCTCCCAGGTGTGGCCATGGGGTTTTTTCCAGTGGTATGAGCTCCTTGTTGTTTGGCTTCTTCATGGACACACACCAAACATCTCAGCAAAGTGGATCAACCACACTGTCTCGTTTTGCTCGCTTCTCGCTCTCCATGTGTTTCCTTGACAGAGACATTCCCTCCCCTGGCAGATGTTCACTGTGGGCTCTGGTGTCTGAGCTTAGGGCTACAGGCTACACAGAACCTTTGAAGAGAGAACGGGGGAAAAAAACTGCCCACCCCACACAGTTCAGGCTTGTGTGCCAAAACCAGCCTTGCACTGTGAGCAGCTCTGTCTAACATGCAGTGTGGGCCCCCTTACCTTGGCACAGATTCCAGCTTCCTGCAGATAACTGTGGTCCTCTCTCATCCACTATGCTTCGCATTCTTGCTGTGTTTGCGCTGGGGATGAGGGGAGCCCTGTCTCGCCCATCAGAAGTCTCCTGGCGTGCAAAGCTGCTCACCTGAGGACGATGCACTCTTTGATGAACTATTCGGGGGGCACGGTGAGTTCAGCAAGTGAAAATCCCCGCAGGAAATGACAGCTGCCCTTGTGGAATAGATCAACTTTAACTGATGTGCAAGAACCATTTCTCTGCTTGCAGTACTGAACCAGCAGCTATAATCCAAAAGAATACCCACAGGGCGAATTATTTGCCCACCAATGGATCTTTCAGTATAGATGAGTCAGAAAAATCTTGCACCTCTATGTGCATAGAGCAGTGTGCTGGTACGAGGTCCTCCACAAAAGCCGTTTTCTGTGCTTTTTACTAAACTTAGCATCAGGCCCTAGCCTATAAAATGCAGCACCTCTGTGTGACTTTCCTAAATGGGGGGTCCATCAGGAAGCAACTGTGTGACCTCTACTCTTGCCACCATCAGTCAGTGACATGAACATGGTCAAAACAGCGGTGTGAAGTTAAAGAAAAGCTAGCATCCATCCAGCTATTATCATTAACCGCTTTCTAATAAAGGTCTTAAAGCTTTGTCGGCTGGGGCAAGTGTTAAGATTTGAATTTCACATCGATTTACTTTCCAGATTCCACTGTTAATGTTAGCTAAAAGCCGGTACTTCTACCTAAAATGGCCCACTTATGAAACTAGCCATTGTATGTTTACTGGTTGTTCAGGGTAAGTGCCTTGCTCAAGGATACTACAGCAGCAGCAAAGAGGAGGAGGACTTGAATCATTCAAGTGACAAGTTTTCCCCTTAATAGCTATGCTTCTTGCAGAAATAATGAAATTGGGCATTTTTCTTTGTCTTTGAAGTGTGATTTCCAGGACTATGGCCTGTGTCACTGTTTATTGTCTTGCTAACAGCATTTGTGAAATGCTGTTGTTATTTGAGCATCAAACATTTTTGAGCTAGTAAAATGGCCCTGGTGTGTTCCGGTTTGAGGGTTTTGCCAGCTGAAAAGAAGAAAGTAACGGAAGGAGCCCTTTGAGTTAAGGCGCTGGCATTCAAGACTGTACTGTAAAGCCACAGCTAAATCTGCAGGGCCCATTTCTACTTGTTGCGCGACATGAGCCACTAACCTAGGCCTCCATGTCCCACTACATACTTAACTACCTCTGGTAGCACTTGATGACCCCAGTCCGACAAGACAAGTAGTGGCTACTTCCACCCTTGCCATGGGCCTCACTCTCCAAACTGGCTCAGAAGAGAAGGTTTTACAGATGGTCAGCAACCATGTCTGGGGTGAGTCAGTGGCTGAACTGGCAAGCGATATAAAACTTGTGGTGAGCAGGCAGTGTCACACAGTGGTAAGCTAAAGCTAAAGCTGCTTTGCACAATGTCAGAATCCAGATTTGTACATGAATTATTGTAGCAATGCCAGCTCTTTAATAGCCACAGATGAAGGTTGAGTGGCTGGCCGATATGGCTGTACCCGCTTCTCGATCACATGGTTATGATGTGACACAAATGCAAGCTACATTTGGCATGGACATCCTCCCTGATGTTCTCTGTTTGTTGACTGAAAGCCCCTGTTTGCCAAAACTGAGCTGAGTGACAGTGAGGAGCCAGAGATGAGGAGGAGAGTTCACTCCTAAATCCTACTGACAGGGAGAGGAAGGAAGGGTGTATATTTCCTGAAGTTGGACACACAACAGACCCCCCGTATTGAAGTAATGCAGAGCCATATGGGGCCACCTGGGTAGGCCCAGAGTACAAATATACACTCCTGCAGGTCTAGGAATCTTACATGCAAGAAGTGCATTTCTTGGAGGTTCAGGTATTTGTCAGCAGAGCGGTAGACACAGTGGTGCCTTGTGGGAAGGTCACAGAGCAGACGCAGTGCAGATGTTCTCTAGCTGATTCTACAGTTGTTTTCCACTCTGACTCCAACAATTGTTTATGAATGATAACAGTCATTATTTGCTAAGCAAATAGCTTAACAAAAGATGCTTCTGCTCAGCCTACTTCTGCCCACCAATTTTGGATTGCATTAAGGGTTTTCTGCATTGTTATTTCAAGTCCCACATTGTGCCTCCATTTGGTCAAACCTAGGAGGGAATCAGAACGAGTACTTTCGATTTTGCTTCTTTACCCAGCAGCATAACCCCTGGGTGCTGAGCAGATGGAATCCAATGTGTTTAGCATTTCCTGCAAACCTTTATGTGAAAGTCCTATTGCGCACAAACTACTGTGGCTCCGCTACAGACAAACGCCACGCTGTGTTTGGTTTCAGAATTACAGCTGCGGCTGCCGCTTGAGAGCGTGCGTGCTGTGGCTGTTTTGTTGCCAGAACATTCTTGGGTCCTGTAAGTTGGTGGGGTGTTATGATGAGACAACCTACCGCAGGAATTGCCGCGGCACATAGAACGAACCAGTGACAGCTCTTTGTAGTTGAATGAAGAAAATATCTCTGCACAGCAGTGCCATCGTGGCCAGAAAGACACTAGGTTGGCATACCAATCCTTGGATTGATGACATCTCTACACAGAACATCTGAGAGCCCCTGCTTAATAGCAAACTTGCTAATGCACTGCAAAATAGTTGAAATATTCATCTTCCTGCAGTTCACTGCTGAACAAACCTTCTCAGTAATCTTGTGTGGGGACACTTTAAAACACACTTCATCTTTCATGGGAACTCCCTTTGTCTGGTAGCACACGATCCCTTAGGCATCAGTTAAACAATTTGGATTAACCACACTGACTCAGAAAGTGACAGCTTCACATGAGAACCTCTTCAAAGCTATCAAGCATTTTTGAGGAGCCTGTACATCTTGGCAGCGGTTAGTTCTCATAACTATTCATCATGTAGCAGTCTCCATAGGTTTCCTTGGACCTCCTCTGGGGTTTATCTCCCATGTTGCCTCCACAGCATCTGTACTCCAAATCTTTGTGGGGCTCACAAAAAATGCAACTGCATCTCATCTCCGTTGCTCAACAATGACAAACACATTGATTGAGTCATTGCATGGAAAGGGTTTAGACACATATCTATGTACCCTCTGCAGAAATGAATTACTGCACATGTTTGGTGTTGTAGCCACACAAACCATCTCATATTTATTCAGAAAACTGGGACGGCAGTGAGGAAAGAGAAATGTCAATGCAATTGGACTCCAGAATGATTTTCCAAAAAGGGTGAAAGACTTTTCAAGCCAATAAATAAGGCACTGAAATTGGCCATCAAAATTCTCAAGCTTACCAGATTGTACCTCTTAATACTGTGCTGCCCCTCAAAAACCAAACGCCACCATTTGTTGTATTTGGGGACTTCTGATGAAAACCGTCAGTCTCAGGGAGATGAGTGCCATTGCTTGCATGTCTAGAAGAACCATAAGTGGAGTGAAAGGGTCACTGTGTCCTTCAAACTAAATAACTTCTAAATCCTTCCATCACAGTTAAGATACATGAACCTGCTTGCAACAGCTGATGGATGTGCTATCAGTACAGTGAGCACAGTGTATTTTTCAGCTTTTCAGTAAATTTCAGCCTTTAAAGTTGTTACATACAAGTATATGAAGCGTGAATTCCAGCTGGTCTACGAGACCAGTAAAGCAATCCTCTGACTCTAGAAATACCATCTTGCTTTCTTTACTCGTCTCCTTGGACTGATTTTAGCTATTTGCCTATGTTTCTCTCTGACCTCTATAGCCATAAGGTTCACCAAACAGAGAAAGCAAACTAAATAAACAGGGGATGTGAACCTGGACATTTACGGGGGTAACAGACAGGAGAGGTTAACCAAGTAGAAGAAGTATGTGAGGTAGGGCAGCTCTGAAAAGCCTGCTTCATTGCTCTAGGGTTCTTGAGTTTTAAGGCAAACTTTGTGGGGGTTCAGGGTGAGCTCCCGACCAGCTTCTCAGAGGCCCCAGTGTTCGCAAACCTCCAACAGGAATGGCCACAGGAATCCCAGAGACATCCGGGCTGCAAGAAGCCATAGGGTCGAATTTGCCCAGGTGCAACTGTTGGTGTTTGTTCAGGTGAAGAGACAAGCCAATGGTTGTGTGACAGGAATATTCACCACTTCAACTCCTTCAGGCTGGCAACCCTTTTTGTCTCTTATCAAGTTACAGCTCTACATATTCATTTATACAGCTGTTCAAATTGGATATACAGTATGCCAGTATCTACAAATAAATGGCACAATACATATCCACAAATAAATAATGGAACACGCTAGGCTGTGTTTTGGTGAGGTTACAAGATTTGGCTTTTTGACCTTCATCAAAGAAGGATTACCTCGAAATAGAGAATATCTTATTTTATAACGTTTCAAGCAGCACTGTGTATAAACAGACTCGTGTGGTATTTAGAGATTATTACAAACTCGACTCACAAGTGGCCAATAACACGGACACACGGGCCTTGTTTTTTTCTTGGAGGAGCTGTCCTTAGAGGAGCGGGCTGGCAAGAACCAGCTTGCTATTTCTCTGAAGGCCCCGTCCCCAAGTGCTGATCTCAGGAGAAGAGAAGTGGCTTCTGAATGGTGCAGGAGATGGTTTTCGGCTGTGACAAGCACGTTCAGCCAAGGGGTTGTCGGGCGGGAGGGGGCATGCTGTGCCGTGTTTCATGCTAGCACAGCCCACTCTTAGGAATTATTTCATTTGAACTGAACACCTTTAACTCTCAGACTTTACATCAGTACAGTTAAATAAACTGAAACCCATTCTCAAAGCCTCTTAAAAGCCACTGGAACTTTCTGTTGGAGCTTATGCAGCAAATTGGTATGTATTTGAAGGTTCTCGCCAGGAGCTTTGGAGTCCGAATCTGTGATCCGCTCTCCCGGATCTTAGATTTCAGTGCCGGGTGAACTCTGTCAGAATGTGGACAACGGCATGCCGGACCTAAAACGGGAACCCATTATTTGCTGCGATCTATGTTGAAGGTGTATTGTCTACAAAACAAACAAAATCCAAATGCAGCTCCCTAGAGTGCTCACATACGCAGCTGCCGCCGAAGCCAAAGTCCAGACATCTTCCTCCTCGCTAAACAAGTGCCTATGACTAATGACAAGTCGAGTTTTGGAAAGAGCCACCTGGGGGGTTTGCTGGACGGTGGTGCTCAAAGTTTATACACTCAGGAGATGCCCTTGCTTCAGAGGAATGTGACCTCTGTGTAGGTGTGCGATGAGTGATGCCAATAGGCCAAACTCCTGCTGCTCAGGTTTGCTCTGCAGCTGGCATGTGCCTCTTGCAGGGCATCATGGGTAAGTAGTTCGGTTAGTCACCGAGAAGCCTTAAATTAATTCAGAAATGTACTGGAGCTTAAAGAAATTGACTGTGGTGCAACTTAGGACACAAACGCCTTTGCGCTACATGTTGACATTCTGTTCCGTTCAAGTCCTTTGTATTTTTTGCTGCTTTTCATTGCTTCCACTTGGGCAGAAAAAAAGTACTTCAAAGTCCGGTATACGCTGTGCAATTGCATGTACCTAGAGATAATAAAAAAATAAAAGGGTTTGGCTTCCCCATGCATCCAAAATGCTTAAAATTAGCGGTGCAGTTTTACTGCAATTCCTTATTATCTGTAAGTAAGGCTGGAGTGAATATTTTAAATCGCATTCTTCAACATTAATGATGCTCGTACTTGAAATGTGAGAAGGCGGTCTGCATTTTTACAAATTCTTCTCGTTCAGCTTGCGCTTAGGCCATGTATCGTCTTGAACCCTTGGGTATAATAACCGTGATTTGTCATAGTGGACACAGTCAATGATTAACCCCCCTACAATGAGTCTGTGGTTGGAACCAGTTGTCTTACCAGCTCCCTCGCCATAGTGACACGTTGGGTCACCTTCATACCTTGCAAAAAGAATGAGGAGTAAATGTCAGGGGGCCAAAGGGCAAAGTATTTTCTGGTTTCTAAAACGCTGTGGCCTCAGATTCTCTTACTATCACAACAAGAGTGGCGGGTCAAAAAGAGTCAGACACACGGCAGGAGGGATGTCTCCACGCCACAGGTCTGAGATATGCGTTTCCTGCAAGCGTCAGTGTCTCCCGCTGCTCCCTATTCCACTCCGTGCATCAATTTAGTCCCCGTAAAGCTCCTAGAACAGTAATAAATGATGCAAACTGTGCCGGTGCCCCATACTGACTTTCACTTCCAGCAGTCCTGTTGCTCCCATCACCATGGCTTATCCAGCAACATCTCCTCCACATATCAGATGGATCCACCACGTACTCGTGACAGGGACTGCACACTTCCAGCGTTTCTGCTGCAAACCAGTTCTGGGGGCTGCAATGCAGGCTGGCTTTCGCGAACATATTTTGCACACAAAGAGGTCGTTGAGAAGGTAATGACTCAAATTTAGGATGTGGGGGTTTTTCCGAGTCGTACTCTAATTCTTAGACTTTGCGGAAGAACTCAAGAGCCTGTGAACACCAGCTTTGTGTCTAAGAAGTTAATCTGTTGAATATCGGGTGTTGTTTTTTACAAGGAACACAGTTTATTAAAACTGAACAAGACATTTAGCTTCAAATGAAATCAACTCCTGTCCTTCCGAACCCTACTGCTAGGATTGTCACCGATCTCGGCCAACACGGCATGGGGTGGGGATTGGGTCTTTCCACCAACTCCTGTCAAACTGCCTTGTTTGCATAGCTGCTGCAGCCACAAATATATTACGATGTTATTTTCTCCGGTGCGTGTCTGCACTTCTGTGTGATCCAGGTTCCAGAACAACCAAGTGATTATTTTTGGTTTTTGCCAGGAGAAGTCACCCTGTTTGAATTGGATGCATCTCTTTTGCCATGACTGACAGAGCACATAAAGGCCGGGGGTTTCGACCTGGGGGGCTGTAACCTAAGCTATTTATGGAAAATATTTTGTCTTGAATTGGAGAGAAGAGGACCACGCAAATTATTGCTTCTTCGTAGAATTTATGAAAACTGACAACAACAACTACTTTCTGGCCTGGCCGGTTTTCTGAATCAAGGTACAGAACAGACAGTCAAACTGACTTCATCTAAAATCAAACAAGATCACACGGCATCACTGGGAAGGGCAGAGGACTGAGGCAGGTTTGGAGTTTCATGGTGGAACACACAAAAAAACACAGCTTTGGTAACTCAATGAACCTCAGTATCATGCCTGGTAAAACACAGATGGAGGATGGGGATTTGAACTTACTGTGCCAGTCAAAATCTTGAGTACACTTTCTTCGAACTATTTGTTTTTTGACAAGGCGTTCTGGCTAACAAGTTTCAGCAGGAAATGAGGCACCATGTCTCCTCTCCCAAGAATGTATGACAGTGATCTGTTGTTCTGCTTCCATTCTTTTGTTCAGTCCATCCCACACAATTTGGCCCAATTTGCCTGGTTGTACTCAAATTTTTGTCTGGCACTACCGAGACTGTAGGAATGGCCACAGCTGCCGTGATCCACAGGGCTTGACCCATGTTAACTTGGACTCAGGCAGAGGCACAGGGCAGAAGGGATGAAGCGCTTGCGACGACAGCCTCCTGTCATTCTCCTCCTGACCCATCATCCCCATTTAAACCCTTTCCAGCGATGGCTTCCCAGTGCTGGACAGGATGTTTTGCATGAAAATGACATGAAAATGAATTTTAATAGTCAGCTCAAGAATCTATCACAGTTTCAAAGGACTGACACAAAGTCCTTGGCAGAATTTGCAGTTGAAATTGCTTTCTGTCTCCATGTGCCCACACGTAGGACCCCCTCGCCATTAACTTAGGCTGCTCATCATTTCACAGTCTCATCCTCAGCCAGCTGGGATTTGCGTTATGAGTGAGAAAACTCTGTGGATTACAACAATGTATGTTTCTAATTCAACGAGTGGATTGTATACAAACTTTTCGTTCTTCTTCGATAGACTAACGTCTTACCTACTGCAAACTTTCTCCCAAGCGCTTATTGGCTAGGAAGTCATACTGGGGTTTACAAAAAGCTGTGTGATTTATGTTACAGTCAAGTGTGTCCAATTATTCTCAGTTGAGGTGAAATGGGTGAGCGAGGGAGGACTGTAAATTGAATTACGGGCTTATTGTGACTGGAGATGAGGTGCAGCAGGCAATTCAGAGGCCAAGTTTCCCAGTGGGTTGTTTATAGCAGGAGCAGTACAGCCACTCAGTTGGCGTTGCTGTCATTGTATATCTACAGGGTGGTGGATTTCAAATGCAGCCCCAGCTTTGTGTGACACACGTTTATGTGGGTTTCTTCCAAACTGGTCTTCCCAAAAATTCCACAGACCTGGGTCTTGATGTGCGTAGACTGCATAGGGTAACTGGTAATCCAACTAACCCCGGAGCTGCCCAAGAAATAAATTTTATTTACAAAGACGGGGCTGCAGAAAGCTCATTTTTGCATGTTGGAAGAACACTTGTTTTACAATTGGAAAAATGGGTAAAATCTGTTTCCATTAAACCTATTTAAACACCCTTATTCATAGGGGGAAAGTGCATGTAACTATTCATTTACCATTTCAGAGACAGGAAAAACCATACACTCAATAAAGTTGAAGCATTGGGTAAGAAAATTACAGACAATAGAAACGGATTATAAAATCTCACATTACCTCTGTGTACCAAGCACGGTGGTGAAAGTCAAAACATGTTTGCTGATTTTGTTCTTTTGAAGAGATTTGTGACATTTGACCATGAACTTCTGTACTTTTGTGGACTCTTTTTTGGTAAATGTTTTTAAGCTATTCCATCCATCGTGCTGTTCTTATGCTATTCATGTGCTGTCTCCCTGATTCATTCCAGCATGATTCCAGAAGAAGTGATTTAAAAAAAAATAACAGCATAGTGCTACTTGCACAGAATTTAAAACCAAGAGTATATCTTCTTCATTAAAACACATATATCTTTCACCAGTTGTAGGAGAAAGATGAACTGCATTATTGTTCTGCCACATTATTCCCTTAATCATAGAATTTCCTATTATGCCCTCGAAAGAGGCTATTATGTCCTTAACAGTTAATTCTCAGTTAAAGTGCTTTGCTTGAGAAAGGTTGCAGTTTGTGTTGCCGGTCAGGTAAGCGATCAAACGGCTCAGTTAGATCCAGGCTGCCACACCATGTTGGTCCTTCAACAGCCACATGCTGTCAATCACCTTGCCGTTCTGTGAGAGAAACAGCCGGGAAGAGTTCTTCAGCGACTGCTCGACCTTGGTATAACCGCAACACTGACATCACCCTGTGTCTGAATTGTCTTCACAATCTGACATGATGGGTTATACTGCAGCCAAATGATGAATCAGTTTCTGGAGCCCCTCAGTGAGGAGTAAACAGATGTGTTGGCACGTCCTGCTCCTTTTTCTTTGTTTAATGGAAGCGGGAAAGAGTGCTATCTGCAAGTCGCATGCTTCTACCAAGAGGACTAGCGTCCTTGCCTACCTGGTCATCAGAGACCTGCTCCATGTACAGGTGAGTAGAGTTGAAAACCTGCATGCGCGTGTAGCCATAGTCAGAATTTCGAAAAGCACTCCAGTCCCTGGGGTCGGGGATGAATCCATCGTGCTTCTCTCGGCATCCCTGGGAGAGCAATGGATCAGTTTATACAGTCTTTGAGTGCTTGAATTTAGGATGGGATAACAATAAAAACAACAGCAGAAATGTCAACATGATCTCATACATGCAGATGTAATAGGTGGGACAGCACCTTGTGGCGGTGACATTGTACCTTTCGCTATTTACTGAACGACTGCCTGAACGTACTTACAGCAGAGCCAGTGATGATGTGGACCGGGGCTTTGGGGTTTACATACGGCTCTTCTTTGCTTCCGTTGTATACCTGGGCAAAGCATTCTTTTTACATATAAATATTGTATTACTTATTCCTTTTTTATGTTATCTAACTTGATCAGATCTGATCGTCAATCGCTTTCTGAGAGAGCGGTACAGCTCACTCATTCACATCAGTATGGCTGTAATCCACCTACCATGAATCCATAGATGGGCCACAGCCTCTCGTAGGTATGCTCGTGTGCCCAGAGCTCCAGGTCTACCCCTGAAATGAGAACAAAATCATGTGCTTCTACTACAGAGATGCTAACTCCTCTTTCGCTAGGGGCAGAATTTTCAACACTGCAACTGCAAGTACACGAGTTTGGCTGCCTTCTTTCTGTCCTGCTGTTCCTTTTCCACTTTTCTCAGAGAACCTATCTAACAAATTTATCCAGAGGTCGAGCATCCAGTCTCATTTGTCAAGGTTAGGATTTTGGCTGTCAAAAGAGTTTCCACATTTTCCTTAAACACAGGTCAAGAGAGTTTTGCGATATCAGGCCACAGTAGATGCATCTCACCATAAAGATAGAAGAGATTTTCCAGACCCTTTCGGACCTAAAACAAAACAGAGCGCACTGGGTAACTACTGCTGGAAACAACATTTGGATCCGTCTTCCTAATGTCAATCCAAGCTGGCAGGTGACACTTGAAACTACTTGTCATGTGTATATGTGTGAGTGAGTGAATGTGTATGTGAGACTGCCCTGTGATGGACTGGTGTCCTGCCCACGGTGTACCCTCCCTCATGCAACTCTGCCCTGGACAAGTGGTTACTCATAATTTGGATGGATGGACCAGGATGCTATAGCTTTACTCACATTCTTCTCACAACTGAGTAAACTCTTGTGAGTCCCACTGAATATGTGCCTACATTATACTCTTATAGTATGTCGTCATACACTTATACTTTAGTAAACAATACAAGTACAACTGCCGACTTGAGATATCGTCTACTTTCCGGTGAGACCAACTTATTATTCACTTATCTGTTCGTTCATGTTTGTTTAATCTAACACTTCTCTTCAGAGCACTTTAGAAGGTTCAATTGTTTACAGCTGCTTTCCCAGTTATGTAGCTGTGTAATTTTTACTGGAGCAACTTCTGCTATTTGTGACCAGAGAACCAGGGCAGGACGTGAGGTTTAAACCTGGTGGGGATGCTAACTGCTGTGCTACCTGGTGCACTGTTGCTCAGAATGAATACTTTTTGTTCCATTATTTTCCCCAGGAGATGCCAGATCTTGTGAATGAGGACAGTAAGCTTGGGTACTTGGAAGTGCCTAATTTCTGTCCAAAAATATGATGTGTCCAGAGAATGATACAGAAGTGTCAGGACTCCAGCCTGCTTGGGGGCTTTTGGCTGCCCTGCTGGCCATTTTATGTACCACAAGGGCCTGTGCTCCTGCTTACTTCTGTGCCCCTTGCCCTGCCTTCCCCACCTGATCGCCATTATTACCCTCAATATTGCCTCTTGTGCCCCCCCCCCAGTAGCCTGGCTTGTTGGTTTATTGCTTTGAGTATTTAAGTCCTGTGTTTGTATCTGCTCTGTGTCAGATCGTGACTATGTTTTCCTGTTTTTTGTTTCTCTGGTTTTGACCGTTTCCCCTGACCTGCTGAATTGGATTGTTTCCTGCCTGTTTCTCTGGATTTTTGACCCTGTGCCTCTTAATCTGTTTTTTTTTGGATTGTTTGCTGTCTCCCTGCAATACATCTCCTCTTAAGTCTGTGATTGGCTCCCGATTTGCGATCCCTCACAAGATGATAAAATGAGATACAGAAACATGGTATGTATACCTAAAGATGACTTCTGTCTCACTGCCATATTCTCAGCTACTAGCTTTATACCTAAAACATGGATGTGCTTGTTTGGTTTGTGAGTCCTGAATTAGAACGCAAAGAAAATCAGATTTACATCTGGAATGAAAAGCAACGGCAGATTTACCACGATGAACTGACGTGACACTCGGCGATTATGTGGTCCCATGTGTGGAATGCGAATGATTTGCGTAGCTGCTGCCAAACTTATGGTCAGCAGATTTCATATTCGACGAACTCCAGAACACACTGTTCACGAACACAATGGGTTGAAATTAAGGTTTGTCACTTGCATACAAAACACGAGCACTTTCCCCCTTACGCTGTAAAAGTTATTTTGTATTCTGCTTCAAAAAGCAGTGAAGTACAGTATATGATCATACAGTCCTTAAGCCAGTTTCCAATTAAACAAATATTTTCTTTGTATAGTTTTATTGCACAAAGAAGGTGCAACTGGGGTTCTTGGTGCTTATAATGTCACCTTTTTAGCGGCCTAAATGACAATTGTTGAATGATTGTATCCATCGCCAGCTATTCTTTCTCTACTTTCATTCTTACCCTTACAATTGCTAAACAAAAGTTACTGAGACACACAAACACCAAGACGCACGGCCAACGCACTAGACTTTCAAACTTGGTGCAGTCGTCATCGTCCTGGTTAGAGCAGTACATCGGCCGATGGCCCATGGTGATGATCCAGGGTCGGGAATTCCTGTTTTCCGGCCTGTTGGCTTCCTGAGAAGTGCATGAAATTCGAGAGGATTCGTGTTTACAGCGTAGCATAGACACTGAACTAAAGTTCATGGAGCATTTTGCTCTCTGAAGAAATTTCCCATTTTGTATTTCCAATAAATATAATCAGCATTAAATCTCATAACTGGCGCAATGAGCAGGAAAAACAAGAAATATACACAAATATCTGGGACAGGAGGCTGTTTGGCTGACTTGAATAAATGAGGTGTAAAATTCAGTAAGTTTAAATTTGGACAAAATGTTTACCTCCAGGTCCTTTTTAAGCCACTCCTGCTGCTTGACAATGAGATCCAAGCCATAGTCAGTATAGAAGTAAACTTCGGTGGAAAACGATATTATATGAGCTGGCCCTACGTTCCAACTATAAAACACAAACAAAACAGACAGCACTGAATAGCAACACATCATTGATCATAGTAACATTAGTTCCAGATTAGGCTTCACACTTTCATTTTTTCCCCAACACAGTTAACAACTGTAAATTATTTATAATAACACAAAGGAAATCAGATCCTGGTCAAAAGCCATTACAGCTCTCTGAGTTTTAAAACATTGCAATTGCAGCATGCAGATAGCATAAACAACATTTTTCAGTGAGGCAGCTGAAGTTGCCTTAGACCTGATTTGATACTGAGGGCCAACGCTGTAACCGAAGCCCTAAATTGTGGCTTCGCAAAAAGAGGTGTTTATAGCTGCAGCGTGGAGCTGCTGTGAAGGATATGGTAGATCATTTTGGGGGTAGTGGGGCTGCTTCACAGCAGGATTGTTCTTGTGGACAAGATGTCTACCAGTTGCCATCTACTTGTGGGTGACTGGAAAGAGTGCCTTGTACGCTGAATCGGAGTCAGACGTCTGCGTGCATGATGAAGGCGACAAGTTGGGGCTGAGGAGTAGAAGCAGGAACGTATGCTTGTTCCCCTCACCCTCTCTGAAAGCTGGCACGTTGCTCCACCTAGCGCGGCTCCTAGCTGCCTTTCTGCAACCACACAACTGACGACCCGATGATGGATGAGGCCAAGGCCCCGGTTCACTGTGGGTAGAGCCTGTGCCTTATGTGCCTACGGTCAGCCACGTGTAGCAGGGTCGTGGTCCCAAATATCACCTTACAGCTCTGAAGTACGGGCCAAGAGTTTCGCACCCTCTAAGCCTTTGGATTGCTGCTGCCTCTCCCACCACTTTTTTCAGAGCCAACCGTGCGTGTGAGGGAATGCTGGCAAAGGAATAGCGGGCTGACTGTTCCCTTTTTCTCGGTTCCTCTTCCTCTCCATCCCTTTGCTTATTTTAACTGCTGTGACAGACAGTATGGAACAGCATGTACAGGATTTATAGCTCTTCATTCATCGTCCAGACCAGGTTTAGCTGTGTGTGACCAAGGACACTGGATACCTCTGTTTTCAAAAATCTATAGGATAAAATGTGATGTTTAGGTAATGTTTTTATACCAAAACCCAGGCATTGCTTAAAGTCTGCTTCGAGCTCAACCGTTTCCTCCTGCCAGGCAATACTAAACACAGCTATGTGTGACCTTCTTCACACCTTAAATTGTATGTCTTGTTTTTCACTCTTACAGTGTTTCTTGTGAGAAATTTAATCAAACTTTAGAATAAAGACGAAAGCCTGGACAGAGGGCAGCTCTCCTCCGAAGCCACTACTCGCCTTGTGCTCCAATGTTTTTGTGCAAATGTCGTGTGAGCAAAGAAGGCCCGCCTGAAAGGCACAGCCAGTGGAGATGGTACTCCCGCCTACCTGTACCACAGGCCTTCCGTGTTCCCCGGCATGCTGAAGCGGTTCTTGTAGTTAGAAAAGTTGCTGGGGGGGGGGGGGCAAAAAAGAACAAAATGTGTTGACTAAACATATAGTTTGCGTGACTGACATTCTTCAAACTGACCTTTGACTTTTGCACTGACTTTTCTAACATTTTTCTATGGTGGTCCATCATGGCTGGTAACAGGAGCTTGTTGAAATTCTATAATCAGTCTGAAAATAAAATTAAATACAGAGATCTGAGGCAGTAACCCTTTGGCCTTGAGGCAAACACTGAGGTAGGATTCAGTTTCCCTGGCAAACCATAAACACCTGATTTCAGTTAGTATCTGAATGTGATGGAACTCAACCTGCTTTTTGCTTGTTTGCCAGGTATGGCCTGAGCTGCACCCTTCACTCCCGATGGCAACAGGCCTATGAGGTGAATCTATAATGTTGTATATGAGGAATTTTACCTTTTACCTAACAGCCCCCACATGGTGAACCTACCTCATGCACCTGCAGCACTAAAGCTCACTCCTCTACATGGGGCACCCATGCATTCACTCACACAGACATACACGACAGGCAATTTATAGCTGCCAGTTAACCTGAATTCCATGTTTTTGGACAGTGGGAGGAAACCCATGCAGAGGGGAACAAACAAACCACACAGACTGAGCTGGATTCAAACCCATGGCTGAACACCCCAGGGGTTGTAAGACAGCAGTGGTACTTATTGTGCTATCTATAAGCTAAAAAAATAATAATAGTAGTAATGATGTTGATGATGATGAAGAGCAGTGGAAACTTTGACCAGTTAGCAGTCTGGTTAGGAAGACTGCAGATGCTCTATAAAGACCTACTGGCTCCTCCCTTCCTGAGACTTTTAAAGTCAGGATGTAAAGATCCCCATGGCTCCAGACAGGACGCAAGGTGAAGGAAATGTGGCATTTTCCTTTGAACCAACCCTCAGCGGATTTGAAGCACTTAGTGACATTTGTCAGCGGCCATGTCCAACACTACACAATGATGGGCTCTTATTAATGTGACCCAAAACTGGGGGCTCCTGCAGAGCAAAGCGCTGTGGGTTGAGGCCAGATTTTTTAACCTCTCGCAGTGCGCGCGAGCCACTAAATGTTTTCCTTGGCAGAACTGTGCGGGTGGCTGGACGCATATGTGAGGGTGGGGGGGGGGGGGTCTTTCCACAAACGCCGCAGTTAACAGAGAGCGCTTTCCTGCAGGATTTGATAGATTTTAATTCCGCCAGGGAACCGTCTGGCTGATGCTGGTTCAAAGAGGGCGCACTGCTGAGGGGAACACAGTTGCTTAACACTCTTATGTAACAGCGAGGAAAAATCCGTGTCTGTTGAAGGCTGGCAGATTGAATTTGGGATATAGGGGTAGGGTGACGGGGTTAACGGCAGGTTAAGGTAACCAGAGAAGGTTAAGGTCAGGGATTAAATGGACAGGGAAGGGGCAAGTTTGCTGTCTTATGATTGGGGCTGTTTGACATGGGTCCAGTTTCAGAGGTTCTCTAGTTAGTTGGTAGAGTTCAAGTTAAGTGGTGAAAAATAGTGATCTTGTAGTTCCGTTTTCATTAAAGGTCTCGACACATCAAGGACTTGCTTGTAACTAAAGTTGCATGCTATTCCAATTTTTCGTTTTGTCCCTCCACAAAAACCGTATCACAAAATCAGGTGCCATAACTGGGGAGATCATAAGCCAATGAGAAATAAATCAAAATATAACAACAGACAGAGGTGGAGCATGCGTTCCTTTAGCAACAAATGTCAAATGCTAATGCCGATTATCATCCTGAGTTCATAGACATTTGGGATACGGCGATACAACAGCCAGCGGGCGCTTTGCGTTCACGACCCCGCTTACCGCCTAGCGCATGGAAATGCAAACAAAGGTCCTAGTCACAGATTCACAATGCCACCTTGTGGTTGAAAAAGTATCTGAAAAGTTTTGAAGGAAGTACTGGAGGTGGGGGGGGGTCTGAAGTCTGAAAACTAAGGTTCCTTTTGACCTGTGTTTAGAAGAACATTAATGGGAAGGATGCTTTCAGCAGGGAGGTTGTCAAAAAAAAGATGTCCAACATGTATTCCCAATATCTGAAATATTTCAACTGCCTGTGAGATAAAAATTCCTTACAAAACTGCTGCACATTTTTTCTTTTCTTTTACAAAAACTAAAGACATTCAGTTAATGTGTAGGTCTGAGGCCTGTTTTTTGTAAACCCTGTGTTCATAATTTCCTCAGCAACAGAAAAGGCAGCAAACAAACTGTGTGACTAAGGAGCATTTGTTCAAGTGTTTGAACCGGTGTTTGGTATAAAATACTTAAAACACACACACGAAGCCAGGAAAAGGCATCGATAGTAGAAAGCAGAGTAAAGCAAAGGGGTTTTGGAGATGCAGAGCACCAGACCAGGTCTCCTGCACCAGACCTGTTCTACATCATTTGCAAAATTCTGTGGAAAAAGCAGGCCATCCAGAGTGATGCGTCCTTTTGTTGGGTTCACTTCTGCTTTTCTTCAAAATTAATTGAAAGCTGGCTTTCCGCACAAGCTGAGCTTCCCGGTCAGGAATGTCTGTTTCCAAAGAACTTCTTTACTAGCACTGAAAGGAGCAAAAGGGCACAAGAAGCCACAACCACTAGAACCATAAATGATTATAGATGTCAATGAGCGAAGTGCATTTTTTTCTCCAGAATGAAGAGCCTTACGAGAAACATTACTAGCTGATGCTCTTTCAATATCAACATATAAATCATATTTATAAAAAAAAAAAAAACTTTATATTGTAAATATTTAAAAGCAGGAATACTTTCTAAATTCAAGCTACATTTCTAATTCATGCTACATTTCTGCCCAGAAGAGCTGTGGGTCAGCTGCTATCCATTCTGATGGCCAGTGTACCCATTCTGGAAAAAGGAACACAAAGCCCATGACAGGGGTCTACTCCAAACACGTGGACCCCCATCATGCCATCAGGGAGCAGGAATGCTCAGATGCCAAGGCCCCTGTGGTCAGGCTTCTTGGTTCACAATGAAATGGGAGATGGCTGCAGCTGGGGGAACTGGGAGGGTGGCGTGCTTGCAGTCAGGTTATGCAACATAAACACAATTACTGATATTAAATTCTCGTGTCAGGGGAAACTGCCAAGGACAACAAGCTACCATTTGCCACTCCTGACATCAGCCCCAGCTCCCATCATGCAGCAGGGGAAGTGAAAGGGACAACTGACCGTAAAGGAGAGGAAGGAAATGAGATTATGGAGTGCAAACATAACACTGAAGAACTGCTGCTGCCATTGGTGTTGACTGAGGCTTCTTTGAAAGGACCAAGGACATTACTATTTGTTAATAGCAAATCCTTTGAATATAAACTATCCCTTTCATTATTAAGCCTAATTCTGCATGTTTTTTGTTGGCGTGATGCTTCAATTCTCAGACCCTCGGAACTTCCAAAATGTTATATTGTGAGAACAGTGACTTTCAACCATGGTGCCCAGGGGTTAACCAAGATAGTCAAAATTTTGTCTTAGGGTTGTCATCATCATAGTTTTTGTCCTAAATTCTGAGGGAAGAAACAAGAGCAATGGAATTCTCTTGAACAGATGTGCTTTCTTGTATATTGGCACAAATACACTATTACTGATTAAGGTTAACTGCAATAGTCACCAACTGCCTTGCATCTGTTTCTTCGCTCATAGCTGCCCGCCATCCAGTATGCGATTGGATTTTGTCAGTTGATGTGTTTCACTCGTCTGAGAATTATGCTCGATCGCTCATTATTGTGGTATTAACTAAGTGCTCTTGTTGAAAACTGCTCGAGTAGAAAATTCACCAGGAGTGAAACAAAACAGGATATACGATTTGACAGCAGCGCTGCTAAAAAAATTTAAAAAAACATTGAAAACCACCAGCCAAGAGGATCATGGGGTGCAACGCCCCTCGATTCTGAAAAGGAAAAAAAAATCACAGCCTACACTTCCCAATCGATTGAAAAGGCCGAATCACGTAGTCAGCCAGGGGACTGAGTATTTTTCACAAGCTGATATAAAGGGTTTTTTTGGGCTGCTAAAGTCCCAAACCCATCTTTGGGAAGCCATGTCCCTTTGGTTCTCGGATCAGCGATCTTGACTTCCCCCCCAGAGTGGCACTGCGAAAGCGGCGAGCCAAGACTCCCTGCCGCCGTTGACCCCTCGGGCTCAGCGTCACGCACTCCCTCCTCACTCCAGGCTGAGTGGCACATCCATTAAATCACTGCCATTTTAGCCTGGCCCCTCGGCAGAGAGAGGAATGGTCATAAAAAATGAAATTCTTTCGGGAGACCCAGGAGGCGAGTCAGGTTCGGACAGGCCTCTCTCTGGTGCAAACAAAGTGCAGGATGGGAACCAGCATGAGGAGTCGCAGAGAAAACACATCTGTCCGATGCTATATGATCTCAATTTAAACCAGCGCCAAATAATACCAACACATCAAAGAGAAAGCCATAAGCTGATAAGAATCTTTTTGTTCCGGTTTAAGAAAATGCTGTAAACTGTCATCTTTACAGTCTGTTGGGATGATTTGCAGGTAGCCTGAGAGGAATAGGATTACACAAAATGTGCATTTTTCCCCCATTTCCCTCATTTTCTTGACTGAATACATGACCCAGGTGTTACATTACGCCACATTGTTAAGCTGTTTTTGCTCAACATCACTTCAAGAAAAGCTCACAAAGAGCAGATTTTTAAAAGAACTCCACCACTGAGTGACATTGAATCAATAGTCATTTGCGTGTTTCGTTTGACTTAAAGAATTAAGAAGATAATCTGCACAAACACGTGCTGTTCAGATAAAAACATCTAGGATGTTGGTTTGCCTGGGTTTAAACAGTCACTACTCCACAAAACCATTGACAGAAGGGAAGCACTGACCATGTAAATTACAGGGAAACACAGTGTAAGTGTCTGTCAGGGTGTTTAATCCAGTGCATTTGTTTATGCACATAAAAAAGCAAAAAAGTCTCTGGGTTTACCCAAGGACATTCAAAGCAGTTCGAGGCTTCAGACTAACCCTAGAGACAAGATTTTCGGTGCCTTTTTTTCTGCGCTGTTTACTTTGGAGAGCATTTCTTTGTTTAGGCAATGTTGGCCCTGGGACAGTTTCAAGGCCCCGGAGCTCAAAATACCCCATGTCTGTTTCAACAGTGCGTTCAAGTTAACCCGAATACTTAATTCCACAGAGTAACTTCCTTTTTAGGGCCGTAACAAAATGGGTGCATGTCCAAAATCTCAAATTCACCAAGAGCAAGCTGTTTGCGCGCAATATTTCCTTTTTACCTGGAACGTGTCCTCTGTTCCAGAAAAGGTGCACAATACAGGATATGTACAAAAGGCTGGAATAAAGCAAAAATATGTATTAAAAATAAGGGGAAGATTAGGCAATCTAATGAGAACCAGAAAATTAAAATGTTTATCTATAATATAAACATTTTTCCAGGGCTTGCTTTCTAACTGGTCCTGACTTTTGGAAGCTGGAGACTGGATGACTGACAGATGAAAACCTCAGTGTGTACCAGCACATCTGGCACCTGAAGGAGATGGCCAGAAGGAGTTAACCAGAGTACCAGCTCCTTAGAAAGATCCTGGGATCTGAGTCCCAGACTGAATCATGTCAGACTTAAGATACCCCTTCCTAGACTGCCCTCCTTAGGCCTGAAGACGTCTTAGATGCCGAAGGCACGAAACAGACAAGCAATGACTGATTTATGCTTCATTCTTTGTTGCTATGAATTACACGGTGGTGTACAAACTGAGAACATCAGTCTGTCAAACCACTGCAGTATGTCAGCACTACGTACCTAACGTTTACTTGTAATCATTTGGCTGATGCTTTTCTCCAAAGTAACTCAGATGTTAAGCTACTTAAAACAATTTACCAATTTATACATTTTACTGGAGAAATTACCTTGGTCAAGGGTACTATAGCAGGAGCTGATATTCAGACCCTGGATTTTGGAATGCAGGGCAGTAACTGAAATCACTACACCATCTGCTGTCTAGCTATAAGTATATAAAAGTGATGGATTGTTTTAAACGTGCACGTGTGTTTGCCGGAATTATGAACTCACTGTGGAGGTTGGCTTCAAACTCAGTGTGATTAAGAAGCCAGCAAATTCAGTGAAACAAAGGCCACTGTTTTTGTGTGGAACATAAATAAAAAAATGTAAAAAAAATAAAAAAAAACCAAAAAAAGCAGTGAGTCAGTGACGGCTTCCAGTGTGAGCCCACAGCTTCGGGAACGTTCTGGTAGAACATTGGCCAGGATATGCTTGCAGCGGAGCTACTGGGACCTCTGCTGTTGAAATCAGCGTTGGCCTCAGTGCAAACCAAATGGCTTTCCTCTGCGGCTGGGCTTCTGCTTTGCAGGACTGACCCCTCGATAGCAGCTCAGACGCTGACACACCAGGCCAGAGGCGGGCTGCTTGGGGAGACACTTGCCCTTGCTCTGTGGCTGATCTTGGTTAATCCCCTCCCCGAGAGGGGATAGCGGGGAGACACGTGCCTGGGCAGAAAGCACCGCTGGCTGTGCATATTAGTCCCCAAGCTGCCTGTGCCTGGCCACCAGCCAAGCTGTTAAACTTGCATGCAGGGAGGATTTTATTTAGGAATTGAGCAGAGTGGTCATGTGCATACGAGCTTGGGACAAAAACAAAATAACACATCGACATTTATTTAGTGACTACTTCTCTCCAAAGCAGCTTACAGTGTGAAGCTGCATACATTGATTTACACATTTGCAGTGGTGCAAAAAGTTTGCCATCCCTTTAGTTTTCTGAGTTTCTGTATACTTTTGACCTAAAATGCAATCAGATTTCATGTAAATCATAAAAAATAAAGAGAACCAAATAAAACAAATAACACAAAAATCAACATAGATGAGAGTTGATCAATCCCGCACACTGGCTTGGAGGACTTTTGGCCCATTCCTCCTTACAAAACTGCATCACCTCAGCATTGTTGGTGGGCTTTCTGAGCTCGGCACTTCAGGTCCTGCCACAACATTTCTCTTGGATTAAGGTCTGGACTTTGACTCGGCCATTCTAAGAAGCAAAATTTCTGCTGCTTCAGTCAATCTTTGTTTAACTGACTTTTGTTTGGGGTCATAGTCTTTCTGCAAGACCCGCCTTCCGCTGAGCTTCAGCTCACAAACAGACACACAGACTAGAATTTTCTGGCATAATCCAGAATTCATAGTTCCATCGATGATGGCAAGCAGTCCTGGTCACGTGGCAGCAAAATAGACCCCAACCAGGATACTGCCACTACCATGTTTCGTGGTTGGGATGTGGTTCTTGTGCTAAAATGCAGTGCTTTTGCCAAGCATAACGTTTCTGAATTAGGCCTAAAAGTTCTATTTTCAACCCATCTGTCCACAGAACATTCTTCCAGTACTCTTTTGGCTTATCTAGGTGGTCTTTAGCAAACTTTGAACAGGCACCAATGTTCTTCTTGGAAAGCAGTGGTTTCCTCACTGGTGCCCTGCCACACACCCTGTTGTTGTTTAGCTTTTGCCTGATGGTGGGCTCATGAGTAGACGAACATTAGACCCTCGCATTGGACAGTGCAAGAGGGGCCTGCAGATACAGATGTTACCCTGGGGTTCTTTCTAGTCTCCTGGAATATTGTACACCTTGATCTTGGACTGATTTTTCTTAGACAACTACACCAAGGAAGAGTAACATTGGTGAAGAATTTTCTCACGTTTATGTTTTTTACAAAGAAGGCCGGCCCACCCAAATTCTCATAATTGTTCGAGTTCACCTACCTTTTGTAACAAAGATATTTAATCCTGGAATTTAATTCTGATTAACAAGTGAATGAAAATAACATTTTGTGGGTTATTTATTTTAGAGAGTCCACTTTATTTTTATGATGTAAATTTATACAGAAATTCAGCGTAAAAAGGTTGAAGGATTCAGAGACTTTCTCAAGTCAAAAGGGCACAGCCTTGACCAAGGCCATTGCAGCAGAAGCAGATCTTAATCTGGACCTTTCCTATTGCGACTCAATGGCTCTAACCATTATGCTACTTGCTGCTCTTTAAAGAGTAACTGCTTACCTCAAAATGATCACTTTGACGAAATTCATTCCCATATCATTGTTTTCCGACTGAGTTCTTATTTTTAGGTCTAGAAATTCATCTTAATAACCTATCATACTATAAAAATTCACACAAAATATTGATGATGTTGGTTTCAACCCAGCGCAGTCTGTGCAGTTCGCAAGTTCTCTCCGTGTCTGTGTGAGCTTCCTCCACTTGCTCCATTTCACAGTCCAAAGAGATGCTTTCGGGTTAACTGATTACTCTAAACTGCTTGCAGTGTGTGCATGTTTGCAACTGTACATGTGTGGTCACTCTGCCATGGACTGGCATCTCATCCAGAGGCTGTCATAGCCCAGTGTTTGATGATTCTGGGATAGGCCAGATCACCACAACCCTAAGCAGTATACAGTGGGTTCTGATAACAGAAGGACGGAAGGATGGACAATTGTTCCACATTTGACATTGGACATTTGACTCTTTTTGGTGTTAATCCACTATTGTTAAAAGAAATATAACTTTGATTTAATTGTGCAATTTCCAAGCTCCATTTATTTAATATAGAGTACTTAATAACATCATTTAATCCTAGTTTAAGCGCTCCATTTCTCAACAGCAAATCTAAAGCTCTTACAAAGGTATTGCTGTATTAAGAACCACTTATTCAATCATGGACAACTGTGCTATTACCTTCATTGATGTGTATAAGAATCATTTTGGGTGCATCCAAAATGTCAATGGTAATTCTAAAAATCGCCCAAAGGGAAATAAGTACAATATGTAGTATCAGTGAATGCAGCACAAGACTTTGTTTACCGAAGCCCCTGGAAGACAGTGACGAAAGACATCTTGCCCTCAGGCAGCCAAGTCTGGTCTAACTATAGCCTCAGAAATACGCATTTTTGCATTAGAATGTCTGTTCACACCACAGAAAAGAAACAGGAATACCAACTTCCAAACCCAGCTTTTTAGGGAGAGGGGAAAAATAAACAAAAGCTCCTGATGGAAGAAAAGAAAAAAGCAGCAAAATGTGGATTCCCTCTCGTGTTGGGAGTATTTGGATATGTGTTTTGGAGCCTATCAGCACCTTATAATTTGATTTTGGTTTTCTTCGTACTTATGGATTGCACGTCACATTTTTGACTAACCCGCATTATTAGAGGAAGTCAGTCGTGATTTTGAACGTATTCCCAGAATCCACAGGACCTGAAACACATCAGCTAGACTGTTCCCACTTAAATAAGAGGCATCACACATCATCCTTCATCATTATCTTCTCATACCCTGAGCTTCTGCCTAATTCTCACAGTAGTGTCTTTGTACTTTAACAAAGACTGAAACCTCGCAGCAATTTTAGCTGATGAGACCCATCCATTTTGTACATATTTTCCCCCTGCGCAAATGCATTTTTAGGAGTATGAGAATGATGACAGTGGAAGCTTTTCTGGACGTAACACAGTGGCTGTATTGCTCTTCTTTAGTACAAATATTTGAGGATACTCACTGGCTGTTCTCGTGGTTTCCAGGGCAGGTCATGTATGGCACATAGGCAGCAATAGATTCAACTTGTCGCATGAATTCATCCCCAATCCTGGCGTTGTCCTGGAACAGCAAAGACAACGCCAGAGAGCCAAGCATCAACACCAGTGACCTTCCAGAAAAGTTATATGGAAGTTATAAGAAACTCTGGCCTCTGGGTTATAAACTTTATTTTACTCCAAAAGGGCTTAATTCACCTTTTGCTGAAAAAGCATCTATGTCATTTTGATTATACAGTAGTTTGACGTTTGATAAGTCAAACTTAGAAAATTTTCTCAGTCAGTCACCCCCTAAAAACACAAAGGCTACACAACAGTCACCCCCTTAAATAGTCAGTAGAGCCCACACTGTATGTCACATGGGGTCTTCCGGGCTGTTTAAGGGGACAGTTTAACATATACAATTTAGGAATGGGAATGCACAAACCTGCCCAAATTTTTAAAAAGTCCTTGTCATCATATGAAATGTTATGACTCACCAATAATTCAAATAAAAAAGGATCTGGGAAAATATGCATGTGCATATTCCCTAGTAGTCTCACAGCAAATTAAGATGCATTTCTGACCCTAACAAGCCAACAGTATCTTAAAGGAGCAGCAAGAAAAAGCCACAATTAGGGACATTTCAAATGAAATGTTTTCAAGTCTTGATAATAAGTATAATAATACAAATAACAACAACAACAACAGCAATAATAATAATAATAATAATAATAAGAAGAAGAAGAAGAAGAAGAAGAAGAAGAAGAAGAAGAAGAAGAAGAAGAATATATCAACTTCATCATCACCATCATTCAGGAGAAACTGCTCACTTCTACATCAGTCACTACTCAGAAGTCATCCAGACACAAAAAGCTTTGAACAGAGGTTCTCAGACTGCATATTCATTTTTTTGTTTTCTTTATTGCAACTGGCTTCTCTACATTTCTAAAACAATTAATAAAATCTTTGCTCTCACTACTGCTTTGGATTTAATACCAAGGGTTATGCTTACTATGGGAAAACAACCATCTTGGTAAATGCAGCTTTGAATTAAAATGTTTACAGAGGGTGGTTGAATGAAGGTTTAAAATTAAATCTCACATCCTTTCCTAGGAATTGTGCCTGCAATCTTCCAACTTTCTAGATGGCTTAAAGCACTGGGTGCGCATACTAGCAAAACCTACTGAAATGAGAGCTGTTTATATGGCTATTACTTTTTTAATGGTTTTTTATTTTCCTTTCCTTCCTTTTCTTTTAAATATAGTACCAAAATACCATGTTGGTTTCTATTTATAAGTCCCAGGAATCAGGGAAATGCAGTGGCACATGCCAGCCTAAAGCACTGGCTGAACTGGGGCCACTCAGTCCTGTGACTGTCTGGCAGCTCCTATAGTATTTATTTTTTTCCACTGCAACATCATCTTTTATTCTGATGGCTTTAAAAGCAGAAAGAAAAGTCTTTTACTGTCTTTCACACATCTGTATTTTGAGGTTTGAAAGCATATCCTACTTGCGATGGGTAGCCTAAGCAGTTCTGAGAAGACCAGGCCTGCCATTGCTGTTCTACATTAGTCATTTAAGAACCTCCCAGATTATCCCTTCCACTTCTTACATATGTGTCTGTTGGGGTCTTCAAGTTCAAGTTGGGAGACATGTTATAATCTCAGGTGAGTTAAACTTAATGACATCCAGGCACAGGCTCTTAAGTAAGGCTTAAACCAGGGGCTTTCGTGGAGGGTGCCATAGCGGACCCAGTTTCTAAATGTCTATTCCAGAGTGGATCAATGTTTTCCCTTATGGTTTTCAACTAAAAAAATAAGGTCTTTCTGCTGGGTTAGGAGCATAACATGGGGTGGGCTGAGATGTGATATCAAACACTAACCAACTAGGCTATGTACGAATTTCAGTGGAACTTAAATTGCAGGTACATTACCTCATCCATGTCATAAGCAAAGTCCCCTGGAAGGAAAAGAAAAACTCGTTGAGATTATTAGTCACATACAAGTTTTCAAAGCTGGTTTTTGTACATTCTTCATAGCCACGATAATACATCCATTGTCACCCAAAATCACTGGGCACTCGGTTATGAAACCACAGCCTGAACGGGATGTCAGTCCATCACAGTGTATTAGCAACAGAAATTGCAAAAGAAGGATCTTCCTCTCCCTGCAGGATTTACACATCTTTACTATTGGTCTCAACCTGAACTGCATGTGCTTGAGTCATCCCAGTAACATCTGACACATGATAGGAAGTGCAACCCACTGTGTATGGAATGTCTGTTCACACCAGACCGTGTGCTGGCAACTCAATTACTAAAGGATTACTTTGTGTTCATTTTGTAGAAACCCTACTGCTTACTCACCGATGTGGAGGATGACATCGTACATCCCAGCCTGAGTTTCCTTCTGCAGCCTGGCCAGAGACTGCGGGTTCTCGTTCCCCATGTCCCCGAAGAGCGCAAACCGCGGACTCCAGCCGCTGCTTTCTTTCAGGGCAGTGAAGTAGAAAATGTCACTCCAGCCAGCCTCACTTCCACAGTGGTACACTGCATCATGGGTGGAAACATCAAAAAAGAAGCTCAGAAAGACATGTTGCTCTATGTACTTACCCTCTTGGGTGCAAAGTATTAGAAAGCTCCCCCACTGAAGACAATCCAAACACACACCAGTGGTCAATAAGACATGAACTCATATGAGCATATTAATAAAGCATTAAAGTGAATAAAGTGCATAACTTGAAAGTTCAGTTTGCTGAAATAACTGTAGCAGTTTTTTGGTGTCTCCCATGAGTTCTGGACTCTCCTATCACACTCAGAAATGCTTTACCACAGAATGCAGCAACCACATCTTTGAACTCTACTGTACTACAAACCCATATTTTTTTATCACATCATTATTGCATTTTGCCCCTGCACAAAGCACAGAATGGTGGAAAACAGAAAAAAAATTAACCAGTGTCTGGTGACCGAGGACCCATCGCTCTTCCGAGGCTCATTTGCTCCCCTACACCACTGCTCCCTCCCACATGGCAGTCATGTAAGTGTCAGCATCCATGGGGCTTGCCCCACTTTCTGGGGACCATTTCAGCAGGCCAGGTGAAGCCCAAACTAGACTCATTCCCATATTCATATTAATTTCAAAGAAGGCATAGCAGGCAGGTGATCACTCACCATATGTGGAGCCAGGTTTCAATCCTGACAACATGACTCGGTGGATGAACAGTTTCCTCTTCTCAGGCCCCCCATCTACAAATATGGTGGCGTTTCCCTTGGCCACCAGTTCAAAGAACTTCCCACCCAGCAGGCCATACTCCACCACGCTGTTCGTCTCATCAAAGGTGGTCCAAGTGATGGTCATGGAGCCGTAAACTCCTGGAAAGAGAAGCTAGGTTATCAGGAAAACACAACACAGAAAGATGATTCACACATATTTATTGTTCCTGGATACAATGACATTATTTATGATGTGGCTTGGTTTCTCACACAATGATCCTTTCATGTGACCTTAAAATCGCAAAACGCTGATAATTTATCCATTTCCCAGGGCCGTTAATCATAAAATGGCTAGCACATGCCTTCAAACATACATAGAATGAGATAAATTACAGGTGAGCTTAACCACTACCATCTCCTGACTGTGTCACAGAGAGAAGTGGTAAAAGTTGTGGCTTGAACAATCGGGAAAAGGTGAAGCTGCGCTGTCAAAATACTGTTTGGGGGGGGTTCATCTGTCAGGTGGAATATCAACATCAGCAAAACAATAGACATGAAAGTAGGAAAAGAAAATGAAGTAGTACCTGGGTAGGATATGTGGATCTGCTCTGGCTGTGTCTCAATGGGGGGGACCCCGAGCACCAGAAAGACCACACAACAGCCAAGCACGAGAAACTCTTCCACAGGCAGCATCTTTGTTTTCTTCTCTATAGGCTCGCTGTCCTGTCTGAAAGCAAGAGGTAATTTCCACATGCAACTGTCTTTTCTGGTCCCATGACCTCCACACCTTTTTTATTTCACTTCAAAAACACACAAACACAAGTGCTGTAGAAGCTTTGTGGACTATGACCTGCCAGAGAGCCTGATGATAGTAACAGTACCGCACCTCTACTTCGCTTTTCTTTTCCTTCGAAGATACAAAACTAGTATGGAGAAGATGTGATGCAGATATAAGCCTCTTGTCGAACAAGAGGGAAAGGAACTAATGTGCAGCACTGACTTCTGCTGTCCTAATTTTTTCTACCTTGCCTTATGAATACAGCTGTCCCCAGTTTATGTTTCTGATCCATTCTTGGAAAACATACATAAGCTCGGAAAATGTAAATAGGGAGCCAGAACCTGGCATGTTTTAGAGGCCTACACAGCAGACAGGTGGTGATGCTATTCTTCTGACAGCCTCTGCAACAGAGCCATCTATGTTAAGTGACAATACTGGATATTTTTGCTCCTATGCCACCAAATAAGTTAGATCAGCAAATCACAGTGCACAGTGAAATTCACCACCAGCAGGGTATTTATATACAAATACATATTTTGTACTAGACCCAGAAAATATTGTATAATACAAAAGTAAACACTTTGAGTCTGTGACTATATACAGTAACTGTAAGGCTGGGAGAGCACGCTCAAACTTTGTGAAACAGTAACCAATTTCGTTTACGCAAAACACATAATAGTTACACAAAACAAATAAAACCAGTTGAATGAGTGGTAAACACGGACAGTGTGAGGATTGTAAGCTCTATAACATAAGCAGTTTAATAGGACCACATAGAGACAATAACTGAAAAATTAATGAAATTTAAAATAAAAACAAGACACCAAACATGATGAACTGGGCTACATAAAAGAATACAGAGACATCTCCACGCTGAGCCCATCCGGTGATGTGACTTAAAAAAATGGATGTACCAAAGCTCCTTCTGCAACAAACATTGTCCCTGTCGCCACCTCTTCTTGATAATTTGAATGTTCAAGATACAGAGAAAGCAAAATTGAGTGTATTAAAATGTCTGGCCATGGGGCATTTGTCATCATTACTTCTAACAGAACATCTACAGTGTGTTCAGTTATCATTTTTTTAAGTCTTTTAGTTTTCCCTACATTATAGTAGCTATATGGACAATGCAAAAGGTACACCACATATGTAGAAACAGAAGTAATTCTTCAATTACTTTCCATTATTGTATTCAAATGTGAATGCTTCCCACCCATGACTGCAGCCCTACAAATACAGTGCATAAGTTTGTGGCAACACATACTTAACATTTGCAACAATAAATGAATTGTATAAAATAAACAGTCTATTTATAAATTAAATTAAATTAAAATCTAGGTTTGGTCCAAACTTTTGCTTGGAATTTTTTTTTTTTTAATTAAAAACAAATTTAATCTTTGCATTTTCATACTACTGAATGAAAAACCTGATTCATCATATCATGAACTGTCTGAATTCTGGAGGATACAAACATTTTCCCCTAAATTCTTTTATGTCTAACAGAATTTTTTAGACATTTGTCCAAGTCCGCAAATATGTGCAGCGGGGCAGACGGAGCCTTTTTGCGCAGCCCGACGCCAGGTGTCGGTAAAAAGCACAGAGGATTAGAGGAGTCAACAGCTGTTATATAAAATTTGTTTAACTTTACTGCAGCTCAAAGTTAACTGAAATGTTAAAATAGTCTTAAAAGTGACTTTTTTACGCGTTATAGCTGTATCTGGGATTAGGCTCCCTATTGCTGCGACCCAATTCAGGATTAAACGGTTAACGATCATTTACAGACCAATGGATGTAGCCGAGACTTTTGCAGAAGCTAAGCAGCACAAACACAAATCGATGGACATCTGTACTGCTGAGCTTTTGTTGACTGAAAACAAGGAAAACAAACAAATAAAACAAATTTGGGAATAAATTCGAATAAACTCTGCCGCGCAGTTTCCCCATCAGCGCCGATTTGGCTCACCGTGCAGTGCGGAATCACAAACGCGGGGTGGCGCGCTATCCAGACTGCGGGGCCACACAGGCGGTGTCCGGGTCCAAAGCTCATATATTCCCGGCAGCGGACGGCAGGGGGCGCCCACGTAGACGCTGGACTGATCCTCCCAACATGCACCGTTCCAATGTTTGAATGGCGCAAGCTCTGCTGCTGTGAACGTGCGACTCTGGTCGCCCCATTGCACTTTTTTGTTACAATCAGTTTTAATTTTGTCACCGTTGCCCGCGCACGACAGAGACCAGCACAGAGCTTGACGCGAATACACGCTGTGAGGTCGGAGAAGCCAAGATGTAACGGTAGGTGGGCCACGATGGGGTCGCGGAGCCACGTTCACACACTGCGGTCCACCGCCACCCTCGCTGCGCAAGCAGGTACATCTGGAGTAAAGCGGAGCTGCGGCGGGTCTCGTTCTTACCGCGTTTTACCGCCGTCACTGTGAAACTGGTCATGTGCTTCGCTAGCAGGTCAGGCTAAGCTAAGTGCTAAGCGCTGACAGGGTCGGCTTCACCTCGTCCCGTTCGTCGCCTGGCGCGCACACACACACAACCGCCCCTTCCCCGCCGCGGAGCCTCGTCACGCTCCTGGCACTAATAATATTATTATTAATAATAAGAACCACAACAATAGTAAACAGCAAATTTTCTGCGGGCGGCGGTGCGAGAGTTGAGGCAGCGAGCGCGGTGCACTGTGGGTAAGCGGGCCGAGCCGCGGTGCATGTTCTTCCTCTTTCGGGGAAATGTTCGCAACATCAGCAAAAAAACAAACCGCAGAAACGACGGAGGAGCTGCGCGCTTTAACCACTTGTAGCACGTAGAGGGATTCGAACCTGCGGCGGCATAGTCGCCGCTCGGACTGCCCTATGGCGGTGTTTTCGTAGCTCACCTGCGCCTGTAGTGAGTGAATAAACATGGCTCGGGCCTCTTCTCACAGAAACACGCACACTCGTTTAGTTGACGCTTCTCTTTGAAAAGACTCGCAGTGTTAGGTGCCTTAGAATGATTTACCATGAATACAACTGTGCAACTTTTACAGCGTCAGTTCAAGGCAACTGCTTTCATTGAGGGTGCTGCAGGAGGTGAGGTTTGAACGTAGAACTTAAGGTGCAAGGTGGGAACTCTAAACATTACGCCCCCTGCAGGGAGCTGTGGTCCTTGGTGACAGGACCATGGAAACTATAGTGCTGCAGTCAGTGCATGACAGTTTGAGCTTCACTATCCCCCATGTGTGTCTGCTGATCCAGGTTTCTCCCCTATTATGGCCTTTGGAGATGACGGTGACAAGACTGAGGAACCGTTTCACCAGGATGCCTGCTCCAGAGACCCCATCCCCAAGCAAACCTTGCCACCTGCTAGTGGGACGACCATGAAGGAGGTGAGTCAGCCTGCGGGGGGCACCGGGTGCGGGCTACAAAAGCAGGATTAACACTGTGGATGGGCTGCGTGCGTGGCTTCAGAGGCCCACGCAGCTCAGCCCTGCTTTGGCACTGCTTGCTGTTGACGGCTTACAAGAAAAAACTTTCTTTCCTCAGTTTGAAATTTCTCACTCCAACAACTGGTGTTTTGTTTTCTGTAGCTCGCCAGCTGGTACGTTAACCGCATTTTGTACTGAGGCTTGAATGTAGTCATTTATTAAGTTACAGCAGTGGCGCAAACTTTTTGATGGAGACCCTGAATAATGTTGTGTTGGCCTGGCAGTGTTGCGCACAGCTATGTGCAATATTAATGACTAATAACAAATGTACACTGTGTTTATTCATAACTCTGAATTAGTTACCAAGACAGTGATATGTCAGAATTAAAAACTCTTTGACAAATGAAATTTTCTGCCACAAAGATTTTTTTCAGTGGCTGCTATGATACCACTTCACTTTGTGGGAGAGCTTCTCTGCGTTGTTTAAATTAACAGCACCATCTTAGCTACTGCTGCATAACACAGGCTCATCGCTAGTCTGCTTGAGACACAAATTGGACATAAACTGCTTCAGACGTGACCGTGTTCCTGACATACAAATTTTATTGGCATGGAAAGCTGGTTGGTTGCAAAAGGTTTCCGATTCGAATATGACCCTCAGTGGGTGAGGGGATCATCTTCAGTTCTATATGCAACTGCTTGTAGGTCTGTGGGGAGGGGATCTATTCACATTAATAATCTTAATTCTAATAATTTACTATCCAAAATAATTCTCAAATTCCACCAATTATTTTTTAAAGTCTCTGGTCTCATTTCTCTCTTTGAGATGAAATGTGAGTACCACTAGTTTGTATATATGTGAATCAGTGTTATCATAGTTAATATCACTGTAAACTCTGCCAGTCCTAACTTTGTAGGTATAGAGCAGTATTGAATTGAACCAGCCCCTTCACTAAAAGCAAGCATTTGGACACATTTTGGATTTTACATTGACCCAAAGATAGACAATAAATGACAACCAATCTTTAATTTTTTATGTTAAGGGATAATTTTGCATTAAGTAATATTACCATTTGTCATAGGGCTGCATTGCTTGCATTATTGCAGAAATTTATCAGTAGTATATTTCAAATTATTGCAGTTGCCTTAACTTCGTCAAATAAATAAAAACTGTGTAATGAAAACACCCAATTCTTTGCTTTATTTGTCAGTGTTTCTGTCGGATGGTCATAGACCATCATTGAGACCAGTTAGCTAAAATGCCAACTCTGTTCTGTATTGCCGTGGAGTACAAACATAGGTTTATCCATTGCTTAGTACTACAGCCCTAACAGCATCAAATAGTGTCCTCATTCTAACTGATTTAGAATTGAATTGAGACCCCCAAGAATCAAAATCAAATTACAAGATTCCCACCCCCAACTGCATCTGTCCTGCATCTACAGAAATATTGATATTGGGCAAACTGATAGTGAGAATTGCATGTGTATCTGTTTGTGAAATTGAGTTTCCTTTACAAAGTTGAACGTTTCTTTAGAGGAACGCAATTGCTAAATGAATAAATGTAAATTTACCACCAATGTCAGCAATCAGGACAGCTTCAGTGGGTGGGGGGAACAGCAGGGGTTTTCGGATAAGAACAGAGCAGAACTTCAGAGAGTGTTTCGCTCAAGCAAGGGGCAAACTAGTCCGGCCTGCTGTTTGGACACTGTCGGTAATGCGTTGGTGCACGATTATAATTGCTATACTAGCTCTCTGATAGAATAAATACTAGCTGCTTCTTTGAAAAGTTGTATTGGTCAAAAGTTCATTACTTGAAAGTTTGTGAATCGGTGACAAGTTGTATATTCAGCTTGTATAGATGCTATGTAACTATTTTGATTTAACTACTACTACAGTAAATACGATCTGTGATGGAGGCACAAAGTATGTATGCTGTTGTCACCCCCCATGGCGTTTCCTTTATTAAATAATCTTAATAATTCTTATTGGCTGTTTTAATCTAATCAGTCTTGTTTCCCATCTTTTTACATGCAGTTTAATTGTACTTGGCGGTAGTGTTATTTTTACCTTTCTGTTTTTTAGGTGGATTTTTTTAAAAAGGAAGAAGTAAATAAGAAAAGGTGAGTTTCTCTGACACCTCAACAGTCGGTTGCTCACCTCATACACCCTGTAAAACAGTGTAAACAGTTATAGATATGACAGAAGTGTTTGATTCCTAGGCGTACACAATGCTGGTTTATTTGGGGACATTTCAGCACCAAGTGAGATATCGTCACCTGCATAAATGTTGGCATCGCGACTGATGCTGAAACGTCCACAAATAAATCACTCATGCAGCCTTACATGCACCCAAGAATCAGAGTTAACGGTGGCATGGAAAGAAGGACTTACTGCTCTGTGAGCACAGTTGATTAATTGTCAGAGTTGCAACAGAAAGGGAGGAGGAAATAGGGTTCATCTTGACACTTTATGTGAGTGCAGTTGAGTCATCTGGGTGGAATCCTTGAGCTTTATCTCCTCTCCACAGATCTCCAGTTGGCCATACTGTGCACAACTCCGGCAAAGTGAAAAGAGTGGTGTCCTCCAAGAGGAAGGTGCATCAGGTTGCGGTGTGTCCCGTGGGCCGGCGGAGGCCCGCCACAGTTGGCAGGAACTGTAACATGGCAAATAAAGAGAATGAGGTAGCCTGCACAGAGGACCTTTACGGAGACCACTGCAGGCGCCCCCTGAACCCATCAGATGCCACTAAGATGGATGGAGCTGCTTCCAAATACAGCGACTACTTTGCAGAGGTGAGGAAGACTGAGCTGTAGGCAAGGGCAGGCTGTACTGTTTTTGAGAGCTGCATGTGGCACATTTTGACAAATTATTGATGTTTTCAGTTTTTGTTTTTTTTTTTTTTTTTTCCCTCCCCTCTTTCCCCACTCCTCTTCATACAGCTATCAAAGGATCATGATGCAATGTCACAGGTGCTTTTTGGAAGAAATCTCAGGCTTAACGTAGCATTGACTTTATGGCGAAGGAATGCAGGTGAACTCGTAGCATACCTTATCAGGTAATAAAAGAGAAATAAAATATGCTGCAATCAGTTTACCTTTTAAATACTTTAGGGGTTTCAATTTTCTTTTTCTCTTGCAGAATCCAAGATACTGGTGTGCTTGTTGACTGTTTACCTGTAATTACAAAAAGGTAAATGGAATTTTGGGATTAAAACGGTGCCTTTATGAATTAAAACAAAAAGCTGCAATGTAAACTGAATAAATAATTTATCCCCCCCATTCAAACAGTCTGCAAGAGGAGAAGCCAAGTATATCCATTGGCTGCTGTGTGGACCTTTTACCACTAGTAAAAACACTACTCACCAGTCAATATGAAGAGTAAGTTTCTAGATTACTTTAGTATGGACAAACTGAGTTGGATTTATAGTATGTCTGTTTGTTTGTTTGTATTTATTTATTTATTTATTTATTTTGCCTTTTAGATACCTGACAGTTGGTTTACAATGGCTCCAGTCAGTGCTGAAAAAGTGGTGGCCAGAGCTGTCTGTAAATGGCAAGAGCGCTCGCGACAGCCATTGCGACGATAAGTACGTTTGATCACAACCACCTGTATTTAAACTGATTAGACGAATTATCTATGCATTTTGTTTGGTTGGAATTGTTCTTGTTCCTTAATGTCTGTTTTTAATTCCAGGAATATTAAAGCGATGAAGCAGCAGCTACAAGAATTGTGGGAGCAGGGCTCTAAATTAATACTAGTTCCCGGAACTACGGGTGAAATAGCAAAGGTGCAGAACTATTTTTTCCTCTGTAATACACTTTTCAGAGTGAAATATTTTTAAGTGTGGCCAAATTCTCATTAATCTTCCTCCTGTCTTACAGGCAGTCGAGTCCTACTTATCACAACTGCGCTGACGCTGAAATGTAGTACACTAAGGGTCTGACCACTCCAAGCACTTAATGGCAGTTTTCAGAGGTGCTCCTCACTTCCACATTAATTCTGAGGTTGAAAAGACTGGGCCCCCACAGGCATGGCGTGGCAGTGGGCTTGATGAACTGACAAAGCCTCGGATGATGCTTTATTCATTTTGTTTTTTAAACTGAAGAAAAGGAAATCATGTTGGCCTGCTTCACATTGAAGTGGGATGTTCTTTGTAGGGGCAAACGCTGGACTCCAGGAGGTTCAAGTGACTGTCAATCCAGACTGCTCAATTAAGTGCCAAGCTCTTTATTCAGTACAGCACTTCCTCTGTGTCATCTGTTTGTAGACATGAATGTAGTTTAAATTTTTTTTTTTTTTTTTTTTTTTTTTTCCCCTGCCCCTCCTATCCTCATGGTCCTTTGATTCAACAACTTGAACTACAGGAGTCTTAAATTATTAGAATTTTTTTTCTTGTGCTTGTTCAGAAATAAGTTTTCTGGCTGTAATATGTACATAAGATGTTATTTTAATTGATTATTAAATAAATTTGCATTGTAAAATGTTGGTATGTGGTTTAAATTATTAAATTTAAGCCTGGAGCAACTTGACCCTCCATTTTCAGTGAACCACCACACAAAGCTGTAGCTTTGAAGAGAATTATACACAAGACTCAAAATACTAAGAATGAAATACTTGAACACTTTGAACTAATTTACAAACATCTTATTCAAATAAGGCTTCTAATTTTATATAAACGTTTTATTGTTATAGCAAGGTGTTCTTACTGTTTGTGTTCAGGGTAAGCGCCTCAAGTGTATTATAGCGGGGGTGTGGGATTCCACCTGGTAGCCTTAAGATTCTAAAATAATGGCCCAAAACAGGCCACCACCTGCTGTCCATATTGCTTTCTGTAATTCCTCGGTGACAGCTGTCTGGGAAATTTTGTAAAGCCATATGTAAATCTTCAGGTGGAAGTCGCTTATCGGCCGAAAATTGTTTACACAGCGCCGGTGTTCGCGTCACGGTCTCAATAAAGTTTCTTTAGGGAGCATGACGTCATTTCCGTTCGGCGAAGGAAGCGGATGCAGTTAATGGTGGAGCGGTGAGCTGACGGATGTTTGACTCAATGTAAATCAAATTAGCTGTTAAAGTTTTACTGTACTGTGAGTTATTAAATATACGCGCTGTCCAGACGATAATGCGGCTGGGACGTGTAGTGGCGCCGTACTGGTGCTTCGTGCATAGCCTCGTTGTGCTGGCGCTCGGTTTCGGTGACATGGAGCCCGGGCCGCAGACGAGCGGGGAGCGCTTCAGGATCGAGGGCCGCGCACTAGTGCACGGCGTCCGACTGCAGGACTGGATCTCCACGGCGCGCGTTCTGGTGGAGGGCGAAGAGCACGTTGGGTTTCTCAAGTGGGTATTGCGTGGTGTCAGTCCGTGAAAATGTTCCTACAGGAAGGTGTCCTCGTACTGCACGCTTGTTGTGATGTTGAGTTTGTGTGTTTTGTCTGCAGAACTGATGGCAGTTTTGCAGTGAACGATGTTCCTCCAGGATCCTACGTGGTCGAAGTCGTGTCTCCAACCTACAGGTTTGAGCCTGTCAGAGTAGACATCACGTCCAAAGGGAAGATGAGGTAGGAAACCACACATCTGATGACAGCTTCATCTGTTTATCGACCTCATTCCTGTTCTGTTTTTTTTTTTTAAAAAAACCATTCTTCATTTGGGGTTTACTATTTGTTGCCTTGTTTTACTGAAGCACGATTTGAGCTTCATCCCCTTTGTGCCTGTTGTCAATCAAAGGGCACGGATGGTGAACTACATCAAGACCTCTGAAGTGGTGAGGTTGGCATACCCTCTCCAGATGAAGTCCACTGGACCACACTCCTACTTTGTGAAGCGAGAAACCTGGGGTTGGACGGATTTTCTGATGAACCCAATGGTAAATCCCACTTGTAAAGGCCTATATTGAGAGAGAGCTGAAACTTTTTTTTTTTTTTTTTAATGCAAGGACTCGTGCTATCTATAAATATATATGAGGAAAGGTGACATCCGTGGGGGGGGGCAGTTTGAGAAAGGAATTTATATAATTTATTATAACTTACAATGCTACAGTATCTGAACAGAAAGCATCCTGTGTCCCATGTGAAGAGAAAACACTACCTCTAATCTTCTTGCTCATTAGTTTTTGCCTCCAGTAAATTCTAAGAGGTGTTCAAAGAAAACATGCTTTATTTTTAATTGAAACGACATGTTGTTTTAAGACTTTAATCTTGAGCACTGTTCCTGGGTTGTACTTAACTTTCAGAAGTGGAAGTTATAATTTAAGTTTTCTTTGATGATCAGGGCACAGTCAGCATACTGTTCAGGTTGTAGGTTCATTCTCCTGTTTGGAATCTCTGTTTTCCACCCCACATAGCAATTTCTGACCACTCATCCAATGCTCTTTGGAGCACTGCAGTGCTGGGCTTCCTCAGATCTGGTCATAATCTCATGATCACAACACAGGAGAGTTTAGTGAAAACAGAGCTGTAAATGCTAAGTTACCACTTGCGACAATATAGTATAGAGTCATATACAATCTCAGTGTTAAAACAAAGAGCAAAGTATCTATAAAAAATCCTAGAGGCAGAATTTTAAGAGGATTTTAATCGAGTTACTCAAGCATTCATTTCAGCCCTAAATATATGAAAAAGGTGCAACATACTGTAAAGTAATTGCCAGATTTATTAATGACTAATTGGGGAAAGAAACAAATTATACTGAGTGTAGTTGTATATAATGTAAATTTCTTGTTTCTCATCATTGTTAAAACTAGTGCTTACCAAATATCCACTAACTATATCAAGGAATGTGGTTGGTGTTAAGTCAGATATCAGAAAATTAAGCAATGTGTTCTTAACTGTCTTTGCTACCTTAGGTAATGATGATGGTTCTGCCCCTGCTTATCATTGTGCTACTGCCTAAAGTTGTGAACACCAACGATCCGGAGATGAGACGGGTAAGATTAGCACCAGCACTGCCCGCCTGTCCTCAGGACATCTATTAACTTATTAGTAATGTGTGCAACTTGTTTCATCCACATAGGAAGAATAGTAATGTTTTACTCCTGCTCCAGGTGTAAATACCTTGTTGAAGGGTACTTCAGTATGCCTTCTTGGATGTGAGCCAATAACCATCTTGTTGAAACTCTGTTACGCTCAACTAAGTTCACTTAAGCTGCCCGCATGGAAAGTTGTGGTGTGAACTGCATCCCTTTTTAAAGCATGTCTACTTCAATACTTAAAGCTCTTTTAAGAAGGAAAGAGTGAGTACAGAAATGTCTGCTGTGCTGTCACATATGTCTTCCTGGAAACCCAGTGGTATGCAGAATTGTGCACTAAAGCACTAAGAAGAGTAACAAAAATATGCAAAATAGTGCATTCTAAAAAAAACTACAAAATTTTCAACTCCTTTTGTTGGTCTTCATATATTTCCAACGTTTTTTTGAATGAGAAAGTTTGCCTCTGCTTCTTTGTTTTATGATTAATCCACACAGTTAACACACACTTAATTTCTTCTATTCATGCTTACTTATGCCTCTTCCTAACAAATTATGTAGTGCTAGCACTTGTTCCAGGTCGATAATTTAGATTTCCCCATTTTCTCTAATTGTATGCAATATTGACTCTTATAGAGGTTGCATGATTGAGATTGTATTTGTTTCAAAATGCTTTATTTCAAGTTTTTCAACAGTAGTTAAAGCTGTTATTAAAGTTATTCTTCCATATATCCTAGCACAATTTTTTTCCCACTAGTCCATTATGTGGCGTATCTCACTCTGCATTCTCTGTTCTGAAAAGAACTTTAGTAAGAACTCATTTTGCAATAATCATTTGTAAGGCAGAGCTCACACAGTGACTTTGACCAAAGACGAAGAACCTGGGCAAATGAGCATCGTGTTCAGTATTCCTCAATTGCCTCTTTCATTCAGCTGTGCTACCATACTTTGTGTTCTGTTGCTGTTACTTGGTGGTGCAAACGTTAAAGTGCTGGGTAAAATTGGACAATTTCCACATTATAATGATATCATTCCCTTATTTGTCAGTTGCATATGAGCTAATTGACATTATGGAAACTCGTAGCAGAAGATTGTACTGGATGTAAAATGTGTGTAATTTCCATGCATTTTCAGGAGATGGAGCAGTCAATGAACATGCTGAACCCCAACCACGAGCTGCCAGACGTGTCCGAGTTCATGACAAAGCTGTTCTCTAAAAGTTCAGGCAAGTCTGGAGGTGGCGGAAAGGGCGGCAAGAGTGGAGCAGTGAAAAGGAGGTAGTATCACCTTTCAACCCAGGAACGGGAATGCACTGTGGGATGATGTCATAGTTTTTTGTTTTTTTTTTTTGTTTTTTTTTTTTAGTTATTACTTAATCCTTTTTGTCCTTCCTCTGCAAGAATGTCAAAGGAGAAAAGCATTGGTTTCAAAAAATAGTTTAATGGTTGGTACTGCCTTTAAGATCTTGAATGAAGTTGGTTTATTTCTTAGGATGCCTTGTTATTTTAATCTCCCATAAGATGGGTCGGTTATGCATCAGACTGATCGCATATTTCTCCCAAGCGCATGTTAATAATACTTCCTTAAGCTTACTACTGTTAAATATTATATGTAAGTTATTGTTATTAATTTGTTTATTCTGTAATTTGTCTTTTATGCTGGTTTTGAATTGATCTAACTGTACTCCTGCCACATGTACTTGAATGAGAACATATATTATAAATATTCACTATGAGTGTCAGTTGCCTGATCTGGGATTGATAACTTTGAATTTAATAAAGCTTATGAAATTTTAACGTCAGAGGAAGAAATAAAGTTATTTAAATACTAAGGTTATAAAACCGTATTGATCATGTCTGCTTTTTTATTTCACATTTTGACAGCCTTCCCTGAGTATTTTAGATTCCCAGCTACTAATTAAAATGTTAAAATGTGAAGCTTGGAGCTAATAAAAAAAAAATTCTCACTCAAATGTCTGTGCCCTGCTGGTGTGATACCTTGAGCACCTGGGAACATGCAGTCTGGGGTTGTGCACTTTGTCAGCCCTTCTCATTGAGGTGAAGCGCAGAACACAGGTGGGCTTTTTCACTTTTGTTGTGTAAGAATGTGCTTGGCTTTGTATTTTGTGCTGTAAATTGAAGTGTGCTACTAAAAATAAAGCAAAACTGCAGCTCTGTGTTCAGTTTTTATTCAATATTTTATTCAGTGCTATTGTTATACAAATAAATATAGCCTTCATCAATAGCAGAGCTGCGAGAGGTCATTAGTCCTGTAAAGGCAGCGTAACCTGACTTTCCATCCCTTTATCTGCCCAAATCACAGAAAGGATTGAGTATCTCAAAAGTGGTCCTTTATCCCATTTTTGCAGACATCTTGTGGTGTTACAAATGAAAGTTTTGTTCATTTAGGAACAAATCAGAGACTGAAGTCCGCCGGCAGGGGTGTGGTTGTGGATGTGGAAGACGCCGCGTGTCTTTGGACTCTGAATCCCCCCCCCTTGCCCCCGGCAGCCTGCTTGTCCATGTTTGCTTTCCAGCTTAAGCTCCAGTCAGTCCAGTCAAAGTACAGTTAGTGCGAGAGCTTCCTCTGAGCGCACATGAAACACAGCTGGGAGCACACACTCTGGGGTGAGGACAAATAGGCCGTCTGAATTTTTCATTTGATTAACCTCATCATCCACAAATTTTCCTTTTAATGCTTCTAGAATGACAATCAGTGGTGCAAATGTGTGCTTGTGAAGAATTAATATTTATACTGGATCACTTTGTAACGTATTGCATTATTTCAGAGTTCAGCCAACAGGATTTTCACCAAATCTTGACCTAAGGTATTGTATATGCTGTATTTACAGTAAAACTCTCCATAGTACTAATCTTTCAACCTCTGCTGGTAGAAAAACTGATGTGAGCACTTTATTCTGTTTATTCTAGCCCCTGTTGGCTTGTTTTTAGAGCTTTGCAGGTTGAGAATGATGGGTGTGGGTAGCTGGTTAGGAGTGCTGCAGCTCTCTGTTCTTTGCCTGATGGGGACCCTCTGCGATTTCCCCCCTGCAAAGAACATTCATCTGCTGCAGCCCGAAGAGCTCAAACTGGTTATCAACCAAGGATTCCAAGGTAGGGATCAAATGACTGACCAGTTCGCCATAGTCGTTGCATTGTGTTGCCCAATGTCAAGTAAGTGGCAATAAATATTTAGTGATATTGCAGGCATGTTTTGCATTAGGTACCAGTTTAACCGAAGGAAAATGTCGAAACTGTAAAGTTTCTTATCGGTAGCAGTCAGTGCTAACACAGGCAATTAACGCGTCATGTTTTGAATCCAGTGGTTTATTGCAGTTGTTTCGAACACCATGATTTGAAGCAAACTGCCTGCAGCGAAGGTCACGCTTTGTGACTGATAGCGATGTTCGGAGATGATGAATTCTGTTCATGGCTGTTAATTAGTTTTACAGCTGGGATGCAGTGAGACAGAAAAATGGGCAAATCGGCTGAGGATTTAGGGGATCATCTTCTTCATCTTTCGGCTGCTCCCGTTAGGTGTCGCCACAGCAGATCAATTGTTTCCACTTCTTCCTGTCCTCTGCATCTTTCTCCGTCGCACCCACCACCTGGATGTCCTCCTTCACCACATCCATAAATCTCTTCTTAGGCCTTCCTCTCTTCCTCTTGCCTGGCAGCTCCATCCCTGGCATCCTTCTCCCGATATATCCAGCATCTCTCCTCTGCACATGTCCAAACCAACGCAATCTCGTCTCTCTGACTTTGTCTCCAAACCGTCTAACCTGTGCTGACCCTCGAATATACTCATTCGTAGTCCTGTCGATCCTCGTCACACCCAATGCAAATCTTAACATCGGCTGAGGATTTAGGGGATAAACTAAAAAAATTTTGTGGATGAGAGATCACATTTCTTCTGCTGAGATTCATTGGGAATTTCATGAGACTGCTTGTTGAAGTTAATACTAAAGTTGTTGGGTTTTTTGGATGCAGAGTTCCCAGGCGACTGCCATGAGATCTGGCAGGCATCTGGAGGCCAGGCATGGGATGGGCTCTATCTCATCCAGCCTGCGGGGTCCCTCATTGTGGCCTACTGTGCCATGCAAGAGGGCGGTTGGACCGTGGTGCAGCACATCACTGTCAACAGCACAGTGGATTTTGACCGCACTTGGGATGAGTACAAAGTGGGCTTCGGGGTGCTCACTGGGGACCACTGGCTAGGCAACGATTACCTGCATGAGCTCACAAGCCGACCTGGCCACTACAGGCTGAGAGTGAAGCTGGTGGACAAGGATGCAGTCACAAAGACAGGTGAATATGACCCTGTCCTGGTTGAGGATGAGAAGACCCAGTACAGACTCCGTCTGGGGCTTTTTCATGGCACAGCTGTGGACGCTCTCGCCCAAGACACTGAGAACTATCTTCACGACAACCAAAAGTTCACCACCAAGGACCGTGACAATGACAACTACTTCCAGAACTGCGCCAAACTGGAGTTTCTCGGTGTACCTGGAGGGGGCTGGTGGTATGACGCCTGCGCCGGGGCCAACCTCAACCGCCGCAATGTCATCTATTGGCAGCAGGACTGCAATAAGGAGCACCTCTGCAAGTACGCCTGGATGATGGTGAAGCCCTCAGATATTAACAAGGGTGTTACCCCTGGAGGCTGTCCGAAGGATGAGCTGTGAGAAAATCTTGTGTTTAAAAAAAAAAATCAAGGAACCTGATCACCAGAACCATGAATGGGCCAGCAGGACAAGTGCTTGGTAACAAAGCGTGGTGAAGATGCCTGTGTGACCAGCATTTCACTGTAGTGTAGAACTAATTGTGTACAAATTCTGTTTTACCCCCCAGGGTTTACAAACCAAAAGCAAAATTTTACTTTTTCAATGTATTTTCTGCCGTAATCACAAATTTATTATAATTTGAATCTTGTGGTAAAATAAGGACACATTTTCTCTAAAAATCTACATGGGTACACCTCCTGAAGCGACAGTTTAATGTTATCAGGTAAACAAAAATAAATAGGAAAAACCATGAATTTAAAATACTTTTTTTTCTCCCATTTGAATGCCCGCAGGGGAAGGCGACGTTTAAAAAAAAAAAAAGTCCACACCTTTCATATGTCCTGTGTGGAGTAAATGTCAATGTGATGTGGTAAAATAGCAGCTTAGATCGGAATCGGTCACCATTTTAAAGGGTCGTTCGGGGAGAAACATGCACAGAATGCGTAATTTATAGACAAGAAAATGTAATTCTCGTGACATTTAGTTCAGTTGTTGCCATGCTGAAGAATGAACGCGAGTGCATCGAAAGCTGTGCGAGTCTTTTACAGTCAACAGATTTATTGTTGTGTCGGTAATCCTGTTGAGTTTCAGCTTTGTAACATCGTACAATTCAATACAATTCAGTAAGTGCCCAGGGCATTATCAGTTCAGCAGTGCCTTCACGGATGTGTTAATCCACCAAATAGACTGAAAAATACAGAATAGAAACTTTTCAAATGCTAATGGCACGACACAAGCTTAACAAATGAAATTTAAAAGGTAAAATCCACAGTATTTTCACAATTACAGCCTTTTCCGGCCTGCAGTTTTTCTCCTGGCGTCTTTAAAGTAAAAAAGAAAACTGTATACTTTGCACGGTATTTTTAGACAACAGAGAGGTTTAGCAAGGAGCCACGTTGTGTGACAGACTACAGACGCTAGCAGTACGTTATCTAAAAACCGCACCGGCGCAGAAAGGCTTCAATCACCAACACGTACAATCTTGGATCGATACCCAGCTGACACGAACACAAGTAGACTGTCTATGACTGCAGTCAATTCTTACATCACAATACCTCTGCAAACATGGGAACAATGTTTGCGATTTAAACGCGGCTGCAGGGGAACAAAACGGAGTGAATGTAACAGCTGACAAAGGTGCCGTCCAGGTGGGCCTCTGATGGAAATTCTGTGAATTTCCGTGCGTTGCTCTTCTTTCTCTTCGTCTTCTTCATGGAAATAAGAGAAAATAAAATATACTGTAACTGATAAGCATTATTACTTTTAAAGTAGAGATTTTTTTTTTTCCCTTGTGTTAGCCTATGGAAAAAGGAGTTATGCATTATATGGCCAAAAGTGTGTGGACACCCCCTTGTGATAGTTGAGTTCTTTCGGCCACACCCATACAGCATACAAACACAGTCTAGACAATCGTGTGCTTCCAGCTTTGTTCCACAGTTTGGAGAAGCTTCTTGCCTGCTCCAGCATGACTGTGCACCCCCATGCACAAGTTGAGCTCCATAAACATATAGTTTGCCAAGGTTTGTGTGGAAGAACTTGAGTGGCCACACAGAGCCCTGAACCGAATCCCACTGAACCCCTTTGGGAAATGGAATGCTGACTGTGAGCTGGGCCTTCTCGCCCGACCTCACTGATACTCTTGTGGCTGAATGGGCACAAATTCCCACAGCCACACTCCAAAATCCCTTCTCAGAAGAGTGGAGGCTGTTACAGCAGCAAAGGTGGGGGAGAACTCCACATTAATGCGATAGGTGCAGAATGGGATGTTCAACAATCACATATGGGTGTGATGCTCAGGTGTCCACACACTTTTGGCCACATATGTAATTTGTCAGTGAATAATGTCTGTACACTAAAACTGATTTCCTTAATGCAGCAATTATTTACCTCCTGCAGTGACACATTGTTCAGTAATATATTTCTTGTTACCTACAGTATATTTACTATGTGTAACAATAATCATATACAGTCTAGCTGCCTTAGCTCATCTTTTTAATATATTGGCTTCTCAGGTTGCAAGCAGTCACATTATCAGTTTCTGAAGATACAAACATTTTTCAGTTTATTTTAAACTGCATATTTGTTTCTTATCTACAAAAATATCTGTAGCAGAATAAATTTGGCCTGCATTTATGCAACCAGCCAATAGATGGCAGTAAAGTGCACCCACTCAAAATACACTAAACTCAACTGCTTCAACTAACAATAAATTAAATTTGTCCCTGCAGTGTTTACAGGTTGTGTCAGGCTCAGGAGTGTCGACGATCAATAACCAGATGATGAGCATCACTCAGCAAATGGCATTCAATAGGAAATTTTGAGAATAGTACATTTTTATTTTCAGTATTTTAAATCTGTATTAATTTGAATTGTCTGAAGTTAAAAATCAAACTGAAGAATGAAATAAAACATATATTTTTTAAATTTATTATAGCTATATGTGAGATTTTTCAAGAACTGACCCAGCAAATAAAATAAACTGTACTGATAAGCTTTCATCAGTTCATCAACTGTGACTTAACTCCAAAGGTAAAAGCTTAGCGATACAAACAAAACAATGTATGGAGCACGCCTCCAAACCCACTTGCATTCATAAGTTGAGAAGCCAGTATAATTCCATTTTTCAGCTTTCCATCAAAGAAAAGCAACAATCTTTTGAGCAAATGAATTTAAGGATCATTTGTTATTAATGATTAGGTTTGGGCCGTACCAGTATAGCTTCTCTTCTGTCCTTTTCTTTTTCCACTGGCAGAAGAGCAGCATGCGGAAGGTCTTCTGGAAGGTTTTATTGCACAGGGCATAGCACATGGGGTTGACCGTACTGTTGACATAACACAGCCAGTAGCCCAGGTGCCAGAGGGACAGGGGGATGCACTCGGAGCAGAAGGTAGAAATGAGAACCATGATGTTGTAGGGGGTCCATGTCAGGATAAATGCTAGAAGGATGGCACTGAGGGTCTGGGCTGCCTTCTTCTCCTTGATAAGGACCATTCTTTTTCTTTTGGTTATTTGGTTTTTCATGTTAGCATCCATAGGTTTGTTGGAGGAGGAGGAAGAGGGGGCACCCATGGACTCTGCAGAGGAGCATGACAACTGTGCCGTTTTGGTGTCCCCATTCTTGCATGGCTGGGGGCTACCATCTTTTGGAACTGGTTTGAATTTGTAGGAGACACATTTCTTGCTTTTCTGCGAACTGTTCTTCGGTGGGGAAGGAAAGTAGCTCCCCTCCTCGTAGCTGCTCAGCTGCTCACTTTCACTCATGATGCTGGTTTCTTGCAGCACACGAGCTTGGTCTTTGTAAGGTGCCTGAAAGAGCCCCGGAGAGACAGGGCGCTCCTCATCTTCTGAGGATGCGTAGCTGTTGAAGGTCGTCACCTGGTCAGTTTTGGACCATTCATCATTGGATGCTGCCACACACTTGGTGACATTGCTCCGGTTTGAGGAGGACCAGGATGCTTGATTTCGCTCCCTGGGGGAACTAGCAGGCTGCCTGCAGTTAAAGCAGGACCTTATGAGAGTCTTTTGGGACTTGATGCTGCTGGAGTCAACTGAAGAGTTGAGGCCTTGGAGCTCTGCCAAGTCCTTTGTGCGCTTCTCAGTTTCCTTGTAGATCCTGCAGTACAGGATGGTCATGATGGAGACGGGAATATAAAAAGCTGCAATAGCAGTCCCGAATGTGATCACTGGCTCGGAGAAGAACTGTATCTGGCACTGTTTATCGGGCACCGTCCTTTTGCCAACAAAGTACTGCCAGCACAAAATGGGCGGAGCCCATAAAATGAAGGACACCAACCAAGCCAGGCAAATCATAATTCCAGCCCTCTTCGGCGTCCTCTTGGCTCTGTAGGTTAGCGGCCTTGTAATGGAGAAGTATCTGTCAAAGCTAATTACTAGAAGGTTCATTACTGAAGCATTGCTAGCCACATAATCCACAGCTAACCAGAGGTCACATGCAAGGCTCCCCAAGGACCAGTATCCCATCAGAATGTAAGAGGTATATAAATTCATGGAGAACACTCCAATGATGAGGTCTGCAAAAGCTAAGCTTAGCAAGTAGTAGTTGTTCACCGTCTTCAGTTGACTGTTAACCTTGAAGGAAATCATGACAAGAACGTTGCCGGTGATGGTGATCAGGCTCACAATCGCCGACACCGTCGCTATTGTGATCACTTCCCACAGACTGTGTGTGATCGGGTGGATGTCCGAGGCGTTGCCACTGACTGTGGAGTTTTGCTGGTCCTCCACCTCCATGTTCTTAGTGCTTCTGTGCGCTCACAGGAAACTGACTGGGAGACAGAGGGCTAACTAGGACCCCATTGTAAAACCGCAAAATTCACCTGCAAGCAAAGGGAAAAGAGAGAGAGAGACCCGCCATCATTTGATTATGCCAGTTTCCCATTTGTTTAAAGGACTGTCGGTAACATTGGTTTATTCGTTGTTGTTAACAGTTTTATGCTGTAAGCATAAAAAAAACTGACGTTCGTAATTTTTATTCAAGTTTTACGTGGGCTAATTTTCAACTGAGGGTTGTGGTGGTGCAGTGGGGTAAGCTGGTGCCTCACAGCGCATGGCCTGTTTGCCTGTCGTGGGGTTTGAGCCAGTACAGGGGTGTGTGTGGAGTTTGCATGCTCTCCCCTGTGTTTGCACCCCTCTAAGGAAGGAAATATGTTGGAAGAAGGCAACGGCAAACCACTGTTGCTCCTCCTTGCCTTGAAAACCATGTCAGTGGTCAGCCATGACTCAATTGTACTTTCCCGTTCCAAGCTTTAAAACAGCATTGTAATAACTACTTCACTGAAAAAGCAGAAATGTAGGTAACATAGTTGAAGCCAATTTTAAAATCTTCACAGAAGTAAATTGTAAAAAAAAAAGGCCAAATTCACCTAACCTAAACACTTTGCCTCTAAAACGAAATGCAAGTGTGGTTTTTGCCAAGTGCTCACATGCTTGGATGAAAGATAAAATCCTCATGTTTAGTCCCTGAACCTCAGAGCTGCTTCATACAGTCCTTGTGTTAAATCCAAGCTGCTATTTCTTGGCACGTGCGATAGATCTGTTGCTGTTCTCCTGGGCAGCTGCTGCAGATCATCTAAGCCACCACCATCCTCTGATTCATTCCCGCTTTGTGCATCAAGTAAAACAGAGAGAACTGAGGGCAAATGACACAACTCGCGTGTATCTGGTGGTGGGGAAGCAGTTATTTTAAATTATTAATCTCCATTTCAGTGATGTGTAAACCAGTCCTTGCTCATGCTGTACTAATTTTGTGAAAAAATGAACCTGTGTTAAGGTGTTCCATCTTAATACACGACTCCTGGATTTGATAACCAGGGCTTTCCTTTCTGCATGGGAATTTATGACACAACCATTCATTTATTTCCTTTTCACAAACTAAACTAAATGAGGTTTCTTTCTGATTTTGTTAAAGTCGGTGAACTCGTGTATTTCTGGGCTGCACAAGTAAGTCTGCCCCCCCTTTGTTCTAGCACTGGCGCCCACATTTTTAACACAGGGTCAGTGAGATGCATTCATTTAGCTTTTCTAGAGCTTTGGCAGTGTCCGGCCGCGCTACAAGTGTGCCTGTTTGTTTACTTATCCGACTGTCTCTGCTGTGCGTATGGAAATAATCTGACCTTCATTTGCATCTACAGTTGAGTCAAAAGTCCTCTCTTTTTTGCAGGAGGTGACTCATAAAGTGAGAGCGCCACCTGGAGGCACACAAAGCACCCAGCTATGTGTTTACATTTGAATGGCGCATAAGCCTCCAGCCCTCAAGTAAAAACCTTCCGGGCTTGTTTATGCGCTCAGCAGATGCTCCGGCACTAAAATTGCGCAGCAGTTGTGTAGCTTCTCCGTGCTCGAAAGCTGGAGCTCTTTCTAAAGAGGGGTCGTGGATGAAAGCAGGGTCTTTCCCATTAGGGGATGAAAGTGTATTTTGACACGGCGTGTCTGCAGTAGGGGTTGGGAGACTCAGCTGAGTCTATGCTGCTTTTTGTCGCCAGGGAAACGGTGGTGTGAGCGTTCCTGGATGGCGAGCGCTGTGCTGACTCCGGCAAAGCGAAAGCTCTTGGCTATCTGGAGGAAAAACAAACATGCAAAACGAATCGGCCCTCTTTTTTTTTTTTTTTTTTTTTTTTTTTGCCTTTTCTTCTTGCCAAGTCTGACCGTTTGTTTCAACAGTCCCCTTTCCTTATGTATATTGACACAGTGGCCAGGGCGAGTTTACCCTTCGATGGAAACTGAAGATCCTTCGTGCCGAATGGTCTCGCGGGCTCTTGACTTGCTGAGCCGCATCCCGCGTGGATTGCGTGTCACTGATAAACGTGATAGAAAGGAGGCATTATTGCCGCTTAATGGCGTTTTATCGCCGCCGGCGTAATGTGCCTCTTATCAGCATGACGGCGGCTGCGCTAAACGCCACACTTGCGGGGTCTGTCGGTCATTTATCAGCATCTCCACCTCTTGGAGCAAGTGAAGACCGTGTTAAAGTCTGAGCATCCGCAATGTTTATAGAGTGGCTTTCTCTTTACTTTCTAACCGTGGCATTACTAGGGTACATTTATTTGTTTAGCGGGCATTTTTCTCCAGTTATGGCAACTCTGGGAAGAAAAAAACAGTACACGAAGAGCGTTAGATGCTGAAGATGCCATTTTCCCCGGCGCAGATTGACAGAGGCTGCTGCGTACGGTCATTCGGGAGGTGGACCGTTTGTGGGCAGCAAGGGTACGGTGGGTGTAGAAGCGTCCATGGGTGGTGAGCGTCTGGCTGCAGTTCACGAAGGGGCACAGTTCAACAGCGGAAAGCACAGATCTACATCATAGGGCCCCATTGGAATGTGGATGAGTCACTAGGGGGCAACAGAGCAAAGATGCTGGGAGATTGTTGGGGAATAAATATAGAATCAGGCCAGAGCTGCCCACAGAGTAGGTGAACTATAGGGCAGTATTTTGGTTCTGGGGAGCTTGCTGAGATGTTGCCAGGGAAACCACTTCGACATGACACAAGGACATCTCTCCATTGGCTCCCGGTCGTATTGACTTTAAGACTCTGGTTGCGGTCTACAAGACCACCAGTAGATCTGCTCAAATCTGCTCCCGGCACCTGCAGGACCTGATCGGTCATTACACCCTAGTCACACCGCTGTGCTCCTCCACCTCTGACCACGTGACGGTTCCACATACAAGGCGTCCCAGAACCAAAAGACTGAAGGTTCTCGCTTTTAGCTCTGATGTGCTGGAATGAGCTCCCTCTCTAAGTCAGAACCGGAAGTGCATCTCTGTCAAACCAACTTCTCTCCTGATCTCCTGACTGCTCAAACTTTCACCACATTATCTGTCACAGTAATTGCCTCATTTCCCATGAAGTCTGCACGACGCTTTTTACAAACAGCATAATTACGAGCAGCATGGTGCTACCGTGTGGGTGTCGGTTCAAAGCCGGCTCAGTCTGTGTGGAATTTGCATGTTCTTCCTGTGTCTGCATGGGTTTCCTCCAGGTGCTCTGGTTTCCTTCACAGTTCATTTTCAGGTCAGTTTATCACCGCAAGCTATTAGTGTATGTATGTGTGTGTGTCTGCGAGCAACTGCGTATGGCTGCGCTCCCTCCCGGGATGTGATCCAGGCCTCAGACTGCCCCGACCCTGACCAGGACTAGTGGTTAAAGAAAATGGATGTAAGGATGGATGGATGGATGTTGTATAATCATAAATGAAAATCACTGTTAGCGAAAAAAAATCCCACAGTCCTCTAACCCCGCCCACACAAGAATTTTGCCGGCACGATCGCTCTCTCCCATCCCCTCCAGCAGGCATCTCCGAACGCCACTCTTTTATTTGTCTGTTCGCTAACTTTTCGCTTTTTGTTGCCCACATCCCTTTGTTCATTGTCCGAAGCAGGAACCCGCATCTCCCTCCAGCAGCGGCTCGAATGAGGAGTGGGCGTTATTTTGTTGTTTGTCATTACAGGCAATTAATACAACCGTACAATTACCAGCTATTTTACAGGACTTTTAACTTAGTTGCGGGGAAAAGAACAATATTCAAAGCTATTTGCGGTGCTGGAACAGGGTGTCAGTATGACAGAGCACCAGTGTTTGCCAGAGGACGAATCATGATGGTTCACACGTGCCCATGTCTTCATGTGCTTCTTCAAAACATCTTGGACGCTTGCAGTGTTTCCCATCTCTGAAACTGTCCACGGAGCATCAGTTCTCCACATGCCAGCTGCCCCATGCCCCATTTCCTGAATCCCAGTACACCTGAACCCTGGACTTCTTGTTTGCCAAACTGAACTGAAGACATTATTATTTTTACCAGTCTCTTAATATTGCTAATGTGCGCGTTGACAGCACTTTTTTTAAATATAAATATTTTGCGTGAATAAATCTGCTTCCGAGATCCTCCTGACTTTGCCATTTATGGAAACTGTGGACGAGATGAGGCTTTTCCCGCCCCATTAGGCCTCCTTTGCTGTCACGTTGGGTCCGCAAAGAGGTTTTACGGGAGTCGATTTTCAAAATGTGTGGCAGGTCAGTAGATCCTGCCCAGTAGGGGTTTTAACTTAGATCTTATCAATTTCCATTATGACTGCCGCACTTATCCTGCGAGAGACTTCCTCACTTTCATATTAATTCAGTTCTACCGTCGGGAACACTGCCCCTGGCTTCAGCCTCATGCTCACAACGGAGGGAAAGAAGGACAAAAGGGGGTAGCGCCACAGTCGTCCGTGCCTGGGCCATGTATTTAGATGCAGATTTAAATCCAGCACAGTGTGCAGGTGGTTTATTCTCCCTGTGTCTCTGTGGGCTTCTTCTGACAGCCCAAAAGTGTCCTTATTGTGACCACTACACTTTTTCACGTGTCGATGCTAAGGGGCTTGAATGAAGATGTCAGCTGGATGAAAATTAATAATAAAAACACTTTAACTCCGCACTGGCATTTTTGCACAACGTCTGAATGCAGTTAGCGGTTAAAAAAAAACAAAAAAAAAACAGAGACACAACCTGGTTAGTGAAATTTTTGCCATTGCAACTCATCCATACCTTTTCTCTCAGAAGAAACGGGGCATTAATGGGATTTATTGTTCCCTCCTTTTCCCCCCATATCTGCGTAAATGTTTTCATTGTTACTTCCCCCGTCATGACAAATTAATCTATGGTTTTTCGATGCGTCCACGCAGGCTGCACGCGAGTGGAACGGAGACGTGCACGTTGCGAGCACATGGGAAAGCAAACAGCATGTAATAAACATCAAATGTGCTGTTTTTCTTACCAGTGAAGCATTACAAAGTGGGCGACGGACAGAAGTGCTCCAGATTTTTATTTCCCATCTGGAAGCTCTTCATGCTGAATTCATTCGCCCTTTTTGTTTTGCCTTTTGCATCTTCACCCTTGGCTTCCTCCCCCTTGTTGTCATCCTGTCTCACACTGACTGTGTAACCAAGTCTGTAATTTTTGACAAAAGAATTCTTTTCCGTAACATTTGTCGTAATTTTGTGATTCATCCGTGATATTTTTCTACTAGCAGGTGCCTGCCAGCTTCCTGTGGTGCAACTGTCCAGTCGGCGGTACGAAATGCTTTATTTTCACAAAATGCAGCAGTGTGTGTTGCAGCTTCCTGCTTCACAGGTATGGCCAGTGTTTGCACTGGCCCTCATTCAAAGTTTTTTGTTTGCAACCCATGAAACTACAGCATCCCCTGAAAATTATTCTCTACAGCACATTGGACCTCACATAGTCAAACACAGGGAAATGACCGTTTGGAATTTACTACAGTAATCTGGTCAATACATTAGAAATAATTGTAAGAGATTTTTTAAGATTCTGTAGCCATAACTGTTTGTGCAGGATGAGGTATATTAACAGTAAGAATAAAATTAAGGTTAAGATAGTATAGCTATTTATTTGTTCACATAACAGGTACTTGACAGGGAGAATGTTGAAGCCACATTCAGGATAATAACATTGAAGTAAAAGTGCAACGTCAAGGTTGACTAAAATACATTAAATAGAAATAGTATGGTTATGGGAATTTTATGAGTGTCTCTAAGATCTGTTTAATGGTGGGAATAGGGAATAGGAGTGGGACTAAATACAAGTGGATGCAGTTGGTGACAAATATATAAAATATCTTCCTTTAGGATACGTTTTGTTATCAAGGCGAAGAGGAACTGGACACCAACAGTGCCATTTTAATGTCCATTTAAAGATGGATTATTTAGTGGGTCTCCACCAGGAACGATTTATTTTGGATTTGTCATTGTTGGGTTTATGCGCTGGTTTTGGGTGAGAAAATAGCTTTCGAGCAAATTGACAATACAGCTTTGAGGAAGCTTTCCTCTGTGGTACACTGATTTGCATGCACATGTAATCCATCTGCAGGGCCAAATATTTGTTGGAGCCCCTGTACTGTACAACCGTTTGCCTATTTAGCCGATGGTTTATGTGAAGCGACTTGTACCATTAAGCTACTTGCAACTCTTTGCCCAGTTTGGGCAACAGAGTACTTTTTATTGGAGCAATTTAGGGCCGAGGGTTCCACAGCAAGAAGTGGGATTCGAATCCAGATTCTCCAAGGGTAAGAAAGCAACTCTAACCACTGCACGACCTGGTCCCAAGTCTCACCAGAACTTATTCAAACACTCAGTGTAATAGTTTTTGCTGTTTTGTACATGTATTTTATGAATGTAGCTCGTGAATTAGTTTTGCATACTGTAAGCGCCAAGTTGTTGCCGGGATATTCAAGCGGAAGGGAGACTTTTGGCCAAGATGGGGCTGATGTGGGCCCACGAAGCAGCTGCTGGCAATAGATTCTGTGTGTGATGGTCTTGCAGATTTGAGAGGACAAGTCGAGGTCTAAACATGATCAGAGTTCATTAAATGACAATTAGCAGCATGGAGGGACAGCGTCACTGTCATCGGGATCCAGGGCCGTCGCGGCGCCTGGGTGAAGCTGACAGGCGAGGAGACGAAAGGAGCGCCTGCTTTTGCTCGGGTCCACACATCGCTCTCTGAAAGGTCTCTCATCCTAATTCCTGGGTCGCATTGATTTGCAGTACCCGCTGGCTTTGTCACACTGACTTCAAGGAACCGAGTGCTGTCCTGCTTGACAAAGGCATCAAAGCGCTTTTCGCAGCACCTTATGGCTTCACCGCAGCATGTGTCCGGTCTTTATTAGCTGAAGATCATCCTTTTAAAATAATCAACATCGATCCAGAACTCCGGCATTCTGTGGTGGCCTCGCAGCTACGGAGCTGGAAATGGTTCGTACGGATATTTCGGCACTGCAAATGTGACGCTTTGACTACTTAGTCTAGCACAGTCAGCCCTGAACATGCGTCGATTCGGCTTAGGAGAATTGGACTTTATGAGGAGTTCCATTTAATGCCCCGGCTTCAGCTCCTAAGGCACAAATGAGGATTCGACCAGACCAGAGATGCTATGCGGTCTTTTTTGCAGCTACAGCTGAGCAAATACTGTGAGAATTTCTCAGCCTCCGTAACCCTTGTTTGCCTGTTTCTTCGTAGCCACGGTGACGTGCAGTGAATGCAGTTCATTTCACCGTGTTTCCTGCTTTCATTTTTGCTTTGTTTTCGGCTCGCTTTCTTGCTCGCACAGACGCCGAGTACTCGACGTACATATTTTTAGTTGGTGACTGTTTGTTAGCTGCACGGTAAATAAGCTAGAAATGGGCTCAGCTGGCGCAGGTGGGCAGTTATAAAGCAACTGAGAAAGGGCAGCTACCTGGTTATGTCGCGGTATGGTGACTAATGTTGATCGCTGTCTATTTTAAGGGCACATCATGGTATTTTCACATAAATGAGAGTCGGTTTTGGGGCTTGGGAATGAATATAAATGTTTATCATTGAAACTTGATGGTAGCGTTGGGTCTGTTTTGTGAAAATTCTCCTTATGAAGGGTTTTTCCTCAAAAAAATTGCTTTTGTAAGGCCGGGGAAGACTGTGTGTCTAGCATAAGCTATAACTATATACTATTTATACTATTTATACTATAACTACAAAACAGTTACTGAAATGGTGAGAATGCATTTCTTGTGTTTTCGGCACCGGAATTCTGTGGCCCAGCTGCGGAAAGTGCGTATAGAACTATGCATTTGACACGTTTTCCAAATGATCTTGCATTTCTTTCCTTCTTGTTAGAAGCGCATACGCACGCCCATTTATTTGAGCGGCTCAGGTCCACGTCGTATCGCTGAGCAAAGCGCCGCTTCACTTGCCGCTGCTTAGGAACAGACTGAGCCAGGCTGACCTTCCGTCCCTCTTCCGTGCCGAAGCCCCTTAAAATGGTGAACCGCCTCCTCCTCGACAAGCTGTCCTAAGACAGGAGCGGCATGACTTCATTATGGGTGCCGTCACACATGGACACGCAAGCGGCGAGGCGTTTTCTGGCGCGGCTGCTGACTCACTGCTTACAGTCACACACGCAGGGAAAAAGACGCTCAAACAACACACGCGTGCACACCCCCTCTGTGATTCACTTTCCAACAGCTCTTTTGTACAAGCACGCGCACGCGCACGCACAAAGCCTGCCTCTCTGGTCATTGTCATGCTTATACATAGGTAACAGCCAGAGAGTTATTTTACTCTGCTGTTCAAATCTCAAACAATGCCCTTAAAGTCATTTACCACATTTTAATGTACTTTGACGCTTGGAAAAATTATCAGTTTATTTAACCGAGGTCTGAATTTGCCTCTGCGGACATTTCAAACATTTTAATGGGATCCAGGTAATGTGAGCAGGACGGAAGAACAAAATTATTCCACTTCTTAAAACGCGTTGTGCTTTTAGCAACAGCTGCTCTTCTTCACTTTTCGGCCTGGTTTGTTGGCCTTTATGCGTAAGCAAAAGCTGAAGAATACCGGTGCACGGATCGCATTGTAGCCTAACAGTGCTGTTTCTATGTAAACCTTCCTTTTTGGCTAAAGTGCTGGTCAGGGTGAAGCCTGAAGGATGCCTTTTTTAGTCCGCCGATGGCTATTAAGCAGCTTGTTTGTGAGATGGTCCTCTGAAGCAGAAGTAGGGTCACGAGAAGAATGGAATCCACAAAATATTTAAGTATGCAGGTTTAAATTTAGATTTTTAGTTCAAGTTAGTAAACTTTTTGTCATAACACATCTTGAAAATATGTAGTGGTTGGTAATTTCAGGATGCAGTAAAACGCTGTTATATTTAGTCTTTAGTTGCCGAAAAGAACACAGATGCCTCCGTGAGGAATATCAGAAGCTGCTACCAGCTTGCTGGCCATGTGTGTCGCTGGGTGCGTTTAAGGCACACACTCACCAACTGGAATATGAAGTGCTATGCTGCCAAGTCACTCTGTAATTCAAATTTGCTTCTGGTGCCGTTTTTGTTGTGAGGGGAAAAAGTCTTCTTGTTATGGGAGGGCCTTGAGCAAATAGACATGAGAAGGTGAAGCTGTGTGTTCAGCTGGTTTCTGACATTAGTATAAGTGATGCATAGGAAGGGTGCACAGTGCTATGTTGGTTTTCACATACATGCGGAGAAGGGGTTTCATGAGTGTCTGAACACACACGCATAGGTGTGGAGGACTTGGTCTACCATAGACCAACTGGGAAGCCCTGCATGTCCCTCCCTTGGTGCTCCATTGGTAAGAGTGTGTGTGTGTGTGTGTGTGTGTGTGTGTGTAGGGGAGGTGGGCACTGGCATCACAGTTAACATGTCCAAGGTCCTGCAGGATCCACAATACTTCGGTGCCCTGACAACAGACCTGAAGCCACTTGTTAGCCTGACCCCTGCATGTGAACCGTGTTTAAACCACAGACCGGCAAGGTCCACACACAAGACTTAGAAACTCTCCTCAGAAAAACAAAGGCAGATGTGCTTTCTTTAAAACATTTGCTTCGTGTTTATCAACCTCAAAACATGCTATAAAGCATTATTTTTGCGACAGATTTTTGACTGACTTTAAGACGTGAGCTGCGTTTATTTCCATTTCCTGCTGTGCAAAGGAATGAGGCACAACTGCAACCACCGCACTGCTTTGTTATATTTACCCAAGCACAGGTCAGGTGCCAGAGAATGGTTTTGGTGGTTCAACCTTCATAAATGTCACAGTTGGACCGGTGGTTTTTGACAAAATCATCTATTATTCATTTGCAGTTATTCATTTCCTTGCAGTTGTTGTGCATCCTTTAAAGAAATGATCCGGTGCTATAATCTATAGTGGTAAAAAAATAAATGCCCTAATCTGTAATAATAAAATGAAACGTCTTCAACCTGTAATCTAGCCATTTATTTATATCAGTGACTTTTATTTATTATAAACAGTTAAGAAAACTCTCCCCAGCCTCTAAGATGAAGAGGGTCTGAAGGCTCTGATGGGCCTCATGGCCCTCAGATTGGCTTTGGGTCAAGCAGCTGCAACCTGCTGCAGCGGGCATTCGCGCCACTGTCCTGTGTCTCACATGCACCGCATCCTTGGACCTGGATTTAAAAAGTGCTTAATCCCTATGGGATGTCTTTGGCAGATTAAAGTAGGAGCCTCTTTTTTTGTTTACTTCTCACACTCGACTGTTTGGCCCCGGGTCGGCCTGCTGTTAACCCGAAACAGCGAGCAGCGGTGATTTGCAAGAAAGTAAAAGATCCGTTGCGAAGAACGCAGGCAAACAGCAGGATGCAACGAAACCTTTATTTTTGACATTCTGACGCGGCGACGAGCAAAATTCGGAGCGACATGTGGTGTCCGCTACCGTTCAGCATATGCTGAAGGAGTGGGAGAAGATGGATGGGGATTATCTGTCGCAACTTCACACATGCGCTCTTGTCAGTGCAACGGGTGTTTATCGCCCTGAACTGAAGATGATTCATCTGTTGTGGTTGAAGTGTTCGGAGTAAACAAATGCATTTTGTATGAACGCTTCTGTCGGTACAGCTGAGGTCACCTCCAAAGGTGCCAAGCGCGCCGTTTTTGAAGGCGGGCGACTGAAAGCTGCTCTGTCACATTGCACTCCCCCGTGGAGTTGGGAGCAGCGCTACGGTGGGATCCGCACAGGTGCGAGGCCCTTCCGGAGCCAGGTGACGCATACACACGGCCGCAGCGTTTGCGCTGCTCGTGCCTCTTTGGTCAGATGCCATTAGATGGTTCATAGCTGTGCGTTTCTTATGTTTGCAGACTCTGCAAGGACTTGTTAGAGCCGTGAATAAGGCGTTTTCGGTTGGGACTGGGAAGAGCGCGTGGGGAAGGAGAATCCAGTGTACGGTGACCTTAAATGAGATCAGCAATTTCTTTTCTTTGTTTGTTTTTGCTTTTTTGCATGTTGCATCTCAAGCTTGAATAAACATACAGAACGTTGTTTGGGCTGAAATCCTGCTGCTACCAACTCATTTAAAACAAAACATTTGGATTCGGTTCAGCAAAGAAGAGGCTGCCACTGAAAAGAAAAATGGTCGCAGTGCATGTGGATGTCACTGAGTTTCCATTTTGGTTTAACACGCATTGTTTTTTTTTTTTTCATCTTATTCATTATGAATGGGTCGGTGTCAAAAGGCGGTTGTGCCGCAATGCCACCGCGCCATTATTTATTCAACAATTCCCAGTTCGTAAAAATGGTGGGAATCCACCGTGTCGCTCTTTCGGTAGTTTCGGGCTGGTTGTTGCACTTGCCCGAGGTTTATTTCAGCTGATTTACGATGCCCTCGAACAGGTAATCGTTCATCGACCAAGTTCCATCCGCGAGTTGAAAGAAACACCTGAGGAAAACGTCTTTTTTTTCTCATTCAAGACGTGCGGTTTTTTTAGCACCGCTTAGTAGTTAAATCCTCTGTTGCAGCTGAACAAATGCACACAGGTGCATAAGCGCCGCTTTTCGCCCGTCTGCACGTCTCAGAAGTGGCTGGGAATGAACTGGAGCTCAGTGTGCGGTGCTGTTGAAGTGGCAGAGGACAGGGGGCTGGAGGGAGAAGCAGTGCCATCCACTCAGGCTGGGGTGAAGAGCGCTTAAGGCAGCGCTGGCGGGAGGGGAGGGTCTGCCTCCCACATGGCTATTGCACACCCCCGCCCTGCATGGTCGGCAGCATTCGCTCGCTTAATGGGGGTTCTGCTTTTTTCTCTTTGTAACACATTTTCTCCCAACATTCCTCCGCTCCAGGAGCCGACACCAACTTAAAGAGCCAAAGAGTTTCCCTTGAGCTCCAGTTCACCGCGCAGCTCTGGCTCTGCCTTCCATTTAGTGAAAAATCGTGAGCTGTGGTGCGACTTAACATGCGAACGATACCATGTGCTGTGTTTAGAATCAGAACTCCACCCTCTTTTATTTGCCTGGTACTTTTGTGCCGTTACCCCCGGTGGTCTGTTTTCATGCTGACTGATTTTAATCCGAATTGGACTCCTTCAATCTGAGCCAGAAGGAATCCTTGGAAAAATGTGCAGTCATTGTGGGTTTGTTCCTGTCTGCCCGGAGCAATTGCATTCAGCGCCACTGAGCTGCTTTCGGAGCGAGTTGAGGGCATCGGCGCGCACCCTGCCTGTTCCCTGACAAAGTGAAGCGAGCAGAAAAGGGAGAGAGATACTTACCGCTCGCATCTCCCCGCAGCCACTTCTCCATCTCCAAGATCAGCCCCTTTTTCCATGTGAGAAATAAGATGCTTCTCAGTCACAATTAATCCCTGCGGTTCTGGCTTGTGGTCCTCCGGCTGAGGTTCGGCTTGCAAAGTCCAGAGAAATTCAGGACAGGTGGGTCCGTGATCAAAATTCCTAGATATTCCCCATCAGGATGCCGTGGTATACCAAGCCCAGGAATGGGGGGGGGACCCAGAATGCGTTGGGAAGGTTAAGAGAAGGCTGGCGTTCATCTCGGTGCCAGGAGGAACAAGGCAGCCAGCTCTGGTCGAGGGAGAAGAGAAGGACTCGTGCTGAAGGAGGAGGGTGGAAAAAGAACAGGTTGGAGGAGGGCAGAGAAGTTGTTGGATTGGGCTGGCCGGCCATGGAGCTCCCCCTCCCCAACAAAGCTGGAGCTGACCACAGTGCAAGGAGAGGTTCCACACTGCTGCTGCTGGCTCCACTGTCAGGCACATATGTGGCCAGCGCTGGCCAGGAGCTCAGATTCCCATGGGGCAGGACGGCTGGCTCTCAGTACTAAAGAGGAAGCGTGAGGGGCACAGGGTGAGTGAAGGGGAGGGGGCGGGGCGGGAGGCGGGGCTCTGGCAAGACGACGCCCCCAATGCGTAATGAGCCTGCTAATTGCCCACCCCCTTGCGCAGACCGCCGTTGCCGCTGTGAGGAACTCGGGGGGGGGGAGGTGCGCAGGGGTTATCTCCTGCTGCTGGGGTCTGCGTGTTTGCGCAGCTTTAGGTAAGTGGCCCATATCAGGCAGGGGGCCAGTCAGACGGCCCTTTCTCCTCCGCCTCGACCGCCTCGACCTGGGAGCCCAAGATAAGATTGATCCTGTGTTCCCGGGGCGTGTTTTTTGGGACTTCCGTTTGTTTTCATCCGTGGCAGCATGAAGAGGGGGCTGGATGGGGACTCTCATCAGGGCTCAATAAATTTCCATCCCTTATGTCTGTAATCCAGGGGAGATTTGCGCTGATCTCTTGGATGCGGGCACAGTTTTTAAGGCACCTTCTGGTTTCTTGAAATTTGCCATGCATCAGGGTTGTGTGGACCAGCTGAGTGTGTCTTGACATGTTGAAGCTTCACTGGGGAATGAACGCTGAACGGGAAGTGCACGCACACACACACACACACACACACACACGCGCGCCATATTCCAAGTTTGCTAGGTGGCTAAAGTGTGTCACACACTCACAGGCGGCCGCAGCGTCAGCAGCGGCACGGAAAGCAGAGCAAACACCGGATGTCGAAGTAGCACGGTTCTCAGCGTGCAGCCACAGGGCAAATCCTCAGCCAGACCCTTGCCCCCATCCCCTCCCTCACCAAGCAACCAGCAACCTGTTGGAAGGTAAAATGTACCATCTGCGCTCTTTACCGTGGATGCATCTGTTGGACGCACTTCACGTCTACTTAAACTAAAATCTGTTTCTACTTGGGAAGGAGGGTGAACAGAAGAAGGACCCAGTTCCTTCTGAAGCATCCTTGAACAAGGTACTTATTTTGAAGCATCGCAGTAAAAATGTCCCAGCTTTGTAAACAGGTAAACTATTTTAAGCAGCGTCACATTGTTTGGTGCGTTGGAGAAAATCATAAAACAGTTTAATGCAGTTATTTTTGCAAACATTAGACTGCAGCCACTATTTTTCTTACAATGCAGCCGTACGTTTAAATGTAATTTTGGTACAACTCTTCCTCAAGATCATCAAATGATTCAATAAAAAAGCAGCCAGACGGACCAAATTAAGTCCACGTCCGTGCAAGCACAGCCATTGTGTCCCCAGTGAGTAAAAATTACCGTGGTACAAATGGGTAATTAAAGCAGTTTTACACTGTGAGTCGCTTCGGAGAAAAGTGTCAGCCAGGTAAACAGATGTAGACGTTGCTATAGCGGCGGTCCAGTGCAAGGACGTTGAAGGACAACGAGAACTTCGTGTTAACTTGATGTCTTCACCCCGTCTTGGAAAGCTTTGTTGGTTTGTTTTCCCTACCGCTGGGGGCCTTCTGGATGAAAATGGATCTTCTGCACCTCCCCCACTGACATAAATTTTGCACCACTTTTAAATGCATTATTTACTTTGCTAGTCAGGATGATGGAGAATGGGTCAATGATGTTGATGAGCAGTGCTTTGACCTCATGGGCCCTGGATGTGGTGACCTCAGCAAGGGAGACCGCCGAGACAAAAAAGGAAGATGGGCCCTTTTACATTTAATACGTTAGTTATTTAAAAGTTTAAGTTGTGATTATAAGGGCCTTTCTGCACTTTCCGTTAGCAAGTTTTTATTTTCTATCTCAGCATCCCCCCTCCCTTCTTCACTGCTACGTGTGTTTGGCCAAGCTCTTTTTCTGTGGATCACCGTCTCGCCTGGACAGGCAATATGTGTCAGTGGATTTGGAGCAGCTGAACATCTGTTCACATGGGTTTGCTTATTTTTGACCCAAATGTGCACTCAAACAAAACTGCTTTTGTTCCGCTGCCTGCAACGGAGGAAGAAGTACCCAACCTCAGAGGTCTCCCCCTACTCTTTAGCGCCTTTAAGTCGTCCTTGATTATGTGGCACGGTGGTGTAGCAGGTAGCACTGCCATCTTAAAGCACCGGGGGTGTTTGGGTGCAGGTTGAATCCAGCTCAGACTGAGTGGAGCTTTCGTTCTTTTTCTCCAAAGCAAAACAATGTTCAGCTACATGCAATGATTTTTCAATTTACACAGCTAGGTAGTTTTTATTGGAGAAACCCATGGTCAGTACCTTACTCAGAGGTACAACCGCAGAAGGTGGGATTCCACACTTCTCGACAGCATTAACCACCACACCTCATCCTTTGCGTTACCGGGATCTAGTAGGTGCACGTACTACTAAGGTGAACAAACTGGCAAAAAAATTATGATGGCTTCTTTCTGGAAAATTTTATAATGTCGCAAAGATTTGTAAAAATGTTAAAAACAAAATCGTAGCATTTACAGCACATGGACGTCATCAAGTCGGTGGTAGTACTGAAGACCACGGTGATGTCTCTAACCCCTGTATAATATGGTGTAGCTCCTGAAATGCTAATTCTCTACACATCCGTGTGTTGGTTTTGGGTCTGCTTAGAGCCCTACAGCATGCTGGAGATCGGCTCACACAAGCTTCCGTGACACCATGGAAGCTGTTGCTCCCAGAATCGCGCCCAAAACGTTCCTTCAGTGCGATCACTGCTAAAAAAGGGTGGCATTCTGCATTCCTCAAAGAAATCACCTCTGAGCAAGCACAATACAATTTGTCTTGTCCCATGAGGATGGTTTCCTGCTATCTGGGTGGGAAGGAGAGTGATTGTACTGCTGGTCCAGCGGGTGTTAACCTTTTCCTCAGGCAGTTTGTGAAATAATGGCACTGTCCATCGCGGTCAGATATCCTCCTCCCTGATGTTAGGAGAAGCACGCTGCTAATTTTCGCAGGGGACAAATAGTGTTCTTGCCTCCGGAAATTGAATAACTGGACCTTTCAGGCTGGACCGGTTGCTTCTTTGGAGATGACCATTTACACGGATGTTCTCTGCGGTTCCTTCCGTTATTGATGGTTCCATCAATGGAGACCTTGTTATAGTGCATGTCTTGCTGGATGTTACATTCCTACATTTGTAAAGGCTGTCTGTGGAACATGGATTTTGGATGGATCTTCCATCAGAATGCAAATAAAAGAACTGTTTGCATCATGAAGGTTTTACCTGCTGAAAACAAAGTAATACCCAATGTATGTTCTAAAGTGTTATGAAGCAATAAAGGAAAACCCCCTTCGAAATGTGTTCTGAAAAGTCATGTCAGCAACTGTGGTCGTTTGTATGTGAGACTCAATTTTGAGGCGCAAAAGCACAGAATAAAATATCCCTACAGCCAACGGCTGTTGCGTCTTTGATTTATGACAGTTCACCTTACAAAGGCATTTCAAGAATGAATTGTCTTCATTAAAACGGGGAGGAGTGTACCATAAGTTGTTCGGCTTTGGCAAAGGCTGTATGGTCGGACGTTGTGTAAAAACAGGTGAAATACGGCACGGCCCTTTTTACGGTCCTCGAAGTTCAATGTTTACTCTGCAGAAAATCGACATCTGAGCTTCCTCTATCCAGGTGTCAGTGCGAAGTTAGGGATCGCGGTTGGAAAGTAAAGATTCGTATCAGAACTCCGGTAATGTCCTTGAGAAGGAGGTTTTTTTTTTCGGAATGTGACTGTGTGGGCTGGGGCAAGTGCTACCTGAGAGGCCTGTTTACATACATAGACTGCGAGGTCATTTACTCAGACAGACAAAGCCTTTGAGCTGGGAGACGGCATTGTTCTCTACGGGTGGCCAGATGTCACGAAATACTGACATTTAGAGCAATACACCACGTTGCTTCTGAATTCCCTGGATGCAAAAGTTGAAAAATACAACTTGAGCAGTGTTTTATAAGTGGCTGTGAGCAAGCCTGGATCGTGGTGTTGGGTTTTGTCCAGCTGGATAAGAACACGAGAACTGCTTCATTTTAAAGGCAATTTAACTGCAAAAAAAGGCATAAAAGCCCCCACTGGAACAGCAAATATTTCTACGGAGTCACAAAAGTGTACCCTAATTTTTATGTGCAATAAATAAACCGAAGGATATTTTATTTTTGAGACCTCAAAACTTGACATCAAAGTCACACATCAACATCTAGATGCACAGACTAAAGTCTTTGTGTTGAACTACAACATTTTAGAATTATGCACCTTACAGTTTTAATTCTCTGACTATTTTGTCACTCATGTGAAACCAGAAATCTACATATTTTCCTCAGTGTCCATCCATGGGCATGATTTCCAGTGTGTGGATAAATAACATTTTGTTGACTTGCTAAGTCATTGCCTTCTGCTTCTCCTCTTGCTGCTCTGAATCAGTGTTCAGAGAGGGGAAAGTCTTCCTGCAACCTCCTGCAGGCCATCTTTATGACTACATTTATATTTACATTTTTTTTTATTTAGCTAGCACTTTTTTCTTCAAAGCAACACACAGCCCAAGAGAATCCAAAAGTGCTCTTCAGCAAATCAAAAGATTTTAACTATGCAAACCCCCGACGTTTGAAGTGTCAGTCAACACAGGCATTTTAGCGAAAAAAAAAATGACACTAGTAGCTGCTGGTAGAAATGAAATGACAGATATAAGGAATTGTGACAGATGATGTCATTTAGCTTTATGGATCAGCTAGTAGATCAGGGAAGAAGGTGGATTGTGAAAACCTTGAAAAACGAAAACTATGAGGGGCAGAAGGTTAGTTCTACCTCGTCGGATTGGAAATTTAGAACCTACTGGCTTCAGTTTTGGATCTCTCTTGAGCAGATGTACCAAGTTGAGGTGGTTGAGGGAGTGGCCAAGTCCTGTAGGTTTAGAGAGCAGCTCTTTTGATTCTTTTACAGGTTCTAACCATAGGCTTGAACCAGATACACACAGCTAGAGGAAGCAAACTGAGAAAGATGGGGAGAGGAGATACAACCGAGTTTCCGGATCAACTGGGGGGGTTTGAGCTGAAGACCAAAGAGGGGCAAATTACAGTACTCCAGGCGGGATATCTGTACCTGAATATGCTTACAAAACATCTGCATTACACTTCCACCAGGTAGATTCAGGGTCTCCAGCCACCTTGTCTATGCTCTACTGCCAACTTGGTGTATTTCAGGCTCCTTCTCTGCTCCGCAGTTTCCATGCTGTCCTCTCAGGGGATGGTCAGTCGTGCAAGGCAAACTATCTTGGTCTCTTCAGCCCACGCCGATATGCTCCTATTCGGTATTCTGTTGATTTCATGGAGTTAAAACTGCACTCCAAAGTCCGCCTCTATATTTCAGTTCCCCCTTGATGCAAGAAGCTCTGATGCTGCCTTCTTATCATGTTCACCTACCAATTGCTCCTTCCTCACAAACCCACTTCCTGATGTTCTTGCATCGCTTTCCTTTTACCTTCTGACTGCTGGTTTCAGCAGTTCTCCCACTTTCATCAGCAGGTGGCCGACAAACACTCCATCCTCATTTTTTGCCACCGCATCGTGGATTACAGCTTGGCTTGACGGTGACCTCAGGTTGCGCTGTTTGCTTTCTCTGATAGATGTCTCATGTTTTGGCTCAGGGAGGTAGTTTGGTGTTGCACAGGGACAGTGGAAGTGCTTATGTTGCAGCGCCTTTGCAAATCCTCTTTGACAGAGGAGAGAAAACTGCCACCAAAGCAGCCACGTGTGGTCATTGGGCTACTGAGCGATGGCTGCAACTTCCTCCAAATGTTAAATGGTGAACTTCCACCTTTGGTTAGGAGGAAAAATGTAACGTCCAGCTGGTGAAACTGCCGAGTTTGCCAAAGTATATCGAAATCTGGAAGGAAGGGTAAACGGCAAACAATTGATAATGGTGGCTGACTTGGTCTCACACTGTCCTGCCAGCACATTTATATTCAGGTCTGTGTAATTTCTCTCCGACGCCCACCACGAAAATTCTGCCCGTCTCTCTCCGCAGATGATAGGAGATAGAGGAGATCTGCGAGCCTGTTGACTACTGATGATAGCGCTGCGGCGGCAAGCTGCGGATTCTACAGAATACGTTTAAAAAAGCAGAGAAATGTAGACAGGGATGGTTACAGATTTCAAGTCTTGGACTGCTGCTGTTTAAAATGCAAGCATTTGTTATTTCTCTATTTAAGCGGCCATCGTTCCTCTGGGGAATGACAGGGAAAGAGCCTGGTGCACCAAACATGGGCATTTCTGACAGCCAGATTAAAGTGAGATTATGTGGCCCAGATTTTGCTATATCATCTCCCGTGTATGAATAATTCTGTGCCGTTCCAAAGCCGTGGCTGAGCATTGCAACAGTCCGGCTTTCAGCAAGATTTCTAATTTATTCATTTTTGCTCACATAAATGCTCTGAAGTTTATTTTACCTTTCGTGCTTCCCCCACTATCTTGCAGTAAAACTTTTGATCGCAAATAAGGGAGCGCAGCAACCCTGATAACATCTCCATCTGTGCATCATCCAGTGCAGCACTAACATCAGCCCCACATCTCAAATTTGTCGCAAAGCTTATATCCAAAATGTCAAAATGAATGAGGTCGCACAGCTGCCGAAAAGACTTTGCACGGCCTGCGACGAGAAACTTCCAGAAAGGCATTCCGCTGGATAAAATGCACCTGGGCACCTTGTGTTTGGTGGGTTGGTGGAATCTCAGGTCTTCGAGTGTAGATCATCCGCTCCAAGGCTTTCCGTCTTGCTTCTGCCCTTTTGAATTCAGACTTTCTCAGCTGAATTTTGCAGGGATTGGAAATGCCCCCCCCCCCCCCCACTTGCAGCTGAGCTCCACTTGGCATTTCCATGGTTTTGTGTTTTCAGGTACCGGTTCTGTATTATGCTCCTATTTTGAATTTGCTTTGTGGCTTGAATCGTGATTAAGTTTCTTGATGATAAAAGCTTCTTGTTTCATTCAGCCTGACACATAGACAAAGCACGCAGGTTTTTTGTTCGTTTTCAAGACAAAATTAGAAATATAAGCGCTCTTAATCTCCATTGCCAGTGTACTGTGCACAGCGATTCGGTGGTTATGTTAGAACATCAGTTCATAAACCCTTTTCTTTAATTTGTAACCCCGTATTGTTCATAAAATCATTTAAAAAATTAACTATGTATCCCCAACATACTTGGTTTTAAGGGATGAAGGGAAATGCTGGCAAAAGCTTTTGAGCATTCTCTATTTACTCTGGTATTTTTACAAGTTTCCTTTCAACAATACAGCCCCATCACTACATGCAGTCCTTGCTGGGTTGGTCTTCCCGATGTTCTCCAGTCATTGATCCTCAATGATCAGAAAAGGTCTTGATTGGCCATTGGTCACAAGTGCCACCTTTCTGCCTTCCTTTGTGACCGAAGTGTCAGTGTGTTTGTGCCCTGGCCTCTGTAAGTGCACACAGCAGCTTTGTGAACCCTGTGGTCCATGTGATAGGATCACAGCCCCACCCTCAGTTAAGATAAATGGCAGGCAGGTAAACAACCGCCCACGCCTCTCCATATCATTGCGCTGACATAGTAGTACAGCTGGGGGGCTGGTGGTGATGGGGGGGCTGTTTTTCAAACCCAAAGGGTTCATCTGACCCAGGCAGCTCTCACCATATTGTCACCCTGTTCACCACTTCTCACTGTGTGACTGCTCTCAGACCTCAGTGGGATAGGTTTTCCTTTTTAAGCTACATCTCTTGCTATATCTTTGACGAATGGCGGAATTTAAACCGCTTGCAATTGCTAGGGTTAAACTTGTAAAATATTGATTGAATCCTTTCTGCCGCCAGCGAGAAATCTCAGCGCGATGGGGGCTGTAGGGGAACGGGAGGCGGCAGGCGGATAATGGCGGTCGTGACAACGCAGTCACACCTTTTCATTTCCCATTAAAACGCTCATCGCGTCCTGTCAGATTAATGGAGCTTTATGTTCAGCGCAGAAGGAGATTTCAGCATTCTTGTTCCCTGGAAAAGTGCCGAACAACTGCTTTTTGGTGTTCGTATGTCCTGAGAATACTTGTTTGCGGTTCACCGTTGAGGGACATCAGCCAACAAAGGTAGCGCATACATTCATCGGTATTTATTGTCCATAGGGAATGGAGGCCAAATTGGTGAGCTCGAACATCTGGCTCAAATGGATACATCGGTGTGCACGCATGCTGCAGAAACAAATCTCTGTGAGAAATCCGTGTTTGCCAGAACTTGTCAATGCTGCTGATCAGACTTTCTCCTCATCCGTATGAGTTTCGAGTTTTGCTTAACCATCCATCCATATATTCGTCTGTCCACCTGTTATCAGCACCACCACCATCATCTATCCACCAGTTACTGCCCAGGAGAAGCAGGTCACAGTCAGGAGACTTCTCAGAGTACCTTTTAAAATGTCTTCTTTCCGCTTTGTCTCTTCACGTCGGCTAAATTCCAGGTACATGTTAGATACCTTTAGCAGGAGGATTCCTGCTTTGAGGGAAAACAGTCCCTTTTCACATAGATGGTGAGAAGCCGCACCACAGCTTTATTTCGGAGTTCAGCATTTGCGAAAAAGCTCGGCCTTCTCCTGACGTGGAGAGTCATTGGTGGGAATGAGGACAAATACTGCAGCAGGCTTATGGGCTGAGCTGAAGGGAGCGTGAGGCCGCCTGGGCTTTGGAGTCACCGAGAATTGTTTATTCTGGGAGATAAACACAGTTTCCAGCATTTCTTGGCAGGTTCATTTCAGGTTCTTGAAGTCCAGCCTCGGTGGTTGTCTCATGAAAACGGTAAAGTGCATAACCTTGATTTGCATCGGCTTATTTCGCTGCAATAATAAGCACAGAAATTTCGGGCGTTTCCCTTAGAATTCCCATATACCATTGTCGCACGTCATCTCATCAAACACTTAAAATGAGTCAAGTTTAAACAGTACCAGCATTGTTTTAGGTCAATGTCCTCTACATTTAATGTCTGCAGGTAAACCAAATTTGCACTACTATGAAAATTTTGCATGCCTTTCATTCCTCTGCTTAAGTTTCCTCCCCAAGTTATTGCACTTCTATCAGTATCTTTATTTTTCCTTCTTCTTGGCTGCAAATGGAATCTGAATCTAAAATGAATGGACATTAATTAAAGTATATTTGTTCTGGGTGACTTAGGATAGACCGAGAGATACCTATTATATTAAACCCCAAAACGTAAGATGAAAAAATGATGAAATATTACACTGGCGGCAATCAATTGCCTGCGGAATTGCAAAGGCAATATTACAGTAAGAATTAAATCAATTGTGACCAGCCATCAGTATTCAGTAACTGCTTATTGAATTAAAGTCGCAGTCATCTGGAGCCAGTCCGGGAAAATAGAGACGGTGTTGATGCCAGTCCAATGCAGAACACATTGACGAACACATGGATTCACACACACAGCCTCACATCGCCAACTACAGTAGCCCAGAATGTGTCTGGAAAGCAGGTATATCCCAAGGTATTGCATGCAAACCCCATGCTGAGTGAATACGGACCATATAACCTCCTGTGGCCTTGTCACTTCAAGGCAATGACCTAATCTTGTGTGCCTTGTCACTGAAGAATTTTGTTATTGAGCAAGAAACTACAATCCAAATCATTTTAATTTATACTTTAATGACAATTTACACCCTGCATGGTCAGGAATCTTTATGGTGATACAATCTTTTCTGAGTGCAAAAGCCTTTATATAAGGTGTTAAAGTGTGACACATACAATAGTGGATCAGACCAATGAGGAATAAGCATCCTTTAAACAGACCAATCAAAACAAGAATACAACAAGGGAAGTCCCACCCACACTCAGGCAAAAGTTACAAAGAAGTAACTTGAGGGCTGCAAAGGTTATTTACAATCAATGGGGGGTTACAATGAGAGAGAAAATGTCCACCTTCCCCATTGGTTGCACAATGCCTATAAATTGATTAAATTTGTGTTATGAATTTATTAATGATTTCATTGTCCTCATGGATATGTTTTCAAACTGCTGTCTGGAGGTCACTTATTCTGCTGGGATACATAAAACAGCCTTAGCCATTCAGACAGCTTCATAGTTGGATATTTTTACTGTAGCGCTTCAGATCCGTCCTGTTCCTTTCCTTGAATGCTATGATGTTTGCTACCTCTTGTGTGATACTTTCTTTTGGTTCTTTCAGTAAAATTCTCATCAGCAGTTACAGTGCACTGTTCCGCCTACGTTCTTTTCCAGTCATAGTACAAAGTTTCAGATGAAGGCACCGTGTTCCTCCTCAAAGACCCTGCAGAAAATGTGAGCTGTAAAAAAGCATAATGGAAGGTAAGGTTTTTGCACCAGAATGGAATGCAATATGTTTTCCAGGCTGCTTGTTTAACCACTGTGCTGCTTCCCAGCTATTTATTTATCTCTTTTTTTACTCAGGGTTTAAGTTCCGGTGATTGATCGCTCTTCTTATTTCACCACAGGTGGAAGACAGGAATGCATTCGACTGGAAATTAGATTTTGAATGGTCTCGCAGAAGTGCGTGTGAAAATGAAAGCAATATTAAGCGGCGGTCCTCAGTATCAATGACCACATTTAGAATAAGTGAGATAACAAGTCGAATTCATATTTAATTGCAGAGGCTTGAATATCATCAGCAATTTTGAAACAGTAGGAACCAAAGTCCACGCTTGGCCAACTGCTGGTCAGAAGTCCTCTGCAGATCTGTCGAAACACAGAAACTCTGTGATCAGCTTTTGCATTTGATCCTCTGAAAGCAGTAAAGGCTCGATGTTTTCTGCATAAATATTGAAACTTAATGCCAAAGTTCTCACCAAGTGATCGGAAATCTCTACATGTATAAAGCCGAGCCTCTGCTTGCTTGTTTGTTTGTCTGTCTGTTTGTTATTTATGCACAGCTTTGTTTTAGAAAGCTGCAGACTTGAAATTTGGCATAGAGGTTCTTCTCACACTATGTTAGGTTTTTGTGTAGCCCAGGACATTAAACAAAATTCTGTTATGTTGTTATAAGATTTGATTTTTTTTTTTTTTTTTTTTGTGCAATTTGGTTCTATCTTCATGCAGCAGTGCCATTGCTGCTGTGCCCGCACCTGTCAGCACTGATGTCCAATTGTCCAGAGTACTGATGTTCATCCATTCCAGCCATTCTGTCCTAATCCCGAGAGTCTGCAGCAGGACTTAATCTGTGCAGTTTCCATGGGATTGCAGCATGATTTAGTGGAGAGAAATCTGTGCATGCGTGGGTGTTCTTCTTAGGGCTGTGCAGGTCTGTAATATTTATGAGTTCTCTCTCTGTCTTGTGTCAAAGATTAAAATATGACTGGTGATGTATAAGGCTACCCCTAATGTAGGAGTGAATACTGGCACCTGAGCGCAGGCCTCATTGACTGATTCCTTCCTGCCTAAAGTGGATTTAATCAAACATCGATATAAATTCCCATTCCAAGAATGAAGTGAGAGAACCTGACTCAAGAAGTTGATTCCAAGTGAACATGTTTGCCATCTGTACTAGTATGTCTCACTTGAACATGAGCTACCATTCACCAGTGCGAAGTGAGGGCCTGAAGAAAGAAACCGTGAGAGATGATGCCTAAATATCACCAGTCTTGCTTCTTAAGTTCTAAATTGTAAGAGCAGCACAAGGACATGAGAAAGAAGCACTGCATGGTCCTAGGAAGTACATTTATGTGTAATTGTCATTGATCTCATTCGGCTCACCATAAACATGGTTCACCAGATACCTCCAAATCTGACCACTTCCTTCCAGAACTATCTTAAGGTTTGATGGGACAAAGTGGACGTTTATGATTTTTGCAGGTTCAACTATTGTTTCACTCCCAGATGTGTTAGCACCCAAGGAGATTAGTCAGAGGCCGGGCACAGGTTTGCCATGGTATTGACACGGCCACACAAACAGCCAGATAAAGGAGCAGGAGTGTAAGATTGGCACTTATCACCTCCCTTCAGCCAGCAGTCAGTTCTCCCTCCTGTAATCCACATATAGCAGAGAGATCTTTCACTGGAAGAGCAGAACTTCAGTTCTTTCATTTACTTGGTTGTTCTTCCGTGTTTGCTGGCCTCCAAAATGGACAGTGTTCTAAAAATTTGAAAAAAGTTCTGCAATGGGTTTAACGGCGTTATTTTTAGGTTAAGTTAATACGCGTTGATTGCTAATACTCTTGTTTTAAGCTGATTATACCGTGGATTTATTGTTATGCCTGGAACGTCTGACCATTTTTCTTCCTGCAGGGAGGATTAATTTAAAACAACAGATTAATGGTTAATATGGACGAGTGTTGTCATGTGCACACGTTATTATTATTGCTTTTGTTCTTGCTGTTATTAAAAACAGCTTTCTGCGGCACTTTTCATACAAATTTGAAGCTCAAAGTGCTTCACAAAGACAGAAAATGGATTAGAGCAAAAGCATAAATATGAATAAATAAGTAAATAAATAAGTGACTCTCACTGGTTATTTTGCAGCAAATCGTCTTGATCGCCGGCTGTGCTGTGCAGTGAGGTGCCCAGTGTTGCTGAAGGCGCCACTTCAGCGGGCGTTAAAAGCAAATGCGAATACTTTCTGTTCGGAAGCGGCACGACGCGACACTTGCTGGAAGCAGAGTGCCGCTGGCTGAAAGGCGCACTGATGCCAGGCAGCTGTGACACAGAAAAGGTTGGGCAGCTTACTGGGCTCCCACTGGGAGATGCAGACGCACGTCATCGCGGTCCTCCAGCACACAAGAAAACAGGGACACATGTCACTCAGACCTCTTGGAGACTTAAGCTGACCTTAAAATAGTCGGGCCACATCTTCTGCCACATGTAGGGAGTGTGAAAACTGTGTTTCCTCCTCCTCTGCACACACACCAACACCGTCCGACAGGATTGTTGCAACGGATCGGCCTTGATGCTTCATCATGTCGGTGTTATTGGTCAGAAGCCTTCGGTATCTCGCCTGAGCCAGCCAAAATACTTCCAATTTAAGTGGCTCATCACATTCATGCATCCGATTTGTGAAACTAAGTTAAAGAACATCTCTCTCAAAATACAGATGCCGTAATTCCTTCTCAGAGGCATCATTTCTCATCTTCTCTTCCTGCAGTAGCAGCAGTCTTCCAGACGTATCTCTGCCTTTAGGCCTGCCGGATTAATTTAAACTGCTGTTAACTTTTTAATTGTTGCTATAATTTAATTTTTTTTCTAATGCACAGCATGTGGACGGCGATTTTGTTTACTGCGTTGACATCTCTTCTCCCTGTAGACCACATGAAAAGCACGACTGGGAGGTCACGTGATCACAAGACATCAGTAGATCCAAGCTTGAGCTTCTGCTCTGACTGAGCCAACTTCTGTGAATTAAGGCTTCTGTAACAGAGAGTACTGAATGGAAAGGACTCTAATACCACGGTAGAGTTCCTCTCTCTGGGTATCACACAGAGTTTTTGACCAGACCTATATGCATAACTTCTTATGAACATACAGTATATTTATATTTTATAACCTGAATATACACACTATTGCCCGGTTAGCTCCATACACTGTTTAGAAACAGCACACTTTTATGTCTGTCCCATTTCTGGACCATGTTCACTAAATCTCTGTTTAGCACCTGTACTTATGAGGATGAATTTATTTATGAATGCTTATGTCTAGGAGCACACCCATGCAAATGACAGTAGCATGGTGCAACTCAGGCATGTATTTTGCTTACATGGGTACTAAGAATAAATGTTGACTTTCATTAATTCTTTACAAATAAAGACCTACATTAAAGTTCCAATCATGAACGACATCTTTTGCTTTGGTCTACAGAGTATTCATTCATTTCTGTGGTACAGAGCAGCACAAGATATGACAATAACAATTTTAAAAGGAAAACAGCATAAAAACTGAAAAGTTGTAGTGGCACAGTTATTGACCCCCTTTTGAGCAATTCAAATCTGTTTGGTTAGAAAAAGTAGAATTTGGTAGCAGCACATTCACATGACACAAATGAAACAATGAGTAGACAATGACCGATTGCTTTAACGCTTTAGAAAAGGTCACTTTTATTCCCTGCTCATTTTTGACAACGGTGAAGACAAGTGAGCTGTCCGAGACCATGAGAAAAACTACCACCAAACATAAAAATCGAAAAGGGTACAAGGCCATCTTGGAAATTTAATATACAAGTATGCATTTATTTTGTGTAGTAATTCCTTGATAACACTATCACCTATTGCGTTTTCCCACAATTTTTCTCTTTATTTGAATCCTTTGAGCAATTTGCTATATTTTTAAAAATGTAAAAGGTATTTCAAAATAATTTTTTTATTTCCTATTTGTTATCCATAAAATTTAATATTTTCTCTGATTATTTGGCAATGTTAAAGGTATAACTAATCTGTTTTGTATTGTGCTTCATTTATGCATTTATACTTTTGTTTCATTAAGAGTTTGGCACCTCAAGAAGGCTTCTAGAGTGCCCGATATATTACAGCATTTATGTTTCATGCTGAAGTGTTTTTTTTTATGTTCTGCATCACATGCTATCATAAACAAAGATGACTAACGTAAATGATTATAAAAAATACTGTTGCATGCTGAGTCTGCTGGTTTTGTGAGAGTAAACAGGTGGGAGGTCGTACTAATCGCGGTTACTGGACAAAGTGTGGTAACTGGCATGGCTTTGGTTCCGAACCCTGATGTTAACCAGAGGACTGCTTTTGACTTCTTCTTAATCTTCTGTTGCTTAACAAATTCACAACACCTTACAGAACCCACAGACCCAAGAATGGACCCATTTACGAACACCCATGTTCTTCTACGCCCCTTTTAAATAACCTAATGCTGGCCAGAGCACCAGAGGCCACCTGTTTGCAGCACAGCAACTTATGCAAGTTCCAGCCCAAGATCTTAGGGATGAACGTATCATTGGCTGGAGACTTCAGATACGTACACCCAGTAAGATGGTTTCCACTGTGGATTGCTGGGAGAAGTTAGATATGGTACAGTTCCCTGCCCCACCAACACACACGTGCTGACTGGCTCATGACATTTGCAATCCAGCAGCACTCCTGGAACAGAGCTGTCAGGTCCCATCTCATCTGCTGCTATCTCTCTTACACATCAGTGCTTCTACTCCATTTCCACTACATGGCTAAAAAACTTCACTGGGTGTAGGAGGGAGTCTGGGATTTATTTTTAAGGGCCTCTAATGTTCAGATAGCTTCCACAGATGTATTTCTTTGAACAAACACCATTCCAGTGTCCTCCTTGTGAAGGTCCACACCAAGAGCCTTTGGTCTTAAAATACTGAAAGTGCAGTGCTAGAATGCATCTGGTATTTCCTGGTAACGTCTCAGCAGGCACACAGTGCTTATGTCAGCTTTACAGGTAGGTGATGGGCACAGCAGAAAGGAGTGCTTGTGTCTGCTGGGGAGCCTATCTGGTTTCTCCAGGCGTCAGCGGCCTCAAGGCACTTCGCCACGGTGACCTTTTCTAAAAACAAGAGTACGCGAATGCCGACGTCGTCCGTTGCGGGCAGCATCCAGCTGGTGTTTGTGAGAAGCCAGTCAGACGCATTTCGCCGTCCTCTCCCGCCAGGTTATTGGCTGTATTTAGATACGTGGGTTGATGGAGCTTATTTTACTCAATGGATGCAGTTTCCCTCCCCGGGGAAGAAAACAAAACCACAGTCAATGCAGTGTAAAGGGCGCAAGTCAAGGTGACTCATCCACATGTACGGTCTCTGTCTTATGCTGCTTGTTTTCCCCGACAACAAATGCACACGGTTTGGATAAAATGTCTTTGCTGTGAAACACTTTAACACTGTGTCCTGCAATATTGACCACACTGATGATGGACGTCATACTTTGCCACGTGCTACTTTCCTACCGTTTCGTCGGTATTCATGCAAAAATTAAGCACATTTAATAATATGTAATATTCTGAAAAACATCTTATTGTCCCCGCAGTATAGATGCTGTGGCGTTCCATCCAATGCTTTGCTCGTAGATGAACGTTTGCGTAATCTCACTGGTTTCATACTGGCTCATTGAACGGGTTCAGAAGCAAGGAAACATCTGTTATCCTCTTTGCAGGTCAAAGCTGAGGTTCTGCCTACAAGCACAGACATGCAGACAATCTGAGGTCATTCTGAGCAAACGCCGTTTTACCGAATGCTATTTTTGCATAAAAATTTGAATCCCTAACGTCCCCTGAGCTGTGTCTGTCACCTTAAAAAGCGCTGCTTTGCTGGCATGTCCTTGCAGGACTGGGGGTTGTTGTGCGGGGTTGTCCAGCAGGTGTCTGTTGTATGCGCAGGAGCCGTGACTCTCTGACCGGGATTGTCACTCAAGTGTGTGTCCTTCAGGGTCCCTCTGTTAAGCCGCGGCTACGGCGGAGGCAGACTTACTCTGATTCACACATCATTACTGTCCCTCGCCTCCGGACTAACAAACAATGTGTACAAGCAGTCATAATGTGTTTGTGGCTCGAGATGTTGTCACACTGGATAACAGTTTTTTTTAAGTGTGTGTGTGTGTGTGTGGTGGGGGGGGGGGTTGACATGACCCCCCTCAGTACTTCATTCACCTCTCCACTTTAACACATGTCCTCTTCTTATCCTTTCCTTTTTATGTCTGGGCTTTTCATGCCTTTTGGAAATCTGGCAGTTTGATTCCTTTTGCATTGGGCATTTGAATTGATTTGACCATTTCTGCACAGACAGAATGGGACCGGATCGAATGCTGTGGTGTTTTCCCCCCAGCGGTTTTCTTTCCACAAATGCTGCCCATTTTTGGTTGTTGCTGCTTTTTGCACTCTAGGGTCCTGCGTGAGATCACCGACCCAACAGTAATCATTGCTAACCTGCCTCTCGCTTCTGCTTACGAATCTCAGCTCACGTTTGGGTCGCGGCGCTGCAGGAAAGCGCCGATGGAGCTGCTGGAGTTGAGTCTGACTCACACCGACCACTTGCATGGTTTGCAAGGGCCCGGAGAGATCGGAAGCGGTTTGTCTTCTTTCACGTCTGATGGTGTTTCAGCACGGGGAGAACAGCCAAACTCCACACACCCTGAGCGGGATTCCAACACCACAGTACACGGCCACTTCGTCCCAGGAGCTGTGAGGCACCGACTTGCCTCCCCTGTACCACTGCATCCCCTCAAATACTGACATTTATGTCTAGAATTAATAACTGCGAAGTGGGACATCATTTGCAGAACATCACCTTTAAACAGCAAATGTTTTTCTCAAAGCAAAGCACAATGCAACATAAACAGAAGTGCACTTCACAACAAGTGAAGCCATAGATGCAGTCACACAAGTGTAGAAATGCACATTTTAACTGTAGATGAAAACTGGAATTAAGTATTAATTGTAATTATAATAATTAATATTCATTAATGGATAAATTTGTAAGAAAAATTCTAGTCGGTGTGGCCAGGATCGCTGTTTTTCCTGGTACGAACATGGCGTTTCAATCGATGGGGTAGGAATCAATAAGAAATACAGAAGTCATTTTGAGAGGTTCCATTTCAAGCTTTGTTACCCTTTCAATTGATTTTGAGTTTATCGAGCAAGTAAGAGATCTGGAGAGAAGTCAGTCTGTAAAATCTGTAAAAAAAGTTGTGCTCCAAGACCCTTGTTGAATTCTCAAAGGGACACGGCAGGTTTGAGCCACAGAAGGACCTCATTCGACCACGCCGGATCCAGAACCACAAGCCTGCAGACTTTCCTTCTCATGCACGGGACCATCAAGTGGCCAGAGGTGCGGGGAGCATAATAAACACTGTGCTGTGCTGAAACATTTTTTTTTAATGCAAATGGGCAAGATTTGGTTGCTGTCCCTCCTCTTGGTTCAAAAATCTTTCTTGCCTTCTGGCACTCCGAGATTAGTTTGTTGTCCAAACACCACTTTCCGATGAACCGAGTGTCTGAAAGGCCAGACATTAATAAGCAAATGGAATACAGGGACCGGGGCAAACACAAGTGTCATGAGATCCATTTATCTATTCACGCTTAAATGTCAAAAACGTCAGATCTTACCTTGCTCAAACAATCTCCCTCATTAGCCGTAAAGCCAGTATTTGAGCCTTGCCAGGAACTCGCCTGACTAAATGTCTTACGGTGGGTTTTGTGAACAAGGTCTTTGGGGCCTCATCTCCCGCACCAGTTTTACATCCCATTTTTTAAATGCTGTAGCATTCGAAACTGCCGTGTTTCCACGCCAAGTGTATCTGCTTCCTTCACAACGCCCATACAATTGCAAAAATTAACAACCGGGTTGTCCAACAGAAATAAGGAGCAGCCGCCGAATGCTTTTATTAAACACGTTTCACGTTTTAACCAACGTAAATGGAACGAATTTCCGTTTAGTGGCTCCGCGGCGGCCCTCAGATGTCAGCCCTAAAGATGCAGAGGTGGCCTGGCTGTTAGCACCGAAAGAGGTCGAAATCTGCAGAAATGGCGAACTTCTGCGCACCTCAGGGCAGGTGTCTTTGTTTTAATCATACGCAGCAGGAGTGAAGGCTGTTCTATGTGTTAAGGTTAAAAAATAATTGGCGATGAAGTTGATGCGGATACGAAAAGTAGGTTTCAGGGGTGGGGTGCTCTTTGAATTGACACTTTTTTGTTATTTTCCCCCATCTTCCCAGTTATCTGTTTTTGCGCTTCATGTCTTCAGTTGGTTGGGTCTGGCCACGTTGACGCGTTTATCAGCCTAGTTGGTGGCGCGTCTGTCAGGCGTCCAGAGACAGCGGCTCCACGCACATCACCCAACGGCGAGCTGGCAGCAGTTTATTTCAGCCCTCCTGTCCCCATTTCGTTTACTGCAGGGGCATGTAGATGGCTTTTGGAGCTCATCCCCTCGCTGCTCTTTTGCAAACCTTTCCCTGTGCTTAGTTTACTTCTGTATAATGAGTCCAGCCAACCTTATGTCTGAGCTCTGTGCCGCTGTTAAGTGGTTTGTATTCCCATCAGAGTCCTCTACTTGACTCCTGAACGCTCCTTCCCCGCTTCATTCCTCTACAACGGCTCCTTGAAGCTGCAAGCCTGATGTAAAGGTTTCACAGATATTTGCCTGTGAGTAAAATAGCAAAGCATGACCAACTTGCAGAGGTTTACCAGCCCCTTCCAGCAGTCACCGTCGTGTCCTTCTGGATGTTTTTGGTCAATTTTGATGCGGGGCACAGGATCACAGCCATGGCAACAGTATTTAAAGGGACTCCTGCAGTGGAACTGTGTCTGGAAGAGCATGGATGCGGTTGCTTTCTGTCTTTGTTTTATCTGTCTTTTGCACTGTTTCTTTTATTGCTAACAAATGCACCTCCTGATCACTCCTGAAATCTGGTTTGCCCCAACCAAACTGTTTTGTTGGACTATCTGGCTCCTGCAGCAGTGAGGAGGGACGCGTGGGGAGACGGGCAAAGCCGTGTAAATCATTGTTACCGACATTGCAATGAAAATGAAAAACTGAACGCAGCATTAACTTTTGATAGTTTTGGTTGTCCGTGAGCTGCCGCATGTTAAATGGCTGAGGATGTCTCACTTTTTAAAAAGCATCACGAGGGTGATTCCTTGCCAGAAAGATCACTTGAATAACTTTTGCAGGAAGGAGTAACTTGAAGGAGTTTCGGGCTTCTGTGTGTTTGTCTGTGTGGTGTGAGTGGAATCAGCAGAAGGCGCCCACCAAGTGAGCCAGCAAACCACCATACTGTTGGCATTAGCAACTGGGTTCTAACTAGCAGCTACTGTGCCTGCTCTACCCACTCACCAAACCTGCCAGACCAAGAGGGCAACTAGTGATAGTTCCCAGGCTCCTCCGATCCTGAATTGGACCAGAAAAGCCATCGCCGTTCATTGCGAGCACCTATACCTCGACTAAATTCATCAGAAGTAGCCGCAAACATAGTTTTACACGACAAGTGCTGCCCATTTAGCCTGGTAGGTCCACCTCGCTCTTTGCAGATATGTCAGCTTATGTAATGCACTTGATCCAGGGCCGGAGCCAGAGCTTTGTGAGGACTAAAAATACTTTCCCCATCACGGTTAAGGACATCTGCAGTGCTGGTAATATTGCATGAGAAGCTGGGTTTATAATGTTGAGAGTCAACCTGAGCAGCGGAAACAGGCCGGCAGGAGTGTGGGATGGACATGGTGCTCAGGGTGGACAGTGTGAGGAGGAGTCCTCTGTGCTCAGATGAGGTCTTCTCAGTCCGACATCCCTGTCATCTTGCTGTCACCTAAGTGGGGGGGTACAGGCTGAACCACAGATTGTCAGATTTTAGTGGGGCCGTTTTGTTGTTAGCTTTGGAACATTTCATACAATCCATGTTCCTGCATGATGTTGTTATTATTATTATTATTATTATTATTATTATTATTATTATTATTATTATTATTATTATTATTATTGGTAAATCATTGTGAAGTACAGTAGCTTAGTATAAAAACTAACGTTGTAAGCTGCTTTGGAGAAAAATCTCAGCCTGTGCATAAATAATGATTTTGTTTTGCTGCAGGAATGAAACCATGGTTCTTTTTTTAAAATACTGAAACTTTTTCTAATAACCTTTGATTTTTTGACTAGGACTCAACTCGGTTTTTATCACGACCACGTATTTTGCTCACTTTTCCCACACAGCCAGATGCACTGATGTTCAGTCACTCAGTAACTCCTTACTGACCCTGTTTCTCCAGTGATGATGGTGCATGATGCTCTGAAGAGTGAATGTGGCCTGAGAGATTACACCAGGGATGGACCCGCTAAATAATAAACAATAAAATGTCACTGTGCAGATTACCTCAGTGGGAACTCAGCAGAGCTGCACACCAGCATCCACTGAACAAATTCCAGTTTGTTAAACCCTTCATTTTAGGGCTTGAATTGTGATCGACTGTCTGTTCTGATGGCCTAAATGGCTCTGCAGCTTTAGTGCTACAGTCCACTGCAGTGTTAAAGAAAGTTGCAAACATCTGCTCTTTTGTGTCAGGTCTTCTTATTTTCACTCCCAACTTCTCATTTTCCTCCTCGACAGCCCTTTCTCCATGCAGCCTGAGCTCCTTGCTGATTCCAGTGTCACTGGATGTTGCGCCAAAGCCCAGTAGTGCACTTGGAGATTCACATGGGCAGTCTTCTGTGGACCTTTTTGCTCCACAGACCCCTTATACACCAAAGGTGCGGGACTATAATTTTATCTTTCTCACTTATGAGCCTCAAACTGCATCACTGTGAGTTTTGCTGGTGTCTCACAGCTTCCATGTTGTAGACTTGAATGTGGGTTTCAATCTGATTGTGCCTGTGCTGAATTTGCATGCTTGTGTGGGTTTGCTCCTGTTTCCTCCCACACAGTGACAAGTGCTGCAGGTGAACAAGTGAATCTAAATTGTCCTGTGTGAGAGCCATGTGATGGCTTGGAGGACCATACAGGGGGTAGCCTATTTTTTAAGGTATTCTTCTCAACCTGCCACCAGACCGCAGCATCACTGCACTGGGGAGCAAAAGGCTAAGTAGGGAAAACAAGGACGAGGATGCCAGTCCGCATATCAGAATGGCAGTTTTTTTGGCCTCTACATGTGATTTTTTGGTATTACAGAGCTACTTCCAGTAAAGTCAGGACCAAGGTAGGAAACGACATCAGCTCCTTGGAGTATTTCTAAGAGAACCTCAGCTCACATTGAGGATCCTGGCCATTAGAGGACATAATGTGAGGTTCATACTCTCATTTCAGCATGACTGAATGCCTGTGCAGTTCGAATGTATAGCAGCCCTATTTACAGACAACCTTAAATCTCTTGTGTCTGTTAACAGTTGCATTGACTATAAGGCTGTGGGCTCAGCTCTCTTGATACCATTTTTGAGAGGCATATCCAGCAACACCTACCTTAGCAGTACTTCTTGCAGCGTAGCTTCTTTAAATGCTCCTTTCCTCAAGAATGCACCTACAGCGCTAACTGAGGTATATCTGCATTTATTCTGAGAACAATAACATTCTTCTCCAACTGGGGTCTTATCCAGGGTGGCTTCATGATCTAGAACCCACATTTCTGGGATAAACTGCTGCAGACCTGCTGAGGATTGAGCGGTAACAATAATGGCTGGACTGATGGACGTATGGATGGATGGATTTGTAGAAATATATTTTAGAGTGGTACCTGTATGAGAAGCAACACTGTTCATTCTGAAATATCACACTGACCCGAATATAAGATGGTATTTTTTTCTCTGGAAATTACTTCCAAAAAAGATGGACTCGTCTTATATTCAAGGATGAGACCTATAAAAGTCATACACAACACCAGTTGGTGGAGTAACGTATCTACTGGCATCAGTTATCCACAGAAATGATAAATCAGAGCTAGCAAGTGTGAAAGATGGTGAATCCAAGAGATGGTCTGAAAAAAAGTAGCTCAACATTAGGCCAAACTAACCAAGGACTGAGGAGGAACTACAATGCCAATTTTCAGATGATGATCAATAAAGCAGATATAATAAATAACTCTTAAACAGCCATGAAATATAAAGTTACAGCATATCATGTTTGAAGGTGAAGAGCTCAAAAAGGCTGTCTTAAAAACACAAATGTACAGTAAATATGAATATATTTGATTTTAATTTCTAAATATAAGGCATAATGTTCCAAAAATGTTTGAAAAATAATCAGGATTATAAGGATCCTTTTATATTTGGGCCAATACACCAAGAACAACAAGTATAGTAAAATGCAGTGTGACAGTGCAGACTTTGAGGAGGTGTGAGCTTTAGTAGTTGGGACTGAAAAATACTCTCTTCCAGATGTTTCACCAGTCTGTGTAACAGACAGTACAGCCTTGTAGAATTGTGTGCTACTTTGTATTAAATATCTTGGGAAGGATGTCTACTTCTATGGATAAAATAACAGAACAACATACTTTTTTGAAATCCTGTTACAGGTGTGGGCTACTGTATGGTTTAAATTGCAAAGCTAAAGTGTCTGCAGGAGCCTGAGCCGAATTACAGATATTTTTGTCCAGTTCGTTCAATGCTAAGCCGCATAGATGCGTCCATGTAGCCATTTGGCATCGCAGGTAAAGACGCTGGATGAATAACCTGAAAACTGGAGCTCTGTTCCCTGAGAGATGAGTGCTTTATTACGTAATTCTAACGTGTTTCCATTTCCATTGCGCAGCTACTGTAGGTGAGATCTGTGCGTTTTGTTGTGTTTTTTAATCTCCATTATCCTGCTTTACGTATATGTGATACAAATGATTTGAAAATATCGTTTTCTTTTATTACATGGAAAAAGATAAAGAGCCTAAATTTCATCCATAAAGCTAACAGTTGATGCTCGTGACAGATGGTGCATTTTAGATATGTTTCCTCCATGTACTGTGCATGTTAATATAAATAAGCGAGGATACGAGTTGACTTTATTGGTACCTGCGGGGAAATTTGTTGCACAGTAATAATAATAATAAAACTGAACCGACTTTCAGCTGCTCCTGTCAGGGGTTGCCACAGCGGATCGGCAGGTCCGCATATTTGGTTTGGCAGATTTTTACGCCGGATGCCCTTCCTGACACAACCCTCCATTTTGCCTGGGCTCGGGACCGGCACAGAGATGCATCCCCTTGTGGCTGGATTCACATCAGCGCCCAAAGCTCTTTTTGGTGCATCTAAACTGAGTAATCTGATGGCTAAAAGAGCTCAAGGACATCACTTTATTTAGGGAATGTGAGCTATTGTCCATGATGGGCTGTAGCTTCTCCCTCATCCTGACACCTACCACAGCCAGCACCAAACCAGGGCTCCAACCCATGAAAGGACCCTCTTTGTCGATTACATTGCCAATGACGTCAATGACGTGACGCCCTCTGAGCACCACAGCTGAAAAGACCACACTGGTATCTATGATCTGGAAGAACCAGAAGGATGTTGGGCACACGTGTGAAGCGTGTTGCTCAGTCTGTGTGGGTTTCTTCCAGGTGCTCCCGTTTCCTCAACAATCCAAATACAAGTGTTTCAGGGTAATTTGTCCATTGTCCATCCTGCAATGGACTGTTACACCATGCAGGGTGTGGTTTCGTAGCCTGGTGGCCAGTGTGTTTGGGCTAGGCTGCTGAGAGGCCGATCAGGATGAAGAGGCTGGCGATAAAAGATGCTCCGATAGATATTTATTTATTAGCTGATACAATTCTGTAACATGACTTGCAATAACTTATTAATTTATACAGCAGGGTCATTTTTAGTGTAGCACCTTCATCGCTGAGGTGGGAATCGGTCTTTTGAGTGGGAGGAGGCAGCTCTGACCATTGAGTCACCTTCCACCCTCAAGGCTGACATTTCAGCACCTGCTGGTAAAGTGATTTAAGAAATTTGTGTAACTTTTTGTTTGACTGTAAGTGTGCTGTTTGTGTGTGTGTGGACACACGCTAGCAGCAAGGTGAATGGGTTAAGAACGACTGAACCCCTTAACATCTTTCTTACTCAACATTTGCTCAAAATGCATTTTCTTGGGTCACAGTGTGATGCACAGCAAAGCCTGGAGGTCTGGCTGTCATGAGAGGAAGAAAAGTGTTGCATTAAACCGCTTCTATGAGGTGCAGATCCCTGGGACCCACTCAGAGGGCTTCCATCAGCTTTGAAATGGTAAACAATTGCAGAACAGCAGCCATAAAATGTGTCTTTCAAGCTTCATCACCAAGCACCCTGCACCTGTAAGCACATCCACGGCTTTAGCCAGCACACCTCAGCGCTATTTGCAAATCACAGCAAAATCATGGAAAAACCAAACAAAATGGACAAAAAAAAAACGCACAAAAAATGTCAGTTATTACACAGTATTGACATTATGCAGAACTTCAGAAAGGGCTGCTGTGTATTAAATATAAACTATAGTTGGTACGAAATCTTTGGGGATGCTGAGTACACATTGATGCTATATTATTATAAACTACTAGGTCCCATCAGATGTGTGGAAGAAAGTCACCCTTCTTCCTCTCGCGCCCAGTGGAGGGCCTGCGTGGGCAGCGGCAGCACATTGCAACCTCCCACTCGTTGCGAGTGTGTGGAGCCACTGTGAATCACACCACCTGGGGGCACGATCGACTGTTCATCATCGGCTCCTGCAGCAGTGAGGAGGGACGCGTGGGGAGACGGGCAAAGCCGTGTAAATCATTGTTACCGACATGGCGACGGTCCAGAGCCGAGGGGTTGGTGGTCTCTGTAAGGACGAGACGGGGAGCAGATGGTCCGGTTAGCATCCAGTCGAGAAGGAGAGTGGCAAAAAATCAAGTGATTGTTTCTGTGACGGTGGAACCATGACTGTGCTTATTGCTATTTTACCGTTGTTTTATAGCATGGTGAAGGGAACAAAGGAGCAGGAGGGAATGACTATCTCTCACTATTATGAAAACTGTCTGTGGTCACAGCCTGACCGCTGATGTGTTGCCGGGCTGGTCAACAAAATGTGTCTGACTGGTGCTGGTTATTGTAATAGGAGATATGCATGCACACGCACACACAGCCAGCCCAACACCACTGTGTCTCTGTTCTGCAGAGTGCTGCTCCTCTGCCTGTGTGTGGTTCTGGTGGGAATTGGGATGCAGATGTGGCATCGGGCTCTGATCATTCTCCTGGGCTCTCCAGTACTTTCTCTACATGGCTACTCATTCAAAAGCTTATGCTCTTTCTCCATCCTAGTGCATGACGGGAAGCCAGACCCTTGGCCAGGAAGCCCAGTCCCAGGTACTTGACTCATTTACAGGGGCCCTATGACTGCAGCTGACAGCTGCTGCTAGATCCCCAGTTTTGTCCCTCCTTTTAACCATCCTTTTCTCCCCTACGCAATGGCCGTGCTGCAGGACATGCATCTGAATGTCAGGATGTGCTTCTCCTTCATATGAAGGTAAACCAGTACATACGATTTGAGGTCCATTATTCACATAGAGGTACAGGTGCTGTTGTTTCAATCCACTCCACAGAAGCAGCAAAGAAGATTTTAGGATTCCCGTTCATCCTTGCGGGCTCCCTAGTGGGTGCAGTGAAACGATGACCGTGTCCAAAAAGCTTGGTGTGACGACATTGCACGCTGTCGTTCTGTCACCCTTCGGGCCGGGCCACCTTCCTCACCTTTCAAGCGATGCTCCTCATGCAGCACCCTGTTATGACGCCCTGGGAAGCTTCATCACTTCTGACTGCAGCTAAAAAATGCAACCCAAGGTAGAAGATCTTAACTGTGCTTTTGGAAGCTCTCTTTGCTTTTTAGGAAAGCGTGGGGGGAAGTAGATTAATACCTTTCTGTCAAGAGCTTGTGAGGGGTGTGGAGGGGAACAGAGATGAGAAACAGGTCAGTTTCGTAATTGTGTTCTTTTTGACTGCATTTTAATTGTAGCCTTTTGGCTGACAGAGGTTTGGGAGTCAAAATCTCTCCTCTCAGTGGAAAACTTTGTGAGAATCCACTCATCTGAATAGCTTTTCTTCTCCAGCACTCAGACATGAAGCTCCCAGTGGGAGAGGTTCAACTGCCAAGTTGTGATTTTTTTGTTATTTCAAGGCTCATTGTGTGGACTGCATTTGTCTGTCAGGTTTTCTCTGGATGTTGATGGTGCTGCGGAAACCGATCACCTCATGTTGTCCCCTGGCTTTGTCAGAGTGTGAACCCAACCTGGGCTTCCCGTAGGGGACACCAGCTGCTGCCGTGGCCCTCTGATACGGTGTTTACTCTGATTTCTATTTCATGCTCTGGGTGGAACTCAGTGCCCCAAATAATAAGCTTGTGTAAAATTTGAGTGTAGCCCTACAAGCAGGGTCAACCACCCAAGCAAAACTATGGATTAACATTCCACTTACGGACTGCGTGCTTATTCCTACTTCCAGGGTGCAGCTTCACAAAACTTAGGGAAGGAAATCAGTTAAAAACTGACATTTTCAAATAACCTTGCATGGAGCATAAACAGAAGCAAAGCACACTGGTTCCAGCATGCTTGTACAAAAATGTGGAGAAATAATTTTTATTAAGGAATTGTTTTGTATTTTTTTTCTACTGGTGGACACCTTATTTCCCAGTATTTGGCTAAAAGTCCTTTCCTTTTATGATGTGACCCAGTCTGTTTAAACCTAGTCCCCCCCCCCCCCCCCCCTTTGATTGTGAATAACTTTTGTAGCTCTCAAGTGTCTTCTTTGTCCAAGTTTTCCCTCCAGAGTGTGGGTGGGACTTCCCTTGTTAGAGTACTGTTTTGATTTGTCTATTTAAAGGATGCTTACTCCTCATTGGTCTGATCCACTGCCGAAAGTGTCACACTTTAAAATCTTATATAAGGGCATTTGCACCCAGAAAAGGTTAAATTTTCATATAGATTCCCGTCAATGAACGGGTGTAGACTGTGTTAAACTCCTGGTTGTGCTGCATGGTTCTGCTTGTTGTTTCTTGTTCCATAATAAAAATCTTCAGCACCATACAGAGCAGAGCTGAGCTGCAGGGTGGACACATCTGTCCCCGGCATGGCTGACAGCACTGCAGAGCCCCCACGAGCAGCATGTATGCCGAGTTACGGACACAGCTCAGCATGGTCCTACACCCCTGCCTACAGGAACCGGGCTCCATGTCCTCTTTTTTTTTTCACCATAGGGCCAATCGGTCTCCTTTCACTGCACCTTCCCTTTAGTTCAGCTCAGCACGAATATAGTTTTGAATTTCCCTACCGGAATCCATCTGTTGTTCAGCAGTGGATCAAGGTGCATTATTGCAATGAATTGTTCATTTTCAGGCTGACTTTGCCAGAGCACAAAACATTTTGAATCAAGGGACCATGACCATGAGGTGGCACAGCCGCCTATTAAAAAACATGGCAACCGTCTCCATGGGCCCAACCTGCTGGTGCTAATGCTGCAGCGCTTTGTCTGCGTCACAAAAAATAGCTCCTTGTTTCGCTATTTCTCCACAACATTTTCATTTGGAGAGCCATTAATAATTTTAATTGGTTGAGTAAAGGATGCTTTTAACCAGAGAGTCTAATATTAAGTGACCTATTGGCACAGCTGGGTATTTTTTTCGGATCATTTTAGAACAAGAACCACACTCAAGAGTATGACAAATGTAGAAAGAAGTGGTACTCAAACAAGTAACCTTCGGGTTGAGGACCTATATTTCTAACTGTTGCACCACTTGTTGTCTGTAGTTCTGCTAGTCATCATTTTATTCTCCTTTTCTTTTATGTACAGTGTTAAAGCGTAGCATTAGATCTAAGCGTCCAGCCAACCCACATCCAAGCAGCACACAGTGGAAGAACACTAGAAGCAGGGTGCTCGAAAGTGGCCCTCAGATGCCAAAGCAGCTGCAGGGTTTCGATGTGTTTGAATAACTGCGTTATTGAAAATAAATGCGTTGGCTTGTGCACGCTTGAATATTCTGTCATCTGACCAAGGAATAATTCAGTTCGTCCGGTTCTGACATGGCGGCATTTCTTAGGGATTCTGGCTGCGATAAAACCTACTGCTTCAATTCAGATTCATTTGGCTAAATTAACACAGACTGACAAGTTATATATTCTTCAGAAAATGCTTCTCAAACACACTAGAGCAGACAAACAATGTGCGCTGTCTCAAGCCCTGTGCTGGATGTCGAGTAAAGAGGAATGCGGCAAGTTTGCCCCAGTTTACATCTTCTTACACTCCTCTTTTGCTCCGTTGTTTGTGCCGAGTGGTAATGTTCTGTAGTAGTTGCGACCGTCTGTTTGGGATGTGTGTGCCAAGAGTGTGTTATCATTAAAAAGAGTCGATCAAAGAACAGAGGCCCTACAAACCATCTGTCCATCTTCTCATCTGCTCCCCCTCTTGGGTTCCTGGTAGCAAAGCCCTGGAAGGCCTGAAGCTGGAGATTTTCGGGGGTGGCATGACACCGAATGCCGTGGTACCTGACAGCCAGGAGTGACAGCAAATGGATGGTGTGAGTCCAGCTGCTGCTGACATGGCCCAGTGTGTTGTTGCTGCACAACACACAGCAGATGCCTTGCTCCCTTGTGTGTGTGTATGTGAGAGAGACCATGTGTTGATCTGGTGTCCATGGTGTGCAGTGAATACAGGATGGGCTCTAGACCCATCCAATCCTGTCCACGATAAAGTGGTTGATGAAGGAAGGAATCTTTCATGTTCTCTGCAACTTAATACAATTTCAGTTGTCAGTATTTTTATTCCCACATTAGAATAACATTTAGACTGACAATAGAAAATGTACAGTTTTTGTTTCTTGGCATTTGCATTCCAATTTCTTGGGCTGTATTCAACCAAACAGTTAATCCTCCCACCCCTAATCTCCAGCCTCAGTGACTGCTGGGCCACTGTAATGATGCCCTGTACCTCCCCTCTTCTTCTGCCTCCACTGCTCTCAGTGACTTCTCCTTCTCACCATTAGAGTGAGAAGAAGTCTAACAGGACACTGAGTGAAGCTCAAGCTCGCAGCTGTTTCTGTCATCACTGAGTGAGACCAGTTGCTTCTCCTTACGCAGTATCTAAGGAGTGTCGTACTTCTACAGAATCTCATCCCTTATCCCTCCCCGCTGTCCACTACGCAGCGTCTGTTCCATCTGCGGAGGCCAACTCCTCTGTGCCTCCTTTTGTCACACGCTTCTATTCACTCAGGTCTGCACATCTTTGTCCTCTGTTGAAGATCCAGCTCTTCAGACAACCCCATGGAACAGTCTAGTATCTGCTCTTCTGTATTTAATGAGTCATCATCACCATCACCATCACCATCATCATAATCTTAATCATATTATTATTATTATTATTATTATTATTATTATTATTATTNATACACAGCATGCATGTTGATCCCACCCTGCTGAGAACCTGGTGAGAGGGAGGGATATTAACGGGCCACTTTGAAGACTTGTTACCTCTTCTCGTGGCCTCACTGTGCCCCCCCCGTGTCTGGCCATCTGTTTGTTCTACTTTGTTCAGTGTGTGAACCTGGCCAGGATCTGACTGTGCTGTCTGGATGACACTCATCATACAGTGATGAGGACTGCTGGTTTGGAAGCAGTATTTGTGTCCTCTTCCAGGGAGCTAGAAGGGACACACGGCCCATGATTCATAGCAGCATGCCTGGATCTGCCCTTGTCAAATGTCTTCATCCACCCTCCATATTAGGACTTCATCACCAGTGCAAAAAACTAATCTATAATAATAATAATAATAATAATAATAATAATAATAATAATAATAATAATAATAATTATTATTATTATTATTATTATTATTATTATTATTATTATTATTATTATTATTATAGATTAGTTTTTTGCACTGGTGATGAAGTCCTAATATGGAGGGTGGATGAAGACATTTGACAAGGGCAGATCCAGGCATGCTGCTATGAATCATGGGCCGTGTGTCCCTTCTAGCTCCCTGGAAGAGGACACAAATACTGCTTCCAAACCAGCAGTCCTCATCACTGTATGATGAGTGTCATCCAGACAGCACAGTCAGATCCTGGCCAGGTTCACACACTGAACAAAGTAGAACAAACAGATGGCCAGACACGGGGGGGGCACAGTGAGGCCACGAGAAGAGGTAACAAGTCTTCAAAGTGGCCCGTTAATATCCCTCCCTCTCACCAGGTTCTCAGCAGGGTGGGATCAACATGCATGCTGTGTATCTCCACCAACTCCTCCAAAACAGAGTGCACAGCCTTTTCCTTCCATCAGAGAACTAGGACTTGCACTCAGGTGTTAAGACTGCCAAAAACTGGTTTATCTTGCAGAGTCAACCTGAAACAGGTAAAATCATCGCCGCATAATCTCACAGGAATAGAGAACATGTGAACTTCTGCAGGGCTTTACTAAACACTACAATACGGAGCTTCTTTTATACCTCCTGTACATATTTTTTTATATCTCTCAGCTGGCCTGGCTGGTTCTGACAGGGATTAGAAGGAGCAGTAGTGAGATCTTCTTCACCTTCCTCTGAATCGCAATGGGAACTACAATCATTACAGCATTGCGGTGGCCTGCAGAAGCTCAGCTACTCCCACCTCTGCGATTTCCTGGGTCAAATGCAACCATAATATTTGTTGGACTACCACACAGACTTTCATTGCCCTGTGGAACGGTGCCTGGATGACCTTCCTGACATAAGTGACCTCTTTTTGTGCTTTATCTTTTTTTAGTTTTTAATGAAAAAAGAAAACTCCCAGATGCTTCTGGAACCCTGCACTCCTGATGTGCCAGATTATCCTGCAGTTTGCTGAGCATCATGTGAAACCCATGGCAGTGGAGCAGCAGGGAAGAAGCTGGACAGCTGCCCTGCATTCAACCGTATTCATCAGCCCCAGCCTACGATGTTTCCCTAAGCGTTCTTAAGCTAAACGTCTTATTAACCAGGCAACGTAAGAACGGTCCTCTTCGTGGAGAATATCGAACCTAAAGCCATTTGGCTGAGGGGAAAGAGAGTCTCCATTTTTCCATGTATTATTAAAAGGAGCTTCAGAAAACAGAACAAAGGCACAGAGCCTCAGTGAAGCAGATAGATGACAGAAACCCCGTAGCTCCCCATTGTTTTTACCATGTAACAACACTTTTGGTCAAAAGAAAAGTTCATTTTCTGTCTTCAGAACAGAAATGCTGATTTCTCTCCTTTACACGCTAAGGTCGTTTCATCTGTTTGAAAACCTATTTCAAATCACTGCGCGTAATGGGAATGAAATCCTTCATGAGCCGTCTCCAGCCTAATGGCGAGCTGCTTCAGGAAAACCGACGGTTACGAAACAAAGATCTGCTGAATCACGGTCACGCTCGGTACCGACAACAAAAAAACAACTTTTCAACCTATTGCCCTGCATGCATGGCTTTGTTTGCATAATCATATGGTCTTTTTTTTCTTCTTCTTCTTCACAGGCATGCTGTGAGCCGAGAGACACTTGGAGGTCTGAGTATGACAGCATGATTTCCTGAGATCCGTACCCCCGTGATGGACCAGAAGGGTGGCATGGACATTTGGCAGCTTGCTGTCCCTCCAGTCCTTTCCTGCTGCTGACAGCGGTGTCGGTTTGGCCATGGGGAAAAGAAGCTCCCAGCATCCTGCCTTTTTGAATTACATAACAGATTGCCAGCCGCCCTCGACACTGAAATTGTCTGTGCAATTTCAGCTCACCAAACAGTCACAGGGCCTCGAGCTGTTGAGGAACAGCCTCCCAGATTGAGCTTTTAATGAAGGCCATTAAAAAAAGGCCAGAGTCTGTGGCGAGCTGCAGCCTGTGGCACGTAAAGACAAAGTTGTGCATTTTTCAGGTAAACACACCACAAAAGTATTACAAATACCTTATTTTACATCTCCAGAACAGATTAGCCTCCACATTTCTCATTCTGCTCACATTTCTCTCCAAAACTTTACAGATTTAAGCTGCTTTTTGTGGTTTAGCCATTAATACACCAGGGTAATTTTCACTGTACCAGTTCAGGCCAAGTACCTTGCTCAAGGGTCCAAGAACAGGAGGTGGGGTGTGGATCTGGGTCTCCTGAGTCTGAACGTAGAGGCCCTAACAACTGCATTTCCAACTACCCTCTATTTATTCATTCCCGAAATAAGAAATTCCTCTAAAGATAAAACGCCACATTCAATAACCACAAAATGCTGCACCAGCTATTTATGAGGTCAAGCTCAGACCTTTGCTGTGCAATGTTTATTTATTTTTCAATTTCACTTTCTGACTCCATTTATGGCACCAAACAATACACAAACAATGTATTGCATCTGGGTCTTTATTTTCCCCTCAAAAGAAATGCACAGATTAGCAAAGCTACTACATACAATGGCCATACAATAGCGTTTTTCATTTTTGATTCAAGGTGTTCAATCATTTCTGAAATGTGATTTATTAGCATTTATCTTAATTGTGTTGTGTACATTTGCAGTTGGGTTGCTGCAGCTGGAGAAGGAGGAAAAAAAATCATTGTAACAGAATTTACACACTTGTCATCCTTACTTTTTTCTTTAAAACAAAAGCCACAAAACCAACCTAAATACGTCTGCTTGTCGCTAATCCAGAACTACAGCACTAACGTACTAGAAAGAACAGAAATGGTTTTGCATAGCTTTGTCATGTTGGTAAGGCACTTTGATACTTGATAGTAGGCATTTCAAAGCATGTTCAACCTTTTAGTTCATCGGTTTGTTTAAACTGTATTTTTCGGCTCAGCAGGCAGACCGACGCGTTTTCTTCCTCTGTACATCTAAATCACACAACCTGCGTTGGTTTAAGTCTCGGGTTCAACATTCAGTCGATACTGAAGTAATCGTATTTGTGCATATTAGGCCGGAGATTGACACCTTGTTCCATAACCCCACACAACCCGACGTTTTCTCGAAAAAAGACAAAAAAATTGTGCAATGGCTTGGGGTTATGCAGAAGAAAGGCAACACGTTGTCAAAAGAACCGGCTGCTCCAAACCGGAACAGAAAACGAATGCCTGGGTAGGTTGTAACTTGCTTTTTTTTTGTGTACATTGGCACGTGGCACCGTACTTTAGACAAGAGGAAAATACTTTATGCTGATGTGAAATGCTTCCGTAATACAAAAGATAGCGTTGTGACGTCTGTCTTGTCTCTTTGAAGATGGAGGCAAATGGTCTCTATTGTACATTTCAAAATATTTCAAATGAACCTGCATTGCATTGGCAGAACCGACTGTAAGATCTCATCATCATCATCATCATCATCATCATTATCAAGGGTCAGTGCTTGGTCATCCGAGGGGCACGGAGGGGTGATGCAGTGCCCACTCTACCCGAGCTGGTCCTCATACTGCTTGCGGAAACAGTCTCCCGCGGGGAAGAAATCCCAACATCTCTCCTGGTACATTTTCCACACGTACGACTCCTGCGGGGTACAGAAAGATGAGAGATGAACAAGGAGGACGACACAGCGCTGCAGAAGGCAAAAGTAGATGACATCTCATCTCCCGCTGCGTTGTTGTATGCGCATGTTGCTGGGGATGCTGTTAATTCAAAAGGGTTAGGCGGTGTGCGGCAAATTGTTAAAACCACCCGTGCTTATAACCCGCCCTGCCCCAACGTGTTTTTTTTGTGCCAAAGGTAATCTGATAATGGCTTGACAGCAGCGCTGCTGCCGAATCACGATGGTCAATTTTCTGGACACGCCAGCCTGGCGGAGAGCGAGAGAGAGAGAGAGAGAGAGAGAGAGAGAGAGAGAGAGAGAGAGAGAGGGGGGGGACTTAAAATATCCCTGCTGTCAGCAGGTAAGTGGCTGCTGGAAAGGTGGAAATGGAGTACACAAGGGGCATCATCCTGCGCCACGATTGGGAGAAACCGCTCCCGTTATTTTGCTGTTATTTTTTTTAAGTACTCTTTCACCGTTTAACAGCTGAAGGCAGCATTTTGATCAACTGTTGGTACAGTGACTCACTTCCACTTATTCTGTTGAGTTAAGGGCTGCCGCACACCCACTATCTAAACTGGTTCTAATTTTAAAATTCATTACTTAAACATACTTCACAGAAGAACATTACTGAAGGGAATAATTCAAAAGCGCCCTTCCTGCAGTGCGTTCGCATGTCTGTGATCTGTTGGCAGGTGCGTGTGGGGTGCAGCAGGCGACAGGCAGGAGAGGAGCAGGCGATACCCACCTGACCCGTGTGCTCCGTCTCATCCTTGTTGATAAGGTACATCAGGAAGAACCTGTGGGTGCAGTAGAACGGTCAGATGGGCCACAACATCAACCAAGAACATACGTACATAGACCATTTAACAGCAACGTGCAGTATCTCCCAGAAAATGACCTTCTTCCGAGATTTTCTACTAAGGCGTCTCAACAGTTGATAGGGGTCAGCATTCGTTCAGCTATGCCAGCTGTCATTGATCGCTTCCACAGAAGATGATCTGCAGATGCTCTTGCTAATCAATAGGCTCAACGTATGTTGGTGTAGGACTGAACTCGATCAGGCTGCAGTTGTCAAGACAGCTGGGGGCGAAAATGAAACGATTCTCTGAAACCATTGTCTTCCTACAGTGGGCGTTTAATAGCCTCTTAGAGCAATGAGGCTATTTCAGATTTTATTTTCCTCTCCGTTGTGATAGCAATGGATTTGTTTGTGCTAATGGGATGTCATCGCCTGGGATTCCTGTGACAGGAAGCGCTGCGGTCCCGCCACGAAAGTGGAAAGACGGGAGAACAATGCAGCTTCTGTCCACGAAAAGCCCTGCAGAAGATCTGATCCCCAGCGACCGGTAGGCACGTTTACGGCACTGTGACCCCAAGGCTACCGACGCAATGCGGTGCAAACAGTGCACGGTTGCTCATGCGGTAGCATTTCCATTATGACAAAAGCCATATTTGTAAAATTTATACCACATTAACACCCCAGCTTAACTGTTGCATTTTATCCCAGCTTTAAAAATGCAACGCTGCTGCGTTCATGACTTCGGCAGCCAGAAGGTCAGCTGCTTTTTTTTTATCTCTTTGGTCACCACCATCCATATTCACTCAAACAGGACTTGACTGCATGTGTCTGGACTTCATCCCAAATAAATATTATCGATTCCATAAGCATATCAATGAGATAAGCGAAGCAAAACTGCACCAGTGAAACACAGCACATGGTTAACAGCTATTAATTAATTAATTGATTGATTGATTAATTAATTAATTAGCCGCTCTTTCGTTCGTGTCTGGACCGACACATTTATAGGAAGGTGTTTATCTGGGTCAGCGATTTCTCAAAGGTGCCACAAAAGTGTGCCACGCTGAACAGACCTGCCCACTGCGTCTTGTGTAAATAGTGGGTTATCGACAGCACACAAAGTAAAGACCAACATTCTTACACCCACTGACCAGTGTAAACCACCGATAATGAAAATCTGAGTGAGGTACAGTAGGTTCTCAGCAGTAGCGGGATAGAGACACTCACAGGTAGTTGGCCAGGTTGTGCTCTTGTAAGGTATGTGTCTCGAAGCCGTGTGGCGTCGTGTCAAAGTAGTCATTTCCAATCCCACATATGAAGCATTTGGTCTGGGATTAGATGGAAAAACAACACAAGAGGACATGTGTGAATAATAATAATAATTATTATAAATATGAAATTAAACCTCCTGCCCAGGAAAGCAAAAGCACTTTGGCTGAATGCTATTGAACAGCAACTGATTTCTGTGCATTTTGAGTGTGAAATTTTAACAGGGAGTGAGGCTGCTTTTGAAAAGCTGGTTCCATATCTCCAAAGCTCACCTCCATGTCCTCCTTCACTTGTTCCTGCTGGTCTCTCAGCTCTCCAAACGCGTCGATGATCAAACCTGTTTCAAGAAACATCCCATCACATTAAGGTGTGGTGGAGCCATTTTTCCCACTATTGTGAGGTTGAATTTAAAGCAGGTTTGACCATGTTGCCATGGACAGAATAACACGGTCGGCCATGGTGGGAATGTTCAAGCGTGAGTGACACACAGCTTGTTTATGAGTGTGAATTACCCTTCTAGGCCCCTAGGAGTGCACAGTGCACAGCCAGAGTAACATCAACTGTTTAACCTGTAGCTCCCCAACCCCGGTTTCTGCCACGTATCACTGATGCATACCCTGGATGATAGCCAGCAGGATGACGATGACGAAGAAGAAGAAGGTGATGTCAAAGAGGATGCGGTACAGCTCGTAGGGGTCGCCTGCAGGATCCTCTATCTCATCTCCGATTCCACCCCCGGCCCTCACACCGACATACATGTGGAAAAGGTAACACTGGTGGGAAAGAAGAGGCAGTTTTTGGGGGTCAGAGAGATGTTTTCAGACCTCAGAAAGAAGATAAGAAACACGGGAATTGGACATGGGGAACATTTTAATTTTAATTATTTATGCATTTATTTCTTTTTTTTATCAAAAGTGGGTGGGGCTTACAGTCATCATGTCATCACACTTCATGTCGGGCTCATCTTCATCCTCGCTTTTATTATAGAACTTGCGGAAGAAGTTGAAGGCCACTACTGTGTAGAGGTACACCACCACAGCCAGCAGCCCCACAGTCAAAACCAGCTGTTTGGGGAAAAAAGGGGGAGTAATGGTTGTACCCAACTTCACTGTACTCAAAATATGGCAGCTGCCCTAAAGACAACTTGCATTTACCTGTTTACCGTTGTGGGTGACAGAGGACAAGATGGTCCTCAGTGTCTTGAAGCCCATGGCAATGTCAAGCAAGTGAGCAGCAAAGAAGAAGTTGTTGTAGTGTCCCAGAATGGACATGGTGGTGTACCAGACCAAGTACAGGAAAGGCTGCAACATATAAATCGGTGAGTAAAACGCAGCTTTGCTGCAGTAATAATTTGCTCGCAATATAACAAATGTGAACTCACATTGTCTGTGAACACTACGCCCAGCTTCCAGATCTGATATTTTGTGTCAATGGAGCTCAACCTAATCGAGAAAAAAAATTCTGAAGTTATCGATGGTCCTTTCTATAGCTTCTTCATCTTTTCCATAGCTGTTAATACTCCTTATGCCCGTTCTGCAATGATTTGATCTTAAATTTATTTATTATTTGACAGTGAGGCTTAAGCCGTAGGGGTTCTCCTGCAGCTGTGCCCACTTCTGTCTCACCAAGACACTAGAGATGCCTCCTTCACCACTGTTTCCTCTGTTGGGTTGAAGTCCAGGGCGCTCTTGTCCAGACCCAGTAACTCAGCAATCCGCTCCGCGCCATACAGATCCCCATACTTATTGATCACCTGCACACAAAAACAACGCGTGTATTACTGCTGGTGCTGGAACTTAGATTTCCAGGAATCCCTTCAATTCTTTAACTCTCAGTTCCATTTCATAAAAACGGTACAACTTCAGAAAAACCAAGCAAGAGAGGAGAGGTGAAGTGTGAATAATTTCCCCAAATATGCAATAATTTTCTCATTTTACTTACTTTGCGTTTGACGAATTTGTCCCAGTAGTTATTGGGGAAAGATCTGCAAAAAGAGAGAACCCAGTATGTGAAACGTCACCAGATTTTAATAAATGACCCTATTTAATAAGTTTCATTTATCCTGGAAGCCAAGGGTGGAAGAGCAAGTTCACACACACACACACACACACACACACACACACACACACACACACACACACACACAGCCAGACCCAGGAGAGTGCCATCTCTTTTAATAACACATACGGGGTGTTAATGACCAGCCGATCCCACTGGCCCTTGATGTCATCATCAGACGGCTGCTCAGTGATGTACAGGCCATCGAATTCCAGCTTCCTGGCAATCTCCTTCTCACGCTTGAACACCACGAGAGGCACCTTGGAGGAAGATGATAATTAGCTGTTCATTACAGATCCTGACACTGTAGCATTGATCTTGCAAACAAATGTATCACATGTGCATTATACCTTTTCAACATCCATTCTCCTGTCTTCTTTGGCCCAAATGTAAGAGGATCCTAATTATAAGACAATCCTCTCTTTTTCAACGCTCATATTAGAAAAAAGGTTTTTGGAACATTATATATTATGTTATCTAAGAAAATCTCATTTATTTACATTTATATTATTTGCATATTTAAGACGGTCTTTTTGGGTTCACCATCTTCGAAAATGACATTCTGTTACATCATATTTTGTGGCTGTTTGAAAGTTGTTTGACACCTCTGCCTCATTGATCACCATTATCTTAAGATTGGTATCATAACAGTTTCTCAGTCCTTGGTTAGTTTGATTCTGAGCTACTTTCTTGGAGCTACTTTCTTCCACAGCATCTTGAGATTTTCACCATCTTTCACCATTGCTAACTCTGATTGATCATTTCTGTGGATAATTGCTGCCAGTGGATAAGTGACACCACCTTCAGATGTTAAACAGTATAAGCCCTTTATAGATCCAGTCCTCAAATAAAAGACAACCCTATCTTTTTTATATGTAATTCCCAGAAAATATACCATCTTATGTTCAGCCCAATACAGTGTGTGTGTGTGTGTGTGTGTGTGTGTGTTATAAATTATACAGGTGGCATGTCACCACCAAATGATTATTTTTCTCTGTTTCTTTGCAATTGGGAGTTTTTTGTTTATTTCTCCTCAGTTGCTAGCTGGTTGACCAAAATAATTAACTATTTCAGTACTGTACCATACCTTTGTTCAGCATTGTGTCACCCTGATGAAAAGGGTGTGCAATAGAAAGAATTGAATTAAACAGAATTGAATGTGCTAAGTATTTATATGTAGAGCAAAGCAGGGCACCCTACCTTTAAGTAATAGTATCCCACCACACAGAGGAAAGAGATAATTGTATGTAGCACAGCCAGGAAGCGTAGAGTAGGTGCCATGTACCCCGTGCTCTCTTGGAGCACAAAGTACTCCATACCACCCTCATCCTCATCCTCATCATCACCATTCCAGGGGTCTGAATCATCTTCATCAGAGTCATCGCCAGTCACCTAGAAACAACACGCTGGCCTTTATAAGAGCTAGACAAGATCTTAAAACAGTGCAAAGCTAAGGTGGTGAAAGTCCATACAGCTGATCTACAAGCAATGTGGAAAAAACACACTCAAGAGACAAAATATGAATGTTAAACTTTTTCTCTGTTGTACCATGAAGGCTTGCTGTACATTACCTTGTAGAAGAGCAGAATGAAATTGATGGCAAAAGCAACAAACAGAGCCAGTAAACGAAGGTTGTAGAAATTCCTTGCGAGATAGTTCTGGAAAAATAAGACATGTTTATAGAACAATGTGTACCTTTTCAAGCTCCCCCCAAGATTATTTATTGTGTGTACCAGTTTTCAGAAAAAAAGAAGTAACAAAGGCAGAGGCAGGTAAATGGAGCTCAGTGTATCGTTGCATATCAGTGGGTCAAATTGAGGTGTTGTGCTATTAAGGTTTGGCTCACAAGCATTTTGGCCTGGTAGACATCCAGTCCAGCAAAGAAGCTGGCCATGAAGGCCTCAGGCTTCTCCTTCTTTTGGCCATGTCTTTTCTTCAGGACCTTCTTGTCTTCCTCCATAGGGGATTCAGATGAGCCTTCCTCCTTGGCTTTGTCTTTTTTCTCACCATCCTCTATGCTGGAATGGTGAAATGCCACATGGCCACAAGGTTAGAGGGCAGCAGAGAAAGGAGCAAACAGCCAGATTGCAAGAACCGGGCACTCACTCGGCTTTCTCCGGCTCTGCCTTCTGATCCATCTCAGCAACCTCTTTGCCTACAGCTTCCTTCTGTAGTGTATACATGGTATGTTAGCTGAAAAGCAGTGTCACACTCAAATCCCTAATATTTAAGCTTAAACTTAAATTTTCCAAGCCCAAGTCTAGACCACTAGGTGCTAAATTCTGAGAATCATTGCACAAATCCAAGACATCCAAGTTACCTCAGGTACAATTTCAGGTACTTCAGCACTACTTTAAACAAGACACAGTGGACTATTCTTTCTGGATTATTACCTATGTAAAATTTACAGCTAATATTTTATTTTCATGGCTATAGAAAACCCCAAATAAATGGGCTTTTCTATAGCCATGAAAATAAAATAATGAGAGGAAGCATCATTTAAAAAGACAAAAATACTAACCATACTTGCTGAATAACATTTGAAAGAAATTTGACTGATTTGTCTTGATTTATATAACTTGAGCAGTTCAGTCAAGGGAATTTGGTTAACTTTTTAAAAGCAACGTACCCTGTGGCCTACGGAGAAATGTGCATCACATGTACAAAAGATATACGAGGTGCGACACCAAAAAAAAAATAGACTGTGCCTGTAACTTTTTATTAAACAAATTAAGAAAATTAACTACGATCACATTCAAGATAGTTCCCTTCTGAGTTGACACACAGCTGCATACAATGCTGCCAACATTCAAAGCAATTGCGCAGATTATTTTCTAAAAGGCTGTTGAGGATCTCCGTTGTTTTTGCTTTTACATCTTCTACAGACAGAAAATGGGTTTCTTTGCGCACCCACTTGATCTTTAGGAAGAGGTAGAAATCGCAGGGAGCCAGGTCTGGCGAATAGGGTGGGTGCTCAAGCACAGTGATTTTCTTTTTAGCTAAAAACTGCTTCAAAGACAGTTTCACAAGAAACTTGATGTTATCTCGCTCTTCACTCTTGTACGCCAACCAAGGGTAAGAAAACGTCTTTATTGGAACACGCGTCCACTCTTACTGTGGGAAACAATCAAGTCGAGCCTTGTCTCACCGTGACAGGTAAGAACATGTTCTATAACCATCTCTTTGTCTCTCCCCTTCCACTCTTGGTTCCCGAGTTATAGGGTTAGTCTCGTTTTTTTTTTTTTTTTTTGTGTCGGACCTCGTATCATAATTTATACAGTACAGGAGTTTAGGGAAAGAATGTTCACCAGCTAAGTCCCTTGAGACACCCCCCCAAACTTTATCTCTTAAAAACAATACAATAATATCATTAGCAATGAGCAAATGGCTAAATACCTGAGCTTTTTTCTGCCGCACAGCACTTGCTATTGAGGGGGCATCAGACCCAACAATTTCCGAAACATCACCTAAGCCAGGCTCCGATCCATGCTTGCCGCCTTCCTTCTTGGGTTGAATGTTTAATAATTCTGTCATAAGGTCTGCCTCCGCCTTGTCTCCTTTAACCATCTGCACGAGGTCAATTGCAGAAGATGAGTCACTCGCCTCCATCTTTTCCGCTTCAAGCACATCCCCATGGATGCCAAATTGGGTGGGGTCAGGCATGTTGCCCAAGATGTCTGTCACCTTCATGTTCTTAGCCCCCTCTACCAAGCCGCCACCAAACATGAAGGTCCATAAAATGTGGAAGAAGCCCCAAATCAAGTTGTATATAAAACGGAAAATGCCAGTAAAGATCATCCAGAAGAAAGAGAAGAACCCTGTGATCATCTCTTTGATGCTCATCTTCCTGAACTTCTTGTATTGTTTTCGCATGCTCTTGAAAGTAAACATCTGACGGAAACTGGAGAGGTTCTTCTTCATAGAGGTACAAGCAGCAGAGAAGGCTGAAGACGATTCAAGTGCACGCTCTTCATCATCCTCTTCTAGCTCTTCAAGGAGGCTGTGTAGATCTTCTTCATCATCCTCTGGTCTCTCCACTGCATCTGGTTCTGAGATCTGGGAGGCTAACTGCATCTCAAAAATAGTGTCCTCACAGAAGTTAACAAAGAGCTCCATCTTTTCACTCTCACCACCCTCGTTGACCACATCAAAGATGAACTGTCGCTTGGACTCCTTGACCTGCGGTTTCTCCCACTGGGTCCTGCTAGACTCACTAATCTCAAAGTAAACCCTTTCAATCCTTTTGGCACCTCCCATAATCTCAATACGGCCCAGGTATGGCTCAAAGTAACTGAGCACACTCTCAGCCAGGTCTAGGAAGGTGCTGAGGCGAGAGTCATGGGGCATATGCTCTGCCAAGTTTGTTAGAAGAACAGCCACATTGAAGCCAATGTCCTTTGCGGGCTCATGGAAGCGTTCTACAAACTCTTCATAGTTGAACATGTCATTTTCGTCAGCTTCCACACATGAGAGGAGAAACTCGATCTCTGACTGCGAATATTGCTTCTGGTTCTCCATGGACTTTTGGAATTCTTTCTTGGAAATTACTCCTTTGCTGTCAGGGTCATACTCTTTGAAGCTGTCAGAGGTGGTTAAGTCCTTCAGCTTGAGGAACATGTCAAAAAACTTCAGAATCATCTCCATGTTGCTTGAGGACTCCACCAGGGTATCCACCATTTGCTTACCAATTGTTCCATTCACCACGTTTCCTGTGTGAGAGCAGCATGGTTTACATACCTACAATAGCACCACATAAGTACATTTACTGTATCACATTATCTCAAACAGCGCACTTATACACTACCTACTTCTGAAAGGTTCAGTAAGAATAAATGTGGAGGATGCTAGTTTTTTCCAAGAGACATTTAGTTAGCAAGCCTGATGAGGAAATGAGCTGACATCTCTTTACAGCTCTTCTGCAGCAACTCCCAGAGATGCAGTACAACGACAGGTAGCTTCTTCTGCCCACTTCATCCTATACAAGTATTGACCAGGTTTCCCAGGTGCACTAATGCTATTGACTAGCGCTGTAGATCTTAAAAATCCTAGACAACTTAAATCTGTAACGATGAGCTTAGGCTGGCATTCAAAAGTCATGTTTCGGCATTTGTCAGCTAAAACTGCAACTTTAACCACCTTGTTTTTTTTCCCCATTTTTATATCATTTATGTGTCACAGAGGGATGGGGCCTAACCTTCCAGCAAGGAGAGCATCATGACAATCATATCCTTCTGCAAATCCAGCAGCTCCTTCAGCAGCTCAATCTGGCTTGAGTCCTAAAGTAACACAAAATACACCTTCATGTCACAATTTACAGTTCATACCTATGGGTTTCATGTCTTCAGTGCAGCATACTAGTATTTAATACTAACGGAGGTGTGAAAATGATCGTTTGTATTTGTCTGCTCCGTGCAGTACCATTCATCAGCACGCGCTAATATGATTCTGTTAAGAAGAACAGGTGGCTTGGAGGCCTTGACTCAATTTGGGCTGATTTGTAGCTCGGCTCCCAGTGAGATACAAAAATCTGGGCCAGGAGCCTTTATAAGCCAAGTGAAGAATGCCCACAGATTGTACTGTTGAGCAGCTCCGTCCCATCTGTGAAGCCAGCAATAAACACTATTGACATCTATGCTGAATGAAAATGTGGTTATTTCATTTTAAATGCTGTGTACAAGGGTCTGGGGATAAGGAAACAAAGGGCACCCAGGGCACCCTACCTTAAAAACGCTTGCAGGCTGACATTCCTGATCATCATCACATTTTTAAATAAAGGGAGACATCTAGTGGAGCTTCTCTAACTCTGTGGTCAAGGCATCTAAACTAAGGGCACTAACTCACTTTCATTAACCAGCCATCCCTGTCATGGTCATGGTGAACCAGAGTCTAGTGAGCAGTCCCTGGGCATTAGGCTAGGAGGAGTAAACCCTGGATGGGATGCCAGGCTACACACGCTGACATTCATACCCTACGGGCAATTTAGAATTTCCAATCCACCAGGACCACATATCTTTGGACTGTGGACGGAAACTGGAGCACTCAGGAAATGCACAAAGAGGAAGAGAACATGCCAACTCCACACAGACACAGAATAGGATTCAATTCTGCTCCTGAACAGCCCAGGCACTGTGAGATGGAAATGCTACCTGCCATCCCACTGTACGACAAAAACTTACACCAGGTCTTGGAAATAAATTTCATTCTCCTGCTCATTCAAAAATGATTATATATCACTGTGTTTTAGAGACAGACACCGCATTTGAAATGATTAAAAAGATAGTAGAGTATATATCAGTAGATGTTTAAAACATGAGCTTACTGTAATAAGGACAGAAAGATGTTAAAATTAATTTCACTAGCGAGGAAACAATTCGGCGAGACAGAGGAAGACGTGTGTCTGGGTGCAATACCTGCGACAGCTTCATTTGCATGTTGGCAAAAACGTGGAGGAAGCCCACCACAGCATCCCACAACCTGCTGTGGGCCAAACTCTGTTGGTTACCAATGCAGGGACCCTGGATGGAGAGACAGGGACCACACAAGGCTGAGAAGGGCCGTGTGAATAATACTTTGATAAAGAAGTTATGTTGCTGTCCTCTTTAGTCAAATTAAATAACATCAGCAGTTACTGGGGGCACCATGCCCATAACATTGAGGGTCTTACAGCCCCTCTCACATATCCACTTGACGCACCCAGGTCATTTGATGGAGTCTGGAAAAGAACGAGGTACCTGGATGTACTCAGTCAGTGAGTTAAAGATCTGCTTGGCTACAGCAAGGGCTTTAGAGAAGTTACGCTGGCCGGCTTCATCCATCACATCCTTCCCAGAGTAGTACCAGTAGAAATCACTGATGGATTCCTTGGGGGACAGGTAAACAACAGTGAGTTTTGATGTTAATGTTATGGATTTGCTGTTCTTATTGCTGGAAAAGGCTGCTTCCGAGCCGTGCGTTTTACCTGCAGCCGCAGCAGGTAATCCACAGTGCTGATGATGATGTTCACGGTTGTAGTATTTCCTGTCTGTGTGCGCAGGAAGTTCTGGAAGTCTGCAAGACCCAAGACACCATCAGCTTTAAACAAAATTAAACAAAGGTTTGACTGTATAGCATTATCTCAGCCAGTTTTAAAGTTAAACCCCCAGCAACTGCGAGAAAAGATGCGCAGCCAGAATCCCAGAACGGGTGGAAGGCAGTGGACTCACATGTGAAGCACACTAGATAAATCTGAACTCCATCTGCAAAGATCTGGCAGCACAGCTCTGATCGTTCAGTTAAACTCGGCCAAAAGACATATTACAGCAAGCCACCCTTAAAGCTCTTCGTAAATCTTCTTCCCCCATCCCTTGCCAAGCAAAAACAGGTACCTTTGGAAGCAGAGGCACATACCGTTGTTGTGACCTTCACAGAGCAGCTGCAAGAATCTGAAGAGATCTTTTGTGAACTCATCATTCTGCAGCACCTTGGAACCTTAGGAGACAGAAGTTTTTTCCCGTCAAATCACAAAGAGCTCAAGAGCTTGTATATCTATGGTAATCTTGCACAGGCAGGTTATTCTAGCATACCTTTCATGTCCAGATTATGCACTCTAAGCATAAGCACTTTGTGTGGTAAAGCTTATTACTACCTCTGAGGATTAGGCTGCTAAAATGTTGTTGAAAGGACAATAGGAAAGAACAACTGCATTGCAGGGGTTTGTTTTTTTTTTTGATGCAGACAAAACCAGAGAGGTGTAGTACTACTATTAATAAATCACTGTGATTAGTCAGGACACTTTTTGGTTAGTATTGTTAACATAATAAAAAGGAATAGTTCCCACACAAACGACAAGCACTAGTTTAGTATAAATGATGAGTCAGTCAGTTTGGGTTTTGGTCTAAGGGTCTACATGTACTAATTCTTATCAGCATGCATGTTTTCCTGCAGATCACAGCAGGGTTGACACATCCAAGACAAGGAGGAGAAGGGGAGGGGGGTACGGAAGCCGAAATGCCAGCATTCGGGACGGCAGCATTGCGAGACAAGTAGAATCTAAACCATGTATTTACCCTGCTCACTCACGTTGACTGCGACCGATGAGTTAAAAAAAATGACAAAGGAGAAACAAACAAACAAAAAAAGCAGACATAAGCAAGGGAGAATACACTGAATTTCAGTAAGTAAGAGAGAAAAAACTTGACATCACTTTCTGGTACGGAGACATCAACATGCAGCTAAAGAGTCTCAAGTACAAGTTCTGCACAAGTTCGGCAGGTGTTTGGCTGCGGGTGGGATACAGGGCAGGACTCGAGTCACCATCACTTATGCCTGGTTAGATGAGGTGGGGAAAAACGATGCGGTGGATATGCACAATAACACAATCAAATATGACAACAGAGATGTGACACATCCCAATGAAAACCTTTCATTGAACAGTGGACTGACATAGGAGTAAACTTGGTGGTCATTTACATGTGGTGGCAAATGAGACACATGATGGCCCTGTTGGCAGGGTGACATGGACACAGTGATATGGACAGTATGGAAATGAGTTTCCCGGTCGAAAAACAAAAAGCGGGATGCTTTCAAATAACATGGTCCCCTATGGCTGCAGCACCAGTGCTGCCCCTCTGCAGCACAGCGAAGGGGTCTGGCTCTAGCAGAGCCTGTGCAGGGGAACACGCATGACATTTGGCCAATCTGGCAAGGGGGATGTCTGCCCACAGATCCTGAGCAGAGTGGCGTAAAGCGCCGCTATTGCTTCCACGGCGGCCAAAGTGACACAGTCCGACGGCACTAAACACAGCTGTGGAGACCGGCATTTAAAACAATCTCAGGCCACCCATTGGCACCGGCAACCAACACAACCAGCGTGCTGATGACCCCAGGCTGTTGAACTTGATTAAGTTGTTTTCCGGTTTTCCGTTAACTGGGGCCTCGTGCGCAGATGCCGATCTCATTGATGTTGCACTTGGTTGAGTTCATTTTATTATGCCGCTACCTATTTTGAACTGTGTTAGATTCAGACCCATGCTACATCTAAATGTCAGCTCAGCAAAAAAATAAATAAATAAAAATAATGAACAAGCCCTCTTCAAAAAAGCAAACTGTGAGTTTTTTTTATTATTATTTGTGCGCTTGTCAGAGCTGGGATTTTAATATAGTACTGCTATTTCAGTGCTTTGTTGGTTAGTGTCAGGCGTCAGCGAAAGGTAGTGATGTGTTCACATCAATCTGAACTCACTTGACCCTGCAGACAAGACAACTGGACAACAAAATGTTAATGGGAGGACAGGGACCACTGGCTGGACCACAGGCAGTAAGGGAGTACCACAAAGACAAAAAATGCATTACACAGATAATGCGGTTTTACATTTTTTTCCTTTCTGTTCAGACATTAAAGATGTTCGGTCCTGCCGCTCTATAACAGTACCTTTGAAGACAGAGCTGCTAAGATCTTGTCAGCCATTCAGTATGTATGACCACCTGCCACTTAGGCTGCAGCTTCCAGTAAGGAATGAGTACAAGGCATCACGTTTCAGCTTTGGTTACAGCAGTCAATTCACTGCCAATATATCTATTTGATATTCATAATTATTTCTTAATTCAGTACAATGGCTCCTCAACTTATGAACATACTTGGGACCAGGAGTCCATTCTTAGCTCATTTTAGTTATAACTCTCCTCCCTTAAGTAAAAGCTTAATGATTTGTACATTATATATGGAATGGGGTCGATAGACATCTTGGACAAAGCTTTATTAAATAAAAAAAAAATTGAGGCTTTTTCAATATTTTATTACCTTTTAGCTACATTAAAATTAAAGCAAATTTTTTTTTACTAAAATTAAAAATGGACTGTCGCCACAAAGTGCTGTTTGTTAAATGGCTGAACTGTCCAATGTGCGCAGCATTTGTCATCTTGCTACTGAGTGTCACAAACAGGGACAAAGACAAGAGATGTAAACACTGTGGAACTGAGTTGAATCTGGTCTCCCACTCCTGTTCCATTTAGGTGCCCTTTACAGCCATCTATCTGCTGGGTGAATGCACACAGGCTGCATCTGAACCACTACAAAATGTAGACAAGTGCAGAAAATGCAGTTAAAAATAAATAAACCGAACAATGTTTGTATTAATGAGAATTCATAGCAACCATTCTGTAGACAAGGAGCCAGTGTACTGCAATTTGACATCAGTATAATAAAACAGCATGACAATATACATGCAAAGCAATTCAAAAAAGCAAATAGTGACAAGTTTATTTTTGGATCCTGGTGATTTTTACATTTATTTTTGTGGTGGAACAGTAAAAACTTTCAAGGATTGTTTAAGTACTAGAAACAGGATTTATTAAGGGTTATCGACTAACTGGGCACACACTTTTAAGCAGGGCAGATTGAAATAGACCAGTTTTCCCCCCAGGGTCAATCCCTTCACTTACTTGAACCTTCTTCAGTCACCATTCCAAGACCTTCTGCTTTGTTCTGTCTTTCAAACGCATTCAAGTCCAAGACACTGGAAACAGATTAAATGCACAGCACTATACATAAAATCTTACTTGGATGCAGAGAAAAAGAGCTGCTTGTGCGTTGACCTGACAGTCATGGACTTCATCTATATTTGTCTGTTTTTGCTCTATTGCCAACCTGTGGCCCTCTGACCCACATGATGAGCTGTAAGTGGGCTACCTGCAAGACTGCATAAGTCCAGATAAGCTCTTGAAAAAGCCAGCATCTCTCTTTTCCTTCAGGTAATCCAGCATTTTCTGAAAACAAGAAATGCATGCATCTTAGAGCAGGCATATTACTGTGAATAAATTAGCATAGAAACAGTTTGTGTAATGAAAGTAGGCTGTGCAAACTGTTTTCACAATGTAAACAGACTATGAAGAAGCTCGGGTGGGAGTGTAGGGTACCTGCTGGACAATGACATTGCCCCCATTTAGAATGGAGATGCCCAGCTTAAGTGTGTAGGTCACCATGGGTCCCAGCCGGCCTGTAAAGGTAAAGGGAAATGCTCATATCAGTTTTTGTGTGTGTGTGCGCGCGCACATGTATGTACATTCAGAGTGCATACTTACCTTTGCTGGCGCTGATCATCTGTAGGACCATCTCGGCCGCCCCTCGGTCGTGCAACCTGGCTTGCTGGTACAGTGTCTTCTGTTTTTCCATTTCCTTCTCCTACAGGTCAATGTGCACACACACACGCACACACACAGGGCTGTTAGTGTTGTTAGGGTGACTCAACCTGCTGTCCAACTCCACAACTAAAAAACTGCAGACAACATACAATGCCACAGCAGGTAAAACTTACCTCAAAGGTCTTTTCCCTCTCTGCACTTTCTTCCTCCTCCTCACCTTCTGCACAGCTCTGCATAATAAATTTGGCCATATTATAACACAGAAGTAGCTTTTTGTGCCTTTATCTTGGCAGGAAAGCTTTCGTAGATATCAGTGCTTGGAGTGGGTCAGTGCTCAGCAACACTCTTGCCCTTTCTTTGGAATAGAGGGATGTTTTCTTGCGCATCAGTGCTTCCCTTTAGGGTCCTAGCACTCTTTTCTGCTTCTAGCCAACCACATTCTCTGGCTGAGCTGCTCTCCTGGCAAAAGACTGCTGTAGCTGAAGGCTATTTTTCATTACAGTCCTCACAGCTACATTTTATCACCCAGGGTGCACTAAGTTATACTGCAAATCAGCTTGTGCACTGCTTCCCTACCTTTCATTCAAAATTTGTGTCCACTTTGTGAAATAAATATGCACAATCACTCCTCAATTTGCAAACACACAATCTACAAAATCCCTCTAAGGAAAAGTTTTGTTTAGTGCCCCTATTTCAATCTACAGAGGTTTACACCTGCAATAAACAACCGACTCGTATTTCACATGTGAACCACAGAACCGTTTTCCCCAGTCTGTGCTCAGACATGCCATTTATTCATGGACCACAAAGAGCAGCACAGCCACAAACCTTTAGCTCCTCCATGAGCACACTAACACACAGAGGCACCAAACACAGCAAATGCCATACTGGGAGCAGGCAACCAAAAATTACAAATAACAAATACTCAGCACAGTTACTATGCCATGATTAAAATAACACAGACTTATCACAATACACCAAAACACTTATTAATCATAAATAAAACAGCACAAACAGGATGCAGCAAAGGGGGATGGAAAGGACCACCACCTCTGGGATGAGCAGTAGCTCTCCCATCATCCCTTGCTTTTTAAATGCATGTAAATGGTTGTTTAATCACTGGGGACATTAGCGGAGAGCTATTGCCCTGATGGTGTCCAGTGTGTTGGAGAGCTTTGGAGATGGGGGTGCTGTGATGTTCAGCAGGCGCTGATGTGTCAGACATGCTCTGTGTACAACTAGTTTGTATCCCAACCTTGGATCGTCCGACCCTTTAAACACAATTGCCATTGAAAGTAATAGGATCTACATTTTCAGTCTTTTTAGCTTTTCTTAGGAATGCATTGACAGACTGTTATGCTGTTAACATCTCAGCTTTTTCCTCATATATTCTATTCACTGCAGAAATTCAAAATGTAATATTTAAAATATTGGCTAATACTAAATGATACTCATGCCAGCATGCTGGAAAGAGGAGAACTGGCATTAATTTTTTTCACCACTTCAAGCACTGAAAGATGTATGAACGGATTTGTAGTTGTAGTCGTGGTGCTTCACCTTTGCCATCATGTCAGCATATGCGATGTACAAGTGATCCTCCTCCAGGTAACTACGAAGTACACAAGTAGTTAATACGACACGAATGAAGACAAGAATTCAAGGGCCTTGCTGACAGCCAGACCTCAGTACTTGTACTTTCACAGACACATGAATTCAAAGTACAAATGTATACAAATAAAATTTTTACCTGCCTTTGGCAATAAGCAAAACCTTTCTTTACAGTAAAATTTTATCTATATTTTATACACAAGACATACATTTTTTTAATCAACGCATCAACGTGTTATTGGTTTCATTACAGTATGTTGAGTATCCATCATGTGGGGGAAGCCTGGAACTCAAATCGATTTCATGTGCATCCAGGTTTTAAGAATTAAAGAAACATTTTGAAAATCCTTTGAGAGAAAGTGAAAACACAGAAAGTCTAAGCATGACAAGAGGTGTGCGAACAGTGTATCCGGGTGTTTCTCACCTGCGCTCCGTCAGGGCATTGTGGCTGAAATGAAGGATGAGCTGATTGAGAGGATCAGGACACAGCTCGGCTTCCTCCTCCTCTTCCTCATCCACCTTCTTCTGTGGCTTCTGCACAAAAAATGGGAAATGCTAGCAGGACCAATAACTCCCACGGTGGTCCAGTGGCCCCCCAGGAAGAGCTAAATGCACAGTCGTTCTGGTAAATCTCATGCACAGCAAGGCATTCTGTTCACACACACCCACTTTGGCCATGTTGTGGCTAGTGGGGTTAAATCTGCAACAACCCAAGTTTTTCAGTATCAGAAATCGCAAGCCGTATGCAGACTTGAATCCCTGAGGTTAAACAAAAAACACTGCAAATTCAAAGAACAGCACAACTGCAAACCACAAGGCTTGTTTCCATAACTGCAAATTTTTGCACTCCGGGGGTAAAAATGCCTTTACTGCTGTTTTGTTTCATTTAATGTGCAACTGCAAAATCACTTACCTTTGAATAAAGCCAGTACACCAGTACAGTGTATTCTAATTTGAAATACAGTATCCCGGTCAGCTACACGTCTACATACAGTATAGAAACACTGGGAGTTTCAATAAAAATGCATTACTGGATACTTTGAACAAAAGTGTTTGTATATTAAGCATGCAAATACACACACGGAGACACAAAGGCATTCAGGTAGCGGTACACTGTCACTATGTGTATATACCAGCAAAGGCATGATGGTGAGTTGTTATCAAGCATGACATTATGAGAATGATCAAAACTTAACCCTCATTTAAGCCGGAAATGCAGATGAACATTTGACCCTAGCGAGGGTAAGTCGCAGAACATGAAACATCACACTTTCAAACAGCCATCGGGCTGCTATGGTTTTATAAGAGAAGTGCTTTGTTCTTCTTCCTAGACGGGTGTGTGTCAATAACCTTTAACTTTGTCCCTCAACAAATGGTAGCATATACCCTACAGAGCAAACAAGGGGAAAAAAATCAGTAATTCCACTTAACAAGTAAAAACACAGTAATACCTTTATTGGTGGTACCTCCTGAACTGCTCTTTTATTTTCACTTTTTGAGTAACTGACCATAATAATGAGTTTATATTATAGGAGTATATAATATGAGTTTATATACTGTATATACAATTTTTTAAAATTTTTAATGAATTTTTAGGAATGCGTATTTCCCCACAAAATCCACTGCTGTCTGTGTTTATTCACTATCATTAAAAGTAAAGAATATATTTTGTATTATATTGTAGTACCCAATTTTCAGGCTCCAGCAATATACCGCAATATCCATCATATTACGGGCGTCTAGTTTTGTTTTGTTAAGCTCTCCATTCCTCAAGAACACAACTGGAGCGCTAATCAAGGTATTGCTTTAATCGAAAGGCATAGCAAGTGTTTTGGATTCTGAACATCACCAAGCACTCAGGATTTTACCATGGTCTTAAAGTGATATGAGGATGGTACTAATGTAAACTGTGTCAAATTTACGAAAGAGATTTCCATAAATTTCTGCCAAAAGGCAAAGCATCTCGGCAGGTACAATGTGGTCGCCAAAGACGGGTGCGCCACTGCGGATCATGCTTGCCATCTGCCCTGACATCTGAGCAATGTCATGCTGGCTTGGGAGGGCATCTGTGGGGCAATGTGCAACACCGAACGGGAGCCACACACGTATGACGGCGACACGGAGGCGGACTCATGGAAGTGCGTTTCCCGTGGCTCGGCAACAAATTGTGCTTGTGAAGCGCTCGACGGCTGCGTTGCCGACCCACAATGCACAAGAGGCCGGCGCTGAGCGGGCCAGTACTTACTGCCAGGTCCTGAACTAGGCTCTCCTCAAATGAATACGTCTCTGTCTCTATCCAAATTTTCTGATACCCCATGAGGAAGAGGTTAATAGAGCGATGCCTGAGAAGGGGGGGAGAGTGAGATTAGGTTGGGTTAACAAGACTGGAGGAAGGAAGGGGAGAACGGGTCAGTGCAGGGTTTGCTGCATCTAGGTGGTTAATGGTTAGTGTGTCACTGGCTCATCTAACTGGTCACCTGCTCACCTGTAACTGCTCTGCAATGAAACTGTCATCAGATTTGACTTCCCTGTTTTATAGTCTAAACGCAAAAGCTTCAGCAGTCTGCCATACATACAGAAAATATGGCACTATATAAGCTATAAGTGCTTAAGCTGAATGAAATAACCAGGTTAGGTTGACCAAATTAGTTCTAACTGATAAATGTCAATTAGAACTGTATTGCCCGAGTAAGAGAAGATATTCCCTTTACCTTAAGCATGTATTGCATATATAAGCTGGCAAACTGACCAATTAGAGTTCCAGTGAAGTCTGTGTATGAAGCTTACAGTACAAACCATGGCCAGAATGGGAGGAAGGAGGATCAGGTTACAGATACTATTTCTCTCAGTCTTACATTACCGTTAGCATGGAGAGCAGACTGTCATAGTCTGTGTTCTCATGCATTTTTTCCAGCCAAAAGTGTTGGTAGGAGTTCAGGAAGTAATTGTTATTTTTGTGCCTAAAGAGAAGGTATTGTCATAGAACACACAAAAGAGGATGTGTCAAGGAAGGGAGCAAATGTGAAAGACATTAGGTCATTAATGCTGTAATGTTGCAATATTTAATAGATGAAGCTGGTTGGTGCTCAACATTTAAACAGCCTTAGCTATTGATGGGCAAAAGTGGGAGCAAATGGTTTGAATTAAACAGACATGGGAGTTAACTGACTAAACTTTTTAAGATACTGAGTAATAAATGTAAAGGTTAATGTTCCAGTCTGAATAACTCCACTGCAAGTATTTCTTCTGAACAAAACTCAATAAAACCCAGATTCCTAACCAGCGTCAAAATTGTAGTTCTATGAAAACTGTAGCATTAACAAGTTCTAAGACTGGGGTTACTGGCAACAAAAAGTAGAATCATCGCTGTTTTGCACTCCTTCCCTTTCAGAGTAGTTCCCTTTGGCTACAGCGCACTTCTGCCATCTATCGTATAATTTTTGGAAACAGGCCTGGAGAGCAATTAGTGGAGATGCGCATGGGGTCTGAAAATGTGACAGTGTCTTCAGGACTGCCCAAATGATGACCCAAGCAGCGCATCTTTGAGATGAGAAAACAGAAAATTCCCCAAGGCAAAACATCTGGAGAGTAACCCTCTGTATAGCAACACCATTTTTCCACTTTGCTGATGTGCTACACATCCCCTTTCTGTCAACCTCACTACACAACTCCTGCACAAGCATAAGCAACCAAATGCGCTGGCCCAGAATATACACCTGTTACATGAAAAACTTACAAACACAGTAGTGTCACACAGTGGCCAGTCTTAGAACTTATTGTCTTTTGCTGCTCACTATTTCCTAACACCCTACAGCAAGGCAATAAGAGCAGGTACAGTACCTCTAAGTATCAACTGTAAGGAGAGAAAAAGTTAAGGCAACAATGTAAATGCAATCTGGAAAAATAGCCATTTTTTCTCCCATACTGCGCTTCAGGTCCAGGATAAGGCTGGTAAAGTTACAGTGCAGTACTGTGTCCTTTTTCCAATTTTGAAGAACATTTACAGGTGTGCAGCATGGGTCAAATTACAGGATTCAGGTAAGGGGTTCTAAGACCTTCAATAGGAGGGATTTTATGCCCTCCAAAAGTTCAGCAGGGCTATATGAACACCTCTCTCCACCGCAAATATGTACCTGGGGGTCACGGGAACTTCCAAGCACATGGTAAGAAGCATAAATACATAAAGAACACAAACCTATGAAAGAATAATAGTACAGAAGAAGATTCGTTAACACAGTGACCTCTTATGTAATGCAAACATAATTTAGATTAATGGAAAACAACGGTAAGAGCACAGAACATACCTGGGCAGGTTGTAGAGTGGCGCCATGCGAAAACAGGCCACCACTGCGCGCTTGCGCTGCTTGGAAAGTAGCTTCTGCCAAACACATTTTTTGGATCTAAGGGGCTGTTCTACCTAGAAGGGGTAGTAGGGAGTGAATAGGGATGAGGATAGATGGGTCACATCTGGATTCCCCCAAATGTTTGGCTTCACAGCTGTAAGGAAACCAGTACAGGCGAGGAAGGAGGTGAAGACAAGGTATCACCTAACCTGCTCCAGGTGGAACAAGGCAGCGGAGATGCTCTGCACGCGGTCCACAGTTCTCTCAGGGTCAGGGGGCTCCTCGTTTTTCACCACCACGTCCTTGTACAGGTTGAGCTGCCACCGCACAGCAGGGTCCTCCGACTGAATGGAGAGCAGCAAATACTTCGTCACTGTGAACCTGGTATAGCATGAGGTCTCCATGGCCACCAGCTATCACAGAGCCAGAGACTCTTTTGAAGACACCAAGATGGAGTCGTAGAACTCGAACCCTAAACTCAGAGCATGGGAAACTCTTCCAAGGAAGAGGAATAAGCAAAATAAGGGGCGCAAGAATACACCAAAGCCCTATGCAGGGGGGTCAAGAAGAAATCTAAGCCTACACAGAAGAAGTGCCAAAGCAGGTCATTTTGATAGAAACAAAGAATTTACCTCACTGCAACTCCTTTACAAGTGGGCAAGAGACCATGGATGTCTTCAGGACTGATTTTCAGTCATCACAACAAAGTTTATTACAGAGATGTTATTTTTCAGAAAGATCGCTACTTTTACTCAGCTGGCGCAACCTGCAGTGTTGTGCTAAATTTATATACCTGAGTTATTTTTACTGGAGTAATTCAGTCTTCAGTATTTCAGGTCTTTTGAGTTCAAATAAACCAAACCTAACCAGTACAGTAGCAGCTGTCTTTTGTAGCACCTTTTTTTCCCTATAATCCTTATTGCTACCATTATCATTATTGCCATTGTCATTATCATGAAACCCATTTAAGAGGGTAACAAGGTGACATAACTTGTCATGATTTTACTGCAGCACGTACATTGGAGAACAACCACAGGCCCCCGGTTTACCTTCTCCTGCAGGTGCAGGTTCTGCCGTAGGTGCTCTTTGACCTCCTCATCTGTGTCTTTCTGTTAAGAGAGTAACAAGGAATAAAAATAACATACAAGTGGACAGGTCAAGTGAAGGGAGCAGATAAGTGCTCCCTGGCTAAAATCAGGCTGCTGCATCCTTACCAGGGTATAGCGGGCCTTGGCCAGGGAGATGAGCTCCTGGTCACCTGGGGTACACATGTTGAGGCCAATGGGCAGCATCTTCTTGAGGGCTGCAACGATGAGAGACGTCTGGATGGAGTAGAACTCGCCACGGCGCTTCTTGTGCTTCCTCTCTTGGTCCTGGCCTCCTGACTGGCGAGGGACACGGGCACATAAACTTCAACCTTGATGGACTGTCCATACATCAACAAAGTCTCATATCTGCACAGAATATGGGCACCAATATAGATTCATTTGAAATTTCTGCCCACCAGATAACAAGCCATAAAACTGGCACTAAGTTACTCAAATATGAGAAAACCTTTCGGTCTCGGTGGAGTACTTACACAAGGCAGATGCAAAATTTTCAGCTGAATCCATTTACAGCAAAGACAATAACCATAAACACCTTCATAACTGAGTACGAACCAAATTTGTCATCCCATTCATTAACATTCTTTACTTTCATACAAAATTTTTCTAACTGAAATGGTTAAAGTTGAAATATTGTATAATTAACATTAAAAATGTACATTTTCAACTGCAAGTTACTTTAAATAGAAGAATTCCTATGCATGAACACGCCTAGTGCCAGTGAAGCATTTACTCTGAAGCTGCAGCCCAAACAGCTGCATTAGCTTAGGATGTGCCTCAAACAACAAGGCAATATTTAATAAAGGAGCAGATTTTGGTGAAGAAGGCAAAGTACAGTAACTAGCACAAGAATAACATATCTGACACGAAACTGGAATGTAGTATACAGTAACATTGGAGACACACAATGGGTTGTTGAAGCTGAATGACATCTAAAAATACAGGACTTGGCATGTCATAAACACAATACAGGTTGTTGGCCACCCAGACAGTGACAAGACTGATGGAGACAATGGCTTCCCACAGCTGCGGGATTTCACCGACTGGGATGGGCGATGTCTGTCAACATGGAAAAGAGTGCTGTACTCATCGTGGCAGCGCTGGCAGCAACAAGTGAGGCGGTGGCCATTAGTGATTCATGGAGTGATTTGTGTTTATCACACGCCACACACTGCCCTTCCCTTAGAACGGAGCGCAGCGCTAGGCAGGCGCTAGGCAGGCGCGAGGCAGGCGCTAGGATGCTTGTCTGAAAGACACAGCTCATGCACTCTGACTGTACCTTTCCCAGAAATGACTGTGTAAAGGGAAAAAGCACAGGTTAGACGTATTTGAGCAAACGCATTTGAACGTCATCAAAACAGAGCAGCACACCAAGTAAATAACAAATAAAAACACAACTGCTAATTCACATTCAACTTCCTTGAGCGGTTTCATCCACCCTTTTCGTAAAAGGTCATTAGAAGGGTAAGAACGGTGAAAAACATCAGAAATAATGCTGGCAACACTGCTGAGATTAGCGGAACACAGTTGGTGATGTTTTACTGCTTGACAGGAGGAAAGAGGGGCTGGGGAATATTGTGGTAAAACTTCTTGATCTGAAGTAACATTACTTTTCAGAAGTGATGATGGAGCAGAGAGAGGAACAACCTAAGCAGATGTACATTCCATCTCAATAACCAGGGAATTTAAAGCAACACCCAGAGGGAAATTAAGACGTTGCTGTCTGAGGAATCCTACATTAATGTTGCCTTGTCCGGAGCCAGGATAAATAGGCCTAATGTCACGAGCATAGCAGAAACCCTGCACATCCCTGCCTCCCTTACCTTGGACATCTTAGTCTTGCTGTCTCCAGTGAGGAAGGAGAGGTTGTTGATCTCATTCTGGACCACAAAGTTCTGTTCCTCCCTTTTGAAGTTCTGTAGGAGAAAGAGGCACGGTGTTGCATATCCGTCTAAACTGGATGCAGCTGTGAGCCACAGATTCCCTGCAGCAGATGTACAGCAGAGTCTTACATGGGATTTGCACCACAAAATGAAAATCTCAGCCACCATTCGGAAGAGCTCATTTGAGTCAGCGTCTGGCTCCTTCAACCACCTGGATCTTTAAGAGAAGAAAGAAGAAGAGTTAGTGGTTGGGACATATTGACTACTGTTTCTCATGCAGATGCAGAGAAACACACCTCTGTGGGTCAAAAACTGCTAGTACTGAACTTTCCTGCAGCACTAGAAACTGTTCAGTACTGTGAACCAAGTCTGGAGGTCTCTGAGGTCTAACACCCCTCCTTGTACACACCACTCTTCTCAGAAAGTAGGTCTTCATTTTTTATTTATGCCCTTTAACTGCATTCACATTTCCAATTATAGTATAAATTTACTGATAGTCACAAACTCAGCTCTACAGCATGTAAGTTTCAGTCTTCTTCACATAATTATTGTTTCCATTTTTTATTTCTGTATAGGTATCATTGCCTGGCTGAAATTTTTTAAGACTGGTGCTTTAAAGTCTCTGAAGTACCATTAAAAGACATTATTAAAATTAAGCACTTCTTTATCTTTCGGCTGCTCCCGTTAGGGGTCGCCACAACAGATCAACTGTTTCCATTTCTTCCTGTCCTCTGCATCTTTCTCTGTCACACCAACCACCTGCATGTCCTCTTTCACCACATCCATAAATCACCACATCCTTCTCCCGATATATCCAGAATCTCTCCTCTGCACATGTCCAAACCAATGCAACCTCGCCTCTCTGACTTTGTCTCCAAACCGTCCAACCTGTGCTGACCCTCTAATATACTCATTCCTAATCCTGTCCAACCTCGTCACACCCAATGCAAATCTTAACATATTTAGCTCAGCCTCCTGTCTTTTGGTCAGTGCCACCATCTCCAACCCATATAGCACTCACTACCATCTTGTAGACCTTCCCTTTCACTCTTGTTGGTACCCTTCTGTCACATATCAATTATTAAAATTAAGCACTACCCACACTTAAGTAGAACTGAAAGCACACATAAGATGAAGGGTATGCAGTACTATGCAGAAGCGGCAATTCTTTGTTTTGCTCTTTGGACTTTTTCTTGCCTATCAGTACTTCTTGTAAGTTCCTGGCTCTCTTTTCTGCTCCTAACTGACCAGATTCTCTCCCAGCAAAATATTACTGTAGTACATAGCCATTACTCATGACACCTCTCATAGCTACATTTCAATACCCAGGTGCATTAATTTATTCTTTAAGTTGGCTTCCACACAGCTTCCCTACCATTCATTCAAAAATGGTGTCCCCTTTCTTAAATATATGCTGTATATATAGTATTTTGAATATCAGTAATATCTCCTTATACTACTTGCTATGACTTACCAGTTTTGCCTAGGCAGACGACAATATGTTTGTCCCAGCTGCGAAAAGCACATGCACATGCAAAGATATGCCAGGTTACCTGTTGTTGTCCACGTAGCGTATTAGCATGGGGTAGAAAGCATAGAGGTCTCGGCAGAGCACCGCAAATTCATCCAGGATAAGGAGCTCAGCCTCCTGGGTGTCAGCCCTGCTGTCAGCCTTGAGGAGCTCCTCCTCTGCCACAACCTTCACAGTTTTCTTCTTCAGCTTCTCCAAAGTGGGCAAGAAGTGGGTCTTCAGCAGGTCTGCCCGTGCCTTGCTAATAATGGGTTGTGCATACACTGGCAAGGACAACCAAGTGTCAGTCAGAACCGGGAGGCATCCAATCAACCAGCATGTAGGCCAAGAATCTGCTTCATGGTTATGTGATTTTGTGTGTTTATATTATGTTATACTGAAACATCTCATTTTTGCTATTGCATCTCAGTAGCTTTAAAAGCATTGCAAGCTTTATATTGTGCCATCTTCCAACCATAATGTTTCTAGAGAAGCCAACGCTAAGGCCTAGAGATTGTGGGGTTGCTGCACTGCCCACTCACCAGCAATTCTTTTCATCCAAGAGGCCTCATCGATGCCCAAGTTGTTGTTGAGAATCTTGAGGATGTTGCCCAGGATGACACTGAGCTGCTCAGAAGTGACTGTGGTGCAACAAGCCACTCCACACCCCTCAGGCTTGTTCTCTGTCCCCTTCTCCCACCAGTAGGATAGGTAGCTACACAGCATGGGCAGCACAACCTCAATGACGTGCGGCATCTCCGTGTAGCGTGCCCCAGACTCGGCCATGTCATTGATGTCCGACATCAGGGCATCCAGGTGGGGAATATCTGGACACATCTCCTCCACTGTGTCTGGCATGCCTAGAACTGCACATCGAAGCAGGATTGGTAAATTCATTGTTTTGGACAAAAGCGTCAACTGCTTGCGTAATGCAACACATTAACTGATCTCCGTTTTCCTCACAAGAGCTCTCCTGCTGCTGAGCTCAGTTCCAATTTTGTACCCAACACTGATGCAACTCTGCACGTTGAGAAAGCTTGACAAAATGACAAACGCTTTCAAGCAGTGCATAAGTAAGTCAGCTGGAAACTGAGGAGAGGAAAATAAAAATACTCCCAAGTCAAAGTAGGAAGAAAAAATACACCTCTGGGGGTCCAAGTACTAATGGTGGCTCCCCTTCCAGTTACAGGATAGAAAAAGGAGGAAAGCCCTGTAGTCGTCCATTAAAGCAGCAGTGATGAACCATTTAATTCTTATTACAACAAAAATATTGCACCCATTTGCACAGGTCTTTGATTTATGATTTGCTGCCATTTGTTTGTAATTTGTTAATTGTTGATTTCAACATTATGCCAAGAGATAAATTTATCCACAAAAATAAAAAAACTGAACATTAACTTGTCTATGTATTGTAAAAGCAAAACCCATTTACTTATGTAATAGTTTAACTACAAAAAATATTTTACAGAAAATAAAATAAAACTTCCTGTAATATTTTTAGATATAAGATGGAATGTAACACAATGCAAATTTAGGAAAATAAGTAAAATCACTGCTTGGTTTACAAAATGAGCACTTTATACAGTGTAGCTTGATTATATAAAAAGTAAAAAACATGTAACAATATCAAAGTAGAATTGCATGATGGTTGGCATACTGGGCACAGTGTGTAGAGCAGGTGTCTCATAGTTCTTGGACGTTCATGTCTAAGTTTAAATGCCTCTCAGTCTGTGTTGATCTTTCACGTTCTCCCCACATGCTACAGGTTCCTCCAACAGTTCAAAGATGTTTTTCAGAGGAAGACTGCAAACAAACTGTGTGAATTTGTGTGTTATTGCCGTGATGGACTCAGAGTAGATTTTGGACCACAATGACCCTGCATTGAACAAGCAGTTAAGAATAATGAATGAATGAACAAACGAACGAACAAACAAACGAATGAATGAATATTACTAATTGTGCCCACTGTCTGTGTTACCAATAAAAATGTTGGTTCAGAGACCCAACAACAAAGAGGGAAACAAGAAAAAGTGACAGAGATAAACTCACTGGCGCGTTCCCGGGGAGTCTTTCTGTTGAACACGGAACAGGGGTTGTGAATATTGAGCTGGGGTTCCAGGAAGGCAACAGGCATGGCCCCTGCCAGCGTAGCCAGACACTCTCCCAAGGCGGGAAGCTGCCTGCAAAGGGAGAGACAAATATCTGTTTCATGGTATAATCCTCACCATTTGCTGCACATACATCCCCAAAATACCCTGCTTTTTCCTGCAAATTTAAATGGTCTCCAATAAGTCCCACTATCAGTAAGTAAAGGCAGGGTAATATAAATAGACCTCTTATTTCATTCCAGCTATTTATGGTACACTCTCCCAAACTGTGTAACTGGAATTATTTTTAAAACACAGTAACTGCAGCTGAAAGGGTTTCCCAAAAGCCGTTGGCTGAATGCAAAGCACCTCTCTACGTAGATATTCTTTCCTGTCCCCAGTGAGTACAAGCTGGTTAGAATGCGGTAGCAGGATGCCTGGACGTCGTCCACTGAAACACACAAGAAACACAAATTGCGTTCTTCATTGGTCACTTGGACAATGGAAAACTGAAACCATCTTTGTTATAATGATCACCAACATCAAGAACAGAACACATGACTTGATCAGCAGATATCATTAATGCCAAATACAAATATCTAACATCAATGCTTTAACCACTTCACAAGCAACAAAAAGGTGAATAATAAATATGTATCTGTTCAAGCTTCTACCTTATTGTTATAAGAAAACCCCTTGTCAAGTCCAGAGTCATAACACCTGCATCCTCTCCCAGGAAAAGTCTACAAGAAACAATACGCCCTCCTGGCTGAACCTAAAACATCGCTGTGTAACACTTTCATTCCATTTTTTTACTTCAAAACTGCATTAAAAGTAAAACTTGTTTAAAATTACTGAATATAAAAGTGTAACATCAACTGATTCATCACATAAACAACTGTGATGTTGTTGAGCTGTGGGCAACTTTTAACTTTTTCCATTTAAGGAGTAAACAGCTGTCTATGAAATTTTACATAATGGAAATCATAGAAAATAAAAAGTACTTTGTCTGACTTTTTATTTCAACATTTTTGTTAACACTGACAATAATTCAACTAAACCTAATTTTAAATTGTGAAAAAATTAAAACACATTCTATTTAAAAACCTCCTCATCAGTTGTTGTTGCCCAATTCATCCCAAAAACACCAGACAGGAGCTGTACATGTTGTGAATGGTGTTGAACCGTTTGGACTGGCAGTAGCCCTGCACCTTTACTGTGTGCCTGGACCTACTGAGTGTGTTTTGCTGCCAGTTAATGGTGGGAAACGGAAACACAGGTCCGTGTTCGCTCTGCAACACAGATATTTTACAAAACAAAATGATGTATGACAGTTTCCTATAAAGAAGGAGAAGCAAAAGTAAATTTAAAAACACATAAAATAGATGGACCAAAAGAATTTAAATGAAATGAATCATGAGGGGTCGCTGGGGTGCTGTAAAGGGAAGCTACGGAGAAACTCACACAGCAGGTCCACCCCAAAGTGGTGCTGGGTGATGTGTTGAAACAGGGCTGTAAGGATGGGCAGCAGTGCCACTGTGGTGTAGTTGATGTTCTGCGAGACCCCCTTCATCTGGCTACGTGAATGTGTGAACTTCCCCAGCTTCAGGTTTTCAAGTGTCTTTTCCAGGTCCTCAGCAGCATTCTCAAAGAAGGTGCGCAAGCCTGCCTTCACCAGCTCTGAGCCAGATTTCATCACCGTCCTGAGGGTCAGACACAGAATTAACAAGTTATTGTGAGCACAGTATATATTTCTTGGTTCATAAGACCAAATGACATGGACAGGACACAAGCTTTTCAGTTTACAAATCATGTGACTATTTTTGTCGTCATCCAATCTGACATCAATGTACCGCAGAAAATCAGTGTGAGACCCACCTGGTGTCAAGCGTATGAGCCAGGATGTGGAGGCAGCTCACCATGGTGGCGGAATCACTTCCTAGAAGAAAGCAGAGAGACAACTACCTCAAGAACACGCTTAAGGAGAGATTAGAGTACTCGAAAGACCCATTGGTTAACATCTCCTTACCAAAAAGGGAAATCCTGTGTCTGACAAGAGCTGCCAGTTTACAAAAAAGGCTGGAAGAAGGACAGAGGGAAGAATAAGAAGGCAGATGTGAGGACAACAAAGGCTGGTTAGAAAAGACAGACAAAAGGAGTTCAACAGGTGATGGAACAATAACCCAAAATGAACCAGTGAACGTGTAATTTATCTTTATTAACTTAGCTGACACATTTCTCTAAAGCTTTATATAATTTTAAGCTACTTTCAATAAATTACATTTGGATAATTTTGACTGGATCAAATCAGGATAAATAAAACTATCAAGAGTATTACAGCAGGTGACTGGATTTGAATCTGCAATCTTCATATTCAATGGCACCAGCACTAACCACTATGCCCCCTGTTACCATAGTATAGTGTAGTGGGACTACAAAAAAAACAGTACCTGGTGACCATTTCCTTCTCCTTGTTGGATGCATAGCCACTGCTGCTAAGGTTCTTGCTGGGAGAGGACAGGAAGTAGAGGCTGTGGTTCTTGAAGTACTGGTCTATCAGTGGGAGCAGCACCTGTGGCATGGAAGAGGAGGAGACTGAGTTACAAAGTGCCAGGCACCAGCTTGACGCTAATGTCTGCAGACACACAGATGTTGACAGATACCTTCAAGTTTAAAAATGATCTGAAAAAAATACAAAGGTGTTTATTATTATTATATTTGCCTATATAGTGAATGTTTGTGTGCGACATCAGTCTGTTGTGGAGATGGTAAACGCGTAGGGAGTTTAATAAAGCATATCCATCATTGAAAGTTTTCTTTTACAAAGAGTTCGGCTGAATACAAATTATTATTAATATAAAAATAAAGAAATTATTATGGAAGAGTAATGTCTTCATTATGTTAATTATTTAGCCCACAGAAATATTCCAACAGTGAAGTGTTTCTTTTACCTTAGCAAAGAACTTGATTTCCTGTTCATGTGGAGACTTGTCAGACTTCCCGCTGGTTGCCATGGCCTCTGCAACACATGGTCATGGGTCAACTCAACCACTTAGACAAAAAAGAGAGATGAATCGCTGTCCTGTGGCACTACCATGCCAAACTGGAGTGTAGCAGCTCTTGAGTTGCGATGGTCTCAGTAAGAAGGGATAACTACATCCTCATCAATGTTTTCTTTTCTTTTTCTTTTTTCCAGAGCCTGTCCTGAAATAACTGAGCTCCAGGCTAACCAGGGCAACCCCTGGACAGGATGCCAGTCTACTGCAAGGTGTGCTAAAACTCTTAACACCAGCTTATATTTAATATTTTATGTTGCTCATATTGCTGTTCATGCTGAACGGACAGTGACACAAATCTGTACAAAAAAAAAAAATTCTGCCCTTTCAGCACCATATTGATTTCTGGAAAAAGAAAAAAGCTGCAGGGGGCAATGTCAAGTGAACATGGACATTGCTGGACTTCGCTGATACGGTGTTTCGCACAAATGCTGCATGAGATGCAATGAGCGCAAACACATTTCCAATTTTTCGGTCATTGCTAACCCATGACAACAAATCACTGTGTGCTCATTTGTCTTCAACGAACGTGAAATGCAACAGGCATGCGTTTGGCCACACACAACTAGCAAAGGTTCACCGTCCTTCAAAACATTATTTGAGAATTTTTAATCTTTATTAGTCACAGAACACATGTAGTGGCAAAAAGACGTAAATATGTTTAACTTTCTTTCTGCATTGTAAATCAAAATGTGTTGATTTTAATCTGTGGCTGCAATGAATACAAATTCACTAAGGTTTTCATATTAAAAACTGAAATTCATATTAAAATTCGGATTTACTATTGCCTGAAATTTTGTAAAAATATGGGTGCTCATTTGAAGGAAAAATTTCTTTAGCACCTATTTTTACTTTATTAGGGAGTTTCTTGTAAACCGATGCTTCATTGTAAATTCAGGCATAAATTACCTTAATAAACTCACATAGGAATTATTGCAACTTAGTGCTGAGGGCAAAAAAAAATCACTCTTTTTCGATACAAATATAACATTTAATTATTACTTGGTTAAATAAATAAGGATAATTTTACTTTAGTTCTTACCTCTGGTTGTAAAAACACAGTATAACTACACAGTTAGTATCCCGTAATGTTAATAATTTGATACTGCTGAAGTAGGACAATAAACTAACAAAAACTCTGTAATATGATGTTGAATGTTTTGCTAAAGAACAAACTTATAACAAAGAAACCTACTGTGGGACAGCAGGTGGCATCGTGGGTTGAGCTGCTGCGCTGTACTCAGAGGACCTGAGTTTGAACCTCACCATCTACTGTGGCACCCCTTGAGTAAGTTATTTACTCTAAAATAATATGGTAAAAATTACCCAGCTGTATAAACAGTAAAAAACTCTCGGGTGAAAAAAAATGCTCCAGTTGTGAGGCATTTTTTAATGTAATTTATATGATACTTTCTTCAATACAAATTACAGTGATTTACACATTCATACAGCTGGGTAATTTTTACTGTGCTGATTCAGGGTAAGTATCATACTCAAGGGTATTTCAGTACAAGGTAGAATTTGAACCTGAGCCCTTTTATGTAAAAGGAAAGTGCTCTTAATACCATGCCTCCTGCATACAAATGAGCTAGGACCGCACTCACCCAGGTGAGCAATGAACTCTTGCGCCGAGTCCACGTATTTGAGCAGCTTCTTCAGGAATTTGTATGCAAAGCGCTTCTCCATGGAGGATGAGTCCTGCTCCATGTCCTTCAGGCCCCTGCAGCAGTCAGAGACAGGGGACACAAGGAGACAGGGTTAAAGCTCAGTGCTGAAATAAAATGGTGATTTTTTTTTTTTTTTTAAATCAAAGCCATATAATTCAGATGGGGGTGCATTGCAGTATCATCTTCTGGCCCCCTTACCTGGTGATAGCATAGCCGTTGATCTGCAGGAAACGGAAGAGCTCCTGGGCCTTCTCCCGGTCGCGGGCTTTCTCCTTGGCAGTCAGTGTATCGTAGGGAACCAACAAAGGGTGCGTCCCGCCTCCTGGTGTGGGGTGCAGACACAGGTGTACAAACCCAGTTAAGAGGATTAAATGATTGACTGTACTTGTACTTAAGTGTCTGTGATTATCTATAACTCACTGTCTGATGGTGAAATGCATCGATTACTCTGAGTGCTACACAGCTTTTCTTTGGTGAAAAGCATCTCTCAGACAAATAAACCAAGTAATAATTAAATGTTGCCCTGCCCTGACCTCACACCTGATGAAGACCATGGAGAGGATCATACTTCACCACCTTCGCCCTCTAGTCAGGAGGGATCTAGACCCGCTGCAGTTTGCCTACCAGGCGAACATCGGGGTGGATGACGCTGTCATCTACCTGCTGCATCAGGCCTTTTCTCACCTGGAGAGTGCCAGGAGCACTGTGAGAGTCATGTTTTTTGACTTCTCCAGTGCCTTCAACACAATCCAGCCCTCAGTGCTGAGGGGGAAGCTGGAGGGAGTGGGAGTGGACCATCAGTTGTCCACGTGGATTATTGACTACCTCACCAGTAGACCCCAGTATGTGAGGCTCTGGGACTGTGTGTCTGAGGTGGTAGTCTAGCACGGGGGCCCCACAAGGAACAGTACTCGCCCCTTTCCTCTTCACCCTATACACTGCGGACTTTAGTTATAACACGGACACTTGCCATCTCGAGAAGTTCTCAGACGACACTGCAATTGTTGGTCGGGTGTCAGAGGGGAACGAACTGGAATACAGGGGGGGTCATCAATGACTTTGTCAGCTGATGTGAACAGAACCATCTTTACATCAATGCCAGCAAGACGAAGGAGCTGGTGACTGACTTCAGCAAGAAGTCACCCCCTATTATAGCAGTGAACATCCAGGGTTTGGACATTGAAACGGTGGAGGAGTACAAATACCTGGGTGTTCACCTCAACAACAAACTGGACTGGTCCACGAATACAGATGCACTTTACAAAAAGGGTCTAAGTCGCCTTCACCTGCTAAGGCGACTGAGGTCCTTTGGGGTTAACAGGACTCTTTTAAGGACCTTCTACGACACTGTGGTGGGGTCTGCTATCCTTTATGCTGTGGTTTGCTGGTGTGGTGGAATTGCAGAGAGGGACAGGGGGAAACTAAACAAACTGGTCAAGAGGGCCAGTTCTGTCCTGGGCTGTTCGCTGAAGTCCACTGAGCAGGCTGGGGAGGAGTGGATGTTGTCCAAGCTGACATCCATCATGGACAACACCTCTCACCCCCTACATGAGACTGTACGAGCACTGAGCAGCTCGTTCAGCAGTAGACTCTTACATCCACAGTGTAGGAAGGAGCGCTACTGCAGGTCATTCTTACCAGCAGCTGTCAGACTTCACAATGCAGTTTAACTTGGTTAATTTATTTTTTCATTTTTTGATTGACATATCAACTGTTTTTAATTTCTGTTACTCATATACAGCTTGCTTGTAGGCTGTATATCTCTGCATCTCATCTGGATCATCCACACCTCCTCACATTTGTGTACATATCTCTGTAGATCTTGTAAATTTTCTTGTTTGCATATGTATATAGGGTTATTTTGTGTATATAGATTATTAACTTACTTGTTTTTCTTACTAACTTACTTGTTCTCTCCTATATTCCCTTTGTTATAAGAGCTCTGTAACACCTAAATTTCTCATTTGTGGGATAATAAAGGTTTATTTTATTCTATTCTATATAAATGTAAATAAATGTACTGCTCCACTCCATGGCCGAATACCACAAAACATCTGTGCGATATTTTCCCTTGGGGTGATGTCAGTTTCATACACAGAACACTTGAGTAAATCTCATCGTTTTCAGGTGCTGAAAATAACTGGAGCTGTTACACCCCGCTGGCGTGTGAATGGTGTCAAAAGCCTTTGGATGAGGTCTTGTCAGCTGTGTCACACCACAGATGGTGCGATGGAACAGAACCACAGCTCACAATGAGGCCCTAACAGCAAAAACCTTTCCTCTGGCACATCGAGGCAGAGAGAAACATGTCCAGCTCCATCTACAGCTGGCATGTAGAGCAACACCATGCAAATAACGAGCTATGGACTGTTCAGTCACATTTTCTGCAGTGGAGATATAAAAAGTAGGGTACCTCTGCCCCCCAGTTCTGCTTTCTTCTTCTTTGCCCAGATGTTGTGGTAGTTTTCAGCAATAACCTCCACCATGCCCTATAAAAAGAACAAACAACCACATAAGTCAACATCATACCTGCTAGGTTTACATGCAGGTGTACAACAATTCATACAGGAGACAAAGAAAACATCTGTACACCAAAGGTTCCCAGGTCGCTCCATTAATGATTCTCCCGTTAGTGTTATTATTTTTCATTAACCTTGTAAAAGATATGTTTTACACATGACTCATATATCTAAATGCAGAAATGTCTGAAGAAGAGGAATTTGGTGCACACCTGTAGCTCCCTGGACAGCAGTACATTGCTCATGTCCACCGGAGCAGGGCTGAAACCATTGCCCTGCTGGGAAATAATACATCACCTGTTAGTACCTGTTAATACCCTGCGATTGCTGTCTGAAAGACAAATGGAAATTAAAATGACACTGAAGTTTTTTTGATTTTTTCCAAATTTGTTTATATAAATACTTTTTTATAGCCTCCAGCAAACTGAGTAACACAGTGATAGTGCTTTTCGACCCTCTCGTGTACCAGTCTAGCGCAGAAATTGTGTTCATTCTCTGATACAGGTGAGTTAAATATTGGTTTGGTCACAAGATCTATTCGTTTTCACTAACTGAACATCTTGAGCAGAGTTCAAATCTCAAAACTGTCTCAAAAGTAGAGGGCACTATATTATGTAACTGCCCCTGGATAAGATATCAGCCCAACCATGGAGCCATTAACCTCAAATAGGCATCTTCAGATGGTGCAAAGTAGTCAGAGCACCCGGAGGAGACTACCATAGACACAAGAACATGGAAACCCCACACATACTCAGAGGGATTCAAACTCACATGCAGTCACCTCAAATACTGAGAGGCAGCAGCACTACAGATGGGTGAATAATTGCAGAGTTAAACTTTTTTTTTTTCCAGTATTAACAAACTAAAGTATCAGCTGTATACGAATTAACAATTGTGTAACTCTCTTTTGAGAAAAGCATCTGTAAGATGAATACCTTTAAATGTAAATAGGAAACTTATTTGTAACCTAACATACTTTAATTGTTTTTATCACTTAAAAATGTTTTGAGTCCAATTTGTGTTTTACTGAAGACCACGCACACCAACATGTATTCAATTTACCTGAGAGGACTGGGAGATCTTGCGTAGTTTCTCACTTTCACGCTGCTGGAACATGGCCTCGCCCTCCTTGGTCCTCTCAATGTTCCAGCCCATGGCCAGCATGCTTTTCAGGGACTCCTTTACAGGCCAGCGGTAGACTTCCCTCTCCTGAGACACACATGCATATGACAGCATTTCCATCAGCTTCTGCAGACGGAGGGATGATCTACTGAAGCGATGATCTAAACACCACTGACACACAGCACCAGGGTCTAGCTGCAGTACCTTTTCGGTGAGGGATTTGTAGGCTTTGAGCAGAGAATGGGTCTTGGCCTTCTCATCCACTGTCTCCCCAAACTTCCAGCCCAGTCCCACCTGGATAAGAGCAGAGCCATGGTATGACCACACCCATCAACCAAAGAAAGTCAACAGTAACTCAAACCCAATACACCTAATTCCCTAAACCCGAACCCTAATCCTTAGTTAGTGGAGAAATCAACGTTAAGCTGCTTAGATTAAAAAAAACAAACAAACAGCTCAGCTTTGGGCATCTTGTGCATTTTAAAGTCAAAAACATTTCACAAGTGTTAGTAAGCGTTTTTGAGCTCCTCATATTGCATTGAGATCATTCTGGGAGGATGATTAATGTTCACACTGACCCACCTTTTCTGCTGCCCATTTCTCGTGGCAATGCTCTGCATACTTGCTGGCAACATATTCCAACATCTCTGGGAGTGAAATGCTGCAACGTAAATGTCGACATAAGCAGAATTATATAGCAAATATCATCACATGTATACATACACACACACACACACACACACACACACACACACACACACAAAAGTATACAGGCATCCTGAATGATATTATGTTGCCCATTATTGCCAGATGGTCATCTGTGCAATTCAAACTTTGTATTCCAGACTTTAAATAATTTATATAAGAATCAAAATATGCTATTTTATAATTTTAACATATTTCATATGATTCATGAAGCAAAGCAAAAAAAACAATATGGTCACATATTGTACATTAGTCTATTCAAGGTAAAAATGTAATAAATATATGGCACATTGAGTGCCAGAAGGGAAAGGCTTCTGTAGTCCTTGAGAGTGTTCAACACTTGCAGAACTTTTCACAACTCTCCAGTACAGCATTAAGGGGATACTATGATGTACATGAGCATACTGGTCATGAAGCAGCAAAATGCAGAATGGACCCTTCAAACTCACTTTGCGGTACTGATGGGCTTGGGGTCAAAATTTCCCTGGGCATCCACTGAGGCTTGCTTTTCCAGGGTGGTAGTGATGGAGGAGTCAACGTAGTCAGGTGGCAGCGCCCCTGCGATGGCACTCAGGCAGGGCATGGCCATCTTGAAGAGCTCGGAGTCGTATTTCTGCCAAGGAGTAGAGGTGGAGTACAGAAGGGGCAGGTGAGGGACACACCAGTGGATGCCAACAAAGCTTGACACAGCTCAATAAAAGGGACCATAATGGGTAGCAACTCAATGGCATGTCACGCAAAGTCAAGGAAGCACTAAGGAATGGGTGTGAGTTTTCCTCAGCCATTTAGCACTCTGTTTAACTGTAATACCAGGCTACTATACCTTCTTATACACCTTTGTGTGTGACTCTCTTGAAAGGGAACATCCATTGTATTGGAACAAGGGTAAGGGCTTATACCTTCTGTGAGAGCGAGTCGAAGATGCCCCAGAAGAGTTTCTTGGTGAGCAGGAGCTCCTCCTCGGACGCTGTGCCGTAGCCGCCGCCACCACCAGAGGGGAGGCAGTAGTACTTCCAGCTCTGCTCGTAGTGATTGGTCAGGAGCTACAGGTACCAGCACAGTAAACCCAGGGGGTATGAGTCTGGCAGGATGAGACCTGCCCAGCGCCTTGTATCATTAATGAAGATGTGCATCTAAACCAGACTTGACAGCTGTCAGACTGTCAGCAAGTGGTCTGCTTGGGTGGTGGCTGTGTATACAGCTCTGTGACAGTGTATGAGCCAGCATGTGCGCCGAGGAGGGGGCAGGTGACACTGTTCCCACCTGCCCATCTCATCCCTGGCTGCATGAATACCGCCAAGGTACAAGGGACAGAGCTGACCAGTTCTGGCTGACAGAGTGACATTTGGTCATCTGCAGGGGGGTGTGTGGCAGCTCAGCCATGAACCTGATGTAAGAATACGGATAAAGGAAACCATTGTCGGCATCACCTGTACTGACTCTCGACCTGCTGACAGGGAACCGGGGGAGGGGGGCCTTGATAACACCACAGGGGGTGTTTTTCCTTCTGGCAAAAAGTAATAGAAACGCATGCCTGGCGTTCATAGATATAATGGATTTTTATACATCAGGAACCAAATCAAAATCTTGCAGGTTCTAAAAATGTCAGTGTGTATGGGGCCAGCATGTAGTATAGTGGATATAGCTACTGCTTTTACACTTCAAAGGCAGCTTAACACAGGACGTTGCTTTGGAGAAACGCAACAGAAATAGAAATGAATAAATATTTATTCAGTAGGGGGCCTGCTGTTGTACCTTTCAGCAAGCAGTCAGCATAAATCATTCACAAAATTTGCATACCTAAGTGTTCCAGATAAATTGCAATTGAACTCTCAACGAATGATGGCATGTTGTGTAATTACAGCCTTGTACATCTGTTTCTCCCTCGACACACACACACATACACACACACACACACACACACACACACACACACAAACCTTAAATGATGTTCATTTACTCACTGAGCTCAAGTCATGTGATGCACGCCCCCTGGACACAACTGTGGATTATGAAGCTGTTTTAGTTACGCTTCAGTTTCACTCTCACTCACAGTTCCCTCGGGCCCACATGTTTGAAGGCGGAGCTCCTGACATGTATTTAACTCTGCAATATACTCTCCCACATGGTGAACAGCACATCAACTGCCCAGTGGAGAAAGGCATCTAAAAGCTACAAGCAACAGCGAGGGCTGGAACAAGTTGCAGAGTGGGGACGCATACACACCTTTAATGGCATCTTGCAGTACTCCGACAGTAAGGGCACGTCAAACACAAGGCGGCGCAGGAGCTGCTGCAGCATGGAGGGGCGCAGGTACCTGCAGGAAGGACCAAGAGCAACAGGACTGAAATTATTTGGGGTGTGGCTGTTGGGACACAGGTTGGCCCTTTATTTACTCATACACTGAAGAAGTGTATGTAAACTTGGAGAGATTTGGAATGAAACCCTGTGAAAACTGGGCTGCTAATTTGGGAGCAGTAGGTGATCTGGTAAGATCTCCCACCTTGTACTCAGGACCCAGGTTGCAGGTGTAGTATCCCTGAGCAAAGAAGGAATCCTGAACTGCTCCAGCAAAAATTACCCAATTGTATCATGAGCTAAGGAGCCTTTTTGAAGCAGCTTAATATAATAAACAGCTCTGAATGACTTCAAGAATGAAAAGTAGAAATGGAAATAAATAAATGTACTGTAAGTACATGGGTTAGAATGAGCTGATGAGAATAAGAAGGTCTGTCTGGGAAGGACAGATGAATGGCCATACTTGCAGATAGCGAGCAGGCACTCCTCGATGGCATCGCGCTGTGCCTTGGTGAGGGAGCGGCCCTTGGAGAGGCGGTAAATGGTGTGCAGCGTAGAGTCGATGAGGGTGGCATAGTGCTCCGTGCCCACGAAGTGTGATGCGCAGCGGGTCAGCAGAGGCAGCATCGCAGAACCGATGTACCTGTTCATCGCCAGGGCTGTTTCTGTGGTGCTCAGTGCCTCCTGTAAGCCAGAGACCACAGCGCAGTTTGTCACCCGGGAAAATCCAGTCAAGCTTGGGTAGGATTCCCTCTGCTTTAATATGGTGTAACATCACAGAAATCTTCAATGACACAAATTTCATTTACTTTCATTATCTAGTACAGAATCACTTTAACTACAGTTAAAGTTAACTATAGTTGTGTAGAAAGTTTGTGAACTCCTTTGTAATGATCAAGAATTCTGCAAGAATGTCTCGTAAGATGTGATCAGATTTTTACCCAAGATCTTTATAAGTAATAAAAACTGTCTTAAAAATAACACAAACATTGTATGTTGCCATATCTTAATCAAACAAAAGCTTTAAACAGCTAAGGTCATTGGTGGGAAAAAGTATGTGAACCCATGCATTTATTATTGCTGGAACCTCCTTATTAGCAACAACCTCAACCAAATATTTTCTGGAGGTGCCAATCAGACTTGTGCAGAGGTTTTTCTTGCCCGATCCTCTATACAATTTTTTTTATTGCCTAGAAAGAGTAGGAATGGTACTGAATTTCTTCTATCTGTAAACTATCTGCCTGATTGTGAATTGACGGAGGCACATGTCTTTAGCAAACCTTCTGTAACCTTTCTAGTTTTATGAGTTTCTGCAACTCTTCCTGGATGAAACCAATTATGCTCTTTTCAAGATACACTATATGGCCAGAAGTATGTGGACACCCGAGCATCACCCCCCCCCTACGTGCTTGCTGGAGATCCCATTCCAAACCCATGGGCATTAATATGGAATCACTGTTCTGGGAAGGCTTTCCACCAGATTTTGGAGTGTGGCTGTGGGAATTTGTGCCCATTTGGCCACAACAGCAACAGTGAGGTGGAGCACCGATGTCGGGCAAGAAGGCCCGGCTCATGGCTGGCGTTCCAGTTCATCTCAAAAGTGTGGTTGAGGTCAGAGCTCTGTGCAGGCCACTCAACTTCTTCCACACCAACATGGGGAAACCATGTTTTTATGAAGCTTGCTTTGTGCACGGGGGGGAGACACAGTTGTGCTGGAGCAAGAAAGGAGCTTCTCCAAACTGTGTCTAAAATGTGTTTATATGCTGTGTGGGTGCGGATGAAAGAGCTCAACTTGGTCATGGGGGGGGGCCACACACTTTTGGTCATGTAGTATAAGTACCAAGTACAGCTTGTATTTTACCACAAGTACAACAAAGCCACGGAAGTAGACAGCTTCAAGGAGCAAATGTTGAACTTTAGCTTCCATTTGACTGCATGTGTTTCTCCCTTGCAGCTACTAAGTTAGAACTGCACAAGTTTCCAAGTGTAAAATGCTGACAAATAAAACTGTATTTATTTTTATGACTTACATAAAGAACAGAGGACATTCAGAAACCATTTGTGCAGATAACTACATAATTCTAAAGGGTTCTGAAACTTTTTCTCACAAGTAAATATGACACAAGCAATAGAAATATGTCCAGCACAAGATGCCAGCAAACTATACAATTTTCATTACGCTATGAAAAAGTAGATATTAAAGATAAATTAATTTAATCTCGAGTTATTTTATTTTCATTACCATCAGAGCAACAAGTCAAAGGCTTAGCATGGCCATTACTGATGATGTTTATCTTTAGAATTCTGCTGATGGTAATCTGAAACGATGGCACAGGTTCCAGTAGCGCACAGGGCGGTAGATCCAATGCCTGGTCATAAAATGAGTGAGTTTAGACTCTGTGCTTTGCACCATGTGTTAAACAGACAAACTTTTTATTTGTTAACGGTCGGCTTAAGCCTGCTTGCATCATCTTTAGCACGTTTCATCGAGGCTCAGACGGCCATGGGAAATGCGTCAGTTGGTGGATCCAGGCTATTCTTAGCTCTTGTCACATTAACACGGGATCGTGTTTGAGATTTTCAGAAAGAACTGAGCCAGGGAGATTCCAGGCCTTATCAAGGGTCTTGCGGCCCCTTTGGGGAGCACTAGTGTCTGTGCACCTCTTTAAATACCCCAACCCAACCCAAGCAACCAACCCATGCATATTCTGCTGATGACCAAGCACCTTCAATGCGGAAACATTAAAACAGGCAATGCATCACCTCTGGGTTTGCTCAAAAGCTTCTCCTATTAGAATATCAGAATGGAAATGGATTTCAATCAGCTTTACAAGACACAGGAGGGTTACAAAACAGCGCATATTAACCACCACCTTGCATTTGTGCAGCAATTGTCTGCACTCACCGTGTCCAGAGATGCAGACGCACGCAGGTCGGGCAGGAAGCCCACTTCCAGCAGGTGCAGCAGGAAGCTTTGGTCCTCAATACCATAAACACGGTCCAGGAACAACACCATGGGGGCTTTGTGGTCTGGACAAAAGCTGGCCGACATGTCTGGTTCCGTCACAGTGCCGTCTAAAAGAAAGAAGAGCAATACGTAATTGGCAAACTCTCATACTCAGAGCCAGGCCGCCACTTCTGGACTCACAACCTCCAAGCTTTAAATCCCAACAATGATGTAGTAAATCTAACTATCAAGAACAGGCCAAACCAATGCAAGGGAAAAGCTGCCATTGTTTGCATGATTTTTGACGTCTGCTCACTGTTCAGATCAGTGGAAGAATACAGTTAAGCTAAAAAGTCAAGCAGAAGAAAGAGGTTTAAAATTAGTCCAACCCATGGTGTCACCCATGATTTACACTTATTCATTCATTTGACACTTTTCTCCAAATCTACCTACAATGTTAAGTTACTTACAATGATTTATTCATTTAAATAGGAAGGTAATTTTTACTTTACCAGTTTGGGGTAAGTATCCTTCTGAAAGGTACCACAGCCTTAGGTGGAATTCAAATCTGGGGCTTTCAAGTGCAAAGTGGCATCTCCAACAAATATGCCACCTGCTAGTCCTTGAGGCAACATGCGTTACACTTTGTTCAGCAATAGAACGACAGCTAGTTGTCACACTGCATCGAGACAAGGGCTCTGTTTAGTCATGGTGTGGGTGGGAGAGACTTAAATTAGTTCCCACTCCTTTCCTTCTCTTAAAACAGGATGAACAATGAAGTGGGATGGGCAGTGGGTGGCAGCACAGCTGAGGGGCTACAGTTAGATGGCTGCATCAGTAAGATGAGTGTGGGGGAGGAGGAGCATCTGGCAGATGTGCCAAGGGCACATGAATGATGCTGGGTAGAGTGGTACAGTACCCTACCTTTGTTCACCATGGGCATTTTGAGGGGTATGCTGATGATGCCCACCAAGTCCTCGGTGGGTACCAGGGAGCGCAGGATGGCACGAATCCGTAAGGCCTCCCCTTTGCCCTTGTTGATGAGCTGTGTGACAGAAGACATCAGAAGGCAAACAAATCAATTGATCAATCGACTGAAGTTTTATATGGGTGGACTAATGGTGAGTTTTCACATTTTAAGTTAGTTTCTATTTGTTTTTCATTTTCGCACAAGATTTTACACAGACATCTGACGTGACCCCTGCTTGAGCTACTCACATGCATCTCTGGGGCACAGCGTCCCAGCAGGTCAATGAGGGCCGAGTAGAAGGACATGATGGCATTACCCATGTGCACCACCTCTTCCTCCTCTTCATCCTCAGCAGAGCTATGCACCAGAGAAACAGAAGCAGGGTTATTACACTGCAATATGGTGTCATGGTGCACACTGAGAGCATGGTTTAGACCAGAGGAGCCTTACGCATCAGACCTGACCCTCTGGGCACCACCAGGCAAGTCCAACGCTGGGTTCTCAGAGATCTTGATGGCCTCCTTCATAGCAGCCAAGAGGCCATTGCCTCCCTCTCCTCGGAGTGCTGGGCCAAAACACTCAGGGCGCCGGATCAGCAGCTTCACCACCACACTGGAGTTCTCCTCCACACTTTCACCTGGCACAAAATACACACACATACTATATAAATACAGACACCACTAAGTGGCTGGTCCCCTTCGACTTCCTTGTTAAACTATAATCCTGTGGGATAAAGTTATGCAACACAGGCTGATTAATCTTGCATACTTGGCAAGGAAATGTATTTTATTGAAGGAAAACTTAGTTGTATGCACATAATTTGTTCCAGAAAATGCTGCACACGTCAAAATTGTGTACACCAGAATTCTATTTCACAGTATTTTAAATTAGAAAATTACTAATATGTTTCTAGCCCATCCAGAAACCATAAGCCAGCTTTCCCAGATATCATTAAAATACCTTACAGTGGGTACACACACAAAGGGTACCAACCCCTCTGTTCACAGTAGGGAGATCAGACCTGCCCAGAGACATGAGTAGATGAGAACACAGAAGGCCCGGGGATTCCATAGTCCAGAGTTGTTCAATCAATAATGACATTTATCCAAAAAATAAGTGAACAATTTTAAATAAATAAACCAGGCTCTTTACTGTGGGAGAACAGTTGACTGTGAGTTCAGCTCTGCTCTTTCAATTATTTTAATCACTTCTATTGTCACTTCCCTCAAATGTGTTTTTCTAACCTTAAAAATTTTTTACATTTTCATAATCTTTTCTATAATTTTTGGCCCCATTTTGATAAGATTACACTTACTTATACAATTCATAAGGCTAAATGGAGACACTGCATAAGCATATATGAGCAAAGTTAACATGAGCCGTGAAGCTATAAGGATTTTAGCAAATTATGTCTTGCCTTGCTCCACGGCATCACACTGCAAGGCAGTATGGGACAGGAACACACTACTTGCGTGAACTACACAAGAACTTTGAACCTCTTGATTTCTTGCAGATAAAGTTCTGAGCAAATGACAGATGGACAAAGGATGAGCAAAAATTGGCTTTCACTCAAAAAATTAAAAATTGATTTGCATGACTGGAACTTCTTAGCATTATCACTGGATCTGTGAAATACTGCAACCTTTTGACTGTTTTATTTTATGTATGTGGATTCATATCCAAATTGTCTGTGCACTTATCTCGAAGTTGACGTGGCCCCCTGCTGTTCTTTTGCTATCATTTAAAAAAAGTTCATACACATATGAAACGTTTGGTAAGACCTCTTCAATACGTTCAGTCTTTGAATGAGGCATCTAGACATCATAATCAAGGTCTTAAATGAGGAACTGTGATTCCCAATGTCACAGTAGATGTTCTCAGGATTATGTCAGTGGGATGGACTGACTCTTCACCATGTAGCATTACTTCCTGTACATGCTTTGCAAACACAGAGGCCTTAACAAATCCTTACTTTGTTTCACCCCTGTGCAACACACATACCATTACAGAAAACTGCAAAGCGGAGGAAGGACAGGTAGCGTTCTCCTTCAATGGGGTTCCAGCCAATGTCTGGGTACCCCTTCGCCAGGAGTATGGGGCAGCTCTGGAGTCCACAGCCGGCCAGGTATGTGACGACCTACAGGCACAAGGACATACATTTGCTCAGATAAACAAGCTGAAAAGCTAGCTAGCAATACACACACACACACACACACACACACACACGCACACACCTTGTCCAGATCGGGCTCTTCCAGCGCTAGTGCCAACCCATTGTTATCCATCACAGATGAAGCTGCCACGTCGAGTGGGGTGGAGCCCCTCATGGAAGGAGAAGCTGCACACAAAAACACATGCAGATTTACCACATTACTGACACCATGTTGTGCAGTTTATCACATCAGCCCCCCTCTGGCCACCCCTGATGAGGATAAGTGCAGTAATCTACAGAAACAGCAGGTGGCAACATGTGCACTGGCATCCCAGTCCACTATTTTGTCTCCACCAACCAGCTGTTAATCGACAAACTGTTGAGTTTAAAAGCAGTTTTTGAGGACTCCCTCACAGCATTCAATAAGACTCATTTTGAGCGTTACAGAGCTCATGCACATTTAGACTGCTGTCTTGCAGTGCAGAACACAAAAGATGGACATTAGGACTTCCTACCCATGAATCTGGGAAAAATCACAGCATTATTTAAAACCTGAATTCTACTTCACCGTAGTAACTACAGACCCACCATACAGCATACCCATGCGGTATCACAGTGTGAAATCCTCTCTATCAGTCTCATCTGTGTCTCAAGGGTGTCTCAAGGAGGAGAGCAAGACTATATTAGGAGAGTGAGGTGGCAGCCAGGCAGGCGGGATGTTTGTGTCCCGTAATGGCAGACTTGTAGGAAAATCCAGCCTGCAGCCAGGCATTCAGAGTGGTGACTATGGCAGGTTTCGTCTCACTGTTTCCTGCCAAAGACTGAGGCCAGGGAGTGCTCCTTGCCTTACTCATCGTCATATTCCTCTGTCCTCTTTTCCATTTTCTGCTTCCTTCTCTCACCCTGTCAAACTGTTCGGGTCTGCTAGTCTCAGCCGTTTCACCCACCCAGCCAGTGTATTAGAACCCTTATCCCTTAACACAACTATTCCACCGCTCAAAACGATGGCAGCCCAGAGCTTCTTCACATGTTATGAGTCTTTTGTGAAGTTGTGCAATGTGGGACAAACTGATGGTGCACAAGTCAAAACCATCTTTGGGGAAGCGAAGGATGGGAATGGAGAAGGAAACTAGGGCTGCCTACCCAGTCCTACGCTGCTGTTTTCCAGGAGGTAACTCAGGTGGTCAAACATGGCCTTCTGGTTCTGCCGGCTGATGCGACAGAAGTAGCACAAGAAGCGACAGCAGCTGGCCACCATTTTTGGGAACGCGATCTCCTGAAGGGTGAAAGGCAAGTCCACATCACTGTCTTGCTTTAAAATGCAGGACCAGCCAAAACAGGACAACTGTCAACGATGGTCACCAATACTTGGCCAAACTTCTACATAAAATGTCATAATAATTGCAAATAGCAACAATTATGCATCTAACAGAATGTGATATGGTCTAATGCATTAATGCAATATATGTATGAATAATTAATACATGAATAAATGTATTTGGATTCCTGTCGGGAGAGAGCGCTAAAGTAAATAAGATGTATTAAGGTTATCTGATCACTAAAGAGAAATAAAATATTGTTATGACTCATTCTACCCGTTTCTCCCGATTAGTATTTGAACTCTGCGGGGAATTGCTGGAAGGCTGACCCAAACCCTAAATCATACCCAAAAAGGCCTGAGCTGCAGATGACCCTCTTCACACATTCCCACCTGTGATCCATCCAAAAGTACGTTGGTATAAAAATGACATTCCCTGGGGTCAGCGTCTTCATTACAGATATTCCAAACACAAGGGCCTGGAGGGTCACCAAGGCTGACCTACTGCTGTACTATCCCTCAAGCCATACCCCCAGCCTTGTCTCTTGTTTCACCCCGAGAAGCATAACTCTCCCACAGGCAAGCAGAGCGAGGTGGTGCAGTGAAGGGCAAGGGGAGAATCTGAAGTACTAAATTATTCAGCTAGGGTTGCAGTCTGAGAAACACACCTGGGACTTTCCTCCACCCAGAACGTTGACCATCACCTCCATCACAGTCTCATGCATGCCGAGGACGCGCATCAGGTTGGGATGCTGGTAGAACACCTTGTTGTTCATGATATCCCTGGAGATAGAAAGAGAAGTATTATGCACAACCTGGCTGAGCACATAACCTGCAGTAGCACACTGGATAGGTATGCATGCACCTGGGAGTATGCAGTTCAATGTGCTTAAATTGTTAAAAAAAACACAATGTTTGTGTAGAATATTGCCTTCTCTCCATATTACTAGCAAACTTTGTGTTTAGCGTTATTCATCTCCCCTTACTCGTTCTCCAATGTCCAATGTTTTTTGGTTTTGCAGTTTCTAATATAACTAATTATTAATTGGTTACTCATTTATTTTGGGTGCAGGTTGGGAACAATCAGTCCAGCACAATAAACTGCTTTTGAAAATCATGCCCACCGGCTGTTGGAGAAAGACTGTCAGATGCACCGCATTTTGAAAACTGTGAGAACTCTACAATCTCAGATGCATGCTAATGTGTTTGAATCCTCTGCTTAACACCACAGTAAGTTTATGTCATGGAATTATATTTTCAAATTTATTTTAAACATAATGGCGTGACGTAAAGGTGTTAATTCATTATTTAATATTAATACGTTATGCTGCTTTTTCCTTCTGGCATCGGAAGTAATCCTTGGGTGAACTTGGGATGGGCTTGAAACACACTACAATTTTAAGTAAATAAGTAAGTTAGTTATAAAGTTTTTTGATATTTTTGGGATCGAATTAGGGATGGATAACAGGGGATATGTGTACTAAGTTCAAGTGGTGAGCACTATGGAGCACAACTGATGAAGGATCGATGGAACCTAAATGACAAGGGACCCCGCCATGTGGGTGCATTCTGAGGAGAGCCTCACCCCAAGCCGTCGATCATCAGCTGTTCCTCTTCCTTGCCCATGCGGACACTGAGCAGCGAGCGGATCTGGCCCAGTGAGGCCAGCAAGTTGATGGTGTCCTGCACTGAGGCAGCGCTGATGGTGTAGCTCTTGCGCATGGCACGCAGCAACTCGCCAATGCTGTCGTACTGCCGACGCAGCAGGCTGAACATAATGCGCACCAACCGCGGGTCCTGAATGTGGCACTCCTGGGCCCAGCTCACCATGGTTTTGGAGATCAGCTCCTTCAAATTTGCTGCGGTGAAAACAAGTGGATATTTCAAATTACTCCGGAATTCTAGAACAATCCCAACAATGGTATTTTCTATGACATACAGGTGCAAAAGCTGGAAATTCTAAAAACACAACAGGAGCAACACTTTTGAACTTTGAAGCTGGAGGAGACTTAAGGACACCTTGTAAAGCTAGGCAAACAGTCAATAGAATATTTGATTAACAAGTGAAATACGAATTAAGCAAACAATACTGGAATAAATCCAAGCAGAGCTCATCAGAGCACATAAATTATGAGACAGAGGTTATCATACTTTAGAAATGAGAAAATTGGACTCTTTCAAACAAACAAGCTGTGACTTAATGTTTGTGCTTATATCTAAACTGAATGTACTTTTGCATACTGAATGAGAAACACGTATGATAATAAATAAATGCAAATGCTGTATTAATGATGTGATGCACAGAGACCTGCTACCAAATAACATCTCATTAATTTAAGATTTTCCACAATTTTTCTTTTTTATAAATTCAACAAAATAAATCAGGTATAATCAAATAATCAGACAGATATACTGATAGACATATAAACATACATGTACTGCGCATAAACAAATTCCATCTTGACTTTTTTGCTGAATTTTTATCATAGAATTCAGCAAAAGCCCCAAAGACTGGCAGACTGAACGCAGTCCCTGCAACTGGAAACCATATTCATGATAAAATTTGTGACCCAAAACGCTGCAGACCCTGATCCCACATGACCCCTGCAGTTATCACGCAAGTCATCGACCAGTGGAGGGGGCAGAAGGTCTTCTCTAAGGGGCCGTGCTTGCGTTAATCCCTATCCTAACTGTCGAGATGAGTCTCACCTATAAAGGGGAGAGACTCAAAGAATAAAAAATGTGCTGGGCCTTACCCAGCGACACAGATCAACCACCAAATAAAACCATTTTATTGTATTAATGCTACTGAAAGCTTCCTGCACTTGTTTGAAAACATAAAGATGGAAATCCATGACCAGACATTTATTCACATGCAAATGAGATTGCATGTGTTGTGACAATGAAGCCAAAAGTTTTTCTGGCAAATTCTTTTTAAAGAGGGTATTTATATAGAAGCAGTACTGGGCTGTATTGACGGCAGAAATAAAAAACAAGATGTTTGCATATCCTCATAAATGTATGAGTAATATTAAAACAGTATTAAAGTATGAATTATACAGTACAGTGGTGCTCACCGTAAGCTGATACATTTGTCTCAACAGCTATTAGGAGGGTGAGCCTTTGTTCAATTATAACTGAATCATTAATTAAATGCTGAATCAATGGCTGTGTTTATTAAGATTATTTAGCCACTTGTTATGAGGTTTGTTTCACAACAGAACCATCCTACAACAGGTGTAAGTTCTTGAAGGAAAGTCCGAGCCGGTCGTCCACATTTTGATAACTGGTTGTCCTGGTTGACATTGGAGTCCCTCCTGTCAATTATCAGCTGAGCTGTAGAAAGCTTTGGTAGGTGACAACCAATACGACTACAGAGATGCGAGCAGATGGAGGTTGGGCGTGGAGGGCATCCACGAAATAGACCGCTGCTAAGTGGAATGACATTAGGTATCTGTAGGTCTTATCCCCCTCTGCACTCGGTCAGTCCCATCTGCCAAGAATGATCACAATGCATCTGTAATGAGCACATCCAACCCCCAGGGGCAGTGGTCAGGAGGAGGCCATGCTTTTGATGTGTGAAAATTATAATAACTGAGGAGGGCTGGATGACAGCTTTGACATGCATCTGATGTATCAAGAAATCCACTAGGGCTCCTGTACCATTAACTGCCCTATTGAGCTCCACAAAGCAACAGTGGGCCTGGAAGTCACATTAAAATAAAATTCAGCAGGTGGCGTAGTAGTTAAAGCACTAAGCTTGTGGTTGAAGGACCCAGGTTGGAATGTTACCTCCTGCTGTAGTACCCTTCAACAAAGTACTTACCCTGAACCGAGATAGTAAACATTACCCAGCTGTATAAATAATTATAGCTAGCAAAGTGTAGGTAAGTTGCTTTGTAAAAATTGTTAAATGCTTTGATAAATGTTATGGAGAAGAGATCATTGATCAAGTAGAGACTTACAACCCCCAGCCCCATCCTTCCTTCCATGTGGTCTCATTCCAGCTGCCATCTTGAGTGGCAGTAAATAACATCTTCATGCACTGCCCTTGCCAGTGATCTCTGCATAACCAGGGGAGATTAACAGGTGGCAGCATGCTTCGTGGCGGGGGGGGGGGCATCCTGACAAAATGGCTGGCAGACTAACATTGGATTCCCCCTCTGCTAAACGGTGCTCCAACCAACACCACCCCAAAGCAAACACATTGGGGCAGGAGAAGAAGAAGCACCCCCTAACTCAGGAGTGTGCCACAGAACTGGCCAGTACCAAGTAAAAGTGCAAATGCTACAGGACCCCATAAGGACAAAACACAAACATAAATGGGGCAGCAGGCACTGTACTGGTGAGAGCTACTGCATTCTGTTCTAAGGACCAAGGTTCAAAACCCACACCCTGCTGAGGTATCCTTGATCAAGACCCTCACTCTGCATTGCTTCAGCAAAAACTACCCAGCTGTAGTATGGGTAAATAACTGTAAGCAGATTAACTTTATAACTTGCAATTATGACTATCAGATAAAGATATAAATAAAAGTATAAATATTTTTATAAATAAAAGTGCTTCAGGCATGTTTGCATGGGTGAAATAAATTCAGCCTTATGGCTACGCACACACGCACACTCAATCACCCAGAGCGACATGCAGCTCAATCCTGTACACATGCCGCTGTTTGACAGAAATATCGAAAATGAAATTGAAATAGAAATGACTGACACCGGGGGGGCTACGCCAGCGGTGGAGATGCTTTTGCTGGGCTCCATGTGCCTTTCAGTTCCTCAGTCTCCATTTGCCACACTTGGCGCGGAGGTGAGATGTGACTGCTTGGCGAACACCATGCATTATACGTAGTGTAGGAACAAATGACAAGAGTGTGTGAGGGTGACTTGGTAAATACACTGTTGCCAATTCGGGCATCACGCTCCACACATAAATTTAATTCACATAACTGCTTCCGTGTCCAGCTTCCTTATGCAACTATCCATGATGAGAGAGCAACAGCTACAGATAAACCAATCTGTTCTGTCGTACCCTGTGCTGCATACTGAACTGGGGGTGTTATTCTTACTAGGATCAGCCTGCTCGTTCTCCTTGGGTTTCTCCTCGGTTTTCTGCGGAGGCCCCTTGATCTTGTACAAAAGTGCCAGCAGGCGGCCCTTGATGGAGGTGTCTTGCTCCTCCTCCTCCTCCTCAGTGGGGATTCCTGTGGGAGCAGACAGGTGGACACCGAGATTGCAGTTACCCCCAGACGCCAGCTGCTTCAGCAAGTCACCCAGTCTGCTGCAAGTACGACACCAGCCAAACTTGACAGGATATCCAGTATCTGATGTCTGCGTTCTGATCTCAGTCTTATCCGTGGTCTGCTAACAAATGTGAGACTGAAGGGCTAAAGAAATGCTTGTGAAAAGGATAAGAAGAGCCTGCACATGTCTGGCATATGCAAATACTTTAAGACAGTTGGGATATACTTTTGGTAACATAAACTGACATTTGAGGAAAGTAGAGCGTACTCTTTGTAAAGCCTGACTCATTGCAAGTGGAAAAAGTGCACAAAACACTGTAGGAGTTAAAAGCCCACTTAAGAGCTTCCCTTCTTTTCTACATATTATTTCTCCAATTACATCTGCTGAAGCAAGCTGCAAACAGCAGCTTTCTTTAGCTACCGACGTCAGTACATCTGTAGTTCCCCAAGGCCGGGGCCTTTTCAATAATTCAGTAATGCTCTGAGAAGTCAACGCCTCCCAGCGAGGTACACACTGGTGTCATTTTTTACTGCCGACAAAGCCATATCCTTGCCTTCCTGTTGTGGAGGACATTAGAGAAGCATTCCCCTCTCAGGTCTAAATTGCATCAACATTGTTTACAAGGTTAATTCATCCTGGAAATGCACGATCGTGACAGAACAACAGTTCTCAAAAGGAGGTCTCTCAGGTATTTGATAAAATCAATAGAGTGTGGGGCAGAACATGACACAGTACACCATCACGGGTGTGCTCCACAATGACTGTTGCAATGATGTTTGGGGGCCACTCATACCGCAGTGCAGGCGCAGCTCATTGTGGAATTCGTACAGTTCCTCCTGGATATCCTCGGGGCAGGGACAGTCCTCTCCCATGCTGAAGTTCAGCAGCATGTTGATCTGCAACCAGAAGACAGCATCTGATAGCTCAGTGCTCCCAAAATGCAGCATCCATGGGTCACTATGGCAACATGAACTGATTTAGCAGAGACTAAAGTGGTGGTGATGGTAGGATTTTTCTCACAAGTCAAAGAATAGCTTGCTGGATCCTTCATTCAGCACATCCACTTTATAACACATCTCTGGAAATCTTTACATATATGCTTTCTTAGAGGCAGTGTGAGACACGGGCTGCTCTACATCACAGCCAGCATTCTGAATCTTTTCCAAAGAGACAGGGGACGCATCACTGATTTAACAGATTATGTTGCATCTGCCATAAAAACACCTTTCTCATTTTTTCCAGGGAATGACAGCCAAAAAAAAAATCACCGGTTACAATTTCATCACAGTGTCGGTGACAAAACAAAAAAGATAGATTCACACATCCCAGTGGCAGTCAGTCTGGTGGAGCAGGGGGCATCAATATATGAATGTAGAGGCTCCAGGAGGCCATGACGTAAGCCAAATCCACCTTCTCCTCCATTCTGGACCCATCATCCATACAAACAGCCCACATCCCAAAGAGATAAAGCTGAGATGAGATCAATCAGTCATCAGGTAGATGATGAAGTTTCCATCCTCGCAGAAATTCATGTGGACAAGATGAAAAATACAAATACAAGGTAAATCCTGTTTTGTGCACTTAATTAATGCCTGAAAATACTGCCCAATAAAAATTGTATATACTGGGATGCTATTTTGCATTATTTAAAATGGGAAAAATAATGTTCCCAGCCCATCTGAAAACCTCCAAACCAGCTCTCCCAACATCACAAAACACTGCAAAATGCCATGTAGCTTGTAAGGCACTGGGCCACTCAGTACACACATGGGACATCACAACATTACTTTGCAAACCGTGGACTGGCATTAAAAGTTTAGTAGCATTATAGCAATATTGTGCATAACATGGCTTTGCATAGCACGGATTGCCTCTATCTACATAAAAATCTTGTTTATGAACCCAATCTCTTGAGTTTTACTTATTCTGCTGTTTTTAGCATGGCTATGGAAGTCCTAGCCTAATTTTGTCATGGAGATTCAGTCCTCCATTCTCCATTATGGTTATACATCAACATGAAAGTGAATAAGGGTAATGCTTTCATATGTCACACCCCGAACACAGAACTCTGCCAGTCACAGCGGAAAACTTCAGATTGATAGAGCAGGTGTTCTCCTGTGAAGGATGTTCAGGCTGTTACCTGTTCCTGTGGAGGTGATCGAAACTCTTTGGTCTTCTTGGCAGTGACAGCAGCAGACATGTTGAGGGCCTGCATCAGCTCATTGTAACGGAACTTCTGATTGTACTGCAGCTTGGACACGAAGCTGTCCGAGAAGGACACAATGGCCTCGATGCGATGCCTCAGCTCACAGTCGCAGAAGTAATGCAGAAGTTCACACATCTGGGGCACACAAATCAACTCTGTAAACTTGTAGAACTGCCTTCGAGGATTTTTCCACAAAACTAAAAAAAGGTAAAATGATAACAGGAGTAGGACAACCAAAAAAGTGCGCTGGTGCTGTAAAGCATATCAATATTGAGTCCAAATGTGACAGGAGTTCATCTTGCTTCTACATAGTTTGCAATGATAAAGAAAATTATGGCCAAAAGCTAATAAACTGGATCAGTTTAAGACATGAATTAAGATCAGCAGTAGGTAAATATTTCAAAATTTTAAAAAAAGCTTGTATTATACTGCCATTCCCTGCACACAGCTCCCTGCCTCATGGTCTATGATTTTAGAGTAGGTTCTGGATCACTGTGTCCTTGCATATGACAAGTAGTTACTGATAAAAGATGGAGGTGTTAATTTTTCATGACAGTATTATGTAAGGTTTTAATAGAATCTATTGTGTAAATAAATGGAGGAGCATTGAATAGATTTTATTACATGTGAAGTAGGGTTAGTTTTACTCTTCCTAAAGTATATTTCACAAATGGTGGATACTGAGGGGAGAGATTCTACCACACTAGCCTACATATTTTTTTCGAGATGTCTCAGACAATATGACTGGTTCTATGACCCTTCAGCTACAACAAGAAACAAGAATAGTTCACCCGTACAAACCTGCAGTTTGACAGACTCAGGCAGATGTTTCTCCAGGAGACCCTTAATGGGCTGCTTGGGCTCTTTGGCCTCTTCTTCTCCTGCCTCCACTGCCTTTTCCTCATTGCTGGTCACTTCTTCCTTCTCAATGGCCTCAGCGGGCTCATCCTTTTTCGGCTCACCAAAAACATTGGGATCAATGAGGAGCAGGATCTTGTGTACATCCCCGCTGGCCATCACACCCATGATAAGGAGTGTGCCAATGAGTTTGAGGATGGGCACAAATTGGTACTCCACACTACCGCCCACCGGGTCACGGATGTGGTGACCCCCACCCTGCACAGCTTCCGTCAGCATGCTGATGGCTCTCTCCTTGAGAGTGTCAAGTGGGATCTCAGGGCTGTACAGGTGCTGCTCACGCTTGGTATTGATGAAACATGGCGGCACTAAATTGAGCCGTGGTTTGAGTGATGTACTCAGGCCCACACCAGGAGGAGTGTGCTTCTTCGACTCATCCCGGAAGAGCCGAATGCTCCGCGTTTCATCTGTCACTGGAATGATAAACTCGTTGTTCATCATGAGACGTGCTTCTTTGGCTGCTTCCAGGTGGATGCTGATGAGCACATCATAAAAACCCTCACGCAACATGCCCGACAGGTACTGGTTATCGATGGTGTACAGCAGCTGGGACTGGTCTAGATGGCTGCAAAGGGCATGAGCTACACGGGTGTTACCCAGGGCACAGAGGGCACAGTAGAGCTTCAAGGTGTGGTAATGGAACTTTCTCAGGTCCTCCTGTTCTGACAGCTCCATTATGTCTACACACCTGCCGAAGTACAGAAGAGGGGTATAGATGATTATACGGAATACAAATAAGATGGGCACAGATTACACATGCTTCCTCCCCATTTCCACCTAAATAATCTTTATTTTATCTTACATCGCTTTATTTATTTAGTTGATGCTTTTTTCAAAAGCAACTTTTTTGTTGCATACAGCTACTTATTTATACATGGTTTACTCATTAATACAGTAAGAGAATTTTTACTGTACCACTTGTGTGTGTGTGTGTGTGTGTGTGTGTACACATTTAACCTGAATGAAAGTGTTCTCTGTGGAGGTGAGTGTCTGGTTATACAGTTTCTGACCTGTTCTCCTCGGGGATGTGCACAGCCAGCATCTGCAGTGGCTCCAGGCACTGTACCACCCAGCCATGACGCTCACTGACCCGAGCTGTCTCCACCTTAAGGAAGGTATTGGGCATGCGGCTCCACAGCACAGAGATGATGGTCTGCACATCCATCCGGGGCGGGCACTGTGGCACCGGATTCTTGTGCTCACTCTTAAAGACGGCTGATGACAGGGGCATGGCATTCTGCACAGAGGGACACAAAGTCATAATGGGAGCTTTGCTAAGGATATGCATGCCAGCGCATATCACGGCAGCACACTGCTTCAGGTGCTGGAGAATAAACAAACCTTGATCTTTGTTAGCTCGAACTGAAAGAGGTTGGGACTAGTAGGTCGTACAAACACTGCTGGGAACAGCTTGGTGTTGGGTTCAACCTAGGAGAAGACAAAATATTATAACACCCATTTATATCATAACAAAAACCAAGCAATCCTTGAATGTTGCTGCTACACTTAGACTTCGTGCAGATGAGAAATGTGCTCTAGATACTTCACATTGCATTTAACTGCATCACCGTTCCCCCGCTTGCAACCCAGTCACGTTGTCCACTGCTCATCCTTGCATCACTGGGTGTGATACGGCAGCACATCTAAATCATAGCGTGGCCCTACAAGCCATTTGAAGGAATACTCCATAAACCTAATCTAATCAGGAGAGATGTTGCAAAGGAATTAGAATCTCCAGTGTCTCATGTGTCGCTGGCAGCAAGTCAGGATCTGTCAGCTAAAGAAGGACAGTCCCAGAAAGCAGGGGGCACTGGCCAAGTAAGCGGCTTTTTGGGCTGTGATGGTTTGTTTCCGTGAGAGCAGAGGACCCTGAACTTGAGAAGGAGACTGAGAATTCCCCTCAGAGTGGGTAGCAGAGCAGAAGGAATGTTTATCAGGAGACAGGGAATGAGGAGGAGAGAAACTGATCCTGGAGTTACAACATATGTGGCTTACAACTACCCGGACATACAAAGATCATCCTTATATTACTTACAAATCCCAATGCTTGCTCATAGCACCTAACAATAACCATATTTGTAATTATTTATTTGCTGTATTTGTTATCATTTAGGTCAATGTTTGGGTGTCTAACAGCAATTGCATTTGTTTACAAAACTTTTCATTTATGATCCTCTTCATTTGTGATATTCTTCAACCTCCTTTTCATAGAAATTGGCTAGCAAACAAAGAAGGGAATGTTCTGGTGGTGGTGAAAAGAAAGAGTAAAAGAAAATAAAAATGAAGAATGAATATATAGGTAACGTGTTTCCGGCAAGTAAATGAATATTGCAAAAGAAGGGTGCAAAGGCTGCAAGGGAAAGTTCTAAAGACTGCTCGTAGCATCAGCACACAACATTAACCTCAAAGTCCAGTGGAGGGATCGCACCCACCATTGGCCCATTACACTGGAAAAATTTGTGATGCAGTAAAAAAATGAATGCTATGTCCCATTGGTAATGAACAGGTGAAGTTTATAGACTTTCATCCTTCTAACATAAGCCATTTCTCATTTTGAAGGCCCATTTTTAAATCTCATCTTCTATGCCCTCCAAAAAAACCATTATTTAGATCTGGCGTAAAGAGTTAGTCAGTGGAGTGTTATTACAGTATATCTTTCATCAGCAAGTGTTGCTCTTTCACGTGCCACTTACCTGGTAGGAGGTGGGTAGCTCCTTTCCATTGGCCGAGAAGGAAACAAGACCGGTGGCCAGATCAATGAGACAGCCAATCTCCAGGTCCACATTGCTGCGGCTGGAAGAGTGTGAAGTGCAGGCAATGTCCCCACCCCACACCATGTAGCAGTTACTCCTCTTGACACTGCAAAGGATGGGTCATTGGTAAATATCTCCAAGATCTCGAATTATAACAAAATGATTTACAGAAAAGGATCATAAATCCAATACAGTCTTCCCCGACTTTACAGAGATAATTGTTGTGCATCAAGAACTGAGACTGAATCATACATGTAATAGAAGAGCTAATATTTTTCTTTGGTTTTTATATGGTTCCTTTATACATGGTTTTACCATCTTTCACCAGTTTTCTTAGTTATCTGAGAGGTTTTACTCTTCCTACAGTATATTTCACATATGGTGGATCCTGAAGGAAGAGATTCTTCCACACTAGCCTACATATTTTTTTGAGATGTCTCAGACAACATGAGCAATTCTATGACTGGGGTTACTATTGTTTTAACACAAAACTGAGTTTCCAGTCAAATTTATCACTTGTGGTGCCACTATAACTATAGGTAGAAGGACATAAATTTGTTTGAATATAACACTACAAGAAAACCAGACAGGTTTCATATTGCACTAAAATCTTATAAGGCCCCGTATTAGTCCTATTTCCTTCAGTTTTACCAACTTAGGCACATTCTACTGTTCTGACATAATGTATATTTAATCTGCTCTCTCTTGTTTGGCTGACCAAAACAATGAGTTTTGTTAAAAAAAAGTTCAGTTTTGATCCATATATAGAAAAGTGTTACTAGATCACTTCTGGATGTATAGCAATTAATGTAACCATTATTTCTGTGTGTTGCTGTCTCTGCCTGTTTTTGTAACTTAGCATTGCTGTTCCTAGAATAACAAAAAATTTCCCCATTTGTTTGGGATAAAATGTTGACCCTAAATTGTCCACAGCATTTCTGTTACCTTGTGTTGCTGTATAAATGTGTGAAAGACTATGGAGTTTAGTGTACGGTCACTTAGAGAAAAATGTTTGCTAAATGAATAAATGTAAATTCATATTCTTTGCTCCTCAGCTGCTGGAAGGCATTCTAAAGCTAAATTTGTTCAAAGTTGGGAAATTAAATAAAACAGCTCATAAAGTTCAGTTCATGTGGCTCTAATGGATATATCTCGGAGGATGACTGCATAAGCAGCAGAGAATGCGGTAAACGTACCTCTCATGCACTCGCCCCCGTTCATCTCCCAAGGTGACAGTGACAGTTCGGTTTTTGCTAAGGCTGAAGTTGCTGCTGTAGTAATGGTAGTCTGGGGTAACCCAGCCCACCCACACACAGGAGGGGTCCTGACCTGCAAACACCCTCACCGAATAGTAGTACTGTAAAACAGAAAGCATACCAGCAAGTCACCCAACGCTGCCTGACACAGCAGCGACAAAATATCAAAGAAGTCTACTATGTTTAAGTACCATGGTGATGTTGCTGTAATCTGTCCTCCGTCCTTCTTCATGATGTTTCAGAGCCTTCCCAGTGAGTCTAAAAGTCATAATCATTAAAAATATCTCACTCGCAGCATGTACGGCAAGATCTTGGGTTGAAGACAAAGAAGTACAGCAGAGTGATTCAACAGCTGGCTGAATCACTCTGCTGAGGTTCACTAAAAGGTGCCTCACCTGTGTTTGGGTTTCTCATCCTCATGTACTCCATTCATGTCGATGACAGGGCTGCTCCTGAAGGTCGAGTGGAACTCCACGGGCATGCTTAGACGGCAGTACAACATGTCGGCATTGCTGTTCTGGGTCCCAAACGTCTTATGAGTCACCTTTAGGCACGGTGGGCTGTCAACCGTTCCATCAATTCTGGTCACCTACGCACATCAAGCACCAGGCAGATGGTATGACATGCCTGAGACATCAGGGCAGGTCACACTGCTCTTCAGAACTAAAGATAAATATTCCCATGTAGTGTCGATATTATTTAAATGAAGTATATGCAAATAACTGGTGTATCCATAATGTATGTAACGCTATTTGTAGCTGAATGTGTCTGCTAAGATTAAATGTAAATGTTCTCCTAGAATCTTTATGCATTCCACTAATTATTGCATATTATCATATACAAAGTAATGAAACAATGAATGAAAGTTATTTGGATATGCAGAGTATTCATGTGTGCATTTGCATGGTTGGGGGGTATGAGGACTTGCCTCAATATGGTCGTGGTTTTTTGGGACATTGATGAAGGTTGGTAGACGTTTACTGAACCACATGGTGACTTCTCGATTCATGTTGACAGCAAAGGGCTCAAAGCCCTCTTGAAGACCACACATCGTGTAGTACTTGAAGGTGCTGGCATCCTTCCCGAGATTCATGCGGCCAATCTGCGAGAGGCCCAAACTACACACCGGGATAAATCCTGCAGAAGGTCCACCACAAAATCACTACAACATCCAACGTTTTATTCAAACCATTATGTTGCACTATCCTTCACAAAGAAATCATTCATGTCACTATTAACAACTTATCAAGTTCTGGATAAACACAATGTCTTCTCCACCTGAACTCCTGGTCAACAGGCTGGTACAGGATAACTGCTAAGACAAGGTCACCGAGGTAGCAGACCGGTGCTCACCATCCTCGGCCTCAAAGTCAGCGAAGCAGAGTTCGGAGCCCTTGTTGGTGATGAGGATCTCCCCATTCAAAGTGAAGATCATGGACTTGTCCTCCATGTTAATCATGCAGCCCACTACATCACCAGCATGCCATGTGCGGCCAAAGAAGCGGCTGCCCATGTGCAGGCGATGGCCCTGAAAAATCCAGATGGCAACAGTGATCCAAGCTTTGAGGTACACTGACCATTAATTCATTGCTCAAGACCTGCAGAACGAAACACAGTACTGTTTAACTGGTCAAACGCTCAGGGAGCTAACACTTAACCAGTTGGAATTTGCGTTCAGTTTCCCACATTCAACATGACCTGCTAGTAAGTTTGTGAGACGAAGTGAGAACTCACCCTATACCCATCAAACACAAAAGCCTGATCGTCCATGCCCAACTCCATGTCAGGTCTGCATCCTGGTCGGGCCCAGCCTACACGCATATCTCCTCCTGTGACAGCTTCAAACTCAAAGTACCACTTCCCTGTTTTTACAGCGTATGTTTTCTCCACACGGAAGAAGCGGACCTTGTCGATGCTCAGCCTCTCGCTTATATGGCCAGCTTGGAGAAAGAAAGAGGAAAGATACTGAACTGATGGAGTCTCTCCAAATGAACGTGGCTTATACAAAAGGTGATGCAGTGATCTAGAGTGGCACTACTGTCTGCTCCTCAGCATACAGGAGCAAATAAGCAACTGTTTCCATAAGTTTGCTAAATCATTCTAAAAGGGGCAGCCAGAACCAAGGTAGGGAGGAAATGTGTTATTTTGGATCAGACCAGGGGTGGTGCTGACCAGTACACAGTACCAGTGCTTCTAAATTTTGTTTGTTGGACTACTATGACCCTTTCTCATTTCTCATGAGCTCCCGGTACTCTTTTCTGCCCCTGGACAACAGGACACTCTAGTTGAGTCACTCTCCCAGCAACACACTACTATAGTACAGATCAATTATTCATAACAGCCCTCACAGCTATAATTCATGACCCAGGGTGCGCTAGGTTACACCACACACCAGCTTTCACTGTGTTCCAAGCATTCGTGTGAAATCTGCAGCCCCTTTTGAAGAAACACACATCATGAACATTAGTAACAGTTCTCGTTATTTTTCATCCAGTGCAAAAAGTCACAAATTTATTGCTGCAGAGTTTGCTGATATGTGCAACAATATGACAATAGGAGGAGTTCTGAGACCCACACACACACACACACACACACGTAGCACAGGTATCAGACCCAATAGGTTAATAAGGGGAGAGGAGGGTGTTCAAGCCACTAGGAGAAGCTGATGAGACCTACCGCTCTCTTGGTCCGGAGGTTCAATGTTGTATCCGTATCCAATCAGTGTTCGGATAGCCTCGCGGAGGCTGTCTCGGTTCGATTTCTTGGTGCGCTCATCTAATAAAGCATATGGCACCAGCCGTGGGTTGCGCTTGCTCTTCAAATCCTTAGCAAAAACAAAGACATCATTAATTTTCCAGCAAGTGAGCACGCTGTACGGTGCCTGAGGTGCCCCTGCATGCTTGGTGCTGGCGTTTTTTACGAGTGAGTTGACAGTCCCTCTGGATAACTGAATACTTAATTGGTCGTCTTTGTAATTAGACATCTCAGAACCCTCAACGCTGGTCTTTGTTCTGTATGCTTACTCATGATGTGGAAAATGTATTTCTGGAAATTATATGCTTAGTGGTTGCAAAATTATGTGATATGTAAAAAAACAAACAAAAAAAAGTACAACAACTTAAAGGGTTTAAATACTACAGGTGATTATCGCATTACATGCAGATAAACAGTTTTTTCTCATTTCTTTTTGTTCAGTTGTGTTTACATGCAGTTTATTAATATGTATTGTATTCTTTTAACGCATTTTTAGCTATTATTGTTCATTTAAATCTGGGGTTCTGGATTGAAAGTCCCCTCTTGGTGGTCTATGTGTGGGTTTCAGGGGCACCATGATGAGCAGGCACCCTTTGACAAAAAATTGTCTATTGCTAAATAAAAGTCGAACATTTAAAAAAAATACTCTTATGTTATTGTTATCTGTGACATAATTTTATCCTAAGATAATCCAATTTCAGTTAAATAAATTCAGTGTAATCTTTTGATCAAATTTATTTATGGACCTTTTACTAGAAGAGTCTCCAGATCGTTCATTGTATCCTTAAAGGAGTCCATAGCCTGGTGAACAATAAGAACCTCCATTTCAAATAGACTGTAACCAATAACAGCGAGTTTGACAATGACTTGTGCATTTTTACCTGCTGAATGCCATAGGTCCATCCTTGCTTGATTCTATCCTTGGCCCAGACGTTGTGAGCGTTCTCGGCCAATTTATCAACCAGAACTTCCTGACCGGGCGTCAGTTTCACGTCAGAAAGATCCAGTGGCGTGGGTTTATAACCATTCGACATCATGTAGCTTCACACGAGACAAGAAATTACACTAAAGCATTTTCATATAGGACAGAGCTTTCCCCCATATCTACAGGCACATCACAAACAAGAACAGTATTATTGCTGTTTCCTTGGGTGAGGAATTCTTTCTCATACGGCCTTGGTTTGGCAAAGTGGTACAAATGCACACTCTAAAGATAAGACACTTACTTCTTGGGAAGTTTCATTTTTTTCAGATCATCTTCTGCATTGATATTGATGTGGACAACATGGCATCCTAGTGCCAGCAACGTCCTGGAATATTTACAAAAGAATAAATTTTAAAAATGACATTCACAATTCTGAAAAGCACTCTGGTTAATCATATCTTAAGCTGCACAGTATTTCATGTTGCATTTAAAATTGCCTTTATCTTCATTTAGATAAAACCCAAATATTCATAATATATAATAACAGAACATGAATGGTTATATTACCCACTGAGTGAACCATAATGATGACTGCAGGAACTGAGTAATGGGTCTTTCCTAATTGTTGTCGTTAAAGTCTTACAGTTATTTTCCATGAAGGCCCAAAACCTGGGGGCCTAACCAGACATTTTGTAAGTAATAGTTTGATGTACACAAAGAAAACATTAGGTTTCTTTCTGCATTTCTGTGCCTCCGGTCCCCATCAGAGGACAAATGGGTGATTTCAAGTGGCAACACAACATTAAGGTTGGGATGGTGCCTCTTCACACCCTGCTTGCCTCATTGAACACAAGGATCAATCTGATGGAAATTCTAGAGTTGGCCCTGCAGTGGCTCCACAACTGTTCAAAGATTAGGAAGCTGCAGCCCCAAGACCTCACTGAGCAGAAGGGAGGGCATTAGATATCCACCACCACAGCTCCTAAAGACATTTCCTAATCTAGTGTATCCTTAAAAAGTTACTTTAGAGTTTCTGTAGACATCTGCAGGTTATAATTCTTTTCGGTTTCAGGCAGCTTGGAGAAGTCCACCAGGCAAGGGTGCTGCCTCTTGTTGTCGTCTCGGATCTGTGGAGAGAATGTGCAGGATTTTGTACTGCTAGTTTTACCGAAATGAGTTTTGAGATCAGACCAAACCTCTTCACATACGTACATTAACTTAGTCATGACTAAGAAGACCAAAATAGCAAAGATACACCTATTTATAAACAATAAAGATTCTTTAGCAGAATAAACTTTAAAAGAAAAGCACTATGCTATTGGACATGGGATGAGTGTTTGAAGACATATTTTCTTGGAAAAATGCATGTCAGGAAAAAGCCTGGATTTATATGCGAAAAACATACATAACTATGGACCCAAATGCACTGCTATACCTGTGTGAAATAATTCATCTATAATCTGCCTTGAAACCAAGACCAAGTGCAGGCAATTATTTACCAAGAAAACATGTGACAGTTTGCTCTACGATATGTGGAGTCTCAGGTGAACAGCCATTTGTGTTTATTAAATGAGCAGAAGTCAGCTCATTTGTACAAATTACAATCATTTCACTTCAGAATTGCTGCTCAGTGCTGCTATAATGGACATCCACTCAGCACCACTTGGATTGCCCATCTGCAGTCGTTGTTTCCTCCAGCCTTTTGACTAGATAGCATCTGGACATCCAAGCATGTTTGCCTTGTCTCTTTTCAAAGCTCTAAAATGAACACTGACACTGAGAGAAGGGAGATACTGCGGTGTGGCCCAGTAACAGCATTGGCAGGAAACGTGACTGCACAAATGTACTTCATTGAAATGATCCCCCCTGCAGCTCTGGCGTACTGGTACAGAGGTGTGTGAAGCCTAAAACACTACAATAGATGTCCTATTTTAGACAGAGTAGAGTCCGGTTAGAACAGAGGAGGTAGCAAACATGAAAATATAATAATAATAATAATAATAATAATAATAATAATAATAGACATTTATATCATTTCAAAATGTCTCGGAAAAAAGGGGGGCACTTAATAAAACAGTTAAGGAACAGAGGGAAAAAAACTCACAAAATTCAAAGATTTCACCCTTTGGCAATGTCCCCTATACATTTTTGCCAGTGTCACGACCAGGGTGACAAAATTTAATTTAAAAACTAAATAGAATTCAGTATGTGACAGCTGTAGGTCCACAACGCCCTTTTAATGAACACAGAAGCCTGACCCTTGTGTAATAGATGTTTTGGCTTCCAGTTAATTTATCTGGGAAGATCTCGGAAGGCTGGGCACACTATCGGGGAAGACATTCATTACACAGGGCCTAGCCACAGGTCGAGAAATTGGTCACAATGACCAAGTCTGAGGTCAAGGTTAAACAACAATTGTGGCACTGCGACGAAATTTATGCACTACGATTGTGCACTTTGGTGTTCACCTTTTTAACTATACTATTACTACGAATGGCCCCATTCTGTTAGCCTGTCAGAAACAGCTGCCAGCTTATAGCACAGCCAAAATGGCTGAGGATGGAAAGGACGTGGTTAACATGGTGGAGCCAAAATGGCTGCAGAAGGCCATGATGATTATATAGACAAACTGTTGCCATAGGATGTCATCCTTAACTTTGGATGCTCTTACAGCTTGAGTTGTCTTGAGATTGGTTTAACCTACTTTATGCATCACACACGTAATGAACAAACAAACAAGGGTAGCAAAGTACAAGCAACTGATTATGGTTTCTAAAAATGAAAGATGGTATTGGAACAATGAGAGAGGTTGGGACTTTGTTTCCACTTACCCGCTGTTTAATTTGAACCCGCAAATTATAAAAGAGAAAGCAAAATGATGCAGAGGCACTTTTTTTGAATGGTGACAAACAAAACAGGTTAGATTTCACTCTGTGCAGGTCAGCCACATATTAAATTGCTGTACTTGTGTCCAAATGAAAAGCCTATTTTTGTCTTTGTAGATGTGGTCCAATATCACCTTTGATGTTGAAAGCTAAAACTTGATATTTGGTTTTGAAATTTAAATTAACATTGTTTGGGGATAGGCAAGCAATGCAAAGAGGCAACAATGATTTTTGAGTCACTGGCTTCACATATATGCACATATGAGTGATCTGTGCTGTTTAGTTTACCCTATGCTATAAATCAGAAGACCATGTTTGTTAATGCAATCGTCCCTGAGATATGAGCCACTGGTTTATGAGAACTCGAGTTTACGAATGCTTTCATTTAATATCCCTGCTCTGGCTTACGAGGCATTCTTCACACTTATGAGGATCAAATGTCAGTTTCTACTGCCTCCCAGCTATGTGGTGAGAGATCAGGGCCAGGTCTGGATCTTGGTCAGTTACAGTTAGGGTTGTGCTGCTTTAAATTTTCAACCTCCATCACCACTTGTTTGCTATTTCCACCTGTTATAATCGTGGTAACCATGGCCCTGGTTTAGACTCTCTACATGACTGTGGATAGTGTGAATTCGTTTGGACTGTTTTCACTGATTTCTTTTGTCTTTATTATTTGTTATATGACAGGTTGAATTAATACATTAATACAGGGCACTAAGGTGCACTGTAAATAGATGTAAATTGCTTGTGTACAGTACATAGTTCAGATACCCACAAGTTTGTGCGAATGTGACTGGCTGCTCTTGTTTATTTATGCAGGTGCATTGCTAAGGGGCATGCTGGGAAGAGCACTTAGGCCCCCCCCCCCCAGGGTTCTGGGGTATGAGATGGCCTCTGGGTGTTTCATCTACTTGTTTCATCTGTGTTTTGATTGGGTTCATGTATTGGTGATATTTTAGTATAAACAGATGTCACTTTTGGGTCGCAGGAAGCAATAAAAATGTATACCATTGAAATGAATAGCAATTACGGTGCATCTTTCATGTAAAGACTCTTCTTTGTAAAGGATTTCTCCACATTTGCTTTGCAAGGTGCAGGAAGACAGTACTCGTTTCCTGCTACAGCCTGAATGCCACTACATCGAGTCTGAGTTGCATGTCAGAGTTCACCTACCTTGCCAAAAGACCAGCCAAGTTCAATCTTGTTCATACCCCAGAGCTCGTGGATGTTCTCGGCCAGTTTGTCTCTGACTTTCTCCAGGTGTGGAGGCATAACAATCTGAGGGAGCAGGGCAGAGCAGGATGATTCTGTACAGCATGCCTGTTACCTGTGTCAGCAGACCCAGTCAATTACCCTTCCTCCATCACCAAAAACCTGCTGTGTCATCCAGAGCACTCGCTCACTCACTGGATTTATTACATTCTGAAAAGGGACCTTTTCCACCAGGACATGCACATGAGTAGCTTGATTTGCAGTGTAATGAAAACATATTTAAAATCCATAAGGCAAATAACTAACTCTGCGGTGCATTAAAGTACAGAAGCAAGGTCTCTTATGCCTAACTGGATGATTATTAATCCAAAGACCACAAGGGAACAATCCCTGGTTTACCTGACTGGTATCCACAGGTGTAGGGATGAAGGAGGCCTGGGACATGAACTGGGTAGTGCCCAGCAGGTCCCTGACACCATCATGGTCACGTTTGTACTCCTTCACTGGTTCCACCCGCATTTTCTCTTTGGGCAGCAGGGCCTCATAGCATGGTGCATAACCCGAAGGGGGCAGGAACTTGAAGTCACCATGGCGACCACCCAACAGGAAGCGGACCCTGCCAAGAATCACACCGTACCCCATGTCACAAGCAGTCAGTCAAGCAAGAGCCTTTTGCCTACAGCACAAAACACGCGGGGATCCTTCACCCACACGCAAGCTTTCTTCGCCCGCTGTGCTCCTCAATGCTTTAGAGCAGTAAATGCACTTTAAAAAAATGTCCTTTCTCACAATTTTCCTCAGTGAGTGAAAGTTTCCAAAAACCTCTTTCAACTTAGACAGCCTCATAGAGCAGTTCTAAAAGGTCCTGCTTAAAGTTCAGAGCTCTTGCATTTATGTAATGTTTCTAAACATGTATTTTGCCTGTTTTTTTTTATTCTTTTACAGTGACTCATTTGCAAAAGAATGAGTGCTTCAGAACTGAGTTGGAAGGCAATCATCTAAAATAAAACATCACCCACCCACCCCCACCCGTACTGACATCTCTGTTCCTCATCTTTGTCATCAGCAGCCATCATAAATGATGGGTGACTGATACCTGAGCCTTATCCATCCCTAACCTGTCATCCTGAGACAAAGTGTCAGGCTGACAAGGATGACCCCCCCACCGCAGTGACACAAACAGCAGCTCTGACGTCTGCTGGTTCCATGCTGAGTGCAACAATCAATTATTAAGGATGGACCCATGGTGCGCTGCTCTGTGTCCTGTTTTTTAAGAGCTGAGGCAGCTGAGACACACGATGGAGCCATCACTTGCTAATGTCTGACCGAGGCAAGATCAAGACAAAGTCACAAGCAAAGCAGGAGAAAGCTACGAGAAGAAAAGGCTGTCTACATGCACCATTGAAGACCACCGTCCCCTGCAGGGCATCAAATTACATTCACCAAGATATATTGAAATATTTTGAAATATAATGTCTAATTTTCAACTTAGCCAAACGTAGATTAAAACATAGCCTGTGGGTAACATCCGGTGGAGAAAACAACAGCGATCGCATGTCCCACATTAGCTCTCTGGATCCAGAAATTGCTTCTGCAGACATGCCAATCAAGTAATTTGAGGTAACCATAGCAACACCAATGAAAAATTGTCATACCACCTGTATCCAGAATGTGCTAGCTAGAGCCTGCATGAACAGCTCATTTTTGTCTGTTTTTAATGTTCATATTCCATACTGAACACAATGCTTTGCCATCTAGAAGCATGTATGATGTGCATGTGAGCATGTGTACATGCATTTGCCAGAGTGTGTGACTGAGTTGAAGGAGTGTGTGAGCCACATACTTGACTCCAGCGGAGAAGCTGACGACAGGGAAGAAGAGGCCATCGGTGTTGAAGTTCTCGAACATTCCTTGCACAGGCTGTCCATTTATGCGGAAGGAGATACTGGGGGCCCCTAGGTCCAGGCAGCAACTCACCACGTCGTCCGAGGTCAGCAAGTGTTGGTTAATGGAGGCCACTGCCCGTGGGACACGCCCTGTGTAGTGAATGATACAGTGAAAATATTATACTGTCAAGTCCAGGCATCCTAAAGATTGGCTTTGTAGTGGAAAAAATGGACGATAAGAGAACTCACCAGACCAGAGGTGCAGGCCATCGAAGCCGTATGAGTAGAGGTCATCGCCAACCCCATTACCACCCCAGCCCTCTCCACCCCCTGGGTAGGGGGCGTACCCCTTGGAGCTTGCCCAGCCCACACGCAGATGGGAAGGTTCGCTGGTCAGAAAGGGGTCCACTTGGTCAATCATCAGCTCATAGTACCACTTCTTATACTGGGCCGAACCCTCACTTACACCCAGGAAGATATTGGGCCTCATGCTACACAGAGGAAACAAGAAGCCAGATCCTCTATTGTCCATGGCACCAAAACTTTCCAACAGATATCTGCACCGGTGTACAAAGAAATCAAACATATTCCATATCTAACACAAGTTCGGATCAGATTAATTGGAAGGCAGGTTGGAGGGGGGACAATTTTGGCCGTTCTTACCTCTGGACATCGTTGACTAGCCTTGTCTGGAGGAGCAGGTCTCTCTTGGGGAGCAGGTGGTCACAGATGAGGTTCTGGTTGGCCCTCACAGCCACACCATTGCAAACACAGAGGGAACAGAGTACATCCAGAATCTAAAGGACAGGCAGACACAGTGGCAAAAAGTGAATGAGCAGATTATGGCTTTCCCCCCACATATAAAGATATTTTTCCCCTATAAAACCCTGTGCCAGATTCTTATAATTCTTATAAGCTGTGACTGCCATTAACTTCAGTGGGAAACATTTAGAAGGATTTCTAAGCCTCAACATTGATACTCATTTCCACTAAAATATCACCAAACTATTCAAATGAACACAACTATTTTAAAAGTTAACATTAGTTATCACAATACAGCATAATCCACTGTCGGGAGGCACAAAAAACCTAAATTTGGGCCTCGTAAACATGAACACATTAATGCTAAATCTACAGTTGGGGTATTAAATTCAACTCTTTTAAAGCCAAATGGATCTGTCTTGGAGAATGACTGTAATTCCCTCTTTTATTTTCAAGTGCTATACACATTGGGCTCCTGAATGCAATTTTTAAACATGAAATGCCTGAAAAGCAGAATAGAAGACAAAGCGCTGACTGACTACAGTACTACTTTATAACATGAGACTAAGGCACACAACATACATTCCTAACTCTTACATCATCACTTCCAGACACCTACTAGAGCAAAGACGTGTCTTAGAATATGCAGATGTATGCAAATAAATGCCAGGGGCACAAAGCGAAGTTGCAATGTGTATGAGTCATTCTCCATTTTATAATGCTATGGGGTGAGGACCCCAAGCCTACAGTTTAGGACTGACTGCCATTTCCCCTTTGCATGTAAAGCTGCATTCTGTCTAAACATATAGCCAATTCTCTCACCCCTTCTCTCTCACACGCACATACACAGAGTTTACATATCATACGACATAACTTTTTTGAGGTTTACACGTCAGCAAACTCGCATTAAAAATATGTTTCCCTGACAGCATAGTGATTAAGCTACTGCCTCGAATATGAAGAAATCAAGTGTGAATCCCACCTCTTGTTGCAGTACTATTGAGCAGTTCCAGTGAAAACTACCAAGGTGTATAAATGGGTAAATCACTTTAAGTACCTGTAAGGCACTTTTGAGAAAAATTTTGGATAAATTAACAGATGTAGATGACAAAAGGGTAACCTTGATCTCATCTTCATGACAGAATCAGTTGCTATCATTTCTATACAATCATACTTTTTCATTGCATGCTGTACAATGTTTGAATGTCTCCATAATTTTGGCAAAACCACCCATTTTAACAAAAAACTAAAATAAAAACTGTATATACTTTTTAACAGATTATGCCCCTGCATACATCCAGCAAAATTTGTATCATAGTCCTGGTCTTCACTGCACCTCACCTTGTGGTTGCGGCCGTGCTTATACAGCAGTGAGATAATGGACTTGATGTGGCCTCGCTGGATGATATTCAGGGCTTCTGGGCTCTCAATCAGGATGCAGTGGAGAACCTCGAGGATTCCTGCACAGTCAGAAGAAATGCGTGAAAAGACAACAATTTTCCACCTGAGGGACACCAACAACTGAGGGCTAAAACAGATGAAAGTTAAAATGTGCCCAAGGTCATGAGCAGTTTAGCAAAAATGGTCTCAGTTTCCACTTTCATTATTTTGATGTGCTTCCCCAAATTCCCAAAGGTAGGTCTCACTAAAACTGCAGTAGTGAGAAGTCAGAACTCTGCACCAGCTACATAACATGGCAAAATTTGGCCCTTCTGGCTGCCAAGAGCAGTACCAGAGGGGGGTTGTGAGATGTTAGTACTAATACAGGGACTGATGGACCTGATAAAGACCTCTGCGCCTCTGTGCAGAGTGATGGAGGTAGTGGGGGCTTCCCAGCAGCGAGGTACCTGAGGATGACTCCAGCCTCTCCAACTTGCTCACCAGCCAGTCCAGGTTTTGGGAGAACTGGGTGCAGTTGTTGCGATTCCCCTGAATCAGGGTGGCTGAAGGACAAAGATAAACTGCTGAGGAAGGCAGAAATGATCATTTTTGTCAATTTGTCCTTTAACTTCACCCTGGGGCTTTCCTCTCTCTAAGCACAACAGGATTTGTTCATCTAAAGCATAGTGATATGCTTACAAATTGCACCTGCAGAAACTGTCTCTTGCTCAAGGATAGAGAGATATCCTTCCATTGCCCTTCATGAATATTAATTAGCAGACCAATCTTGAGGATGGCAAAATACTGAAGAAAGAGCAATACAGAGGTAACCCCTACCCTTTAATATACTTCCTCAAGAAAAATGATGTTACGTCAATTCTGCATGAAGGACATTTTCTGACCAATGTGGCCTCGGGAAATCTTCAACAGGCAGGGTGTGATTATAATTGAAATTCTATACTCTTTGCGTCAATACATGGTAATCTACGCAGTAAGATCACCACAGGCGTTGCTTATTGATAAATTTGCTTGTTTGGAGGAGGATTTGCACGCTTTTTCCTTGCTACTAACAGGACAAGGAGAAGATCAGATAAAGACTTTTTCTCAAAGCAAAGGATAAACGGTACTGTATGGACTCAAACTGCTGTACTAGCACTAAGCATCCCCACCTGCAGCAGAGTGAGGGAAAGGGTGGGCAAAGCAACACGCTCTTACCCAGTAACTCATACAGAAGGTTGAGTATCTCCTTCCAGGCGGCGCCTGCCTCCTCCCCAGCGCACTCCCCAAAGTGGGCCGCACTGTTGTACACACTCAGGCGGTCGATGCAGCTGGACACCAGGGTCAGCATTCCCTGAAACACAGTACCATCAGTCTGTGGACCTCCCCCACTGCCTTCTCCCACTTCCATCATTCCCACACATTTACGTGATGGAAGAAGCTCAGAGGAAGAACAAACTTTGAGTCACACCAAGAATGGGTACAGATTATTCTGAGAAGCTCGCAGAGCTGGAGAGAGGTGTAATAGTTATCACATGGCAGGTGATTTACAACATTCAATTAGGCCTGCATGTCAGCTGCCAGCAATGAAAAATCGGTGCTAATAAATGACAAAAAGGGGGGAATAAGCATCTTACATGAATATTAATCAAATAATGTGATGGGGCTAGAACACAGGCGAGAAATGAGTTTCAGCCTGCACCAAAATGTGGAGGACACAAGGCAAGGGGACTGAGTTCACAAGATGGTTATCACTTTAACTTTTATACTTCAAATCTTAGTTAAGCCTGCCGAAAACGCTCAGATAAAAAGGCACACCAGCGTCAAGGTTGCCAAATTGCAGCTGAAGCTCAGAATAATTTGTTCATCCCACGAACATCTACATCTGAAGTTCCCTCTGCAGAATGTGAATGATGCAAGCATACAGCTTGTAACTTTGTTGGAAAACATAGCATTTGCTCTGCATGACAAGTCAGATGAATTCTGGAATGTCTGAAGAGCTTCATGGAACTTCTCAGATAGCTACCGTACATAGCCATATCTCAAATATCGTTTTATGCATTTAAATTTGCTGTTTCTCTTTGTATTGGTTCTGTCTCTATGTTGCTTTGACCCATTGTTGTGCTCTTCTGTTGTTAAAAATTAAAGGTCATAATTATTTGTATATTTTCAGTGTCCTCCTTCCTACTTTTCTTTAGTAGTTTCCTACTCGGCATCAATCAGACTTCACCAAGGCAGAGCAGGTGCCTCTCTTGTGGTCCAAAGGGGGGATGCGTTCCTTCAAGGTGTGCATCTACTTCACAAACTAAAGGCCTCGTGTTGTTTGTGCCATTTCACTGGCTGAAAAACCCATGTCTTCCGCTCCATGAGCTCACTTACTTCCTGTTTGAAGAGGTTCTGGCGGTTTTTGAGCGAGCGCAGCTTGATCTGCTTCTCCTCGTGTTCCAGTTCTGCATCCGGGAGCTGGAAGTAGTTGATGAGGTCGTTCAGGGTCTGCAAGACCGCCTCGATAGGCACGGAAACCACTGCACGGTTCTTTCCACCGAGTGAGTCCAGGTCTCTGGATGACGGGACAGGATAACGGGAGATGACCATGAGGACCCCCAGCAGATCGAAAAATCTATCTCAGAACTGCAGCAGTTCTTTGGTAAACCTCAATTTCGCATGTCATTCAAATGGAAAATTTTTATTAAATTTCAAATTTGTGAAAGGGAAGGTCTATAAGATGGTAGTGAGACCAGTTATGCTTCATGGGTTGGAGACGGTGGCACTGACCAAAAGACAGGAGGCAGAGCTAGAGGTGGCAGAGTTAAATATGTTAAGGTTTGCATTGGGTGTGACGAGGATGGACAGAATTAGAAATGAGTATATTAGAGGGTCAGCAGAGATTGGACGGTTTGGAGACAAAGTCAGAGAGGCGAGATTGCATTGGTTTGGACGTGTGCAGAGGAGAGATTCGGGATATATTGGGAGAAGGATGCTAGGGATGGAGCTGCCAGGCAAAAGGAAGAGAGGAAGGCCTAAGAGGAGATTTATGGATGTGGTGAAGGAGGACATGCAAGTGGTGGGGGTGACGGAGAGAGATGCAGAGGACAGGAGGAAGTGGAAGCTTTTGATCCGCTGTGGCAACCCCTAACGGGAGCGGCCGAAAGAAGAAGAAGAAGAAGAAGATGAAAATGTAGAAATAATCATTTGTATTTAGCCACCCACTTACACCCTGCTCCCTCCATACAGAGACAAGTTCAAGGTCACCAATTCCCTTGAAACGCATGTCTTTGGACTGTGGGATACAAACCAGAGCACCTGAAGGAATACCATCCAAAAAGAGCAACTAAAACTGAGAGTGGAGCAAACCTGTGTCCAAATGCCCAGCCCTGGCATTGTGAAAACCAAAAAACTGTCCTAGAAGTAAGGCAACATGCATATTACGCTGCAGTGCATCGCTGGATGCTGCATGGCTGCATGCATTTACCAAGACTGCTTATAACAGTTTAATTTGCTACCATGAAGACGAAAGTAAGATCTGTTGCAACACAGGGACAAGAGGGCCTGGGTAAAAGTAGGGGTTTGATGAGAATGACAAATAAATTGGTACTTGGTAAACTGGTGAGTTTTGCTTATTTTTGGTAAACCTGAAGCTCACCAGTTTACTGAGTAACAGGCATCTCCCTGAGGACTGTGGCTGGTGCAGTGCTGCAGCAGAGATGCTCTAACAAAGAGGAATGAGGAATTGTACAGAAAAGTACCCCTTTCCCGTCAACACTGCTGGGCACCGTTACCAGTTATACATGTGCTCTAAAACATTACCAATAGAGTCTCAAGAGCCTGCGCCCATGCTTGCTTATTGGTTTTATCCTGTCTGATGAAGTGTTTGAGGTAATCTGAGGAAGAGAATTCAGAAATGGATTTGCCAAACCGTGGTAACTGAGCCTCCAGCCGTGGTCAGAGCATGGATGCAGCATGTCCCCCTGAGGATGCAGGAATGCATACCTGATGAAGTGATGGAACAGCCGTGTGGTGTTGCGGATGATGCGTGCTGCCCGTGACTCTTCGTGCTGGCAGCGCTGCAGGGTTAGCCCGTCATCCATATGGCCCTCGGAGTGGAGGCAGGCCTGGCAGGGCCACAGTGGGGACACGTATAAGCAATGGCAGCTGTGAGAACAGGGGTAACGCCTTGGGCTATCTGCTTCCATTTATGCCAACGCTGCACTGTGGGTCTCTCAAGCCCACATTCTACTGGTGAACGCTGCAGGATGCAGGTTTTCACTCCAGGAGTGACTGAAAAAGCTAATTTACAGTTTACATTTGTTTCAATTTCTGGGCAAGTATCTACTCATACTGAGTGGAAAAGTTCATTTGATCGTACTCAGCAGCTGACACTTAAACTATCATGCAGTTGCATGACTAAACTGTCATTATCTGCAAAGATTTTAATGATTATCAGAACTCCCAAAGACAGAGAAATGCATTTTTTTTCTCCAGTAGGCTTGAAGAAATTTGAGAGCAATCGCTTACCCTTCTCTTTAGAGGGCCGAGCCGAGCAGATTTTACATCGGGTGCCTGGTAGGAGAGCCACAGCCCCGTGGCCACGTGCATGACAAAACAGATTGAGTCCCCATACTTAATCTCTGCCACTCCCATGCCCTCGATGTCCCGCTTGGGACTGGACTCCACTTTTTCCTAAAAAATGAGGAGCAAAATATAGATCTGTAGGTCATGAGAACCCAACAACAGGAAAAAAAGATGTCATACAGTACACATATATGCAGCATTATTTAAATCACATTTTGCTATGCCTAACAGCAGGCACTGGCAACCAGGATTCAGAAAACAGTGTAAAAACACTTTTGACATTCAAATAAGAATAGCAAAAGTGCTACAACTACAGTAGCCATTTGTTCAACTATTACAGTAAGCACTGTCTTTTAACTGAAAATAAGACCAATAATAGCTTCCAGAATGTCAGGTGGCATTTACAAGGAGAGAACCAGAGGCCAGAAAGTTTGCTGAAGAGAAAGAATTTGCCAAAAGATTGTGAGGAGCAGAGTCGTGGTAAACGCTATGATAAGTCTGACAGTTCCAGTTTTTCCATGATGCTGAAATCAATTTATCTTATACAGTATATCTTACTTTTAAATTTTTTTATACTAAGCAATGCTTAAGAGACTGTTTTAGTGATTCTTGGATGTTAAGTAGGACCATCATCCTGTAAGGCAATACAGTAAACCATCAAAGTAGAAAACATAAGCACCAGTACTCCCTTTACTTGGTATGCTGGCATGCATATTGATCAGTATCAACAATAATTTGTTACTAAATTTTGAATTTCTGCAGTGAATAAAAGACACTTCTAGATATTGCTGATGATAACACATTTAATAAAACGGGGCAAAAATTTCCATCAAATGTCATTAAAGCAGCCAACTTTGGACTTAACTTAGTGCACCCTGGGTAATGAAATGTGGCTACAGGGGCTGTTTGTAAAACGGCTGTGTACAACAGCACCCGTTTGCTGAGAAAGCAGCTCAGCCAGAAAACCTGGTTGTCCAGGGGCAAAAAAAGAGGACTGGGAGCTCAGGAGAAGTGCCGCTATGCAAGGTAACAGTACCCCAAAAAAACAAAACATAAAAGTGCTGCTACTGCGTACCTCTGAGTACCGACCCACTTTAAGCACTGTTTAGGTCACACCGTTTTAGACTCTCAAGTGTGCATCCAAGTATTTAGAGCGACATACCAGGCCGCAAATTTGCTCTTTTCCTCGTACAGTAGATACCGATTGGAGAAGTTTGACCTTTGCTCATTCTGAAACATTTAGATTTATTTGACACTTTTCTCAAGCTTACAATGTTAAGTTCTTACACTGATTTACACATGTATACTGCTAGGAAATTTTTGCTGTAGGAATTCATAGAAAGTACCTTGACTAAGAGGTAATAGTCAAACTTGTTTCCTTCAAATCCAAAATCAGCAGCGGTCGACATTTTCCCACCTGCTGCCCCCCTCAAAGGCAACATCCCCTAAGCTTCCCCAACTAGACGCACCTTGGAGACTCTGAAGCAGAAGGCAGTAGAGGTCGTGTCAGACTTCTCCCTGTCCTGCAGCACCAATCCTTTGTCCTCAGTCCATGCCAGGTAGTGACCCGTGGTGAGGTGGCGCAGGCGAAATGGCTGCCCCCAGCGGATGTGACTCCCGCTCCAGCTGGGAAGCACAATATCCCACCAACTATTAACACACACGAACACACTGGCAACTCATCCTTGTTGCAGCAACTTCAGGTCGGAAAGTAAAAAAGTGTTTAACTTGGGAAACATCACCCTTAAGGCCCTGGTATCAACCAAACCACTCTAACAGACCCCTCACTCACATCTATCAGATGCCAAGTTTCCGTTAACATGGGGATCCTGCAAAATTCCTGCAAATGAGAGAAGAAACCAACAGCATTTCCCCCCACAGCATGGTGCGACACATGAACTTACCTGATACGCAGTGGCTCCAACCTCCACAAAGACCTGGCCTTAGCACCTGCTTTGCCTGCCTCATAGTTCACAATTCTGGGAAAAAGGAACAAAAAAGTTCTGAGATTGGCACAACATCCTGGACAGCAGCTTGAGCGTCACTAAAAAAAAAAAAAGCAAAACTCACCACTCAAAGCATTTCAGTTTCAAGCATTTCAGCATTTGCTCAATGGATATAAAACATGCAACACAGCATCTTACAATATTTACAATCCTGACATCGTATTCCATCAATGAGAACGCACACGGGTAAATCCGAAATACATTCTGGGTGAATGGGTCGAAAAATGAAAAATTATTAATTTTTCCTCAGCAACAGTTCTGAAAGTATTATTGATGGACCCCCAGGGAAAATTTAGCTTCTTTAAAAATGTCCCCTCTATTAAATTTCAAGGACAGGTCTAAAAGTAAAGCCAAAGCTGACAACCAATATTTAATCTGCTGTGTATTTGCCAAAAGCCTTGCCCTATAAATAGGCCTCATGACTGGAGAGAAGACGAAGGGTCCTGTCACATCTCGGGTGACTGGCAGTGCTTCCCGGGGCCGTTACAGCGACCCACTTCTCTGTCCGTGTGCCACTTTCCTCTGTTTACCGTCACCATCGGCGTAGCTCTTCTATAGATAGCAGCATGGCCATTTCTTCCTCTCCTCAGAGACCAGCTCGCTCACAATGAACTGTGGCCTCAAGCTTTTTCCTGGATTTTTTTCTAGCAGTGGACTCGGTCTGCCAGTCAGAAGCAGTTTCATCTTCTTAATGGTGCTATAGAACTCAGTTTTCCCTGGTGGTTGGCCTCCAGGCTTGCAGAGCGTGCAGTATTTCATGGCTTGATGAACTGGATGTCTTACTGTGATGTTAAAACTTAAACTTCGCTGTGACTCTATTATTGAAGGTAGAGCGAGGATGGGGCATTAGACTGGACAATGATGTGACGATCAAACCACCCGGAGGAAACAACAACACCAACTTCAAAAGCAGCTGGATGCACAGCTTCATGGAAGCAGAAGCCAACTTAAAAAATAACGACATTTGACTGTACCAACCTCCGGACAGGATGCATGAAAAATGCTGTCCACCAATGCTCTCTAATCAGTTATTACAATTAATCTATAGCAGGAACAAAATTATAAATCCATCTTCATCTATCATCTGCTTATGTTGAGCAGGGTCATGGTGCACCAGAGTTTAGACTGGAATTATTGGGTTCAAGGATATGAAACTGTTCCTGGATGGAAAGCCAGTTCATTGCAGGATGGTCCCACAGACACCATCGGCAGCTTAGAGAGACCAGCTAACCTGAAACGCATGTCTTTGGACTGTGGGAGGAAAGCAGAGCACCCAGAGGAAACTCACCAAGACATGGGGAGAACATGCAAGCGCCACCAAATGAGCTGGATTGAAACCCACCCTGACCAGCCCAGGCACTGTGAAGCCACAGAGAAACTGCTGTCCTCGATATTAAGAATGAAAAAACTTCTCAGTTACTCACCTTTGTTGCTCTTCGCTTTGGTCTGACCCTGGAATGGTGAGGCACTCATCGTGCCCATGAAATAGACGCATCACATGACCACCCAGCAAATACCCTACCAGAGTGAAGACCAGATGAGGAACAAGATGAAAAATGAGGTTAAGAATGACTAAAATACAGTTCTTTGTGAGTTCAAGGAAACATGTCAAGATCATGTGAGAAGTCAATGTGAAGGGGATGCCAAGTTTTAATTTAAAAATTATCCCACAAATTTAATTAAACACATTAGAAAATACCTTCCAGGGATCTGACTAGGCCCACTTTTGCATTATAAGCATGTATATGGTTATTTTATTAAATCTTGAGATCAAAGCTGAGCTAGAAATTGAAGATCCTTTTGATGCTGTGTGGGAACAATGAACAACGGTCTTGCCTTCTTCAACGCTGCTCCCAGAGCAAGTAGGGTGGACGTTCCACAATGTCTGCATGAAGGAGGCATCCACCTGGATGCTGCCATTGGAGATGGACAGGTGCTGGAGGATGAACAGCACAGTTACATACAAGAGAGAAGAACTGAAATGTACCCACAACTCTACCCATAAGTTACCCTCTTCTCAAGGTTGAAGTTAATGAGAAGCAATCAATTCTAGTCTATTAGCATCCTTAATGTAACCTACTTTTCTTAATAAAACAGATAAATGTAAGCTGGCAGAGCCACTATATGGTGTGGGGTTTCACTAGATAGATGACTCCTGGTCCTTATACTGTGACACCCAACTGCCTTCAATGACATAATATAAGGCAGCTACATTAAGCAATGCTTAAAAAACAGTGTTAGTGATTCTTGGATGTTAAGTAGGACCATCATCCTGTAAAGCAACACAGTAAATCATCAAAGTAGAAAACATAAGCGCCTGTACTCCCCTTACTTGGTATGCTGGCATGCATATTGATCAGTATCAACAATAATTTGTTACTAAATTTTGAATTTCTGCAGTGAATAAAAGACACTTGAAGATATTGCTGAAGATAACATATTTAATAAACGGGACAAAAATTTCAATCAAATGCCACTGAAGCAGCGAAATGTGGCTACGGGGGCTGTTTGTAAAACGGCCGTGTACAATAGCACCCATTTGCTGAGAAAGCAGCTCAGCCAGAGAACCTGGTCATTCAGGTTGTTCCTCATAATAATGTAGACAGTGGACAGAAAGGCTGGCAGAAGCACACAATTTACTCACAATAGCAAGTTTGTTTGTGGAAAGTCTGGTAAGTATTTTGACACTATATTCACGGTTCTTAGTTTACTTTTTATCATTTTATTTGTCTTTTTTCTTTTCTAGTGTTTGGTTACCCACTATATTATCCTGCTCTGTTATCCCAGTTAGTTAATCACACCCATAGTATACAGAAAAGTAAAATGCGTTTTTTTTTACACAACTGTAATTCTACAAGGTCGCAAGGAGTGAGGAGCTGTCAGGAAGCCATAAAGTAATTTTAATCTACCTATTGTCAATAACAGCTTGTTGAATCCAGGGTCACGGTAGTTTAAAGTCTATTCTGGAAACACAAGACACAAAGCAAACACAGCCAGGATGAGACATCAGTCCATCAAGAATAGAATAACTATCAAATGAAAAATGACAAACCTCTCAAGTTGCTAGTACAAAATTCAGGTCTAATTTTTTGCAATCTAATTTCCATTGATGCGCTGTCACTTTGTGACTGTATTCTCCATTCTGCCATGCCTCACATGTAGGTCTCATCTGTCCTCCTTCTCACCATTACTGGTACCAAAATGTGTCATTCGGCAAACAACAGCTTTCGGAACTGCTCTACAAGTCCATTGCGAAAGTCTGTTAATAAAAGGGCAATTTTCTCCCCAACATTTCTTCCATGTCTTCTGTTTCAGCAATTTGTTTTTGCATAAAAGTAGTTAGCCAAAGTGCTTCCTACCAGCTGCTCGCGGTCCTGGAGCGCTGCTGTGCGGAATCATTTCTGTTTCAGTTCATTTTAATTGTCCTTGATCGAGCCGTTTGTTGAGCGAACTGCATGATTAAGATGTGTTAAGTCAAAAGTATGCAATACAGTGTCCGCGATAACCAAAACGCATTAAATGTAGGGTGCCGAAATGAAAAACGGGCAAAAACCAAGGGGCAATTTCTTTGTAACAAAATGTGTTCCGCTGATTTATTTAATCATGTGCAATGTAAAACAGAATAAATTTGTATTGAAACAAATAACGATGGGTTAAATATTCAATGTAACGATGAATTTATAAAAACCATGCTTTGCACTGCATGTCATACTAAAATATTTACCCGTGTTTTAAAAATTTCAGGTGTTTCTTCACCACTACATGAACTGGGAGTGTTAGATAAAGTCTTCAATTTATCTTCCAAATGAAGATTAATTAATTAATTACAATTCCATTCCAACCACAGTCAGCTGATATGTTGGACCACGAGACCAGTCCCAAAATTCACGTTTTACCACTACATTAGGACACCCCATGTTAAGAAGAACTGACTATTTAACCTGATGATGTTCATAAAGAGATCGGGCAGTTTTTTGGTCCCTGCATCATGGTGAACTCATTGTTTTTCCGTTTCTCATGTTCTCATGATGTTCATTACAACATGTGGTTAAATCCCACCAACTGATGAAATCATGACCCAGTGTGGTGTGGACCTTCTCTGGAGTATCTCTGTGTTTCCTTACCAGAGCAGGTCGTGTTCTCCAATTTACATTTTTGTCTAAATCCATACAATTTTACCTGTATTTAGTGTGAAAGGATGTAAATCTGCAACAAGAAGTGCCTGGCGCCCTTTGAGACCGAGCACTGAGCACTAAGTGGAGCGTGAGCACCAGCTTTTTCTCCCCTTTTCATCCAGCACTACCAGTGCCTGACAGGGGTTTGCACTCCAGCTCCTCTTCTAGAAACTTGCATGCTTTGTGTCGATGGAAGAGGCCAAGCAAGAGTGACAAGCAAATAGATTCCATTAACAGGATGCAGCTGTGCATGCACGGCAGAAGAAGGAGAAGGATCTACGCACCAGGTAGCGCTCTGAGGACACGCTAACAAGGATGAGGTCATCGCCAATGCGCACTTTCTCGCCCTCTGACCTCTGCTTTGAGGCAGGGTGGATTGTCCACCAGCAGGCCTCACCTGTACAGAAGGAAGACACACAATCCTCAAGCTGAAGCAGCAAGTTCACCTCCAGGTTCCTTGGTACTGGATCATGCACGAACATCTCCATGGAGAAACTCTACTACAATAAATACATTTGTCGTTTTACTAAGTTCTTTCTGTATCAATGCATGCGTGCTTGTACTCATTTATTTACTTAATTCATTATTTATACTTGTAAATATGTAATGATCCACACCTTATAATGTGTGTATCATATTTGTATATTTTATGCTACCAAAGTAAGTGCAAATGTATTGTATAGACTGATTGTGAAATCCACTTTGGTTTTTCTGAGTCATATTTTACTCTGGACAAAAATTTCCACTAAATGAAGAAATGTAAAAATAAATGTGCATCATGATGCCCATGAAAATACTGCGCATTGTGGCAATGACCAAAGCTTTATTCTAAAACATTACAAAAGGCACCCAGTCGTTTTGAAATATAGTAATTCAAAGAGCAGAGTTAAGCACTAGTCTTAAATTATTGTTTTGATAATGTCAATTTCATTGGAATATTTAGAAGAAAACAAACCATTTCAAGCTGTTTAAGGTCAGATCAAATGAAAAAGTGCTTTTTCAGTGCTAGTAACTCCAGCACCACTGAACTGGGGGCCCTGTGAGTTCCTCTACCTAAGGACATACTATTTGGGCAAAGCACATCTATTTTTGGTTGCCAAATAAATAAAAATAGCAAATACTCCATGAGTCAGTGTTAAAGGCCCTCAGGATCATCAGCCTATTGGGAAACGACACTGGCTGTGCTATTCACTTCATAAATGTCAGATGAGGCGAGGGTATGGCTGGTCAGTTTGGAAAAATACACTTTTGAAGCTTACATAGATTTTGGTTTAAAATATCAACCTGCGGTACAATCACATTTCCCTTTTAGCATCAGAGGAGGCACTGCATAACTAGGCATTACCTGTTGAATCTTCTTGAAGTCCCACATCAAAAGACAGCTTATCTGTCAAGGACCGTGACGTCTTCAAACAGGTTAGGTACTGCAAGGAACAAATGTGTAAAACATCCAAGTTGCCAAGCGCATCATTTCTTAGTATAACTGACTTTTTAAAAAACTGAATAGTTTGGAACAGCTGGATCGCTGCATCATCTGAGGGTGTTAAACCTGCACTTAGTCATTACATCTTCAAAGTGGAACTGCTCAGTCATTTCTGCTGTGATAAAATACAGGATATAGAATATCAAGGAGCTGGCAGTAAAATAACAGGGAGTAAAGGAAATTATATTATCCCTCCAAATGGGTGCTCATGGCTTTTACTTGTTCTCACCATTCCACTGAAGGAGTGCCGCAGGAGGATTGCATGACCGTACAGAAGAGTCCGGTGCCCCCCTCCTTGCGCTGCCTGAAGAAACATGTCCAAAGTTACACTGCTGCATGGTGGTGGACATCTCACAGCATATCCTTCACTCTGATCCCCATTCCAATACTGGTTACGCCATGATGGCTGCAGAGCCACACGCACCCTGAGAGGTCTCTGCGAACCCTGGCCTCCACCCACGTCACTCCCAGGTTCAAACCACTGGGCACATGCACAAAAATCTGTTAGGGGAGTGATCCTGTTCAGGCAGAATGGGAAAAATTTCTTCACAGTACCGTAGGAGAGGAAATGAGTTTGCAATCCTTGTTGCTTTTACAGGAGGATGAACAAAAACATCCGTTTCTGGTGCTCAAAACACTGAGATGTCTGCAAAATAAGGACTCCTCAGAAAGTCGCGCAGATAGCTGCTGCCATTGGAACATGCGTCTTCCTTCCTGACTGCAAGCTTTTGCGGTTACTTTGAACATATTTTTAAAAGCAAGAAAGTGGACTCACCTTCCGTATTAGCCTCTAGGTAGCATAAATGTAAGAGAAGAAAAAATTGTTTATTGTTACCTTTCAAATTTCCCACAGGAAATCAAAATCCTTTTTCAGATAAAATACATTTTACTATGTGGGTGAGGAAAAGTAGATTCAAATCAGGAGTTCATGTCATACTCAAGCATCTGTGGAACCTGACCAAAACTGATTCCGAATAGATGTGCTTCCTAATTACAGGTGGTAACACCATGGATGACCGCCTTCGACAGGACCATGAGTAGACAGGTCAAACCATGTTGGGTGACAGACCCGAGCAGCTCATCACCTGGTTTTACAAAGGTTCTGAAATACTAACATTTTATATCTTGAGTCTGTTCTTCAGATTAGAGAATAAAAACGAAGCCCCCAACAAAGCTCTTCTCTTTTCCACAGACAAACCCACTCCCATGGGTTTTTGACCAACAGGAAAGAAGAAGCAGAGTCTTGCCTCCAATTACTGATGGATGATCACAAACTGACATTAACAGAAAAGCAGTGATATTACACACTGTGGTAGCGCTCACCAGATCGGCCTACATCAAGACATGAAAGTAGACCTTGGGAGTATGACCTTGGGTCATCTACCAAAACCTGCCATGCATAGCCAATATAAATGGGAGAGGCTTTACTGTAGGCCTACTGCTGCAAATTATTGAAAAGGAACAAGCTGGGGGATCAAAGAAAATCAAAGCCCTACTGGAGGCAAGGTTTTGTGAAAATAAAATTACCATCACTAACTGAAATACCTAGCAACAAATGTCTAAAAGCAAACTGTTTGCCACCATACCGCCCTAGGTAGGTGGTATTTTATAGGGGAGATAAAGAGGATCCATCCTTTCATTCTTGCAGCTCCTTAGCCGCCACATGATGGGGTAATTAGCAATCTTCTTTAATTGTTTCATACACGAACCCCACGACCCATTAAGTTTAAGGAGGCGCATGGCTAACAGTATTCACAGCAAGTGGGCGCCCATCCCTTCCAACGTGTTGTTCCCAGGGAAAGAACTGGGTGATGAGCTATAACTAAAAACTGGAGGAAAGTGACAGAGAGTTCAGAATGGAGAATCGCATGTATGCCTCTGAAACTGTTTGTCTCTTGTGAAATGCACGTTTGCTTGCTCTGAGCTGTGCTTCACTTTGGAGAAGAGCATCTGGTAAATGAGCAATTCTGAGAAACTGTAAAAATGTGAAAAGGATGAAACAGAATCAGCGACAGCTGGTTTGAAAAAGGCTGACACAAGGTTAACTCATAAAGAAGGTTTTAAAAAAAGAGGACAAGAGAAATTTTGTCTTGAAGGTACGGATGGGTTAGGAAAACGTTATCCACCTCTGGGAGGGGATCGGTGTGTGTCCACCACAAACATTCTTTCTGAATTCCTAACTTCAAAGGGGGGAAAAAAGCATTGATTCTGGAACCAGGAGACATTCCAGAACATTTCCTCCTCCTTGGTACCCTTGAAATTTTGAAAGGTTAGGACTCAAAGGAGAAAGAAACACATCACATTGCACTAAAAGGAGGGGGGGTCCACCATTACACCGTCAGTCTCCAAAGAAGAGCAGCTGCTCAGTGTGTCAGCTTCCCTGAAGCTGAGTCTGCAGGTCTGTGAATGACCCCCCAGGGCATCCATCAGAGGAGTCAATGGGATAATCCGTAGGCAACTTACTGAAACAGCAGGCAAAGAACTCCACAAATTAACAAAGACATCGAACAAGGGCACCGACACACATGCGGCTTACCATCTGCGCCACATAGAGGGGTTAGTTGGAGCCTTACACCATCCCAACACCAACCCCAAGCACTTCCTTGCAGCTGGAGCCAAGTACTCCACGGTTCTGACCCAGGTGCTCCATACTGACATGAGCACTGGGACAGGCTTCAAGCACAGCGTGCCGCCCGTTTCACTTTAAAATGCTTAAATGTAACCAAAAAGGCAGTTTCACTCAATGAAGGCCCTTCACGTCGCTCATTCGTATTATTTGTGACCAAAGCACAAACTAAGTAAGTGGGTTTTGGGGACAATTAGCATGGATTGGGGACATAGGGCAGGAGGATGGGGGGTGCAATAATGACAGGTACATTCATCTTGAAATTCCAGTGTGGAGACGCAAGTGCGGCTGGCTCACTCGTTCACTTCAAGAGTGGCCGTTCAAAACTATTTCATTAATTTAAGAGCCAATTTCTCCACTTCCTAAATGTCACTATGTAGGCTTTTGGATCTGCAAATTATGCAAAGCTCAACTACAATGGGAAAATAAAATCTAGAGCTATTTTTAGGATCCCTGTGTGCATGAAGCTTGTTTCTAATTCTATGACTCATGCAATAACATGAAGATGTTCTAAAGTTCTTCAATCCTCCCCAAAAAACAGGTCTTCAAGTGGAGTGCAAAAATGCTTCTTTTCACATCGAGGTTATGTTGTAGAATTTTTATTATCAATAATTTTGATTATTCTTTTCAGAATTCCACGAAAACAACAAAGAGGGAAAAGATCTGAGCATATTCCTCTATTTTACTACATTTTTTGGGCCATAAGGCTTTTGAACCCATCACAATCCTCACAAACCAGGGTCTACAATACCCTCTAACTGCTCCCCCTCGCTGTCACTGTCATTGTCCCCACAGTGCACCTTAAAGTTTTATTTTACTGTTTTATCTATCTATCTATCTATCTATTTACTTACTTATCTATTTGCTGTGTGTTCTTGTCTTCTTGGGTTTGGTTGTTTGTTTGTCTTACTCATGTTAAATTTTTTGGTATGTAACCACGCACAGTCTCCTGTCAAATCAGAGCACATTTCACTACATGGTATACTCGGTAACCATGTAAGTGACAAATAAATTCTTTTATCTTATCTTTATCTTTTCATCCTGCTTTATGGTCATGGACAACTCTTCAACATATAAAACCAGTTGAGCAAATAAATAAATATAAAGAAAAGCAAAAAATGTAGAAATGTAAAAACACAGACATAAATGACATAATGTATTACCATATATAGTTTTAAACAGTCATTCACTAATTTATACGCTGCCCATTACAGGGTGGCGCTACAAATATAATTTTTATATATTTTTAATAGTATAAATCTTACAAATTATATACTGTAAAATACAAATGCAACTCTGAAAGATTGAGCACAATCTGATGAGCAGACTACAATGTCTAATGGTAGACTTACTGTCAAGCAAAATTTGCTCAAGTATAGACAGATTAAGATTTGGGTTTTGTATGCATTGGTCGTGTTGCTAAATATTTTGATACACCGACTAAACTGCATTTCAGAATCCAGTCCACTTTACTCTCACTAAGAGCTTTGTTTATGCAAATCGAGCTTGTTACTTTTTCCCATAACAGACCTGTGCTGATTCGGCACATCTGCCGGATTTTGCTGCGCTCCAGCAGATTGAAAGCGCAGTAAACACTTTAAAGTGAAAGCGTGGAAACGTCTATGAAGTGGCGTTACAAAGGCCAGCATGCGCTTTACAGATGTTAGGTGTGCTGAATGAAGAGCAGACATACCCATCGGTCCAGGTCGCGTGGCTAACAATGGTGAAAGGAAAAAAAAAAATGGGGGGGGGGGGGACAAAATGGTATAGCACAAACAAATAAAACAGTTAACGCTTGGAATCAGCCAACAGGTAGCAAGCATGGAACAAACAGTGAACACATTTCAGCTGAACGACATGCCCTGGTGTTTGGTGGTGAACCGGTGTAGGATGCCAATGAATGCTGTGTACATGGATCATTCTGCAGCAAGACTGTTACGCCACAGTCCCTGCTATTTCAGCACTACATTAACCTTAACCGTCAGTACAGGTGTGTGTAGTCATCACAACAACATACATTAATAGAGGATTCTGAGGTGACAGCTCTCCTCCACACATTGGCCTAACAGACTCTACAAATTCAAAGCAAGCCCTGGCATTGCGGACAGATGTATTAAGCAGGGGTGTAACGTGTCGGTAGAGCAGAATATTACACATATCGACCACAAATCATTTTAAGGCAAATACATATTTGATATTTGACTGATAATGTCGTTGTTTTGCAGCTTTAGAATTGAAAATAAAAAAAGTGAAGCGCAGCAAAGCATGGTGGCACACTGACAGGTGAGCAGCCACGGCCCTGTAACCACTGATATCTTGTGTCCGTTCAGCTCTGAAAGAAACAGGTTAAGGTGTAGAGCTGTACTGTGGGGTAGAAAGTGCATGTGGGAGTCCGCTGCCACATTCTGGGCTGTCGGGATAAAATACGTCTATTAAGAAACACAAATAGAAATACATTGGAAGGTACATTTTAATACAAACTCCCCTGCTGATGCCTTCTAAGCTGCAAAGTGGGCAAGCAGACAAATCGTTACAAAGATGAGAAATATGACTGGTAGAAGGGGGTCGAAGAGCCCCAAAAAGCAGGGACACAAGTGACGTAGCAGTACTTACTCCTTCGCTGTTCTGTCCAGTCTTGGCCAGCATCTCCTGTAGGGCCCGCACTGAGAGCGACTGCTCCAGCACGAAGTTACAGATGCACAGGTCTGGTGGGACATACTATGGAAAACAAAAAGATCTTTCAACTCCTTGTCTAAGATGTATAACTATACACAGTCTCCACACACCATAAAAAGGTTATTTGTTCCTAAAAAGCCCTTTGCAAGGATAATTCATGAAATAATTACCATTATGAAAAAGACGGGTAAAAAAATGCAATTTGCTGGGTCGCAAAGTTAGCATCCATTCATATAAAATATTTTTAAAAAATCTCACAATTATTTCAACAGTTAACATTGGTTATTAAAAAGACAACACAACAATGCAGGTTCCACTCATTTATTGTTCTATAATATAGCACGGCTCTGCACTTGTTCAAGTTTTTCCTACTATTTCAAACTTTATAATTAAACAGAATAAAGGGGAAAAATGCAAATGAATTAACACTCACTGAACAGGTCAGCTTTTTTGATGGGTACAAATCGGGGCCACGGTTATGACAGGGGAAACCAGCAAACAAAGGGTAATGGCGGAGAACTTTGGAGCACAAGACTGTGTGCTGCATGAAATCTAACTTTGTTTTTCGTAAATGTCAATGTCATGTGAACCTAAGTAGGGCTATGAAATGAAATTGCTCATAAATGAGAACATTAGTTACCTGAAAGGGCATGTCTTGGGGTATGACTGTATAATACATGCAATTGTGAAAAATAATTCATCTGGGGATTTTATACTGATATCAGAACGGCTGGTGCAACCACACACATTCAAGCCCTTATAATACTGAAGAACACATTTCTGGTTCAGGATAATTACTTTTGTAGAAAAAAAACATGCACATCCTCTTACAATATTAGTTCCACATATTAAAGAAGAAAGGAAAGGAAATCATAATGACAAAGACAAAACTAGGAAAGACAAAAAAAACAACATATGACCCAAAGAAAGACAGCAAAAGAGTTACTGCTGCCCATAAACAAACACAACCTTACTGCAGAGCGCAGTTTCCCAGCAGTGAACTTAACTCAAAATCACTGCACACGACTGCGGGGTCGCCATTCATCAAGATGCTCTCTGGCTGTCGCAACCGTGCTGCTGGTGGGGGCTTTCGTATCCTGCCATGCCACAGAAAAACAACTGCAGCCACAAAATTCAACCCCTCATGTAGGTCAGCTCAGGTTTCCGATCCAAATTTTCACTCTTAAGTAAATAAGCAAGCAAGCAGTAACTAAAAAAATACTTAATTTATCCCTACGGCAAACTGTACAGAGTTACAGCACAGTAATGGTACATACAGGAATGTGTAAATTGATATCTGCAAAGAGAAGAAATAAAAGTAGTACTGAGAGTTCAACTGGACCAGTTATCTCCTCAAAAGGTTCCCCTGACACTAAAATGTCACTCTGCCAAAGTTTCCCAGCTGCAGTTCAGGTGGCATCATACTACGGCTCTGTGCAAGCGGTGATGACCATGGGTCACACCAACAGTAGTCAGCACAGCACCTAGTCTGGAGGTCTTTTCCCGAAGTGCAAAATGTTTGACTTTCTAAAACACGCTGTGCAAAAGCACATTCACTGGCAGTCCAGAGCACTGAAGTACTGGGACACCTCCTCAGGGCCAGTGATAAAACTCAGTTACCAAAGATACAGTAATAACAAGTGAAAACGGAGCTGTAGATGCTGCACTGCTACTTGCATTCATTGCAGCTCAGGTCCAATAGACAGAATGTGGTACGCAGTACAGTCGACATGCACAACAGAACGCCATCGCCACGCAATGACAAAAAGCACAGCAAAGACAAAGCCTCTTAAGAACAGAACCAATTTGTGGCCTTTCAGGCACAACAGCATCAGTGAGGTCGGTCACTGATGTTGGGCAAGAAGGCCAGGCTCACAGTAAGCGTTCCAGTTCATCCCAAAGGTATTCGGTGGGGTTCAGGTTAGGGCTCTGTGCAGCCGCTCAAGTTCTTCCACACCAACCTGGGCAAACCATGTGTTTATGGAGCTCGCTTTGTGCATGGGGGGCGCAGTCATACTAGAGGAGGAAAGGAGCTTCCCCAAACTGTGGCCACAAAGTTGGAAGCGCACGTTTGTCTAGAATTTGTTTGTATGCTGTGTGGGTGGAGCTGAAACAGCTCAGCTAAAACATTCGAAGGGGGGTCCACATACTTTTGGCCAAACAGCGTAGCTATGTTTATTGAAATTTCAAGTACTACAGATATAGACACCGAGTCACTAGATTTGCATGATTCAAGTCAACAGGACACCCCAATGTAGGTTCCATGCATACAGTATGTGTCATCAAGTCTCCTTAAATGCCATTTTTACAATTCATAAAACAAATGACTGATCAGGTCATAGTGCTGGCATGCATGTATGCATGCAACCTGTGAAAGTGAGAGCTTGGAAGCGATGTTAAATCACAGGTGTCAGCTGATGACATGCGCTATCAACATGGTGCTGGGACGATCATCAGGTAACGTTGATAAGCTCATGATGTTATTCTTCACAGCGTCCCTCACGTCAACATATCTTCTGAAGCCCCATTCCAAAAGCAAAGTGAGTAGAAATGGCTACAAAAGCTAAGAGTGCCGTGCTCAGCCTTTCGAGCATCCAAAGAAAGGAGAGAGGGTGAGACAGATGTCCCACAAGCTTCACTCATCACCAAAATTCAGAAACACAGCACTGTTGGCCCCACAGCAGGCCAGGATATCAATCAGCATGAGCAGAGCCTGAGCTCCGAAACACGCAGCATCCCACTTGCACCGGGGCCGGAGGAGCTTTGCGGGGTATGCAGAGCGCGTCTTTGCCGTAAAAATGAAGTCATACAAAAAGAAAGATAGAGGGTTACTTACTGGATATAAGAAGGATGTTTTAATTAAGGGTATAATCTTTAGCAGCCGAGCACTTCCTGTGTCTGAGTCTCTCCTTGGTAAACTGGATATAAAAATATTGCTTGAAAAGACGCTTATCAACAGATAGCCCTTTGGAAAATTTTATTTGAATGGGCATCTGTCCATCTATTATGGAAGCCTAATACTAGTTGTATTAATGTATTCATAGGGATCCTACTGCTCTGACAGCGTGGTTGAAACAAGCATTCCAGTCTAGGACAACGTGCAAAAGGGTAACTGCAACAGAAAGGAAAAAATAAAGCTGGTTTGCTGCACAGTCTAAGGTCAAAGAGGTCATCCGGTGTGAAATTGAGGCAAAGCAGGGGATAGGGACCTGCAGAAAGACAAACAATGCCGACCCAAGCAAAGTAAAGCACCCCCCCGTCAGCAGATGTACAGAAGGAAAGTAGTGAACTGGAACAGGCATTCTTAGCATACACATTGGGAAACTTCTGGACCCTCCTCATTCGCTCAGATCTCCTCAGATGCCTGCTGCACAGCTTTGTGCAAATGTCACATACACAAATCTGGCATATGGAATAAATTCAATGCCTTTCGCCCAGGCTAGGGTTTCCAGACCACGCAGTCAAAGATGGCTTTCCTTCAAAATTGAAGCACACAGCTTGAAAAGCATATTTGTCTATTCAGTACTAAAAAATCAAATTCAACCACCCTTTGTGGAAATACTGGTCTTTTCTCACAGCAGAGCAACAATAGTAGTAGTAGGAGGAGGAGGAAAGGGACAGGGGTCAAGAAATACATCTTAAGGATGCCCTTCCATCACCCCTTCAGACCACTGCCAATAACATTTTCATTCAACTGCTTCTCCAGCCATTTTATTCCCTCATTTATTGGTCTGTGATGAGGGAGCCTATTAATTTGACTTGGCTGTCAAGGGGTGAAGGCTTTGTCCTAATTAATCCATTAAATCAGCTCACTGGCCCTCATGCTGCCCATTCACATTTCAACAGGCAAAGCCTGTTTTCTGTTTCTTCACATCCTCCGGCATCGGACGGGTACCAGCCCATCCTCATATATCTTTCTCTCCCAGTGCAAAGGTCATCTTGTCTGCTTTGGGTATGGCTGTGGTTCTTATGTCAACTGGCACACACATTTCTTTTCATTAGGACATTCTTAGCCTCCCAAGTACCTGCATTTAACTGGACAGGTGGCCTTGGGCCGCCTGGAAACAGCAAGAAATAGAAGCAGGGCCTGAAGGTTGGTTTGGAAGTGGAAAGATTGGTGATACCCTCACAACAAGGTGCAGGGGTATAGGGGGAGGTGTCTATGGGCTATGAGCATCACACCTGAGAGATTACTTAATGACTAAAAATGATGAATAATTGCAGGGGGTTAGAACTATGTGGCAAGAGCCGGTAACACATTACTTGTTCCTAACAAGCTTTCCTTGGAGGCCACGAAAAAAAAGCCCAAAGCCAATGAAACAATCCATTAACTACTGGTAGTGAGCACATGACCAGAGGTAAGCCATACCCCAGAAACAGTCAGAATGTGCATACCTCCCATTGACACACTGTAGGTTACCTGCTGGTGCTCAGACTCTTACCCAATGCTCCTCAGCCCCCCAGCGAGATGTACAGGAGATGCCTTCCCACTGTCTTTACGGGATTGTGGGGGTCTTTGCAGCTGAGTATGGTACTGATCTGAATACCAACTTGGGAGGGTAAACTCAAAAGAAATAAACATTTCGTATTGTACATGTGGCATTTTTTTGTATGAGGTTCTCCTTGTTTTCATTGTAGGTTTCCACACATAGTAGTGATTTTCACTGCTACCAGACCCAAGGAGGAGGAGGAGAGATCACAGCTGTGAACAGCTGGAGACAGGTCCCCAAGCGCACACCCTTCAGAGGTAAACAAAAAAGGGATATAAACCTCTTCTAGCACGTCCTCCTCGTTGCCATGGAAACAAATTGACGTTTCCTACAATATCCGTTGGAAAACTTGGCAGTACCTGTATTGGTCAACAAAAACACAGTGTTTGTCCTAATTCCTCCCCGACTCCAGGTGAAATGTCAACCACTTCCTTTCCTCCCTTCCAGCTGCAGCTCCCTGGGGTACAATTTTCTTCCTACACTTCAGAGTTAATGCAGAAAAATTGGCAGCCAGAGAGGTCATAAATCACACGAGAACATGAACATTGCTTTCTTCCCGGTGCCATATGCCAAATGGGACCAGGTAACGTATTGGACTCCTATGTGTTTGGCGTGTATGGAAAATTTGAGCACCATTCCTTGATTTCCAGCAGTCTGTACCATGTACAAACACTGTTGTTTAGCCTGAAACAATAGTAATGGATTGTGATTAAAAGAAAAATCAATATGTAAAATCCAGTTAAACCCAGTTGTCAACAGTCTCTACTATAACCATAATGTAAGGTTAACGGAGGTGAAATAACTGGTGTCGTGATTTAGAAAATAACCATTCTGCCCCAATTTGTCCATTGTCAGCTGCATTCACAAATCATCAATGCAATACATAGAGGCCCTATACTATTTATTCATAAATTTAACAAAAAATATTATGTTTATATTAGTGGTGAAAATTGTATCTGCAGAAAAATATAAAATTTAAAACCAGAAACCACTGCAGTTTATAAATACTTGTCATGGAGCTCTGTGTACATAAAGCAGAACAGTTTAGGGACTTTATAAAAGGCAGAAGTACATATTAGAATGGGAGGAGGGCAAACAAGACAGGGTAATTATTTATTATTTATTAATTATTTAAGGAACAATGACAAGTGGAGTATGACTGAGATGCTCAGCAATTTCACAGATATGGAAGACAGGGTGGGCCATGCCTTTTTCTCCACCTCTCTTGCTTTTCATGGTTATTCTCAGAGGGACACTCATTCAGGAACTTGCATTCTGAGAGCTTTTCGTTGCCATGGCGCCCCGCATCGAGATTCCATACCCACTTGATGCACATGCAGCGAGGAAATGGCACTGTGAGGGCTCCATCTTAGCACAGAGTGCAACATTTTCTCCACTGTCGTTCATACAGTTCATTAGAAAGGATTCATTTTGGATTAAAGGTCTTAGGTGTTAGCCTGCTTTTGCATGGCAACATACAGCATACAAGTACGTGACACCTTAATGGCTTTTTGTGGGATTATTTCTCGTTCACATTTACATTATCTCAGTCAGAACCATGACTAGGAGCAGGCATTTCAGCTTAAGCGCATCCTTGCATACTCCAAACCATTGTGTAGTAATTTGGAGTGAATTTTGGTGCAACAAAAAATAGTTATATAGTCGTCAGAATAAGACAAGCAAGTTCAGCACACACAACAGAGCCTACCTTGGCTTCAGATGTGGGCTCCAGGTAGCAAAGTCGATTGCCAAGTCCCTCAGCAGCCAGGCAGAACTTGCGGTTCTCCTTCTGGATGCTGGCGACACACTGCAGCACCACTTCATCATCCTGTCAGGAGACAAGGCAGTGGATGAGTCACTGGGGGAAGGCCAGCACCCAGTTCATAGCGGTGCCGATGACATGCCTTACATATCTATAAGCAAAGGGGCAAAGCAGTAACACAAACACACACGAACATGCAAACTATGTATATGCCGTGACACAAACAGTAAATGCTCTATAGCTTTAGCCTATAACCTGTAGGGTCACTACCATTGTGCCGCTAAACAGCTGGATCTGGGTTGCTTATAGGTTTCATAATTCCACTTACTAATAGGTAAAGCTGGAAGCTACACTGTATGGCCAAAAGCACATGGAAATATCTTCCAGTTATTGAATTGAGCTGTTTCAGCTGCACCCATACAGCACATCAACACATTCTAGACAATTGTGCATGACTATGCCCCCCATGCACAAAGCAAGCTCCATAAACATATAGTTTGCACAGGTTGGTGTGGAAGAACTTGAACCATTAAATGCCTTTGGGATGAGCCGGAACGCTGACCACCAGGCCTTCTCGCCCGACCTTGCTGATGCTCTTCTGGCTGAATGGGTACAAATTCCCACAGCCATGCCTCAAAATCTGGTGGAAAGCCTTCCCTGAAGAGTGGAGGCTGCTGTTATAGTAGCAAAGGGGGGGGGGGGGACTCCACATTAATAGCCATGGGTTTGGAATGGGAGGTTCAACAGGCACATACAGGGTTGATGCTCAGGTGACCACATACCTTTGACCATACAGTGTCAGTGTATCAGCAAATGGTCTGGTCACTGGAAAAGTTTTGAATTGAAAGAAGTTGGCAATTTTGCAGAGCTGGCCAGTTTTCACGCTGGGGAGTTGACTGAAGTTGAGCTGAACATCAACGTGTCCTCTACTGTTTTATTACATCACACACTAAATGTTTCTAACCTAGTTTACACATAAGTTTTCCCTTGTATGATAATATCACATAATTCAAAAATAAGTATAATGATTTTCACACAAGGCCACCAAGGAATTAACCAGAATATCTTCTGGGCTTGCTATGCAGATAGCTTAAAAAGTGGCATGCAAGCGGTGCAGTAGATTTCAGGGCTCCACATGGAAAGGAAATACACCGCCAATATAACAAAGTGTGCAAGACTGCTTCCGTATGTAAAGAACGGCGATGTCACTCGAGGGGAGAAAAGACTGAATGAGCGAGTCGCCCCGGCCGCTGTCCCACAGGTGTTGCAGCTGTGCTCAGTCTTGTTCTCTATCAAGCTCATTAGACACAGATCTAATTGGGGGTTAATTCATTCATTGGCAAGGAGCAGCAACAACCTCATTTTTTCCCCCTTCACACAGAAATGTGTCACTAACAACACAACAACTAAGGAGCACAGTTGTGTACAGATACTCAGTATTCAATGCAGATATGTAGACATTCTAGTACACTGTAGCTGGACGACATAAAATTTATTAGCAGATAAGTTCAGAAACAGATTTTACAGAAAATAAAGGTATTATTATTATTATTATTATTATTATTATTATTATTAAGTGACAAAATACTTTGTCTAACATGCTTGAATAACCTGGCACCGACGTAAATGCAGTATTTGATTTTTAGGCAATCTAAAAATAGTATTGCGCGACACCATAATGTGGACTCGAATGTGCAAAGAACAAGGATTAATGCAGTTATTATTACTTGTCACCTACATGCATTTCTTTAAGACCTGTTTACCACGAAACAGGAGCAAAAATTCCTCAGGCTTTTAGTTAATGCAACATTTTTCTGCGAATCCTGAAAATGTAAATAATCCATTGCAGCAATTCACCATAATGTAATCGTTTGTTTATTGCTGTGTCTTGGTACTGTCCTGAAAGCTGTTTCTCTGTTTAAGATGCTGTAATAAATACTATGGGTACTGTGGGCTTGTTTGTGGGCTTGTCCAGATTTAGCACATAATAAATAATCTTGTGCAGCAATCCCTTGATCTACGAACAGAATGCGTTCCAGAAAAATTGTTTGCAGGCCAAAAGTTTGTAAATCGGAAACATAAACCCCATTACCTTCAATGGTAAAAATGTTTAAGGGTTCCCACGAGGTAGGAAATAAGGTTATGGGATCACAAGGTTTTCTTCTATCAACAGAAGCTTCTGACACAGCAGCCCCCAGTAAGCACAGCAACAAACTCAAACATGCTGGATGCCATCAGTATCACTCCTGCAACTCATCACTATGATTAAACAACTATTTACACACATTTTTCTTCCTAAACATAAAAATAGACATAGCACGACCCCCAAAGTGGTATTACCAGCTGTCCAAAACAGTTGTAATCGCTCCATTCCTCACACTCATCTGTACTTAAAACTCTTATTCACAACCAATGCAATAACTATTTACTTCTAGTAGAGCAACAGCAAGGCATGATGGGAGAGCCCCAGCTTGCAGTGAATTACTAGATTTCCCATAATTCTTGGGGTGGCGACACAGAGTGCTTTGAGATGGTGCACTGAGAAGTAAAGATACGCTGCTTTTATTCTCTAAATTTCTTCATTTTGATGTTTTATTGCCACGGCCTTCTGCACATTTGCCAAAGCAAAGGGAAAAAAATTAAAAATCTCGACAAGAGCACTCTCCAGAAACAGCAGCAGCAAACAGCTCATAAATCAATAAAAATAAGGAAAATTGTATTAATGTTATAATAATAGCAGAATCAATATTATTATTATTATTATTATTATTAAAATAATATTATTACTATTTTAATAATAATAATAATAATATTGATTAAAACATATACCTATAAATACAACAGAGGACTAAATAACTAGAAAATAATTAGTCTGAACTGCATAGCAGTGTGTGTGTGTGTGTGTGTGTGTGTGTGTGTGTGTGTGTGTTCATGCTTCTAAGTGAAATCACTTTGTATTTCGGGTAAAAGTACAAATATTACTCAGTAACACAAGGTGACAAGCTCCACGCAGGATGGTGAACCCTTCGCATCATCTGCTACTGCATACTGCATGTGTTGCTATAGTTATGCTTAAGTGTTTTGGTGCACTGTGCAAAGTGTCTTTGTTAACTATGGTTTAGTTATTTAGTGTGGGTTATTGTATTTGCACATTTGTAATATTTGCTTGCCAGCTCCAAATATGGCTTTTGTGCCCTCCATGTGTTTGAGTGCATTCAGGGTGAGAATTAGGGATGTGCATCTGTGCTGTGTTTTTTGGTGCATGAATAAAAGGTACACATGAGTACAAAACTGGAAAAACTGGCTGTGCAGTTTGTATATGAAATTTGAGGCAGTTGGATGCTTTTGTAGGGAAATGTTTGCAAAATTAAATGATGGGAATAAATAAGCTTTTGTAAATCAAGCCATGACTATACAGTAACCAATATAACTATTAAATCTCCCATAATTTCTCTTTATCATGAACAAAAAAAGAAGGAATGCAAGCAGTTGATTTTCCTCTCTTTTCACATCGATTTTAAAGGAACTTATTCCCCTGAAAAATGTCTAAATGTTTATGATCACAAAGATCAGTACCTCTGTATTCACTTTGAAGCATCAAAAGGGTTTATATAATAGCTGAGGAGCATACGGCTGATCCCAGTGCCAAACTACAACTGCTGAATTCAGATCACAGTGAAACTGGGCTCTCTGTGTCACATTACAACATCTCTAATGAAGGCGAGATTGGAGAGGAAAATAAATTCTGTTTTCTAATGAATTTTTACAAGCCAAGAACAGAAAAAACAATCACACTGGGAAGCCATATAAAACTGATGCCGTGTAAGCGATAAACTTAGAGAAGCAACGACAGCAAAAGCTCACCCAAAAACGCATTGTTTACAACCATAAACATTTTACTACAGCTAACATTCCTTTATTATACTTCTGAAATTAGCATTTCCTAGCGCTCACTGGTGCAATCTGTGCACAGTTACACAAACCAGATTTTTAAAAACAATATCAGCAGCCTTTATGAAACAAGCACTGCAGATCTGATCAGATATGAGCATTGGATGTTTGTACACTCTGTGCGCAGAGATAATAAAACCAACGCTTTGTGCCAGAACTCCATTAGGCAATGAATTTAAAGCAAGCCCCTTAATTTGGATGTCATGTGTGATCAAGGTAAACTCTTCCAAGAATTCAGGAGTGCTGTTTCTGCACAACAGCCGCATCGCTCGTGGAAATCGTGGCATCTGGTTTTACGAAGGCTTCCCGAGACCAGTAATCCTCAAGTTGCCTCTTAATAGCTACGCTTCAAATATTGTGCATACATATGTTAGGGATTGACACAAATCTATCGCACTGGTCTCGCCTCCCTTATTGAGCAGGCGGTGTGTGTTGTTATCCCTGCACAAGGGCGCCGTCCATTATCACCGCAGTGTTTGTGTGCGCTGTGCTCCTGCACACAGCCAGATGCATGCAGTGTTTGCCCTTTGGTGATACGCTCATTACAAAGAGCTTCAATTTGCACTTGCGAGTGTAAAATCTGTGTACAAGCATTTTACAAACTGTGTCAGTCGAAAAGCCTGATGATGGCATTGATTTATGGAGGAGATGGAGGGGGCTGATGAGGTGGGGTGGGGTGGGTGGTGGTTGCTGGTAGTTAATATTATTCCTCAGCCAGAGGACCCAATGTGCTGATCGTGCTCTTCAATGGGAGAAGCTGCTTCTACCACACAGTGGCAAACTGCATTATTAAATCAGCATGGATTCTGCTAAAACAGAAGCGTGGAGGTTTGCAACGGTGCAGAGCAATCTTCTGGAATTAGACCTCTTCCCGCACAATCGCGACACGCTGCACACCAATTCAAACCCTTAGGAAGCTTAGGGCACCCAGAGGAGTTGGCCACAATTGACTTTTGAGAAAAGCAGAGTGATATTGGTCGCTCATTACCGTGATCTTCTCCCCATCAGGCAGATTTATGCAGATGGCTCATATCACTTCCATGTTTACGATTCTCTATTAAACTGTACATTCTAGGCCAGTATAAAAAACTGAATGTGAAGCACATCAGAACCAAAACATAATACCACCTGATACAAGAATGCATTACAATATCACAATTTGACCTGGTTTTATTCCCATCGATCAATTCAAAAACCATCTCCTGCCCAGGTGGACCCCATTACGCTTCCCATGGATCATACTGCCACTAACTTGGCTGATCCACCAAACAGGACAAAATTATCAGAACACATGATTGCCATGGTTCTTCTGGAGCTCCTTTCTTGAGCCAACATTAGTAAAAATATAATAAAACACAGTACATAAATAGACCTTTGTCTGCATCCAGCTATTGCAGCTCCTCTTTCACAAAGCTTCATGACGGAACCAAAGCTGGGATGGAATAGACCAAAATTTGCAATTCACTCAGTATAACCTGTTCAACATGCACAAAACAAAAATTGGATTCATGCCTGAGCGCTATGTCTTCAAGTATGAATGAATTAATGTTTCGCAGTTAAGCTGGAGTGGCAAAAAGATGATGCAAAGCTAACACCATTGCACCACCACCTCTGGTGTACTGCATGGTGAGTGAGAACAAGGCGGCAGACACATTCATGCATTAGCCTAACTGTATCTCCACAGACACTAGACCCCCGAGGGCACCACCCAATCCCAACCCCAACCCCCCAGAGGGTCTCCCTAACCCAAACATTGCATTCTGACACTCAAGCCACTTCTCACCGCCACATCAGCTGGTGGCTGCGGCAAAAATCACATTAACACCTAGATGACAACACCATTTGAGGAAAAGGCAACCCCCCACTGTGGCTGTAGTTTCTTTTCTGTCTGTGTCTTTATCCCAGAAAGATCTGGAAGGGACACCCTGAAAAGGCTGCTGAAAGGTGAAGTGCAGCTTAACCAGTGCCAAAGCACCTAGCTCCTCTACCCCCAGCCAGTCCCCCCAGATACTTCCTCAGTGCGCAATTGCTTAGGATGTGGATATAGGCAAGGGGGGATGTGCAGCAGAGGATGTGAGAGGCAGCTGCCTTACTGCACTACAGCTTCTGTAGGAAGAGTGAGGAGTGCCCCCTGCTGGGAGGGGTGGCGAAGGCTTGAGCTTAGTTCAGCATGACTCCCAGAAGAAGCGGGTCTCTGCTGTGACTACCTGAGCTCCCTAGTCACCAACTATAACCACAGGTGTCAACATTATGGGATTTGTGGTCTCCCATTAAGTCCAATACCCTGTGGGTGGAACTCAGATTTGGGCTTTCAAAGCTGTAGTTCAAAGGCAAGACAGATTTGGAGTAGCATGGTACCGTATCAGTACTCAGTGTTGAGCAGGTCTTCATGTCTAACATCATGGAGCCAAATTTCTTCCACTGAAATTCAATCCAAATCATATCAATGTGGAAAGAAATAACAAATTGATTTTTTACCAATTGATTTTGCTAAAATCGGAAAAAAAATGTCTTCAATTGCAGTTACTTCCATGTTCACTCAATCTCTATTGGTAACTACTTGTCCTTGCAGGACTGTAGTGGTCTACAACCCATCCTGAAAGCCTAGTATACATCACAGTATAATATGACCTTTTGACATAGTGTTAGCTTAGTATAGGATGAAGATAAATCTGATGATGTGAACATTTGACTGAAACCAAGAAGTTACCACCAACTCTCCACTCTCACTAAATACTGATCTTAATGTTTAGAAGACACAAGAAAAACGATGGCTGCAACCTCTATATGAGGTGAAACCTGAGTCGAGTGACTGCCTCCCTAAACATTTTGGAGCAAAGTGCTTGGCTTCCATTTGCTGTCCCTACAATTTCTTGTCCTGCTAAGGTGTGCCGTTGTCCTCTCAAACACATAGTCTCTACCAGTTCATGTGTGTTTACCTGCTCGAACCTCTTTTACACATTCTTTCGCTATTCCCTTCCCTGCCCCACACAATTTTTCTAATTGAGAAAAAAAGAGAAACCATCACAGCTGTGGATCCTGGTGGACTTCTCCGTATTTAAGCTTGGGGCGGCCTGCTCTGTGCTGATTTGACTGAGTGCCAAGGAATCTGGTGAATCTGCAGCAAAGTGATCTGGGGGGAGTGCAGAAGAACCATCTGCTAGAGAGCTATAGAGCCGCATCACAACCTATCTATAGAGCCAGGGGAATGGAGAGGGTGTGCTCATCCATCCACAGCAGCCTTCCCATGAGTGGCAACCTGAGCCAGCCCCCACCCGTCCCACCATGGCAGCTATGACACTGCCATCATCACTCAGATCAGATACAGCAAGGTTCCAACTGCTCTCCCATGGACCACCCTCTGCACGGATGCCCGGTAGCATTGTAGAAAGCAAACCCTTCCTTGGTCAACGACAAGGAAATTAACGTATGTTGAAAAGCAGGTGTGCTGGTGCACCTGCCTCTCATGGTGTGACAACCCGAGGAGTCCTCCTACCATAACCTTCAAGCCCCACCCATACAGATCTTCCAACTTGAGCCCCTAAAGGACAAGAGCAGGTGTCCATGCAGCCCATGCATTCATCAGGAGTAACCGGAGATGCTCCCTATGGAACCAGCACTACTGCTGATATGCACTCAAAGAAGAGACCTAAAAACCTCTCGCCATTCCCATATACATGCAGCAGTATTGCAAGAACCCATCTGCATAGGGTCTGTATTTTGGCCATTCATAAAAAAGGGTCAGAACCACCAAACAGAGGGCTTTGCAATAGCCACACTATTTCAGTCCGTGTTTACACCTACGTGTTGGATGTGTCAGCTGGGGCTTTGGGACACTACCGGATTCCTTGTAAATGTCAGGCGAGGTGAGAAGTGTTGTTTTCAAAGGGGCACTCAAGGGGTGAAGGAGAATCTCCTCAAAGAGCACAGGCTGAAGATGAGCAGCCAGCATATATACCCTGTTCAAAAACAAACTAAATATAATAAACAAATATGCCAAAATCTGAAAGGTATCCTTAAGAGTTGCAGTGGGAGCCGTCTACACTGGAGAGCTTGCAGCAGAACCGGAAACTGCCAGCGAAAACCCGCGGCTCCCACTCCTGCAGCCCGCAGTCAGGTAGCATCCCCCGCAAATCCTCTCAATGTACACAGTGTGAGTCAGTCGAGAGAGCGGATTGTGTCCGTGCCTCACGGTTGCCATGGAGAAGGTTTTTGTGTTCGCGAGGTCGGCTGGGCTGCGGAATCAGCCTTTGCCGAAGATGCTGCCCACCGCCCCCTGAGAAACAGGATAAATTTATCTTCTGACTTGACATCCAATAAGCATTTCAGCTTGCCTTAAGCAGGTTGCTAACAGCAATGAATACGACAGCTTTATGATGTGTTGTGGGCCATACATGCTTGTGGCCAGACTAAGCTCAAGTGAGCCAGCATCATCTCTGGAACGTACTTGGACCTTCTGCAAGCCACCATTGTATTAATACTCTGTCCTGACCCTGAACTGAGGTGGGGAAAGTAGTTACCTGGATTGAGCAGGGTTGGAGTTAAACCAATGTGCAGTTCTGCATTAAATTAAAAAAAATGGAGACCTCCTTCCACAGTACAACATATGCCTGATGACCAAGACTTGCCAACCTCATCACTTACCCTCTGTCAGTCTTTCTTTAATACACACATTTATACTCATCAATAAGATCACAAATGTTCTCCTATCACAGAATAATACACTCAGCCTTTGGATAATAGCATCCTATACTATAAAAAGAAACTGCTACAAGGGCTTTCATGAAAATATATACCCTTTTTTCATACAACAGGCTTTGCAGGCAGTGCATTATCTGGTCATTTTACTTCTCCAATGGGTATTTTATTCTCTACAAAGCTGGATGTCTCAAATCCAAAGTTTTTCTCTGTCATTTCAGTCTGGCCATTTTCCTTCAGTCTATAACTGAATCAACTGTATACATACTTCCCAATACATGGACAGTCACAACCACAGAAAAAGATGAATATAAATAACAGCAAAAAGGGTATATTCAGCACCTGTTAATGCTATTAATTCATTTGACTGAGGACAACAACTTACAACGTTAAGCTACTTTATAGATTATTTTTACTGGGTAAGTGCTTGGCACAAAAGTACTATTACAGGAGTGGGGGGATTAGAGAACAGGACATTAAAAGCCTTACAGAAATAAATGAAACTTTTGTCTCAGTTATTTAAAAGTATACAAGCAGCTTTTACAGTGTGGCTACCCTTGCACCCACATAAATATATCCATCATTTCATTGTTAACTGAACATCATCTAGCATCAACCAAGTATCATTACACAGAGCTTCTACCAGCACAGCGGTGGTCTGCTTTGTAGCATGAAAGACACAGACAACAATCTTTTGTATTTTATTTTCTAATGTCAAAATCACCCATAAGCCAAAATCTCAAAAATCTCCATCCAGGGTGTATCCTGTCTGACACCCTATACTTTCTGGTTTAACTCCAGTTCACTGAAGTTCTGTTCTGGACATGTGGTTATTGATAATAAATGAAAATAAATAAAAATATATTAAACTCCAAGCTAGGAATAATCATTTCTGATACAAAAAAATTCATTTAACGGGGTGATTTCATGAACCTGTTATGTGAGGAACAGTTCTAACTCATCTTGCCACCAGCCATACATTAGGCCATTTGTCTTTGAGCTGTTCAATTTCTGATATCTGAAAGCCTTGCTTGGCCACAACTAAAATTTCCCATGTTGCCTTATTTTCATTTCCATCTTGAACTGCAACTTGTGACAGCCTCAGGAATGCAGACTCTCTCTGACAAAGACACGGGAAGGAGTGCGATGCACAAAGGGGAATGAGAAGCAGACTGCGCTCATTTTTATACAAAACCTTTTGCAGGTGCACCTAGTGTACCAAAGTGCTACTAAATGTCATATTAACATTTCTGATATCAAATATAGGAAAGAAGGGGGAAGCAGGTGGTGTAGTGGTTAGCTCTTCTGCACCTGAAGGACTTAGGTTCAAACATCTACTGTTGTTGTACCCTTACGCAAGATACCTACCCTGAACTGCTCCAATAAAAATTACAGTTAAGTGTATGGGTAAAATATTGTAAGTAGCTTTAGACTAAAGCAACAGCTAAGTAAATAAATGAAAGTGTATTTGTGCCCAATGGCGGAGATGGCATTTGTTGGGATATTGGCGGGTCTTTCCCTGTACCCTTCCAGCCATGTGAGATCCACGGTCGCCAAGACAGGCTCTCCCCACTGCACCAATAAAAGGTCCCGACTGTCTGCAACGGCCCATTAAACACTCCGGCACTCGGGCATGCGCACAACAACCACCCACTGTTTTACAGACTGTCCTCAGGCCACACAGAGGCCTGTTCCATCCTGCAGCTCACAATCCACGGAACTAACAAGAATGTGGCTCACATGACACATGGCTGAAACCACTGTGTATTCATAACAGTCACACTGCCATTTCAGACATCCTGTGATCATCTGTTATCAAACTGCAACCTACAGTCAAATTAAGTAAACACGATCCTCGATTTAGAAATCTAACTTGTTTCTGGAAATCTGTTGTTCCATAATTCGTAAATCAAAATGAAAAACATCATTATTTCATATGGGGAAGTTCTAACCCATTCCAAGTAGGGTCCCAAGAAAACCAAGAAACTAGCCAGAAACCCAAATAATGTAAGAAATATTATTTCCATTTCATTAGAGAATGCAATTATTAAAATTTGGGAACAGCAAAAACAATTACAAATACAAAACAAAATACTAAAAGTTACAAATACTGCAATAAACTACTGTGAATGCATGTGCTGTATACAGTTTATCTGCAAAAGTATGGTGAAAGGAAATACAAGAAAAAATACCACAAATATAAAACATCTTTCTAAACATTTTTCTTTTTATTTCTATTTTAAGGTACTGTGAACATGATAGACAATCAGGTTAACTAGTTATCTAGTTAACAAAATAGTGGCAAGAAGGCGACTAGTCCGATTAGTTTAGTTATCCACAACTTTGTGAGAACCCACAAACAAATATGACATCCAATCCCACAACTGAGAGGTTCTCATTTAAAACAGACCACTGAATTTTTTAAAACTACATCTAAAATTTGTATCATGGGCGAATAGAAACAGGATTACGCATTGAGCCAACCTATCAGCCACACTCCCTTGCTTACCAACATCTGCAGAATTATCAGGCTATAAATAATGCCTTTCATTTATGTAAATATTACAACATTCTGTATTTTTGGCTTTAGCACAGAAACTGACTGGCCATTACCAGAGTCACACTTGTCATCACACTCCGCACTGACAAGCTGAGAAGGCTTTGCTGTGGCATGACGTCTAAGCTTGCTGAGCACAATGAAATACAGAGATTGCACCACTGTGTGCACACGAACTTCCAAAAGGCCATGAATGCTTAACAAGATTAAAAATTCTTGCTTTTGGATGAAGTGTCCATTGTCAGGAGGCATCAGAGCCTCACCACACCTTCAGCTAGGTCCATTTTAAAATAAAATAAAATTGTGTTTTGCCCAAAGGTGCTTCTCCCAACATCAGAAGCTTGGGCCAGGAGAACACTGGGTTTCGAAGGGAGTGTGAGCTCACCATTATGTTTTAACATGCAAAACAGCGTTCCCAAAGTGACCCTTGACTTTGACTGTTAGAAGCCTGCTCACAGGGATGTCTTGCATGGTTCCATTGACAACTGTTTGTCAACTGGCCACTTCACTGGGGCACCCGTCCATCTGAACTTCTACCAATCTGTCATCTCCCCTCCAATGTACATGCACGCCTACACACACACAAACACACACACACATACACACACAAAGTGGTATCATAAAGGACATGAAGCAGTTGCTATCAGAAAGGGGAATTCTCATCATTAAAAACAAGGTTTTAAATCTGTCTGATCATTTTCATTGTGGGCCATGTAGAAATGTTCTGATACCTGTTCTATATACAAAGACTGTAAAATAAAGTAAAATATTGAGAAATTTGATACAACAACCAAAATCTTAATAAACAAACCAAGTCACATCACTAACAGGACCAATGTGTTGCTGCTGCTCCTGGCATTTCTGGAGCTGGGACTCCCAGTGGTTTATTTTATATCTTTTCCTTGGTCCTGAAAATGTAATGTTTTTGTTTTCCTCTCCTCAGCTTCCAATTTGTCCAACTTGGCTATATCAGTGTTTCTCTATCTATCGTACTTATCTTATTATAGGCATGTATTGTTCAGGACTCTGCATCACACTGCTATGACGAACTTTATAAAAATGGACTGAAATTGAATTTTCTTTATATTGTTTTCTCACTGGAAAGCAACCAAATTTGTCAAAAGTGAAGGGAAGCAGCCCCAATAACTTGCTGTTTTGGCTGATTGCTTCATATTGTAGGCTTATTCTTTCCCTTCACGTGGTATCCACTGACATTTTGATTACAATTTACAAGGATATTTGGAATGAAGACACTTACTTACTTTTGCCTCTCCGGTATGTTTAAAAATTGAACAGGTGCAAATCTCTAGTACAGATAAAATGTAAAATGCACCTGTCCTCTGAACAGCCAAGCACAAAAATTAATATTGTGCCCTGGGGAGATACTGATGGGCGGTAGCAAACATCAGTACTGAGAGGAAAACACTCTCATGGAAACAGGTGCTCTGCAAAGCTCTCTGCATTTGCATCCTGTCAGCTTCCCCGTCATCCCCGAGCAGCTCTACCTTTGGACACTACTATATTGTTGGGTACTGGAATGGTCAGACCCTTCCCAGCTTCCTCCTTGATCAGCTACACCCGGGTTTGCTGCACCAGACCCATCACCCGCAAAGTCGGCTGGAGTCTGCTTCCTGACTGTAAGACTTATGCAGTCGGGTAGCAGATGCTACGTTTAAATCAGGCCGTGGCATTAAAAAGTTGCAGAAAGAGAAAGTGGTGGAGTTCGGCAAAGGCCAAAGGTGCAGAACCCGTGTCCATCAGGGCTCATCAGCGTCAGGGTGTTACATTACTGCTGTTCGAGCTCAGCATTTCCTTGGACCGCTTACACTTGCTGCTGCGGCAGAATAATACATTGTTTTATTACACAGATCATTGGCTCTGCCACAATAAGGCCTAATAAAAACAGATCTCACACGGCCATGCTGATGGAAGCAGGGAGATGCGGAGGCTCTCAAAGTGGCATGAATCTTTTATGAGAAGAGAAACGGTAATCGTGCCAATGCCAGACATTTACTCACTACACGTGTCACTGGGGTTAGCGGATCCTGGCGGCAATTAGGCCCAAAACACACTAAACGTCTCTCCTGTAGCCGATCAAAATCCACTTTTAGGACAGAGGATAACTGAAAAGGGCTGCATGCTTCAGTCACGTTGCCACCACATGTGAGGATAACAGCATCCCATGTGTGCCTGACGCAACCTGTGAGGCAACTGCTCCCGAAAGAGATGTGGATCACAATTAATGGTGAAGGCACTCTGTGAGATTCTTAAAAAAAGGCAAAATAAAAGTTAAACCAACTTATTATGGACACAAGGTGTTTGGGAGTTTTTAGTTATGGCATTGCTGAAGAAATGAGCTCCACAGAAAAGACAAGAGAGAAAACATGGCGACACTTGCTAACAAACACCCTTTTGTCAGTGTTTCTGTGGAAACTGGAGGCCTATATCTTCAATAATGACTGGGGTTTCTGTTTGACAAAAACAAAAAATGTGGCATTTATCTGCCGCATTTCCATGCAGTGAAAGAAACCACAAAATATGGTTTCGTTTTTTTCTTGCTTCTATAAAAATCCAACACCGCAGTGGCTCAGGAGGTTTAAACCTATGAAGCAGAAAGCTGACCTAAACAGCTTACTGTGGCCTAAGGGAGTCGTCCATTAAGTGGACCTAGGAATTCTGCTGTGGGAGAACGGAGGTGAAAAACAGTGGCAAAAGCATCACTGGTACAGTGGCGGCAGGAACCAACCACCCCTTGCCGTGCATCAGGATACCACCTGAAAAAACTGACAGATTGTCCCATCACATTCAAACTGGGGCACACGTCACCCCTGCCCCTGGCAATTTACACCGCATTTCCTCCATGATCTCGCCGACAGCTCATCGGCGACCAGCGACTGTAAAGCACCTACTCGTAATGAGAAAAGTGACAGGTGATACGCTTTTAATGACCCTGCATATGGAGCCCAGTCTTGCTTTTTCACTTCCAAAGTAATAACATTTCAACAAGTAAAACGTGCACGTATCCATTATCGTCAACTGCTAAATCCCAAACAGCAATAAAGACTGCACAGGTCTTTTCCGATGAGCTCCTCATAATCCTTGAGACCATCAGAAAGCTTTTCAACTTCTAGCGTCAACAGAATAAAAAAAAAAAAAAAAGAACTTGGCTAATGCAAATTTAAAAATGTTGTCGCCTATTGTTTTTTTTCACCTGGACATTATAAGTTAGCAAGCAGTTAAAATCTTAAAGTGGAAAGGACCTGAATTTGAATCCAACTCTTGATCAAGGTATTAACCCTAAATCGATACACTAAGAATACCAGACTGCATAAATAAGTAAATCACTCTAAAAGGTGATTATTTAATGGTGAAACTGGCCAAAGGCTTTAGCTGAATAAATAAATGTAAGAAAAAAAGTGTTTGCATATAGTTTGACTTTCATAGCCTGCAACAGATTAGTTGCCTCCCTTTGTTGCAGTGAGCTCATCTGAAAGGGGTCTGGCAGTAATGCAGCATAACAAATCCCACCACCGACTCAGTTTGGCACAGAGCTGTCCTTCTCTATACCACATAGTTTTTGCACAAAATGCAATTTTTCTCAAATGGCTGCGGAAGCTGGGCTATGACACACTGCTCAAAAGAATTAGAGGGACTTGTGACCTCAGGTGTGAACCAGGAGCTCAACAGAGATTTATTTATTCATGGACTTATGGCCTCCTAGGGCTGTTATTCCCAATGTAACCATCCTTCACATCGGATCTGGTCAGCCAGGTCTCCATATGGGTTCAAAGTCACTTTCTACATAGACATTGGCAGGAAGCTTTCCATGTGGGACTTTTCACATCAACCCAAAACTGCATGCTGCTGTCATGGGTGCAAGTCTTCCAGTTTCACAGTGAAAAGCCTTATTTCCAAAGACAGAATAACCACTTTGCATTCTTTTGCAAAAAAACAAGGTTTTAAATGTGTCGGTTTATTCTGCAGCCCTCTATGGAATGGCACTTACCCAATGAAAACAATACTCTGGATTTGTTTTCCTGCAGACACTGTAAGTCCACAGCCAGAGGCAAAGCTTCTGCCACTGTACAAACTCTACTTTGGTTTCTATCAAAGGATTTCTCACTTTCCTTCTTCCTTGTGTACAACGGTGCACACGTACGGCATTAATCTGTACACGTGGATCCTGCTTTCTTTTAAATACAAACAATTTTGCAGAGCTGTAAGTTTAAGGTCCCAGTGTTGTGGAAGCTGATACATTGCATGCAGGCAATAGCTCAGAAAAGACAAGAAACCTCATATCTGGCATGGGGGGGTAATAAGATAACTAATGACAAAGTACTGTATTGGCTTGAATATAAAACATTTTTTTTTCTAGGAGATACATCTAAAAAATGATGAGTCATCTTATATTTAAGGATTAGAACTGTATAGCAACAGTAGGTGGTGTCATGTATCCATTAGCATCAATCATCCACAGAAACGATCAGTCAGAGCTAGCAATGGTGAAAGTTGGCAAAACCTTGAAATGGTCTCGAAAAAATTACCTGAAAATTAGACCAGACTAACCAAGGGCTGAGGAGGAGTTACAATACCAATTTTGAGATAATGGTGATCAGTGCGGCCGAGGTATCAAACAACTTTCAAGAAGCCAGGAAATATAAGTTTCAGAATGTCGTGTTCAAAGATGGCAAGCCTAAAGTACACAGATTTGGTAAATATGAATAAATGATTTTTCTGCCTAAAGATAAGATATTATGTTCGAATGTTCCAAAAACCATTTTCCAAAATATTTATTGTGAGCATCAATATCTATCAGTATGTTTTATTTACTGCAGAAATTCAAAATTTAATACTTAAATGTAGTACTTTAACTGTTTGCTGTATTGATCAATACACACATCAGCGTGCCAATAAGAGGAGCACCGGCACTTGGCTACTTCCATTTGAAGCAGTGGCCAAAATATGTGCTTAGTCCGTCTAATTTCAGCTGCAGAACTTTGTGGCTCACAATGATAGCATTTTTCAGAAAACTACAAATGCATTCATATCTTACTAGGAGATTATGAGAGGTGCCAAACGGAGTCTGAGAAGTCAGTGGGTCCTTTATCCAAATTACACATTTTGGCAGCAGTTGCACAAAGACGTGAACTACTTTGGATGGACCAAATATCTGACTTCTAAGAAACCGATCAAACCGATCAAACTTGCTTGTCCATCTACAAACAACAAAAGTGAGTGTTACGCAAGTTTCTTTGTTAAGTGGCACAATCAATATCTCACTTAAGCAGGCGTCTGACATGTCTGCTAAAATTGTAGTGGTCCCTCTGCATCCTATACATCAGTCTCCCGCCTTAATGGGTGGACAAAAACATTTTCCTGCCGACGTCTCCAATTTGTTTACGCTTTTCTTGCCTCACCATATTAACTCAATTTATTCTGTAATAATCGGAGACATCTGAGGTGATAATATTTTGCTAACCTGTAACAGAACAAACACGGAAGACATCAAAATGTTATCATTTGAATTAATTACCCACATGATGTGCATAAAATTTTAGCAGAAATGTCAAGATTTAAGCAGACAGCTGCAGGGAGCAGAATAATAAGAGCCTAACAACTGCTTCTCTTGCAGTGAAAGGGCCCAAGTTTAAATCTATAGCACTTGTGAGTAAGATATAAAAAAATATATCCACGTGATAAACCTATCCACAATTTAACTGTGATAAATCAATCAAAATTGTCTAGTACTAAAATGTCTTGTATCAATGATTCTGAGTATTCTAGTTCATCGCCATAATCAGATATAATAAGCAGATCCCATGTATATAAGCTTTACGAAATGAAATGAAATGAAATGAAATGAAAAAGTCCCATGTCAAAATCAATATGGTAACAGCAGGTAATGCCTATGCTTTTATCACAGCTTCTTATAGTTGTTCATGAGAGCAAACAGATAACCAAATATAATGGTCATAAGGCAACAGGGTAATAGCTCAATAAACGCTGCAGATGTGATATTGAGAAACAGAGCACTTCATGGAATAAAGCAGTATGAGGTCATTAATACAGCATTTGCTTAAATTGAGTCCATGTGCAACACAATACACAATAGATCAGTAATGCCTTTAAAATAGTGAATATGCACTGAAAAGTTTATTTTATCTATAACAAACATAAAACAGCAAAAAAAATCAAATTTTCTGATTCATTAATATGCTAAATTAGGTTTAAAATAAAACAGCGCTAGAGGAGGCAGCACTGATCGACGTGATCCTGTATCAGGGTCCACAAGGTTGCAGATGGTGGAAAGGTGTAAGCAGATATGATGACAATAGCACCCGGAATGTAAATTAGTTTGTGGAACAAAAAATAATTGATCCTTATAGGAGTGGGGAAAAATATAAACCTAATTCCTCCCCCTCCAACTGTTGGTGCCCTTTTTTGTCTTCAGGCGATGACTGCATTTTCCCAGCACCATGTTCAATGCCACAGGTGAGTCGACCAAAGAGGACACAACGCCACCCTGCAAGACAAAGGCCCCCCTGCCCAGTATCATGTCTGAGGACCGATACTCTTGGCTGCGCTGAGCTACACCTGGCGGGAGTCATCAGGTCTGCAACAGGTGACGATTTCAAACAGCTGGAAGTGGCCTCTATAGCCGTCCATTTATCAGGGAGGTTTCCATGACACCATAACAGACAGCTCAGCAGAGCCTGATCTAAGAATACCATGATCTCAGAGCCTGATAGTCCAGCCCGGCAGAAACACAGGCTCACTGGGCCCCCCCTCGGCGAAGCACAAGTGCAAGTGAGTCACAGAGAGGTGTGCGCGTGGGAGTCAGAGCGCCGCTCGCTGGCATTAAAGCGGACGCCCACTGGGGCAGGATCTCGCCAAGCGTCAGCCCCCGTTCAGAGGCACCTGCTCTAATTAAAAAGCCCCGCTGTGATGCTGCCGCTCTGCAGGAAAACAGTGTTGATGCTGCTCTGCTCCAAACATGTGTCAATCTCTGTATTTTCAGTCAACCTGCATGCTTTTGTTGCTGCCATCTCCCACCAGAAGGCCTCTCTGGGTCCGGATGACAAGTGCCACAGCTACCAGTCACTTACAGTACAGGGCATGTAAATCACAGTAAAAGCGCAAGCAAAACTTGCTGATAAATTTATGGAGAAGGAAAAAGCACGCCGTCAGCTATAGTCCCCAAATTCTATTTGGGTCCTTTCAAACTCATACCCTCTGCAGTTACTTCGGACAGGTGGGCAGGTATACCCTGTATAGGGTGGTTTTGCGGGGCACATGGCACAGGGAATCCTCCACTGCCCCAGGCCAAAGGCCTCACTGAAAAGCCTTACTTTTCTGCTGCTCCCTTCAAGACTGACATCTAGATAACTGGAATTCATAGCAAATCAAAATATAAGACATATAAACCTTCATTTTTCCAACTTAAATTTCATTTAGCTCTGATTTTCGAGATACGGTTGTGTACAGAGGCCCACGGGTTTTGCTGCACCCTTTATCAACTTGTCAATATTCGAATTCAGCCGAATGGCTGACGTAATGGCTAAAATAGGTCTTTCTTTCTCAACACTTTATTAATTTTCTTTATTGATTTTATTTGAATGTACTTTTTTCCATCTGCGTGGGAGGTAAAGCACTTTAATTCGTGCCTGTAGGCACAGCTGAGCACTGCATAGGTTGGGTGGACATAATCGTCAGCACAGTGTTTACGTACAGCATGTTTCTTGATGCCCTTGGGTTTTCACCTTCTTCTTTTCACTAACGCAACGTATACATGTGCCCCAAATATGAAAAATGTAAAGGACGTGTTAAAAAAAACATTGAGGTTGGCCATCAAAACCTCATAACTGAGCAAAGGCGGCCAAAGGACCATTGCTAGGCCAGGAGACATAATCCAGCTTGCCATGCATGATTATTAAAATCAACTTTGTAAAACCCTTGTGAAACGTTTCCATACTTACAAATCCCATAAACACGCTCTTAGGCATGCGAGTTATATCTACTAGCAATCGGTCAAACTATTTAGGAAACACAAGAATTATATCACATTTACATTTGTATGCATTTATGTATTTGGCACGTGCTTGTCTTCAAAGTGTCGCGCACCCCATCAAACAAAAGTACATTTCACAACAGACGGCGATATACACGATTGCTATGGTACAGCTTCAAAAGATCAGAAGAAAGGAGATATACTTTAAGAGCCTTCTTAAATGCGAAACAAGATTCAGCAATTCCAAGAGACTTAGGGAGCTCATTACGTCACACAGGGGGTGCAACTGAACCGTCCATTGCAAACAAGAGGCTGATGCCTTCACTGGATTTCAGCGAGTTTTGCCAACTCTAGAGGAAGCTCTACATGCTCTTCACAAGCATCCACTGGGAAAATGGGAACGAGGCTGCTGTAATCCAACAGACCCAAGGATCAACAAAAGAATCAGCCTCAACAACTCTGTGAAACCCTATTACACACGACTCTCATGCCTCCTGTAATGTAGGAGACTGTTGACTGGAAATCTCACCGCTCACAATAAGAGATGTTTCTCTTCCTGTAGCATCAAATTACCCGTGGCAATGAAATCCCTCTTCTCTTCTGGGCTTACAGTAACAGCCAGGCAGAGGTAATTTCTCTTCTCTCCCTGGGGAAATAACTTCATTTTGTCGTTAGAGACGCACAGCAATAGCACCGTCGCCACCCCCCTTCTCTCCCCATTTGAACAATTTGAACGCTATTGACTGCCTACAGTTTGCAGGTCACAAAATTATGCATCGCGAGCAACAATATGCCCACGTTGAACAAAATGAGGCAATGCATCACTTTTAAGCACGGGGGACCGGCGAGAACCGTCAGCTGAGCAATGAAATTCATCTTCGCGCCATGTTGCAAAGCGCGTGCTTGTATGAGCGTGTTACCTTGCTAAATACATGAGTTGCAGCTCCTTCACTTTGGTGTGGAAGAACGACAGGTTTCAAAGCTTGTCAGTCGACACTACCCAACAGGTGGCCTGCACCTGCCGTACTGAAATGCAGCCGTCGCGTCAGTTAGCGCGCTGCGTAATGGGCTCAGGTAGCAAGGCTCAAAATTAACAGGACAGGTATCTGGCTTTAATAAACATCTTATTATGAAATAAATATTTATTTATTATTATTTAAACAATGAAAATAATGCATTTTCATTGTTAAAGGACAAGCGGTTCAGAATATATTAATAAATTCAATGCAAAATCAAGAACGGCATCGTAACAAAGAAGTCCTGTGACATCACTGATTATGTCATCGACATCAAAATTGTTTTCTCGTCCAAAAGTTCACGAATCTGTTAAAATTAAAGCAAAACAGCCCCACTGTCTTGCTACTTTGGACAACTGCTTCATGCTGGAGCTTTTTTAGCCTTTTTGTTCTTTTTTTTAAAAGGTAGACCTTTCACATGACTACAGATATTTTGCATCTAGACACTGTTTTTAATTTTTGGCTTTATGATCCCAAATCTGGACAGGTGCAAAACTTGATAGGACAGGAAAAATGTACCTGTCCTCTGCAGCAACGTAAAATCTAAAAACATTTAAGCCTCCAACTACATGCTGGGGTGAATGAGCATACGCACAACCTGCGTTGGCTTTCCTCGAGGATCCCACTCATTCTTGCAGAGTTTGGAATGCATTCATTTCCACCACTTGTACCTGACACACAAGGGAAGTAAGGCGTAACAGTAAAGGCTGCTCCCTGCAACAAAGTTGTTCAGAAACCCTGCTCCTTTGCCAATTATTCCCGCTGTCAATATTTCTGCACCTGCCCTGTGCTCCATAGGCTGATGCAATAACCACTGCTCTTGTTGCCAGCAAGGGATCACTGGTAGGCATGGTGGAAGCATCAGCTTTTTAAAAGGCTAATTTTAAACCCTGGAATCGTCTCCTGGAATGCAAGAGGCTTCTAGAGCGACATCAACTCCAAATAAGCCCATGACTACTGTATGGGGCCTTGCTTCACCCCTTGTTCTTAGTCATCTCCTGCACATTGTGTGAATGTCACTTAATCTTCTCGTAATCTAAATCATCACAGTCTCAGTTCTGTTAGGCTCGTTGGCCATTAAATGATGAAATAAATGGTTTTTGAGTGGGAAAAATGTTATATGACATTACGATGGTCTTTAATTGGATGATAAAGTACTTATTAAGATACCTTAAGAAACGGTGGAATATTTGCAATATGTGCAAAATTCACCCCATTCTCATAGTCATGTTCTTTCCCAAATGCAAATGTATTCGGTGTAAACAATCTGGTTTGGGTCAGAGAAACACACCAGCAATGCAAACACAACACGATTTCCCCACAGACCCCACAACTCCCCAGTGTCTGTGCCAACACAACCATGAGAAGGAGATAAGGTTTGGCTCTGGAAGTCACAGTCATGCGAGTTGCATGGAAATTGTTCACAATTTTGGGGATTTTTAATAAAGGCAAGACAAAATGAATAATAATTATCTTATTTTTAAAAAAAAATGCCATTCATTCACACAAACCTCTCACCTAGATGCCACTGTGGCCAGTCACAGGAAGCAGCACGCGGTGCAAAGCAGGGATGCCATCACATTGCAGGGTGCTCGTGGAATTTGAACACAAACACGCTCTGAGGGTAAGTTGCAGACACAAGTTATGCTAAAACGCAAGTCTTTGCAACGTGGGAGGAAAGTGGTGCACCCAGAGTAAACCTCCACGAACGCAGGGAGAACATACAAACTCTTCTCACAGAGCTCGGCCTACACTTTATTCACTGCCCAAATATTTACATCCTCCATTTGCACAGTGGGTTGTTCTGCTGAGAACCTTTCTCTAGAGTACAACATCCAGTTCTTCACCCAGCAGCAGCACATTAATAAACAGCAGCACAATTGAAATGATGGGCCATGATGAGATAGTATGGGGTTTTCTGCTTGTAGTCTTGCATCCAAGGGTTCAAAGGTGCAAATGGATGAGTTCGGTAAAACTTTTACTTCCGGAAAACGGAGTCCGCCACCCTGACAAGCAGCACTGTTCCCTTTTTGTTTTCCTTCACCTTAAATGCACTTGAAGCAGCGACAAGTTACAGCAGCAGTTCATTTGATGGCCTGCTGTGCTCTTGCTAATGCAGACCTGGTGTTTGTGCCCCATCCTCACAGCAGGACCCCACAATGGCAGCCCTGCACACCATGCCGTTCAGTAACATTTGTCATCTGTGAGCGTTAATGCAACTGGCCATAAAACAAAACCACCAACTACCACGACACCCCCAAATGTCCTCCAACCTCTCCCTGATAACTAGCAACAAAAAGAAAACAGGTGCTAAACCATCTCAGCAAATCTTCTCCTTATTTATGCGACCCCCATCGACATCTTGTGAGCCAGAAATGTGTTTTGACGATGACTGGTGCTCAGGCAGCCCGTGTATGCCTGCAAATAGCTGTGTTTAACCATTGTGGGGTTAACCCTAAAATGACCCCTTGATGTGTTCAACATCTTAGGGACTGGCAAGTCGGTGTCCCTCATGCATGCATAGGCAATGGACTGGCATCTCACCTAGGGTATTAACCCTCCTCGCCAAGCACGGAGTGATTCCTAGACGACTGCAGCCCTGATCATAATAAGCACTTAAGGAAAGCGTGTGAATTGGGTCCAAGCGCTGCTAATCAAAAGCACACGATTAATTGGTCACCAGTAAATGATTGCAGTTCGATATAAAAAGGAAAACTTGAGAGTTTGGTCTTGAGTACTCAGATTTGTGATAAGACCACATGCCAAGGACAGAAGATGTCTTTGATGATCTCAGAGAAGCAACTGTTGCTGCTCATTAGTCTGTTGTGGAGTCAGTTCCAAAAAAATGGCCTCCATCTTTCTGCTGTGAGAAAGATCCTTTACTAAATGAGTGCGTTCAACACAGTAGCCAGCCAGTCCAGGAGTGGGCATCCCAGGTCTCCTCGAGATAAGATCAGAGCATATGATTCTGAGGGAGTTTGCAAAGAACCCAAAAACTACATACAGGGATTTATAGGCTTCTGTCAATATGGACCATACAGTATTAATTCCAGAAAAAGAGGGAAGTGGTGTTGCATCACAGCTCCTGGGCTGTTTATTTTCCATGTTGCACCCCTCTAAGGAAAAAAATATACCAGAAGAAGGCAATGGCAAACCAATTCCATTCCTCCTTGCCTTGAAAACCACATCAATAGTCATCCAATAATGACTCAGTGGCACTTTCCAATTCCAGAAGTTTCTGACTGAACAAGTATGGCTTTTGTGGAAGGGCATGCTGAAGAAACCCCTTCTCTGCAAAAAATGGCATTTTGGCATAGCTCAAGTTTGAAAAAAAAAAACATACCTTAATAAATCACAAGGCTCTGGAACACTGCCCTCAGGACAGCTGACACCAAACCGAAGTGTTTACCACAATTTGAAGCACCACATTTGTGCCATATGACCCTCATAACAACTGTTAAACATATGAGAGGAGGGTAGTGATTTAAAGCTGTTTTGCAGAAGGCCACATCCTGATATGTCCATTACCAGGTGATAAGTGACAGTGCTAATGCGAGTGGCGTTTTTAATCTGCCGATGTTCAGCTGACCTTCAGCGTTGAGAAACATGTGCAACACCCTTAAGCAGCCCAGTGGCTTCAGAAATATTTCACGTTGCAATTTTAAGAGTTTACTCACAACAACGGGCAAGAGTAAGTGTATTCATGCACAAAAATGCATGGGTTGTGGCGACTAACACCACCCACCCCTTCCCCTATGCAGTCCCTTTCACTGCCAGCTTTCTCACCTTTACACATCATGTGTGACATGTGAAGCCAGGCCCCCTGAGCAAACCTACAGCCAGGATTGCTGACCGACAGCTGTGTGAACGCACCTGTTGACCACTTAATTTACATAACAGTTTAAGAATATGGGGCTCCTTCTTTCTTCATACTGACCTTGAGGTTTCAAGTACTCTTAAGTTAAGCCAAATCAAACATCAAATAAAGTTATTTCTACTCTACCTCTGCCCTCCAGTGAATGTAGAGACAAATTTGTGCATTTTTTTAAGATGAGAAGAATACAAAAATTCTGGAGAGCAGTTTTGAAAGTCGTGCAAGAAATCATAAAGGTCAAAGTTAAAGGGCCACGATCAATGAGAGAAATCATAATGAAGATACTGGTTCCTCAGCTTACAACGAGAGTTGGTTGGGAGTAACAAAAACGAACAGGAGGATGAGAACGGTGGTCTGGTGAAGTTCTCTGTGTGATGCCAAGAGAACCTCTGTTGACAAGACTAAAGAGGTGGTGTGGGACTGTCTATGTTCAGCCTGGTTACTGACCAGTACAGTACATCACATAACTGTGTGCAGATCCTCATTTTGTTACTGACCACCTACATTCAGGAGCTCCAGACATAAGCTGGCTACACGGTCACACTGTTGCACTCTACTTAAGTGCATTTTACTACCATCTAACGTTTCGGCATGGAAACGTAGATTGCTCTTGCACAGAAAAGTTTAGAAAACACATTGATTTACAATTAATCAGTTTTTATCTTTGAAAATCCAAACATTCATAAGATGAGGTGCCAGTGTACCAAATGCGATATTTAAATTTATTAAGCTGACAGTTTTCTCCAAACCAGTTTACAGTGTTAAACTACTTACAAATATCTACCCATTTATATAGCCTGGTAATTTCTACTATAGCAATTCAGAGTAAAGTACTGTGATCTTGGGTTCTACAGTAGAAAGTAGAATTCAAAGCCAGGTCCTTCAAGTGTAAGGCAGCATACACTAACTACTATGGTACAGAACAGTCCAGAAGCTCCACAAAACATACGGGTGACCTCATGTTGTCACGTCCCAAGTTCAGGTGGCCTGCATTCAGTAGGCCCCCCCCCCCCCGTGTTTTACTATGACATTTTTTCCTCCTGCAAATAGTTCACATTTCTCGCTGATTTGAGTTCAGTGCTATACTTCCAGAAAGCTCCCATTGTCCTTCTCTGTGCTGCAGTCAGCCATGGAGAAAGGAGACTGCAAGTGGTGGACCTGTGAAGCATCTTCTCCAAGGGAGGGCTGTTTCACACCAAACAGTCTGACCCAATATAGTCAAGCTAGGACAAATCTATTTATTGTTCACATGTAGTGTACTTCAGCATTTCAGACGTAATAACTTGATAACTTAATAAATATTGGCCCTTATTTACATTTGACAAATATTAAACATGTATTACATGAACCAAATATCAGACTGTGTGCATGTGGCAGAAATGCCATCTATGAACTAACAATATTTATTTTATTTTGTCTAAGACTGATAATTAAAACTTGCTGAAAGTTTTGAACATTACAGTGGCTTGACCTTGTAATGAAAGTAACTGTAGACTGGAAAACATCACCAAGAAGGGAAATTAAATCAATTCCATATAAATCGCTGTGCGACCCAAAGGTAAATCATACAGACACTGAGCATCAGTAGCACTCCGTCATTTTTACGGCAGACCAGCAGCTTGTGACGGGATTCGCCTACCGGCACCACCACACTCAGCCGCACCAAGCAATCTGCTCCAGGCATGTGGCCACAGCTCATCCCTCTCACTGGTGCAGAGTGCGCCTGTTGTTCTCCAGTATTTCCATATAGACAACCACCCCCCTAACACACACATTCACACACATTCCCACACACACACACGCCACATGCACACGCACGCACGCGCACACACACGTCACTGCTGTCATCAGGTCCTTAGCAGACGATTGTGGTGGTGGAGGTGAGGAGTGGAAGTATGCTAACTACTGGGCAAGCTGTCAGTGGCCACTGTCTCCTGGGAGGCATATATCTACTGTGTAACAATGTGGCAGTGTGAAACAGAGTACAAAGTACACTCCCACTTCAGAGGAACCAACACAACAAGAAACATTTCAGCCACACAGAGGCATTCACCTTCAGAACTGAATTCAGCTTAACCCTAGGGCAAATGGATGGTGTAGCACTCAGCACCACAACTGTAAAATCTGAAGCATGTTGGTTCCAATCCTTTTCCTGTTCTAGTACTCTTGCTCGAGGTACCCTAAACTGACATCGTAAGAATACCCTTTAAATGGGTAAATCACAGAAAAGTTGGTTATCTAACACTGTAAGCCACTTTGATCAAAGATGTTGGTCATGTGACTAATAATAATAATAATAATAATAATAATAATAATAATAATAATAATAATAATAATAATAATAATAGGGTGTTGTTTACAGAATATCACTGCTGCCCCCACATGCTTTATGTAATTAATCTGAGTCAAACCTTAAAAATAGATTAGTGTTGGAGAAGCTAATGTGTGAGCATAAAGTGTCTGTCTCACCTGCTTTGAGCCCCGTGCAAATTCCACAAGCCAACAGAGGTCTGGGCCGGGAAACCTGCCACTGCCAAATTTACAGTGCGGACCATTACTGATTCACCATGGCACAGGCCACAGCGACTGATCCACCATTGCACAGTTCACCACAGCAACTATGATCAGCGTAACTATGTATTCCCCATGGTACCGATCATTCACTCTGGTATGGGCGGTTAATGACTGACTTACCACAGTACAGAGCATAATGACTAATTCACTGGGGTACAGACTCTAACAACCTGCAGACCATAATGATCATGACCCATGATCCACTTCTTGTAACCATAAACATCGAACACCCTTGCTTACATTCCAGTATAATTGGCTACCTGCATTAAAATTAGATGTGCGTAACTGTGTGACCATACGCAGCCCCCCGAGTTCGTATCTTGAAAAAGAGCGCAGGTTTCCCACGCAAGGACAAACTTTCCCACGCACGGAGGTGAACGCGCATGACAGAGCGCGGGGTCGTGAGGATGGCGGTAGGGACAGGCTGGGTGACAGCGGGCGGTCGTGTCGGTAACGAGGGTGTCACAAGTTGGCGTTGGGCACGCAGCAGCGACGATCGATGCGCAAAACAAAGGGGGGCGGGACGGGGGGGTGTCGTCCAAACAGCAGAGCGGGAGCGCACAAACAAAGCTGCAATGAATCAATCCGTGTGTCATTTATTACTCCTGCTTCTGCCGCCGAGGGCACCGGCGAACTGCCGCCGTCGCTATCACCACCGTCAGCATCACCATCATCATCACCGTCACCATCACCACCATCAGCACCGTCGTACGTGAGAGCTCCCCGCTATGGACGATACCCAGCCATAGACAAAGACGCGCGCAGACCCCGAGCAAAGCGAGAAGGTGCCGTGACTTACAGTTCGGAGGAACTGGATCTCGTCCTCCCCTTCTCCTCCTTCGGCCATGCCTGCTCACTCGGGAGCGCGCTGAGACCCTGCTAGCCCCCGCTCCTCTCCTCTCGCCGCTCCTCTCCTCTCTCCCCCGCGCAGCGCGCCTCTCCTCTCGATATTAGCATACAGCTAATCCACGGCCATATAGGGGAGCCCGAGCGCCGCCACAGCGCCGCACTGCAGCCTGTCACTCACGCTCGCTCCCTGCCCAATGCCGGCGGCGCCGTTCCCCGAGGAGGGCGAGCGGGGGGTCGCTTCGCGGGGATGCCGACGGCAGTCGCGCGCGAAAAAATAAAATAAGGTATTAACAAAGAAAAATGAAAAATGAAAAACGAAAAACCTGAGCGCAACGCTGCAGTGGGAGCGCGGTGCGGGAGCGCGGCTGTATGACGTTTGGAAGCACCTTGTGCGTCTTACTGTACTGAGCAACTTCGCCCGCTATTTGCTTTATCAACGCGGGGTTTCTGCATGCCCTTAGAATCCACAACCTAAGAGCCACCTGCTCAAAATGTATGCAGTGCAACAGCACTGATTTCTTTTCAATCCTGTTCACATGTTGCATTTAAATAAATCATGCTATTCTAAGGTTTTTCTTACTGTAGCTGTGGATACAGATTAAGGTTTTGTTTGACAAGAACATGGTTAAACCTAACAAAGTGAGAGGATTACCTAATTTCCTCACAAGATTATCAAATGCACTATGCTGGTTACACAGAGCACTCAAGTAGCCAGGACACCAGTCCATTACAAACAGTAAAAATACACTGCCTAGCCAAAGAAAAGTCACCACCAGGATTTAACTTAGTGTTATGACCTGGGGTTGCTTCAGTTGGTCAGGTCTAGGTTCAGCAACGTTATGTGCCCAAAAAATGAGGTGAGCTGACTACCTGAATATACCGAATGACAAGGTTTTTCCATCAGTGGATTTTTTCTACATATTCCAAGATGACAAGGCCAGGATTCATGGGCTCAAATGGTGAAAGAGTGCTTCAGGCAGCATGAAAGAGACATCATTTTCACACATGGATTGGCCACCACAGAATCCAGACCTTAACCCCATTGAGAAAGAATCTTTGGGATGTGCCGGAGAAGACTTTACACACTCGTCCGACTCTCCCATCAATACAAGATCTTGGCAAAAAATTAATGCAACTCTGGACAGAAATAAATTTTGTGACATTGAATAAGTTTATCAAAACGATGCCACGGTGAATGCATGCCGTAACCAAAGCTAAAGGCGGTCCAACCAAATATTAGAGCGTGTGACCTTTTTTTTGCAGTATATTTACCTAAGATTGTTTAAATTTCAACCTTTAATAAGACATGAACTATAGCACACTAAAGAAAACAGAATTTATAATAGGGATTTGTCAGTTTATTTGGAACAGAAGCATGAGTCCACAGAGCCATCCTATTTAGTGTCAATGGTACAAGCTGGTGGCGGCAGCGTGATGCTGTGGGGAATGTTTTTCTAGCACACATTAGGCATCTTTGATCTTCATCTCTTCATGGCTACAGCATATCCACACTCAGACAGACACTTCGAGCAAGATAATGCGCCATGTCACACGACACAAATCATCACCAACATGACTGCAACTTTTCATTGATTCAGTAGCCTGCACAGTCCACGGATCTCAACCCCATCAAGCATCTTCAGGATGAGGTGCAAAGACTTGTTTGCAGCAAGACCGTGCAGCTGTCCAATCTCTAGTAACTGCGCAATGTACTCATTTCTACATTCCTGCACAACACATCCAATCCAGCCTTTTGTAGAATCCATGCTCAGAAAAATTCAAGATTTTTCAAGACCAAAGGAGGCGCAAATAGATACTGTAGGGGCACCCAATAAACTGATAGCTCATTATAAGTTATTTTGTGCAATTATTTGTAACATTATATATTCACAGAACACAAATTTACACTTTAATGGCTGAAACTTTATTAATGGAGCAACTAGATAAGACACGAATGAGTGCAACTTTCTTTTACTCAAGTTTTCTTCAAGTTTTTACCTGAGTTAGGGAGTAGGGTGCAGTGGTGTACTTTTGGATTTTGTTTTTTAGGGTAGCAAATTAACAACACTGAACAATTATGGATATTTTTGCATGCTGTGCTGGCTCTGCTCTCCCCTTGAGAGATGCCACAGTTCTGGAGCTATAATAAAGGGAAACAGAAAAACTTCTAACCTGACTGTAAGATCTGGAGGTTTCATTTCACTCTGCCCAGGTCAGTTCTTTCTGCATACCTTGTTTTATATGCCAACCCTAGACTGGGCTCTAATGGGTAAGGGAAGAGAAAACAAGGTTATTTGATCAGTCTAATTATATTCGTGAAAGTAAATTCAGCAAAAAAACCTAGTCACTCCATTTCAAAACAACATCAAGGTGTACCAATACCATGTTAATACTTCAGTAAATTGTTTTGTTTGTATACTTTTTTGTCTGTGCAATCTGTGCAATGTTTTTTCTGTTTTGCATTTGCATTAAGAATTAAATTTAACAAACCATAAAAACCATAAAAGCGTACACCTATTTTAGGCTTTTTTGCAATTTTCATATTCCTGGCATTAATACTTCTCCTTGCATCATTGCTATCCAGAAAATAAAAAGTACAATACTGCATACAAAAAGGCTTTCCTAAAATCGGTCACTGATCACCATGAGCTACTTGAGGTCCTTTCAGTTCGAAATCATCTTCTGCCCTCTCCTGGTTAACAGAGTAAACATCAGTTTCATTTACTGTGAAACATGGTGCCTTGGTACACCAACACCCTGTTTGCCTATTAATCACTTTCACCCTGCAGATACATCACTAAGCCTGCAGTGGGATGATTTTGAGTTTTTCCAGACATGAATGAAGTGCTTTTTTATAAACATTGTTTCACATGGATTTTGTTTTCACCGCACCCTAAAAACAGTGCTTATACAGCAGCTTTTGCCTATTGTTAAGCTGGTACAATTACAAGAATCATCAACGAAAGGTATAAAATGCTACAACAAAGAGGAACAAAGATGATCCCTGCTCTAAGTCACTAATATAGGCCAAAACACCAGGGCATTTTTGTCTGTAAAAAACAACTGTAAACATCATTAAAGGGGAGCAGTGCGACACAATGAAACTTCTGAAAAACAAGTAGACCTTTCTAGTCCTCAGAAAAACAATTTAAAATGGTAAAAACCTTGTTCCACAATCATATGGAGCTTTCCAATCCATCTTTGCATCCAAGACTAAGGACCATCTGCATTATTTGTACGGTTCATAAGAGCAGGTGGGTCACATGTTAGGATGATGGCCAGACAACACAAGACAATTTGCTTCACCTGAAAATCCATAAACCTAAAAACCTTTTCTTCGGCATACTGTATGTTCAAACCGCACAAATCAGGACAGTGATAATAATGACTGTAAAGCTAATACTTAAATGAGGAAAAATCAGGAGGCTGAGGAGGTCTCAGTGCCCACAGCAAGCCTGTGTGCAGTAACACAGCATTCAGTGAGCTCACATTTTGGCACCTGGGCCCCAGCCACTGCAGTCCTTTTTGTGTGCTGCAGAGCAACACTCTGCCCTGGGACTTGGACCTGACTGGAGAACCTAGGTTCCTTTTGTGCTTTTTGGCTGGTGAGGGTGAGGGCCTGCTCTGATGCGCAGTGCAGTCTGAGAACCTCCAGCGGTTGCTGACTAAGCTAAAGCCACAGCGCACTAACTAGTAAAATGGAGAGTCTCTGCTTTTAAAAAATGGTCTCCAATCAATTGCAAACAATGGAAGAATTGAAAATGGGTTGCCTAATTTTGGAAGTGACTTGACCAAATTTAATATTACACAATCACTTATTTACTCATACAGTTCCTCACAACATAAGAACAATTTTCTTGCTGCCAGCTTTACTTGAGCACCATTATAGGTGCCCTCTTGTGGATGGAAATGAAAATATACTGTATTTGAACAGCGCCACACACTGGTTAAACAATAAATTACAATGCAGAGGCTGCTATCTATTTACTTAAAATATTCCAGTTCTTCATGCAAAAAAGTAAATACACTTGAAAGTACCTAATTATCAGCATATACCATTAACAAATTGAAGTGCTACATACATTAGATTTAAACATTATAGTAGTGCTTTAGTCATTTTATCAATGAAGAATGATCATTTTAGTTTTATTTTGTAAATGTTGTCCTTTTTTAACTTAAAAAGTCCCTTTGAACAGCAACAGAAATGCACCCAGCTCCAAGTTTTTAAGTATTTGTACTGAACAACCTTTGGTCAAGATGTAACAGGTGTAATCCTTCATCCTCACAAGTTGTGTTTTTGTGCAGTCATCTGTTAACAAAGTTTACATAAGACTTTAAAATTCAATAAAATTTTCATCCCATGCCAAGATCAGGAGGTCAGTTCTGGCTGTGTATGAATCTATGTCTGACTGAAAAAACTGCCGCATTCTGACGTGGACAGAGTAAAGCAACGTTTAGATTTTAAATATAAAAAGGGAAACAAGCAAGGACACTTCAGTCTGATATTTGTCATCACAGTTAAACTGTTCTGAAGTGTACACTCTTTGCTTGTGTTGGTTCCCAGTTTAAAAGAACAACATAAAACTAACCTTGTACTGTATTGCATATATTGAATATTGCTTTATACATTTTAAATTAAAACAAAGGTGTGGCATTGTTAAAAAAATCGTTTCTGACTAAAGTCAGACAAAAATGTATGCGTATACCAAAAGTTAACATCTGGTCATCTTACAAATTCAAACATCTTTTCAGCCAGGTAGTTCAGATCTATCTGTCTGCCTACTTACAAGACTTGTTTAATATTTGCATTAAATGTAGCTGTATTGTATACGAGGTTCCAGAAAACCCAGCATGTAAATAAATTATTTGCCTTTTTTGGGGTGGGGGAGTAATGATATTGAGATTTCAAATTAATTTGTCCCAACTATATTTGTAAGTTAAGAAGTCAGCCTTAACTAAAGCAGTACTCAAGGGTTTTTATACTGATCTTGCAAAACCAAGGTCAACTGAATAACTTACCCTTAAGGTTAGGCTCACACGTTAGCCTATGGTTGGGGATGAAACACCTTTTATCCTTGCGGTGGCGGACGTAAGGCTGCTAAATCGTAACTATGGAAGTGGGAAGGAGTGGTTTGCATAGAGCCATCACATTAAATCAGATTTTAACAAAACTCATTTTAGTTATTGTGACTGCCTGCAAACAAATTGCTGCCATTAAAGTTGGGACGTGAAGCAGAGCAAAGCGTTTCCCGCTCTCCAGCGCGGAATGTAGGGCAGCACGCGCGCGCGCGCGCGTGCGTGCGCGAGCGCGCTCACTCACCGCATCGTTGCGCTCGCGCTCTCGCTTTTCACAGATTATTTTTGCACGACAGCTTTTTTCCGGAACCCGGCTAACCCTATCGGTCAGTACCGGAAACAATGTTTTAATTCTGTCTGTGACAGAACCTGACATTAATGTATTATGGTGTACTTTATGATCTGCTTGCATATCCATTTTCTTGGTTTATGGGCTTTCCTCACTGAGATTAGAAAACATTTGAGCAGGCTGTGACAGAGCGGGCGGGTGGCCTAACGCCCTCTGAGGGCATTTCTGCGGGCTGTTGCGTTATGTAAAATGGTTAAAACGAATGAATTATGCGTCAGTATAAACTTTTCCTTTGGCTGACGTCGGTGTTGGCGTGAACGAGTTGTATCGGCGTCCTTAAACCCCTTGTTTTCTCGGTGCTGGAGCCCGTCGCCCTACCCAGCCGCTCCGTTCCCGCGTCCTTCTCCTCACCTGCAAGTCCGCAGCTGTGCACGACGCCTCCGCGGCCCCGTCTCTCCGCGACACCGCGCCTGGGCGTGCTCTGCCCGTCGGCTCGCCAATCGCAGCCTTACGACGAGAACGGTCCGTCCTCTCATTGGTCGATTGAGCTGTCATTCACTGCGGGTGCGCTGTCCGGCACGAGCCGGCGCTCGGGCTCTTTCGCCTGTCGCAGAAATGAGAGGAAATGCTGGGAGCTGCAACGCAAAATGTGTACAGTATGTATTTTAAATATGTGTATTTAACATATATAATCATATCTATATATGTTTCACATGTTCCGCTTTTTTAAAGAGATTTCCATGCAGCAGATGCATCTTACCTGAATGTTGCTTACCGATTCTTAATGTTTTTTTTTTTTTTTTCCCCTTGGTTTAAAAGATAATATTGGAAAAAACAGAAGCAAACTAGATGCGACAGTGTTACTGTGACGTGGAAGGGGCGCGGAGGTGTGAAAACGCTTATTTTCCCTCGGTGGTGCTGATGTTTACAGTGGCACTTGGCTGTGCAGCCGCTCCAGGCTGGATGTGCGGCTGCTCCGCAGTGTTACACGCAGACTCTCAGCATCTGACATCATATTCAGTTTTAGCGGTGCATAGGTTTACGGTTATTTAAAGACGCCGTGTGTTCGCGCTTTTTGTGTTTGCTCAGTGCGGCGGGGGGGACTGCTGCTCAGATGCTTCATTTTTTACATCGATCCAGTTTCAACCAGCAGGGCCGTTTCAGTGTTTTTTAAACAGTGATTTTAGGAGGGGTGTCTCCTAATAAAACTCTTCTCTGTGATTGGATTGGGGAAGTGAAAACATCCCAGTCTGGATTTTGAGGTCAGCGTTTTTGTTCACGCCAGTGGTAAACAGAGGGAATCAACGTTAAGAATGTGGCTGGGAACCACCAGGAAACTTTTGCAGAGATTTAATAGCTTCCAGTACGTTTATTAATTGTCTCCTGAAAGTAAGTTTTAAAAAAACACCCACCATCTTTCCCACAAACGGTGTGGCGTTTATATTTTTACATCGCTTTGTACATTATGTCATTTTTATTTTTATTATCTTTGTAAAATACTGCTGCTTTTTCAGTGCAAGTTTTCTGGCTTTCCAGCCATATTGAAGTATTTATGAGAACAAAAGAATGACAGCAAGGTTCATACTTAAATTCATACCTGAATTGTGAATTCTTAACATATTTGTGAAAGTACTGGTAAATAAAGTGTCCCTGGGCTCCTCTTCATGACAAGTCCTATTAATATGATATGAAGCCTGTTTATAACTGCTTTCAGTATTGCTGAGTAATAGTTTTTTGGTCCCCAGTATCAGTCAAGTGGTAACAGCATTAGGTGAGGGAATGATGTTAAACCTGAGCTTGTATTTTTGTGTCATGTTTCCCAAATACAGGCTGACTGCTTGGCTTACGTTTACCAGCAAAGGCATCGTGACTGAAATATTGTGAAGCTTCTATTCGATGTCATATGAATGCTGATCTGAATACTCCATTGGCAGCCCTGACTATGTCACCATGTGCAGTATTTTATCTGTGCTGTTCACTTGTGTGTCTCTAGCTTGGGTGTCTTTCTGTCACTTTTGCTTAGATTCTACAGCAGCCTGCAGTCAGTGGGAAAAAAGGATGGTTGCTTGACAAGCAGATTAAGAGGTAAGACAAACATCATTTTGTAGCCTCTGCTCTGGGTTGCTGTACTCTGTTTTTCAGTGTCTATAGTTCAGTCAGTTTATCTATATGCAGTTCACCCATCTTTTACATATAATGTATTTCACAGCTAACAGTTTTGCTGTTTAAGTTCAGGTCCTCTCCCAATAGCACCGTCCCCATTGTTCTTGGTTTACACAATCATACTTTCATTAGGGATACAATAATAGGAATCTTTTATTTTAGCCATTTGAAAAATGTATTATAATTTGCCAGATTTTTTTAAAAAATCCAAAAATATTTTGAAACAGTATTTTTTTTAAATTTTATATTTGTTTTCCACAAAATAAACTGTTTTCTGTGTTTATTCACTATTACAGGTACAACTAGCTGATTTCAAACTACTTTTATCCAGCATTTTGCATTTTTTATTTCTTATAATGCTATTTCAGTCAGTGCTCCATTTCTCAGAAACACATTTAGTTAGATAGCCATAGTACTGCTGCACTTTTAGCTCCTAAATGACTAAACATCTAGATGATTGTGTGAATATTCACCTATAAGAGATCTGTTTGGTTCAGCGTTCCCAGAATACAATGTATTTTGGTTTGAGAATGTCCAGATGTTCTTACTGTTAGGCAGGAGCACTTTGGATTTTTTCACAGAAATGTTTAGAGTTTCATTGATTCTTTGCTGGGAAGAAATGTGATATAGCACTTTATTTTTTGTTTCTGATACACAGTGAGTTTTTTAACATGGTGAAAAATACTCTTCATTACAGTAGGAAGGATGTGACTCTTAATAAAGGTGGTGCTGGGACATACAGGACAGATTTATATTTCAGACTCAGGAATGTGTTTTTTTTTTTTTTTGACAGGCAATCAATAGCCAAGAAGATGAACACCCAGTCCTTTGCAGACCTTTCCTCTGCATTGTGCTTAGTGCCAAAAGCAAGGCCCTCCAGAGACTGACCACTTAATTAGAGGACTTTAGTAATGGCGCCCACCATGGAGGGCATACACACGGTGCTGCAGTTATACAAACCCATCCAAGAGCTGAGCTACATCAGCCTGTATCATCCAGCAGGGCGGCCCCCAGGGTGTGTGTACAAGGGCGGAACTTTCTTTTGGGATCGACCCTCTGATTGCTGTGACCAGAAGGAGGAGGGGCCTGCTTGGGTAAAACAGAAGCACCGAGCATGTGAGGGCATAGCCGTGGACCAGAACCCCAGCAGGAAAAAAAGTGCTCTTTCTGAGCTTTATTGGCTGGTGGCTGAGCATAGACAGTCACTGGCTGAACTGTTTGCCCTGTGCGCCAACTGTGCAGCTAGGGTCAAGATGGGCAACCAGGATGGCAAGCCAGAGGGCCTGCAGACAGGAGGGGGAGCCGCCAAGAGGGAAGTGGTGAGTAGCAGTAACCTGCAACACTCCCTTACCCTTTCTCCGGACCACAGGAGAGGCACCTTGCAAACCCGCAAGCTCAAGAAGCTGGCAGTGAAGAGAACAGACAGTGCCGAGGGTCTACTTCAGAGCAAGATCAAGATGAAAGTGGAGAAGGCTGCCTCTGAAACTTCTCAGGGCTGCTCAGGAACTACAGCTGAGGTTCAGAAGAGCCCAGGAACTCCAGCATCTACCCAGGGAAGCAGCCGCTGCACTAGCATGGAAGAAAAGTACCAGGATACTAGCCAAAGTTGGGAATTAATGGAGAGCCGCCAAAACTTTGAATCAGACACAGATCTTTGCAGTGAGCTCTCGGAATACGACAATGACCTGTACCTGGACTCCACAGGTTTATACAACTTTCTGGAGGGTGCACCGGAGCACCTCCTATGGGAACAGATGCTCAGTGGAGACAACCTGCGACCATCTGGGGAGCATGGCATTTTGGCAGACAATTCCCGCGACACCTCATCCCAGTTGTCATGCAATCTGAACAACAGGAAGGACCCTGGGGTCCTAGTGGCAGCCAAGGTGCAGGATTTAGATGACGGGGTCCAGCAGGTGAGCCACTCTTTACTTGCACCCATACCAGACGGGACAGCAACTTGTGAGGCAGGTAAGATAGCTCAACCTTCCTTGGCAACAGCCCAGGGCTGCCCAGCCATTCTGGGTGGGTCACAGGCTTCTGATGAGGTGGTGAACAAGTTCCTGCACAGGGTGCAGCAGGTAGACCATGTGGATGAGTGTGAGGAGTGGAGAGCCAGGCAAGGACGCTCTATCGCTGAGTTGAGAAAGCCTATGGAGCCACTACTGCGAACACAGCTGCACCCCAGTGGCGCTCTGGCCACGAGCCTTAAAACAGGAAGGAGAAGCCCTTCTTCACCTTTCCTCTGCGAGGTCTTCAACATCTCCTATCCCACTACCAACAGTCTACAAAGCATGTCCCCGGTCCCCTCGCCGCTGTCCTCCAAGCTCCCCAGTCCCCAGCTTAACCACCGGATCCTGTTGCTGCCAGAGGAGGAGGGTCAGGGTGCTGACAGTGAGGAGCACACACTGAGCCCTTCTCTGCATGTGGAGGACAGAGACCAGCCGAGGGTCACCACAGAGGTCATAGACAAAAACGGCAACAAGAGGACCATCACGCGACTGGACCTGAACCTCACTCGGCAAGGAGTAGGCTTGAAATTGAACTTCTCCACCAGCCCCAGCATGCCGCCTACTTCAGGTAAGTGGTTGTGATAGTCTGCTAGTGGTCTATGACTTTTAGCCTTTGACTGCAGCAATCCTGCAGCTCTTGGTGTGAAAGGAGTAACAGGACATTGATTTGAAATGCACCACTGTGACAGTTCTCAGCAGATAATGATACAGTAAAAATTTCAAGTTGACATTTTCCCAGATAACTGTGGACAGAAGCAAGTGTATTTATAATCTCTCACCTTCAAAGGCTACTAAGAAACGCATAGATGGATGTGTTTGTGTAGTTTTAACTGGAAAAGCTTTGTGACCTGCTAACTTGTCGTGTGATCCTTGGTGGATCATGTGACTCACAGGCCTGGTGGAGCGAAACTGATGCCCTCCAGTGATTAACCAAGATTAACTATTTTACTGTCTCCAGGAGGCAGACATCAAAGGCCCTGCAGCTTTTTAGATACGACCTGCTACCCCCCTTGCTTAGGATTTACTTCCTGCAGTGTTTTCAGAAAGACAGCAGAGATTGCGGATTTGCATTTGTTGTCTCTGCAAATTGCAGAGCATGAAAAAGATTAAGACCTACTGGAGGCTTAGTCAAAAGCCAGGGAACTTCCAAAACAGCAGAGCCTGTAATTAATCTGTATAATAAGCTGAATCTCATGCTTATATGTATTGTATAAATAATCTTGCACCCTCCCCTCACATCCGGCAGCCATTGCCTCATTATTTATCCTTGGTCAGCTCCTCCAGCTGAGATCTGACTGCTTGGCTCATTCAACAGAGTTGAGAAGAGCCTCAATGTTTAACATGTGATTTTTGTAAGGGAAAGTTTGGAGTGTTTCTTTGTGTTTTTCTCCCTGACAAAGAGAAACAGACCACTGGAGCTCAATGATTGTATTTGTCCCTGTCCCGTGCTTTGTATTAATCCAGTAATATGCTTAGGTTTTAGGAGCAATAACCCAATTAATGACTTTCACCCTTCTCTGCCATCCCACTTTGACTGAATGTCCAAACTGCAGCTTTAAGTGATTGTAATTCAATTTATTTTACATTTTGCTTTGCTTAAGCTAAGCCTTTTGGCAAATGCGCTAAAGCAATTTTTGCTATGACCTTTTTTGGTTTGTTTGCTGTGGTATAGGATTAATGATACTTGATATCATATAAATGTAAGTATGCATATTCACAACTCAGTTGAAGAAAATATGAATGGTCCAGGCGTTAACAAAGAGATGATTTACAGTTTATTTGACTGGTAATTGTGTTGGCTTGTAAAAAACTTAACATACATTTTTGTATTGCAAATTGGTCTCCTCGAGACAGAAATAAGGATGACATTTCAGTTAGTGGCAACCCTTCAAGTGGTGGAAACCTACCTAGACAGTGGTCTTTTGTGTCGGTGCCTCTAAAAGCATCTATGAAGACATTGTAGTGCCAACTGCTTAATGATGTCTGGTCTGATTTTTATTAGTTTATTACTTGTTGCCTGGTCAGCATGGTTCCCAGTAATTCCAAGACAGATTCTGGACCACCATAACCCTGACCAGGAGGACGCAGTTAGTGATGATGGATGGATGGATGGATGGATGGATGGATTTATATTCTTATTCATCATTAGCTAACATTTATCCATGAAGGTACAATATTCTGCAAGAAATAAATTAATTTTAGGTTGGAAATGTTTAAATAAAAAATAGGACTGAGTATATCAAGTTCATCCAAGTGGTGCATGTCTGATCTACATACATAACAGCTCATGTTTATGGTTAGATGTCATTTTTCTGCAGTATGCCTTGATATCTTGAAAGGATTCATCTGCTGTTTGTGCCAAACTCATTTCCCACATTTATTAAATAGTTTTAACAAGATGCTTGAAATGCTTTGCCACCAGCTTAAATAATTATAAACAGCGTTTGACTTATGTTACAGGGCTCCATCAGTCTGTGTTCAAAACTTGTGACTGTGCTTGTGATCACTGAGCTAGACATATCGAGGGTGGTCGGACAATGAAGGCTCTTCATCAGTCAAACCAAGCCTTTTCGATTGTCTGCAAATACCAAAACTTAGAGCATTGACAACGCAGTCTGTTGTTCAATTAAGGTGGCCTTTCCTGTTTCACTTCTGTCTCCGAGCAGTACCTCGTGGACGTGGGGTAGGAACGATTCTCTCTGAAAAGCCTCATTCATCAAAACCTTCTGCGCTTGTTTGTCAGAGCTTCAGGCAAGTCCGATTTTGGAGCCAACTTGGTGCAGAGGTCCATCTCGGTTGAAATTTTTTTCTGAGACCATTCTTGTGTTTCTGGGTGAACCTCATCTCCCAAATATTCATAGTTCTCTTATAGTTGTGCAGCAGTAATAGCACCAGATAGCTCTGGTTTCAACAGAAAAGGTTTTTGTTGAGTTGCTTTCTACTGATAGCAGCAGCCTCTTTAACACAAGTCAACAGCAATAAAAAGAAAAAATAAAACAAAACAATAACTGTAGCATATTGTGACTAAAGGAAGAGGGAATGTAGGATCCTACCAGGTTGAGTAAACCAAAATTCTCCAAGCGTAGACCAAGCTGCCCAGATTCACTGACCAATTAGTGTAGCCTGAGTTGCTCATAAGACATAACCTGCAAATATATTGTATACATGATGTTTACAGTAGGGTTTCAAAGGCCCATGTGCATATTGTATGTGGTCATTTTTTCTTTGGGGACAATACAAATTACAATTGGACTGTTACATTTTTCTTTCCTTTGTTAAATTACAACTAAAGCCATATTAAAGCCTTGATCCTTACTTCCTTAAAATGTCAATACAGTGGGTAACACTCAGTTGTCCTGCTGACAATGGAAGTAACCACTGAATGCCAGCTTTTCAGGATTGTGACATGACAGTCAGCTTAAAAGCTTGTTCCTTTGTGGATTTATTTGTGTCCCAGTTTTATCCTGTAATATGGCGGGATTACAGAATCTGTCGAGTATTGCGTTGTGATCATAAACAAAGTGCGGCACCACATCAGTCGTTCCCATCGGTCATTCTCCCAGATGGTGGCAGAGGGGTGTAGCAGAGCTCACAGTCAGGTTCAAGAGTCACCTTATTATCATTCTGCATTATACAGATGTACAACAGAGAATGAAATGTAGTTCCATCTGGTTCATGGAACAAAATGTACTGAATGACATGAAGACAAAGAACAGCACAGACAAAATCAGGTAGTTGATAGACAGGTAAATAGAGCGATAAGAAAATGTATATAAATAAGTAGATAAATAATTTGTATGTACTGTAACTGATGGGTCTCTGCAAACACTGTAGCACAAACAGACAGTAATTGTGGTGGAAATGATAGAGTGCATGGTGGTCAGTGGTGCGGGGGTTTCTTGGCAATTACGCAAACTTTTCTGAGCCATTGATAGTTGTAGGCAATCTAGATGGTGGGTAGTGCAGTCCTGATGATGGATTGGGCAGCCTTCACTGCCCACTGAAGACCTACTTGGACAAAGTGCAGTTCCCAAAATAAGACTGGGATGCCGTAAAGAGTGGGCACTTTGACTCAAGTACTCAATCCATCTCCCTCATTTGTAGAATGGTATGAAAACTACAACATAATTTCATTAAAAAAGCTCAGGAAAGCCCACATTAAGATTTCTGAGCATCTTATTAATGTACATTGTCACACTACCCAGGTTTGGTTACACTTGGGTAATATATCTAAATACCTGTAAATCTTCCTAGAAATGAACAGGATCCTTTAAAATTCTTGAAGGACTAAAGCGCACCTGCTGCTCTGCTACTGGGTCTTATTTCATCTTGCTGTTGCCGAGGATCTATCAAAGTCTCTCCAACAGCCAGCTCAAAGCCTAAACTCAGTGTCTGGGTTTTTAAACCATCCCAGGGACTCGCTCAATAATTAATTACACTTGAAATGTTAACAAGGTCAGATGGGAAACAGAGAGCGCACAAAACAGTGAGGGGGAAGCCCATCCCGCTGTGATGCATTCTGCCTGTAGAAGCCATATTTAGATCCTTTCTCTTTAATCCCACACTGCTGGTCACTAAGTATTCAGTCACCATCGTTTAATTGCCAAGAACAAGCTGGATGTCCGGGTAAAGCCACAAAACGGCGAAGACACTTAATCGAGGTTGAATGAGCAAAGCTGCTGTACGTTGACAGCATCCTCTCTCCAAGCAGCGAGGGATGGTAGAAACACAGAGTCTGGAGCTTTCTGACCAAAATGGATTAGGTGGCAGTGCCGGCCTGGTCTCTGGGGTTAAGTTATTGCCTGTAAGCTGCACTGTTGCAGACATTAAAGTCACTTGATAAAGACATGCAGAAGATATTTTTACTTTTTGTTAAATTATTTATTTTTTAAATAAAACCCCCTGTAGCCTTTATAAAGTGCAGGTATCCCTCACTGTCCAAATTTTTGCTATCCAAATATCTGCCGCAACAAATTACAAAATGTGTATCATAAATTTGCTATTTGAATGGAAAACCTACTGTAATGAATCTGCCTCCATCAAAATGTTTAATCATCGGCTAACAAAAACGATAAACGGCTACATGTATCCAAGCAGCAGTGTTAGGAAGGGTTGTTAAGAGAGTGGAGGATTTCTAGAGAAGGGTCCGTTGGCCATTTTGAGTGTACCGTTTAACTGATATATTATGTATACATTCGGCATGTGATGCAGTGGCACAGCAAGATAAGCCAGTGCCTCACAGCTTCTGGCTTGCTTGCCTAGTTTGAGGTCCACGTATGGCTCAAAGTTTGCACTCTGTAAACTATTTATTTATTTGTTTGCCTAAAAGACGTAACGAAACACAAGAAGAGAGCCACAGAAATGCAACAGAATATGCAGGGGAGATCCAAAAAAACTAACAGGCTTACAGCAGGGTTTCCTCCAAAAACAAAAGAAGTTAAAACAAAGGAGACTGTCTTTAGGCTGATGGGTAATGATAAACTGCACAAAAAGTGTAGACAGGGAACAACAATGTAAGCATACTTCCACACATTACAAATACAACAAATTATATTGATCCTTAAGATATTTCTTAAATAATTTCTTGAATAATGAAATATATTGGATAAATATAGGAGAGATGAAGTTGTGGTGGTAGTAGCTTCTGGGAAGCAGATTCCTTAATGACTGAAAAGTAAACAGACTCATTTGAAATCAATTTATCTGAAAATTGATATGCCCAGCACTCCTTTAAAGACAAAGGCTCTCTCATTCTTTTTGGATATTAGTGGCTTTATTTATAGATTAACCCCAGTGCTTGAAGTGGAAAAAGTAAGTGCTGATCTAGGAAATACTGCTGACGTTCACAGTTTGGAATGAACAGTAAGAAAGGTGACCTGTAGCGTAACTTAGTGCACCCTGGATAATGAAATGTAGCTGTGAGGGCTGTTATGAATAATCACTATGTACTATACCAAGCTTTTGCTGGTATAGCTGCTCAGCCAGAAAGTCTGGTCAGCCGGAAGCAGAAAATAGTCCCATGAGCTCATGAGACGTATGGCTATGTCAGTTACAGTTGTCCATACAGTGAAACACAGAGGTGCCGCTACTGCTAACTGCTGAGTAGCGGCCCACTGCCAGAACTGCCTTCAGGTTAAAGAGATCATCCAGTGCTCCTTCATCTGATGGTATGTATGAACGCCTGGAGAACATCCCCATCCGTGACTATCTTGTCATGTGGTGGGACGCATAACCAGTAATAAGCTAATTCTACAAACAAGCTCAGGGGTCATATGAAACTGATCAGTCCAGTGAGAGCCGTTCATTTTTTTGTTTTTTTGTTTTCTGTTTTGTTTTGTTTCTTGTTGGCCAACGAGAAATGCAGCACATGCAACAGGTCGCTGTGTGTATTCCCCGCCGTGGCAAAACAGGAATGATTTGGCACAAGAAGCCATTCTGTGTGGATAATTTGATTCTGTTAAGGCACTTTGGAGGAATTAGCGTTTGCTGCCTTCTGTTTGCTTTCCTTCGCTGGGCATGAAGACCTTTTGCAAGGTGAGTGCAGCATCTTGTGCCCCTCAGCGTCACATGAACATAGCGGGGGCATGACAAGAAAAACATTAGTGCATTTTCTGCAGGTTATCTACCAGGACACACAAGTCTTATAGACCAACTCCATATCTATGGCTAACTTACTGAGGGCTATGCTTCCTCTGCAAGGAGAGAGAAAGCAAAGTAAGGCATGAATTCTGGAATAATTTATGCTCGGTTTGGGGTTTTCTGTCCAAAATTTTGTCCTTGCTTCACACACTGTATATATCCATTGGCATAGCTTTATATGAATGAAACTTGACATGCACATTGACAATGCATTCATTCAGATTGTGTAAGTGATTCGATATGTTTATTAAACATGGTCTTGTGTAGCTGTGCTTTTATTTTTTAGAAAATGGAATAATCTAAATTAAAATTAAAGCTAATTTAAAATTATAGAATTAAAAAATGCAATGGACACAAGGGCCCAGTGTACTGTTGTTTACTGCAGTTAGCTACAGTAAGCAGCTGCCACAGGGGTTTGGACAGAACAGTTACTTGGTTGGTGTTCACCATGGTGATCATGCCTGCTCACTGTCTGGCTGCAGCCTACAGCCTACAGCCTGACTCAGTAGCCTTCTTCTTCTGGGTGGTTCTGCCTGCCAGCTTTCACCCTAGATGCAAATGTGACTGTAATGACTCAGCATGGAGAGGTCTTAGGTTCATGTTCTGGAACCACATGTGTTTGAACGTGATATGCTGGCACACAGAGCATAGCGTGGTGTCAGCTGGCCTGTGTCTGTGATCCAGTGGGGGTCTGCTGACGGCACAGCGGTACACTGAGCTACTCTTCATTCTGGTGAACTTTGTCTAACCTTTCAGTCACCAGTGTGCACTTGTGAGTTCCTCTGCTGTGTGGGTGTGCTATTCTTTCCATCTCAGTTATACATCTATCCAATTATGTAAAAACGGTGAAATTAACTGGATTAATGCTTGGTGTATGAATAAAATTTGTAAGCCTTAATAACATTCTTTGTTACAACCCACTATAATAGTTCCATATTTATATAAATTTTGTCTAAAGTGACTTAATGAATGTGGATACTGTTAAACTATATTTTATGGCCCCTAAGTCCTTTAGAGTCTGATGTGTAGCTTTTATGGGGTATCATGAATCAAAATTCAATTAATGTGCCAGATGAAAGTGAACTGTGTGAATAAATAACATTTAAAATGGGCTACCGATGTGAAGCACATACGTATGTTTTCGTGCCATTCCTACACACACGAGTGACTAAACTATGTCTAAAACAGCTGCTGAGAAAGTATAATTGACTCTAGCCTAAAACTTTTTTAGAAGACAAAGGCGAGCTGTGCGGACCCATCCATCCTGCATGCAGTGCCTCCTCTTGTCCTGAAGGTGACAGTGTTGTCCAATTAAAAACCTTGTTGAATGCCCCCCCCCCTTGTCACTTCAGTTTTAGTAACCACTAGTTAAATCAGTGCCGCAGTGACTTTTAAATGCTGATTTTTAAAACAAGTTGCATAACAGTTGCAGCTTTTCATAATTGTTTCATAAATGGTTTTGTTCATGTCAGTACGTGGATGTTCTGCAGAGAGTGTTTAAAAGAAAGATTCTAAATGGGGCTGCCGAAGAAGTTCTAAGCACCTCCTTATATAGTGAAGATGTTGTCTCCTGTGCTTTGAACATTGAATCAGGCAAAGATTTAATTAATCTAAAATGTGATAATGCAATTTTTTTTTTTTAAATGTAAGGTATTACTTACAAATGGGCAAATGTGGGCTTTTAAATGGTTGTACAAAGTATAGCACCATAGTGAAGTATCTGAGTCCACTGACCTCAAGTTGGAGTAGGTATCTGGGGCTTGATGGAACTGCAGGGGGCAGCAGGAAGGGGAACTGAGCTTGAAAGAGTGCCACGCCTGCTGTCCAGAGCAGTGCATTGTGCTAATGGATGCTATTAACTTGATTAACCTATTGAAGTACTTCCCCTGTGAATGCCAATTCAAGTTTTAATTAATACCTATATCTACAAATTACCATTCTGTATGAATTATTTATTTGGCTTGGGTTTTCACAAGAAGCAAATGATCATTTTCAGCTGGGCTATATGAGATGAAGAGCTTTACCTTACCAAGGGGCTCAGCATCAGCACTTCTGTTTTCTGTCCTCTAGAAGCAAGAGAAGTTTCTCCACCCCCACTGCATCATCCAGAATATTAGTCTGCAGCAGCAAGCACCACAGCAGCTGCGTCGATCTATAATGTAAAGGCTGAGCTGAAGCCGTCTGCTAGGTTTAATAACAGTCCTGCGCAGTTTGGGTTCTAATTTTAAAAAATACTTTATTTTTCGTGGTCCGCATCCAGTAGACAGGTTCCTTGCGTTATAAACATTCCAACTACGATTTTTTCCCGGATTGTTTATTCTTAATTTACAAATCAGTTATATTGTTTTGTTAATCTTTTTTTTATTATTATTTTGTGCACTGAAGGAAGCAATGTGCATTTCCACACTCAGCCAGTAGCTGGCAGTAAAATGCACCCAAATGGAATAGCAGTGAGGGGCCACCTTTTTTCAACTCATTTCCCCTCATTTACATGTTGTGTCTGGTATTTCTGACTTGTGATGATCAATAACATGTTGAAGAAGTCTGTACATATTTCTGGAATGAATCGGTAAATAAATGGTATTAAATGGGTTGGTGAGACATCGTAAATCCTCATAATTATTTTATTTCATTTTTATAAATTTGTTTTAATTTTAGCATAATTTAATGTTAATAAAAATAATTAAGTATTAGAGTTTTTTGTATGTATTCAATTTTATGAAACTGTTAAAAGTTAAAAATGGAGTTCTGGTCCCAGCTGTGTTTATAAGTTGAAGAACCAGTATGTGTTATTAAAGCAATAAAGCAATAAACACATTAGAAGGACTATATTAGGCTTATTACTTAAAAAAGATTAAGTGCCTGTCTTTAAGTATTTGATGCCAGGATTGATAAACCTTTTGGAAATGACAAATATTTTTCCTATTTTCATACATCCACTATTAGCCCCTGTATCCAAGTCAGGCTTTCAGCAATCCAGACCTTGTCTTGGAATCAAGGAGCACTGGGCTAGGAAACAAATTCTGAATGGGAGGTCAGTCCATTCCAGGATGGCCACACACTACAGACAAGTCTAAGTGACCGATTAACCTGAAACACATCTTTGAACTGTGAGAGGAAACCCACACAGATGTGGGGAGAACATGCAAAAACTCCACATGGACTGAGCTGGACTGAAACCCACATCTAAACTTCCCAGGTGCTGTGAGGCAACATTACTAGTACTTGTATCACCACGCTGCCGGTTTTGCATTTTCAGTTATTTTAAATTAATTCTAATGTTGTTTAAAGTAAATAAAATTATTATTTAGTATTTCTTATTATTTATACATTTATTACTTTGTGGTTTAGCTTTTTTCAGGCTTAAAATTTTACCCTATTTATTCAGTATTTTACATTTAAGATTAAGTTAGCACTACTGGCATGTTGCCTCCTCCCCTACAGACTGCTGCCTCATGCCTGGGGAGTGTGACTACCACATATGGTCGATTCTGTTGTGTCGCAGAAAATAGGAATGAAAGCGGACTGGAACAACACAGGTCTGTTCTTTATTATGCTAAAACCGCAAAAACAGAAAAGGTGGAAAAAACCACAAAGGCACTCGAGTGCCTTAAAGCAGTCACCCTCAGATACACAAAACCAAATGAATGGTTTGCAATGTAACAGATTCTAACAATGGGTGGGGAGGAAACCCCGACTTGAGCTGATGGTTAGAAATGCAGTCTGTGAAGCTAAGCAGTAGAGCAGGAAACAACTTCACCTCTAAGGCAACGATCATAATCCATCTCCTGCAGTCTGCTGTGGTCAGCATGTTTTTGTACCTCTGGGTCAAATTCGCTCATCCTTTTTAAATGTAGTCACAGAATTTCCCACTAATGTCCTACATCTTTCATGGCACGAAGTTGGGCAATCCAGAGAAAAGCGCCTTCTGGAGTGCGTTGCTTTTCAAACTGGATTTTTTAGAAAGTGAAGCATTATCAAAATGAACTTTGCATTACCTTCCTATTGCTAGATAAGAGTATGACAAACGGCTGTCTTTTGACAAGTATAGAGCGTGTAGGGAGGGAATTAAAGTATGATGTCTTTTCGCAAGCTCCACTCCGCAGGAGCTAACGCAGTGGCGCCCCACAGTGACGCCCATTCTGTTCTAACAGAACACAGTGTCATATATTCTGCTCCATGGCCACAAGCTCCGATCCATGAGCTTCTGTGGCTGTGCATTGTCTGTAGGTGGACTTCAAAGCACCAGAACAAAGTCTTCCCAAAGTGGAAAAATCCAACTACGCTGAAATGTTTGTTATTGCCATTTTCAAGCTCACAGAAGTTATTCTCCAAGTTTCACTTGTTGCCCTTTGCCATGTTCGGCCCCTGCTGTCAGCAGGATTAAATCTTTTTTTAAGTCGGTGTGGAATTCCTCTGAAGGTCTACTGTGGAACTAAGCTGGGACCAAAACAGGGAGAATGAGTATGTTTGTGTTTTACATAAGAGGCTGCAGAAGGAAAGTTTAAATCCGATTCAGTGATAATGTTCTTAAGAACAATGGAATTTGTTTAAGTGACTGTTACAGGATACTAAGATTCTGTAGCAAATATCTCTTGTTTCCATAAATAGTCTTCCATGGTATAACCATACAGGGCCCTACAGGTTCTAAATAAAGAGTGCAGCCGAATATGAATATTTCATGGAAATGAACGTTTAAAGCGATTGAATATAATAGCTGAAATTCATGCTGTGTTTGCAGAGAATGCCCCCCTAAGGCAGGATGACATATGGCTACTTGAAGGAGATGAGTCCATATCCCAGAGCCTTGAGGTGCTGCCGTGTCTCCCTAGACCAGACCACCTGGACTTCCTCAGGATCACACCCCCAGAGGACGACATCATCAGTGACACACCTTACTACCCTAACACAGAGTTCACTGTGAGTGCAAGTAAGACCCAACATTATAAGAGGGCTATAAAAACTTAAATTAACTAGAAATGTAATTGCACCCCGTTCATTCTCCTGAGCTGTTAGCCAGGGAAATTATCTTTCCTCAGTGCACCAACTTCCCGGGTCTGTGACCTGAGAACAGCACTGGTGTAAAGGGCTGTAGACTGTGAACCTCAGACTCCCAGGCTCATGCCTCTTGCTTAAGTAGAAAACCCCCAGATTCTTTCTAACCCACATTTCTTTGTTACTGAGCCCACTCCTCATGCAGACTGAGCTTTGTGTCACATTCACACTGACATTTCACTGACCTGCCTTACAAATGCGGAGTCAACAGAGACACCAGACTCCTGCTCTGAATCGCTATGGTCTGTTTGTTTAGATCCGTGTTACAGCTGGCTGCTGTACATCTGCTTAACATCTTGTGTTGAGCTCATCCTTAAGTCCTTGCAGCATTTTTAAACTCTCTTGAAGCAAAAAAAAATTGCATGCATTTTCCAAGTTCTTACCTGCATGAGGAGGACCTCGTGGAAGCACCGGTGTCAAACACTAGCTGTACCAAGTTCTTCTGTTCTGCTTTTATTTGCCAGTATTTATATCTTGGAGAGTCACACACCTGGGAATGTCTATCGTCATGTTATTCATCTGAGAGTTTATAGTAACTGAGCTAGGAACCATGGCAGGAGGACCAGAGACAAGTGCGCAGTTTACTGTCACAGATTTGATTTAGTGGGGCATCACAGTTTCTGCCGTCATGTTTAATGCTGAGCTTCTAACACCTGCTGGTGTTTCTTTTATTGTGCACTGTGAGCACCAAGTTACTCTGTTTAGCATGGAGCATATTTCTATTATTTTCATCAGTGTTCTTTTTCTAAGCGAATTAACATGTTTAAGCCTCATAAAATGATTTTCAAAATGTACACAGCTTGGTCGTTTTTACTGTATCGGTTGAAGGTAAGTACCTTGCTCAAGGAGGCTACAGCAGGAGGTAGGATTTGAGGCTGGAACTGAGCTAAAAGCGCTAACCACTGCGCCACCTGCTTTCTAAGCCCAATTACTTGAAGTGTGTAGATATCCTGAAAAGGATGTGTGATTTGTGCCTGTGATGTGTGCGTTCGATTAACAGTGTAGGGGGTCGGAGTCTAGTCTGGATCTGCCCCTTCACTGTACCTTCACCCCCTGCGAAGCTGAAGTATAGCCCATTACATTTAAAGAGGGGGGTAACCGATTCTACTCCACTTACTGTATACAAGAAGCACATGGCTGTCAGAGAGCTCCTCTGTCTAGCTATTGGTTTTTTTTAATTTATTCCATTACACTATTTGTACCTTGCGGCTGTTGAGCAATTCCTCATGTTGTCTTGCTGAAATTCACAAATGATTATTGTACTGGTAATAATTATCACAAATACCATGCTGTTATGGTAACAATTCTAATGCATAAACATTGTGAACAATGGAAACAATAAAATGTATATTTGTTTTCTTTCACTTGGTGATAGAAAACCAATGTGGCACAAATTTGCACATAAATTTAAATGTATTTATTTTGCTGATCTGTTTCTCCAAAGTGATTTACATTGTTAGCCTACTTACAATGTTTTACCCATTTTCACAGCTGGGGAGATTTTACTAGAGTAAGTAAGACGAAGTAACTTGGAAAATATTTGATCACATTGTTTAATTTATTTATCTGACAACTTTGTCTAATGTAACACAAAGTTTTAGATTTAGATCCTAAGCAATTTGTAATGTTTTACTCATTTATACAACTGGGTAATTTTTATTGGGGCAAATCTGAGTAACTACCTTCATAAGGGGTACTAAAGCAAGAGCTGGAACTCCAACCCAGGTCCTTTGATGCATTTATGCAACAAATTTATTAAGGCATACCTGCTTCAGGAGGGACTGGAGCTTTGTTCTAATTAAAAGATTTTTTAAAAAATGTTTACATTGCTTGTTTAGAGTAGACTCCTTAGCAACCCTCTGAATTATAAGCTCTCCGGAGTATGAAGCAGCACCTGAATTGGGCCGGTACGCAACAGCACACTTCTCATAAACTTTCAGTGCCCACCAGGCTCAGGTGCCATTTACTTACCTATGGTGTGCTAAGTTGTGCTGTGAGTCGGCTCACATGCTGTTTTCCTTCCGTTTGCTCAAAATTTACACCCACTTCAGGAAAGAAATACACACAGTGAACATTACCAATATCTCCTAATATCTCTGTCACTGCAGAAATCCCAGCTTTAATACTTTTTAATACTAATAGTTTGCTAATACTGGCTGATACACAAGCCATCATGCCAGTAAATACCAGCACTGATATAAAGAAATATGAGGCCATCGAATAAGACTTGATATTCTCAGAGCCAAAGATTTGCACAGATTTCTCTCTTAATTTGAGATAAGTCACTTTCTAATTTGTATTAGCTTTTCACCCTTGCCCCCTCCCCTACCCCCTGCTGACGGTAAGGGTAGCGTTACTTGACCACACTGGTACCTGTGAAAATATTACAGTACGACAGCGTCAGAGTCACGAGAGTCTTGTTTTGATTCTGCCAGTGTGGAAAGCCAGCGCTGTTCCTGCCTCGCCAGTGTCCACAGAAAACCACAGCTGTTTCATCATGCAGTTTGAGAGAAACACCCATGCTGCACACACCCAAATTCTCTCCTCCAGGTTAACCCCTTCCTTCTTCTCGTACGCACCCACTAACAGCTTTCAAGCTTTGAATCAGAAGAACAATGATAGCAAACCCATTAGCCTTTTCGTCTCATTCCAGGACTTTTTTGAACGATAATCCAGTTTTAAATTTCTGATGTCAGCACATTGGCAAACAGGAACCCTCTTGATCTGTGCTGGGATCATTGTTTGGCAGCTGTGCCTAGAGCTCTTGTAAAGAATGAGAATTAGCTGCTTTATGGTTATTAGCTGTTTTATGGTAAGTAAGTTTGTTACAGTTATGCAGCTCACATTAGTGCATAAATGCAAAAAGACAAAAAAAAAACTCCCTGCACCCTCTTCACTACACCGTGGTGTAAAAAAGATTACACAGCTTTAAATAAAATCTTGGCATGGTCCACGGGTTCATTCCTCGCATTTCATGTGTGCCCTGCTCACCGTCCCTGCGGTAGTTAAGTAAATATTCAGGGGAATTTAATGAAAAGTTCCAGCCCACAATGCACCAGTGGAGGCTGAAATGAAGAGGATCTACTTTTCATTGAGTTGGTTGGAAGCACGACATCTGCAGCATAAGCAGGGCTAGATAGACCAGTTAATCGCTGCAGATTATGTCTGAGGTGTAACAGCATGCTGGGCCGTCCTTGCTACTCACCTGACCTGGAGATTAGAGCAGTCACATCCTGCTCCCTGTGTTTACTGTACATAGCGGAGAACAGTTGCCATGGCGCCATGTGCGAGCCCCTACCTGTCCCATCAAGAGTGGTGGAGGTGTGGAGTAACTGGATACGTCTGCTTGCACTGGAGCCCCTGCTCACGTGTGGTGGGGGGGGCAGGGGGCGGAGCCAAGGGTGGGGCAGACCGGTGAGCTGCATTCCTTTTCAAAACCTGGAGGGCTCTCTCATGCTGAGAACACGCTGGGCTTTTAAGCGAGAGCGCTGAGGAGGCAGCGAGCAGCAGGCACATGGTTGGGCCGCGCTTTTCTCACCGCAGCAAAGCACTGGAATTTTCCGGGCCTCTCTGCCTGACTCACTCTGGCAGCTGGAATATGTTGCCGCTGAACCTTTTTTTTGCTGCTGTTGCTTGTTTCCAAAGGCGTCCTTCTTCCTGGTTCCCCATGGAGATCACCCAGAAGCACTTCACTTGCTCTTTCTGAAACTCACTGCTTCTGAAACGTTCAAGGCTTGCCGGATCCTGAAGCTAAGTCCCTGTTTGTCTGCATTTCTGAATATGAGGTCTAAAAAAATTTCTTCAAGAACCAGTTAGATGCTTTTGCTTTTATAAGCTGGAAGCTTTTCATATGAGGGTACAGTTTGTGTTGAAGTCCATTTGTGTGGTACCAAAGGGATTACAAAAAGCTGTGATTCGGTTACAGGAGACTGCAGGGGCCAAGCAGGAAAAGAACCCAAACAGAAGAGCCTTTGTTGTCTGAAATCAAACTTAGATCAGAACAGGTTGTAGAGCTGGAAGCATGGAGATGAGACCTTTGTCATGCAGTCTGAAAACACACTGTGTCAGAATTTCTTTTCTCTAGAGTATCTGTAATCAGTTTATGATAAAATTAGAAAGTAAGCTTTAGTGTGCACTAGAAAGCTTTGATTTGAAATGAGTAGCTTTCTGAATGGATTAGCTGAGATGGACAGTGTAAACAACAACCCTGTCGCTCCGGAGAAAGATCCTCCTAACTCTATCATCAGTAAGATCTCTACCATAATCACACGGGTTGGGAGTGAGAAACCAGAATGGCGGCGTCCCTCTGAGGAGAAAGCAGTGCTCACCGCATTCCAGAATCTGAGTGACACAGAAGTTGAGCCCACGAGCACCAATCCTGGTTTTCTTGGGAGTGATGGGGCAGAAGGCCTGCTTGGTCCAGCTGGAGAGCACCTCACTGGTGATGTGGACACCTCTGAGAAAAATGGTAGCACTGAATCACAGGAGTTGTGTAGTAGCAGAGAGAGGTCTGGTCCAGCAAACCCAAAATACTCAGATTTAGATCTTGTCCAGGTGACCATGGTAGAGACCTACAGTGATACGGAGATGGAGGAGGAGGACACTGGAGACAGCAACCTGGGTCAGTCAGGAGGCTTCTCACCCAAAGAGAAGTCCCTTGTTCAGGAAGAAGATGAGATGGGCAGTCTTAACAAAGACCAGCATCAGAGTTCTGAAAGTACAGATGATGCAGCAGACCTGGAGTTAAATCTACCTGTCTTCAGATTGCATTGTCTTCGTGAACCATCCTTCCAAGAGCTCTCAGTTACTCCCAGGGCAGCAGATCTGGTGCCGACTAACAGTGCAGCTAACCAGCAAGAGCCCGGAGGAGAGATAGCTTCTGGTATGGTTGCCGATCTCCATGCTACAGATGTCAACACAGCTTCCATGGCCTTGCCCACTGCCTCTGTCTCCCCTGCGCCTGAAGACAATAGTAGCTCACTTGGGATTATAGAAAATGACTTGAGGCTCTTTCCCAAACCTGCTGGAGACACTCTTTCACATGTGTCACTGGACAGTTATCCTCCTGCTTGCCTTAAAAACACACACTCTAGTGAGATACTTTTAGAGGAATACCTTGCTTCAAAGCCTCTCCAGGAGCCTTCTTCCAGCTTTCTACCTGCCGTGGCCATTTCCACTGAGGTTACAGGTTTCGAAGATCCTGAAGGTGCCGGGGAACCTCCGCACCCTCCAGAATCAGAAATCTCCTTTTCAGCTGGAGAAACTGGGCCTACTTCTTCCAGCTTGGAGGAATGTTCCACCACTGACACCACAGACGGTCCACCAGGGACAGAATCAGGAGAACTGCTGGACTATGAAGACTCCACCACTGAAACTCAGCCAAGTGTGGAGCCCTCCCCATCCAGGAGTGAAAAGGCTGCGGCTGGCAGCTGGAGGAAGTCTCTGAATCCGCCCCAAGGGTCCCCTTCCAAGGGTGCAACACTCACGGCCAGCACCTCCGTGGAGAAGTCCTTTCAGCTGCCAGCTCTTTTCAGCGGATTGCGGGTGCTGAAGAAGGGGGCAGTGGGGGATGACAGGGAGACAGTTGCTGAGATTCGGCAGAAAGACACAGACCTGGCCCTGCTTCAGCTCAAAAAGCCAGTCAACAAAGCGAAGTTGTTTCCTGAGCAGCTACTGGACAAGAAGCGCCCAGAGCCAAAAGCCGCACTCGAGCCCAAGAACAGTTTCCTGGACCACCTATCCCAACTTCTCAACCCAGACAGCTCCAAGACCGAGGGCAAGAAAGACCCTACGGAAGACAGTGTGGACATCAAGGAGCCCAAGTCAACTGAGGAGGGGGCTACAGAGGAGGTGGAGCCACCAACCCCCTTGGAGGATACCGGTAAAGCCTCAGAGACACCGTTTGAAGCCTTTAAATCACTTTTTGTACCAAAACCAATGAAAAAGGAACTTGGAGAGTCTGTGGACCTCGATGCAATTAAGAGGAGAATCAAAAGTGACAAGGAGGTGCTGAGAGCCATCTTTGAGAGGTCTCTGTCCAAACCTGCTTCTGGAGACAGCAAAGCCTTAACTGAGCCAAAAGTATGTGTAGCACTTTCTTTCCCAGCACACTCATCTCAGACTCACTGTGTTTTCACACTGTAGCAGATGTTTGAGATGTAAGAAGGTTGTGATAAATTTCTGAATGCTGTAATAGCATTTTCATTTCCCTTTTAATTTTGCTTGTAATCATCATTGCTGGCTGTCGGCATCCTTCTACCATCCTGATGGTACAATGTTCGGAAAAAATTGTGGACATAATAAGGCGCAAGGTTGTTTAGTCAATACATTTTTCCAAACAAACTATAAAGAGGTTTTCTGTTATAATTTGTGAACTTGCATTTGTTGTTTACTATGATGTGCATGTTTGTAATAATTATTTAAATATAATGTACACGCGTTCATCCACAAATGAATTTATTACTCGGAAAACTTAAGTATTATGTGAACATGTACATTGAGCATTTGTAAGATTAGGATTAATGAAAGTGTGAGTTACTTTACAAATTGGTTTAGACTATATGTTCAAATGGCACTTATGTACAGAGTAAAACATTTATGCAAATTTTCATTTCTGTTTTCATCGCCCTCTACGCTGGATTGGTGAGGGTTGGATGTGACTCTGCCGTTGATTTGCTCTTCTGTCTGTCCATCAGTCGGAGGTGTCCTCCCCATCGGAAAACGAGGACCGCACTCCTGGCCGACTCCAGGCTATCTGGCCGCCGCCCAAGTCCAAAGATGAGGAGGAGAAGGTGGGCCTCAGATACACGGAAGCAGGTGAGTTCCATGGCACAAGAATCTCCCAGGTTTCCTTTCTGTGTTACCGGACGGAACATCTGCCACACCAAGGTCAACACAGCAGAGGTGCTGTGACTGCGCTTCATGCCTGTGACAGAGTACACAAGGCCCTGCCCCCACAGCAAAACACTTTCTGTCGGCAGGTAATTTAATTGTGAGATGACACAAACAAGTGGCATAGCAGTGTGGGGATCGCGTATCGCGGACTGGCCACACAGTATTGCTTAATTTCACCCAAAGCAGGCACGAACCAAATGCCCTTCACAGCACATCTCATTGCATTATGGGACAGAAAAAGCCTCGGGCAATCCCTTTGCCTGACAAAACAGACATATCAGGGGTTAATCTAATTGCTATTGTTAGATTTTATGTCTCTCAGCATTTTTGCATTTTAGCTTGAAGCCACTGGGCACGTCTGAAACAAGTGTCACCGGAAAGACCAGTTTCGGGAATCCTGACAATCAGTTTAAAGCGCTGAACACGCGTTGTTTTTTTCTGTGCAATTGAGAAACAATACGTAACCTTTTGTACACACTCATTAGCATGGTGACATGTAGACAGGTGCGTCGACATACGTGATTTAAGAACCACAAGCAAGCCAGATAAGTGTTGCTCTTGTGTTTGGATGATTCGGAGCTAAAGATATGAGCAGCGAATCGATAGTTGGCATTCTTCACATGGGTGTGATCTTTAAAGGTCTCACACACCTTGTTCAGGTGCTCAGGGCCACAGGTCTTATCTACAAGGAAACAGTGATTTTAACTGACATAAAATAAATAATTTAGATATGCCTGTGTTTAAGTATGCCATAGTGCAACTGATACCTGATGCTTTGGTTTTTTTTTAAAACCTGACAGTTTAAAACCTTAAACCCGGACAGTCGTGCAGGCCAAAGCTCACTATACTGCGCAGGAAGTACAACTTTGCTGCCACACAGACCACGTAAACCCATATTGTTGTTTAGCTGAATGACTCTTGGCAACCACTTAAACAGAGCATCTCCGAAAGCTACTGTCCTCCAGTTATTAAGGCTGAAATTGGTTTGCCCATTGTTGCTTCATTTGGTCCATATGGTTGCTGGTCATCCTCTTCTTAGTTTTTCCTCGACTTTCTCAAGCATTACAGTCTTTTCAAGATACTCTTGTCTTTATGTTACGTGGCTAAAACTTTGGTCTCATCATTTAAGCTTTCAGTAAGATTCCAAACTTGACTTGCCCTAATATCCGTTTATTTTCCTGGCTTTACATTTTGTCATTAAAACCTTCCCTAAGTACCCGCAGTTCAAAGGAGCCCATGTTTTTCCTGTCTTGTTTTTTAAGTCCAACATTCTTATAGTGTTATGGAAAATACTACTAATATTGCAGCTCTGCCAAGCGCTCATTTTCAACATATCTCTTGACTTCTAGATCCGTCATTGTTGATTATTGATCCCACGGGGCAAAGTTGTCAACAACTTATATGTGTTCACCATCTGCATTAAAGTTGCTTTATTGCAGTGTACTTGCACAGATAGAAAGAAAAATACACAACTTAATGGATTTGTTACTTGAATGCAGATGTTGAAGCTGAGAAATTCTCCCAAACTTATCCTGTCCTGCCTGCCACCCCACCGTGTGCCATGGTTACTGATGTTCTTCTTGTACCCAGATACTCAACACCTTTGCACAGTGAATTGATCAGATTTTATAGCCAAGAAAGAACCTTTTCAAGGGCTTTGCTGCAATTCAGGAATCGCCGACACTCCAGAGACACCTTTCCATCTTTATTCATTTGTTTCAATTTGGAAAGCAGGCCGCATTTCCCACGGGGAAATTATGGTGAGGTGATCACACTGTTGCAGTAAAATCCACAGCCCACTCCTCCTAATAGTATCAGACTGTAATCCTCTGTAATGGTATACAGCTGACTGTGTGCTTAAGTAACACAGGGCAAAACAGTTAATAGAGGAAGAAGAGTGATGGAAGGGAACAAAGATCAGACTGCCCTTGCTGTCTGAATGTAGGATAATTTCATTCCTAAATGCCTTCAGCCTGACCCTCAGATTGACTATATGTGTGTATGCATTGCTATTGCACTGTATTCATCTATATTGCATTTTTTTCGTAGCTGCATAACACAGCCATTCAGAACAAGATTGCTAACAACTTTATGAAGGTAGCTAAGAAAGTAGGTCTATGAAGGTATTCACCTGTTTAAACCAGTAAGCATTTATATTTGCAAGATTAAGGATGCAGGTTCAAACACCAAGGTGAACTCAGCTGCTGCAAAGTAACACACCACCCCTTGGATGTTCATCTCCTAGAAGTGGCTGTATATGTCACTTTGGATTTGAGCATCTCATAGTATACACAACAGTGCACAGCATTCTCAACAAGGGGCCTGCAAATGAGGCACCAAAGCCAGTCAGAGTCTCCTTGGGCCACAGCAGTATCCACCCCTGCTTAACGGACTTCACCTGTAATACCACAGGTAGAGGGCAAATATATCCACACTGTCATAAAGTCATATTTCCTGTAATTAGAAGAAAAAGCCATGAGAAAGTATGACAAGGTACCAAAACAATTTGGCCCTATAGTGCCACCCTGTGGACTTTCTATACTATAGGCTTTACACAGCCTTTCCCTTCCATTTGACAGAAGAGAACAGCCTTCAAATAAAGACGCGTGACAATCAAAGTACAGTCTCGTTATATCTGTACTACTGTATCATTTTTTCTGACTGCTTTCTAAGTATCGCAGTAGCTGTTCCACTGTTTTCAGTTGTCTTTCTGATGTTATGTTTATGCAGAGCACCAGGCAGCCCTTCTGCAGCTGAAGAGAGAATGCAAAGAAGAGATAGAAATGCAACATGTAAGTCCGCCTGAACCGTCCTGACCCTCGTGCTGCTCCATGTGCAGGGGAGGGGGCCCTCACCACACAACCACAGAGTCGCACTTCATCCTGTCTGTGCTTCTTCAGTATGGTTTGTAAGGAAAGTCAGAATTGTATCCATTACATAAAGTACCCTGGAAATCAGCATTACATCTACTTCTTCATTTTGTTCATTGGCATATCAGATTCTCTGGCTGAGTTGTTCCAGCAAAAGGCTGCTGTAGGACATGACAGTTATTTATAATAGCCTGGCTTCTATTTCATTACACAGGATGCACAAAGTTGTGCTGTGTGTTAGCTTGCCTTCTGCTTTCCTACTGTTTGTTCAAAATGTATGCCTTCTTCGTTGAAGAAGCAAATGGATATCAGCAATACCACCAAATTCAAAAGGTAATACTTAATAGTGTGGCAATATAGACCCATATACGCAACTACAGTACTGGCATCTATGTCTTTCCACCAGAAAGCAGTACCTAATGTGCTCAGAGCTCATATTGCACAAATGGAATATTTCAGTTTTTTCTCCTTTAAAAAATATTTTGTGATGCAAAACTTATGCTGGCTTATAACTATTCATTTTGAACATTATTATTTTGAATAAAAAATATTAAATGGACAGAAATGTTAAACCACCATTTTGTTACTCAGTAAAATGGGTGATTTTGTCAAAGATCTGAATACTTTTGCAAAGCACTGTAATAATAAACCAGCTCCTCTTGTATTGGTTTGCTGTACAGCAAGTAAAATGTCTTTGTCAACCGAAACACAGAAGACACTCACCAGGGAAATTTTAATTCCCAGACAGTGGCATTCAATCATTTTAAAGGTTGTGTTAAACTACCCACTGTATCTGTAAACATGTCAGCTAGCGTATTCTCTGCACATACTGTTTGACGCACTAGATGTCACTGAATGCACTAGATGTCAAGGCGAACGGGATAGGGGGTGTGTTCTCACACTATCGTCACACTCTGGCTGGTAGCACTCACTTTGGGTTCACATGTGCATGGCTTGAGAAAGTATGAAAATGGCACACCTGTGATGCCCTCGCAAAGGAGAAGCATTGTGTGTAGGGATCCCAATTGTTGGTTGGTGCCTTGTCAATGTCAACCTGATGGCTGCCTCTCCTGCATAGATCTTTCATAGAAGTTACATGCAGACAGCAGATACCTTGGAGACATTCCCTACCCATTTTCTCCACCCAAACCACCTAAATTAGATGCCTAAATAGCTGACTCGTGGGTCTCTGCCTCCATTGGTCAGAGTGATCATTTTGGGATGATGTGTAAATATCCAGACAGCTCAAGACCTGTCCTCTCATGTAAAAGAAGAAGTTCTGTGTGATGTCATAATGGCTTCCAGATGTGACCAGGTTCCCTCCCGCCATTTAGTCAAATGCAATGCAATTACTCCCTTGCATCTGGGATTTGGCAGCCAGATTCTAAGATCTCATTTTGCATTGTTACAGTTGTTTTCTGCCAGTTAAAGGCCTACTTTATTTTTGCAATGTGTTGTTTGAAATATCCCTGTGACTTATTATAGGCTCATAAATTTGCTCATATTTATTCCTTTGATGGTAGCAGCAATATACTATTCAGTGGACCAGCTTTTGCCAAGGACTTGCAGCACAGCTCACAGCAGTAATTTATAAAAAATTATCTTTGTCGCAGGAGAATTCTAAAATACAGGCCTTGTTGCAAGGTTACGGCTGAATTTATCATCCATAGAATAGATTTATGAATTCTTGTCTAATCCTCATTTACTGAAAAACGTGGCATTTTAAGGCATAAAGTACTGTAGCTACACTTTAAACTGCAGAACTTAAGTGCAGGATGCAGCTACATCAATGCAGCATATCCAGCACCGGTATCTTCTAATATCTTTGCCAGTTTTAGCTACTTTTTAGGAGTTAATTCAGAATTTTGATGTATGTTTTATGATGTACTTGAAGCTGTGATAGAGGATACAGTTTCTTTATTTGAACATCAGACAGATATTGTGAATATTTCCCCCATAAATGTAAACTTAAAAGGTTGAGACTGGCCAGCGGCATGCCGATTGCAGCTCTGTGCTGAATACAGCCTGACAAGGAACAAGTGTCAATCCAGTTGTTCGGTCTTAATCTTAATCCTAGTTAAATCTGAATTATTCTCTTTTTTGAAACATCCAATAAATATTTGAATTATTAGACCTTCATTGCGTAGTCAGTGTTAGTGTCACTTTACTTTCTTGCCTGAGTGGTGTGCATTTATGAGGAGGGCAGGGAAATATTGCTGTCAAACATCACCGTGCGATGGGTGTGCTGACTCCCATGTCGGATGAATGCGATTTCACTTTTTTGGCCTCTGTCTTCGCAAGTTTGACTTCTACCACTTGTGCCACAGGGCCTAATTGTTCTTCTCTCTCATGCCACATCCTCCACACAGGCCAATTTCGAACTCCAGGTGTTTCAGCTGCGAGGAGAGCATGCAGCCTCCCTATCCAAACTTGAGGCAGTCATCGCCAGGATGCAGAGAGAGCAGGCCAACGGCACGGTGCAGGAGCGCAGCGAGCTGCGTGAGGCCTGCGTCTCCACGGAAGATGACCATCCACCCAAGACATTCCGCAACGTGTGCATCCAGACGGACCGTGAGACCTTCATCAAGACCCCTGAGGGCGAGGGCAGCCGGCCAGCTCACAGCCCTAGCCAGAATATCCCTAAAAAGCTCAATATGGAGTCCATCAACCTGAGTCTTACAGGCAAAGCAGAATCTGCATCAGGACAGGTCCCACCCCCACCACCTCCACCCCTGCCTGGCCAGTCTGGACCACCTCCTCCTCCACCACCACCTCCCCCATTACCGGGTTCCATGGCCCCACCTCCTCCACCTCCACCTCCAGGTGTAGGCCCAGTCCCTCCCCCTCCACCTCCACTGCCTGGTATGAGTGGACCACCTCCCCCTCCTCCTCCTTTACCTGGAGCTGGGCCCCCTCCTCCCCCACCCATGCCTGGGGGTGGCCCTCCACCTCCTCCACCACCTGGAAGCATGTTTGCCTTCAGCCAACAGGTGGAGAGGGCACCGCGCAAGCCAACAGTGGAACCCACATGTCCCATGAAGCCCCTGTACTGGACAAGGATTCAGATCCACGATAACAAGTATGTACCACTCAGCCAGCCTCCTGGGCACAAATTCTGGAACATTCTGTTAACATTCTCAGAATCAAAGGGGTTGTACCTACCAGATGCACACTAGGGGGCAGTATGCATGCCATGTAAAAACTTCATGTTCATCTATCTTGTAGATGAGTTGGATCTTGCTTCTCACCCCACACACCAGGCCAACAACAGAGGACTAAGCTTGTGACGGCAGCGGTTTCGTGTTTGCTGTAAATCTAACAGATGGTTCGGAAACTGACAGGCGCGAAATCAGACGCGTAACTCAGATGCTTTGCGGAGTCAATAAACCCTGGCAGTTCTCAGACCAGAGTGCTGTTGGGAGTTATGGGCAAGCACTGTATGTTTTAAACAGTGCCAGACGGATTCACTAATGTATGTTTTATGGGCCATGTCAAAATATATGCATTTGGTTGAGCATTGTGAACGTAAACCCTTTTATAAGTAAGTTGTATGCGGGAAAGAGATAGTTAGAAAGGATTTGAATTACATTTCAGTTTAATTCTTTTGCCCATTGTAAAAAGCAGGGCTTTCCTGAATTTTCCACCTATTTAAAGTCTTAATGAAGTTCACCTGCTGAGGTTTCCTCAGCTTCTAGCCCGGGGTCTGGGGTAGTATTCAGATTGGTTCCTCTGAAAACAATTTAGAAATGAAAGACAGAAGTTCTTGACCATGATAATTTGGTCTACTAAAGCATTTTTGGCTGTTTTAAGACCCATATATTCATCACCGGCTGTAAGTTGTGGACCACTGTGATTGAACTCCTTCAACATTAATTGGGTCAGCTGGTTACATGGCGACATGGTCAATTTCTCTGGTATTCCAGCCATGACCAGTAATCCAGACTTTTATGCTGTTTGTCTGTTTCATCACATTTTTCATGGCACTGAGGCTGTGCTCCTAAAAGGCATCCTGTGCTGTGGGTTTATTACAATATGCTGTACAGAGCTCAAACTTTCCTCAATAATGAATTGTTTGTTTTCTTCGCTAGTAGTTGATTTTTATGGTTAAACATAAATTGCAGAAAAAAACAGCGATGAAGAATTTTAGTCAGTCAACAGGCTTTTGTGAACTGAGGAGGTAATAATTTGTTTTAGGTCTAATACTTTCAGATACAAGCCTTTTTGAGGGCTACGGCCACACAGTATAGAAGATGTTCATCAGCATGATGGCTTTAGCGTGTAATAAGGGAAATAAGGACCTAAGCGATATGCAAGCACAAAATCAGGATCAGGATGGAAGATAGACTGACACGTGATGGTTTTCACAGCAGGTGTTTGGGTGCAACACAACTGCTCTGTGAGGTCCAGCTTTTCTCCATGGATTCACCCATGCCCTCTCCTCTAGTCAGTTGGGATTTTTGGAGGTGGGCGCACATCATGAGCTCAGCTTTACCTCATCCGTTATGGTAACATCATAGAGTCTCAGTTATGCAGCAATGGAAATGTCATGATGAAAAATGGCACCCTGTGGGATGTAGTTCACACAAGGACATGTAACATAACCCAACTTGTCACCCCCCCTCCCCCCCCGACCACCGCTTGTGTAACAGTTATGAATCCGGGTGCACCTTATCACTTGGGAGAACTACTAGCGTCTCCAGGCCTTCCCTGACTCCACCTGATTTATGTTGCGTCTAACGGCGCTCAGCTTTCATTAGCAGGAGTTGTAGGGATGGATCACTTATCGCTGCCTGGAGTCAACGTACAGTCCAGACTAGTTTTTTTTTATGAGAAGGAATGGAAAATCAAGGTAGGGAGTTAAGTCTGACCTCGGTTAGACTCCTGTTCCGACCATCCAACTCCATGTGTTTGTTTCCAAAGTTACTCGGCAACCAGAGACACCAAATACTTCACATCTTCTCAGTAGCTTGTTTAAAATGCTTTTTAAGTCAAAATAGAGCAGCTCCAAAAATGACTAGCACATTGCTGAGATTCAATCTTCAGCAATAAATTGCACATTTTAAGTGGTTATTTCTGCTCTTCATTTTCTTAGTGTGGATCTGCACGTTGGGAAATGTCAGCTGAGGCTAAAAAATGGAAATAAACATTGAGCAGCTTGAGTAAACATTGCATAAACTGCAACAAGGTTGTTTATCTCTCGCAGGATTCAGTTTGGACTGAGATCACACTGTCGTTTTCAGAGAGGTCAGGTCCTCCCCTGTAAGGCATCCTCATCTATATGGATAACTTTTTAAGGAAAGCTCTGTGGCGAAATGTGCAGCGGGTCTGCAGTGGCTGTCTTTTGTCCAAGCTAGTTGGTGGGGACCTCAGAGTAAGGTCAGGTTCATCCCTGATGTCTCCCTCTTCCCAGTAACAACACCCTCTGGGGCTCTCTGGAAGAGCCGAACATCGTGAACACGAAGGAGTTCGAGGACCTGTTCTCCAAGGCCACGGTGCAGCCCAAGAAGAAGCCTCTGTCTGACACCTATGAGAAGAAAGCCAAGGCAAAGAAGGTGGGTTTTTGTTTAAGTGTCCTTCAGCAGGTACTTTAAATCATGTCTGTTAGACTTATTGTGTCTTGTGTTTCTGATGTTTGAATTCTAAGTGCGCCACTTGTAAGTGATGGTTTTGGTGACACGGCAGTGTGAATTAGGAGTTGGCATTGGTTTTATGACTACTGTACCCTCTTGACCTCCTGGGGCAATTTAAATCATCTTAGACAGCATGGAAGTTCTCAATAACAATTCCCATGCCTGCCACCAGGGGGCACATGCCACAGCGAGAATCTTCACTCGCTCCCTCACTCATCCGTAGCCACTTGACCATGTCTCAGGGGTTCAGACCCCATCCTGGAAGCACTGTGCAGAGTAGACCCTGGATGGGACACGAGTCCATTGCAGCAGCCACAATCCTTGTAGCGGGAAATAGCGGTAGCCCACCAACATTCCTACTTTCAAAGAGATTGGGTAGCATGGTCATGGCAGAAAGATTCACCATTTTTGTGAGATTATTCCCCTCCCATTTCTCACACAAAGGTCTTTGGCTGTTCTTCTCACATTAGCATGTGTCACAGCTTGGAGATGTGGCAAATAATTTCCTCTGCTGAAGCCAAATGTTTGAAATGCAGGGCCACCATCTCTAAAGGTCTCAACAGCAGTCAGTGATGGTGATGTAATGCATGCAGCTTATTGTAAGAGGCTTAAATGTGCATAAAACTCAAAGCTGAAAGTTTTGATTTGAATTAATCGGTTTTTCCCCACTCCAGCACTTATGTTTTATGAGAAACTGCTGCCCTGCAGTATTTGGATGATGCTGTGTTACATTTATTTATTTAGCAGATGCTTCTCTTCAAAACAACATATAATGACTACCAAGTAGTGTTTAGCGGATACCTTTGGTCTTCTTAAAAGCGTTCACCTGTTCATTCGCCAAATCAGTGTGACGCACATACATACACACTGTGCTCAGTTTAAAGTCACTCGCTCTGCTGAATCACATGTCTTTGGGCTGTGGGATGAAACCAGAACATCGGGAGGAAACAATCAAATCCGTGTCTAGTTGCAGTGTCCAGGTGAGACAGCAACACCCTTCTGCCCTGTTGCCCCATGGTACGAAGAGCAGTTTGTTTTTACATTCAATAGTGTAACAGCGCCTGTCCATTTCAGTCTTTGTTCCATTTCTCTGTTGACTTCAATGTCCATCATGTGCGCTCCAGTTTTTGTCCTGTTGAGAAAAGGCCTGAGCATTTCGACAGCTTGCTGCCAATTCTGTAGTGTATAGTTTTGATAATGTCATTTATGCAGAGGTGCTATCCAGGTTTCCAACACACAGCTGGTGTGAACGCCTTCTCCCTGTTTGCGAGACGGCTACTTTGGAGCCCCTATGAGAAGAATTCTGGCCTTAAATGGAAGGAGAGCCAGGGATGCGTGAGGTGTGCCAGCTTTCTGCCTGGAAGTGGACTGACTCTCCCTTTTTCCCAATTTCCAACTCAAATTGCACAAGATTGCAGCTGCCTGTCGCTCGGCTCAGGGTCCACTGGGGCTATCAGATGGTCTGGCCACAGTCACGCCAGCCAGGGCTTCTGAGCCTCTCCAAAGGAACCTGGGAATCGGTTCCAGGTCATCAATGCCAAATCATACCCTGTCCTCTCTTGCAAATGGTGGTGTGTATGGTGAAGACCAGCAAAACTTTAAAAGGAGCATGAATGAAGGATATGGATGACTGAAATGATCTGCACGATAGTTCAAAGTAATTCCGAAATGCCTGGACACCCTGCTAGAAGGTGGTGCTGCATGATCATACCTGTGAAACTTCCACCCTCTTTACTAAAACCAGGCGCACAGTGGTGAGTTAAATCGGAATTCACGCACAGGCCAATGCAAGACATGGCCCTGTGTAACAAAGATGTCGAAGAGGAAAGTTACATCTGTTAGAAATGTTTTGGCTCACCGTGACTTCTGCGAAAACTTCCAAATGCAAATCAGCAAGATGACAACAGGGCAGGATAACAGGAAAAGGCTATTTTGCCAGTTTGAGAGACTGTTCTTTTCCCTTCTCTAGAGAGTTCCTTGGCTGTGTCTGCTATGTGAAACGGTGCACGTTCAGTTGCGGTCTTTCTCTGTAAAGCGATGTGCTGAAGAGGAGAATGTGTGTGAGTAATATCCCATTATTGGAAATCTCATATTCTGTCGACACTGCAGTCATCCTTTACATTTGTCAGGTCCCATGATGCAGTTGAGTTCCACTTTTGGCATGTATCTTCTCACTCTTCTGTGGCCTGTCAATCTGTTGGCAGCCCCCCATCCATCCAGATCAATCTGACACGGTTCCAGGTTGCCAGTGGCCCCTCTTTCTCGTCTGGTCACTCAAAGCAGATCCATACCAGCCCGCCATCCTGAACAGACCAGGCAGCTGCTCACATTTATACCACCACATGTCCACGGCGCCTCATCTGCAGCACTAGTTTACCCCAGACCATGTACCTCCTGCCTCAGCCAAGGGTGAGCCGAGTTCACCCACAGAACACTGCTTTCCTGTCATGAATGATGCATGCGTGTGATTGTGTGTTTCATCCTCAAAGTACCGGGTGGCTTTCATATGAATGAACCGAAAAAGAAAATGGCACTTCTCTTGAGAGAACCACCAGAATACAATTGAATCTAAGAAAAGTACCCTTTTGTGGTCAACCAGAGCAATGTCATGCATTTGAAAATGGAAAGGAATACTTCACAACAGGGCAGACCATCTGCTTTTTTTTTTGTTTTGTTTTTTGTGAGAGTAGCATCTTTCCCACAGAGTCCCCTCCCTAAGTGATCTGCAGAAAGAGATTTAACCTGAGTTTTTACGTTTGTGTGCAGGCGAGTTCCTCCAAATCGATGTTTGAACCTGTATGGCGTAAAGAAGTACATTCTACACTGGAAGATGTGAGAGCCATTTTGCCCGTACTGTCCACTTCCGTCATGTATGCTCGGCAAGCTGTGAGATGTTGCCTAAGCAGGAGCAGCAAATGTGTTTCTACAACAGGATTATTTACGAAAGGCATACTGACATTACAGTATATTAACCATGCGCCTGAAGACCAAGTTTGTCGACAGTGACTAATGGTTCCAGGATAGGCTTCCCGCCATCGCAACCCTGCTCAGGATTAAGCATTCGCAATTGCGGATGGATGTATGGATGGATGGATTTGGGTCAGTGTTCCCTTGCACGCCTGCTTAACATACCCTGAGCACTGTGTGGTGAGACCCCAGCTGGGCCACTTAGGTGGGCTGCCTCTGACAGCTTAGCTGTGAGCCTGTGCAGCCTGCTGGCCCGAGGCCCATTCAGTGTCAACCGGCACCATTTGGGCCGGACAAAGCCCCGCTGGCCCGACATCCATTGCGGGGGATGTGTTCCCGTAAGTGCAGAATAAGAAGGAAATTTGCCCTTCCCCCCACCTTGGCAGACTGGAGCATTTATGAAGGCCAGCTAAACAAAAGTAACTTGTTTACATTTTCACTCTTTATCTGCAGAGCCTGTCCTCCAAGGTATGAGGACCTCTGGAGTGTGTGCTGTTAGTGATGGTCACGTGTTCGGGAGTTCGCTTGTCGGCTGGCACAAATTGAGGAGGTGACCTACTGATACATGTTCTCAGCACTATTACTTCAAAACCCGCCCTCAGAAAAGCACCCCTGGCACCTCACTGCATGACCAGCAACCCCAAGCCAGTCCTGGTCAATCAAGAAGGGCGTCTTGCCTTTGTCTGCAGTCCGTCCCCTGCCCCAGGAAGGCTGACAAGCCAATTTTCCTGCACCCCCATCAATAGCAGTCATGAGCTTTCAACTCGAATCAATCAAAGCTCTGCTACGATGTCTACGAAGATGGACAGACACATCTGAAAAATGTAGTGAATTAGAGAGCGATGCTGAGGTCCCCTAGGCTGAAAAGGGGAGATGATATACTGTAGGTGCACATTGTGCAAATCTTTCATTGATTTTTCCGCCCCCTACAGTGGCACATGGACACCTCGTAGAATTTGGCCAAAGGGCGGAGGGGGGGTGGATAAGTTGTATCACATGTACCAGCAAAAAAGAGCTCAGGTTTTCATGGCCAGCAATTACAGAATCAAAGCAGTGAGGGCAGTTAGGAAGGACCGCGATGGTCCCATGGCCTTTGGCTGCCAGGTGCCTGGTGGGTAATGGCTGGCGTGCGGGAAGGGTGGGGCTGTTTGTCTTGGGCAGGATGCACGTGTGTTTGCATTTTCCACTGGGATAATGATGCAAGAGCATATTGCGCCTGAAGGAAGAAGTCCACAGACAGGATGAGTCGACCTAAAATTATTGGCTCATACTTTCTGATCGCAGTCACAAAAGGGCTGCATTCGATTTCAACTGCATAATTAATTGCTTTAAACCCCACAAGTGTGGAAGGTCTTTGTGGAATTGCCCAGATTACACAGTCGGATATTTATGGAGAAGGTTTTTACGGCCTTTAGACGTGTTCGTCTGAAGAGCCGGGTTGAAAACGGAGGAGCACTCTGAGTGGGAGGATGAGTTGTAACTGTCAAATTTAAGCTCTTTCTTACTTCACTTTTATCACAGTTGAGGCTCTGCGTCCCATTTTTGCTCATTTTCCGAAGCTGTGACCTGCACCTGTGGGCTGCTGACTCCGTGGCAATTCATTTGCTGACCACTTGAGGGGGCTGTTAACTTTTTTGCCTGAAAAAGTTGTGAACGCACAGAATAAGTGGAGTAGTAGAATAAGTGTCTCAGAAATACCCTGTGGGCGGTTGGAAATCTCCAGCCTTTGGGTTCCCAGAGACAGGATTCCCCCGTTTGCAGTGGCCTCCAAGGAACAGGGAGTGAGGCTGAGCCAGAGCCGTATGTTAGATGTTTATGAAAGCTGTTTGAGCAAAGACTCCAGCTTCCACAATTCAGTCAACTTGAAGATCACCACTGATACGAGTAACGACTGTGGAAGCCGCAGGTCTCCTTACCTTTTGTAATGCAATACTCACTTCTAAGACTTCGGTCTCGGTTTCCCACTGGACGCCTTGGTAGCTAAAGCCCAGTAATAACACGAGCTGCTACCTAATGAAGAAGCAGAAACATTAACTTTTAGAGCAGGCCTTTCCCTTGCCAAAAACTGTTTCTGCCTTTATGGGTAATTCAGTCGTAAGTAATTGTGACCATGTGTAGGCACAAGTAAAAATCCTGTGAATTTATAGTTTGTTATAAAACCCTAGCCTGCTTGTCCAGACTGAAAAGATGTCCTTTTATGGTTTCATTTTTTACTTTTAAGTTTTTCTGCTGCTTGATATTTTTCACTATAATCTGACTTGTGATTTGATCTCAGTGTTGAGTTTTCCCCGCTTTCTTCTTTGCTGTTTTGTGGCTTGACAAGCGGAAACCTATAGCATGAAGGCTTCCGCTACCCCTGACCGCTCTCCCAGGACTCGCTGGGTCTTGGCTATGGTGGACCAAGAGGGCTTCTCATGGCACCCCGGTTTACATTGGGCCAGGGTCAGCCTGGAGGTCAGGGGTAGATGGTCAGATTACATCTCACCAGGGACTGCAGTTATACCCTCCCGTAACGGATTGTCTCCCGGGTGCATCGGGAGGTCCCACAGTTGGGTAAATGATGCTCCTCTGTAACCTTCTAGGAGACAGACCACTGTAGGTCCTCGTCTAGGGGTCACTGGGCCAAGGCATGCCTGTGGGAGTACCTAGCAATGTCATGCAGTAAAACCTTGCTCCTTTACATCAATCGCCATGTTCACTTACAGATGTGTATCGGTTCTTTCTTAGAAGTCCCTTATTTATTGGACCATTTGCCTGTGAAATTTCTGACCAATTTTATTATTTCATTTTATTTATAATTTTAAAAAAAAATTATTGTATTATATATTTTGTGCTAGCCAGCTCTAAAATAAATGTAGGACAGAATATGCGTATCTTCTACAAATGAGCTGCAGTGCTGTTACTACAGATATCCGCCTGAAATACAGCTTATGCAAAGTAAGAATATAAGAATATTAAGAACTAAGCATATATCCAAGAATGAAACTAAACTAAAAATAAAACTAAACTAAAAATGAAACTAAAAACAAACTTTCTGCAAAAATGCTGAAAAAATTTTATAAATTACTGAAATAAATGATCATTTCTTCAAAGCAAATATACTATATCGAAAGATCTTCAAGGATATTCAGAGTGGTGTATTGTTGACAGAAACTTTTTTAAAATAATTGAGTAACTGGGCCTCCTGAATGTGGGAAAAAAATAATACTTTAAAAAGCATATTTTTAAAGAATCGCCATTTATCTGTCACCTTTTTCCAAGGACACTAGCAATTTTATAAGCAACTTTAAAGTTATTTATTTATATGTACAGTTTAATGTTCAGTTCAGAGTAAGAATGTTTGAAGGTTTTGATCTAGGGTGTTGAATCCAAGCAGCAGGGATTCGAGCAAACCTCAGATTACAAGTCGACGCCTCTGAACTCTGCTAAAACATCTCCAGCGTCAGTTATTAGTGCTGGAAATGGGGAATATGTGTCCAGCGTTTTGCAAAACTCAGCTGCTTTATCCAGACATTTGTGGTTTTATAAATGCAGAAATTGCAAAGAACCTTTTCAATAGGGGAGAAATGTTGCCAGTGTTCAATGGTCATATTAATAATTCCTCTGGATTCTGTCTCTTATTCAGATCGTCAAACTGCTGGATGGGAAACGTTCGCAGGCCGTGGGAATCCTCATCTCCAGTCTGCACCTGGAAATGAAGGACATTCAGCAAGGTGAGACCGCTAGGCAAAGTCAACTGCCTGGCTTTATTCAATTAAAATGAAGCTCACTTCTCATTTTTTCATTTGCCCTATACACACAGGGCACATGTATGCATTTGTGGAGTATCGGAATAAAACATGGAATGAATTATCTGTCATAATTTTGCCAGTTGCTGAAGGCACAAGAAGGTTTACCAACTAACTGCTTTTGGGGTGTGCAAACAAGTTTCAGTTAAATGGCACCAGTCAGCATCCACTTTCCTCCTCTGGCAAGTGTGTAGTGATGGCCAGCCAAGTGCAGAGGTTTTTCTTATGAAAGTGGGGAAGAGCGTCATCCTTTGTTGCCAGTCTATACCACTATATGGAGAACTATTATCGCTTTTATTTTTGACCACTAACACATTTACATTCATTTAGCTGAGGCTTTTCTCCAGATTAAGCATCCATTTATACATGAATAATCTTGAACGGGGCAAATTGTAGTAGCTTCCTTAGGAGACCGCACTAGGAGGTGGGGTTTGCAGTGCCACTAACCACTTGCTAACCACTATGCCACCTGCTGGTCCACTCGTACAGCTTAGATGTTTGAATTTAGGTAAGGCTAAGAACAGAAATATTTTAGATCTGTGCATGGCTTCCCGGGTCCCTCAATGGATCCTGTTTACTTTCTGGAGTCTTGTTATGGTTCTGGGTTTGTTGCCCACTGAGGAGCAGCTTTCTTTGCGAAGAGGATTCTGGGACAGTGCTGCAAGGCGAGCGCCTGGCAGTCTGGGAGCCGCCGTCCCTGCCACCAGTGGCCCCTATTGCCTAATGGGAGCAACACCCCGCTAATGATCTGAGTGCATATAAATGGCTCGCGGCAGCTAGCAGCCACCATGCCGCCACATAAAACAACACCCAGTGCAAGGCAAGCCGCACGTTGGGCCAAGCTGCAGGTTTTGGTTTTGATTTCCATTTGGTGTTGAAGCAGAGAACCCCCAATAAAAGAACCAGCTCTTTCCCAGCATGTGTCGACTTCCTTCTGCCATAATAGGAGGTGTAGGTGAAACGGACAGTCTGATGGTGACAATAGAGGGGAGGCCCCTAATGGGCACTTCTGAAGGCCTTGGCCCTCCCCCTTCCCTGCTCCCCAGCCCTTTCTTGGCAAATTAAAAGGACATGGGACATGTAATGTAATTACTGCTGCTTTAAGGGCCATGGGCTGTGTAGGTGGTGGGGATTGTGATTAACCTCTGCTGGGTGAAGGGCCAGGGTTTGGGCTCACTGGGAAAGGGGACCTCCAGGGCCACCACCACACAGGGCAGAAGGGAGGTGTGCCCCATGCGATGAGTGTGAAGTAGAAGGTGACAGAGTGTGGTCGTACAAAGCGTGCCTTTGATCTAGCCCCTTGTGAAGATATCCCCCCCAAGCGAGAATATATGAAGCAATTGGTTTCTTTAAGAGGTGGGCTTTTTAGCCCCCACCCCCCCACTGGCCCTCAGTCTTCAGGGTGATCTGGATATTACTTTTGGGATGCTGAGGGAGTTTTGTCTTCTACTTCATTACAGTGGACGGCAGGGCCCACTTATGGTGTGTGCCTTCTCTGGGATCACCAGTCCCAGCATGCTCTGCTTCCAGCTGATGGGTCCCCTGCCCAAAAGCTACTCATGGCTTCTGCAGCCCCAATCCCTTCATTATCATGTCTGACCGTTGACTATGCATGTAAACTTCAGGTTTCAGCCAGAGGGGCCAGGAGAGCCAGGAGCAGCCACCCCTCCCTTTTTCTACTGCCTCTTTCTCCAAAGGTCATTACTGCGTGCTGTGGTGGTTCCCACCACAGGTCTGGGGTTAAGCAGTTACAGGCTGTCTGTTGTGACCCGTAGCAAAAAGGCTTAGTGCCTCGTGTGTCGATTAGTGCTGAGCCACCTTGTGTAGCTCCACTGCTGCACTTCCAGCTGCTCGACTCAGCCGCACTACTCTCCATGCACAGCCATTTACCCACAAATTACTAGTGTTAAGGGCCTAATGAAAGTGTATATATTACTACGCAATAACAAATCTCAGCCAATCAGCAAATTTATATTTATTTTATTTAATCTATATTCACCATAATCATCAGTTGTGATCACTGAAACAGGAGATTCGGCTTTATTAACACATTTAGTTAAGCCACTTGTAATTATTTACCCATTTGGCAAAGTAATTTTTGTTGTATCAGTTCAGGAAAAGCCCCGTGCCCAAGGGTACTACAGCGTGAGTGAGATTCAAACCAAAGTTCTTTGACTTTAAAAAATAAACATGTAACTATTAACTGAATTAAACCATATTAACAGCTTTGGTATTGTATAAAATCATTACACTGGTACAAAAAAGTCTCTCAATCTGCCAATCAAATAAAAATCAGCTAATATCAAACATTCAGTAATAATGCTATACAACACTTACTTATGACACCCTGTCTGTGCGCTTTGCAGCATGAAAAACAAAGTCAGAATTCTTCAGAATTTCATCATGATATGCTTTACATCTGTGAGCCAAATTACCAGAATGTCTCCATCTGGGAAGTACCCTGCTGTATGCCGTGTGCCTCCTCAATAGACTCTGGACCGCTACGATCCTACAGTGAACAATCGGTTGTTGATAATAAATGAATAAAAGCATAACATCAAAATTCAAGCTAGAATTCATGTTTTGTTAGTAGGTATGCTGGTATTATGACCAGTGTCCATAATTGGAAAGTGCAATCAGGTCATTCCTGACTTCTAGGCAAGCACTGGCATGGCTTTCAAGGCAAGTGATTTACTATTGCCTTCTTCTGGCATATTTTTTTCACTTGGAGGAGCGTAAACACAGAGGAGAACCTGTAAACCGCGCACACACTCCTGAGGTGGACTTGAGCCCCCACATGAAGGCAACAGTTGCACCAATTTACCCTGCTGTGCTACCACATCCCCGGTGTCTGTTCAAATGCCTTTAGTTTTGGCATTTTACTTAATTTTTCATGACTTATTTTTGGTCCAGGAACCACTTATTTTTCCATAAACATTAATGTGATTGTGTGCTTGTACATTTGTATGCATACACCTATGGGGCCACCTTGCAACCGTTTGATGTCCTATCCAGGGGTTTGATGGATGGATGGATGGATAGATGGATGTTGGTTGTTCTCACTGAATGAATTACATTCATTCCAAGTGAATATACAGGGTACCACATGAAAAAGTAACCCAGTCTTAGTGTCAATATCAATAAAAGTTTTATTAGTAAAGATAGAACAACAAATGGCAAACTACATTTTGAGATTTTGTGGTTATTAAATTATCTTGTTTACGACTGTAAAGGTTGCACTGAAAATGTTCTCCACCAGCACGGTAACATTCCTGAGTGCAGACCTCAGTTTGCTGGGTAAGATGATGTTCATCTCCTTGCGTGTGGTGCAGACATGATAAAATAAAACAACGTTTCAAATGTAATGTGTTTGCTCTTCCTTTGTTACACATGAAACTCTTAATGATATTGACACCAGGCTACTTTTTTGCACGCCACCCAGTATAATTATATGTAAATCCACAGCATAAACAGGTTTTTCCACTACAGTTGATAGGAAATAAAGCCTCTTGTATATTTGCCTATTTTAGCGATTCATTGCATTATAGAGGAAATAGCATGACTGCATGCATTTATCCACTTTTACTTTGTAGACCAAAATAGGCATGGTTTCCAAATGTAGGCAGTACTTAATTAAGACAGCATGCTTACTCCAAATGATGCCATTTAATAAGAAAATGCCCCTAATAAATGATTTTCCAGCTGTTTTGACTGTGGACCACTCCGTGGTGGACCTGGAGACGATTGAAGCTTTGTATGAAAACGTGAGTATGTCAACTATTTTGAAAAGTAATCGGATGGGACAACGGGAGGTGGGCGACCTCCATTTTGTTTACAGTACGTTTCACTGTGAATTTTTGGCTGTAGTACCAGGGTTTAACAATATTAACTTGCATTTTTTCTGTAGCTTGTTCACCAGGATGCCATTGAATGCATTCGTTGCCTTTGGTTATTATGGTGCGCGTAATGTTTTCTGTTTACATGGTGACCTCCTGCACTTTCCGATCTCTTCATATCATTCTCACTGGCCTGCCCCACCCCGGACTCACAGCGAGCTCAAAGTGACGAACTGGAGAAGATCACAAAGTACTACGAGACCAACAACAAAGATGAGGTCAAGCTGCTGGACAAACCTGAACAGTAAGCCAGCATCTCACAAGCTTTTTATTGTTCTCCAGATTCAGCAATATACAGACGGCAGTCTCTATCAAATGTATTCACAGTTGTCATCTCCATCTTGGTTGAACACGCTTGTGTTTACTGTTTACCTTGAAGGAGCAGCACCATTAAGCTCAGTAAAGGCAAGAGACAGGAGAACAGTCCCTTGCATGATACCATACATAAAGAGCACTTTTCCTCGCTTGTTTATGCTGCAAAAAGTGAGCCAAACACCTCCAGAGTTCTGACGTCCGCTTGCGCTTTGTTTCGGCTTCCTGGAATATTTTCCGAGTTCCGAGCTCCAGTTTGACGGCAGGTTAAAGAAGTCAGCTGTGTTGCCAAAGCCCACGCTAGCTGTGCGTGATTCCAATCGATTCCTCCCACTTCCTGCTCACGACTCATCTAGCCCCACCGGCAGCTTGCTCAAAAAATGAATTGTTACACAGCGGCTGCCATGTTTGAATTAACTGTCACGGAGGCTGACTCATATCCCTTAGTGTCTGACTACAGCAGCAGGCTAATCACCGAGGATATTACTCCTTTTTTTAAACATTCCTTTGTTTACGTGTACTCTGCCCAATTGCTCGGCTTCTACTTTTGATTAAGGAACGACAAGGCGCTCTGGTTTTTATTGTCCCCAGACGTTGCCCGAGGCCCTTTGTGCATTGTGTGAATTTCTCCTTTTTTTCTCATGTGTCCCATGTGAGAGAGCTGCAGAACATGCTCTTATGTGGTTGTTTTCTAGGACCAACAAGATTTAAGGCCAGCATGACAATATAAACCAAGACACTGTTAGTGGGCAGCAGGCAGCACAGCAGTTCTAATCCCTCCTTTTGACTCAAAGGACGCAGGATCAAATCCCACCTCTGGTTTTGGTACTGTTTCGGACGGTGCTTACTTACCCTGAACAGCTCCAGTAAAAATTGCTCTACTGTACTAGTTGGGTAATTTGCTGTAAGACGCTTCAGGGAAAATGATCGGCTAAGTGAACGAATAACTTGTGATTTATGTTTGTCTCATTTAATGATGATTGGCTGATATTCGGAGCTGTAAATGTATTCAGCATCAATGTCCTTGTTGTTTTCTGCTGGTTATCGTTTGTGTTGATTCTCTTGCTCACCCCCACACAGGTTCCTCTACGAACTTTCCCAGATCCCGGACTTCGCAGGCCGAGCTCACTGCATCATATTCCAGTCTGTCTTCTTTGATGGCATATCCTCTGTGCGGCGCAAAGTGGAGATCATCTCACGCGTGTGTAAGGCAAGGCACCAGCTGTGACCGCGTACAACAACAACACTTTTATTGTTCTGTCTAAACAACAGTAGCCTGGAGTCTTGCTCTCCCTGAAGGAGGAGAACGCACTGCGTTGACCTCTTGATGTACAGGCCTCTTGTGTGCATTATTGAACACTGCATATGCCAGGGGAGAACAGAGAGGAGATGAGTTATTCTTCACTCTCTGCTCTCAAAATAGAAAGCTGGCGACCTCAGCCTTTTCCATTTTAAACAATGCATCGTTCATAGTCAGACTGCTGTCTGGTAATTTGTGTGTGTTAGTCGGGGATTTGAGGGGAGGCTGTGTGGAAGCAGTTGATTCAGAAAGGTCACTTCATCTTCAGATAAACCTAAAGTGTGGGGTGGTAGTGAGGGCTCGGAGATGTAACGTGGGGTTGAAATGATGGTAAAGAACAGCTTCCTTTCAGTGATGTCTTGTTTCAGGGCCTGCTGGAGCGTGCCAGTGTGAAGGAGATAATCGGCCTGGTGCTGGCCTTTGGAAACTACATGAATGGTGGGAACCGCACACGGGGCCAGGCAGACGGATTTGGCCTGGAGATCCTGCCCAAGCTGAAGGATGTGAAGAGCAGGGTACTCCTGCTTTGTTTTAGCACAACCATGCCAATGTCATCTCCTGCTGGCCTTCACCAGTTTCAGACGTATCTTCTCTGTTTTAGGACAACCACATTAATCTGGTGGATTATGTGGTCTCCTACTACCTGCGCAACTTGGACAAGGTAAACCGAGTCAACGCGTAACATTCTTGATCATCCAAGAGTAGCGGTTAAATGCATTAAGGGCAGCTCTTTACATCAACATCTTGCCATTTAAATAAGTTCTTGGTTGAAGTTGTTTTAAATATAAATATATGTATGATATATATTAATTTTAAAAGCACTAAGAGTGTTTTAAGGTGCAGCCATCAAAGCTTTATAGGCCACGATAGCAAGAGTTCCTTTTTTGGCCAGGTTAGAAATATAGTAGAATGACAATTATCCAAACATCAATTACAAAAAAATTACGTTATATACTAGTAGTAAATTGATTGTTATGCTGCTGTCCGTTGTCAGTTTCGGAGTGTTCCAGTTTATGCTTGTTTCTGTTTCAAAGTGAAGTACAGCGTCATTTTGTTTTTTAATTTCAATGCTGCTGCACTGTTGTGTTAACAATGGTGTTTAAAAGCAAAAAGGAACTTCCATGTGTTGCCAATTGAAGACAAAATGCGGATTATTAATAGACTGGAAAAGGGTGAAACCGTAACGTTGTATCGCTTGCTAAAATTTATAATGTTTGAGCATCTAAATTATTTCATTAACCGAGCCAACCTTGTACCCAATTATTTTGGGTAATCGACGCACTACTCTATATGGTTGTGCCTTTTTTGTTTTCTCATTGGTCCCACATGTATGAATTGGCTAAAGTAACTGGTATGCAGGCTGAGTAAGATACTTTAAACAAAAGCATCAAAATATTGCCGCAGAGGTGAGATAAAGCATGACGGACCCATTGCTCCTGCTTCCCAGCATGCCGGGACTGACAAGAGTATATTCCCCCTGCCGGAGCCCCAGGACTTCTTTCTTGCTGCGCAGGTCAAGTTTGAGGACCTCACAAAGGACATGAGGAAACTGAAGAAGGACCTAACAGGTACAAACATCCCAGCTTAATAGCGTCATTGCTCCTGCACTTGTCCTGATTTGGGCTAAAAAAGTGACAAAGTAGATGTGTCCAGTATTTGCAGTCCAGCGAGAGCTGTTTAAAGTAGTCAGGCCGTGATGTAAAACTATTCCAGCCACATATTCCCCCAAAATGATCTACACAAGAACATGCGTAAGCACTTGTCTTGCCAAGATGAGTCTGTTGGGATAATAGTGTCTTCATTATATTAACAAATCTTTTCCAGCGGGCGGGGGGTTGACATTGAAATTAGACAGGCCCCCGGAAATAAAACCGTAATAACATGTTTAACTGCAGCTGTTGAACAGAAGAATGGAAATGTTTTAGTGGAGTTAAAACACAGGTTAAATGCCACAGGTATGAGTCTGTATATCTTCCCTTTGCAATTAAATCACGATTCTCAGTGACCTGCCACATAAACGCAAAGAGTCTTGAGGGCCACCTCCAGCTGCCAGTCGTTTATTGGTATAAAGGGGAGACTTAAAGACAATAAAGGTGTAACAAACACCTGGGCATTTGATCTGTGTCCTGAAAATTTAGAAGCTGTTTAAGATATTGATACACCAGTATGCAAAATCTTAAATCTTCTGTGTTATTTATATCACTGTGTGCAGATCTTCATTATGTTTTATTTTACCATTGTTAAGAAACATCTTCTTAAGGGAAAGTAATTTTTTTTTCTATTTACATTAGGCGTTTGTCCAATGCAGGGTTATGGAGGTTGGAGGTATAAAGTATATCCCAGAATTCTTAGGCATGAGGCAGGGTATGCCCTAGATGGGATACCAGTCCATTGTAGAGCAAGAAAATAATGACTTTGTGCAAGTTTGTCCATATCTACATAGCACCATGTTCTCAGCACAATGAACAAGCAGACCTTGGTGAATGGAAGTTAGCTCTGCTCAGTTATCTGTCCAAACTCAATTTGCTGCTCATGCTGTATCGTGAGTGCTACCCCTATTGAAGAAAGCCTGCAATGTAGAGGGGGTGCAAGGGTTCTCAGACCTCTACACTGCTGATGTATCCGCCTTTTGGGGTCACCGACAGGAGCAGAGTGATCAGTGGTTATTTGTTCAGCGCGGTCACACGGGAGCAGGCTGGCCTCTGGCCCGGAACCCCGGCCTCACTGCCCTCTCCCGTACTCGTTTGTGCAGAAACACGATCCCTCTGTTTGATGGGCCCCCCACCCTGCTCCTCACCTACAGCCCAGCTAGACCCTGGTCACAGCTCAGCTCCATGTATGATTGCATGTAAGGGTCCATAAGGAGCAAGCATCCCTGCAACAGGGTGACAGCAGTCTTAACATCATATCCTATATTAGTAAGATTCTTTAGATGCACGTTGGTAGAGAACATCCAAAAGTAAGTCAAGAAGATTCTGTTTGGTGCATAGACCGAGGGCAGACCCCCTTTTTTTGGGATATGAACGTAGGAAGTGTTGCAGGAGATGATCATACAACCAAGAAGAGCCCTGGCATCCTACTGCAAACTGAAAAAGTAAACATGTCCTGTTAGGTGCGGGGCTGGGCTGTTTGGTGGAGTGTGAAATGTAGTTGAGTGTTTTCAGTGCTTTGGTATGTGTCCCTCTTTCACACTTTAGAACCGATGGGATTTACAACAATGTAATAGCAATATAATTATAGCATAATTATCCGCTGGATTAATCCTCCCATCTGCGTGTTGCTGCTCCAAGCCCACCAGTGCAGCCCCAAGTCACCAAGCAGCTAAAAGACTACCTCTGCAACACCAGGACTTATATCTCTCCCCTGGGGAGAAACCACATGTAAACATGACTTAAGGACCACAGTAATTGTGGCAGACGGTGGGACACAGATGCTCCACAATGAGAAAGTATGAAATAAAATCAAACAGCTGATTTGCAGCCGACGGGAATTTACTGTTTCCCAGGTTGGTTATGCTTGGCCGGGCCCTCACTGGTATGGTTGATATCTGGTTTGATGTGGAAGATGTGGGGCTTGATACAGTTCATGTAGTCCTGAAGGTGTTAGAAGGCTATTATTTAGAGTCCTTGAAACAAAGCAATAATAAATGTGGCAGCCAGCAGTCGTCCTTGGTGTAATTGTCCATAGTATTTACACTGTGCAGTGTTCTGGCACTTAGAATATTTCAGTCTGACTGTATTAATTTACAGGATTATGAAATGATTATAATTTGCTGCCTTCCTTGTGTTTTGAGCGAGGAACTGAGTTTAATGTTTGCAATTTCTGTATTCCCTCAAGATTAGAAGGGACCTTTAAATTTTGGAATTGTACTTTGGTTTGACAACGTGGTTTTCACCCATAAGGTTGCATGGGGTGATTTTGATTTTTATCAGTTTAGCCACCATACATTAACATTTTGGTTTAACATAATTTTTTTAACCATTTTTCTAAACAAGCATGTAACATAGCATGGTTTTGACATCCCAAATTATACTTACTTTAGTAATAATAATGCTGTAAGATGTGTGGGAATGCTGTAGTTGTAAAGTGGAGCAAACTGGAAACTGGAGTCAATTTACACAAATATGAGTCAGATTTTAAAAACCAACAAAACAAACTGTGGTTCAATGGCTAGATGATGTAATCCACATTCCCTCACTCAAACCCTGAAGACATAAAACTATTCTTCATGAGAAATGCTGACACCTCACACAGGTAAAGTAGAAGAATTCATTTCACTGAAAGGTGAGGGGCAAAATTGAATGAACAGGGTAGATGGTGATGTTTTGCTGAGATAAAGCACAAAAAAATATTGCTTGCCATGTTTTTCACAAGCCTAACTCCAACTCAATGGCAGTGTATTGAAGATATATACTTTGATTGACAAAACACAGTGATGATCAGGATTTTACATGCTGGTTAGATCAGTTAAGCTATACTATACTATAGGGCCAAAAGTGTATGGACCCCCTTCTAATGACTGAGCTGAGCTGTTTCAGCCGCACTCACGCAGCATACAAACACATTCTAGGCAATTGTTTGCTTCCAGCTTTATGGCCACAGTTTGTGGGGGGGCTCTTTTCCTCCTCCCCCCACCCATGTATAAAGTAAGCTCCATGGTTGGTGTGGAAGAACTTGAGCGGCATGTCCAGAGGTCTGATCTCAACCCCACTGAACATCTTTGGAATAAATCCAGAACGCCGACCGTGAGCGGAGCCTTTTCTCCCAAAATCAGTGTCTGACCTCACCAATGATCTTGTGGCTGAATGAGCACAAATTCCCAAAATCTTGTGGAAAGCCTTCCCAGAAGAGTTAAAGCTGTTATAGCAGCAAAAGGGGGAAAAACTCCATATTCATGCCTAAGGGTTTGGAATGGGATGTTCAAGAATCACAAATGGTTGTGATTCTCAGGCATCCATATACTTTTGGCCACATAGTGTGTATAGATTGATGTAAGAAGCCATCATTAAGGTTATCAGACACCCCAGATTCATGTAGTCTGTTGAAAAATAGGATTTATTGTCCCTTCAGTCAAAAGCCCAGCACTGTAGCTCACATTCCCTCTGTATTTTGGATTGTTCTCTCATTTTTTCCAGATAAAAATGTAACATAGTATGTCATCGTCATAATCTCCGTAGATTTTCTAGTAACTTGGGTTAAGGCTCCTGTTTCTTTAGTTCACAGACCTATCTAAGGTTCCCAGTTTTCATCAAAGTGACAACTTGATCTTGTCAAGTCACGGAAGAGACGTCTGGCTTTACGCACCCTTTTTTGCCATCTCTCATATTTGTGTTGTTAGTAGATTAATATGACACTGTCCTTTGGCATGTCAGCTAGGCTCTGTGTCCCCAAGAGACATCATGTCATGCTCCTGTCCTCCTCTGGAGACTTCCTGGAGTCTCTCTAATGCTGCCTTGGCGCCTTTAAGATTTGATTATAATCCTGCCCATCTGATTTTTTTCTCAGCGTCTTTCCTAAAGCTTTGTCCGCTGTACTACAAGTAGGCACAGACAACAGGCCTCACAGCAACACTGCCCACACCATTATGTAATCTTTGGGTCCGTTCAGCTGAGTAGAACAGCCTTATCGCTGCCTGTCTGCCGATGAGTTACACAGCTTTGTGGTACACTGTACCAGCACTGCTTCAAGGCCACATCTCAATGCCGTGTCAACCGTTTTGTGCCTTTCACCATAGATAGGATTAACACAATAGCATTTTTTCAGGAGAGCATGACCATGGAAGCATTTCCATTTCAGCCTGCTTTGTCTCACTCAGCTCAATCATCCCCATGTCCCACACCTTTGTCTTTCTGTGTCCTTGATGCTGGTGGGCTTGTTGATGTTATTCAGCTTTTGAAGCATCAGTAAAGGACCCATATGGGACAATGACCCAAGTTTTCTTGGGGGTAAAGTGAACAATCTCTTGCACTGTTTTTAAAACCAAATGATGGAAATGAATATCACCGAAACCATGTTGTGATTGCTTCTTTTGTTAAGAAGAGCTTGAATGTCACATTTGCTGCTCTGGACATTTTTATTTAGATGCAGAGTCTTTTGTTTAGGTGTTGACTTGCATGCATTTGAGGTTTTACATTTATTCATGTAGCTGACACTTTTTATTAAAATGAAACTAGAACTTTTTATGATAAGTTAAGGATGTAACATTAGAGAGAGATTCAAACCTGCAACCTCTGCATGTAAAGGGGGTAGCAGTAACCACTACACCCCTTTGGTCAAACTGACTTGACCAGCCAAAGAGTGTTTTGGCAGGTATTGCTTTGTTTGTTGAAAGCATAGTTCTTCCTCACGTATTTAAAAGCACAAGTGTGACAAGGCGGGACGTGAGCAGAGCACCGTGCCTCACTGGCCCTCTCCGCAGTTTACACAGTCCCTCAGTGAAAACAGTATTCTTTGTAATCTCATCTGGTGCGATGCTGACCGGCTGTGGTCACACAGCTCCGGCCCTCATCTGGGCGTATTATGGCTGTGGTGGGAGACAGACCCCCTCTGATCTTCTAATCGGGGAGGATCAAGTGAGGAGCGATGTCGCGGCTGGCGAGCACATATCGGCTGACATCGCTGTAGTGCACCATCTCAGCAGCAGATATTTTAGGGTAAGCAACGCGATAGCCTCTGGCTCTGATCCAGGGGCGTCTATGTTTCTGAGTTTATCTCTCTGCTCGAGATACATCGGGAACAGGCGAAAACAAACAGACCTGGCACTACGGGTGAGAGGTTTTGTATTCCATTTCCTCTCCATGCACAAGCCATTGCGCTCTGTTTGTTTGCATTTTCCCTCCATTTTTCAAACAACGGTTGCTGAAGTGTTAGGCAGTAAACTGACAGCTTGCACGTGAGAAACAGATTGCTTTATGAGAAGTGCATGGCCTACAGGTGGAGATCGAAGGTGACCCTCACGGTTCAGAGATTTTCCCCACACCATGGCAGCACCAGGGACCGGGAGCTCACTGGTCTTGATCATGGAAGGGAGGCTTTCACTGAGACCGCACACCCGCCAGTAAGTCAATACAGATCTGTGGGTAGAAACGGCTCGATTAACTCTCAGCGGCCAATTAAAGAACAGCATGGATTTATTTGCTGTTATGGGATTAGGGTGACCATGGGGAAGCCGCTTCAAATGGAAGCAGGGACCGTAGACAGCGGAGGAGGAGTAATTGCGCCGTGTTTCCGTGGCGATACACGCCTTAAGAAATGAGCACCCCTTTTTCATCCCCTCTCTCCACAAGCAATACAGAGACAGTGCGAGTGTCCCCAGTTCGGGGAATTTTTATTTGGGGCTGCTGTTGTTTTTTTATGCTTCCTTTTTGTGGTCTTCGCTGTCTAGACCACAGGTTGCTTCGTTCGAGGGGAGCCGCCACAAAATTGCTGCCTTGTTGTTCTGAACACCCTTTAATATGTAGACAAGGCCGAGGGGGAAGAGGCATCCCAGCCTGGGAAAACCGAGTGCCCAAATGTCTTAGCTTGGTGTTTGCTTAAGCTGACTCGGCTTATGGTATGCGAGCATACGCCACTGTCTGAACCACAGCGTTGACCGGGCAGTGCTGCTGAAGTGGGGAGCTTCCACCTGCAGGGGGTTCCTCCTCCAGAAAACCTTTGACACCCCCCCCCACCCCGGTTCATGCCAAAGATCACTGGGCTAGAAGCATGACACCAGACAGAATGATTACACAATCACCTTGCAAGCACATTTAACCAAATGGGTTACAATCTCTAACCAACAAGTCCTAGTCATTTGCATAGTCTAGTTTTTACTCAATTATTCAACTATAGTCTGCATAAGCTCAGGTCCAGTGCAGTACACTGTTTGCATTTAGTCTGGTAAACAAACTTTTCTACCTCTAGTTATAATTCCAAGGCTGCACCTGGGGCTTTTTGGTGCGATCAGCTACAGTGGTGCTAGAAAATTGGTGAACCCTTTAGAATTTCTACATAAATTTGATCAGATCAACATCTAAGATCTAAGATGTTCATTTAAGCCATAACACTAGATAGAAAGTCCTGTAAAACAAATGGCACGCAAAATCTTGTTTGTTGGTCAAAATGATCCAACATTAAATGTCTTTGTCAGAAAAAGTATGTGAACCTCTAGGATGATCAGTTGATTTAAGAGGATATTTTTGAGTCAGGAATATTAATCAATGGGAGGACAATCGTGAGAGTTTGAGTGGGCCGGCCTTGTTCGTGAAAAAACAAATTCTTCACCACTGTTACTCTTCCTTGGAGCAGCTGTCTAAGAAAAATCAATCCAAGATCAAGGTGTACAATATTCCAGGAGACTAGAAAGAACCTCAGGGTAACATCTAAGGATCTGCAGACCCTTCTTGCACTGTCCAGTGCGAGGATCTAATGGTCATCTACTCATGAGTCCACCATCAGGCAAAAGCTAAACAACAACAGGGTGTGTGGCAAGACCCCAATGAAGAAGCCACTGCTTTCCAAGAAGAACATTTCTGCCTGTTCAAAGTTTGCTAAAGATGACTTAGATGAGCCAAAAGAATACTGGAAGAATGTTCTGTGGACGGATGGGTTGAAAATAGAACTTTTAGGCTTAATTCAGAAACGTTATGCTTGGCAAAAGCACTGAATTTTAGCACAAGAACCACATCCCAACCATGAAACAGCGTGGTGGCAATATGCTGGTTTGGGTCTATTTTGCTGCCATGTGACCAGGACTGTTTGCAGTCATTGATGGAACTATGAATTCTGGATTGTACCAGAAAATTCTACAGCAAAATGTCTGGGCGTCTGCGTGTGAGCTGACGCTCAACAAAAGGTGGGTCTTGCAGAAAGACTATGACCCTAAACAAAAGTCAGTTAAACAAAGATTGGCTGAAGCACCAGAAATGTTGCTTCTTGGAGTGGCCGAGTCAAAGTCCAGACCTTAATCCAACAGAAATGTTGCAAGACCTGAAGTTCAGAAAGCTCACCAACAACACTGAGGTGATGCAGTTTTGTGAGGAGGAATGGGCCAAAATTCCTCCAAGCCAGTGTGCAGGATTGATCAACACTTACCATAAATGTTTGGTTGAGATCATTGAGTTCAAGGAGGATCACACCAGATACTGAAAGCATGGTTTTGCATACTTTTTCCAACAAATTCACATTTTAGTTCAAATTCATGACGAATTTCAGACAATTTTAGAAGGAACCCAAACTTTCTAGCACCACTGTATGCCAGTTGCATCAGCACCACCTGGGCTGCAGAAGACAAATCATGGCCCACAACTTCCCTGGCTGCATAAACAACAGAAGCGCCAGAACATAAATCAAATCCTTCCCGCACATATTGTCCTCAGACATTTATTTAGTTTACACATATCCTGAATAATGAGCATTGCTCAGCCTGACATAGTTCCAAAGTGGAGAAAGACTATTTTATTGGGAAGTTGTTGGGTGCTCTGCTTCTCTTTGTTGTTCCCCAACAGGGCAGCCAGTGCCAGAATTTTGTGACTCAGCCACAAGTCTTGATAAGGCAGTTTTCCTTCTCTGTTTTTTGAACCATTTTGCATGCAATTATAACAAACTGAAGGTATTTACAATCATTATTAATGACAAACAGGTTTCAGAAGTATGTGACGGTTTAGCTTTTTTCTTTATTTCAACGGGCCTTTAAGATCCTTCCCAGATTGTTTCAAGAGGCAGAAGACCTCAGTCAAAGCCCTGCCAAATTCTTAATGATGGTAACAGGGTGACCCACTCTGGCTTCACCACCAGCAGGCCTTTGTGACTACACAGTTCAGTCTGTGGATGCCCAATGTCAGGACCCATTCCAAGTGTTTCAATGAGGGCTTAAAGAGCGTAGGAGATGGCCGTTGTTTAAGATTTGGGGCAAAGGGAAGTCCCAGGGAGTGGTGCGGAGCCTCGGCAGGTACCCGAGCTGTGTTTTTGGACATGGGTTTCTGGGGATTCTGGCTTAGTGTGTGTCTAATAGTTTAAAGACGTGTGTTTCAGCTGAAATGGTGACTTAGAACAGTCTGTAGTGTGTAAGTGTACTGTGCTGCTCTGCTATATAAATGAGTGAATGAGTGAGAATTTGGTGTAGTGTACCCAGCATTAGTAATCTGAGAGAAAGGTGTCAGCTAAATATTAGTTAATAATCATTATATGCTGTTTTGGAGAAAAGCATCTGCTAAATGAAATCACATGGATGTTCAATTTGTCCAGACTGTGTTCACACTGGATGCTTTATGTCTCTTATTAACTACATACAGTACATAAATTGTTGCGAATCATGAATTATGTTGTAACAGTACATTTTTTAATAGGGTCATTTGCATTTGAAAGTTTGTATGAAAAAGTGTTTTTTTTTCTGGACCAACAACGTGAATAATCAATACATTCTTCTCTCTATTCTTCTTCCCAGCCTGCGAAAAGGACATTCAGAAAGTGTGTGCCAATTCCTCAGAAGAACACCTCCAGCCATTTAAGGATAAAATGGAGGCTTTTGTTACAACCGGTGAGTTGAGCAAACAGAAACGTGGGCTCTTGTGGTGAATGCAAGAAGGTGATGTGTTTTGTTTGATTCGCCGCATCTTCAGATGCTCTGAATTGAAATTACGCCATGCTGTCTGATCCAGGCTCTTGATGCTTGTTTGATCCTTGGTGAGTCTTTTCATGAAGGCAGGGGCCAGCGGCTGGACTGATTGTGTGTTTGGATGTGTTTAGACTCTCTGGGGGCTCCGCTGAGCCATTTTTGACTGATTAGAATGACTGCACTGGGAAATTAGCATTCCCAAATGTGCAATATTGCTCACATGGTTTGGAGCGGTGGCAGCTCCTTGTTAGCGCAGGCCTCTGGAACTGATTCTCAAGGAACCCCAACTCTTGTATATTTACAGAGCCCCACATCCTAAGAGTGGGAAAGTCATGAAAGTAATAATGATTTTTTTTTTTTTTGTTTTTGTCTTGTAAACTACAGTCTGTTTCCACACTTAACTAGAAAAGAAGTCTTTCATCTGCATTGTTTTAAAGCAATGCAGATGAAACGTTTCCTGAGCCCAGAGCGCCTTGCAAAAGATAAAGGCGGAAGGTGGGGCTGACGGCAGTTGGCATGCACAGGAACTGTGAAACCGGATTTCCAAACATTAGCAGTTTCTGCCTACAAGTTTTGTTTGTAATTTGGCTGAGGCAAGGTTTTCGGGCCGCACATTGCATTGAACAGGAGGAATGCTGGGGCCAGGTACCATAAATCAGCTCAGGTATCCTTAGGGGGAAGGCAGATGTGATCGGGTTGCCGCAAACGTGTTGCTTCCGCGAAGCTGGTTGGACACCCCAAGCTTGTAAACAGGAGCTGGCCTCGGCGTACTGGATCAAGTGAGACAGACCGTTGCACTCTGACTGCTCCTCCACTTCACCCCCACTAACTTGCTGCAAGTCCTATTGTTACTATGCTGTGCCCAGATAAAGCCAAGCGCATCCTGTTGCCGTGGAGAATATCTCAGGCCGTCCCTTTCTGGAGCTTGATAATCGTCTGTGATGGTTCCCAGTTAGGCCCTGGTAGCAGACAGTGTGAGATGGGAATCAGGACAGCCTTGGCTCCAGCAGCAACCACAAGGCGCGACAGAGAGGAGGTCCTGACGGGGAGAAGAAGCTGTTCCTCCAGTCTTTGTTTTGGAGTGTTTTTTGCAGGCATTCAAGGGGAGAGTACATCTCGCTTGCCAGTAAAGCAAAGTTAAACATTCATTTTCACCCTACTTCTGATGTGTGGCAGCACTCAGCATCTCTGAGGACTAGAATAACACTTGCTTTTAATGTCAGACTTGACCTTATTGTAACTGTCAGAAAAGAAGCGACCAGGTGCATTCCCTAATGGTGATAAGCAGTGAGTGATGCAACGCAGGACGTCTAGACCGGGATGGATGTTGAATTCACTTTGGGGGTTTCGTAATGATTTATGAATAAATATTGCTATGATTAATTGGCATTACACTAACACTAACTTTGTCAGTATAACACAAGATATTTTAAGGACATATGACGCATTACTTGCTAAGGATTCCAAAATTTCCTCTTTTGAAAATAAACATAGATTAAATGAATGTGCAAAAGGATAGAAATGTTAGCATAACGTGTGATGCAGTAATAACTTGTTGCTGTTGGTACGACACTCCGCAGTCACGCTGTGCGTGTGCAGCCTTTTCTTTAACAATCAAAGATTAAAAAAAAAAAAACACTTTTTTACAGCGCCATTTAAAAGGGAGGCTGTTCGGTGGTCAAATAAGAATGGAGATATGACAACCAAAGAAAAATCATGGCTTTCATTCTCAGTTTTTTTGTTGTTTGTTGTTTGTTGTTTTGACATAAAATGTCCTCCTTCAATTTCTTTTTTCATTACTCATTGCGGGGACATGTGTTTTTTGCTTGTTTATTTATATCATAGTCTAAACTGTGTGCCATTTTATCTGTGTGTGTCCGGAAGCAGCTGTAGTTGACCCCCTCTGTGGTTTAACTTGTCCCTTATTACCATGATATCGCCAGGTTAACTCAGCTTATCCACACCTTAACATCTATTATACAGCAAGCAGATTGTGAAAAAGGTTTAACATTGCCATAAGTCATTTGGCCATTAAATTGTCTTTAAGGAGGTAACTTGCCTGAGTAACATATATTAGAATTTATGGAAAGGTCTCCATACCTCTCAAGTTGGGAAAAATTATGAGAACTACCTTGGGTTTTCTTGTTTTCTCTCATGAGAATAAGAAGATTTAATTATTAATTTGCTATATCAGAAATACATTTAAACCAAGGAGGTACAAGAATGGGATTTCACCAGTCAGTTTGGGCGGACGTGTTCAAAGTTCAGATGAAAGCCATTCACTGGGGTGTAGTAGATCTTGTGGTTCATGTGCAAATCTTGGGATGGTTTTATGTATCCGCTAAATCAATCCCTTCATCCAGGGCAACTATACAACCTTTGTGCCTTTGTCATTCATGTTGAGAACTACAGTTTTCTCACACTGAAATACTCAAACACTGACTTGGATTTTTTAATAATTCTAAGTAATTCCATTTCATATATCCCTTGATATGAATGGATAGTATTCATATTTTGTGCTATTAATTTGCATACCTCTATAGTCATGTCGTTGTTTGACATTTAGTCAAGTCAGCGAGTAGTGTTAGTTCGCTTGACACGAGTGACATACTCGTGTATTGAATACTAGTCAAATTTATGCCAGACTGAAATGCAAATCAAAGTCAAATATAAAGACAGTTATCCTCATCGATGCCACACCACCACTAGACTGTTGCAAGGTGCCAGTTCATTTCCAAAGAGGTAAACTGGGAAAAGAAAAAAAGAAGGCTTAATAAGATGGGACTGCAGAAACAATCCTGTTCTTCATCCAGCTGTCCTAAAGAGCGTACAGCCAATCCCAATGTCCCACCTGCATGCAATCTCCGCTACCACCACCACCCTCCACTTCATAAGAACACCCTGGGAATGGGGGGGGGGCGGCCGAGTGCGACGACAAACAACAGCGCCACAGAGCCGCGCCTCAAGGAGCCTGTAGGTATGTAAGTGGAGTCGTGCTCCTCGGGCCAACAGCCTGCTGCTTTCATCTCTCAAAGTGCTTGTGACACACAAAACCGTTAACATCGCGCTGCTAGAGATGCCTTTGAGAGCAAGGCAAGGGAAATTACGCGGATTACTTGCGGCAGGCTGAAAATATAGTAAAACAATAGCCCTTTCTATAAAACATGCAAATTAGGTGGGAAGATTGTGTCCATATGTTTTAGGTACAGAATGAGAAATGAAGGCATGGGGGGGGCTACGACAGCTTTTCCGATTGTATGTGGTGGCTGAAGGGAGAGGAAACCGAATTTGCACTGACATTGTGTTTGTCTCCAAGCTGCAGAACACCGGTGGAAATCTGCCACTTCTTTGGTACAGTTTGTTTATTCACCTTTAACAATTCACATCTGAGTGTGCATAAACGGGTATCTGGACTCTTGCACAATATCAGAGAGTCTCCAAATGGTCGCGAAACCATGGCGGTTGCCATTGGCAACAAAATGGCACTGGTTACCCTAAACACATCTCGAGCATAAACTTTCCACCAGGATACTTATGAATCTTTTGTAAACAGAATTCCTGCTGAAGTTTTCCCCCTTTGCTTTTGAAGCTCGTGTGCTCCACGGTGAAGCTCCGCTCCTTAATCCCCTTTGAGGGATGTTATGGCGTCAGTACACAAAACAGCCAAAGCCGCAACTCTCACAAACAGAAACAGATCTTTTAGATCCTTTAGGTATTTCTGTAGACCATGTGACCAACCACATGGTTTCCACATTAAGTGTCTGCAGGTAAACAGCACTTCCATTTTGCAGGCTGCTGAACCTGCCAATCATAGCCTGAGAATGAAATCCGTGAAGCATCCCACTGGACAGCTTGGTCGGCATGTGCCCTGCTCGGGGATTGCTTCTCATGTGCAAGCACTCTTCCATCTGATTGTCCAGTCTTACCTGCATGCCCTTCCAGCTGTGTGATGGTGGACCTTGTACAGATGTGCTATGATCCAGCAGACTATAGGCGTGGTTTGGGATGTCAATGTCATCAGCTCACAGCTGCAGGAACCCAGTGTCATCTCGTTCTGTGTAAACACAGCCATTAGTCAACCTTGAGCCCATAGTGTGTATCTCTGCATGTTTGTAAGTCTCAGGATTAATTCAGGGTGTACCAGGGTCTTGGTAACCAACATCAAGACAGCACGGCTGAGTGGGTAACAATGATGTGGTTCTGGTGGTGGGGGGTAGTAATGGCAAGGATGGAGTCATAAATTTCTATTCTGTGTCCGAGCTTGGCCATTGGGAGGATGGTACCAACAGGACCTCCAGCCTTACAGGATGGCAGATTCCATCATAAATCTGTGTTTGTGTGTAGGTATGCCAACACGCTTTTGTGCATGTTTGTTTGGCAGATAGAGTGTGAGTCTAAGCATGGAGTCCATGTAAGCTCTTTATCATCAAAACTGTATTTGTTCTGACATCTCAGAAGGTGTTGGGGTATGGGGGTACACCTTACGTCCACCTACCAAAAGGGCCCCCTCCAGAGATCCATGTTCTAGAGCAGACATGCAGAACTCACAGGCGAATGGTTTACAGCGAGAGGTCCCATTGGCAGGGTCCACAGGTGAACTCAGAACGACTCGGTTGCCCACTTTTAAACCAGCCCGTGATCTGAGGAGGTTTCATATTTCAAAAAGCAATCCATTTCCCTCCTTTTGTACACCACTTCTTCTCTTCTGGAAGCCTTCTTCTCACTCCCTTTTTCTTTCTCTCCATCTCACAATGTCTAAGTGTGAAAACAGTAGAAAAGACCCTGAAGTTTTTTGGAAGTGTTTTTTTTATAGTTGGCCATAAAACGTATGATTGTAATTTTATCCACAGACACGGTTTGAAAGCCATCTTTGGCTGATGTGATGAGGTTGAGACCATCTCCTGGTGTTGCTCCTTTGCCTTATTTTCCTCCTGCAAAGAGTTTCACGTCAGGCTCTCAGCTGTGCCCCCGGAGTTACGGTTTTATTTATGCTGGTACATTGGGGTTGCATGGGCGCCGTCTAACACAAGCTCTTTTGATGCTGTCTGCTTTGACTGTGTGGGCTGCAACAAATGCAGTCAACAGCAGATCTACGTCTCTGCTCTTTTTTTCCCATCCTCCTTTTGTTTTTGTTGCTTGATGCTTCAGGCAAACATGCTGAATCAGTGACTGCTCACAAGTAATGGCAGCAAAATGGGGCAGCGGGCTAGAGAAGACAAGTTTAAAGACAAGCAGCTAGTTTAAAACCAACTTCCATACCTGTACAACTTGGGGTGTTTTCTCTGGGGTTGACAGGTGTTGTGACACCATTGCAGCCATGACATGAAGCATTTCATCTTTGCTGGCGATTCTTTTATTGTAGGAGGACCAATAGCCATTAGCACACAGACGGCCTACAGCTTTCATTTACTCAACGGACACTTTTCTCTAAAGAAACACAATGACAATTACGTGCTATTAAGCTGACACCTTTACTTTCAGATAAGCTATGCTAAATGCCCTACTGTCATCAACCATTTATACTCAACAGCAACATAACACACTCATTCACTCATACGCATATTAGAGTCACCAGTCCACTAGAAACTCATCTTTGGACCTGAAGAAAGCACTCAAAAAAAGGGAAGAACATGTAATTTCCACACAGAGAGAGCCAGATTAGAGCCCATATCGCTAAGCCCAGGCACCATGCAGCACCGGCGCTACCCTCTCTTCCTCGGAGCTGCATATCAACTTCCCCACAACGCAGATTCCACTTCTCTGTGTGCACATCTTTGCTGCTGAGCCTTGGAGCTGAAAGAGGGGCAGCAGGACACGGATGGTGAAGAGCGGACATGTGGTTCAGTTTAGCATGCCCTGTAATTTATGAATTCCCTCGACATATCAGCGTGTACTATATGGTGGCAACAATGATTAATACAGCAAGGCAAGCTGGACAGTGGACGTCGTGTTCCGTGTTGCTTTTGCTGACCCATTCCTGCGGAGCGAGTGGCCAGCAGCAGAGGTGGAGCTAGCCAACCTACTGGAATCCTGCCTTACGTTGAACCATCTCGAAACCAAAGCCCATTTCGTTGACAACCTCCTTTGTGCAAACAGCTTCAAGACCTGCAGAAAGCACTGGAATGGTCCTGTCTCCCAAGTTCTCTGGTTAATCACATTGTTTATTTATAAACTTTGGTTGCCACCCCCCATCTCACCCTGCATACACACACACACACACACACACACACATACACGCGCATATGTGCGTGCATTTCCCGCAGACTTTATGTTTTAACATACTTTATGACAGTGATATTTTAATTTGATGACACATATAAAAGATAACACCATTCTGCTGCATTGCTCTCCAGCAGTGGGGCCATGAATAGACAGAGATTTGACAGCCTGTGTTGTTCCTTAACAATTTTGCACATGGTTGGTTTTATTTGCTTTGTAAAAGCTTTCCTAGTGTGAGCTAGTCTTCCATGTGAACTAGAATACAGGGATTGGTGAAATGTTGTGGATGTGCTCGCTTTTGTTTTCCTTTGCACAGGACCGGACTGTAATATAACTGTTTCGGTGTCACATAGCAGTTTATAATTAACACTACACTTCAGGCTGCTATTATCAGGCTCCTGGGTTAGGGAGAAGTGGTTTGGTGAAGTGTGTCGGACTTTTAAAGCCCTAATTTATTGTCCCTCTCAGCATGCGCATCTCATAACTTTCCAGTTAGCCACTACTGGTTTCATGTTAGCTGGCGCAGGGGGAAGAGACGCTCACACATGCTCACTGCAGCCCGCACTCAGGAGCCGCGGTGCCACTCTTTCACGTAGCAGTGCTGGAGGAATATCTCAGGCGCCAGTAAACCTCCAGCGTGTTAAACGCCATTGGTCATGCCCCCCCCTTCCCAACTCCCTCCTCCCTTCTCCTCTATTCATTAGGGTTACCTGACAAATCAGCCTGCTTGCCCAAACACATATTAAAAAAACAGAAAGGGTAGGGGGGTTAGGTTAAGCCCAGTCTCTCCCCACGGACCCCCAAACCTGCCTTTGAACAATTTTTTGGAGACTTCCCCCTCTTAAATCTTCAATTGAGAAAGGTCCCCCCATCATTGTAAAAAGGATGAATCTGGAAAAATGCAATAAATCTGAGATCACAGGCAGTCTTCAGCCCTAGATAAATTCTTGCACCTCAGCCTGGCCCGCTGCGCACATCTGCCTTGCATTTAGGCCCTTTTACATGGCAGGACTCCACCAGAGCCTGGAGCGCCACATCGCCTCCCTGAGCCCCCCTCCCGTGACTCTGCAGTCCACCCCATCCTGTAGCTTGTACTTGATGCAGGTCTTCCACACTCTCCACAGTGTCATCAGGCCTCGGGCAGCACCCAGATGCATGTGCAGATGCATGTACAAACATGCAGGTGCACATGATAGCGGCTGCCATTGCTGGGCTTAGTGAGTCTCTGCTGGATACCAGGACCCAGCCTGAGGACCGATCGCCCTCTACACAGACACTGCCCTACAGGGCCAGTAAAGGACTCCCTGTAATGCCACCCTTAGAGTCACTGCTCTCCCACCTCCATAGCCGGACCACCCATGCGCAGGGGGACAGAGGCTTCAGCGGTTCTAGACCACCACACCTTCTATCAATCTCTTTTCTTCATTAATGCATTGGTGTGTCTGAAAACTAATATTTAAAATCTGCACCCAGATTTCCCAAATATTTATATTTATCATTAATCTTTGTTTTTACAGCACAAAAAGAATATGCTGCAGAAGACGATCATTTTCAGGCAGCACAGAAAAGGTAGGAAATCCAATATTTTCTTTTTATCTTCATTTCAGAAGACCATTAACCTCTGTTCCGTGAAACACAAAACACAGCCTGGCCTCTTGTGTCCAAAACGGCATGATATATGCATTGTAGGTCTTCGTTCCTCTAAACTTCAGATTTTCTGAGTGCCCTTTTCTCATATCTCATTAATAGCCCAAGGTTTCCTGCACAGCACCTCTCGGTGTGGGGAGGGGAATGCAGCCAAGTGTAATTGATAGTCAGTGCTGTGTAGCCTTCACAGATTATTTAGCATTTTGCCCAGATAATAACCATCCAGCGCCTAGGATCAGATAAACCAAAGGCTGGCAATTTGTATAGCTGCCTGTGGCAATTAGCACCACTTGATAAGGAGCTCTCTGGTAAGCTAGGAGCCTTGAGTCCTCAGGCCAAGATCAGGCATCTAGACTCTATAATGCAACGTCCTCTGTCATGCACTGAAAACCCGGGTCAGACCCAAGCGCCGGGTGGATTAATCCAGGACAGGAAGCTGGAGAGGTGCCTGGAAATGTGGATGGAGTTGCTTCAGAAGCTCGGATTAACCACTCACGTGCTCCGACCCCCCACCCCTGTCCTGCCCTTATCTTCCGTGTTTCGTACCGCAGCATCCAGGAGTCGCTCCAGAAAAACAGGCCCCTGCTAATTTATGGGAGACACTGGAACCGACAGCCGTTTAACCACTGTCAGGGCACAGCGCTATCTGGAAAATTTCATATCAGAAAAACACGCCAGAGAGGACAAACACAGCAAATTGATAATTGTTCCTTGTTTAGACAGAAACTGGAATTGTTTTCTTTAAATTGCGGCCACCTCGATTTCATAATAAATCAGGAGCCGCCCATAAAAAGGGCAAACCAAAAAAAGATGTGCCACGGAAACTGTAGAAGATTAACAGTGCCACTCATTGCAGACGACGCAGCGTTTCGGCAAGCGTTTCCAAATCATTTGACTCCATAGCAACGTTTCCGCTTGCGCTCGGCCACCTTCACGTGTGTCCCCTGAGCGCTTTTGATGCCCTCTCTCTGCAAACATGGCATCCCAGCCACAGCTCCAACACTTGGCCCCGACACCATGCTAATGAAGCTGTGGGGTTTGAGGGTATTGATCAAAAGGGCACGGCAGCTTTACACAAGGGCCTTTTAATGACATTCGTTTTTTATTTTGTCCACGAGCGGCGCCATTTGAAGGGGCCTTCTCGCGCTCCCACTGGCACACCTCATTAAAACGACACGACGTGATGAATATGGCCCGCCATGTGTTGCCGGGACCCTGGTTGGACCTTTTCGTCTGTCCAGAGATCGGAGTCCACCCACAGAGCCGACCTCCAACGTTCACGTCCACGCAGGTGGAGAGGCCGGCTCATACGGAATTGGCTCGCCCTAGCAGAGGCCTTTTTGATTTTTCAGTCTTTCCTGCAATTCAGTCGATACTCTGAACCATCATCTCGACTAAAGTGGTTCCCCTCATTACATTTTTACTTTTCGAAAGGACTAGCATGTTTCAGAGTCATTTGACAGCATTCTAGGTTCTCAACTTATAAAACCTGTCTGAAATGGAAAGTTTTAGAAATCCAAATTGCAATCAATACAAGCTTAAAAATATAGACATCCAGTAATTTATCCACAGGTTTATCTCTGAAAATTCCTCAGGTAAAATGAAATTTTTTTTTTTAATTCTGAAAAGAAGCTGCAGCGCTCCAGAACCACAGGGCACAAGGCAGGATGCCCAGGTTCGTTCTGTTGTGTTTTAATCAACGTTAAAATTAAATTGAATTTAAAAATCCTTGAAAAATTACGTTTGCAACCTCCTGTTTGTCACACAAGCATGTGCAGCATTTCTCACCATTTTATGTTTGTTTTAGCATTTATGAGATTATTAAAAGTGTAATAAGAAAGATGCACCACCATTTATTCAATAAGCACATTCTTTAAAAGTCTCAGGTGATAAAAATACTCTTTTTTTTCATTCTTAATTTTAGACCTATTTTACTTCTAGCATTTTTATTAACTTTCACCTACTTTGTGTGAAAATTAAAACTAATTTAAATTAAAATTTCAGACTTTATTTCATGTAATTGTTTTTATTTGTTTATTGTTGCTTGTTTATGCTGCATTTATCCCATAAACATCTCCGGCCTTCATCTTTTTACCTCAACACAGAGGAATGCCGAACACATGCTGCAAAGAATACAATTTCACTGCCGACTGACAAATGTGGAAACGTGGGTGACGTGCTCATTTTTTGAAAATAGGCAGGCGTGGAAAATAGACTTAAAGATGAATAGATAATAAATATAAAGAGGCCTGTAACACGAAGACGAGGTGGAATGTCATTTGCGTTCGCTCATCAGATACACTGATCCAGCAAAACAGTTAAAGAGCTCAGGGTTTCCGTGGTGTGTGACAGACATCGAGTTCTTAAATGCCGCTTGCCCTCCTGCACACCAACATGACAAGGAATTGTGTTGGAGAATCACAGGTGAACTGCTGCCGCACTGATTTTTGCCCTAGATGACCGACGGGCCTGAAATCGGAAATCAGGGTTGGTTTCAACTGTGCCGACGTTTTTGCGATGCTTTGCATTAAAAGCTAGCGACTGCCTTTATTATTGCCGATGCCCATTGTCTGTTTACATAGAGCTGTAGCTTAGCTCAGGAATGTTTGAGGAATACAAAGCCCGCTGTATACATTTCTTAAATTCAAGCTTAATACCACCAGTATGGCCTGAAGGTATATAGAAATGAATGGTGAGGCCAAAAAGTTTACGCAGCAAAACAATACTTCCTCTATAGGCTACATCCCAGCAGCTTTCTGCTTGAACACTCCTACAAATGTCTAATTTAAAGTGGATGCTTTTGTCTGGCAGACCGTTCTTAACCACATTTAAAGGCTGCTGACATTTATTTAGCCTTTTTTTTGGTCTCCTCTTACCACAGTGACACGAACTCAGGAATAGGAATAGAAAGTCTTTTAAAGAGTATGTATCTTGGTGTTTCTCCTCATTACGCATCCAGAGTCACTTCACAGCAGCATTAATGTGAACAGAGCATCCCGAGCCGCTCTTAAAGGACCCTTCTTCTCCCAAACGTGCAGCCCTAATTTGTTAGGTTTCATGTTTCTTTCTGTCTCAGGTTTTGTAATGCGCTCCCATTCAACGGCTCATTACCTTTCTCCTCATTCGTGACTCTGACCTTCAAGAAACTTGCAGGTGTATCTATTCAGCACAGAATGGTTCTTGGTGGTAGGGGAGGTCTTTGAATTGTTTAGCCTTTCATGCTAGTTTTGACCAACGAACATTTATAATTTATAGCCCTTTTTCAGGGCATAAATGTACAATTTTATTTTGCCTTTCATCTGTTCAGCATGAAGTTGAGTGACGTGTGTGTGTGTCATGCAGTCCAAGGTGATCCAAGAGTTCCCTGAATGTGAGCACACATTACTGATGGATTCCCTTAAGTGTATAGTGTGTTCATCCCATATTGATGCCCTCTGTGCTATGGTTCTTTGGGGAGCTCTGTGATGGGCAGACGTTACAGAATAATAAACAAAAATCTTGCAGCAGTTATGTCATAGCGACAGAAGAATGGTGATTCTAAACGAAGGTTGCTGTGGCGGGGAGCAGCACTGTACTGCCAAAGGCTTCCCGTGATTTGTGTCCATTCTGACACATGAGCCAGGCCATAAAAATCCAATATAAAAGAAGTATAATTAATCACAACAGAACTCGCAGAGCCTACAAAGGCCTGGGAATTGATGTCAATTTAGTAAATCAAAGCTCCCACCCCCACCGTGTTGGTTTGTGGAGTTCCGCTTGAGTTCGGAGTAGAGGAGTGGATGATCTATGGCGCCGTCTTTGTAATCGCAGCAGGGCCACATGACGGATACCTCGAAACGGAAGACGGCTCCGTGCTGTAGAAACTTCTGCCACGCACATTTGCCACCAGGGCTATCGTGTCCTCTAAGCATCTTTGGAGTCACTTACCATCTGGAGGTCAGAGGCTTGTTTGCTAGTGTCTGTGCATCCTTTGAGTCCTGGCTGCCCTATATCAAGCGCTGTGACAGCCAGAGCACTGAGTCTTTAATGTTCAGAGAGGAGGGAACACTAGGCCAATGATCTCCTCCAAACACTGGAAGAACTTCTGGGTAAGGATCAGTTCTGGGTACAAATGAAGCTGGTGTTACATTGCAAGGTCCAGAGGATACTGCAACTTGGGAAATTTATTCCCAGATGGAAGGAACAGGCTTTGACCCATGATCTGTTTCTGTGGGTTTCTGCAAACAGTCTCGACTGCTAAAATGATATTGTTTAAACAAAAATTCAGGAAGGGTTTGATGGAAATCAACAGGTTATGTGTCAAAGTTTGTTTTTTATAATTAAAGACTCCCATGGTTGTTAACAGACAGTTTAACTGATGAATGGCTGGTTAACCAAAACCATCTGAAGAATGTCTTTGACCAATTTGTCTGCCACTAGCAAAGTGTGCATTCCTCACACTCAAGCGCAAATTCCCTTTTCAGGGAATATCTGCAAAAGCATTTATCTACCTGCAAGAATTCAAAGGAACATTTGGCCAATTCCGTGTTATTTTAGCCTTCAAGTAGACCCAGCACACTGCTTCAGATGGCGTGAGCAGATCCAACAGCAACCACTGGATTATTGTGTGTCTGTGTATAAGTGCAAGAGGGAGCGTGACCAAATCTTATAGCCACTGAGTGACATGAGAACTTCTATGGACTTCTTCTCAAAGGTGGTGCTCTTTGGAGGGCATGGTAGGTACTGGCCTGGCTGTGTGTGAACAAGACACTCCAAGACCAGAGGGGTCAGTGTGATAACCACAACCACTACGACCTCTCTGTTCCAGTTTCCAAGATGTGGTGGTCTACTTTGGCCTGAAGCCAAAGTCTGGGGAAACTGAGGTGACACCCAGCTACGTCTTCATGCTGTGGTACGAGTTCTGCAGTGACATCAAGAACACGTGGAAGCAGGAGAGCAAGAATATCTTCAAAGAGAGGTGAGGTTAAGCCTGACCCAGAATGCACTCGAAATGACACTTCAGGTAGAAATCCTACTCAAGCGGGCAGGGTTACTTTCTCTACCTGTGCGGTGGAAAACTGCCTAAACCATAACCCTGTTTCAAGCCTTTCTGCAGTGAGTGCTGTGAGTGTGTGAGGTGAGGTTATGAACTACGCTGCTGCCTGCAGTTATCAGATTTCTAAAGCTTTCTTCTTTATAAAGGTCAACGGTTTTATCATTTGCATCAGTTTTTGCCAAGCTGTGTGAATTTTAGACTTCTTGAAACAGAGATTGTATTTGGGGTCAAAGCCAGGTCGTTGTTCTCTAGGTGTGACAAGTGACACTTTTTCGGTCACTTCTCTCCTTAACATAGAACACATTGCCAGCCTGACTCTCTCCTTTCCATGTCACGCAGAAGTCCTCTTAATCCAGAAAATATGAATTTTGCAGACGGTGAGGACAATAAAAGCAACAGCTTTCATCAGTCCCTAAGGCACAGTGGCATCAAAGAGAAAGCGAACAGGGCTGGTCCGCGACCTAGTCCTCTGTCAAAGCTTGAGACTTGGTTTACGATGTCTCATCTGACCTGCGGGGCGTTCAAGTTGCAGGGCATCAAACTGCTGGGCAGAACCACTCCCTGCAGCCTCCTGGCATTATTAGCAAGGGAACAGGAGCCCATTAAAACAAGGGTGTTCAAGGCAAACCTTTAAACGTTCCTGTGGTCTCAAAAGCCTGGGCTGCCGATTTTCTAAAGCAACAGCCTTGTATGTCCTTTCTTGCCATTTGATGGAGCAGAGAGAGACGGCCAGCACCGAGAGAGATGTTTCTGGAAAAAAATTATTTTCTGCTGTAACTGTGGTATATTAAAATTATGTTCTAATTTTATCAATGGTACGCTAGATAAAATAATGCAAATGCAGGAAAACTGATATGGAATATTTTTATGAACACAATGGCACAGCACATAAATCCACAGCAAAATTAATTGCAGATGTGAGCTAGTTTTTTCTTCTTTTCTTTATTTTTTTTATTAGACTATTAAATTGTGCTTCCCATTTTTAATTGCATGCTGCGCGATGACTTTCGAAACATTCAAACACAGCGTATTTAAAACACGATTTTAAACTTTGTTGTACCTACTGCAGGCCAACTAGTACCAAGTTACCCTTGCAAAGCAGTATTTTTAATAACAAGTCATTACAAGCGTAGTAAACTCATAAAGAGAAGGAATGGTTGTTTTCTTTTATGCTGAAAGCAGCTGTCATCAAAGCTGCACTTAAGCCATGATAGGAATCATTTAGTGGAGCTTTAATAAATCAATTACAGCTTTGAGAAGTGAAAAATACTCCACGAGGGGAAACCAGACGTGTTTAAAATCTTTATGAGTGATTCTTGTGACACTCATGGGGAAAGTCAAGAGCAGAGCTGGTGGGGCGCTGCCGATTAACCGTTTAATCCCACAGTCACGGATCATCCATGGGTTTGCTACCGCTGGAGGCGGCCATTTCACTCCAAGAAGCAGGTGGGATCGCTTATATTCCCCGCAAACATGTTCAAAAATTTATAATCGTGATGAAGCAATGGGATGAACAAAGAAAAACTCTGTAAGGTATTTAGAGTGCTTTTCCCCAATAGGTACAAGGCTTCCTGTCAGTGAACTGACAGCTTTATCAGAGGCGCTTGAGATTAAATAGCAGTGACTGATGACCAATTGTAAACCATTTGCTACAAACTGGTATTTCCATTTTACCTGCTTGAATCTGAACTAGTTGTCCATTATAGATCTTTCCTGGAATTCGATTAATTTTACAAACTTTGGCAAAAAAAATCACACAAAAACAAGGACTAAAGAAGAAACTTAATCATCTAGCTGTCTTCTCATCTGTATGCCATTGTCTTTAGTGTAAATTGTAATACTGGGTCTTTTAAAAATGACAGATATTTCAGCTCTAAGTTCTGTCCTCGGAGTCAGTCTGTAGAAGGTGTTAAACCAAGTGGATGTAGTGATGCTTAGACCATCACACGATCCTTGTGGCTTTTCTCTTACTTATTTATTTGGTGGTCTTGCTCCATTTCACACACAGCTGAAGGTGCTTATGTGCAATTAACTTTATTCTAAATGCTGTTTTCAGACCCGTAAAACCCAGGGTTATGTTTGTGGCTTTTTTAGAAACCTTTTTAATTTAAACCTTCATCTACTATCATTTTTTTCTCGGTTTCCTTCCGTTAACTTTATGTATGACAGAGGGGTCAATGGAAAGTGGCTGCAATATCTGTGGTGGATTTTGAGATGAAAGACTCCCTGTGCGTGTGTGTGTGTGTGCGTGCGTGTGTGTGTGTGTGTGTGTGTGTGTGGAGGGGGGTAATTAACAAGTAATTGTGATGGTAATATTGGCTGCTGTTACTCACCAGGGAGGAAAGGGTTGTATTCCTTTTCACCTCCATGAAGCAGGTGACCACAGAAAGATGAAACAGCTGTACACATTTATCATAATAACAACCAGAGTTTGAACGTTTTGAACATTTTGAACATTTTTATGCAGACCTGTACTGATTTATGGCAGTGTAAAAAATAATCGGCACAAGCTTGGGTTTTTATCTTGAAGCACTGCTTATCTTTCCAGTTTTGATCCACATGAACCAAATGGTGAGATGACACCAAAATAAATTTGTCGATCTCACTACTGGTCTGTTCCTTAAGTCCGATGAGCAGGTGTCAGCCTTTTCTTGTCATTCCGGTCATTTTAAAATAAAGTTAGTTTCCATGTCGCACTGGCTCTTCTGTAGCCTCCTGGGGGTGTTGCTGTACAGTGAGGGTAACAAGACATGGGAAGTACTTTTGGGTGAAACCATTCAGACTCCACGGCTCATTTGAAGCAGATTGACTGGAGCACAGTGAGACATGAATGACTCTGCAGACAAGTGTGCTCCCGTTCTATACTGTCCATCACAAACTGAAGTCAACTGCATATGCAGTGGGAACATAGACACAGACCCCAGGTTTCTACCATGTACACACAGTGTTAATGCTCTTGGGAAGTCGCTTGCTGTTGAATGTAAACCTCTCTTCTAGGATAAAAGAGGCTCAGGACACAGTGGACAGAATGACAGCCGAGAAGAAGGTGGAGACCAAGAAGACCAACCCCAACAGTCTGGTACAGAACCAAAACCCACTATTACAGAACTTCATGACTTTACATATTTATTTACTCCTTTAGCAGACATTTTTCTCTAAAGAGATCTGCAGCGATTTGTGACCAATATATACACTCACTGGCCACTTTGACCACAATATCCGTGCTGGACTGATGCCTTCACACAGTTTCTGCAGACTTTTTTGGCAGAATAGTCATTCTATTAACACTCAAACCTCCTTCCAAAAGTGTACTACTTGCTTGAGAGATGGGGAATGTCCAGGCCCCAGGCTTAAATTAAAAGCTGTGTGTTATTTGTGGAACCATCCTAAGATGTTGTGTGTTTTGCACAACACTACATTATTCTGCTGAAAGTACTGTTTTAGAAGGGCCAAAGGAGTTAGAATGGAATGGCTGCAGTTGATCAGCATCAGGGGTACATTTGCACTCTGTGGTGTTCAAACAATGCTCTCATAGTGCTAAAAAAAAACAAAAATATAGAAAACCTATTATGTGGAAAGAAATAATTCCCCCACCCCGTTACACCACCACTACCACCACCAGTTGGTGCCGGTCATACGTACCTAATAAAGTGGCTACACGCTACAACATATTATCAGTTTAAGATTACCGGTACCCCCACCCTATGAGTATAAAGCATTCCTGGAAATTGTTTCATAATGTAAAATCTCACACATGTAATTACCATTAGAGCCTCTTATTATTTGTAAAGGCAAAAAGTAAGCACGATATTTGAATGTAACTTGGTGAACAGTTTCACTCATATACATACACAAAAATTTTTATGGCCAAACGCTCACGTCTCAAGGCGCTCCAGGAATTTCAAGCATTCAGTTAATTTGGAAGCAGCTATAATGTAGGCAAACAGCACGTTTGGGAAGAAATGTTTCGCTTTTATTCGGCAGCTAAGAGGGGATGTGTTGTTGTATGTGCCGATGTGCCATTAGTACAGCAAACCTCCTTCCTCTTACAGAAGGAACGTCTGCGACAGAAGCAAGCAAGCGTGTCCACCAGCTGAGCGAGAAGGAAAGCGATCACAACTAGAGAGAAAGTGAGATGACCAGTTTGACCTCTTGGTGTGCCAGGCCAGCACTGACCTCCACGCTACCCAGCTCCGACCACCATTTCCCCAGGTGCCATGCCTCATCGTTCTGTCTGCTATACACATTGACTACTACCACATGGCCTTCGTGCCCCACCACCAGGTTTCCTCAGTGTGAAGGCAACGGTGACTGGGCTGGGGATGCTGGCTTCTCTGCATGATCTCACCGTCTCAGCAGGAATCTGGAGGTGCCAGAAAGAAACCACAAAACCAAAGGCCCAGCGGTGCAGCAGCCCTGAGCCGCACAGAAAAGCTGCAGAGAAACCTGAACGTACAACATATTTGTCCTAAGACTGCTGGCGTGGACATCATCCTGCTGAAGTCCAGTTCCACACGTTTGCATTAAAATGTGTAAATGCAGTATATAACATACAAAGTTCTAAATGTTTATTTTCTCAGTCCACAAGCGTGCTTGTTGGGGTAGAAGCAGAACATGTTAAAGCCCCAATTTGTTCTTCAGATGCTGGTCTGAAAAAATGCTTCAGAAGGCTCAGGTGATTCCGTACGCGTGTACACCTCCTTACAGGTGAAATGAACAACTCCCCTCTGAAAGGAAAGACGATATTTTTAGAAAACACAAACTGGCCAATTTGCATTTATTATTTTTCCCCACTTCTTCCCAGAACTACTCCTGTTTGGCAAAGTGGAAGGAATTACAGGAACCCCAGTCAGCTCTAAGGATCTCGGGGAAAAATGCAAGTTCAGTCACCAGGGGAGCTTAGTTGTTGTGAGAAATACTTTTATTGTTTTGCAACAGGAGTGTAAATCCCTTTGGCATTCTTTGCCAAACTGAAGCCCTTTAAATGAACAGCAATGGAGGCGTAGGAACTGGGCATCCTCAGCAGTTCCATGCATTTAATGGCTTTATTTAGCATCCAGTCGGCCTGCTCACGCTGCACTTTTAACCCCTCTTTTAATTCCTATGCAAGTCTTTTTTTCATTGATGTAATGAAAACACTTATGCAATATGATATATTATTTCAAAGTCACATTATACCTTTTGATTTTTAAGAAATAAGTAAAATATATTTATTTAATGAAATATTTCTACTTGAACTATGTGAGAGGTTTGAAAGTTATCTTGGGGTAAATGGTAAGTACTTATCACCCTGCATCCATAGGGACTAAAGTGTATTTGTGTGTGTGTGTGCGCACTCACGCACGCGTGCACACACAAACACAAATTATTTTATGTCTAGATGTTTGCTGTGTTACTTGTATTTTTATATGTTATTTTAGCCCCGGGATCTTCTTATTCTAAGACGTACATACAACTCAGTTTGATGAGTTATGACTTTTGCTTTAAGCTTCAGTTTAAATTCCGGGTTTCAAAGGAAAACCTGAAAAAGTTGAATGAAGGGACCCGCTCTCTTGCTCCTGACAAAGTCTTCTTCCAGAATGGGAAGATAATATAAATGTTATCACATTCTTATGTTGTATTTTTTAACTTAAAACAATGAATGAAATCATTTTCTGTTGAACACATTGTGCTTCAGATTAACGCAGAAGTAAACGTTCTGCTTTATTTGCATGTGGTCATACCTGTATTTTACTTCGGTTTCAAACATGGGAATGTTGTTATTCAATAGCAGGACACTTTTTAAACACTGTCCCTTTGGGTAGGAAGAGTTTATATTATATCCTACATGTATATGAAGGCTTAGAAATGCAAAAATGTGCTGTATACATATGGAAGCATGCAGTGCAGACAGACTGTGGGATTTCTTTTTTCTGCACGGTATGACTGACCACATAACCTCATAAATTGCCTGATACCGAAGACGATTCAGAATCTCATGTGCAGCTTTGTTCAAGATTTCACATATTATGGAAAAATACTTTAGCCTAAAGTTCTTTAAATAAAAGGCAAAGTCATATGCAACGTGCCAAAATATCTCTTTGGATTTTTTTAAAACAGGGTTACATTCTTGTCTTCCTTATTATATATACTGATGATAGTTTGTGTATTCATACATTTTCATATGCGCTTGTGTGTGTGTGTGTGTGTTTGTTTTCGGCATTTTTTTCTAAATATCAATGACTAAAATCATATAGTGTAACATTAACATTAACTGTCTTTAACATTTTGACCCATTATAACCAAAATTTAGGTAAAAGCCTATTTGCTGCCTTTTATGAGACGTGTAAAAAGTTTAAAATGGACTGTAATGAATTTTCTGGCCACACATGCGTGTATGAAAAGAATAACTTAATTTTCTTTAATATTTATGAATATGTATGAATGGCTCCCCTACATGGGAACATTGCAGTCTGGACGGCGTGTCAGTACTGTGGTCTTTTTCACAATTTGGGTGCTTTACGTCAGTCACTTGGTGAAAGACGCAGAAGTGATGGGGAAACTCTCTGCCATGTGCGCTCTGGCTATCGGCTGCCCCGCACACCCCACATACCGGGCCCAGATGGTGATGGAGCAACACACTCAGGGATCAGGACTTGCAGGAAGCTGCTGTAAGTCCCGCTGATCTTCGTGTGGGTCTCAAACAACTAAACCCCTGTGCGTGAGGGTGTGTAAAAAAATCAGTTCCCATCGCATCCAGGTAAACACCACCCTGTCCTCTAGTAGAAGGCCAAGAGCATTCATTTACAAATCAATAAGCAGCTTTCACTGTGTTGGAGATGGGTAAATTACCATAGTTAACAGCGTTACCCCAATCTGATGACATGCAGTCTTCTCATAAACATTTTAACTGGTAAATGTAAACATTGTAAATAAGTTCATACTGTAAACCATACAGGGAACAATTTATACAGAATGTCAAAAGTTTTACCTTTTGCTTATGTACTTCTACGCATCTGTGAGATGCAAACAAACTTTTTTTTATTGCTAACGTTGTTCTACGATTATTTGATTTGTTTTGCTGAAGTTACGCTATGCTATTTAAAACGCATCTATTAAAACATTACATTTTATGGACGCATCCGTTTCGGCCCAGAGTCGATGTTGATGATGCTTTCTCTTGATTTTTAACTGTAATCCTAAAACTACATCGTAAAGTCTTAAAGTCTGAATGAGAGAACGATTAAAATAACAGGTATGTGCCAAGGTGGACCTGTGAGGTGTGTGAGATGCGTGCGGGGACCCTCAGGTGTGAGTTTGTGGATATTTAACCCCCATAATAACATCTTTTCAATTGGTTATTGAAAGATTTGTTGTGCCTGGCATCTAATCTCCTCCCTGGAGTTTTTCCTCATGAATCAGCCAGCTTTACGACACAGCGAGCAGTTCTCGGAGCGACCCGTCCCTGAAGATGTTTTTTATTCCATCTCTCAGGTTAACCCCACACACAAAATACTTTGCATGAAATCGGGGTCTTCGCAATTCTCAAATAATTTACGGCCCACCTCGTCCCCGAGTGTCCCAGCGCTGAAACTAAAGCAGAGGAATGCGGTGGGGGGATATTTCAAACGGCAGAACCCCGACTTACACCAATTTCACTTACGCACATTTAGTTTTACGCCCACGATCGCAGCAGGGGAAATGCGGAGAAAATTGTGCCAAAATGAAACCTCCTGGCACCAAAACTTGACAGCACATCAGCAACTGAGCTCCATGACAGCGTAAAGCAGTTTAAAACAGTGAAAACATACATGCACACTGTATACATTTTTTGAGTAATTATAATGTATTTTTAGTTAAAAAAAAAAAAAAAAAATTCTCAAATTAATTACACAAATATTATTTTGAGCAAATTCAAACTAATTCTTCTGTTTCATAAAGTGAACCTATCCTGCTCACTTCGCACACGGTTGACCCCCCTCCCCAGCAAGTGTGTATGTTGTTCTCCCGCAGTGCACGCAAAGGAGTGTGTGAAGCATTACTGCCAGGTAAGACCCTTACAACTTCCATCAAGTTGAAACACATTTAATGGATTAATATTGCTACAGTTATGTACATCAAACCTTGCACAGTCGCTTATAATTGATCCCACCAAGACCTCCCAGGAGGGGGACATCACACATCACACCTCAGTACTTTCTGCCCGACACGACGCGACCCCCAGCAGCACGGGTCAGCGAGGTTCACGCACGTCCATGCAACGCTCACTGCATCGACACAAACTTCTCATAATCGCATTAAATAGCATCGCTGCTCTTCTCTCCTTCCACATAGTGGAAACGATCTGCTCCTCGGTCAGCGCCTGTAGCCAAAGCAGAAGGCAGCGGATCGCAAGTGGGCAAGTGGTGAAAAGGCCGTCTTCTGCACGAGGCCCACGGCAGCGCCGTCGCCGTCTTGGACGGGGGACACGTCCCGGTTGTCCCCTTCGTCAGCACGTTAGCGGCAGCGGCTGTGTGTCCAGGCTCTGTCTGTGCTCACCTGTGGGCGAACCGCACAGGTGAGCACTTCCGCAGGTGTCAAGTGTTGAGCTTTGGGAGCGGAGGGGGCGTGTGTGTATGTGTGTGTGCGGCTGCCCACTGTTAACTAAGCCAGGGTTATAAGGTCCGCACTCTGTGTGCTAAACGCTCGCGAGAGGACGCGAACATTTACGTTTGCTTGCTTGTTTGTTTGCTTGTTTGGTTTGTTTGCTGCAGGCGTGAAGACGTGGGGGGGGAGGTGATCCGCCAGGACGCGTATCCCTCCGCCGCCCCCTCTAGTCCAGGTCTATGGAGATGCAGCGGCACTGCTTGACGCGCTGCACGCGCTTCTTGCGCGTGGGCGGCTGCTGCTCGGGGCAGTTGAGCGTGAACGTCATGGTGGTGAAGCGCTTGGGTTTGCAGAAGGAGCACGACTGGAAGGCGCCCTCCTCCCGGCGCACATGGCGCGGGATGTAGAAGGAGTTGCACTGTCCGTAGCAGAAGCGGTTGATGATGGTGCGACTGGCGCAGCCCTCCTCGTGTATCGTCTGCTTCAGCGGCTGCGTCTTGCACCAGTCGCGCTTCAGGTAGCGGCGCTCGGTGACGTGCAGCGCCTCCTGGCTCGACTCGAGCACCTCCTCGGCGGGCCCGGACGACGCCCGCGCCCTGCCGCCGCGGGACTCCGCTCCGGGCTGAGGCTGCTGCTCCGACTCGTTGGGGTTGCTCTTGTCCGGGTGCGGGATGGCGCCCTGGGAACCGCGGTTCCGCTTGCCGCCCACCGGGAGGCTCAGCAGCAGCAGCAGCAGCAGCAGCGGCGGGAGCGGCGGGAGCGCGAGAAGCGAGGCGCGGTGCGCGCGCGCGGCTCCGCTCATCCTGGCGAGGCGGGAAGAGGAAGAAAAAAGCAGCGCTGAGGAAAAAAACTCGGTAAACCGCACACATTTGTAGGCGTAACGCAAAAACAACACCAAATGTCGTGTAGCGATGCATTATATACACACATATATATATATACACAGTATATACACTGCCTGAGCAAAGAAAAGTCACCGCCTGCATTGAACTTAAGTGTTATGACGTGGGGTTGCTTCAGTTGGTCAGGTCTAGGTTCAGCAACGTTATGTGCCCAAAAAATGAGGTGAGCTGACTACCTGAATATACCAAATGACAAGGTTTTTCCATCAATGGATTTTTTCTTCATATTCCAAGATGACAATGGCAGGATTCATCGGGCTCAAATGGTGAAAGAGTGCTTCAGGCAGCATGAAAGAGACATCATTTTCACACATGGATTGGCCACCACAGAGTCCAGACCTTAACCCCGTTGAGATAGAATCTTTGGGATGTGCCGGAGAAGACTTTACACACTCGTCCGACTCTCCCATCAATACAAGATCTTGGCAAAAAATTAATGCAACTCTGGACAGAAATAAATTTTGTGACATTGAGTAAGTTTATCAAAACGATGCCACGGCGAATGCATGCCGAAAAATCAAAGCTAAAGACGGTCCAACCAAATATCATAGCGTGTGACTTTTTTGGCCAGGCAGTATATATACGTATATAATAAATAATATATTTACCCTGTTTTCTAAATTATTGCAAGCCGCTCTAAAGAAAAGCCGAGTAAACGTGCGTAAATGCAGCATGCGGCGCAGTTATTTCACAGTCTGGTGGTTACTGGTTCGAATGCGGCTGTGGAACCAAGCAGATTACCGTAAAACAATGTCGTTACAATGCGCAGTGGGTAAATCACTGTAAAGGTGTTTCTTTAATATCTAACACCGTGCGTCTCCGCGGAAACAGGACTCGGATAAATAAGAAAAAGCTGACGATAAAACGAGTTATTTTGCTCAGTTTCTCGATTTCTTCCGCCCCGTCCACACGGAGAGCGAGGAGCGACAGCTGTGGGCCACTTTCAATTTTTCACGTTTAAGTGTGTTTTTAAATCATTTGACAGGTGAGTAATGCGCATTAATAAAAGTCTGTAAACAACAACTTCAGACGATAAATTAAAATCGAATCTAATAGATTAACCAAGAGTTTCTCCGGCGTATTTTTGTTGTTCTTACAGCGGTTTACCCATTTGTATGCCAGTTAACGTAACTCAGGTAAAGCGCGTCAACGAAGAGCGGGACTCGAACCAATAGTGTTGAGGTGCGCGCGACAGCTGCGAGTACGACACTCTGGGGACCTCAGCTGGAGCTGCCGTTCGCCCCCGCGCCCCGACGTTGCTCCTTCGGCCAAATTTTGACGCACTTAAGCCGACCAGAGGCTGCGGTGCTGGCGACCGGAACCGTGCGATGGTGACACCTGCGTGTCGACTCACCTGTACAGGTGAAAGCTGTGCTGTCGAATACAACTAGGAGGTCTCCGCCGGTTCTGCCTCGAGTCCTGAAGGCACGATGCGCTGGACGTGTGGACCGAGCGGGAGCGGGAGCGCGCGTCCAGAGCACTGTGTTGGTGCCGGAGGTTCCATAGAAGAGGGAGCGCGCGTCGGTGCCGATTGCGGGAGCGCAGCGTCTCCGGCTTTTAAACGCGAACGCCAGGGATGTGAGCAGCGGACCTGCACTTTATTGGCCGGAGCGAGGTAAGCAGCAAGCAAACTGTCCGCCCCTCGCCTCGTTTGTGTGTGTGTGTGTGTGTGTGTGTGTGTGTGGAATCAGATTCACTGAACTATCACTGTTTGTCTTTCTCCTGCTATTGACCATTTAAAAAATTGGGCGTTTAACATTAATGCTGCTTTCCCCCTATATAATCCAATATAACCAAATTTCGAGGGAAAGCCCAGCCGTTGCCTTTTATGAAAAATATAAATAAAAAAATACATTTAAAATGGACAGTAAAGAGCTTTTCAGTAGTAATTAATTTTAATGCACGTGTAAACTTGGAGTTGGTGGTATTGGGACATACAAATATTATGAATAAAGACAAGTATAAATACTTATCGCCATACCAGTATTTAAAGGTATTATACGAAAACATTAGCGATATTAAAGTTTGCTGCAATATCAGAGCCATGTCTCCGTTTCCTGTGTTAAACCAGCAGATTTAAAATAATAAATGTAAGGAACGCTATTAAATGTTACAAATTATATTTTTTTAATAACATTTTTATTTCGGTTCGTGTTTCCATCACACGTGACCGATTTACATTTTTTTCTCTACCATAAATATGCTTTACTTCACCGGACTGGCATAAGGATTCATAAAAAGTTCCACACTGGATAAATATAAATGATGTAAATATATAAAATGAATAAATGCTGGCCAGTTTCACTGACTTTTCCGCGTTTTAACCACACATTGTAATCGTAGGAAATTAATGGAAAAGTCAAACAGAACTAAGCGTCAAATGCAGAATTCATGCTCGTTCATATACATTTTTTAAAGAAGTGGAGAATTTGTGATCACAGGGAATGAAGGAACTTGACTAAAACGTGTTTAGGTTTGGACAGATTTAGGTGATCGTTGCTTTATAACTGCGTTATAAACAGTTATACTGGGCTACACGATTTTGGAGGGAAGCAATAAAAGTAAAAAGGTGTTAAACTTTGCGCCACGCTTTCACCTGCTCTGCAAGAGGAAAGTGGTACACTTATAGTGTGGTAAAAAAAATACTACACACTGAGCTCGACGCAGTGAAAGCGGGAACAGAAGTCTCATTGTGTGTGTGTGTGTGTGTGTGTGTGAGAATTACATTTAAATTCCCCACATTTCCCGCTGCTCTCTTCATGCGGAGGATGAAACATTTAATCAAGTGGCTGCTTCCAGCAATCCATTTTTTGCGTGGTTTTCTATGTATTTTGCAGGCTTTGTAATCCTAAAAGACCAAACTGCAACTCTTGTACCAATGCGCCTTTACTTTTTCGGAGGGGAATTTTCAGTAATTCTGCATTTCCAGGGGAATTCGTTCAAAGCCAGCTTGGTGATTGACCACTGGTGTAGCTAAATTATTTCACCTGCTTTGTACAAAAGCCTCAGTATTTCTGGGGTGCCAAATTGAATTCAAGTTCCTTGGACAAAACCCAGAGGTCCATTTAATTCAGAATCCATCCGTTTTGGCTTCTGGTGTCAATATGATGCCAGCTGCCTGTTATTTACAGCTACGATGGTGTGGCAACTTGGAAATAAATGACCTTCTGTATCTTAAGTAAAAGTCACCGAATGTTCACGATCAAGAATGTTTTTACCTTTTCCATGTGCTGTACTTTCACGACACCTTGGCACCTTTTGTTTGCCACAAAATCTCAGTCATCTTCCTGCCACTGCATTTATTTTCCATATTAGCTGCAATGTGGAGGTGAAGAGAAGGGCAGGTATTGGCCATGGGGTCAGTGCAGACCTTCAAACCCGTGTCCTCTGCCACTTACCTTCCAGATCCCAGCTCCGTTCACAATAGTGCCATGTGCTGAACACATGGTGACCCCCTCCCTCCCTGTCCAGCAGTGTCCGCCTCCTACCCACACCGGGTTGTACACAAAACACCCCAAAAAGACCAAGAATGAATGCACAATATGACATTTACTACTCTTTGTACTCAGTACAAGCAACAGTGCACACAGACACATTGGCAGGTCAACCTGCAGTCGGGGAGTTGGCACACAAAGTGAAGCGGCGCAGGCAGAGTACAGAACGCGCAAATTATGTGACTTTCAGTTTGAAACGCTGTCTAAAAAGAGCAAACCAGCTTAGTTCCCATTACTAGTTTATATCAGAAATGGGGAGCATCATCATGAACCCAAAAACCAAGGAGAAGCTCACAGGAAACATTAACATTCCAGCCAAAACCTACTTTTCCCAACCCTGTCACTTTGCAGAAACAGAAATTCATTAAGTCATGAATGTTTACCTTCTCAGTACCCCAACCAACATACATATGTATTTTTGTGTTTTGCATTTAAATTTCAGCACCACCCCCTGATCTGTTCGTCATGTTAGTCAGTCATTTAAGCGTAAGGAGGACGTCTTGGGGTCAGGTGGTGCAGCTCAGCTTCAGTTCTTGTTGGTGCTGCCAGTAGGGTCTTCCTCCTTGTCCTCCTCAGAGAAATGCGGTGCTGATTTCTTGGCCACTACATTGTCCAGCTTCTGGCCCATTAAATAGGGGTTGGTGCTCTGGAGAACGACGAAGGATAGCAGTCAAGGCTACGCCAAGTCTATTCAGGCCTAAAAAGCAGCCTCCCCCCTACTCCGCCACCCTGTCCTGTACCACCCAACCACACCCATAAAGCTCACATGTAGCCCTTCCACCATGATCATGAGTCTTAGATTCAAATGTTTCTTCTGTAAAGTATTTATAAGTCTCAAGACTGTCTTGCTGCTTATGAAAGGTAGTACAGCGTTATCAGTGTTCAGTTTAAATGTTAGCGCACACACCCTTCATATGCAGGCTACCTGTCTGGGCGTGACTACCGAGCCAAGCATAACACTATAGAGTGTTTCGTTCTTGGAAAGAGAGCAAACATTCAAATACCCGCTTTCTCCTCTTAGGTCCACCCTTCAGTTTTTCAAATAAGAGCTCCTTGTCCTGCAAGAGATGAGCAATAATGTGACTTTACAGAATAAAACAACGAGAAAACAGTTATTTTGATAGCTTCCAGGCTGGGTGCCGATGCAGACCACAAAACCTGACCTGTCATCTTGTCTCTCGCTTAATAAAAAGCCCTGTGCACACTTAGTTCCAAAGTTAAAGACGACCATTTCCTCATGAGATACTTCTAAATACGAAGGCATCTTCTGAAGTGAACAGCCGTTGCCAATGTTCCGCTGAGCCAGAAGCGCAAAACGGGTCCTGAATAAGAAATGCAAGATGTCCAAGAAGTGTGAATTTATTCAGGAAACACAGAGCCACCTCTGCCTTGGCTCTCCACACCTCAGGAAGGGCCATCATAAAAGTAGTGAAGGACTCTTTTAACGTGCCTGTCCCCTAGTGGACACAGCGTGTTACTGCTTCTTATTGGTGCTAAAGGGGGAGATGAACTCATTCCAGCCTGGAAACTCTCATACTTACCTGGATGTGTATCAATGTGAACGTCGGCAAGATATGAGTATATCTAAGCAGGCTTTGCCAAAAGCCTCAGAAGTAAAAAGAAGGAAATTTTCCCCAAAATAAATAGTCACTCATGGACATACATTTTACTGCATAACTGCTGAGTTTCATTTTGTATTTAATTGTTTCTGTTAACATTTTAAAACATTTAAACGGGCTTGAGATTTTAGGGAGACAATTTGGAGTTACGAGAGAGCAGAAATGTCACCGGCATGTCCATGACAACAATGAGCACTGCTCAGCCAGGTGCTCGGGGCTCATCATCTCTCACTCACCCATTTGGACAGAGTCGGGTAGTTGCTCTCGGTGTTGAATAGGCGCTGCTGCTGCTGGAACTCCCTGTTGAACTTGGCTGTGTTTGGGAAGTTCTCCAGGCATCCATCTGCTTCTGGGGATACCAAGTGCACCACATAGTCGGCAACACGGCACAAACCAACCACCGCAACTGACCAGGGATCATCATCATGACCAGCAAACTGATTCGATCTCCTCAACTCCAGCTAAAATCTGACTAAAGATTGACAAGAACAACTACTTTATTTATTTACTTTTCTCAAGGACACAGCAGCAGGACTTTTCCTGTATTTTAAATAAGTTTCCGATGATTTGCTCCACCTCGGAGGGAGAATTCTCTAACACTGTCAGCGGGCTTCATCCTGAGCACCTTTCCTGGCCCAAAATGTCTTATTGATGCGCATGAAAAATTAATGGCAAGCTGCATCCCAGGCACATGGGGGCCTCGGAGAGGGGAGGAGAGGCAGGGTAATAATAGGTAAGACCGTTTTACAAGGACAACTGGGGCAAGGCTTCCCCTGCAACCGCACGGGATTCTCAGTCAACACATCGACACATAAAACCCAACCAGAGAGTCCCGTGCTGTTTCAGAGGAAGGCCAGAAGGAATCCAGAGGCAATGCTGCTCGCTTCTCGGAAGGGTAGCACAACCGCTTTGACCTGTTTTGTTTTTCGCAAAGTCAGAAGGTCAGCATAACCAATCTGAGGTCTGTGCAGCGCTGACTCAGTGCGTAAAGCTGTCTTCCCTGCTGTGGGTTCATTAAACTCAACTTCTTTACTTGACTGAGTAAACATAATATTGCTAGCAATACTTTTGCAGTTAAATAGCGGTATATCAGTTGTGGAAGTACTTCAAAGCACCCAACTAAAAATAAAGACACTGCGGGTCTGCTGCAGAATTCTGACGCTGGAGAAAAGCACAAGAGCAATCAGTCAAGATGTTTCCAGGTGAACGCATGAAGGCCCACCTGTCTTTCCCAGGGGACAGGGGTTGGGAGGGTCGGGGTAGCCCTCATTCTCGCTGAAGTCCTTGGGTACATTATCCCCAGTCAGCTCTGCCACTATGTTGGGTATGTTCCCATACGGGCCCAGGTGCTGCAGTCCCTCGTGAGCGCCACCTGGTGGACAGGGGTGATATTTCAAAAGAGGAGAATTTCTGAAATTCGTTATTTACTCAACACATCTGTCACAGACTAGTAATAGCAGAATGGATGTATCTAAAGGAAACCCACAGATAGCTGTAAAAAAAAAAAAAAAAAGGTTTATGTTCTGCATGGAATAGATACTTCTATAGTCAACAGATACCCTTTAGGGTAGCGTGGAGGAAGCAGGTGATTCCGAGGGCCTGGCGTAGAGCAAGGGGGATATTTATTCCAAAGGAGAAGGTGTCTGTAAAGGTAGGGCACTTAAGGCCAATATGCTTGTTCAACTTGGAAGCTAAGGAATGCTTTAGCATAGTGGCACAGAGGTTGTCAGATTATTTGGAAAAGAACAGGCTAATTGATACCATAGTTCAGAAGGCAGGAGTGCCATATTTCTCAGGATGCTTAGAGCACACTAGTGCAATATGGCATCAGATTCAAGAAGCTAAGCCTGAGAAAACAGACTTGCATGTGGTGTTTCTAGATCTGGTGAAAGTGCCACATAGTCTTATCTGGAGCGTGTTTGACTATTTTAGAGTTCCAGGCCAGATAGCTAATTTAGTGAAAGAATATTTTCAAGATGTTAGGATGTGTTTTACTACAGCAGATTGCACAACAGCCTAACAGAGGCTGGAAATGGCAATTATGGCGGGCTGCACCATCTCCTCATTAGCATCCGCTATGGCAATGGAAATAGTAATTAGGCCTTTGCATTGGGTGGTAGGGGGAGAGAGATGGCCAGATGGGCTCCGTCTTCTTCCAGTTAGGGCCTATATGGATGATATGATGCTGGTGACCGTGACAGTAGCTTGTGCGAGATGACTGTTAGGGAAGTTATATGGGAATTTGAAGTGGGGTAGTTTAAAATTTAAGCCAACAAAGTCCCATAGCATCTCATTGGTTAAGGGGAAGGTAAGGAAGGTTTGTTTTATAGAAGATAGTGAAGAAATTCCTTTATTATTGGAAAAGCCAGTGAAGAGTTTAGGGAGGTGGTATACAAGGGACTCAACTGTTGTGGAACAGTTGGAGCAGGTTAGGAGAACAGTAGTAGATGGGTTAGAGAAAACAGAGAAATCAGGGCTGCCGGGAAAACAGGCCAGTTTGGCCTATTCCCAAGGGTGATATGGCCAATAACAATGTATGAGGTATCGGTCATGAAGGTGGACAAACTGGAGAAGCTGATCAGCTTATATTAGGAAGTGGCTGCGGGTTCCTCAGTGTCTAAGCAGTGTGGCTCTATATGGGAAGGGGCTTCTGCAGTTGCCACTATCAAGCTTGACAGAGGAGTTTAAGTGTGCAAAGTTGCGGTCAGAGTTGCAACTGTCAGGTAGTAAGGATGCAGTTGTAAGGGGGCTGGTACCCAGAGTAGTGACAGGTAGAAAGTGGGATGCGAGGCAGGCAGTACAGGAAGCCGAAGCAGATCTGAGGCAGATAGAGGTGGTTGGGGGTGTCCAACAAGGAAGAGGGGGAGAAGGGTTGTGGATAAGATACCCGATGTGGAGTAAGGCAGGTTCTGTAGAGAGAAGGAGGTTGATCGTAGAGCAGGTGTGTTGTTGGGAAGAAACAGAGAGGTGTGTTAGGGCAGTCTCACAAGGGAAGTGGGGACAGTGGGTGAATTGGGAGGGAGTTGAGAAGAGGAGGCTGAGCTGGAGGGAGCTGTGGAGCATGGATGCAAATTGGATATGGTTTCTGCTAGGAGCTATTTATGATGTGCTACCATTGCCACAGAACCCGAAGCAATAGGTTGGTGAGGACCCGGCCTGTCCTCTGTGTTTGGAGGTAGGGACAGTAAAATGTATTAGTAGGTTGTAAAGTTAGCTTCTTGCTTGGTAGGTATAGATGGAGGCACAATAAGGTGCTGAAATGCCTGGCTGCAGCCATTGAGAGGTGGAGAGTGCAGGTAAGGGCTGGATGTGAGGCTGGAAGTTCAGTGGTTCAGTTTGTTAGGAAAGAGGAGGGGACTAGAGAATGCTTAGGTAGAAAGGAGATAAGGAAGTTAGAGACTGGGAAACGCAAGTCAACCTGGGAGGAAAATTAGTGGTGCCCCAGGAAATAGTACAAACTTGAGACCTGAAGTGGTACTGTGGTCAGTAAGCCAGCAGGTAGTGTATTTTATAGAGCTGACGGTCTGTGGGAGGATCTAGTTGATGACACACACGAGAGGAAGAAATTCAGGTGTAGTGAGCTGGCAGCGGAGGTAGAGGGGCGGGGTTGGAGCACGAGAGTGAGCCGAAAGTAGAAGTGGGGTGTCGCAGTTTTATAGCTCGGTCAATGACAGCATTGTTTTGTGGATCAGAGGACAGAACTTGTGGCGGGCGGTGAGGGAGAAGATGGAGGCGGTGAAGCAGGGAAGTCTTTGGATATGGAGGAAAAGAACCAGCAGAGATGGAAGTTGAGTGACGAAGCCATGAGCCCTGGTAGGATTTGGCTGGTTAAACAGTAGCGGTTAGCAGTTAGCAAGCAGCGGTGTTAGTGTGGTTAATGTGCAACGTAGATTTAATGGAGTGATAGAGAAGATAGAAAAGGAGCTTCTTCCTCGCAAGTAGCAAGTAGCAGAATGGGCAGTGAGCGTGTTGTTAGAGGGGGTGCTAAGGCGAATAGCATGTGTTGCGTTGTGCTGCTGGGTAGCACAGTGGTGCGCACGGTGGTGGAGGGGAGCAGTTCTGGGACGCCTGAGCTGTGGTTGAGCCTTCCGAAGGTTTCGTGGGCCTAACTCGCCGAAACACTGATGAAGGAAGGCGCCCACTTGACAAACCCAACGAGATACTGCACCATCACTTTGCTATGCCACATTTCAACTTGTAGTACAGTAGCATCGGTGCTAGGGAGATACAAGCCATTGCACAGTAGCTAAATAGGCTTACTGTGGGGTTCCCGTGGTGGTTGAGGGTCTTTACAAAGTTAACAAGCCAATTTCCAGGCACAAATTATGCTCATAAGTAGGGGGCTACCTGCCCTTGTGTTCAACACCCTATATACCTTTTAATACAGCTTTTGTACATTGCTGCACAATACTACAGTTCTAAATCTTTAAAAAGTATAATAGTAAAAGTACGGTTCAGGATCACCATAAACCCATGCATATACAGGGACAGCACACAAACTCCATGCTCCTTGAGCTGGATTCTGGACTATTCTCTGCATCCCTCTGGTATCCAGTATAAGTGTTTTCATTCCTAAAATTTCGTACCTAGTATCTGCAGCTAGGAATTAAATGTGGAAAAATCAGCAGCTTCTCAAAGCAGGAAATACAAAAAAGTGCTTAAAGGACCGGACTTTCAACCAACGCAATGCTGAAAATGAGGTACTGTCCATTTAAAATGGGGTAATCCACATGGAAGTGCTTTCATTCTACCACCAACAAACATTAACTCTGAGACTGCCCTTCTCACATCTATCTGTCTATCTATCTATCTATCTATCTATAACAGATGACTATGAGAGTGACTAACTGTAGCAGAAGTAGCTGCTGTATAATGACAAGTAGTGCCACACACTGCTGAAACAGGGTTTGAATCAGGCCTGTTTTTTGGGTTGGGTGGTGGTCCTGGCCTCTACAGTGAACCTCTCAGTGTCACACTGTAGATCTTTGTGGTATAGCAGTGACAACAATCTTTGGTAGTCTCTATAGCACAAAGCAGCCGCAGTAGAGACAACTTAATGTGGCTGACTTTACCTTGTGTAAACCATCAGTGTTCACCTGCAGGGTAGCCCCAATATCCCCATCCCCCCACACTGATCACATGACTCCACTGCAGTGTCAGACACACCCCCCCCTAACCTTTCAACCTTTGTTGGAGTCAGTAGTGGTCCCCCCTAACTTTTCTGCCTCCTTCCAAACTGGAGACAGCCCAGGGCAGCCAGACATTGAAAATGGAACTTTTCCCAAAGCTGCCTATTTGGTTACGGCTAATTTTGGAGAAACCCTGTCTGCCCTTGTCACCGAGTCCCTGGCGCAGGTGGAAATGGGAGTCCTGTCCCCCTGCCAGGCTGTCACAGCTACTGCGAGGTGGAAGAGTCAGGAAAGACCAGGTCCAATATATCAACCACAGCTCTCATTTACACAGAAACAGCACAAGAGGTGTGTGCGTGTGTGTCTCTAGCTGTGAGAAACCAAAGTCTGAATCAGCCACCTAACTTAGCTGTTTCCACTTCCAACCCAATACCCACAGCCAGTGTGTTGCATGGTTGCGACTCAGTATATGAAGCCTGCAGAGAGGGTCCGGGTATTGATCAGATGAATGTTAGAATGGACTGCCATCTCAGTGATTTTGAACATGCCAAGATCATTCGTACCAGTGGTTTCTGCAACTCCTGGGATTTTTGTACTCTACATCTCCATAAATCGGGCGGTATCTTTATTTTACACCAATGACCTGCAAAGTGCCCATCTCACAAGCTAACACGAGCTTGGGTTGAGGTTGAATAATCAAAAAATCTTGAGAAACTGTGTGACTCTGTAAAGCCAGCACAGTCCTGAGATACTTTTGGAACATGTCCAGCACCTTGAATTCAGGTACTTCAGAGATAAAAGTGCATCTCACCTTTTACTAGCTCGGCATACCTGAAAAGTGGCCTCGGAGAGTATGGGCACTAAACACCTGCAACATAGTGGCGGTGCAGTAATTTCATACATAACATGCAGATATTATACAATAAGTCAACATGTGAGATTGTGTCCTATAATGCAGCGGTCCGCAACCACCGGATCACAGACCAGTACTGAGTTGTTGCTCATTTGATGCCGAGCCGCACAGAAAGAATTTTTTTTTTTAAGTTTTATTTTTATTTTTTTCTCCCTATTTTATTGACTATCGGAGTCTGCAGGGTGTTTTGTTTTCAAAAATGACCAGATCCTCTCCCCATCACTTCCCTCTGTGCCTCTTTTCCAGACTTGTCCCAGTCATAGTTTTGATACCTGATAAATGAAGCACTTCTGGTGTCGTTGTCTCCCATCACCCTTAGATGCAGGGAAAGAAGCTCAGGGCTCCCACTGACTCTGCGTTATGGTGAGTTCTATTTATTATATTATGCACTTTATTATGCTTTATTATTGGGGTGCGCGATGGACCCTCCGTGGAAAATTGCCTTACATGAAACCGGTCCGTGGTGCCACAAAAAAAAGGCTGGAGACTGCTGCTATAACGTAACAGCCTAATGTATCGTTTATTCTTATGTTTGATAATATTTTCATTCGTACATGAGGTTCACGGGAATGCTCTTATGAACAGCAGGAAGCGTGAGATGCCGTGGTGGCAATGGAACATCCCGGCTCGGAAGCGGTTCTGGGTGATGGGTCTGTGGCGCCTCCATGTCGTGACCTCGCCGTTTCCTCCTCTACCCCCCACCCCTGTACAAAACGTTTATTCCGCTCCTCTCACCTTTAAAGTCGGATTATTCCTCGCAGGCGGTTATTTATTTATTTTTGCCTCAGACGGGTGGGCCGCAGCTGCGCTCACGTCTTCGTAGAGCCAAACATGTCGCGAGACACGCCCGCGCGTCTTTAAGCACCGGGGACCGGAGAACGCGAGTGTCGCTCAGCGGAGGGGACCTCTGTGACAGAAGGACGGGGGGCGGGGACAGCGCACCTTGGATGCTCTGCGGTCCCACGATGTTGGTCGCCTGGTGCGCGGGGTACTCGACGCGGGGGCGCGCGATGCCCAGTTGCTCGATGATGCCGTGCAGCACGCGCTGCAGGTCCGCCTCGGACACCTGGTCGAGCGCGCCGAAAGCGGGCGCGGGGGCGAGCGCGGCGCAGCACAGGAGCGCGCGCAGCGCGAGCCCGGCGCCCATCGCCAGCGTGGCCTGGAAAAGCGGGGGGGGGGGGGCGCGAAAAAAGATTTGCTTGAACCCCGTTTTCCCCTCAAACAAGATGTCCTCTTAATGTGTGCCGCTGTTGCTAACGTTGCCCCAAGGTATTTATAGAGGCTGAACGCTCCACGGCGAAATGTATCGTTAGAACACATTTTATGGTGAGTTAAATAATACTTGCGCAGTACCACAAGCTTTAAGCCTTTGAATGGAATAACTGAACCGTATGGGATTATTTTTTTCCATACGGGTTTATTATGCGCAATATTTGGCAAGCATGACGTCATGCTTCACCATATTACTGAGCTTACAAAAAAAAAAACCGAATTAGTTGAATACTAAAACATGCGCCGGTGTAAGATACACAGCTGTATCGTAAAAATAAAGTGCATTTCTTATTATTTCCTCGACGATTTGTCAGCGGTTTTGCATCGCCGCGGCAGCAACGTCAAGGAACGGAAAAAAAATGATTTACGGGGGTTGTTGCGCTCATTCTCACGATGCAGAATTTAAAACAATTTTTCAAAAGTGGCACAGAGCGTTCTTACCATGAAATGCGGGTGCGGGCAGGGAGCCGAGGCGATGGTCTGTCGGATGCAGCCGCGACGACACACGCGCAGTTGCCAAGGCAGCGAGCGAGTGCGCGCTCCCGCCGCCCCAGAGCCGCGCGTTGCCCACTAGAGCTGCGACGCGAATAAGCCTTCGCGTTCGAGGCCTCCTTCCGCACGACTGAGCAAAGCTGCGTTTTATACACTCTCGAACATGGAGGCAGTGTTTAACAGCATAAATAAAATGGGTTAAAACTAACACGACAGACTTGCAGTGTGTTAATGTTATAAAATTATTAGTTGTGCCCGGGTTTACGTCCTCCCACAGAACGTCTTTTATACACTAAAAAAATTCGGTTTCAGTTCCGAACCCCCAATGTACAAAATAATCCTCAGTGACGCCCAAAATGCTGGATACATCTTTTAACTGAAAACTCCACATTTATAATGCATTATTTTGAAACGGGGCAGCTGAAAATGTCTTCTCTTTATTGTCCCTTCTGCATACCCATAGCTCAGACTTGCAATAAAATCTAACTGCTGTGTTCTTGCATTCATACCATATATTTGGTCAATAAATTACACCATGAATGTTCCAAAACCCAACATAAAGTCCATACTCCAGAGTCTGAGTGATGGGGGAACCTGTTTTGGCTTTGTGTCCAGTAAGCATAAAGCAGCTCGGATGAGCATTTTGTTGTTAAAAGTGCTTGTTGTTAAAAGAGATGGTGTGTTAGTTACATAGGGGTTTTTTTTTGCAACACTGGTGGAAACTGGCTGGGGTTTCTTTATTTAGGGAGGTGGTTTTGGAAAAGATTATAGTTAAAATAATTTGAAATAGGCTCCTCAGTTACATTTTCCCAGTTTTTAGATATGGCTTACAAACATAAATGAGGATATAACTTAAATAGATGGATCACGAACAGATGGCCGGAGGTGGTTTGTGCTGCTGTGTCCTATGATGTTGTATGTCCACATCGATAAATGCAAATACATTTTAGACACAGTCTAATTGGCTGTATAAAGGGTTTTTTGAGAATTTATTGGAAGTATCATTCTTGTGTGGATTTTTTTTTTGTATACAAAAATCTCCATTACTAATGCTTTTAAAAATGGTTTTGAAAAAGGTGAAACGTCAAAAATAAAAGTAACATTTCTTATTAGAACTTGTTGCCTTTGCCCATGAAGCTATTAAAGTCCACTACAGTTGAAGTCTTACTCAAATAGTCCATGTCTAATAAACAGCCAAAAAAGAACGGAAAAAGTTGATCTTTAGCAACAGTTTCTTAAACAATCAATAACACTCATAATAGCAATGTTTAACCTGAGAAGAAAGATCTAAACTTAAAATATAAATACATCCAAACATGATGGCATATTAAAACACATATGTTCGACACCGATGCTGCCAATCATCCATCACACACTGACAGATCACTCTATTCCAGGCACTGACACACAGAAGGTGCACAAGTGAAAACATACACTGGACATCCAACATATTAAAAAAAAAATCAATTATAATTAAAGACCATAAAGTTACATTATGGTACAGGAAATTAAGACAATAAATTACCATTTATAAACAGAAAGTAATGGTTTGTGTGATTCAAGTCTAAGCAAGCATTGAGGGCATCTCAGAGGTCAATGGGTTTCATAGTGGACAGCAGACGAGATTCTGGGAGAGGATTCTTGGGTGAACCTTTGTGCCGGCACTTATCCTTCACTGACACTTGAAGTACAAGTGATTTCTCTGCATTTTCTGGGTGGGACGCAGTAGTACTCTTGCCAGTCGGCAGAGGGTCATCTTTCATTTTCCGAACCAGTTTGTTGGTCACATCATCGAGAGCACAGTGTCTGATCTGCTGACTAGTGCTACCCAACCTTCTGGAAGCGACTTTTGGGGGCTTTTTGAACTGGCTGTTGTCGTGCAGGTAGTAGACATGCTCTTCAGCACGGTGAGGAGCTTGTTCTGCTTCGACAACCAACAGGCCAGTCTCAAGACTGACTGACTTTACAATTGGACTTGCAGCCTTGGTGGGATCTGCTGAAACCTTGCTGGCCTGGAGGGAGTTGATCCTTCTGACAGACTGCCGAACTGGGGTGCGTTGGAATTTTATTGGAGAACGGGTAGCTTTGGTCTTGGGGGAGTTCAGAGTGAGGGTGTTGAATCGTTGGATGTGGTCAGCCACCCGCAGACGACGGTGTTCCAAAGGAGCAGACAATTTTGTAGGGTGGGCCTCGGGCCTAGGTGATTGTGCTGCTTTGGCCTTCTGTGTTGAGAGGAAGAGGTCCGGTTCTGAGGCTTGACAGCGTGCCTTGCAAGGGGTAGACTGCACATCAGCAGACATGGTCTCTTTAAATGGAAGGGGACTGCCAATGTCAAGTGCGTCAACCAACCTGTAGCAATTCACCTGTTCAGCCACCCCAGCTAAAGCATCGCCTCCACTGACACTCTGGAGTACAATGTCCTCCTCCTTAGAAGCATCAGTTAATGGATGAACATCAAACAACACAGAGTCTATATGTAGTGGAGTCAAGGGTGTAATTTCCAGCTGACTAATATTAACATTTGAGTCATTAACCAAGCTCTCAGTCTCGTTTAAACTCTTGAAAGTTTGTTTGACTTCTAGTTTTAAAGGGCTCTCCTCAGAAAGTACAGCACTGATCATCTCTGAACTCAGTTCCTTTGCGGAAGTGGTACTGCAGTTCTCAGTGGGCAAGCGCAGATCGCTCCCAGACTCCGTGAAGGCTCTTTTGATCTTGACAACAGTGTGGTTATTTAGAGTGTCATCTTCTGTAACAGAATTGTCATCATCCAGGCTTTTGGCACTAGCGGCGCAGCAAAGATGCTTGGGAATTCTACCCGCGCTGCCGATCTTGTCTGGGCCTAGGGTGGGTTCTGAGAAGTAGTTGTTTTTGAAGCATGTGCCCATAGGCGTGCCCAAGTATGTGTTGCTACCAAAAGCTTGTGCTCCAGGGGGACTTGCCCCATTCCAACTGTCACATTGAGGGGTCAGCAGGTTGTCCTCAGACTTGCTGATATGATTCGATCCTGCAAAGAACCAAAAGCAATGACAGACATCACTTTGCATACTCAAATATTTTTTTAAATGGGGAAAAAAATATATATTTTTAAATAGATCAAATTTTATGTTAATCATGCTGCAAAAATCTGAAGTAGATACTCACGTTTGGGGGCATTCTTGTTTTGTAAGTCCACAGGGCTAAATGGTTTGTCTTTGGAGAAGCAAAAACTGGTGGTGCTGTCTTGAGTGGCAAGGCGCCAGCCTATGACTTCTGATCCTTTGGACCCCAGTAGTGAATGTGAAATGACATTCTGTTGAAATAGAGGTATCTATCGTTTACTCTGACTGGGTACATGTGCATCTTTACAGCACTTATTGCAAGACATTCAATAATATGAAACGTGAACAAAGAAATATTGGCCACAATAGAAAAAAATCTCTTCCAAAAAAGACAGTGTACTGTAAATATTATTTTATTATGTATTATATGTACAGTCACGTATGTGTTTCAAAATGGACTATTTTACAAAAACATGTTACAACACAAAACTCACTACATTGTTCTGAGACATAATTAAGGCACATTAAGGCATAATTTTAATGTTAAAACGTTAATGTTTCGCCTTTTCAAGTTCAATGTTAAAATCAACCCATCAGTTATGACTGACAGTATTATCATTCCATTTTAACCTTTGCATAAATGTTCACATCAAAATCTTGTCTGTTAAAGAAAGTTAGAAAAGCATTAAAGTGCAGAATTTAGTACCTGCTGAAAAGTCAATATATTATAGATCATTTACTCAGATTGTTAATAAACCATTATTCTTACATTAATAACCCTCAAAAAACTATTTGTTGTATATAAAAAAAATTAAAATATTAAAAAAAAATTTTTTAAAAAGCATAGAATCAATTGCACACCATCTCAACATAAACATATTTTTCCTCATGTTAACCTATTTGGCCAGAGAAGTTGTAGTAAAGATTGCATATTTTACAGTTTAATCGAAAAACCTGAAGAAAGCAAAAACAAAAAGGCTAGGAATATGCATAACAATGACAGGAAAACAAAACAAGCGCAGAAAAGCAGCAGGTTAATAAAATTGACAGTCAATCACATTTTAGCTGAACACAGATTGGCCTTTGACAGCTTGGCTGGTATTGTGCTGGGAGGCAATAGTCACTGAGGGTCATCAGAATTTGGACTTACAGCGTCTTTGCTGCTCTTCCCTAGACTGAAGCGCAGACGCAAGGACTTGCGCACAGCATCTTTCTTGCTCATTTTGGGAGAGAAGCAGCCGGCCTTCCCTGATTCCACCCTGGGGGGGGGGGGGGGGGTAGAGATTCAGTGGAGGACCAGTAAATACCATCTTTCCTGAAGACACCACAGGATGAATTAGGTGGCTTCCATGTTACCCTATCACATCTGATGGTTCTTTAGCCCGATTTTTACATTTCTTTTACCTTACAAGCTTGAGAAATCAGACATAGTCCAAAACTACCCAGACCGGTTGTACAGATGCACTAAAATTTATATCAAGGAGTTCATATTGTCCAGTACCTTTCATGTGCATGTAAATTCAGTTAGGATACTCCTGCTAAATAACAAACCCTACCTGCTGATATGTTTCCCACTCATTTTCTTGCTCTTCCTCCTTCCAGAGCCAGACAGTCTCTTGGTCCTTCCCACAGAAGCATTCTGGGAGGAGTCCAGAGACACACAGGGGCTAGAATCAAGGCACCCTGGAGTGGAGGGGAGAGGAAAGGGGAGAGAAAAAAAAAAAAAAAAAAAAAAAAAAAGGCCTGTGTTAATTCACATACAGTGGTGACAGGGAAAGGTACAGTACCAGTGTCCCACTAGTCCATGGGATGCTGTAACAGAACATACCTGATCCTGGAGTAGAGTTGCTGTTGAAGAGACTGTTGGGCAACAGTTCCAGACCTAGGTTCTTTTTGATGGACCTCCTTTTCTTGTTTGAAAATCCATAACTGTGGCCAGATTCTTGTGGTAGTTTTCGCTTTGTGTTTGGGGTCAGAATTACAGGTGTAGCTGAAGAAAACACTAGGTGGGGTGAAGTTGAAAAGCTTTCATTAGGCAGTGCCACCAGAGGTTTTCTGTTAATACTTGCAAGGAAGTATCTGACTTTATCAAAATAAAATCTTATCAGATCAAAAGGACTTCATCTGCTATTCATGTGTCAGCCATTTTTGATTTGTAATGATGCATTACTGAAACTGATATAAAGCAGGCTGGAAATGAAATCGGCAAAACTGGGTGCTCAAAAAAGGTGCTCAAGCATAGATCCTTGCTAAACGGCTTAGGCAATGAAATTTCTGCAAGGCAAAGCAGCTTCATACTGGCAACTTCAGCAGACATTTAAAAATACAGCAATCGCTCGATTTACAAACGTCCAAAGAAACGACAGTTCCGCTGAGAGATGGTGGACCCTTTGAGTCATTCTTTGCTGCATTCTGTACGTGTTGTTTTAATTATGTTTAATAAGCATTTTTGTGTATTGTCCTAAATTGTCATTTTAGTAAGTGTGGTGGGTTCGTGTATTTGTTTAGTTGTAGCATTTGATTACCCACCCCTAGTATAGCTTTTGCCGCATTTGGTTTCTTCCCTGCATTTGTATGTATTCAGGGAACTAAAGGTTTGTGTCTGTGCTGTGCTTTTTATGAATAAAAGGTAGATGTGAGCACAAACTGGGAAAAATGATCACTTGAAAACTTCAAGATAATTATCATTATTGCCAGAGACACTTTGTAAATTGAAGTGGTGGCGGTGAATGATACCATTTTAGCAAATTTTTATGGATCAAGCATTCATAAATCGAGGAATGACTGTACATTCAAACTACCTTTAAAAATTCATAAGCAAAACTTAATTTAGAATTAACTGTAGCCAATTTGCTATGTACTGAATGCTACCAAATTACAAGTTAATATTTTGAATAGAGGTAGTTTGAATTGTACTGCTGACATGCAACAAGGCAGTGATCTGCACATTTAAAGGCCATGCCAGGGCTAAACCTGAGCACCTACCATATCCATCTGAGTTGGGAGTATTTGTGGGTGTTTTGTTACTTTTTAGCTTATGTAGAGCTCCACTAACCACATCTGGAATGCAAGACATACAACTGATTCATATTCTAGATCTGATCAACTTGGACCTTCTGTGACAGAAACACCCATCATATGTTAACAATTTTTTTTACTTGTATCAATACACAGTGAGTTAAGCTAAAAAGCTGTACAAATTACAGAAAGTTCAGTCATCTCAGATCATTCTCAGGAATCTATACCTCCTAGGCTGCGTCTTTGCCTCCTCTTAATCCCAGAGTCTGTCTCTGCATCCTCCACAGTGTACGGTAGGGGTGAGATTAGGCCCACCTCACTGCCCACCATAGCTGGGATCTTTTCCAGGATGAACTGTGGCACAACACCTGTCATGGGGAAAAATTAAGACAATACTGCTTCAAAGACACTAGAATCCCTTCCCAGTTTCAAACTGAGCTTACAGACATAATGTCATACCAAAATCCTGAGAATTCTCAATGAAGAAATGCACCACAGCGGCCTGCAGTTTCAGACGCCTCTCTGTACCAGCACTCATCTTCTCAGTGCCTTCACTGTGCAGGAGATTGGGTGCAAAAATCACGGATAGGTTACTGCTATCCATCTTGTTCTCCTCACACCTAGGACAAGAAAGACAAAGACCAGTCAGTTTTACTGGTTGAAGCAGGTCCTCTATAAACACAATCTTAAAATAAGCAAGAATTGCATCGACTCAGTTAACCGAGACCTTACCTCTTGGAAAGATCTTTCAGAAAGTTGAAAAAGTAGCGCAATGCGTGGGAGTTTCTTTCAGGCAGCACACAGGATAACAGTTGCAGAGCAGAGGCCCTGTCTTCTGCAGCAGGCAGTTGCTGGGCTTTGATCATAGCATCCTGCAGCTCAGTGGGCAGGATGGGGTCTGGTAGCTCACGGAAGAACTGCTTCAGGAGACCTGCCAAATCATATGGCAGGGCACCAGGAATGCAGTTCTCACCCTGGTCCAGCTTTGCCTACAGAGGTGAGATGAAGCCTGATGAGACATGTCTGTGCACTCCCTCCTGAAGTTCAAGACCATAAGCGTGGCAACATCCAGGTATCACTCACCCTCAAAGCTTTCTGACGAACAACAGATCCTGACTTTCTGAACAACCCTTCTGTATGGATGTGTTCCTTAAGGCTCATGCAGGCATCCACCAAAAAGCTGGAAAATGAGAACGTATTGGCAAATAAAGATTAGTAATGGAATGGTTAGATAGACATCTTTAGAGTTATCTATAAATAATAAACACTACCAGAGTGTAACCTTACCAGGGTAAAGTTCCATAATCAGCCTTAGTACACTGCTCCAAGTTTTCTAGAGGCACACCAAAGACCCTGACCTGTGGAAAAACACAAGACATGTTCACATTCACAAACCCAGGTAGAGTTACAAAAAACTGCTAAATGAAATATGAACTTAACAGTTTGTGGTCAATTTGGCATTTAAAAAATTGCTTACTGCAATGGCAGAGCTTCACTAAAAATGCCCCAGCTGAATGAAAAAGCTCAGACAAATTGGACTATGCTATGTGTGCCAGACATCCTTTCATATCATATATGATCTGCAGTGACTTTTGTCCAAAGCAGAAAAAGTCAAAACTGTCCAAGAAAGGCAGTAGTCCTACTACAGTATGCAGTAACACAGACAACCACAAGGTGGACCTGGTAGACCTTTCTAAAATGGGTTTCCATACTTGCAGAACAGGGTTTCTTAACTTCTCCCAGTTCTAAGACCTTTCAATAGTCTGATAAATGCTAAGGATCCTTCCTATAAAAATGCAGGTTATTTTTGAGAAAATACTGTACTGAATTTACCAAAATACTGATTATCTTCATATTGAATTGTGTCAGAGAGCAATTTGGGGGGGGGGGGATATTTTCCATTTTAATATTTATTAGGTTAGTTATTTCAAAAAGGAAGCCTGTCCTTCCAGCAACACTTAAACTCATCAGCAGACCCCAAGTTAAGAATCCCTGCCACACAAGGCTTAATATTCAGTTTAACTTTAAAGTTATAGCTAAGGAAATAAGAATTATTTTGTGAAATGCAGAGAAAATACTTCAAAGCAAATCATTTTCAGTGCAGCCACACACTCATTTTCAAGTCTGGAACAGTACAGTTCAAGGTTCTGTTCACTCTGAGCTACAACTTTACATCCCCATCTTTCCCTACAAAGCCTTCATTGTACTTGCCAAGTGGCACATTCCAACATGGCCAACAGGGAAACCACTACTTGGATGTCAATGGCATTCCCTTGAAAAACTACCCCATAACAAGTGCTTGTACCCATCAATTTCAAGGTATGTATATTTTGCCCATCATAGCACGACAGTGCTTTTTGTCTGGCAAATTCATTAACATGACCATCTATTTTTCAAAAAGGCCTTTTTCCTTCTCAGAGCAAAAAGTGAGATACTATTCATCCATAGTGCCAACTACAGTACACTGTAATACAATCAGAAAATCAAAGATGACTTAAGTATAATTTTACCTGATACAGCAGATCACAAGTCAGACCATAGTTATTTGATATAAGACCATTCAGTGTGTATTAGATGGATGCTTTTAATGACTGAACAAAGTACTTTCTGCAGACTGTTGTTCATTACATCACACCAATGAGATGGTGTTGAACTGCTCCTTACACCTTAATCTTCAACCAGAGAACCAAGGAAACACCACACTGTGAAAGGAAATATATTAGGACCTGCTGGGCAGAAGCACATACTGTCTTGCATCGTTTTCTTTACCATACCAGAATTTCCCCCCACATTTTTGTGACTTTACAATGAAATCAATGTACAAACGTGAGCATGGGTGTGGTAAGTAGGAAAGAAACAACCAGCAGTGACCCATTTACAGCCATACTGTCGCCATCAGAAGGTTCCTGGTTCAAAGGCATGGTTAAAGTATGTAACCTGCATTACTGCAGTAAGAATATCATGCTGTCTACATGGGCAGCTCACTGTAAAGTTCATCTTCTTAACATCTCCTACAAGGAAGGCATAAATGATTCATCGTGTGTTTCAGGCTCAGTGATACATGGTGAACTGTGTGTGTTTGTGTCCTACCTGGTGCTGCTGCTCCGCCGTCGACCTGTTCCCTCTGTTCTTGTTCCAGTTCTTCACCTTAATTCCGAACACGGTGCGGACGTGCTGCACCACGGCCAAACGGACCACGTTCCTGTCCAACACCTTCATCTCCTTGAAACCACGTACCCAACAATACTTTAACGCTGAACTGACTTTCTCTCCGTCCCCCCGGCTCGTTACTCAACGCTTCTTTCTCACCCGATGGGTCTCAACCGTGTCAGCTGAGCGCCATTGACCCGCATTCTCTCTGAACGTAACGATGCCCACTGCCTGCCACTTACCACAAGCCAACTTACAACAACCACAAACACCCCTTTTTTCTCTCTTTTTTTTTACATCTAATTACATTTTATTCTACCTCCTTTCGCACGCTGTTGTTTCCTAGTTAGCTAGCTAACTAGCTGCGGCATTCGTTTTCACAAAGTTAAAACTGGCCGTCTGTAAACTCCATCTCCGCTCTGTTCTCTTCCCTCTTCTTTCTCCCGACTGTTCAAACTGTGGTGTTTTTCGCATCTCTCCTCTCATTGGTTACGACCCGTTCAAATATCAGGACCCCAAACCTAGCGAGGCTGTCCTGCGCTGTGCCTGTTTAGAAAGCGCCATACTGTTACTACATAACGAACACAATTTTGTTGATATTTGATCTAATGAAAAATAAATATTTTAAGGCGAGTTTACACAACATTAGGAATGCATTTATATTTTGCATTTTGACTAATTAAATTTTTATGGAAAACTACTCGTATCAACTCTCAGTATCCAAAAAGTTTTAGATATATAGACTGTAGAGTGTGAGCCAAGCTGATTTTATAGTGTTTGGTTGCAAGTAAAAAAAAAAGCTTTTGTATAAGTATTCCCAAAGCAGCATATGCTGAACATTAGCAAATATTCTTGAGATGTGAATGTGCTAATGTTTTAATTGCCTTTTTTTTGTAGATTGTCTGCATTTTACAACAAATACAAGCAGTGCAACAGGAGAACTGTTACAAGCATCTATTTTTATTACAATAGAACATGTATATACAGTAAACGGCACAGTACAAATGCAGACAGAGGAGTAAGTGGAAGATGGGGGTTGGTAGTTTAGAAGCATTTCCTGTGAACAATGGAGGGGCCTGCTTCATCGTACTCCTGCTTGCTGATCCACATCTGCTGGAAGGTGGACAGGGAGGCCAGGATGGAGCCACCGATCCAGACAGAGTACTTGCGCTCAGGGGGAGCAATGATCTAGTGGATGGGCAAAAGAAGAGGTGTTCACAGTGTCTCACCAAGGCTGACATTCAGAGTATTGCAGCAGTAATTCTATCAGTCTATTCAAACTATAACTCTATGAAAATAAAGCAGAGGGTAAAAGCATAAGTCCTATTTTATAAATGTTTTACTAAAGACAAAAAAAGTCAGAAAATTGGTTCAGCATTTAAAGAAATGTTACAGCAAGTACATTTTCCTCAAACAAAAAGCAGTGTAAAGGTTTGGTGGAAATCTCTCACCTTGATCTTCATGGTGCTGGGGGCCAAAGCTGTGATCTCCTTCTGCATGCGGTCAGCAATACCAGGGTACATGGTGGTACCACCAGAGAGGACATTGTTGGCATACAGGTCCTTGCGGATGTCAATATCGCACTTCATGATGCTGTTGTAGGCAGTCTCATGGATACCTGCAGACTCCATACCTACCCAAGAAGAAGAGAAGTCACCACAAGTTTACAACTGGCAAACCGTGTAAGTTTAGGTCATATATTCTATATCATTTGGAGAAACTGCGAAAAGAGGTACCAGTAAAATATAAGAACTCACCAATGAAGGAAGGCTGGAAAAGGGTCTCGGGGCAACGGAAACGCTCGTTACCAATAGTGATGACTTGGCCATCGGGCAACTCGTAGCTCTTCTCGAGAGAGGAGGAAGAGGCAGCGGTGGCCATCTCATTTTCAAAGTCCAGAGCCACATAGCACAGCTTCTCCTTGATGTCACGCACAATCTCACGCTCAGCTAAGGAGGAGAAAATGTTTCGAGTTATTATGGGACAATGCCACCAATCTTCATAAACACTAAGTCATTATAAACATTGACTTCTATAAAAGATGTTAAATCGCTCATAAGAAAATTCAGCATAAAAACTTTAATTCTTTGCTATAAATGTAAAGAAATCTATGTACAATAAGTATAAAAGGCTTTTATTTACTGTATACCTTCATATTTACTTTATTTAGATGCTTTTCTCCAGAATGTCTTACAATGTTAAGTTATTTGGGTAATTTACCCATTTATACAGCTGTATAATTTTTACTGAAGCAATTCATGGTAAATACCTTGCTCAAGTGTACTACAGCAGACAGTATACTTTACAACATATCTTTACTGCGTCATCTTTTCTGTATATCACAAGGGAAAGGGGCAACTATTTTTTTTTAATTGTCAGAAATAAAAAGAAACCTATGGAACTTGTTTTTTTTTTTTTTTTGCAACTTATCTTTAACAACTAACAAAAACTTTACCAGTTGTGACAAAAGAGTAGCCTCTCTCAGTCAGGATCTTCATCAGGTAGTCAGTCAGGTCACGACCAGCCAGATCCAGGCGCATGATGGCATGGGGCAGGGCATAACCCTCATAGATGGGGACGTTGTGGGTCACACCATCACCAGAGTCCAGCACAATACCTGTTGAACCAATCCCCACCACACTAGTTAGTTGTAGTCTGTCAGGGCCCAGTGACCCATACGAGTTCCTCTTTATTTAACACTTCATAAACAGACACAGCCACTGACATTAATGATTACAGGTGGGGCACATACCATGCCAGTGGAGGATTAGTGCTAATCCCTTACAATACACAAGCCATCCATCAAGCTGTCTGGCAGCTGAACAAAGTTCTCATTTAACACTTTTGGATAAGAATGACTCTTTGTATTCACAATTAGAACAAAACTTACAGTCAATCACAATTACCAGTTCCACCATTTGGTAAACAGAGGGCCACTGCACTATTCAGCGGTGATCTTTTTCATGAAATGGAAACACATTTATCTGATGGAAGCCTGTATTTTAAATAGTTATGACAAAGCCAAGTGGTTCTGTCAAGATGTTTAATGCCTCTAGATACTATAAACTGTCTGCTTTGACCAACAGAGCTGAAGAGTTTGTTGTGTCTGGTTAACATCAACCATTCATGCAGCCCGCTGCAGAAACGGACATGTAAATATTACAGTACTGACCAGTGGTACGGCCAGAGGCATAGAGGGACAGCACAGCCTGGATGGCCACATACATGGCAGGGACGTTGAAGGTCTCAAACATGATCTGTAGGATGTGGCAAGAATCATGTTAAGTTTGCGTGGCACTGGCAGTCAAAAACGTCTCTTGTGCAATTTGTCTGCAATGAACTGGATTGTTTACCTGGGTCATCTTCTCCCTGTTGGCCTTGGGGTTGAGGGGAGCCTCTGTGAGCAGGGTGGGGTGCTCCTCAGGGGCCACACGCAGCTCATTGTAGAAGGTGTGGTGCCAGATCTGTACAGGTTGAAGGTAGATATAGTGGCACTGAGTTCTTCACACCATAACAGTATTACACGCCGAAAATGAGGACTAGATTTTAAATAAGCACGTAACCTGTTTTAAATGCATATGTCCTCTGTTACGATCAGTCTACAGTCAAAGATTTATTTAGAGATTTTTAAAAAATGAACTAATCGCTGACCTTCTCCATATCGTCCCAGTTGGTGATGATGCCGTGTTCAATAGGGTACTTCAGGGTGAGGATACCTCTCTTGCTTTGGGCTTCATCCCCAACGTAGCTGTCTTTCTGACCCATACCCACCATCACACCCTGTGCAAAACAGGAAACAATTTTCAGTAAGAGTGCAAAACAGTAACCAGACATTCACTGCAGCAAAGAACAAGCTATGTTATGCGTAGCTGCTGCAATGTCTCATCATAGGTAGAATTTATTAAAAAAGTAACTGATTCTGTGGACTGTATTAAATAGAAATAAATAAATAATGCAATAATTGTTACTTTCACTGTCTATATTTATTTTTTGTGTACCAGGTGGCAAAATTAATTAAGACCTATAGTCTGAACGAAATGAGCAGTGTGCTGGTTGGCTTTAGTTCTTGGCACACCTGGTGGCGGGGCCTTCCAACAATGGAAGGGAAGACAGCACGGGGAGCGTCATCTCCGGCAAATCCAGCCTTGACCAAGCCAGAGCCATTGTCGCACACAAGGGCGGTAGTCTCTTCGTCGTCACACATGATTGCTGTTGTCTGGGATGGTCTGTAAAGGAGACAGGATGAAAAAATGATAAGCATGTGTTGCAGTTCAGTGTACGCGATCTTCAGCTTTTCCCAGTCTGAACCTATATGCCTAGAAACCAAACAATCATTTGCTAAGGGAATAATGTGCACGCAGGTAGAGACAGGTTAATCGCATTATTTTAGCTCAGAGTAATAAGTTTATGAGGAAAAATCTGAATAAATTTTGGAATCACTATAATTTGATAGGCCTATTCAGTAGAAAAATTAAATTATATTCCTTAGAAATGTAGGTCTGGAATACTCAGTTACTGTATTAATGCAGTGATAATTATCTGAGTTAATTGTTTATTTGAGGTGTTAAAAAAATGAATTATTAAAAACGGAAATCAGTTACTTTAAAAGAAACTTGTAGTTCCAACCAAAGAAACAATGCAAAATACTGTACCTTATTGCCACACCAGTTGGTGTAGATCAGTTTGAAGCCAAAAGGAGGCATATCGCAAGCCCAGATTGTATATCTATTTTAAGCCCTCACTCCTGTATTTCCAAACTGGGCTGGACACGTTGAGCCCGTTATCTGTAACTTGCTCTCAGCTTAGAAACTTTTGGCTACGGCCCAGCGACAACAGGACCGTGCGTTCTGTTGCAGCTGTCGACACATTGCAGCACCTCTTTTTTTAACACCTTCTAATCCGTGTGCAACTGACATCTCCATTCATTACAGGGAGTAGTGTGAGGTGGAACGATCCACGTGCCCTGTTAAGAACGGGTCCCTTGCCCCTCTATACACACGCTCAAAACAAATAAATGATGCACTTTTACTATACCAGCCTCATACTTCTAGCTACTTTGACCTGTACTGTAGTTACACATTATATGGTCTCTGCATGATCAAAATTGAACTTGCAGTGACAATGATATAGTTCTCAGGACATTGATCATTTATGTACTAACATTTCTCCTTCCTCCCCACCATCCTTAATAGAGTCATCAGTTTCTGTTCAGAAATACAGCTTTGAAACATGCAAACATACCAGCTTATATTAAAAATTTCTCATTACGCATTTCAATAAGAGTAAAAAGCACCTGAAACAAAGTATATTGTTAGTTTGTGCTATTGCAGTAAATTAGTTTTTTGTTTCTGTCTCACCAACACCAGCAAGCCTACGAGTTTACGGCATGTGACCAGAACCCAACAAATCTGCAGTAGTCCAAGGAGAGACGTGGTAGCCGACACTCACCAAGCTGTATTGCTAGACTGATGCTTCCACTGGGACAAAGGCCAAGAGTGAGAGGGGCTCCTTAAATAAGCACAGAACCTAGGGTCTGGGGGTGGGCCCAGGAGTTCACATAAGCCCAAATAAGTTCTTCTGAAAAAAAGGTACGGGCCACAAGTAAGTGCATCTGATCCTCTGTGACGGGATGTCATTGAAATAGAGAGATGCTTCCTAGAAGATAACCAGGCTTGCCTGTTATAAAGATAAAATTAGGCACTTGACGAAGTGATGTTTTTCATCCTTATGTGTACATTTGTTATTGTTGTCTGTAAGTTTAAAACAACCATTGGAAATATAAGGTTTTTATTCTCTTTGTGTTATCTAATAACCAGAATCATATAATCATGTTTATGTTATAAATGAGCAGGGATCATTGCTAGGTGGCGATGAAGGCTATAGGGTACATTTTGAAAACTGAATTCCAAAATCAATTTCTCTGTGTAATATTAACATTTGTGACTGATGTCTTCAATTACATTTTTACTGGGCTGTCAAAAATAGTCTTTGGTTAAATCACAAATCGCTTCCTACAACATTGTGTTCAACCAAAAAAATGGGAAAAACACTACCTTGTCACTTATACAGAAATTTAAACAATGGCCTATTCTTAAACCACACAAAGTCTTGTTTTGTTATATTTTGATGGGAAAGTAGAGAAGTTAAAGTGTCAAAATGCAACAGTCTATTTACACATATAATACTGAAATGCTTTTATATGCAGGAAGAATGTATTGATTGGCTGACATATACGTAGTTCTCTGTCATGTTTCTGAAAACGGATCGGAAGCAAATTCTATTAAATTCTATTAAACAATAACAAACTTAAACATTCCCAACTCCGCAGCAGTAAAAGATAAGCTGTGCACATTAAGCAGGGCCAGGGCTGTGTATGGGTATACAGTATCCATTGCAGGGTGTCATTCTCCTCTTGCCAGCAAGCTACTCTTAATATGACCATGCTGGACACATGGCTGTACGGGTCGATTTGTGGGTCTAGTTAAGGAAACATCTGAAGAGCCCCCCTTCTCAGCCTGTTGAATACTGTATATGTCACTGGGCCTGCTTGGTGGTATGCGAGACAGGGGGCCCCAAACATGCTGGACAGCTGGCACTAACGCCAAACCAGCCCTCCTCCGTACTGGCCATCAGGGCAGACCTGTAGCAGCCACAGGCGCTCTCTCATTGGTTCAGCCGTCTCCTTTTAGGGTCATGGTGACTAACAGGTGTCCTTCAGCATGCATCCACTGCACTTCCAGGGTGCTGAATTTGCTGCCGTGGCTCCTTATTCATCACCTCCCCCCTCCTCTCCACATTCTTTCATTGTACCCTATGAGGAAATGCAGACTTTTTTGCTATATAGAGTCTTAACTTGTGGCCAGACCTTCACCTCCACACCCCACACAACTGCTATTTGAAAACTTCCTTTTGTAGCTTTAACCTGGAATCACCCTTTTAAAAGAAATTAAAGAGCAGTATTATTTAACTTTGACTTGTATCATATTTGGGGTTACTTCATTAGCTCAAATGCAAAATTTTTCTTAGAAACACTGCTGTCATAGGGATAAAAGATGTTATATATTTCCCTACCACTACTTTCATTTATTCATTGTGTATTTCGTTGCTTTATCTTCTTGCTGTAGATTATAATCGTACATTCAAAAATTCATGATGCATTCATAAATCCTATTATAATTGACCAACTTAACATTTTATCGTATTAATATTCATGTTACTATTAGTTACTGTGTTCCAGAGAGTTTTAATAGCAAGAATTTTTTAAAAATCAAAAAATTTTATCATTCTGTTGTAATATATATATTATGAATTTAGGCCAGGCAAGTAACCAGACGTGTCAGTTAAGTGCCATCATTTTTCCATTATTTTCAGGCATATTACAATACAAGGAAATGACTTCAGCCACGTATGTATGCCGAAACCGTGAAAAGCATCTAAATATAGAAACTTGATACCATGCAGGGCGACTGCATGGAGGTGAAAAGGCTCTCACATAATCCAACTGACGCAACCTGATGGAACACAGGTTGAAGAAATTGCCCCTTCAAGATCTGTCTGTACTAATTAAAATGTATCATTACTCATAACTTGTCTCATATTTAGTTACTGAGATGTATGACGTAAGTAATCCGTGGATTTGTTTGGCAAGAGAAATAACACAGATTTTTTTTATTTGAATGTTCAAGTTAAACATATAGAATGACTGTGGTTTTAAAATTTTATCAGCATAACTTTTAATTGGAAGCTGGGTGTAGTGGAGATTTTCAACCAAAATATCTTGATTTAGGTCTCTGGTGACATTATAAGCTGACATCTTGTGTGTCTGCTGTCATTCTTATGCTGGTTTCAGAATCAATTTAATATCAAAGGTGAGCAGGAATCAATTTGTAAAGTTATTCTTTGTAAAGACTGAGGATTTTGGGAGATTACTGAATGGGTGGAGTGGGGTGGGTGGCTTGGCACAGCTGTGTGGTGATGCTGTTGGGGGATGTCTGTCCTTTTATGGTCACATTGGGAGCATTGGGTACAGATATGTTTGTGTTCCTGACAGCCAGTCCTCTAGTTTGCCTCCATAGCATTGTTGCAGCTGTTCCTTGCAAATCCCTTACAGGATTCACTGTGTCATTTGTACTCACCCCTAATTTGTCAGTGTCAAACAAAGCTCAGAAATGTGCCACTCAAGTTAATGGAGAATTTAAAAAAAGATGTCAGTGTTTTTTTGGCATGACTACACATTTTTTTTTTAAGTTTCTGAAAAAATCAGAACAAAGCAAGCCGTTGACTGACATTTAATGCTTATAACCACTACTACCTGTGATCAAGAAATCATTCTGGCATTTCTATCATTATTCTGACATGAGCTTGTTATCAGGAGAAATGCTTTTCCAAACATAAGCCACTGAACATATGCGAGGCAAATAAGGAAAAACTTGCTGCTTGCTCGTTCTTGCACTGAATATAAATATGTTTAGTATGAAAACCCTTGAAGACTACATACTTTCTATTATTTATAATTAAGTTTGTAAATATATATATTTCATAAATATACCAAAAAAAGCAAAAGAAAAAGTAAAAATAATTTCGTTTCCAAACAAAATGACATGAACACGAATTGGATGAAACAACGGTTTATAACAGTTTGCGAACATAAATATTTTTATTACGTACGCGTCGCATTCGCTCAACCTGATACAGCTGCACGATTACTGCCCTCTTTACGCGCATTTCCAGAGCCAAAATGGCGCCACGAGTCACGTGGTGTGTGCGTGTGGCGAGTCGGTTAAAAAAAGTGACGGCAATGTTTAGCGACGAGATGACGCCTGCCACGCGACAAAAAAAAAAAAAAAAAAAAACGCTTGAGATTAGATCGTGAAGTTTTATGTTTTGATGTTGCCATTTTGTACGTCGCAACGCTGTGGACGGTGAACAGCAGCAATGTTGATATATCAGATTTAAGATACTGATGCGAAGGCTGATGGTGTGCCGGGAGGGGTGCATGGCACCATGAGCTGTGCTGAACTTCCCACGGGAGACCTGGATGAGCGCGCCATCCAGCAGGAGCACGAGCTCGAGGCGCTCGCGGCCATCTACGGCGATGACTTCCACGACATACGGACCAAGCAGCCATGGAAGGTTCTGGAAACTCGAGTGGTTAGCGGGCCGAGGGGGGCTGCACATCACAAATTGTGTCTTGTCTTTGCGTTTTTAAACTGAAAAGAAACCGCGAGAAACTCGAGCAATGTACCCAAACAGTCGGCGTTTTAAAGTGCTGGTTTTGTTTTTCCAGGTCAGACGCACCCCGGAGGTGTACCTGTCACTGCGTCCCAAGGGGTTGGGGTACGGACAAGAGAGTTACGTGAAGGTGGACTTGGAAGTGAAATGTCCCCCCACATATCCAGAGGTGTAAGCACTCTTCACTCACCTTCACGAAGCTCATTGTAATCTCCGTTTTTATCCTGCCATTACCATCCTTAAAATGGTCTTCATACACGCTCACAATTGTTCCAGAACACCATGCAGCCGCATTGTGTGGCACCATCTTGGACATTTTAGTGTTTCAGCTTGCAAGTATCCTTTTGAAAGGTTGATGTCCATGCTGAGATGAAACTTGAACACAATCTGTCACCTTGTCTCTGTTTCACCTGGTGCCTACCCAGGAATGATAGCATCATGTACTGTTTTTGTTCAGGCCTCCAAAACTGGAACTAAAGAATGCCAAAGGGCTCTCCAATGAAAACCTGCAGAATCTCGAGGCAGCCCTCATCAAGATGGCGGTGGAAAGGTGTGGTGAGGTGCGTTCAACAAATATTCCTACATGGGTTATTTGTTACCAAGGGAACCAGGGAGGAGCAAATGACTCAGAGTACCTGGGCCTTATGATTAATTGATGTTTTTATTTGTTTTCATTTTGTGCATTTTCACCACATTTCTGTTGGTTTCAGTTGGATTCTCCGTTCTTTCCATCAGACATATTTAGATAGACTGGTGGCCGTAGTGTGAAAACGTGAGTCACTCAAATGTGTATGGTTTCCCTGCAATGGTCTGGGATCCTGTTTAGGCTATACCCTGACTAACCTAGAGCCCTGTACTTCTGGGATAGGCTCTTGACCAGTGCAGTGTTAGGATAAATTGGTTGTGGACAATGAGTAAATCACAACTATTGACTGGTTTGACTGGCATGTTCGCTTTCTCTGGAGACATGTTTTCTTGCATTGTTTGTAACAAGAAAATGTAAGCGACGCTAAATTTGCTTAAAAATGGGGTTGCGTTAAGTGTGTAGTACCTAAGATTAGGGTTCCTGTCCTTACTCTTCTCTGTTTCTGTCTACGTCATAGTCACGTTTTGATCCCTGACTCCCAGATTCTGAACCAGTTACTGTCTCTTATTTTCAGGTGATGATTTTTGAGCTGGCAGACTTTGTTCAGAGCTTCTTGAGTGAACACAATGTGCCTCCACCACGCTCCTTCCATGAGGAGATGCTGAAGAACCACCAGAAGCAGCAAGAGCGTCTAGCCAAAGAAGAACAGCAGAGGATGGACCTCCAGCGCCAGCAGGAGGAACAGATGGTGAGAAATTTTTGTACTCTCTTCAGCTCGCTGCCAGTCACAGTGCCCATGGTCAAGTCTCACACAACTGATTTTCTCTTTCTAGCAAAATGAGATATTAGCAGAGATCCAAAGAAGAGAAGAGGAGAAGCGGGAGGAGAAGAAAAGGAAGGAAATTGCCAAACAGGTGTCTGCATTGGATAGTGGTTGCCTGTGTTGTGTTTTGCTATATGGAGAAAATAGCTGTCACTTAATTCTTAATTGATGTACAGGTGTGTTTTGAGTGTAATAGGATGTGTATGTAGTCAGGACTGCATTTATGCATTTTCATTTGTGTATTCAAATAATTAAACCCCTTCAAACTCTTCTTTAGAGTGACAGGTGGGCTGGTGTTACTCATGACCATAAACCTATCTGTCTGTGTCCAAACAGGAGCGCTTTGAGAGTGTGGTTCAGACTGCCTCCCAGACTTTGGTGCTGGGACGCTCAGGCTCAGGTGGGGCAGCACCAGAGCAGCAGAAGGAGTGTAGGAAAGGGGGCAACAACAGGCGACGAACCAATTCCAGCAGCCGGCACAGGTGGAAGCTCCCTGTGATGTTGTCTAGCAGCATTTGATTAGCTGCCCATTCTGTCCCATTTTTATGCGGTAAACAGTGTTGTTTCTTTAACTGTAGACGGGACACATGTAGCTCCTCCTGCAGCGATGATGGCTCTCGGCCACCAGAGGTCCTGCACTTCAGCAACAGCACCCTTGGGGAACTTACTGTAAACACAGGCCGATGGCTAGGTATGTCCTCTCTGAAGCTGATTTTCTCCTTCTTTTAATGATACAGCATCAGTTATTTTTTTATTATAGTTGATCATTTTTGGATACAGTTCAAATGCTTGTTCCTTAGGTCTTTATTGTCTTATGTTGTGCGATGCAGTATAGATTATGGATATTAGTGTCACTCTGAGTCATGGTTTGTGCTGTAAAAGTGAAGCTTTCACATGTGTGATGCCAGTGTAGATGAACCGCATTTAAAATGAGTATAAATCTGTGACAGAACATGTCCATGTGCTTGTCTACTAATAAATAGGAAGTCTGTAAATTTCTTTTTTTAAACCACAGGTGACAGTGAGTCTCTGGGTCGCAGTGTATACAATGCCTTTGTGACAACTACTGGCAATTTTGCTGTGGTGTATGAGTGGACCCTCCGCTGGAAAAAGAAGATGGGAAAGTTTTTCACCAACCAGGAAAAGGAGAAAATTGAGAAGTGCAAAAAACAGGTTAATAACATTTGCTGAACAAGTAACAACTCAGTGGTATTATCTGTTTGAGATTCTCTTCTTCTTTCGGCTGCTCCCGTTAGGGGTCGCCACAGCGGATCAATTGTTTCCACTTTTTCTTGTCCTCTGCATCTTTCTCTGTCACACCCACCTCTTGCGTGTCCTCCTTCACCACATCCACAAATCTCCTCTTGGGCCTTCCTCTCTTCATCTTGCCTGGCAGCTCCATCCCTAGCATCCTTCTTCCGATATATTCAGCATCTCTCCTCTGCACGTGTCCAAACCAACGCAATCTCGTCTCTCTGACTTTGTCTCCAAACCGTCTAACCTGTGCTGACCCTCTAATATACTCATTTCTAATCCTGTCCATCCTCGTCACACCCAGTGCAAATCTTAACATCTTTAACCCTGCCACCTCTAGCTCTGCCTCCTGTCTTTTGGTCAGTGCCACCGTCTCCAACCCATAAAGCATAGCTGGTCTCACTACCATCTTGTAGACCTTCCCTTTCACTCTTGCTGGTACCCTTCTATCACAAATCATCTGTTTGAGATTATAAATATTTATTATTATTGGATTAAATAACATTACTAAATGTTATTAAATAACATACTCTACAAGATTAAACAAAACTGCCTAAGACAGATATTTTTAATAGTGTTTGTCTTGTAAAAGTGTTTCTCTAAGGATGGTAGCAGTTGAAAAAATGTTTGCCTTTCTGTGTCCATTAATTCCCAATGTTATCGCTTGTGCAGATCCAGGGAGCAGAAAGTGAATTGAACTCCCTGCTGAAGCTGGAGCACCCGCACCTGGTGCACTATATGGGGCTCAGCCACCGTGAGCTGGAGGACTGCCTGGTGGTGGACCTGCTGGCAGAACATGTGGCAGGCCAGAGCTTTACCCAAACCCTGGCCCGCGGCACACCTCTGCAAATAGACCGCCTACGTCACCTTGCCGCTCAATTGCTTGCTGCACTTGACTACCTGCACTCCAACTCAGTGGTCCACAAGCAGCTCACAGCCTCTAGTGTGCTGCTGGATGCTGAAGGCAACGTACACCTCACTGACTACAGCCTCTCCAAGCGGCTGGCTGATGTTTGCAAGGAGGATGTCTTTGAACAGGCTCATGTCCGCTTTTCGGAGGATGCCATACCTTCCAAGGCCGGCAAAAAGGGTGACATATGGAACCTGGGCCTGCTGCTACTGGCACTCAGCCAAGGGGCTGAGGTCAGGGAATACCCTGTATCTGTACCCACCAGCCTGCCCACTGATTTTCAGGACTTCCTTAACAGGTGAAACCTCCACTGGGTTGCCCTGTGGTTTTTTTCATACCATAACAAAATCTTTACTGCTGCTCACTAGGCAAATATTGATTTTTATTTTAGTAGAATACACATTTCGAATATAAATGGGTTTAAAATGTATGACTCAAGTGCATGTGGTGCATTTAGTGTGTTGTTATACCACGGCAAAGCCATTGGCTCCCAGTCATGACCCTGTTAGTAGTAGTTTTGCCCATTCTGAACTATGACATGGAACTCACCCACTCATGGAATTCAAACTGTGCTTATATGGTTTTTTTTTTTGGTGACCCTATTAGTGTCCAGCATCCTTTTTATAGAGTTTTCCCTTTAAATTTTGTATAATCTTGGTAAGGGATAGTGATCACAGTATCTTTTGAGATAGCTCATACAGGTAAGCTTATTAAGGAGATATGGGAGGGCCATATCATCGGTGCTGGTCTTTGAAGTGACAGTTTTACCTTAGCTTTTGTTGTTTAAAACTATGCAAGTTTTTTCTCAGTTCCTTCCACACATTTGTTTTTAATTTTTTAATGTAAAAAATTCTGGTAGTGTTTTTTTTTTTTTCTCATTTAATTATTATTTTTTAGATTTATATATGTTTTATTATATATGGAAATCAAGTAGTTGTTATTTTTGCTCTTCTATTAGATGGCATAACAAGATTCATAATTCAACATGGTTCTGTTGCATAACAATTTATTGCGTCTTATAAAACACAAAGCATTCTGTATATACCTCAAATATTTCTTTGTACAACTTTAGTTTCTATTCAATTATACTTACTGCATGCCTTAAAAAAAACTTGCAACACATGATATATGAATATAATTAAATAATAAGGTGGTCAGTAATGGGTTACAGCTGTTGCTTTATGATAAGGCTAGACTTTAGTTGGGTAAATAGAAGGTAATATGCAGTGTTGGGTAGAAATATACCAGAGAAATACTGCACTGTAACCAAACTAACAAGCCACTGTAACCAAAGTTCTTTGGAAGTTTGTTTGACAGACTACTGTTTTATTCTGTGTACCGCACAGGTGTGTGTGCCTGAATGATGCAGAACGCTGGAACACACAGCAGCTCCTGGACCATTCCTTCTTCAACCCACCATTACCCAAAACACCCATGCACTGCCAGGAAGATAGTCCAGAAGGTGCATTTTGTCCTATAAGCATGTGGTCTCTTAAACATATAGAATATCATTTATTCAATATTGGTAATGCAATTCTGTGGTCCTGGAACCTTTGCTATCTAGAAATCATGGGATGAGTGATGAGGTGCACTCTTTAATTGAAAAATGTTTTTGATGTTAAGGAGTTAAGTCCTCAACATCACAGGCTTTGTGTTTCACTCTGCAAACATGCAGACACTGTGTTGTTAGAATAGCTTAATTGGATTGTGAGATTAAAACCTCTTTATATGTGTAGCAATCTCTTGGTTTCATGGGATAGGATGGGGGATTGCATGGGTGAACTTGAGGTAAAATGCTTAAGGGTGCTATACAAAAATATCTGACCTTACATGCAGCAGTACAATCTGTCCCACTCCTGTTGTAACCCTTCAGTAAGGTACTCGTAAATCGTTGCACTCTAAGTCACTTTGGGCTTTTTTTTCTTTCAGTTGTATTATTTATCCAAAGGTTGTAGCTGGTTGAATTTGTCAGTGTGGTAGGAAGTAGGTTTAGCATTTGGTTTTGTTAAGGTTTCATGGTATGGGACACTATTATATCAGAGTTGAGTGCATGTAAATATACCTTTTACATCTTTATGCTTCTGATAATCTCTTGCAACAGTCAGGTCTAATGGTCTGTTATTTGTTCACAGATGCTGGCGAAGACTTTGCTTCCACTGTTATCCCTCGCAGTCAAAACCTAAACGCTCCCTTGAGTACTGAGACTCAGAAGCAATTCTCCCGCTACTACAATGAGTTTGAAGAGCTGAAGCTCCTTGGGAAAGGAGCATTTGGAGCTGTTATTAAGGTTAGAGTCCCATATTTTTCATATTTAATGATGCTGAAAATATTTTTTTTTTAAGTACTATACACCAGATGGTGCTTAAAAGCAGGCTTTTTGTTTTAAGAGTCTTATGATGCTATTGTTTTTGCCATGGTCCAACAGGTCCAGAACAAACTAGATGGCTGTTACTATGCTGTGAAACGAATACAGGTGAACCCATGCAGTAAGCAGTTCAGACGTATCAAAGGTGAGGTGACGTTATTGTCACGTCTGAATCACGAGAACATTGTCCGTTACTACAATGCCTGGATTGAAAGGCATGAGATGCCATCTGTGGGTGGGCTGAACAGTGATAGCTCTGAGCCCCATAGCTCCCAAGGAAAGCCACCACGGCCTGAGTTCCAGAAGCATAATGAGCTGGGCCTGCCAGATAATGTGGAGGCTGAGGCACCCCTGCCTGCCCTTGCTAGCTCTGTGGAGTGGAGCACCTCAATTGAGAAATCCACCAGTGCTAAGTGCAGTGGTACCGACCCGGAATCTAGTGAAGACGATGATGAAGAGGAGGATGTCTTTTGTCCCTCATTTCTGTAAGTGATGCACTCTTAAAGCAATGTAGAGTATCTGTTTCACAGCATAATGGTGGAGTGGTACTGCTGGAGATTGACAGTGTCTGATTTGCATGTTCAGGCGTAGGTTAACATTAAGCTAAGACTGTGGAGAGTTTGCATGTTTTCCCAATTTTATTTGAAAATGTGTGTTGGGGGGAAGTATTGGTAAACAATGTCTGTACCCTGCCTTACCACAAAAGCCATGCAAATAAGCACAACTCAACTGCATTGATTCTGTTAAATTAAGTGTAATTCGCAACGTATATAACTAGACAGTTTTTCCCCACTGAGCAGTTTTGGTGCCTCTGACCAATGTTTAAAAAGCTTAATCATGTGAGTTGTGATGTGTACAGAGGGACACTGAAGGGGCTACAACTAAACCTTGTGGTACACCTGCCTTAATGAAGTAAAACCTTGTACGCCTATTCCCATCTGAGAATATATTATAACAGGACACAAACCAAACCATTGTAATTTAACCTTAAAATGTAACACAACCAGGGGTTTAACATAACACAGGCATGGGTGACAACCTATATGGAGATTCACTCTCTTCTAGGTGCGTAAGCAATTGCATAAAGTGTTAAAATGTGACACATATGGTAATAGTCCAGACCAGTAAGAAATGTGTCCTTTAAACAGACCAGCTAAAACAGGAATATAACAAGTGACGTCTCACCCATGGTTTGGTAAGAGAGTTGGACAAAGATGGAACTTGAGAGCTACAAAGGTTATTTATGATCAGTGGGGGTTAGATAAACAGAATGCCATGTAAAGGAATGAATTCAGCACAGAAACAAAAAACGACCACCTTTTAACAGACCGACAGGCCATTGTTACGGCCCGGCTCATTGGCTAGGGACCAGGAGTAAGGGCCCTAGCACTTTAAGTAAAAGAAAAATGTAGGTGGTAGGAGAAAACTCCTTTACCTGGAGAATCCCAATATATGGCACAGTTTTCCAATTTAAACAGTGACAAAGTACAATTTATTTACAGTGAAACAGAATACTGAATTAGATAGAGAACACACAAAACCAAGAAAACCCAAGCACTAAACAATAAGGCATAAATGGGCGGTTCCCAACTCAAAGAAGAAAATAAAACAAAATGGACATCCCAACCTGGGCCACCAAAAGAAAAGAAAACAGAAGAAAAGCCCTGTTGACCTCCACTATAGAATTCACAAAAAAAAGAAAGAAAAAAAATGGGGGGTGACCGCCACTTCGCCTGGTGTTCTATCATCTGGTTTCGGAACATATGTGTATAATGGATCGCGGAGTGTTAGCACAAGGTACACCGAGTGGTTGGACGCTCACCGGTGCCAACACTTTACAATAAGGGCAGACAGCCAAAATTTCCACTATACTCAATCTCATAGAAAGCAAAGCACGACCAAAACAAAGCTGCTGATGCTGCCTCCATGGCTGTCCCGCCGATAAGGACTTGCAGTGGTGATGTCATCCGCCGGCGGTCCTATCACGTACTGGCTCTGATGGACCTGTTGAATGCCAAACCCCTATGGAGAGACTGCAAGAACAGGAACAAGAACCAACCACTGTTCCCCATCCAAAAAAAAACAATAACCGTAACACCATTCAGTGGAAACGAATATAAGAATTCCTAAATAAAAATTATTCTTCCACATTCCCTGGTATGTATGGTCCCTATTTGTATCCTCTTAATACTTCCAAACGGAATTCTTGCTAAATGTATTATACAGGTAAACCCCATTTTACCCACTTAATTTGTTCCTGCATTTTAATCTGGGACTGAAAGCAGCCAGGGCCAATCTTAACAATGGCCTCAGGAAACCAAGGCAGCCAGAAGATCCAGGAGCAGTTTCTGGATGACAATGAAAGGAAAATGTTGGAGGGCATACAGACATTATCAATTACAGCTGTGAAAAAACAGCTGTAGTTGATGGTGGAAATGTACTCTGACCCAAGAACCTGAATGACCTCTGTCCTTTGTTATGGTGTCTGTTTAGTATATCGTGCACCATGGTCCAGGAGGAACTACATTTTGTTTTCGGTTTTACTGTACATTGTATAAAAAATTATTTGAAAAGTGTATAATAAATATTAATACTGATGAAGAACTTTTCTGCCTGGCGATAGGATAGGTATATCTCAGTGTAACTAGTGTTTTATTAAGACTATGGGTTTTTACAGTCCTTGCAGCAGTGATTCTGAGAGTGACATTGTCTTTGACAATGGGGATTGCAGCAGGGACAGCATTTCTCCAGTCCACAGTACAAAAAGCAAAGGACAAGAGGCAGAGGTCACTGAGAGCACAGACACAGAGCCTCCACTTCTGGTTGCACATTACCTGTACATACAGGTGAGCTAAAATTTTTATGTGAAACCATCAGCTGATGAAAAGTTGACATTTTGACATGGTGCCCATATTGATGTATGGGACACCTTTATACAAGGTGATCAACTTTACAATTATTTGCTCTGGGAAACATTGGTACTTCTAACTCCTACACTATCTGCTGAGCTGTTAGTTAAAAGTTTTTTTTTTTTTTTCTTTCCTTTTACAGATGGAATATTGCGAAAAGAGTACGTTAAGGGATACAATTGATAAAGGTTTGTACCAGGACAGCAGCCGCCTCTGGAGACTGTTTCGGGAAATTCTGGATGGGCTGGCATACATCCACGAGCAGGTCAGCTATTGTCCAGTTAAAGCATTCTTCCCCTATTGGTCATGCTGTATAAAAAAAATATTCTCAGGTTGAGCAGAAATGATCAGGTTGAAAAACCTCAGCTCAGATCACAGTGGGCAAGGTCAGTTGTTAGCTGGAAGAACCCCTTTTCCAGATGGAGGAATGAGGAGGTGTATGTGATCAAAAAGCCACACTGCCGGTCACACTCATTTAGAGGGAAATGGTGTAGAAGCCTCAACAATCCTCTTGTTTGCCATAGTCTTGAATTTATCAAGGAATATTCAGTTGTACGGTTTTTGAAGTGACTGTATTGCTGGCATAAATTCAGTAGTGGGATCTAAATGAGTTAAAAATGTATATGACAAGCAATTTCAGCTTCATCTCATTTTTGGACTGTATGTTTTATATGAAGGCTGTGAATTTTATTGTTGCTGCTCAGATTTCGTTTTCATTAGTCATGGATGTTGGCTGACCTCCCCCCCCCATCAAATTAGCATCCATTGTCTTCTTTGGAGCAGCATATTCTCCTCTCCCACAGTGTACTGTTCTTGAACTATTTTAAACAGACTTTCTCTGTGTTCTTCCCAAATGGCTGTGTTTGTATGGAAAGTAAGGCAATGGCATTGCACAACATCCACCTAAGGCATGGTTCCAGTATCTTTACTATGACGAGTTTTGTCTCTCTTGCTTCCCCTCATTCCCATAACAGGGAATGATTCATCGAGATCTGAAACCTGTTAACATCTTCCTGGACTCCTTGGACCATGTGAAAATTGGGGACTTTGGCCTGGCAACAGACCATCCTGCTAATGTGGTATACATTTATGCTATGAACAGGTCTCCTAGCAGGAGCTGGAATTCATTGACTTGGATTCAGTACCTCTGTTAAAGGCTGTGATCCTGTTCATAAGTTGGTTGCACATTATTTTGTTTCTCTCTCACTTTCTAGGCTGCAGACAAACTGGAAACTGAGGAGAGTGGCTCAGCTGTGGTTCTTAAACAAGACCCCACAGGTAGCCTAGAGCCAAATAATGTTTATTTTCCCTCCTTCATTTTTCTTTCTGTTCTCTGTCAGCCTCTTGCTTCCTTCATTCTTTAACTTCTTCACCCTTTTGTCGCTTCAACTCAAGGTTGTTGTCAAGGCTTTTGGCAATTATATGTAAACAAAAATATTTGTCTTCAGTTCATTTTTGTATGTACTCATTGCATTGAAAGGGGAGTCTGTAGAGCACTTGTGCTGCTGTTTTTCAGAAACCCAAATGCAGATAGCTGGGATGTCCATTCTTCAGTTTACTGTTATTGTCATTGCTGGAGATAGGTTAAATGATGGGAACACTATGTAACTCTAATTATCAAAGCTGTTCTTCCCCCCAACAGGCAACATGACTGGCATGGTTGGTACTGCCTTGTATGTCAGCCCAGAGGTGCAAGGAAATACCAAGGCTACCTATAATCAGGTAGGTAAAATGACAAAATTAATGGTAGTAATTAGCTGCTTCTTCGTATGCAGGTAACAGTATCCCCAGCAGTTTTTTTTTTTTTTAATATAAGGAAAACAAACCTTGCAGATTAATTTGGGGAGGGGGGGATACTTTTATTTGTTTTTTTTGTTTGTTTGGTTTTTTACCTAACTCCCATGTTGCACACTCCAGAAAGTAGACCTGTTCAGCCTTGGCATCATCCTGTTTGAGATGTCCTACAGACCGATGACCACTGCTTCTGAGCGCATTTCTGTTCTGAGTCAGCTGCGCAAGGTGAACTCTGAAGAACACAATCCTTTCTATTACTTTCAGCACTAATTTCAAAATAATAAAAAATTCATACAATTTTTATTATTTCCAGGTCACTATTGAGTTTCCTGATGATTTCCATGAGTACGAAATAGGACCACAGGTAATGTACTGGAGAGGTATTCCATGTGGCTTGTCAGAGACCATACCTCTTGGCTACTAACTACAAACCCATTGACTCATCTCGTACTCCAGCCATTTTACTATTTTTATTATGTTTTCTTGCTGTTGGAATGAGTACAGTACATGTTCAGTGCATCACTTTTCAAACCAATAACTCAGTGCCTTGCTCAAGACTTGTAACATGTGCATGATTATTTTTCAAAGGTTAATGCAAACCACAGTGGGAGACATAAAAGACTATAACAAACCCAAGACCAAAAAGTTAATGAAAACAAAAAATTATCATGTAAATCTTGAAGAATGAAAGATGCAGCTTTAAATTGTTTAAAAGCAAATTATTACTTCTAGCTTAAAAATAAAAAAACTTTACTGCTGAAGTGGACAGAAAGCTTGTCCTACTCACTCTTCTTTCTGCCACACTCCCAGAGGAAGGTGATTGGCTGGCTGTTAAATCATGACCCTGCCCTGCGGCCCACGGCCCAGGAGTTGCTGAAGAGCGACCTGCTGCCCCCACCACAGATGGAGGAGTCAGAACTACACGAGGTCCTGCAGCACACAATGGCCAACATTAATGGGAAAGCCTACCGCACCATGGTCAACCAGCTCTTTTCCCAGAATGTCTCCCTGGTCATGGACTACACCTATGACATTGACATCCACAAGGTACAAGTCCCAACACTATACTTGCTGTTGGTATACTGGTTGCAGTTGTTCTACATACTGTAGATCCTGTGGCTTCTACATCTACCAATTCTGAGCTGTAAGTGAAGTACTGCCTCGCAGTCATCCTCTACTTCCATCGTTCACACTTCAAGCTGAATAGCATACAACTTACAACTTTTTTTTTTGTCATCTTACTGTTATGTTTTAATTTATGTTTGTGTTGGTGAATTTTCTGTGATTTGTGAGGCAGAAGAAGGGATCGAGGAACTGCTGGTAGCCACAGACACTGGAGTGGCTGGTCTCTGTGAGCTACTAAGAGGGGGAGAGAATGACAGACAGCTTGATGCTGTGTTTCCATTTAAAAATTCCACCTTCTCTGTCAGAAAGCTTTCTGACTTGTTGAGTACATTTATCCATTTAACATACTTTTTTCAACTTAAACAAAAGTGTATTTTCTCAGAGACAGACGCATGGTTCCAGAAGTATAGTCACTTATCACAATCCCACCAATTAGCCAGTGCACATTTCAGAAATAGCTCTGTGTTGAATTTACAATGACTCTCCTGGCCCACTCTTTGTCACGTTCAACCTTGAGTAACGTTTGCTAGTGAGGGAACCTACTGTAGTTTGTTCCTAAAAATCCATTTACAAGGTATAGTCTGGATACTGGACATATTTCTAATATTTCTTAAAAGGAAAGACTAATCTGAATGTCTCTTGTTCACTCAGAAATACCCAAAATATAAACAGCCATCAATAACATTATTTTAGTCTTAAAGACACACTCCCTATTAAACTAGTTTAGTGATCGTAGTTTGGTGGAGAGCAGAAGGTACCACATAGGCAGGACACAATGGTTTACTAACAAAAACAGTATTAATGTAGAAAGTGCAAACAAGCAAAGCTTCTGAATGAAAAGTCCTGAAAACTAAGGGTGGAGTCCTTACACCACATTGAATAGTACAAATTCTTGAAATCCACAAACATGAAATATCTTATGAGTGTCTGTAGAAAGGAAAATGTTGAAGTCAACAATGTGTATTTGATATCGTGGAACAGGGGTGATGGAATTTAAATTTAGACATTTCTTTTTTGCACTGAAAAGGGTTCATTTGTTCTTTTTACTCTAGGGAAGTTTTAATGTTAACAGTGTAAAACTACAGCAGTATGTATATGAAACAATAACCCGGATCTTCAGAAAACACGGTAAGCTTAAAGTTTTTGTCTGTGATGCTTTAAATATGTTCTGCTTCACTTTAGTTATTTTCATTGTCAATCATATATATTGTCTTGGAATCCATTTACATCCATGTTACTAAGTACCAGTTGCATCACCTCACCCCTCAGGTGCTGTGCGACTCCAAACACCCCTTTTCATGCCAAAAAACAAGACACTGTATGAGAGCAGTGAGCTGGCATGCTTCATGGACCACAGTGGCATGCTGGTCACCTTGCCTTATGACCTCCGGGTAAGTGACAGGAAACAAGAAATCATGGACAGTCGTAGGCCAGTATTAAGAGTCAATTTTTTTCACTCAAGCTTTTGTCCGTATTCACTATTGTTGCCAAATCACAATTGTACTGACAGGTTTTCTAATTTTTGTCTTCTAGGTTGCTTTTGCAAGATACGTGGCAAGAAATAATGTTTTAAATTTGAAAAGGTAAGATCAGCTACAGCATCTTTCAACTACAATAAGCTGCTGGCATCTCTGTTCCCAAGAAACCTGTACTCCTCGCTGTTCTTTTTCAGGTACAGTTTAGGGAGGGTGTTTCGTCCACGTAAGCTGGACCGTGCACACCCCCGGGAGCTGCTTGAGTGCGCGTTTGACATTGTCACCCCCACCACCAACAGTCTGCTTCCTGATGCTGAGGTCATCTACACTGTCTCGGAGATCATCCAAGAGTTCACTGCCCTGCAGGTACCAACCTGGACTTTAAACCAGGGTGTAATCTCACTGTGTATAACGGAGGGTGGCTTGTTTTCTTAGAATTTTTTTTATTTATTTTTTTTTAATGTAGCTCCATTTATAAATCTGGTCTCTAAATAATTTAGCTTAAAAGGGAATCCTAAGGAACTGATTATCAAGCACAAAACAACATTTTCAGCTTTCCTGTTCATTGGTCCTCTCCCTGTTTGTCACAGGAGAGGAACTACAGCGTGTACTTGAACCACACCAGCCTGCTTCGGGCCATGTTGCTGCATAGTGGTGTTCCTGAGGACAAAGTCCACCAGGCCTCCAGTATCCTGTGTGATGCCACGGTGAGGACTAGTCACGTTAAGGACAGGTGGCATATTGTCTCATTGCCAGTTCTGCTTCATTTCAGAATTTTAATTTTGGAACCAATTTTTTTTTTCTTCACTGCACCACTTGTTGTAGGTGTTGGTAACCTGTGATCCAACAGATAGTAACACAAATTAAAATATACATTGTACTTTTTTGCAGTTGCTCCACTGTCCAGTTTGCCAATATTGTGTATCTATTTTCATATTTCTCAGACTGAAAAGCTAACACGACGGGAGGTGGAGGCCAAGTTTTGCAATCTGTCCCTATCCAGCAACAGTGTGAGTACTTCCACACAATCCTAAATGTTATAGCCTCTCCAATGAAGTCAAGCCCATTAATTGTTCCTTTCCATCTTTAGTTGCAGACACTCTACAAATATATTGAGCAGAAGGGGGAACTACGTGAGCTGATACCCCTCATCAACACTCTGACAAAGCAAAAGACTGCTGTCACCCAGCTGGCCAAGCAGGCTGTCAAGGACCTTGAGGAGATCACTGGCCTGCTCAAGAAGTTGGGGGTCAAGCTTCAGGTACCTGGTACCAGGCTACATCCTCAGCAGTTCTGTTTTCTGTTTGTGTTTAGACTGGTTTCCTTTTGCATTCCCAGAGGTGCAATGCACTGTGAATCCGTGTTTCTTCAACAAATGTGGTTTTGTATAGGCCCGGTGCACAGTGTCCCACTAGCACATTACTTTGTAAATTGACCTCTTTCCAACTGTTTTCTGTCAGCATACACTGAGTAGCAATGCACAACCTGTGTTTGTTGTTTTTAGTTTCACTCCCTAGTTAGAGATCAACAGGTGAATTGAATTTTTATCATACTCATTTGCATGTACTGCTTCTCTCAAGAAAAATACTCCTTAATTCCCTATCTGGTGCTTTTCATTCTGTGGATATTGTGGAATTTCCTTCTCCTGTTTTGTAAAATGTGTGAAATATTCTGTCCATCCTATGTGTTTCCTATGCATCTGTGGGCATTCAGGTGGTAGTGAACTTGGGCTTGATCTACAAAGTGCAGCATCATTGTGGAGTCATTTTCCAGTTTGTTGCCTTTGTCCATCGTCGACGACGCACAGTGGCTGACATTATAGCGGCTGGAGGCCGGTATGATCACCTGGTAGGTGTACCATGTAGGAAGTATTAACAGATGTTAGTGTTGGTATTCAAGGCTTTACCTTTAGACTATGTTCCGGTGGTCCAGGCAACAGTGGTTAGACAGTTGGATCACAGACATGTATTTTGGGGTAGCTGGTGTTGTAGTGGTTAGAGCTACTGCTTTTAGACTCCAATGGACCCAGATTTAATTTCTACCTGTACTATCCTTAGCTAGCTATTTATTCCAAATTGATCCATTAAAATTAAAAATATATCTATAAATTGATAAATAATTGTAAATAGCCTAACATTATAAGTCACTTTGGAGAGAAGCTGAATAAATATATAAATGGAAGGAACAAGTTGTACTTTTCTTTGGTATGGCTATATTCATGGGTGTACTTGGAAAATTGTAATTTTTAAAAACTGTTTTGGGTAAAATAGAAAGCAAGATATCTCTGTTCTGTCTCTTCAAAAAACCTAGGTCAGAGAGTTCTGTGGCCCTGCATCCCCTGTTCCTGTCCGCTCTGCTGTTGGTGCCAGCTTGGCTTTGGACAAGGTCTGCGCTGTCCTAGCTAGCATGGAGGAACCGGTATGTGAGTCAGTGTTACTTCATATAGCTCTGGTTAGGGTGCAATTGAGGGTGCTGAGGGACATTAATCATCCTCCGCAACTGGTTAGCAGTTTGCACACAAAGTAAAATGTTTCAAAATGCAGATAAATTTTCTTGTGCTAAAGTTTTCAGTTTTGATGTCAATTATTTTGTGTGTTGTCTGAGGCTAGATTTGTGACGTAAAACCACAGAATTAAATGAGGATGTAGTTTTTTAACATCCCTGTAATATTCAGTGCCTTGTATTCAAACCCCTTGGAAAGTTATGAAGTTATTGCAAATTATAGTTTTTTGTTTTTTTTTTTTTTTTTTTTTTTTTAATCTGTGGTTTTATTGTGAGCTCATATTTTGGTTATTCTGCATTTCATTTTCTTTAATTTATCTGCAGACAACTCATTTTGACTGACAAATTAGTGTTAGAGCATTTGAGTTCACAATAAATACACTGATGTAGAAATTTTTTTTTTTTTTAATCAGGCCAGTGTTGATAAATAGAAGTTTGAATATTTCTGTAATGCTCTGAATATTTGTAGATTATGATATAATTTAATATTGAAAACACTGGTACTGTATATATACTAATATCATACACTGAATTCACTGCTTGTATATTAGTAGTTGGAGAGTTTGAGAAGCCAATGCACTGTTGGCCAACATGTGATGCAGTAATTAAAGTTTATAAATCTATGTCCAGAGACTTGTACTGTGACTTGAAATGCTTATGTTCATGTCCTATTATAAAAGGGGGCAGAAGTTAAAATGCTTTGGATTAAAGTATAGTCACTGCTTTTTTCATTCTGCAGCCTGTGGTGAGTTCCTGTGATGTTATGGTGGTCCCCATGGGCCAGAGTTCCATGGGCAGAGCCATCAGTGTTGTTCAGAAGCTGTGGAGCACCGGGGTCTCAGCTGACTTGGTCTATGATGCATCTCAAGTAAGTGTTTATTACTGGATCAAAAGCCTTTTTCATGTACTGTATGTTGTTGTAAGAGTCATTTTTAACCAATAGAGGGCAGCAGTAACTAAGAGCCTACAGTGGAAAAATAAACACTTTGTACTGTATATCTAGTAGAAAGTTCATGGCTTTTTCTTGGAATCATTGTTGAAATTGGAACCATTGTTGAAATTTTAAGAAAGCACTGGAAATCTTTTAAGGAAATTTATTCTACCAGTGTATCAGTAATTTTGAGGATATGATACAGTAGTGTAACTGATGGGTAATGTAAAATATTACTTCACACTTAAAAAAACATGCTGTTATCTTGATAGCCAACCATGCCTTATGTACACAGGCTTTTACTAAATAATATCCCATGACATTCTTCATGTTTGTATTTATTAGGAATTGATAATTGCTGAACAAATACATTGCTGTAGGGTTCTTAGTCTGATTTTTTTTTTTTGTAAATCATTTTCTGTATTGTTACATGCTATGGTCCCCTATACACACTCGCCTCCTGTCTAGTTCTTCCAGTCTTCTTGATAAGTCTTATAATCTATGACTCCATTGCACTTGAACTTTTCCGTAGTCTATGTCCTTAACTGCATTAGGGCAGAGGTGCTTCTGTCCTAGTTTACCAGTATCATTTACTCCTTCATTGGTGTTAACTTTGAAGGGTTTATAGCAGTAAGTTATTAAGAAGTTGGCCAATATCAGAAATTCTACAGCATGTCCTTACTTTGCTGCTAACACCTTCTGTGTTGGAGCATTGTTCAAGCCCCTGTGTAGGTACTCCCAACACTTCAACTGGTTATAGTGTGTCAACTTTTACTGCCCATATATGGTTAAATTTGGCCACATGCTTTGTGCTTTCAGAGATGTGGCAGAACTTCAGCAATTCTCTAACATTCATTAATACTCAGGGAGTGGAGATGTTTGAAGGGCTAAAGCAATATGTGATATCCTTTGGATTCCTCTGGCATGACACTTGGATTAAAATGTCTCATGGAATTTTGTTACATTAAATCTGTCTGCCCTCTTGGACACGGACGAGTGAGAGATCTGGGAAAGAGTGGATTAGTTTGGTCTTCTCATTTTGCTTATAGACCAGAGATGCTCAATTCCCTGTCATTCCAGGAGAGTTTGGAGTTTGTTACCTACCAGTAGAAGTGTTTGCTCAGCACGCATGTCAGGCTCTACCTTAAACCCTGGAGCATTGTGGTGTTTTTGTGTTCCTGTAACCACCATTTTGGCAAAAGAAGGAATTGGAGATCTTTTGTAAATATTTTCCAGTCTAGAAATTCTCAATATCCAGTGTCAGTTGTGTCCTGAGTTCTGATAAGGCATGGAGACACAATTTAAAAAAAAAAAAAAAAAAATGCTCATTTTCAATTAGTTCATGATGTAGGGAAAAGAATAGTTATTTGCAAAGCAGTTTTGTGAAAGTGGTATTTTAGTCCTGTGCTGTGACAGTCAACTCCAGTTTGCAGATAAAGACTAACTTTGACTCAGCCTCTGGGACAGCTGTGGTTAGGGGCTATGGTTATAGGCTGCATTCCTGGGTAGGGAATTGCTACTATTGTGTGACAGGGGGCCACAGTGCTTGAATCAGAGGGTGACTCACTGGCCAGTGAGCATTTGAAGAATTTCACAGTTTGGTATAGCAGTACAGAGGTACCTGAGGGAGGCATTTTACTCCACTGACAGCCTTTGTTTTGCATATCGTTCGGCTCATCTAACTAGAACAGGCAGTGCTAACCATGAACTGTATCACATTAATTGAGCAGGTGAAAGATAGGAGGCATCGCATGATCTCCAGAAAATGCTCCCCCTGGTAAGCTGTTGTTTGATACACTCTGCCCTTGTATTTAGGCCCAGGAGGCAGTGCTAGAACAATGCAGGCAGGCTGGGATCACTTTTGTGACTCTGGTCTCAGACAAGGATGGCAACTACATCAAGGTGAGCACCCCTCTGTACCCAGACAAGGACAGTCTGACCTTGCAATTGTGAATGCTCCTTTTGGCCCTTTTTCTTCACTGATAAAATTGTTCCCCAGCTCACTATTGAATTTATTATTTTGTTGCTCATCACTTGACAGCATCTCTTTTGAGTAGACACTGCAGATCTTATAGTGCAGTTAGGCTTTGTTTAGGTCATGTTTCTTTGTGAAGATGAAAACTGCAAATTAATTAAATTGGCCTGTCATGTGGTTACATTTGTTCTTCAGTATATTGGAACTCCACTTACACTTATAAGGCAATACTGCAGTTTGCAGGGGGAAATAATATCCAGCTTATTAACACATTGCAGCTGTGGTGTACCACCTAATTTGACTTTTTCTGTTGTGAAACACTGCTTTTCTCAGGTCAAGACATTTGAGAAAGATCGTCAGTTAGAGAAGAGAATTCCAGAAGCAGACCTAGTGGATCACATAATTCAGAAATGTAGGACCAAGTTTTATGATGAAAGGAACAACAGGTACATCACCCATGGCCCGTTCCACTATTCCAAAATAACCTGTAAACTTTAAATTAGCAGATTTTTTTCCTTTTATTGATAAATGAATTTTTTAACCTCTCTATAACAGGGAAATATGTGAAAACATGTCCCTTCAGAACCCCAAGGGATCACTTCTGGCTACCTCAGGTACAGCAACTGCAGATACCTTGTAGTGAATTTAACTTAGACAATTATGAATCTCTTGCGAGGGTTAATGAGAGGTGAGGAAAAGTTTTTTTTCTTTTGATTCCATAAAACCTGCAGCATGTGGGAGAAATCTCAGATTGTAATATCAAAAATAAGGACTGAATGTGTAAGTCACAAAGCAAGTCTCACACTATTCTTGGGTGATATGCTGCATCATTATAACCAGTACCTGTAATACACCATCAAATTTTAGTCTGGTGGTGAGTGTATAATTGGCTAAATTAAATGGTCTTTAGAAAAGGTTTGTCACTTTTTTCTCTATTTAAAATAGCATGTAGTATAACAATGTAGTATTGAGTTCTTTTATTTTTTACTTTTCAACATAGTGTTGTACATTGCAATGTGGGTGTGGAGCCTTAAAAAAAAAAAAGGACTGGAAGCACTCTAAAAAGAGGTGTCTATTACAGTATGGTTCTTGGTTTTAACTAGTTTCTGAATATGGGGCTCAGTCATCAATACATATGTTTTGACAGGATTGTTGGAACCCCATGGGAGTAGTGCTGCAATGAACATGAATGTGAACCTGATCACTCCAGAGAAGGTGTCTGCCAGCACCAGGAGACGTCATGAAACCCAGGTCAGTGAGCTATGTCTGTAGAGAGAATCCAGGTAATGTATCTTCAAGGGCTGCCAGGTTGTGATATAGCGCCCTTCTCTCACATTAGTATGCAAATAGAATTGTTTAATTTTCCTTTTTAGACTCTGAGGTCTGTCACCGTAATCACAGGTTTAATTACTCTTTTCTGTTTCTTTTTATCCAGATACAAACCAGACTGCAGAATCTTGGGAGCAATTTGCAGAACAAAAGCAATGAAATTGAAGTGTTAGCAGTAAGTGGGTTTTTTTGGCTGCTCACAAATTGCCTTGAACTTAAGGGGTGAAATTGTGAAATAGTTTTTTTTTTTTTTTTTTTTTTCCCCCCTTTTCCCCCTCACACTTTTGTAATGGGAATACAGCTCTTCTGTTTGCACAGTTAAGAGGTTGTTAGAACAGAATAAACAAAACAGAAGGGGGAAATGTCAGTCATTTAAATTTCTTATTAATTTGTGGAATTAAAAGAATGCATCCATTACATTAATCATAAAATTTGTTATTTGTTCATCACTGCATACTGACAATGTGTCAGTTATGTGCTTGATTATGGCTTTGACCTTGTGCAGCCTATTGGGCTGTTGCCAGTTTTCTTGGATAGGAAAGGGTTTTTCTTCCTAGTGGTCTTACTGATGAAATGAACAGCCTTTAACACTAATAAAGTAGCGTACTATCCCATCTGCGTAGTTCCAGGTGCAGAGAGAACTTCTGGCAAAAATTTATTACTAGCTGAGCATATGAACCTTGGAGTGAACTTTGGTCAGAGTTTAAATTCCAGGGGTGAAGCTGCAGCTCTGAAAGTTTTAGAAGTTTTAGGTGAGACCAGCTGTGTTACTGTGTGGACTGCCTGGGACAGAAAGGTGTACGTAATAACACGTTATATATCACCAAACTTTACTGCTGTTAAAGTGGTAGCTTTTAATACATTAGTATTGTTAGTATTGTTGGACAGATGAATGCCACAGGGTGAGATGTACCTGTGTCCCAATTTCAAGTCTGTGACTTGAAAAACAAAGCTGTGCATAAAGAATAAACAGACTGAGATTTATAAATATAGCAATATATAGTACCAGTCAAATGTCTGAGTTCACCTGGGCAATCCAAGCAATACATGTATGGGACAACCTGGACCATAAGAGGAAAAGCAAAGCTACTGTCCTATGTTTCTGGAAATTTCTTCATAAGAGCTGGGTTTTCCCAATGTTGGCTCATTTTCTGCAAAACCTTTTAAGCAAATACCTTGTAAAGAAACTTATTCACATCCTATGTACTCAAACTTGAGACATGTTGTAGTAACAACCCACATTTTGAAAAATAGAAAGTATAAAATTGAACATTCTACATCATGCTTGTCTAACCTAGCATTTAGCCTCGTGTATGTCATTGTCTCTCTTGTGCATCCGTCGGACACACATAGGTGTGTGTGTGTGTGTGTGTGTGTGTGTGTGTGTGTGTGTGTGTGTGTGTGTTTGACACAAACAGTGGTCTTTCTCTATAGAGTTCAAATTAAAAAAGCCTTGGCCATCTCACACTGAAGAAATTATAACTTTGTGAGACTGTTGGGCTGCAAGTAGATTTTGTAAATATTTACAGCAAATGCCCACCACCCATAACTCAATTTGAACACTTCCCTTAGTTCTCTGCTTAGTATAAACATATGTCTCCGTGATGAAGTGCCCCATTGTTGTAACCCTAAGCCCTTACTGTGTTCACTTTCAGGTTGACCTGCCCAAGGAAACCCTCATCAACTTCCTGTCACTGGAGGTTCGTGCCTTGTTTTGTTTGTCCTGAGCAACACAGAGTAAATAGTTGGCACCTCACTGTACATGGGTGGAAACAGGGCAGGAAGCGGGGGGGGGTCTGGGTGTGCCTAATGGGGAAGCCTTGTCTGGATGAGGTAGGAAATGGAGATCTCCACTTCCTACAGTCAGTGCTTACATCAAAAATTCCACCCCAACCTTTCCACATTTCAGCAACAGTCCCATGAGCAGGAATTCCTTGATACCTTAACAATGCTAGGAGTGTAGACAAAACAGAATTCCACACTTTTGAATCAGTTTCCTTGTAAGGGGAAATATTGCCCTTGTTGGTAATGTAGTGTGTAGAAAAATGTCACTGGCCTGCAGTTATATAAGCAGTATGTTATAAAATGAGTAGTGGGCTCACACTGCGACACATATCACACATGTGGCTTTGTAAGTATCAAAGAAAAACACTTCCATGACGTAAAACAAATTACAGTTCACGTTGTTTTCACCAGGGCCTTTGTAAAAATTGAAATGGGTGTGACCAACAGCATTTATGCGAATTCCCGTATTCCCTTGCTGCTGGGCCTCATTGCAAGCCCAGTTTTGAGACAAACACAATGGGGTTATATAGTTCTAGAGTCCTGGGATAGGTTTTTGACTGGTTCTATCTATATTTGCTGCTGACATGCCACATTTCTAAGGATGCACAGCTCAGATGATTTAGGGATGCTTACTTAACTTTCTAAAACAATCAGGATCCTTCTCTTTTTCCCATTTCCCCAGTTTGATGGAGAGGAGCAGTTCAACATCAGTGTGAAGAACCTGCTGTCACGCTTGCCCAAACAGCGCTACTTGAAGGGCATCTGTGAAGAGATCCATCGTTTCAAAATTGTGAAACAGTACGTATCCTAATGAAAAAGGGTGTTTCACTTCTGTATATCAAAGATATTTGCTATACCTTTTGCTAACTTGAAGTAAACCATCAAAGCATCTTAAATCAGTGTGAAATGTGGCAGCTACTGAAGGACTTGCCCTCATCTTGGGTGAGTGGATCCCACTGTACTATACAGAGATTGAGAGGGAGGAGGATGGTTTATAAAGGATCTTCTGTGATCTTTCTCTCAGTCATTCAGTCAATGATGCGTCCCAAAAGTTCAGTGAACAGGGAATCTGGTTAATAATTTGGGAACCCAGGAGCTTGCAAAACTGACACCTTTCTATCACCTATTCTATCTGATTTGGTTTTGTGGATTAACCCATTTGTTGTTGAAAAGTTACCTGTTAGTAGTGGGTGCATTGATTCTGTAGTAGTTTCTTCACTTTTGGCATGAAACAAGTGAAGAGTGACTCCTCTCCAATAAGATGGGTTGTCTTTAAAATTAGAAGACTGGCTCCAATGTGAGATATCTCACCGGTTTTTGATTCCAGCTAGAATTCTAATAGACTGCACCAAAGCCATTTTTTTAAAACTTGAATTTTATCAGCCTGTAAGAACATATTTGTGGGCAGTTAGCTTTGTTTAGCTTTCAGTGAGGATATTAAAAGAGGGGTTTGTTTATTTGCTGCAGTTTTTACCAGAATTCAAACCCAGGGTGGAATGTGCTTAAGTGCAGCTATCTGATTGAAGCATCTTGTAAATGTGTACTTACTAGTGGTTCCTGAGTAAGCAGAGGTGTGCAGGGAAAGTATTCTGTTTGCATGTATGAGTCAATCTTTTTCTTTTCTTTTTTCCTCCTTTGCAGAGTTGCGGTTGTAGTTTTATACAGCTACAGGGATGACTATTACAAGATTCTCCTGTAAACCCAAGGTGGTCATTCCAAGAGGACATACTGCCCTGCAAGTGCAATCTTCTCAACGGTTACTTGAGTTGAGTCAGTGACAGTTCTACTTGACAGTATGAAGCCTGAGGCACTGATTGAACATGCTACCAGTATTGCCCCGCCAACCCCAGTGGTGTTCATTTTTACAGCCTTTTTTCCCCATTACATACCATTTCCAGTTCTGGGTGACCTGTGTGGAATTGCCCAGTTTTTTCTTCTTTGTGTTTAAAAAAAAAAAATTAAATTAAAAAAAAAAAAAAAAAAAGGAAATGTAAACTGGTATGAGAGAAAATTTGATTGGGATAATGTGAAGTATTATTACATATTAAAAGTTTTATATTTTACCAAAAAAAATGTATAAGACCATTAACAGCTATTTTTATGGCTTTTGCTTCTTGTGAATGATGTCTCAAGTTACTGCAGCACATATTTATGAAATGAATATGAGTTTTCAGTGACTAATAAGAATTTTTTCCAGGGAGCTATTTTCTTCTGTGGCTTTATTAGCTGCTAAATGTACTGTTGGTAAATTTTGGACTGTTTGTACTTTGCAAATGAGGTCTAAGCATTTGAGAAGCTCAACCTCATACATACGTCACCTTTATAACAAGAAACACCAGTGGACTGGGATGAGAGAACAGGTAAGCTAAAATTCTGAAACAGCCTCAGTTCAGTGGTTGTGTATGACACTGACCATACACTTTCTCCAAGATTCTAGATTCAGGATTGTTGTATAAAGTAAAAATAATTGCAACAAGTTACTGCAACATTCCTTTCCACTTCTTCCCAAATATGGTTGATGGGTTGAGGTCCAGGGACTGTCCAGGCCATTGAAACCATGAAAATATGCTGTCAAATGGGTGATGATTTGTGATTTGTAACATGGTGCATTATCTTGCTGGAAGTGTCCAATTGAATGTGGATAAACTAACTATGAAGGGATAGACTTGCTCAGAAACACTTTTTAGCTTCAGACACACAAATCTGTGAATGGAAAAATGCATCATCACACTGGAACCGATGGCCTCTACTGCTGACACCAAACAGGATGGCTCCATGGACTCGCATGTCGCTTGTGCCAAATTCTGATCTTGCTGTTAATGTGATGTAAAAGGAACCCAATTTCATTTGACCAGGCAACGAATTTCATTTTCCACTCCTCAACGGTCCAATTTTGGTGCACCTGTCCTCTTCATGCTTTCTTGTTCTTTGCTGACAGCATCAGCATTTGACCATCGACTTATTGCCCAATGGAGACACAGTCCTGTAAGTGGTACGTTCTGAAATTACATTCTGCGCACCAGGGTTGAATTTTGATGTGATTTGGTTGTGCCCCATTATTTGCTTGCATTGTTCTTGTCATTTTCCTTTGATCCCTCTCATTCACAAGCTGTTTTCATCCACAGGATTGCTGATCACTAGTATGTTTTATTTGTTTATTTATTAATTATTTATTTTTTGTACTATTCTTAGGAACCCTTAAAACAGTTGAGTGTGAGAAGCCGAGATCGACAGCTGTTTCAGATGCTAGAACCACCACACCTAGCTTTAAGTATCGTGCTATGTTCTGAGTCACCAAGGTCAGTTGTTTCGACCATTCTAGTGTTCTGTTGAACACGTAACTGATGCTACAAATGCTGCACTCCCAGATTTAGCCCGTACACCACAGTCATGTAACATATGAGTTGTTGGCATTTATGTTAGGTTGGGAGGGTGTACCTCATAAACTGATGACTCTGAATGAATTTGTTGATTGCAGTAATGTAAACGGCTGTATAAAAACCATAGATGTTGAGCTTTTGTCAGAGCTTTTGATACATGGGCCTTAGACAGTGAGAGCAGGAGTTACACAAAATCACCAGACGTCATCAGCTGCACATGTCCATAGCTCTGCATGTTGTATTGCTGTCAGCACTCATTTTATGTTCTTAGTATCATAGGAGGAAGTGCAGTATGCCAAGCCCTCATGATTTAGATGTTAAACATCTTGAGGTTTGCTAAAGTTCAGATTTTCTGCTGTTGTGTTTATCTTGACAAATAAGCTGGGAATTGCCTGGAGGCATGTGTACTTAATGTGTGTGTTCAACTACACAAAAACCACTTTTCAACCTCCAAATTTCAAATTTTTGCCTTTAAAAACAATGTGTACATAAAGAATAAAGCAGAGATTCAGTTTCATAGATACAGAGATGTGACAGTAGGCCTCATTTAAGGTAAACGCTGCAAAATAGTCTGTTAGCACCTTAGCTTTTTGTTGTACCTGAGAAATTACTTGGAATATTTTTATTTATTGTATTTCAGTAAATATAGGGGGAAGGATGGCTGTCTCTCTCCCATAATGCACCATGGCTCTGTATGTGTACATGGGTTATGTGCCTTGCTGTTGTGGAATGTTACGGGGGGGTGCTGACCCCCTCACTGAATGGTTGCATTCGAGATCTTTAGGTGAGCATGTAGTGCTGTGTGTGTGTCGGCCCAGCGTAAAAGTGAAGCTTGCCCTTCTGTAATCCAGGCTGCTGGCAATATGGACAAGGCAGAGCTTTACAGTGCGTTTTCTTTTAAGCTCAGAGAGGAATTCCAATGGCTCTTAATACCTAAACAGGTTTAGTTTGCGCTTTATATTTTTGTTTCATTTAAGTTTACTTAATAAATATGTTGAATTTTATAAAAGGAAACAAATTTGTTGAACTTCAGACTTCTCATAATTTTATTCCACTTTTTAAAATGTTCTCTTGCTGTTTAATAAAGTTTTTTTTTTTTTCTTCTTATCTGATTGCTCAATTAATTGCCAGGATAATCGGTAGAGCACTCAATTATTAAGATTCATTATTAAGTTCACAGTTGCAGTCCTAATCCAGAGGACATAACACAAAATCTTACTTGATAACCTTGGTTCCACTTCTGAATTTAGGATGACAAATGAGCTCAGTGCAGGAAGTTTTGTGTTTTGTTTTAGTTGAGTGGGGAACTCATTCTCTAGAACTCATTTAACCTTTCTCAGTTGATATCAGGAGAATGGGGTAGAAACACTGGACTCAGTCTCCAGGTCTGTGAACTGAATAATTCTCAGGTTTTTTTTTATATATATATATATTTTTTTTTTTTTTTTATTTGGATTGCATTTGTGTGCACAGTTTCTACAGCTGTCCTGTAATGTCTTAAGTAGAGTAAAATGCAGTAGTCATTAAAGCTGCTGCTTTACACTTTTCCAAGGACTCATCCCTATGTAGTATAGCTGAACAAAGTACTTAACCCTATGCAGTAAAATAACCCAACTGTAAAAATGTCACTTAATTCATAAAACCTGCCAGTTGCTTTAGAATGAAGGCTCAGATAAATTACATAATTTTAACTACTACTACTTCTTAATAATAATAATAATAATAATAATAATAATAATATGCCAGTCTAACTTTATTCATTACAAACTTAGACCGCAATATGTCAGAGAAGCATCTAAACAGTTTTCATGAGATGAAAGATTTAATGAATTCATTTCATAATGAAAATTAATATAAATTAGTAAAAATTACATCAGCAGGTGAAATAACTTTCTTCTGTAAGCCCAGGTCTGGCATGAAAACTTGGCATCTTGACAGAAACTGGCTGTTTTTTTTTTTTCTTTCCTTTATAGTGTTCATTTAGATGGTTGCTGAGATGCTGTTGAGCTACTTCAGCCCCACTGGCCTCAGCTGCTACAGACGTGTAACCTCCTTTAGATGATACTGTCCAAGCTATAAGCATTCTCTTGTCTAATGAAGAGCTTGCACTCCATTCTCTGTTTTCTAAGAACTTGGTAGAAAACAAGGGTGCTTGCTGCATGCTGTAGAGCTGCTCTGTTTGAATGCCTTTGTATGTGAATTTAAGATCTAATCTTCTTTTACGTTTTGTGCTGTTAGGACACTTTTGGATTTCAGAGGTCCAGCAAACAGTCTGCCCTAAAGTTAAGGTAGACTGTAGTTTATATACTTACATGATAAGTAAGAAAGCAAGATATTTTGATGGGGGGGGGGGTGTATTGATATGTTTTTCCAATGGTGATGTGTAAATTCTGTACAGGTATGCGTTCTGAGAAAAGCGTCATTAGGTGATTTCTTTGTTGTATGAACATCATAAGAGTGTACATGTGCAGCATCATGTCCGTTTTGACTTTATACGTTATAGCCTATTGCTCCTAGGCTACAAACCACCCTTGTATATGCAGTCCGTAGTTGACCGACACGTCGCTATGCGGTGCATACCTGTATTTAGTATATTCGTATGCAGTTGGGATCATTAAATGGAGTTTGCCTGAAATAATCCTGTTAAAAATGCAATGATGAGAGGTTGCCTATGTACAGTATATGTAAACCTTTAACTTTCACTATTCTGGAGGAAAGGTCCTGTAGTCATGGCCCCACTGAGCTCTTTGTGTCCACTGCGTCCAAATGTCCTTGTGAAGTTGAAGTTATAAAGCTTACAGAATGGATGGAGGCCTGCTGAGGAAGGTGCTGCACTTCCTTTGTTACTGGATGTCCTCAGTGCAGCAGGTCACACACCCATAAATACAAGGAGGAAACACAGTGGCCCCTGGAAATTTAATGCATGTCTAATGAAACAGGCAGTCCCTGGATAGGGAAGTGTTTTTAATAGTTTTTTTTTTTTGTGGTAACACTCAATATGGTCTAGCATGAAATGCAGTATGACTTGAGGTCAAAGTGGATGTTTTGTTGCTGTAAACGGATGGGTTATGGAATTCTTTATGTGTATAGGTTGTCAATTAGCCAGTGTTCCTTGTAAGGTGGGCTACAGCCTGCTGAAGGAAGCTGGTTTTGTGGTAGTCGCCTGTGGTAGTAAAAAAATATATTGGGAGGTTGTTCAGGCCCTGTTATGTGAGTCAGTAGTCAAGGATGTACCTGTACATTTTGATGTCTCTGATGAAAGTGTAAATGAGTAAAATTGTGTGTCTCTAAGCAAGGAAAAGGTCTAAAAATTCACACTTGGTCGATAGCATTTGTCGCTGGTAGGGATAAACGGGAGTAATGAAATCACAAAGATAAGTGAAAAATTACTATAAAAACTTTAAAAAAAAATATATATATATTGTGAAATTTTTTACATCCTCAGGTTAACAGTGGCATTAGTAGTTAGCACTGCTGCTTTTGGAGACAAAGACCCAGGTTCACTTCTCATATCCGAGTCTAGTACCTTTGAGCAAGGTACTTGCCCTGAAAAGTTACCTTGAAATTACCCAGCTCTATATAGTAAATGGGAAAATCATTTTGGGGAAACAAATCAGCAAAATGAGTAAGGACACATTGGATGGGATACGGCCTTATGTGTGACACCCGTGAGTTTTTGTGTCCTTTATTGGTTCATCATCTAATTTATGAGGTGAGACGAGCTTTACTGTTCACACAGTTTATTTATTCCAGGAAAATAAAGACCAATGTTGCAGTTCAAACATTTAAGAGGGATATTTACAGTTTCCAACTGAGAAAATAAATAAATCTAAATAGTAAAGCTGATACAGGTGGGAAATGGTTTATAGTATCTAATATATACAGCAGCTTTGGCTACCATGTTTACTTGCCAGAAAGTACTCATTTAAACTAGAGTATTAATAAATAAAGCTATGTGAAAAAATAAATAAGGTACTCTGTATACTACTCTAATCTATTCTTTATACACTTACATATTACAAACAAAAAGCCTGTAACTGTTGTTCATTCTCAAGGACCCCAAATCTTTTTTTTAATTCTATGAAAGGTAAAATGATATGTGTATGAGTGTTTTCTGTACGTTACTCCATGATGCACAATACTGATGTGGTACAAACTTGCTGTCGGGGTGCAGTTTTGCTTATTTCACCCTAAACCTGCTGAAGCGCAGCTGCTTTAAGCTTACCGGCCTTTTTATGCAAGAGAAAGAAGCTAAAAAATCCTGGCTATTTTAACCAGAGTGATGTTTTTGTTCAAAGCTAAATGCTAATTTTTGCATTGGAAAGATTGTGTTTCATAGCAATGCAATATGAACAGCATGTGTTTCTAATACACTGTACTGCATTCTGAGACTGATAGACAACTAAACTCATGTTAATTTTTTTTTTTTTTATCCTGAGAACATCTCAGGCAAAAAGACAAAAACAAATTAGTCAGCACACACATTCTATATCAACAATTAAGATATAAATAAATAGTCAAAGCTACACAAAGATGTCCAATGATGCTTACAAAATACTGCCCAAAATATCAGTGTCGTGTGAACTGTAGTGATTTTACGAACGGTCAAGGGTCAGTCCACATTTTCCTCTGGAACTGAGCTTGCAAAATGGTTCTGGCTTTCTACAGGGGTTGTTCTGTCTAACACTGGCAACAGGATCTTTGGTATTCTTTTTATCTTCTTGGTTTGTGAGGAACAGCATGACTATGCCCTGTACGTCAGGGAGATGTGACCGGGGATGTCACTCTTTCACATACCAAAAAATGTCATTTACCACTGTTAAATTCCCAGTTGCAGGCCCTTCCGCAGTTCACTGTCCGTGTTGTTGCTAATGTAGAAGCTTCATGGCGGTGGAGAGGTGAGAAAGCCTAACAGTCGGTGGGTTCGGTAGTGCGCCGTGTCCTTCGTCAGTTGCAGGGCGCTTGAGTTTCCTCAGGGAGTAGAGTCATGGCTGACACTTTGGTTGAAGTAAAAACTGGAAGGTGTTATTGGTTAGGAGCCATTAGGGGAATGTTTAGTCAAGTGTTCACAGCTTTAAAGTTCGCCAACAGAAAGATGTCGAAAACAGTAGCATAGAAGCGCGTATGAAAAAATACAGCTACAACTTATGAACGTGTAAATAAACAAGCAAACTGTGGGGAGCCTCGTGTATCCTAAAGCTTTGTACATCTGCTTCTATTAGTATCCAGTTGTCACTTTAGTGCCTTCGGCTGGTAGGAGAACGGGATCTTCAGCAGTATCCACAGTGCCAGGCTGAACCACTGTCCCGTTGCTGTCTGCCCAGGGTGCGGCTCCCCGTCTGTCTCCTAGAAATTGGCATCTTAAAGCTCCCTTGCTGAAGTCCTAACATGGTAAAACGACAAAAGTCAACAAAATTATCTTTCCCGATGAATTTTCCTGCAGAACCGAAGCTCCATGTCTGTTCAGGGGAAGCCCCTCAGCATCCAAGGCTTATACTTTTGGGACAGTTATGGAAATGATTGGGTAACAACAAAGTGCTCCATGAAAATTGCTACTGCGGTGGGCTTATTGCAGGTCCTTTCCAGACCCCTGGCTGAGCTTTGCTCGGGGGATATTCAGCCGGTCTCTGCACAGTGAGCTTGCCTCAAGGCCAAAGTGGAGCCCGCTTTCATTTTTCACGCTCTGGAACTTGTTCTCTTTGGATGGCTCCATGTATACCACTGAGCTCTTGTTAACGTGCTTCTGCAGGATCACCGTCTGGAATGAAATGGAGGAAATTCAGGTATTTGCAGTCAGAAATGACACATTTTCCAAGGTCACACGGGACATTCTGGTGTCTGCTGGCCCCATACCTTTTTTGGTGCGCTGTAGCAGGACATCTGCGCCCATTTCTTTTTCTTATTGACAAGGAGTGCGATGATGAAGAAGATGACAATGGCCAGGAGGAGGCCTGCAAGAATCCAGGCTGCTGACTGGTAGATCAAGACTGCCTCTGTTTGAGTGGGGAAATCTTCATTGAGGCCTTTCCCACCTAGAAGGTTCAAAGGCATGATGGAGAAGACCTGAGCTAATCTCCTCACTACTTTCCAGTGACTCTGTTGCTCTGAGTGGAATGAGCAACTTGTCCAGAATTTTATTCTGCAGTACAAATATGAACTCACCTTCTATGGAAATCTATTGCGCTAGAGTATTTATACAGAGTTAGGCCGGCCTGCGTTTTGTACTGATGAATTTTGTCATTCCGTATGACTTTCTTGCGTTACATTTTACTGTAACCCATTCAACTGATTTTAAAAAGGTGCAGTTTTCCTGAAACCGCATAACTAATTAAATGCAGGTGAACACTGAAGCAGGCTGCACGCTATGGATTCTACCAAGTATTGGGAGGTCATCTCACCAGTAGCTGCAACAATGTGCGGCAGTTGGGTAGTGGTGATCCAGATCCCCGTGTCTGGTGCTGATGTGTTGCTCTGTTTGGCTGTGGTGGTGGATACGATGACTGGAACGGAGGTTGTTGTCGTATCTTCCCCAAACGTTGACATGAAACAGATGCAGCGTAAGCAACTACAAACGTGATCGGTTACACAGTTGCCGATTCATTTTGAATGCGTTCATGTAGGATTTGAGGAGGGTTCGGCTGGACTTAAAATATAGATTTGCTCTTCTGTGTGGTTTCATTTGTTTCCTGCGGTTGTCTGTTGTGGAAAGCTTTGAATAACGGCCTGTTTTCCACAATCGAGATACTGTACCTAAACAAAGGCAAGATGAAACCCCTACGAAGGTGGGCTGCAGTTTCCCACCACAGGAAAGGCGGACATGAAGCTTTGCCCTTCCTGTCCCATGTTGCAGGCTGCGTGCCATTCAGTGGGAGATGGGAAGACCATCTTTCTCCCTCAGACAGCCTTGCGTATTACAGAATGTTGCCACTGGCAACCCTGTTTGTCTTGGTTGTGCCGCCAATCCGTACGCCTGCTTTCTTTCTGCGGTCACATTGGTCGGCGTGGTTTCGAAAGCTGTTTTAATTGGCCGCTGATGCCCCTCAACATAGAGTTCCTCAAAATGCTTTCAGTGAGCCCACCGGCACCCACAACTCTTCCCTTTTAAGTGAAAACTGTACATTTGTTTAATTTGTTTCACTTGTTATTTACAGCTGTAACTGGTTCATGAAACCCTCTGTTGGTGAGCCAGTCCCATTTGTAACTTTCAGTGCATTTTACAAAATAGGTTACAGGAAAGCCCTATAAAAATGAGCCTAATCAATTCCATTAACTACTTTGCTATCTGGTTTATATGGCAGCTGGAATATGATTTCACCAACTGTCCTAGAGTTGTACAACCAGGTGTTGTTGGAGTCCTGTAGTCTTGCCAATGCTTAGGTTATGCAGTTTGACCTTCTTCTACCTTCGTTGGTGCAGCCTGCATGTGCAACACTATCCCATATGCAAGAAAGGCAGCGAGATCGTACCGAGGCAGTGAGGGCAGCATTGTCCCTTGCGCAACACGGGCACTCGACAGTTGGCTGACGGACAGCGGTGCGAGAAGCACTGGATGGTGCCATTGCTGCAGGTGCAACTGGTGCAGGGATTGGCCTTCCAGGAGTCACCAGCAAGCAAGATGTCCCCGTCGCTGGAAATGCAGTACTCCAACTGGCTGCTGTTGACTGGGAGGAGGGGCTTGAGCTGGTCATCTACAGGTACAGGAGGACAAGAACAACATGTAGATAACAGTTCTGATTGTACACCAAGATGTTTAGCATCTAAATCTTGAGGGCTTAGCACACGGCACTTCCTTCTGTGTGACAAACCAGTTTAAAATGAGTATTGATAGAAGAATGGTGTGAAAAGCAGTACCAGTGCTCAGCAATCCTGCGAACAAACAACAGCTTGTGGATCCGAGAGGCCAAAGGAGAACCTCGAGCATCATGCGGGCAAACGGACGGCACAACCAGGCAGATGACATCTGATTTCAACAATATCTGCGGAATGTCATCTCGGAGGCACCGCTTTTTGGACCTTGCCTCTAATGGACCACAACACTGTACCGACATTGCGCGCTCTTTTTCTTCATCGACATTCTCCAGCGAAAGCAAGAGAATTAAAACAAGAGAATCGCAGAGCGGAAATAAAGTCACTTGGTGAGACAAATCCAAGTTTGTGTCGTGCTGATGGAGGGATCTGAATTTGGCACAAGCGACATGATTCCATGCACTCGTGCTGTGTGGTGGTAGTGTGATGGTGTGGGGGCACTAGGGCCCCTGATACTATACATCACACTCATTTCTGCTCAACACATGTAGGATCTTGTAGAATCCATGCCTAGATCAATTCATGCTGTTCTGAAGGCTAAATGAGGTGAAGTACACTGCTAGATAGGTGTACCTAATAAACTGGCACCTCATTGTACAGCAAGGGTATGGCAGTGGTAGTCTCAGGTGAACAGGAAATCTAATAATAAAGTCATCAAGCATAACGGTAAAGGGCTGAAGGCTGAGATGCAAAGGTTAACAGGTGTTTTTCATTTGTGTGTGTGTGTGGGTTTTGTGGAGCATTGAAGCACCACTGAATGCACTGAGGAGAATCACAAAGGTGAAGTCCAGCTGCTGTCTTTATGGGTCTGTGTGAGACATAAAACGGTCTTGGTTGAGCTCTGCGGCCAGGACTTTTAAAAACCACATGTTGAAGAAAATATATATATATATATATATATATATATATATATATATAAAAAAAAAGTCTGTCTGAGGAGTTTCTTTTGCCTTGATGTTTAGAAGCTACAATGGGCAGCTTTTTTCAGTCCCGTGGTTTATCTGTAGGGACCATTATGAGCTGGTACAGCTGAAGGATACCCCTGTAAAAAGGTAACTTTTAAAAGGTAGCTTGAAAACATCTCTGTGTTGAGAGCGGGAAGGTGCCGGTCGTGTGGTCTCAGTACCTGGGCACACATAGCAGCAGGTGTTCTTGTTCCTGATGGGAGCCTGACAGAGGGTGGGAGGACACACCTCTGTGTCGCACAGTACCCGTCCCTTCCTGCAGGTGCAGCGCGTGCACTCGTCCAGCTTCCAGGTCTCCCCCTCCACATAAAACTCTCCCCCCGGTGCCCGGCAAACCACAAGGTCCATTCCTTCAGGCTGACCGCTGCCTGACTCATCTGCAACAAGAGGTGGGAAGACAGGGGCTAAAGCGGGCAGCACACTGATCAGGTGGGCCAAAGGAGTGGCACTCTGGGAGTTCTGAGGTGTCAGGGCGGGTCCAGCTTCTCAGTACCATAGGCAGTCCATCCCGGTGCACTCACTGTGTTGCAAACCAGACAAAATCGGTTCTAAGCACAACAAATTTGCCCAATGCTCATCACAATGTAAGCCAGCAAACCGAGGCAGGGTCCCAGTGTCCTTGACTTTCTTTCCTCTGTAAATACTTACCAACTCATCCAGTGATGAACGCTCTGTTGGTTTTGGAAGGGGGTCCTGGCATAGCAGAATGGTGTGAGAGACTCCAGTGGTGTTTGTAATTAGAAAAGGCATGCGGGCAGTTGCCAGGTTTACCTTCGCAGGACGGGCAGCACTGGTCAGGCCGGACCACGGGGTGCGGGCAGTTGGGCACGGGGCAAGTGATGAGCACACACATCTCCTGCCCACCCTGGCAGTAGCAGTCGCGGCAGCCATCGTGCCAGCTTTCGCCGTCCTCGTAGCGGTGTCCGTTCGAGGTGAGGCAGTAACCGAGAGCTGGCGGGGGTACGGTCGTACTCGAAGCGCGGGTGCTCTCTGGAAGAAACGTACACGGGATTGTTCTCACGGGGGCAGCGGGGCAAGGATCATGCCAGCGATAGGAAAAATGCACGGTGCTTATCTCTGTGGAAATGGAAACGAATGTTTAGCAGTTCTCAGATTCAGAATCAACCCAGGAAGGAAGCAGAGGGACCATAAAGAATGGCTTTGCGACCAGAACTTCTTAGGACAAAGGAAATTGGCAGCACATCAACTCAAAAACCTCGAGCCACACTTTGTTTACATGTAGGCCTCAAAATGCACGAAAACAAACTTCTAAAGATATTTGAGTGAGCCAACATTGTGCTGTCAAAGTTTGAAGCTTCTTGCAAAAGGCATAAAAGTCTTTTCCCTTCCTATGGCCTACCTGCAGTACAACTGTCATACAGAGATAAGGGGACATTTTTTTTTTTGGAACTTTATCCATTATGGAGGATTGAATAAATGCAGTATTGAAAAGCCCCCACAACTGGAAACAAGTATGAGTAATTCGTGCTAAATCTCTGTGACCGGTGCAATTTCCAGAAAATATTGTGTGAAATAACATGGGCGTAAGAGAGGTAAGCCGCCCAAATCTAAGAAAATGTTTATTTACCTTCTATCAAAAATGTACACAAGAGATAACAGTGCTGGGCAACTTTGGGGGGGGAATCAGTTTTCCCTTCTTCATAAATATTTTTACAGCCCTGTACCAAAAGGTTCAAAATAAACACCAGTTGTACTGGAGATAATTTTGTGTTTATTGGGTTTGAACTGATGTTTGGCTACTGGCTGAGAAACAAACTAAAAATACTTCATTTCTGAAATATTTAGATAATCCGCAAAATTAAGAACAGAGCAGATAAAAGTGGCACAGTAAAAAAAATATAAATGAGCCAAACCAGAATCTTAACCTTTTTTGGTGTGCTTAAGAATATTCTGCCCGAAAATAAATCGCCGTGTTCAGTAAACAAGCTAACAACAGCAAACTCGCGCAGTTCCGAAACCGACATGCAGCGGTATTTGATTTGGGCCGTGTCTCCGTGCACTGACATATCCGCGGTAGAAGCTTCCAGTAGCTCAAGAAGGGCATCGATGTGACCCATGGTTACACCCATTTAGGAGAAACACCTCCCTACCTTTACACAGACAGATGGAGCAGCCCTTCTTGTTCTGGAGGTATCCGTCGCTGCAGCGCTTGTCACAGGTGAAGGGAGGGCACTTGACGCAGCGACACATCTCGCAGCCATGCTTGTTCCTCCTGCAGTGGGCCAGGGACGCACAGACACCAGCTGAGCAATGCATTTTGGGAAGTCCTTGACATTTTGAACCACAGTATAAATGCACATGTAGTATAATAAGGCTTTCCTCAAACTGGAGATTCAATAACCTGTTGGTGGGTGAGATGTGTAGTACCACAAAACCAGATGGTCACCTTTAACACTGAAAACATATGGTTCTGTTTCCCCCAAAATATACTGGTTGCCTTTGAAGAGACCAGATAAAAGCAGCACCCTTAAACAAGTGAGACCCCCACAGTGGGCACCGCATTCCACAGCAGATATGGGGAAAGACCTTCTGAAGCGCTGCTACCCAGGCCAATGGATGCGGCCCGCTGACAACCCAACTCCAACCCCAGAGCAGAAGCTGAAAGTGGAGAAATTTTTAATGCCACAACCACTCCATGGGTCCACCGGCCATCTTAATCCCTCCAGGTGATTGGGGCAGAAACAGATGTGCTACCATTTAAGCATGACCTCATGGCCAATTCGTATACGAGCAATTTCCGCAGAGGAATGCAAGGAGCTCTGTGAATAATCGCATGTAAGGGCAGCGGTGGAGAACTGGAGTAGCGGACTGGGCACGGAACCGCATTGGATGTGGAGAAGCAAAAAAACAGGACCCATTAATGAGTGCCAGGAGTCACTAAAGAGAACCCTACCAGTTGATAAGGTCTCCCATTCCAGCTTGCCTGTGATTTGCCTCTTCCGTGACATGGTTTGCTGAGCAGATGACTGTTTGCCTGCATTCACTTTCACACAGCTGGATGCATTTCTAAAGAAGAAACCTCCAGGGTTGAGACTCAAGCGGCCAACTTTGTAGCATTGTAGAAACTGAGCCTTTACCAGCCGATGAAACTCCGCCATCATTACCGGGCTTCTAGAGTTGCGCGCATCCCGCAATCCACAGCACTTGGCCTTAATTTTAATACAAAGTAGAGCTCTAGACAGTAAAATTTTATGTACAACTACAGAATTTTTACAGCCACTTTGGGTCAGGTTCCCGGACTAGGAGCTCAATCATTTTTTCTGTGGTTTTCGTTCAGGAGAGTACGAGCTGCTGTCGATCGGTAAAAATTTAGGGAAATGACGTGAAAAATGCCCCCGGGTATTTACTTCGTGCACTCGTGTCCTCACAAAACCCTCACATAATGGTTACAACCACAAGTAATTGTTTAGCTTTGAAAGGGAACCTAAAATGTACGCAGGGTAAATCAATCATTTGCTAAGGAGCCCACATATTTGGAATACGTAGAATACATACGCTCCGAGCAACAAGCAATTACGCCGTAAAACTACTAACCTTGACTAAAGAGAAACGCATTTGTGTTGTTGTGGTAATGCTTTTCTCTGGATGGAACATGGACTACGCCTGGCTGCTGAGTCAGAAATACTATGATGGGTGCTGAGAGCTCAGCCCGCCCGAAAGCACTCGCTGAACTGTCGGTGTACAAATATAGAGGCTCTGTGTCGACGACCTTTGTCCAAAAGCGGCGGGTGGAATTTCACACACCGAGTTCCACTCGAACCACAAACTATGCCCATCGGCTTGGTACGGATTCCATCCCGCGGAGATCCTGAGCAGGAGAATGCCATGTATGTCCTGCGGAGCCTCATGATGTTTTAGCTCTATTGAGCACGGGAAACGTGCTAATCTGCCTTTGTAGCACCGTCTGAATTCAGTCAGCTGCACTGAATGTCCATGCAAACATAGGGCCGGAGCACCGACTACACCGAAGGTTTAAAAACTCATGTTTTTAAATACTTTTGTCACGTAATCTTTTCTGGATCGGCTTATTGAAACACAAGTAACATGACAGTGTTGCAAATGAAAAGCTGGCCAGCCCATCCCCGGGTAATTAATAAAAATGTTATTGTTGCTTACATGCCGGATTCTGCAGCGATGGCGCACAAATGAAAAGCAGAAATGTATCTGATGTCTGAATAAGATGCCTTCGATTTTCACTGCTAATCGGCAGAATGCGGTCCATGGTTTAAGACGGAGGAGGCAAGGAGTACCCAGCGCAAATGTGCTCAGCTCTCTGCCTTTTCCCAAAACCGGTGCGTATGGTTGATGAAGCCCCCCCCATTTCCTTCACCCTATCTTAAGGAGGAAATGCCCCACAGATACAAAAGGAAGCCTCTAGTATTCGCTTCATAAAGCCTGCTTTTGTGTGGACATGGTTTTGATCATTGTTTTGAACAATATATGAAATGGTTGTGCGTTTGGGGGCAGTTTTCTTGGTGGGAGAAGAGAGTTTCCACATGTTTGACTCAGTTAAAGGGATTAAGTGTGGGGGAGACTTCACCACGAAGCGAAGGGGGCACATTGCAGCCAGGATTAGGACCTGGTCTGACCTGTTTGATCTGAAACATCAGCCGGTGCATTGGATTAGAAAAGTCGCACCCTATACCCCAACTCCAATCCCTCGACTGGTCAGGCGACCCATTGCCAGAAAGTGTAAAGTCAACAAGGCTGCAGGTAGAGCGGCCCATCGGGGTTCTAGGTTTGTAGGACTCAAGCCTGCTCACACACTTGCACAGAGAGAGTAAACAGCAGACATCCTTTGTTTAGGCAAACTGACCCCTAATAGATTCATAATTTACGGTTTTGTTAATACTGAGCTCTTGCCCAAGTTTGTGAACACTGTCTGCAGGACTTACACGTATCCATATGGGCAGGTCTTGCTGCAGGACAGGGGACGACATTTGGAGGTCGGAGGGATGCATTCACATACGTCACAGCCAAAGTCATCCTTCTCATAGCCCAAGGGACACCGGACAGAGCAGTGTTTCCTCACATCTGGACAGGAATTATCTGAAAGCATTCAGAAAAGAAGGAGTTTTCATAAAGCACACAGAAAAATTGTTAATACTGTAAGCTCAAAATACCTCTATGTATCCTTATAGGAAGTTATTGTTAATATTTAACCCTGCGATGAACTGGCGTCCCGTCTGGGTGTTGTTTCATAGCCTAACCCACTATGACTCCAGGACAGATTGCGGACCACCACAACCCTACTTAGATTTAAGTGATTAATGATACTGTACGGATGGATAACAATATTAAATGATTTTACTGATATTTTACTGATATTTTCTCATAAAATCATTTTCTATCAGTGTGCCAGATAGAAACATGGCATGGAACTTATTTTCTCACATTAAAATTAACTTTGAGATTCTGAGAAGCAATTAGTGGTTTTTTCTGGGTCATAAACCATACGACATTCATTCTGTAATGTGTTTTTTTGTGTGTTGTGGCATGCCAAGCTTTATAAGATGCTTTGTGTTTACTAGAAGACGTGTGGACGGGGTGCTATGTGGTTGGGACAGGATGTGGGGAGGCAGACTGGTCTTACTTGGAAGGCACTGGCAGAGCAGACAGCCATTTTTATCCTGCAGGAAGCCATGGGGGCAGTCAGCGCCAGAGAGCGAGCAGTTCTCCAGGCGCGGACACAGGATGGGGCTCACCGTCTCATAGGTGGGCTCTGAGGGAACAAGAACATCATCCCCTCATACCCGCAGCTGTGTCTGGAATAATTCGCCACCATAACCGAGCCCAGAGACGTCGAAATGCTTTCGTCGCATACAGTGGATCGCTTGCTTTTCCCAGAGTCCAAAACCGTGATTGAAGATAAGCAAATGAATTTATTTATTTAACCTAAGCGAGACTTTCATTATCTGTTATCTTTGGTGAAAGAGTACCTTTCCGTCATGTAAGTGAAATGTGAAGGCCCTCTTGTATCAGTTTTGTACATCAACAGCAAAGCTCACAATGGAGTTCTGAGAGTACAAAACTCCTGCAAAGAGCTTTGTGGTGGCCTGACCCGCCAACACTGGTGGGGTCGCAATCCCGCAATCGTGGGTGGATTTCTCCTTCTGACCAGCAAGCTGGGACTCAATCTCGCTGTAAGTAATGGCATTTGAACAGAAGAGTTACCACAGTCCAATTAAAGGGCCGTCCAGGTGGGTTCCATTTGGCCGGCAGACCATATTGAACCAGTCCAATAAAACAACGCTCCAGCAGCCTGGGCTTTAATGAGCTTCCACAGGGCCACGGCCCGTAATGGGAGCTGGACTCTCATTCAGAAGCGGGATATGATTAAACGCAGGTTGCCGATACCTCCTGCTAAAGGTGCGCCTTGGCTGCAGACACAGTAGGTAAAACAGCTTAACTGCAGAATAATCACCTTGCATGAGAAGGGTTTTTTTTTTTTGTGTGTGTTCAAGTTGCATGTATGCATGTAAAGGTGCATGCTGGTTAGTGTTAATGCTGTATCAGCTGTATGTATGTAGGTATGACAAACGTGTACATCTGTCTGAATGTATGTATACATGTTGGCTCTCAGTGATGTGCATATGTCCACGGGTCTCTTACCCTCACAGAAGGGGCAGCACTCCCCAGGGATCCGCACAGGGTTCTGGCAGCTCTGCATGCAGGCCATGGCCGTACAGTGCTGCTCCCCATTCACACACTGGCAGAAGGTGCAGTCATCCTCCTTCCACTGTTCATCATGCCTCCTCAGCTTGTTGTTCACCCAGCAGCTGGCCTCCATGCTCTCCACTGCCAGCAGCTCCACATCTGCGCAAGGGACAGGAATAGACGACAGCATGTGAGGACACCCTTCACGAATGGAAACATCACTCCTGACTGGAACCAGTGGTGATAACAGGCCCGGGTGAAAGGCTATGTCAGCCACTCCATTTTCACCTTCAGCCACTGACTGATGCCCTACATACATTCTGTTTAGGTGAAAATTGTATTCGTCTCCTCTCAACACCAAAAATAAAGATCCCTCGTTCCTAAAACAAAAAAAAGTCACACAGAGGAGGAAATGGCATCCATCATTATTCCATCACTGCTTATTTACAAGTCTGTGCAGATCATTCTTACATGTGAAAATAACTTAACTACATTTGCTACGAGGTCCCAAGTGACACAGACAATAAAAAATACTGTAAACCTGCTTCAGGGTGTTAGAGTCTTCCACAAAAGATCATTGTGCGTCTGTGGTGATTCATCGTAGTGCTTGAGATGGGCTTGTGGTAGAGTCCCATGAGGAGCATCTTTGGGGGGCATCCAGCAGGGGCTTGGCTGCTCAAGCTCCAGCCCATCTGGGGGCCATTACTTCTGCTGTCCCACTCTCCTTCTCTCAGGGAAGGTTTGGAACTCAAATACAAAGACCAGGAGTGGTGCAACTCTGGGGCCTCAAACCAGCCCCCCCCCCCCCCCAGCAATGGGTCTACGGCCAAGGCAATAGTAAGTGAACATACACATTTCCCTTGTGCTACTATTTCCACATAAACACGGTCTCACTCCACCAGTTCTAATCAATTCATATGAGGTAATGCACAATGAAACATCTAGCTTGCTGACCGAGGCTAAAGTGATGCCCCCTTCACGCTGAGTGTTTATTCCATCTACAAACATGTAGTAAGTACACAAAAGCAGTAGACAGCTGATGAAGAGCTCAAACCTACACACAATAGGCAATAGGAGCCCCTCGACTGGGCAGAACTTAACCTCCCTACTAGGGTATTTCCATCAGCCTAGTGCCTGTAAATGTGCCTGTAGCCAACCACTGGTCAGAACATATTGATTTACCTCATGTCTAAGCAGAGGGGTCTTCAGAGTGCTACATGAATTAACCATGGGTCTTATTCCATATAAATGCCCTGGTGGGGGTACATGGAATAAATCTGTGTCAATGGAGGTATGTATCCCACTGGAAGCAAACTGTGTGCTCCGGGGGGTAAACCAACGTTGACCTTCACTAACAGCTTTTCTCTGATGTTTACGATACTTTGCTTTGTGCAGCAAATGTGTTGGCCACATGCTAACATCAAATACAGCAGTCCGACCTGGTTCAAAAGTCAATATTTCTACCTGAGCTCCAGCCTCTGCATTTTACTACGATGACCACGTGCAAACGTTGTGTGTCAATTAGGGCCGCCGCAATTTGAAACGGTTTTCCAGAGCAGTTTTACATTCCAAACCATCCAATTTGGTCGTAAAAAGTGTTATTGCTCATTAATTTTGCTACCCTTTCATGCAAGGAACATTAACCACTGCAGTGCCCAGCTGGAGTTTAGGTCTGGACTCGCACTGTAAAACGGTATCGAGCCAAGCCAATAATCCTTGCTGCCACCCACAGCAGGACCAGATCTGAACACAACTGACTGAACCCTGATCAGCACTTTCAGATGAACCAATGCTCCTTCTCTAAAGGATTAGGACAGTTGGAGATTTTACAATACATGCAAAACACCATATATCCGTAAAATTTTAAAATACACCATTTGCATAGCCCATCCGTCCATCCAGCTTCATTGTCCTTGTCAAGGCCATGGCGTTCCATAACATATGACCACTGCTTATAGCAGACAGGTCTACTGAGAACCCTGTATTAAAATCTGTCACACATGGACCCCATAGGAGGGAAATGCCCAGCGGTGCCACACAACTGTTTCAGAGCGGCTGTATGTCTGAGGACAGGTGTGTGACAGCTAATAGCAGCTTAGCCTTTGCAGGCCTGTGCATGGCTGTGAAGGGGTAGTGACTGTACCTATGCACACAGGGCAGCACTCTCCGTCAGGTATATAGAAGTTCTGGCAGTCCAGTTCAGCGCACTCGGCTCTGGAGCAGAAGGAGATGCCCCCTCGACACTGGCACAGCCAACAGGGGTCCATGCGGTAAACTTCGCCGTCAGAAAACTCCTTCCCATTGTAGGAACATCTGGGAGAAACTAAGGATAATAAGGCAAGATTCATACTGTCAATACTAAAGAAATCTGGAAGATTTTATTATAAATTACTTGCTGGCACATACAGCATCCAACAAAAACAAGAGTCGTTACTCTGTATACGCACTGTACAGTTTTTACATTTGTTGCATTATTTCAAGCAGACATTCAGATCGCAAAATTTTGGTCTGCAGCTGCAGAGAGGCTAAAATTAACAAAACTCTTTAACAGTTTAGGTTAGAAATGCTGTTTCAGAAAAGCAGGAGGCTGTAAGCTTATGAGAAACCTTCTAGCCACCTCCAGTGCTCAGATTCATGACCTTTACTCGTTCGCACCGCTGTTTCGCCACAAAAAAACGTGTCAGACCTGAGGTCTGCAGGACATGAGCAAACACGGCTCGTGACAGTCCAAAAACCAAGATTACGGAGGTAACAGACACAGTGACGCCTGCTGTATGGGTCACTCGTGACAACATGCCTCCTTATGACCTTAAATTTCTTGTAAAGGCATCATCAGACTTGTTCTGGTCCTACGAGGGTGAACTAGATCTCATTTTCCAAACAGCTGCATGTCTATAGATGTGACGTAAGTGGTTTGTTATGGTGAGTGGGATTCGAATAAATCTACAAGTTCCTAGATGCGGACCGGGAAACGGCTCGATCTCATGTTGTCGCACGAACGGCCGCGGTCGTGGCCCCGGTGAAACAGCCAGAGATGCAGGCGCACGTGAACATAGCAAGATTTGGACCGCTAGAGCGAGAATAATCGGACCATATGCAGACCCCTCATCTCCAGCAGCCTTTCCGTGAGCCGTAACGCAAAGCAGGTGGGCCGACTGAGCTCAAAGAAAAGAGGGGCTTTCACTTGCGTCTGACTTCTGTTTGTGCCGCACAGTTAGGCAAAGCAAACGCTACGAGCACTCCGCCAAGCCGAAATCAAAGGGCAGCTGTGGCTGTGTCAGCGAGCCGGGCACAATAGGAAGTCACGTGACAGGATATCCAACTGTAATTTCCGCAAGCGTTTGTTAATGTTAATCCCTAAACAAACTCATGGCATAGAGATGGAATTTCAAGCATGCTTTTTGTTTTTTCTTGCGTTCTTTTTTTAAATTTTGGACCGACGATGGCATTGATGGAGAGCTATGAAGCTGTAACAGACCCACAGACCCAACGATTACCAACCCGATCCAATAAAATGTATTTCTTAAAAGGCAAAACTGTTGAGAGAAAATACAAACGGTAATTTGTAATGAACTTTGGATATTCTAAGTAGGTGGATCAAAGCCTGGGGAAAATCCTGTGTTTTATTTAAGCACTTGGGTTAATTTCTCTGCAGGCACTCCGCGCTGCCCTAGATGGTGAGCTTATGGTGCCAAATTTCAGAAATGATGGCAGTAGCGTGAGGTGTAATCAGTTCAGCTGAGTTAATGCGTTCGGTTAGAACTTAGGAGCAGCACATATCATCCATCATAACGGTTAAGCCTGGGCACCCTCACCAAAATCTCAGATTTCTAGACTGTACGTGGAAACAAAGCCACAATAGAGAGTGGTCTGAAGTATGCATCAGCCAAGGCAAACTGCCCACTGTGCAACAGACACCTTGCCCTAGTCTGTCACGCATGGAAAGTGATGCTTCCCTCTGACCAGAGGTATCTGTGGTCCCCTGCTGGAGAATACCCACTCCTTTGTGTAAACAGCCATCGAATCAAAACGTGCCCTCGATCAAGTGGGTTTGACCAAAGTAATCGAGCGGAAATGGGGGCCTAAACATTTTTATTTCCTTGGGCCAAATTTTCATTGGGGTCTTTAATATGAGCCTGCAGTATTTCTAACAGATAAGAGATGAACTAGCACATGGAATGAGGAAAGAGGCCTGGGGGGGTGCGGAGTGCACGTTTTTCTTCCGCTGCTCAAACGCTTCCCAGTGTTGGCACTGTCCTATGCTGCTGACAGCCAGCTAGGGTGGGACAAAGGCTGTCAGTCCAAAGGCCAGAGGAGCAGGAGACGCATGTTGTCAAAACACTGATCCCCGGGGCACACGGCCTGCCCAACCCCATTACTGTCCCTCACTCAGATCAGAGCACATAAAAAGCATTCCCATCAATGAACTATTGAACCTTCTCCCCTTGGATGTGTGACCAGACAGGAACTATCTGACACTGCATTTCTGTTGAGAGTATTTGTAGCCTAAGCACTTTTCTGGTCACTGAGCCCGCTAAAGCCATTAATTCTGGGACACAGCGCACATTCATGAATGTGGAGGGGGTCAGAATGTGAATCTGTTCCGCTGGTAAAACAGTGAATATTTTCTGTGACTGCAGAGTAAACAGCAAGACCCTGCTGCCCTCCGTCCACCTAGCACACAGGCTATTAGTTTACATTTTCCTAAGCTGATATCCAAATGCAGCCCTGCCTGCACATCTGCACTAAGTCAGATGATGAGAACCGGAGTGAAGACTGGAATGTGTTTAAGGCCGACAGGCACCACAATGCAGGCAATTGTCATTAATATCACTATTTAGACTGCAAAATATTTGTGGGTGTGAATATCCCAAAATGTCCTTAAAACTGTCCAAATGCTAGCGCAGGATCCAACAGGCACCCTTCCAAATGTGGTCTTTTCTCTCCCGCTGGGATGGACTTGTGTGCAACACCCCGAATATCCCCTGACTTTCCACAAATGTGCATTTTTCATGACCTTCTGAGAAGTCAAACTAAGGTCTACGATGAGCAAACATTGATCTGTTTGTAGATATGATGGAGGCAAGTCCCAGGAAGAGCATGACCTTACCTCTTTGACACTCATACACATTGCAGCAGTCCCCGGGTACCCCTGGGGCCTCCTTGAGGAGCACCTGCTGATGCCCGACAGGGCACTCGGGCTTTTGGCATGTGCGGAAGTCACAGGTGCACACGGGCATCGCCGTCGGGCAGCAGCCAGCAGGGGGAGTGTAGCTCTTTGTCAGGGCTGAGTCCGCGGGGCAGTCCGGAGGCACCACGCTTGGGCAGGCCACCCCAGCGCACCTCAGCTCCTCTGAAATGAGACGGAAACGCGTGCAATAACAGTTGTAGCAATGCGATGAACCCCTACCCCACCGCCTCCACCGATTCCAAGCTGTTCTTGACAATATGGACACTGTTCGCCAAGAACAGACTCCCCACCCAAGCGTCACGGTGCTCCAAGATGAGTTCATAAGAGGGCAACCAGAACCCTTCCAGAGAATGTCAACGTTTCAAGGCGCGTGTCCTAAGTGGGCTGTGGAAATGACAGAGGCGGAAGTACATCCAGTCAGAGAACAGTGGACAGTGAGCAGCCTCCCGCTCCGCTGTGGAGTGTCATTTTTAAAATACAAACACTGCTCAGTTGTTCTGGAGCGTAATACAAACCACGTTTGACAGGTTCTTTTCTCCCCTCCTCGGATCTATTTTAAAATCTCAACACAAAAAGGAATTGTTTCCTAATCATTTGCACGGGCCAAGATAATCGACCCGATACCCCTTTCAGGGGGCACTGCAGGCTCTGGGGTGTATTTTGGAAGCGATTCAGGAAAAGAAAAGTGGAGCTCCACTCCATACCCACGATTTTGGGGAACAGTAGTCTCATGAAACTTATGTTCACCGGAACTTTTCTGTCTGGTTGCCCTCGTGTCATGGTGTTTGGGCCTCACTTTGGCCGTATCCTGCTCGACAACTGCAGCTTGAAAGGTGATTTCACAGATGAACACCAACTCTTTACGTAGTACGTTCGACGGGTGTGGAATTAATGTATCAGCGGTGTCAAACGCGAAGGAAGGAAGAGATTGAAGCTGAAGGCAGCTAGCCACTTAGCAACAGTTAACTGTTACCAGTATCGCTAACAATGACAATGGAATGCCCACAATGAAGAGCCAAAGACCATATTTCAGAATCCAAGCGTACTTATGGTTGAGTGAAGAAGCAAAGAATTGTGTAACAAGGATCCGAGGCCCGAATGTCCCTGACACCAAGCCAAGTGATGCACTGTCCAGACTCCAGTGGTTTCTCCATGCAACATGATGCCGTGGCAGGATGTGTCTCATCCCTGACATCTGAGAACCTGTAAGTCAAGTCTGCAGAGTTTATTAACAGATGGGAAAGTTAACGGGTAATACGGTTGCGGGCAAACCGACTACGTCCTCCAGTGTCCTGTTGGTCTGCCATGAAATAAGCCTGAGCTCCATTTTTATCTTTAGCCTTTGAGCAGTCCTGATATGAACTGCTGGGTATTGGAGCGGTGAACGGGTGACCCTGTTTTTCTCATTATTTCTTTTCTCAAATAACCACTCACGTGGTGTTTTAATCTTTGAGCAAAGATGCTGTTGGAAATCATCTCCTATGTGACCCCTGAGAAGAAAAAGTCAATGAAACATGAAGTCACAACTCAAGCATAAAAACGGTACGCTCAGTGGTGTCGGTGGACCATCTGGCCAACTAAAATGAAGATGAAGGAGACCATTATGGATTTTCTCTACTGTTTACTCCAGGAACCTGTTGGCATTGCGAGCAAACACAAAGCTCGCATTGATAAAACTTCCAGTTGCTGAACAGTATCAGAGACGGAAAGAAAAAACTGCATTAATGCAGGCAAAAAAGCAGTCTAACTGTTTCTGGCTTGATTCCCGCATTTAACTTAAATAAACATTAACCTATAGTTTGTTCAAAGCCGTTTCTTCTGAACGTACAAACTGCTCTGCAGACCTCGCTGGACACCCAGCACAAATTCAGCGTGCACATCGCGATGCTTTCAAATGGGAAACAATTCTTGCATATGTCTGCAAGTGGCTGCTTTTTCGCTTAACAAGCTCCACAATGCCTGCCCTGATCAACAGCAAAGCCACTCCATCCTCCTAGGGTCACGGTAGAGCTACGTCTTGGACAAGACTCCCATCCAAGCGACAAAACGTAGAGCAGCTGGAGGGATAACTGCTTTTATGCACGCCATTGTCATTGAAATCATAGGAATCCGTGCCATTCCTTTACGCGCCTCAAACCCGGGAGGGCCAAATTAAAATGATTTCTCCGAGCATATATAATCGGGACCGCACCTTACGCAGAAGAATACGACGGTGCGACCCGCACGTGCTCCCCAACGGTCACGTTTCACTGGGTTTTCATTTCGGTTTTTGTTTTATTTTGCACCGACAGAAACGGAGCAATTAGCCAGTCAGCGGCAACAAGCGCAAACACAGGGCGACAAAAGGCGCTATTCTCCGCCTTGCACAGCCCCACACAAACACAAACACACAAAGGCCCAATTTGGCATGCCTGATAAATTCGACCCACAGAATGCCTAGACTGTATTCCTTTCAGGAACGAAATACTATGGAACGCCTAGCAACCAGGATGACCCCGAGCCACCCAACAGGAGGTTCTTGAGCTCCTCGAGTCCATTCTACAGCAATGGGCAGAATCTGCTGACTTGTCTGATTCACAGAAACATGCACACCTCACCCAACCTTGCGCAAAAAAAAAAAAAAAAATCAAAGGCAAAGAGGGGCATGGAAATTGGCATATTACCGCAGAATGAGGTATTATAAACAATGCATATTTCTATCATCTCAGAAGCTCATTCATGAAAGAGAAACACCTCTTTGTAAACAATTTTCCTTTTTTTGGCCGGGGGCACAAGGAGTGCAGTCTTCTGCTGCCTCGTAGGCAGAGGAGGCTGTGTTGACAGCCCAAGTTTACTCACGGAAAAAAGGCGCACAATGCGAGTTCTGTTCAGCGACTGACTCTGGAAGCAAGTCAGCAAAGAACAAAGCAGTCTTAGTGCAGCTGCTCTGCTCAGTTACTGCTTGGCCCTCGTGTTTTATATAGTTTGCGTGGAAAAAAGACCGCAGGACCAGTCCTCATGTAAGCCCTATGAATTGGGATCCATGCCTACCGGAGGTTGGAAATAAAAAGAAGAAACTAATTGCTTGCTGTTTTAAACAGCTGGGTCACAATGCAACAGGGACCACTGGATCTACTGCGCTGGCAGCAGGAGGCAAGACTTAGAATGGAGATTATCAGCTTGTCGTGAGCTGATCTCCAAGAGCGCTGAGGAAGAGGATCGACCGTTCTCCTCCTCGCAAGAAGGGATGCTTTTCACTAAATTAGGCTGAAAACAAGTGTCACGTGCGGCCATGACACAATGCGTTGTGTCCCGCATAAACACATACCCTCCCCTAACTGTCTGATCTCTGCTGAGATTAGCGGGGTGAACAGGGCTGAAAGCGGCTGTGCTGCTGCCAGCCCGAAAGGCGGAGGCAATCTTTCTGACAAAAGGAAAGACGCAATTCTATGGGCCCGTGTGGTATACCCTCTACAGCCATGACTTTACCGCCAACTTCTGATATTTTTGTGAAGTAGGAATTTTTTGCCTTTCACAAATGAAAACACCGTACAGTACATTCCTAAATATACATTTTTACCCTGATCCCTAGGGAAACACCATTGTGCACAAAGGACTGTTACCAGAGTTCTGCACCTGACAGAGCTGCTAGTGCTGGGATAAAGAGTCACTATGCAACGGGTTGTGTAGGAGTCTCTAAGATGAGTGGACAAAGGAAACCAGTGATGAGATGTGACTGCACCTGGTGTAGAAACTGAAAGCCCTTCCTTTTCCTTTTATACTAGAATGTTAGAGCATAGAACATGCAGCTACTTTTGGCCCATAAATGACTAAAAGAACTTGGAATGGCTCTGGTCTCACACAGTGCCAGCCATGAACCCAGAGCACAACCAGGACTCTCAATTTGTGATGCATGTAAAATGGGGACGGCGACCAGATGTGACCACGCTCCGCTCGAGCCCTGGCAGCTGGATTACATAACCCCTCTGGGCCACGACATCTGCTCGCCTTTCCTTATGGTAGACCGAGAAAACCAAGCATTGTCATTGAAGTCAGAAGGTTGGCTGCACTGATGATGTCTTCAATTTTTCTCTCGAAAAGGGCTCTGTGGGGACTGTCAAGGTGACGTCAGGGCACAGGGGTGTCTTTTATGTGTGTGTCTTGCATGCTGTGATGTGTTTTCGGGCGTGTGATTGCCACCTCTGCTGTGGCTGTGTGTGTGTGTGTGTGGGGGGGGGTGTTAGGCTGACATGGGGGACAGAAACCCACTGCCCCTCGCCCCTAGCCTTTCTAGTTCACAGAGGGACAGATCGCTTGTGGTGAACTCATGAGGATGTGGCTCATTTGTGGAGGTTCCGGGCTTAGCCCCTTGTCGGGAAATTCACTCTTTCTATTTTTGCCAACCTTTGGAGGATTGATGACTACTGTGGGTAAAAAAAACCTTCCCAGATCTGCCCAGAGGGTAGGTTACAGCAGGATCTCAGTTTGTCCTGGTGATAACATGATAATCCTACACATAGTTTTTTAATCCAGTTTTTTCTGTCAACAACAGTATGACTGAGAAATAGGGCTGGCAATCTCTTCACATAATAATAATAATAGTAATAATAATAATAATAGCTGATGTGAATACCGGTATTTTCCAAGATACAAACAATATAAGGATGCTGTGACTGCAAGAGACTTTGGAGTAATAAGAAATAACAAATGGTTTGGTTGCTTAGAGTCAGAATCTTACAGACCTATGTGCCTTCATAAAACCAGCTTTGTAACCTGCATGGAAATGAAACGCAGATTGTAGAAAATGCCAAGCTTATGCACTCCAGCTTAAGAACAAGAGTTAAGCCAGTAAGCAGCATAATTTAATATACGATGAGCATGAAATACAAATGAGGCCCTGAAATGTACTTGTCCGTCTGCCCTGGCCTTTGTCCTGATTCAAAAGACCGTGGGGGAAACAAACATAATTGGTGCCCTGAATCATGTAGAGATGTTTTCAATCACAGTGTAGGAGCCACATAATGATTGTCCTTCGGCAAGGCCAGCTTTCACTTCTGCCATGAAGTGGAGCTGAAAAATCAGTCTGAATTGTATAAGTACAGTTCCTTTGCCTTCAGCCATTGCTTGCATTTGACATGAATGGCTTGACTTCTCAGCACACAACCTGCTCTTGAACTTGAGATCTAGGCAAATTCTCTTCATGATAAGGTTGGAAATAAAAATGTTCACCTGCATCTGAAGCCAAATTCCCATCAGGTGTTCCACACTTTAAAGACTGGGGCAGTAGAAGTTTGTGACACTGTCACAGCCAGGATTACTGACTTCAGAGTGACAAACTCTTTGTCAGGCTGGCCGAAGTAGGCCTGGTCAAACCACAGCCACGTGCAAGTGTACGTGCCCCTTAGCAGCGGTGGCCTTGTTCAGCTTTGTTAGGCCATGGGGTAACACCCCAGGAGATGCTTTGCTGCCATGTCAGGGCTTCTGCAAGCAGCACTTCAGCAGCCCGCTTTCTGAACTGCTGCCTCACCCAGTGACCTACCACCAGGTCCCCGCACCTACTACCACACCCCTATATCACCACTTAGCCACGTGAATTGAAACTGACACAAATCACACTGACCTCTTAACCAGAGTGAAACACAGCTTTAAACTCTAGAAAGCAGCCATGCAAACAGACTCAGCATTAAAAGATGCTCTGGCTAACAGGGCTCTGCCATAGTGCAGGCAGTGGGAAATATGAGGCTGTGAGTGAGGGACTGTGACTAGGCAGATGCGAGATTTTGGGCACCAGAATAGGAAGTACAGCACATACAAAAGGTATTGAGTACCTTGGAAATTGAGTCTTACATTGACTGGTACATTTTCAGGAAATACTTCACATTCTTCCTTAGCCTTTGTTTTTGTGATGTAATTTCGGGGAAATTGAGTAACCAACTGTGGGACCTTCCAGATGCAAGTCTGTTTATCCTGAGATTACATAAATCACCTCCAGTCAATCCATCAAGCAGTCTAAATAAAATAGCTGCACCACAGCTGATTTAGGCCTGTCACGGTAAAGCGGGTGAATACTTACAGCTTCGGGTATTTTGTTTTAAAACAGTAATTAGTTTTAATTTAATTTTTACAAATGTAGACCATTAAATTGTATTTTTCTAGTTGATCAACATCAAAAAATGCAACTGAAAGTTGCTGTGTTTCAAAGTTGTAAAACGGCAAAACATGAAAAGGTACATAAATACTTAAATACTGTACCAGAAGGGGAGAGAATTTTGGTCAGGGGTTGGAGTTTATGTCTGAAGCTCTGCAGCGACACCGAAGTGATTGTTTTATCTTGAACAAATGGGATTTGCAACAGGAGTAGCAAACATTTTCCTCTGCGAATTAGGAGTCGTACAGCATCGAAACAGGCAATGTGTTTTCTTCATGGATCAGAACGATGTCTAAAACAGAGCAGCGCACACTGCCAAGTTTAATAGCGCTTTGGGTTTCAAATCCATCTTACATTTGGGCAGTAATAAACACACCAACCGCTTTGCCAAAAATTATTGCGCAACTATTCACTCAGCTAGGTTTTACAAATGCCATTATATTTATCTGCAATGACAAAAAATGTTGAAATAATCAACATTCATTTATGTAGCATTGACTTTTCTCCAAACCAGCTTATACCGTTAAACTCCTTACAATTATATACAAGTTTATATTGAAGGGTAATTTTTTTTTTACTGTATCTATTCTGGGTTAGTACCTTGCTCAAGGGTACAATAGCAAGAGATAGGATTTAACCCTGGGTCCCCTGTGTGCAAAGGCACAACAGTGCAAAATTTAAACTTGGTACAAAAATTATCACAGACCTTTTGCACAGTTTATCATATAGGAGAGACTGTAAATATTTAAATCTGTGGCCTTGAGCACCAGTAAAATCCACCTGCCGAAACCAGGATGCCTGGAGTAAAACGCTGACTCAGCTGAACGACTGAGAATGACGCCGACTGAACGAGTGCCCGCTGGGTACCTGCAGCAGCCTCACACTGGCTGCGGCTGGTGTAGGAGAAGTGCGGCAGGCAGCTGTGGGACTGGCAGATGCATCCCTGTGCCGTCAGGTTGCACCCGGAAAACACGCAGGCCGACGTGGAGGGGCCGACAAACTGGTGCCTCTCTCTGCGCTCCCACTCATGGTGCTCACCCTCTGAAACAAATCGAAGAGGAAAAGACAGGACATGTCACTCGTGTAAGAACTTCAGCACCCCATGGGATCCCCACTGACTGGTAGGTAGTAAAACTATACCCTTACTGGGACACTCCATAGATCTGCTCACAATGTGGCCCTGTCACTAAGGTCAGGGGACTGACAGGGATAACAGCTGTAGATACTCGACTGCTTTCATTCATGCCTTTGATTCTGCAAATGTTCTTGTTTTTGGGCTGCTGTTTATGTGTTGCAATAACAGAATTCTTTTTTCCTCGGTGGGGCTCACCTGTACCGGTGCCTCGGACACATGCTTCCATGTCAGGGTACACGAAGGTGCTGATGCACATTCGCCGGGTTTCACAGGAACACCGCTCCCCTGTCTTGTTGCACCCTGTCTGTAAGGGGCAGTCCTGGTTCTCCTCACCTGCATTGTGACTCTCTGGCAGTACTGTGGGGGACAAAAAGGAGAGCAACTTTGTGAAGGATAACCAGGCCAGGAGATTGGGTGGCCCCTGGCAGATGAGGAGGCTACCGCTGCGTACTGCCCTGCTGTTATTTGCTTGCTTGTTTCTGTTCCAGAGTATGGGGTAACTCTGCGTGTGCCTCTGAATACAATTCAATTTATTTTTGTAGAGCACACATCTCACCAGGGTGAGACAGAGCGCTGGTCAGAGTTCCAAGAAATGTTACAGTGAACAAGGGAATGGCACAACACAAACTTTCCATTTCTATAGGCAACAGAAACAGTTAACTATTTGGAAAAGGCAGCTGGCAACTGAGGAGAGAAAAACATAACTCTCCCAACTGCAAAGAAAGAGAGAAAGATAAATGTCTGAGGGTCCAAGTTACTGAAATGAGCAAGGTGATCAAGCTGCTCTATAAGACAAACAGAAGCTGCATAAGGCAAATCCAGTATAAGGGGAGATGCATTGAGAGTCTCTCAGGGAGGCCCCATCGTGTGACCATGACAGAAACTTGTTCCCTGGTTCACTGTCAATAAACAAGCTCAGCGCAGAGCTGAACACTTTGCTGGATGCTGCTTCACTGGCTTCCCTTACAGGGCTGACGGCAAGCAGGCTTAGCATCAGGATAAACCACACCGCAAGACACTCATGACAACATTATCCCCCCGTCCTGCACAACAACAAAAAACACAACATAATGAATTTGTGCCAGTCACCAAAAAAAGAACTAAGAATGGCATTAAAGTGGAGTTCTGCACTTGCTTACTTTCAAAATTCCTTTGGGCAAACCCGGAGAGTCCTTGGTTTCTACACATTCGTGGTTAGCGGACAATGAAGGGGAGACACAACTCGTTCATGAAAAAGTACTTAGATACTCACTCTTCCAACAAAAAAAATGTCTTTGTGAGGGGTAAACTGTAGAGACTGACACACGGCAGCTGAAAGGCAAGCCAGTCTCCCAGGTCTTGTGATTCATATCACTCCAACGATTGAGAGAAAAATAAAGACAAGACCTAAAGAGAGTGATCTTGGCCATATTTGAGGGAGCTTCACAGATGGAGGCCAGCTCTGCAGTTGTGCCTTTTGGAAAAGTCTCAGTAATAGAGAACTGTCTCCAAAGCTCAGCAAAGGCTTCAAATACTCCTGCCTCCTAGGCAGAACAGACAAGCTTTTCAGCATCAACACTCTGGGTTGTGCCAGATCCCCCCCCGCCAACACACACACACACACACACACACACTCAGTTTCCTGTCACCTTGGTATGATCCACACGCTAAGGCTTCTTCCACATGACAAACCACCTTAAGGCATTAGCTTTGGCGTGCACCTGAAGTGCTCAAATAAGGTCCAGGCATCTCAGCACAGATGCGCCAAGTAGGGGGTCGGGCATCTTTTTAGGTAATTAACAGGTCAGCTTGACCGATAGGAAACACACAGAGCTGCCCGCGTGGTTCTGCTGGTGGCAGATCCCCTCCCGGTCATGTCCCCAACATCCCTCAGCTGTCGTGGAGACAACGCGTCTTGGCAACCGGAGCAGCTGGCCTCGCAGGCGTTCAGACATTGAGCTGAAAAGGAAGTCTTTGAAACCCAAGTGAGATAATGTCCAGGCATGGGGGCGGCATCTGTGAGAGACTTGGGGGGGGGGGTCAGCACAATATCCCCCCTTGACTAGCCTGGGCATGCAGTATAAAAGGAGACAGAGGAGGAATGGATATATATCAGTAATGTATAAAAAGAGACAAACAAAAAAAGAAAGTAAGGACAACTAAAGCATCTTCAGCAGCACACAAGCATCCCGTGACTGTGGCGGTCCACCTAGCATTGCGATGGATAAACAGCAGCTTCCCTTACAGACCACCTGGAAGGTAGTGCTGTGTTACAAAAAACGGGGCGGTGAAAAACGGAAATTTGGTCCTGGGTGCTCTTGATTGTGACCGTAATTACCTTAAGGCTGCTATTCATACATCATGTGGAAAACGGCGACTCGGACTGCTCCTTTCTCCAGCAGCTCCTAGCCGAACTGTACAGCTGACCCTCGCAGGCTGTTGAAAGACTTCTTTGATAGGGGCAGCAGCCACACAAGCCAAGCCAGAGCCTATTTTTCATAGGAGGCTATTAAATCGAAACCTAAATATAAATCTGGCTTTTGGGGGAACGGGGCGGGGCTTAAAACAAAAGATTCGGTTACTGTTCTTGCCACAAAACCATGAATTTAAGTCATTCAGAACACAGACCCTAGGGAGGAACTGGACCCAGGCCTGGGGGCATAGGAACACCATATAACAGGGCAATTTGGAAGCTGTCTTCTATGGGGGGCTGTTTTTCCTCACCTCTCCCCACTTCAGTCACATGCAATCGGCTTGCTGGGAGCTGGACAATACCCTGGTGAGTGCTGGGGTGTGAGCACATCGCTCCCAACCTCACTTCTCACAATGGGTCTGATTCTTAGCAGGGAAAGGGGGGTGGGTCAAAGAAACTGAAACATTCATGATGATCCCTACCCACACTGACACTGTATATATATATATATATATATATGTAGATACTAGAATATAAGTGTTTCAGACTCGCTGAGACAGAGCTGAACGCGTCTGCCAGAGTACTGCTATGTGTAAGCGCAGGTCAGCTGGGGGGGGGCATTCTGGAGGAAGCCATGCAGCCAGCTGTCAGCAGGGTCCAGTTCATTTACCCTGTAATATCATTACGGAATTATATCGGAACAAACTCACTTTACTGGCTCAGCTATTGCATTGTGGGGGGCACCCCTGGGGGCCGACGCAGGGATGCAGCGCTAACTCATCCAGTTGTGCAATCACATCACAGCGCACGAGCAAAAAAACTAATATATCCAGTTTGTTCCAGGAATTAATTCGGACCACGTTAAGGGCTCCGCTCTTGCCGAATTCTGTGCTAAATTCAGCACACACGTCAGGGACCGATGGTTTTTACTCAAATACACAAGGGTGGCATTATTTGCTAAACTGAAACTGATTAAGAAACTGGAAATAACACAAATGCGTTTGGCAGCGATGCACGTTCACTAGAAAGGTTGACTTGTGATGAGTTTCCAACGCGGCCAAGTGTGAAGTTTAGAGACCGCAGTAAGCTGGCAAACTCACAAGTATGGAACTTGACACCCATCCCACTGAGCGTGGGGATCTGCTCGAACCGAAAGACTCCCCCCCATCTCATTCAATTTCGCCACCGTCGCAGGTTCGGGAAGCCTACAAAGCGATGGGCCCGAGCCGGATTTTACTTGAAACGAAAGGTATTTAGGCAGGGGGTGCGGGTGGCCTGTCCTCCACAGCCTCTCGTTCGGCAGCAGCGTTGCGCGCATCCTCACCCATTCTGGGGCTGCCACCACGGCCTCACCCGCTGCCGCTCGCACCTTCTCACCCGTGCAGATGCGAGGGCCACGACGCAGAGGGACTCGCTGAGCGTTTTCAACCGATATCCAAAAGCCAAAGGATCTGACATTCGTGGCCGATGGCGTCACCGGAACGTGGCCACAAGCTCAGCTCACAGGACACCAAGAAATGTGACTGTAAGAAAAATATTGCACGTCCAACTGCTGTGGTTATTACTTAATTTAGGTGACCACCCCCCCCCCCCCAAAAAAAAAATAAAATAAAATAAAATACAATAAATCCGTTTACAGCGTTTTTGCACCAAGCTACTCAGCAGCTGCTTTCACCAACTTACAAGGCTGGCTCGTTTTCCCTGGAGCAGCTCGGCGGGGCGAGCCCCTCGCAGCCGGTTCTCCAGCGGGACAAGCGTGTGTGAAGCGCACCCACCTTTGCACACTCCCGCCTCAGGCGCAGCCACAACCCCGGTGCGGTTCACGGCCCCGCAGCTCAGTCCCGGCCCGCAGAAGCCGAGCGTCCAGTCGCGCCCCCCGCAGGGCTCCCACTGCAGGCGGCTGCAGCGCGCGCAGCAACCGCACGGGTCGCGCGCGAGGACGCGGCCGCTCGCGCAGCCCCGCGCGGGCTCCTCGGCGCACGAGCGCGCGTCGCACGGCGCGCATTCGTAGGCGCCGAGCGCGCGCACGGCCACGGAGAAGTGGAGGAGAACCAACAGCATCGCGCAGCGTCTTCGACCCTGTCCGACTTCAACAAAACTCTAAAAAATAAAAATAAAATAACGAAGACTTTCAAGTTCAGCACGGGGGTGTGAGGAGGTGAAGTGGCCTCAAAGTTGGGCAGCTTCGCCCGGTGAAGAAGCGAAAATTCGTCCTCGGTTCTGCGGTGACACGCGTGTCACGAGTGGAAATGGTGGGTGGGGGAAAAAAAAGAGAACAGACAAATCCTGACGAGGCGCAAGCACCGTCCTTTGGGTCCCCGTGTTGAGCGGCTCGGCTCGGCTCGGCTGCCTCTGCAATCTGAAGCCCAGCCTGACATCGCGGCGACGGAGAAGCGAGGCGCCCCTCCCCTTCGCTGACCACTCAGACGCGGGGCCCACCTCTCTCCACGGCCCCCACACGAGTCACCCTCCGTATCGTTACTTTATTAATAATCTATAATTCTGTATAATAACCCGCTGGATGGGACTGAACCCCCCCCCAGTTTAGGGTGAGAACTTCGATCAAGGACACTGAAGCAGAACTGACTTTCAGACCAGTCTGAGTTACCTTCTGTGTTGTCACTCTTTTCATTGCATTATTAATATAATAACCCACCTAACGATGACTGTCCCATTTGTAAAACGGCTTTCCTCACTGTGCCTGACTGCAATTCATAAAGCTGTTAACAAACCCACAAAAGCATCGAATTTATGACAACATGATCATAACTTTGCCCATCCAGGTTGAAGAAGTGGTGAGAGAAAGAGAGAGAGAGAGAGAGAGAGAGTGAAAGCAACAAATAAAATATTTCCAAAAGTGAACTAGTACCACTTTCCAAGTCTACCGCTCCAGAAAGCTGCTATACAGATTAAATATTAATTTTATCTGGCAAAAGAGAATTCATCTTTTGAGTCTTCAATACGCAGCAAAGTCTGAAAATAGTCTGCAACATTAAAAACCTTCTGTCTTCTAATATACGTTTTCACTCCGTATCTGGTGGGATGGGAGCGGTTCTGTGCATCGAGATGACTGAATTTGTGTCACAACTCATTTATAGGGACTCTTCCACAAAAATCCACCTGGGCCCAACCTCTTTCTGTACAAAATAAAGCTTTTTATTGCAAAGAAACGTGAACGGTTGACCACAGCATCCGTGTATGCGCGTGCCTTCTGGTCCGGTGTATAGAAGGGTGAATGACTGTGAGCAGTTGAGTGTGGTGTAGAATTATGCTACCTTTTATATAGGCGGTAGATAAACTTTACTTAGTAAATCACTGTACAGAAAATCGTCTGCTAAATGATTAAATGAGAAAATAAACGCAAACATAAAATGCCTGGCGCGCTTCATTTGCACCGGGTTTGCTTTAGCAGGCGTCTGTGTGTAAACTGTGGCTTCCGCAGAATCTTCTCGAGAAGACTGATTTCTTTGCAAGAGATGGAGGGTGGGACTGAGTGATGAGCAGATGTTGAAATCGCAGCTGAAGATCAGTAAAGGCGTCACAACCTCTCATGATAATTCCACCGCCCCGGCACTGGACTAACACGTGAGCTCAAGCAAACACAAACAAAAGGCCGGGTGGAAAAACATACCAGTCCCTGTGGGTCATTCATTCTGTCCCAAAGTGAACCAACATGAAATAAAAATAACTTTGAAAGCATGTAGCCCATGTCAACAGCCACTCTATGTGCCACACAGACCTGCACAAGGTACGCAGCTTAGAACAAACGTCCTTCCCTTTTACGGTGAACGTGCCGGTGCCTGATCTCTTGGTGGCCGCAGGAAACCGCCGTGTTTGGGAAAAGAGCAACTGAAAGGAGGAGAGTGGGATTGTGTGGTGCATGGTGCTTTGGATGGACCTCCATGGCCAATCTGTGCATCACCAAGAGGGAGTTGCAGGAAAGCTAGCTTGCTGGATGCCTCAAGTTTCTCACATGGTTGCAGGTGGTGCCCCTACATGATCTCATTGCTGTTGCCATGCCAACTGTCTCTTTTTTGCAGGAAGGTCTTTACTGACCCTGTTGCCATTAGCGCTCAGTGACCGAAGGGGTTTCAGCTGTTTACTCTCTACACTCAAGGACTGTCGCTCAATGTCGCGTCCTGCACTCACTGATCAGCGCCGCGGTTTGGAGTAAAAATGAACGATGGCAACAATTCGGGTCGCAGTCCGCACGCGTTTAGATGGGGATCCGGCCGTCACGGATACCTGGCCATCTCTGCTGTCCAGCACCGCAGGTTAAGCATTGAGGTTCAGCTGAGCTGGACAAACCCAGTGTCAGGATGTCAAGGCTTCGGCCACAGCTGAACACTCTCTGAGGAATGTGGTTTCAGTTACCTCAACTGGTTTCCATTTAGCTTGTTTATCGTTCACTGGCACAACAAACATTAAGACAAACATGTCTAGTAACATGATATTTAGATTCCGTTTATTCCTCCAGCATAAGTACGCAGGAGACTCTTTAATGTGACTCCCGGAAACTATTCATTGGCTTCTTTTAAGACCAGATTTGTTTGTCTGATGTTTATATAAGAAGAAAGCAAAGCAGGATAATGCTTGCATGTTTTTACTATTTGTACCTACAATTTCACATTAATAACACATTTGCAATCCATAAATATTTGACAGTGGGCATAAAAGTTTAATAGTAAAACCTTTAAATACAGCAGCTGGACATGCAGACAGATGCAGTGTGGAACAAACGGCGGGAAGGACGTGGGACAGGAGACCATGCAGTCTGTTTGTCATGGTCCACAGACCAGTCGGGTCTCCGGTTGCATCGCTCCTATGGGAAACAGTTGTCCTGCCCACTTTGTGGGAATCTTGTCTGTATTCTATTAAAGTATTTTACTATTCATGTGGCAGAACACCGTCATGCATAACAATCTCCTGAAAAATTTGGTCTGTTGCTTTACATAATGGCTGTTTTATTACAATAGTGAATAAAGAGTTTATTCATCAACATTTGGTTCATTTGGTTAATAGAAAAATCAGAATGCAATTTAACACTGCCTTTAAAATGGACGGATGAGTTAAACTGTCAAACCATGCTTATTCGAGCAAAGATTTTAAAAAGAAAAGAGTAATTTAAATGTTATTATAAATGTCACCATTTCTAGCTGCAATGATCTCGTTCTTTAGGATGCAGATATGGTTCAACACAACCCTACACCTGGTGCTAGCAGAGCAGTTGCTGATGTCCTGGAGCCTCACATTCAACACCCACCCAAGCAAGGATCAAGCCCACAGGTATCTGTGGATCGGGGGCTGCAGGAATGGTGACATCACCCTCACCCTAGGAGGAAGGGCCATCTGGGGGAAAGACAGCAGGAGTCTAAGCCTGGATACCTGAGTCCAAGTGTTGCTGGTATATAAACTTCCTTCTCCAACATCTGAGACATCACTCTTAGATGTGACTTCACTGCCACAGTCTGATGTGCACCCCTCAGAAAAAGTCAACAGTTTTATTGTGGATCCCATAAATACTACATTAATAATCAAATTGTCGTCATTTCTGAACATAAACCGCATCAAAATTCAGTTCTAAATGCACATTTATTTGTTCAATAATCAGACAAGGAATGTGTTCTCTATATGAAGCTCTTTTACTTCAGTATATGAGTAGCCTCTTCTCTACTTTTATTTAGCAAAATGTTTCACCGAAAGTCATCTGCAATGTATTTCTTTGCAAATCACTCCTCTCTCACAGAGCCAAAGGAGCTCATTGATGCCCAAAGCACAATGGTCCCCCTCAATCCACAACATCTGCTCTCAGCGCCAACGTCCAACACAAACAGGGGCTACAGCAGAGAAAGGAGGCCTGTGGACTACCTTTGCCGCCTCTCCCTCCCTCCCTCTCTGTCCCCAACAAACAGTGACCGCTAGTCAGCTACCACTGTCCAGTGACCGCCCCGAATCGGGCTTTTTCGCGATGGCAGAGGGACCTGTCTGCGCATGAGGGTTTCTAATGGGAACCAGCTGGACTTGCTTAAAAGCTGCTCGTCTTCATTTTATCATCACAAAGGCTGCGTCTGGCAGGAGCCGAGGGAAACTCAGCCCCTTCTCTCCACTTTCATTCTGGAACTCTAAACACATTTGGCACCAAAGGGAAAAACTATAAAGTACTGTAAGAGTTTATTGTTTTGTGGGAAAATACAATATTTAGGAATTGTAATTGGAGAAGGACGATGAACTGACTGGATGTCCAGGGTGTACCTTCCCTCACAACCTATGCTTCTGGGGTAGACTCTGGATCTCTATAGCCTGGACATGCTGGTACTGAAATTGGACTAATAAATGTTGATTAGAGGGAGGGGGTAGGACGGAGGGCTGATTTTAAAAAGGACAAAAGAAGTGAGGACAGGTGTGTTTTCAGGCTGGGGACTGCTACACAGCTGCTCCATAGCTACTCCATGCAGGTTTGGTAGGTCGTGCTAAAGAACCTGTCCTTTGAGGGGTTAACCTTGGTGTTTGAGAGGGCCGGGATGTCAGGTGGGTGTGGTACTGTGTGTTTCCTCATTCTGAAAGAGTGCAGTGTGCAATGAGTATGCTGGGGAGGGGGAAAAGGAGTGCCTGGTCTCTGCTGCAAGGTGGGCTGTGAGCTTTTCCAGTCCAGCACGCTGTGACCGCGCAACCCCCGTGTGCACACATTTCTGCAAGTCCCATCACCCCCTACACATCGATTCCCCGTACCCACTAGCAGGAGACAGGGCCCCTCACTTCAGACTGCAGTTACACCTCACAGTCTGACAGCTGAAGAACTCACACCAAGCCCCAGAGCATGACGGGAATGGGTCTTGAGGAAGAGAGTGCAGCCTCCCCGTTGCTGCCTGTGCGTAGAGTGTGTGTTGAGTCGGGACCGGGCAGTGCACCAGATTACCCCACAGAGAGGTCATTCCCGGCTGGTCGTTCTCTTGCCTTATCAACTTCCCAGGTTTGGGTCAATGAAGCTAAACTGTGACAAATGCAATACTTTGCTTTGTGCAAACGTTGCCAAATGATTGGCTTGCAATAAACTTCATCATTGCTGGTTCACGTGTTATTCTGCTCAGTTTCTGGGCAAAACGGAGATGCCTTATAAAAAAGGCAGAAACAGATTTCATGCCCAGGGCGGGTCCTTTTTCGCCAGTTGCAGAGGACTCAGACTCACCTGCCCCTAAAGCTGTCAAAAAATTTTCAGCATGGAGGGGGTCAGCATCTCACAAACACCCGGTGAGACATTACTGACCTGCTACCAGGCGAGATGTTGATATTCCCTCTCCTAAGCACACACCACTATTTTCCACATTATTTTCTGAAAGAAAAACTCCTCCCAAAAGTTCAACCACATTTCCATTCCAAAGAAAACATTAAAAAAACTTGTCGCATAACAAATGATACAAAGATTACTACTTGGTAGCGACGACTAATATATAAGTTATTTCTGCGCTATTTCTAATGTTTGTGAAATAATGTTTAAGACAAACAGCATTATTGTAACATGCAGCCCTCCAGGTAACATAATAAGCAATGCAAGGAGACTGGGCATCACAACACCTGCACTGGAATCCGAACTGCAGTTTGGCTAAGTTCACTCAGTCCTCCTCACCCTGTCGTGGACCCAGAGGGGTTTCAGCACAACTGTTACTTTGAACAAACTGCCCTGGTGCTTTGGGTTTTGAGTCTGCAGGGAGTCTGCAGATTTGCAAAGAAGTGGAGCAACTGAGCCATCTACTGGGGCTACTTAGGAAGGAATCCCAAAATTTACGAAGGTACGACTCCAAATTCAACACAACACTGTGGAATATCCTGGGTTAATATTTCATCCTAAATCCTCCTAACTTACTAAACAAGCCTTAGTCACATTATTCTAATTCTTAATATCAAATCTGTGTTTGTATCTCCTGAACCAACTTAAAAAAACTTAACAGCCAAATAAACACTAAATTAGCAGCTAAAATCCTCCATCAGCTCTTCTGTTGATTTACACGTCTACTTGGTTCCCGAGAAGGTTACGTTGTGTGGAAATTTGTAAATCTGTATGTCTGCTTCCATTATTTCTTATGGTGAAAATTATAATGCATCCCTTTCCAACTGGAAAAACCCCAAAATTTTCCCCAAATTTCAGTACAACACCAAAAAAACATTATATAAGTTAGAAACAACACTTTGTGTACACTTTATGCAGTCCCATCCACAAAAAGGCATTAATGCATTATTAGTCAAAAACGGGGACCTGCAACACTCCAAATTTTGAACTGAGCCTGGCATTAATGCAAAACCAGATCTTGCAGACGTGTTGTGGACCTTCAACGCGTTCGCTGTGTTCAGGCACTTTGGTGGGCTTGTTGGTGCACTCTGTCAGTGTGTGTATACCACAGTGCTGACAAAAATAAAACTCAAACCCATTTTCTGATCTCTGGAGCCTTCTTGTTGATAACCCTGGCATAGGAGATGAGTTGTTAAAATAACAGGAAAATAAGTAAAAATGCAAAATCACCTTCCCGCCAGAGGTTTCATGAAGCATATCAACAAAGCAGTGTATACATAAAGTAACACAGCTTATGTCCAAACTACCACTTCGGACACCTACACGGGTTCAGGCAGCACTTTTGCAGCAGGCCCGACCTGCATAGTGCATCTACTGATTCACAAAGCACCCTGAAGAAAGAGCCTGAATAATGAATTTATTTGAGTTTACCTAAGTCAGCCCACAATTCTACTTGTACACTTTTTTAATTCCCCACAGACAATCATTTCCCTACAGCCCTGGCACCCCCTTCCTGCCTGGCACCCAGGGCAGACAAGCACCCCCTAGGCCACCACCCATGAGCCTGAAATCTCCTCTGTGTGTGTACTGCCATCTACTGAACACTGCAATAAATGTATCCCTGTAACTGCAATTGTATGAGCCTCCAGCACTGCTAAGCAGAGGGACTCGATATCTTGCAAATACCCGGTCTGATTCGGATTGAAAACTAACTATAAAATCAGTTCTCTCCTTCTCTCCAGGTTTAGGCTGCCTGTTAAAATAATTCCTTATATGCTGGCAATGAAGATCCACCTCAGGACCTCTGCTAGTACTCAGCACTCTTCTACCAGCCACACAAACCTTCAGTGTGTGCTAACCTGTGGTTATCCTTGTGCCTTTGCATCACACGCCGTTCTTTAAAGTACGGAAGGAGCTTTCATCGCCCACAACCTTTAACTTCTCTAACTGGATAAACAGTAATGCTTAAGCTGTGTTAATTTCAAAATTATTGAGTATTTATTATTGTGTTATTTATTTATTAATATTTAAATATCGAGTATTTATTTAAGAGATAGCTACCCAGAAATTATGAATTATTAATGACAATAAAACTGCTTTGAACAGTTTTATGAGGAGTGATAAACTGTTGCTTTGTATTTATTATATATGTATATATAATAACACACATTCACACATAAAACATGAAGTAGAATGTCAAGTACCATTTATTTAGCGAGAATAACCCCTGTTAGTCAACAGCCATTCATTGAGACTAGTTTTCAAAACCCTAACTTGCAATAGGTCAGTAAAATTGTCTTTGTGATGCAATGGCTTTCTTTCTGCTGTTTTTGTCCTTTTTACACGTGCGATAAAAGGCTGAAAGATCCTGCATTGGTTTGTGGGCTGTAATGATGAATGACCCCTGAGGCAGTGAACAAACATGGGAGGGAAGATTTGTCAGCGGGACCGGCGGTTTTACTAGCAGCTTCCAGCTTTACTCCTTCGCTCAGAAAGGCTGTGTAAAGGTGACTTCTGGGTGCCGTCATGGCCAAGTGAGATAACTGCTGTTCCACACAGAAAGCAGGGGAGCTACGTTGTGAGGTCACTGAGCGGCTGTGGTGAAAAATCTGGAGACTTTACCCTAATTTTCAAGCAGTTATAGGTCCGTATATAAATATAGTAAAGGGGAGTCCCTGGACGTAAGCAAGAAACAAATCACCAAGTCTGCAATTTGATCCTGATTTTCCATGTGAGGAAATTATTCATTTAGCTCACAGTTTAATATAGCTGACAATAGCAGGTTATATTGTGTGTTGCCACTTTACGTAAGCAGATATTTTATTTGTTCAGTTATGGTAAAGGAACTTATTCATAGGTACAATAGCAGGTTGATTCCTGCAAATTGACTCAGAAAACTACGAGGAAGCCAGCTGTAGCTCCGTGCGCCACAGAACCTGAGCACGGGTGACAAACGCCCTTATGGTCCCAAGCACAGCTGACTGTGGAATACAGAGCAAAGCAAACTACACACCTATGTGCTGCATCGGCGATTGTGGAAATTTTTACACACAACAAATTTCCGGCTGTTTCGCAAAATGAAATTCAGAGGCAAACCGAACATTTTCACAGAATGAAGAAGCAGCCTGAAATCTGTGCTTCTGTTCAAACCTGCATGCCTGCAGGCAATGTGGAGGAGGAATTTGGCATGGTGCAAGCAAATGATGGAGAGTTTATTTATCCAGATCTTGCCCACCATAACTTTTCAGCGCTTGCTAAACCTGGACGACAGAAAACAGCCAAAAAAAGACAGTCTGGCTGTGTGTGGCCCCGTTTTGCAACGTGCACAGTGGACAACTTGGAATAAAAGGCCTACGCCACTGCTTTTACTCAGCCGCTAAACTGTCAGAATTTATTGATGTTAACATGTTCACTCCAGGCTGCCAGGGCCCGCATTTATCATCCTCGTTCCAAGCAAACTGGGTGTGAGCTCACTGGGTCAGCAGCAAGTCAATTACTATGGTCAAATGAAAGAAAGCATTCCTTAACCATGAGGCGGTGCTCTCAGTTGCGGCTCTCCATTTACCTTCAGACGGGCAAATTCCCCTAACAAACCATCTCCTGCACACAAAACTCTCCGTGACCCCGGCTCTATGAAAGCCTGTAATTAGCAGGCACTTATTTTGTTTGGTTTTGCATTTCGGCTGAATAGGAAGGGCAGGGCACGGTCTCTGTCTGCGCTGGCAGGTCGTAAAAGTGCCACTCGCTGGCGAGTATAGGAAGGTGAAAAGCAGCCATCCTGACTCCAGCTGAACCACTGAGAAAGCAGAGGTGAATAAGGCAGAATAACTGCATGCTGCACTGTGGCTGCAGAACATTGTTGTGTGTCTTTCTTTGAAAGGTGTAAAGTATAAAATATTACTCACACACATTACCTTAGTCTAAAAAAATTGAAAAGTGCCACTGAGTCATGTATGACTCCTAGGTGACCACTGGCATAAAGGAAGGGAAGTGGTTTGCTACTGCTTTCTTCTGGCATGTTCTTTCCTTAGAGGGTTGCAAACACAGAGGAGAACATGCAAGCCCCACACACACCTGAGCTGGACTTGAACCCAACATCAGAGGAACAGCCCAGGAGCTGTGAGGCCCCAGCTAAGCCCGCTGTACCACCACAGGTCCCAAACACAAACAACTATATAAAATGTTCTCCTGACTCACACAAAGGTAAGAACACAAAAACATTGTCATTTAACACCTGAAATATTTTTAAAGGGTTAAATGAAGGCACATAACATGGAGGTTTGCAATAACAGCTTGAACAATGGACAGAATGGGGAAGCATTTGTTAAACATCAGAGAAACACCAAAGGCTCTCCATATTATTCTATTTATGTGTGGCGAAGGGTTGGTCCAACGGTGCCAGCTCGGCAGACTGGTGGTACCAAACTCACCCACAAGGAAACACACAAAGTGAGCTCACACTCACCTGGCAGGCAGGATGAGTGAATTGACCACATCAGTGAGTGGCAGGTGGATAAAATTATTGCACAATGTTCGTTCATACAGAGGAGTGCAGACATGCAACGATCATAATCCTGTCATTCCAAAACCAAAAATGAAGCCAAAAAGACTAAACAGGCAGTGACTACCACTAAAGACAGCTTAATGAAATTAAAAGGCAGCACGGTTTGCCCGAAATGCACGAGGGTGACTGCAAATCATTCCCAAGCACTGGCAGAAAAGCACCAACCTGGTCTGATAGATGTCGAAACACAATGATAGCTTTTTCACCGCATCAGTAGATCTCCCAAATATTGCTTGGAGGGCCAAAGAAGAAGAAATTAGAACAGATCACCAACAAAGTATGGCAGCGAATTAAAGCGAGAAAAAGCACCAAACATCTGACAGCTTCGGCAACAAAGATGTCAAACATCAGATGACACAGAAGTACTTGCATCAAAACAAAGAAACCAAGAGAAATGTGCCAGTTTGGCTGAAAATTGAGGGAAAAGCTGCACACTGAGAAGAGCACCTCAGAGAAACTGGGAATCCCGCAAAAGAGTCCTGCTCTACAAGTAGCCCGCACGTCAATACTAACCCATTCAGCACAGAAGAAATTAAGAAAGCAAAAAAAAAAAACGGTTAAAGAATGGCAAATCACTGCAGATTGATAATATTTGTTCGTTTCAAAGTTTAAGGCTCACTTTACTGTCATTCTACACCTATACGGGGGTCCAAGAGAGAACAAAATGTAGTTTCTCCTGAACCGTGAACAAACTCAGGGGAAAATAAAAAGGTTACTAAAGTTATGAAGTGATAAATAAATAATGGATAAGAAAAAGTGAGTGGTGATAACACTATGGGAAGTGGTCAGTGGTGGTGGTAGTGATCAGACCCTATACTGCCCACAATACAAGTTTGACAGCCTGGGGGAAAAAGCAGTCTCTGAGGCTGGTGGTGTTGATTTGTAAGCTGCAGCAGCAAACTTCCAGATGGCAGCTGTGAAATCAGATGGTGGAGAGGGCATGAAGGGGTCCTTGGTGATGATGTGTGCTTTCCTGACAGACAGCTTACCGCAGGTGGTCTGGATGGTGGGTAGTGCAGTCCTGTTGAAGAACCAGGCCATCTTTGCTATCCACTGCAGAGCTCCCTGGACAGAGGCAACAGAGTTCCCTAAGCCAGAGTGTGATACAGACAATCAGGATGCTCTCTATGGCACATCTGTAGAAGCTGGTCAGGGTGGGGGATGGAAGTACCAGGGCATAAGCCACCCCACATTCCCTCTGTAGACCGACTCAATGTTGTTGCTGTGATGCTCACAACACCGGTGTTGTCAGCATACTTGATGTGGTTGCTGCTGTACTTGCCGACAGTCATTGGTTAGGAGGATGTATAGCAGTGGGCTGAGCACACAGCCTTGTGGTGCATTGATGTTCAACACGGTGGTGTGGGAGGTGTTGGCATGAATCCTCAAAGCCTGTTGCCTGCTGGTCAAGAAGTGCAGGATCTAGTTGCACAGGGGAGTGTTCAGACCCAGCAAGGACCAGCAGCTGGGGGACAATGGAACTGAATGCTGAATGCTGGACTTAAGTCAATGAACATCATTCTGACAAAAGTCTTTACCCTCCAGATGGGTCAGGGCTAGGTGTACTATGGCAACAATAGCATCTTCGGTGTCTGCATGCCCTGCCACATCCTCCTTTGGTTGTCATCCACAAACTGCTCCTGAATCTTCTGACTGCCTTGGTTTCCCAAAGTCACTGTTGAGATCGGCCCTAGCAGATTTCAGTGTGATGCTATTGCCAAATTAAAACGCAACATCTCATACCTTCAGCGGTGAGGAGACCTTAAAATTCAGCCTAGGCTTTTAGTTGGCTTGAATGATAACTTAGGGGGTCACATCAACATCCACACAGTTTCATCATCATCATCATCATCATCATCATCATCGTTGTTGTTGTTGCCTAGTATAGCTGATAAGATAAGCAGAGTTCATCGTAGTAAATAACTCAAATATCAGTTGTACACCATATAGATGGCAATTTAAATGTTGTAGTAAACTGCAATTATATAATCTTAACGTGAATAAACATCTATAAACACTGCAGCCCACAAAAATTAGATTTGAATGTTTGCTTCTCAGAACAGCCAGTGGAAGCTAAAAAATGAAAGGGGTCACAACAGCAATAGACCTCCACCTTGTGTCACAAACATCCAAATTACAAATTGTAGAAAACACAAAAATTTGCCAGGTTTATACATTTCTAACTTTTCCTCACCATTTAATTTCTAAAAGAATCAAAACGGCCTGCATGTCAACCACCAGTGGGCAGAAAAACGCCCTCAGGGGGAGTACAAACATGCTGCTGTGTGGGAAGCTGTCGCCACATCTCAGAACTGTAAAGACACCGCACACCCATTGTAATTTATGCACCATAGTGACATCAGAAACTTCGCAGAAATTAGGAATTATTACACAGTCGGCATTTAAGGTGAAACTTTCCAATTCCATCGTCCCCATCCGACTCCCCCATTACACCACAGCTCATCCACCTTTGTTTCATTCTCCTGATGCCTTAAGTGTGTAAAGCAGAACACGCTGAACAGATAATTTTAAATTTAGCTTTAATGTTGCTTTGTAGATAAAATAAAAAGATGTTTTGTGCACATTGTATCCTGCCTCATGCCCTGTGCTTCCAGAGAATAGAAAAAATATATATATTTTTTTTTTAAAAAAACAGATCCCAGCCCATGAGTAAAGGGAATAAATGTATTATTAAACTTTTATTGATTGGGACACAGTGGGTGGAACTTGGGGAAACAGAGCTCTTTTTCATGAGGATCAGAGAAACACAGTGAGCTCCCCTTTCCTACAACGCGTTCCTTACGTTAAACTCGCACATCCCTATGTCCACATCTCTTTTGGCTCTGCGATGTCGAAGCGCAACAATTTAACAGAAAAAAGTCATTGTGGGTCAATCTTCACTGTACTCCATAATCTAAAACACCCAATTCAACTGGATTCTACAAAAAAATTAAATCTAAATCTAAAAAAAGTCACAGTAAATGCAAAAAGTTCCTGTTATGTTATCTACTGGCAGCAGTTTGCTTCAATTTGATTAATAGTGTTAAAAACCGTAAGGACAGCAGATGCACAAATTTGTTATCTACACTGCATTTCAATAGGCCTAACAAGGGGACACCCCCACAAATGGTCAAGCAAATCCACTGTTTAAATGGTACATGAATTTAATAAATACTATTTCTAAATTTCACTACATTTTTTAGGTTCCTGCTTCTCCCCCAGTACCTTGACCCCTGTGCTTTCCCTGAACGGATGCAGCAAGTGTCCTGCTCTGAACATCTGTAAATCTTTGCAAAGTTGCTTAAGTAACTCTGTGGTCCTCCTTGAACAAAGATGTCAGGAGATGGAGGGTCAGCAGTGCTGGTAAAGCAGGAGTGGCGGACAAGGAGCTGGGCAGGGGTTCATCAGAAGCCACTCCTGGTCTCCTCACTAAGGGAGGCTGAGGAGGCGGTGCTGCCAGCAGGAGGAGAACAGCAACTGCCCACCTTGAGCTACGACAGCCTGAAACACCGGCCTTGCAGCTGCGCCATCGTGCAGCCGTGACCCTCGAGAAATCCGATGTGCTGATTAAATCTTTCGGTCCTTCTGTCACCACAACACCATTTGTGACAATTTAAAGAAGAAATAAACTAAGGCAAGAATCACCAGGAACTTATTCAAATAAAGACTTCATAATGCGTTCCCTCGCTCACATTGCAATTTTTGTATCACTTTTTATGGATTAGTTCATTAGTTAGCTGGTTAGTTAGGATTATCGTGTTAAAGAGCCAGCAAAAGGAATCTCAAGCTTAGGCTTCATGCTCAGCTTTGTTAAACAGCAATCCAGACCTCTTAAAAACTTTTTTTATTTTTGGGTTTTGTGTTAGGTGCCACAATTCCCATTTTATGTGCAGTTTTAAACTTGCCACTCCTCGTTGTCACAGTTTTGGAATCAACGTTATCAACAATAAACGGCGGACGTCTCCTAGCAACCGGTGAACCAACGTCATCAGCGCTGAGGCCGACTTCTTTACTCTGTGTGTGTGTGTGTGTGTGTGTGTGTGTGTGTGTGTGTGTGTGTGTGTTTCGCACTGGCACAGGTAAACACCGCGTGTAACCCCATGTTGGTAAAGTGCAGGCACTGCCATTAGGAAGAGATGCTATCCGAGGTACTGAAAACTCCACCAAATAAAACGGTTGCGCATCGCCTCAGCGTGGCGGCATCACAGAAATCATCACAATTTTTCACTCATCGGGACACGCAGTTGAAACCGTTTTGTACCATTTTTACAACAAATGATCCAAGTGTAACCCCGCCATCAGTTAAAAACAGTGTCAGGACATCTCGGTCCAAGGTTCTTAAATTGTCAGTTTTAATAACCAATACAATGATTTACAAATTTATACAGCGGGTGAATTTATTGCATCCATTTGGCTTCCACGACACGAGTGGAAATCACTTCCAATCTAAACCCTTTGCGACTGTTCTCGCCTATCAGCTATGCTGGAAAATAATGCTGAACTAAAACGAGCTTTTCTTTAAGTTGCTTAGCGCTGTCCAAATGTTATTTAATAGAACCTTTGTTTTATTTTAGCTATAAAATGAAATGGCAGATCTACCTGTGCCGTACGAGTCGCGCACCGGCACCGTGCGCGCAGGTCGGAGCGCTTCTCGGCCCTTTGGTTCCGCTGACCTCATGGAAGCAGTTTGCCCTTGAAGAATAAATAAAATGTCGACCTTTAAATCATTTTTTAAGGTATTTACTGTAGTGGCTAAATAACAGACGCAACTAAGCACCTAAAAAAGTACAAACTAGAATGGATAAAAAATGTGAAATGCGTTAAAGCTTGCGTAAATAAATACTGTGCTGTAGTATTTAAAACGACCGAAGGGGACGTGTGGCTTAGTGTCCTCCAAATGTAATGAACAATTTATAAGAGTATATAAGAAGCTAAAAAACTGATCCATGTTTATGTAAAATAATTCAACGAAGGTCACCGATTACTGAAATAGACACAGATCATTATTTCCAACACACAGAATTCGCACATTTTCCCATCTGTCAGGAGCGAAACGGAGCTAAAACTCCGTGACATGTGCATCCCTCCGAGGCCCCGCGTCCAAAGGCTGCGGGCTGCGCTCCACTCCGCTGCGTCCGGCACAGTCGCATCCCGGGACAGCGCCATGCGGGGTGCCAGTCACCTGTGTCACTGCGTTGTAACTCATTCACAGTGACGTTTGGCCGCAAGATCTTTCGAGCCACGGAACTTTCGAGCATCTCTAACGTCCGGGTCACCAATAACGCGACCGCTACCAGCAGCCTCTCCAAAATCGGGGACATCGCAGGTGTCACCAGCATCGCTGCCATCTCCAACACCGGGTCATAGCCACGAGCTTTTCGATCCAGCCCAACAAATTACTGGGGGTTAAAAAAACAAAAACAATATTTTTGTAGCAGCAAAAACGAGAACCCTGCAAGGATTTTACCCATTTGTGGCCATTTTTACATTTACATTAATATTTTTATTTATACATGGTCTTAAGCGCATATTTTGCGCGCTTTTTGGGGCAGGCGCGTGGCTGTTCCGTTGTTCTGGCAGTTTTCACTTAAAAGGGAAATGGCATGAAGGGATAATAATAATAATAATAATAATAATAATAATAATAATAATAATAATAATAACGTGTTATACTTATTATTGTTGCTGTTGTTATCGATGGGGACACGACTGTGGTCCCCAAACTTTGCTCCAACCAGGAAGATGTGTGGTTTTGTCGTGGTGAAACGTGGGCCGGAGAAGAGGGCCCTGGGAGGCGCTATTGCCGGCGTTTATGCGCGCAGCGCGGCAGTCCGTGGACGAGAAGGAAACTCCTCAGGCTGGAGGTGAAGCCGCACTCAGGGCGCCACAAATGCGCGCACAAACAAGCGTGCGCCGTGCCTGCAGTTTGCTGGCTGTCAGCAGATTCGCATTCGTATTTGGTCTGCTTACGACGCGAATGCGGCAGCGCAACCGCACACGGCCGCCCAAAATCGCCGCACGCACGCACTCACTCACTCACGCAGAAGCACCGACGGCGCGGAGCTCCTGAATATGCAGTCGAACTCAATTTAAAATACGCGTCAAGACATCCCCAACACACAAGTGTGCACTCGACAAATCCGAAAGGACGCCGTAGTCTGAGCTGCGACAACAATTCGACGCGGCCCCTAATTCATTTATATTGTTGGTGGCCACAAGGTGCGAAGACAATTTTAAAACCCTTCCAATACAGTTGATACAAAGGCTAGAGACACACCCAAACCTTCCTGATAGTAACAGGTGTAATTATTATTATTATTATTATTATTATTGTTATTATTATTATTGGCGGTGGTGGTGATTTGCCCATTTATATTCTAAGGCTGCCAATTTTAAAAAAAAAAAAAAAAAAAAAAAAACAGCTTAAGATGTTACATTCAGATGGTGAGGTGGTGAAAAACGAGGTAAAAGTGGGAGCTGCGCCGCGCATCCCCACCTGGTCGCGGCCACGGACGGGACTGCGGCGGGGTCGGGCGCGGTCCCGCGGCGTCCCGTCACTGCGGCAGGTGCGCGCCGGGCGAAACGGATGAGGAAAAAAGACGAGGGGGCCGGACCGCCCTCTACGTAACGACGCGCGGAGGGAGCGCAGCTCAGCGCACTTCACTCAGTCACTCGGGCACTCACTCAGTCACTCGGCGCGCCGCTTTTCGGGAAGCCGCGTCTGCGCGAAACTTTGGCGTCAGCGTCGCATGGTGAAGTGAAGGGGAAGGTGAGCAGCTCTCCGCCACAATGCTGGGAACGGTGAAAATGGAAGGACACGAAACGCCCGACTGGAGCGGCTACTACGGCGACGCGCAGGAGGTCTGAGCGACTTTTCTTGTTCATTTGCTGCTTGCGCTGTCACCTTGTTGAACCCGAGCGTCTAGAAACGCTGGCGCGGACTCAAAAGTGCTTCGTTCCTCCGAACGCCTCTCAAGCGAGGCCCGCGTAGGAATGAATGTCCTAAGTATGGCGTGGATCGGGAACGCTTGTCGCGAAAAAGTGCGTTTCGAACGCCGTCTTTGTAGAGTTGTGGAAAAGTAAAGGAAAACCCGCCTGGTGGCGCAGTGACCGCGCATGACGCATTCCACTCTTTTTCCTAAAAATATCCGCAGCGCTCAAACTTGTTCCATCTCTCAAATGAGAAATTTCACGGTAAAAAAAGAAAGGTCCGCAAAAATGGGACGTTTTAAGGCTTTTTCTGGGAACCGCTATTTATTTGCAGTACATCTGGCAGCAAAATAAACATTGCTTTTCAAATATATATATTTTTTCAAAAAGCACGCTACACTGTGACAGACGTTTTTTGAAAAATTGTTCGTGTGAAAAAAAAATTCTTCTTGTGCGCGTTTTCTTCTTCCTGTCTGTAGTGTAAAGACACATGTAACCGCACATGCTTTTGTCACGCTGGCCAAAACCTCGCTGAATCGCGTAGTTTGAAACTACAAAAATAGGAGTTTAAACATGGAGCTGAAATGTATTCAAATATTCTCGTTCGTGTGGCGGTTTTTTGGCGATTTAACACGGCCGCTGTTCCCGGTTAAAAATGGACTGATTTACAGCATAAATTCGGTTTCTTTCGCCGCTACGTCGGACACCTGAACACGCAAAATAACTGACCGTCAGTGTCGCCCAACCGTAGGTTTCTTTCTAATTTTGTACACCTGCGGGATGCCTGTAGGAAATTTTGGATTATAATAAAGAGCAAAGAGTATCAAAATATGGAATTATTAATATCTCTCTCTCACACGCAAAGCCACAAATGTAAGCCCGACCTCATCCCGCTGAACGTGTTCTCCCGCTTTATGCTGACTACGGTAAACACAAGAGGAAAACACACGGAGTGAAAACAGCACAGCTGTACGACTGCAAATTTAGCAACGACAGCCGAATTTCGACAGCAATTCGAACTTTGCTACAACAATAATAAAAAACAAGGAAAACTGGGAGCTGCTTTGAGCGCGACGCCAGGTGTAACCGTAACCTGCAGCCGGACTTCACACCTGTTTCAGCGGCTTCCTTTCTGTAGAAGTTCTTGCTTCCTCCTTATTTGTATTTGTAGACAAATCAGCATAACTGACGAATTTAGCAGACAGGAGAGCTCCTTTATAATTTATACTTTTACTGCAAATTCTCAGAGGATGGTCTGACAGACTGCACCAGTCGGTGTAAACTTTTTCCATTGACTCTGTGTCACCTGGGCAGCAGCACTTGGGCGCTTATCTGGAAGATAAGTTCTCAAGGAAGGAACGCTTGTTAAAGTATAACTTTCTGAGTGTTTTTAATGTATTTAAAACGCATGTTCTTCTTATTTTAGGTGTATTCGACGGTACCGAGCAGCAGCATGAATACGGGACTGGCTTCTATGAACAGCATGAACAGTTACATGGGTATGTCGACCAGTGGAAATATGACAAGCAGTTCCTTCAACATGTCCTACGCGAACCCGGGCCTCGGTGCAGCTCTCAGCCCTGGAACAATGGCAGGGATGCCACCGAGCGCCACCAGTGCCATAAACGGAATGAGCGGCGGGGTCTCTGCGATGGGCGCCGCTCTTAGTCCCAGTAACATGAACGCCATGTCTGCTCAGCAAGCCTCCATGAACGCCTTAACCCCCTACTCAAGCATGAGCCCCACAATGAGCTCCATGGCGTACGCGCAGCCCAACTTGAACCGGGCGAGGGACACCAAAACCTTCAGAAGAAGCTACCCCCACGCCAAACCGCCCTACTCCTACATATCCCTCATCACGATGGCCATCCAGCAGTCTCCGAGCAAGATGCTCACTCTGAGTGAGATATACCAGTGGATAATGGACTTGTTCCCTTACTACCGTCAAAACCAACAGAGGTGGCAGAACTCCATCAGACATTCCCTGTCTTTCAACGACTGCTTTGTGAAAGTTTCCCGCTCGCCGGATAAACCGGGAAAAGGCTCGTACTGGGCCCTGCACCCAGATTCGGGGAATATGTTTGAGAACGGCTGCTACCTGCGCAGGCAGAAGCGCTTCAAGTGCGAGAAAAAGTTGTCTGGAAGCAAAGGTGATGGAAGAAAGGATCAGCCTGGCAGCTCAGGTTCGCCTTCCAACGACAGCGCCAGCAGCAAGGGTGGCCATCTGGACTCGAGCTCTATCTCCAGCTCCAACCAGTCGTCCAGTCCTCACAGTATGGACCACTCTGGCAGTGCCACTGTTTCAGAGTTAAAAGGCGCTGGGCCTTCTGTGCACCCGCTGTCCAGCGCAGCCACGGCCCTGTCGTCCATCCCGTTGCCCCCGCACTCAATGTCTCACGAGCCCCAGCTGCACCTCAAAGGAGACCCGCACTATTCCTTCAACCATCCGTTTTCCATCAACAACCTAATGTCTTCTTCGGAGCAGCAGCACAAACTGGACTTGAAGGCGTACGAGCAGGCTTTGCAGTACTCCTCCTACGGGTCGGGTATCTCCTCCAGCCTGCCGCTGGGTAGCGCCTCGGTGGCCGGCAGAGCCGCCATGGACCCCTCCACAATAGAACCTTCTTACTACCAAGGTGTGTATTCCAGACCTGTTCTTAACACCTCCTAGTTTCCTCTGTCCCTTCCACCACACTTGAAGAGAAACTGACAAAACAACATTTTATTTTGCATGCACTTTGTGCATAACAGACTGTTACTTTAATGTATAACAATGTTTATGTGTAAAATAAACTATAAACTGTAAAGCGTGCCGTTTGAATGACTGTATATCCCCCATTGGAAATTATTAAAGATGTTTTTTAGTGTATTTAAAACAAACTTGGAGCTTTGTAAAATAATGTTGTATAAGCCCCAAAGCTGTAGTTACCACAGTGAATGTCTCTGATGTGTTACAGTGTGCATGAATGAAGGTCAAGGTTTTTGTGGAATGTAAAAAAGAAAAAAAAAATTGTAAAAAAAGAAGAAAAAAAACACGTCTATCTGTTCCAGACGTTTCGGTGATAGATCTTGTCGTTTTTACTCATTGTTTCCGTTTTATTTGCTACTTTTCACATATTCAAATTCGTCTATATATGCATATATACATATATATATACATATATGTGTATATATATGTGTGTTCTTCAGCCGTGAAATGCATTATTATAAATAAAAACGTATTTCTTTATTGAGCAAGAGCTCAGTGTTTTGTGATATTTTGAAGTGGACACGTCGTTGTGCTTATTTCTGCACATGAAAGTCGTTTTCTTTTTTCCCCATTTCTTCTGGTTCTGTCCGACGCACAAAAACCTGTCCATAGCAACATCAAAACGTTATAGGTTTACCATCGTTTAAGCGACTTGTGGCTAAGGTAACGCGAGTAAATGAAAATTGCCGCTGCGCCTATTTAGAAACAGGCTTTTTGTGTCTGCTTGCTATTGTATTAAAAATAAGTGTAATGTAGTTTTAGCCTTTAAACTGCATTGATATTTTACATCAGTGTGATATTAAATATCATTTACCCACTAGCATTAGTATTACGGAATAATCTTTTTTTTATTCTTTTCTTGGAGCATCTGTTACCCTGTGGGCCACTACCGGTTGCTTTAACCGAACCGAAAACTGATCATAGCGGCTTAAAAAATCCAGTCTTGGGCTCTTAAGAAATTTGAGTTTGGTTTGCGCGCAAATGCCCCGTAAATGCTAAGTTTAATTGGCGCGGCGCTCCATTAAATCGACGCGACTCCACGGCGCGTTTCGTTTAAAACGCCCAAGCGGACGAATGTGCGCAGCATCCGGGGCGCAAGTGACGGGGATCTGCGCGCACTCCCCAATGGAACGGATTTATCAACAATATCATAGAAAGGCCAAATAATCTTTTTGTCAGTTGTAACCTACACGGAGGGCTCCTGAACCTGAACAGATTTTACTTTGATCATGGTATTTTGTCAGCACACATTTTGGCTTGAGTAACCGTGAAATTCGTTTAATTATCATGTAATTGCCCCCTGATGCGCAAATAAAATGGGGGAAACCCAATTGAGTTGGGCGACGCGCGCGCCCGCGGAACCTCGGCGAGGAAATGAGCGCGAAATCCGCGCGTCGAGTGCGCTTGTCGGGCCGCCCGAAATCCTCGGCCGCTCTGAATATTCATGCCTCGCAAATCCGACGTTTTACACCGCGTTGACATCAAATTGTTTCCCGAGTATTAGGCTCCCCCCGAGCCATATTCCGTTGCGCGCACTCCTTAAATCCTCCGAGTTTATTCTTTAAAAAAAAAAGAAAGTTTTTGCGATTCCAGTATAAATCGACTGTTTAAGTTCCGTTTCAAAGCCATAGCTAAGCACAGCAAAACTATTACGATATTAATATATTCGTTCCGCTGTCGGTACTTAAGGTAAAACAGAGTAAAATACGATTCCGGAGGTGTGTGTGTGTGCGTGTGTGAATGTGCCGGTGTGCATGAAACGTGTTCATCGACGCTTTTTTATTATACGTCGAGTTGAGGCTGAGGTGGATTTAAATTGTTTTTTTTATTTATTATTATTTTTTAAATGGTTTCGTTCACTCATAGCTGTTTGCAGGAACGAATGTTGAGCTGTGATTTAAAGAGATAAACGAAAATGACGGTGAAGTTCAGCTCGCCGGGAGCGCTGAGCAAACCTCGGTGGTTCAGGTGACACGAAAGCTTCCCGACATCTGCGGGTCCAAGTTGTCGAAGGAAACCGATGCGCATGTCGAGATGCTTATTTAGAAAATATTTTTGCGCAGTTTTACCACCATGTTTTTTTGTAGCGACTCTGACAAATTTAAATTCCTTTATTTTATAAGGTACGCGCAAAATTTAGCCTCTTTTTGTGTCTGAATTTGGAATATTTCGAATTTAAAATATTGTTACTGCAATATGAAGATTACTAGCCAGTACTTTCAGTTCTGGGAATTAAAATTAAGGCGGTTAAAATGTACAAAAACACGCGGATGAAAGTCAATGAAATTAGATAAAATTGGGTAAATATTACTTTGTTTCGCCATAGGGGTGTTTTCTGTGGATTCAATTCACTCTATGATTTATGGTATTTTAAACAGCTGGAATTTTGTTTTTTTGAGGGAAAAAAATTAACAAATTTAAACTGATGCGAGGAATAATTTGAAGCAGTTAAGCAGTTTAAGTAAATCCAACTTTGAGGAAGCGTTCGTTTAAAAAAAATCGAAACTTGGTATTAAAGTGTCACATTTACATTACGTTATGCTAAGCCACAACTAAAATTTATCATAAATGTATTTCGTTTCAGGCGCAGTGATTCAGCGGTTATCTGTTTTATTTGTATGCATGCAAATATAATAAGAAACGTGGCACCATAAACTGCTAAAAGTAATGAACAAGGGCTGCAGGTAAATATTTATAAAGTTTAAAACAAATAAGTTTGCCAACTTAACGAACGCGACTGCGAAAGAAGCCTGGGTTTTAGTTAAAACGCTTGGGGGAAGAGACAGTCTCGCATTTCGGTAGAAGAAATCGGTGATGTTCAGGCGGACTGGTTGTGCCGGAGGAATAAAGTTGTCACTGCGCGGCACAGGAGTCACCAAGTCCCCAGGTGGGCCAAAACGCGCAGCACCGATGCCCTACAAACTTGGAAGTGAAGAAGACGCTGCGCTGACTTAAAACGCTTTCCTTCCACGTCTTAATTATTAATAAACAGCAGCTTTAATTTTTCCGGAACTCCTGAGCGCATCTTTTCCACGCGTCTTTATCCCCTTCTTCTGCTGCCGCAACAACCCCGGCGCAAGTGCGCAAAGCGACGGCTTTATTGCGCCGTAAACGCGGAGATAAGCGTGCGATGTGCGCGGAGATCTTAAAACGCTATCAAAACTCAACTCCAGACGATCGGAAGCACGACGTCCCCAGCAGATACGCGCTCGATGAAGACGAGAACAATAACATCAGCAATAAAGGCCGGCGATGCTGCTTGGCCCAGACCATTCCAGCCCGCTCACTTGATCCCTGCATGCGGACTCTGTCCATTGAGGTCGTGAAATATGGCCATTGAAGTGAGGAGCCCCTATTAATGGGCGACATATGTTAGCAGCGGGCAGTGTGCGGGACGGAGCCTCAGCCAGCGCCTTGTTCCCCAACTTATGTGGCATTTCTCGCCTCCCCTTCAAAAGCCCTGGCGCTTTCTTGAGCCGTATGGGCAAAAATGTCGACAACAATGCGCAACCCCTTTCACTTCAAAAGCGGCCATGAGCGCGGCTACCCGTAGACCTTTCTTCAGTCCCCTTTCACTGGGAGTTTAGAAAGGCACTACAGGGCCAAGGCGCTCCTAATACCTTTTGATGGGGATTGAATTAATTATCTCCAATAACACAATTGTGGCGGGCCAACCAAAAGAGCAAAGCAACAGCCCTCCAGAAGCGCGGCCCGAAGAAAGGCGCCTTTCAGAAAGCGACGGACAAGCCCGAGATCTCTATCCGAGATCAGCTTTGGGAGCAGCTGCTTTTCCATTAAAAATGATACGGAAGAAGTTTATTAGGGCTTTGTGCCCTCCCCCCCTCCCCGCAACACGCATGGTCAGGTTGGTGGTCCCGGGTCCCGCCTGCCCGCGCGCGTCCCACGCCTCTTGTCTTCATTAATCCGCGCGCCGCGCACGCACGACGGCTGAACACGTTTATTTATTTATTTCATTTATTTATTTAGTTTTTTAACACGAGCTGAAGCACACAAAAATTGAGGGTCCTTTAACAGTCCGGGTTACTGATAAACACGAATCTTAACGTTCGCATCTTTTACAGTGGCGTCGAAGCTTGTCTTTTATTGGTGTGTGTGTGGGGGGGGCTGGAGATACACGCAAGCGCTAAGGCTGGGGACAGGCGTGTCCCCTGGTTACACTCCTATATTTAATGTTTTCCGTGACATAAACACAGTGGTGACAATAAGGACAGCGGCCATGGATGGGAAGGGGGAGGGGGGCGCAGTGGTTAGCGCACCGCCTTTGGCCTCCGAGGACCCGGATTCGCCCCCCCCCCCCCCACACCGTGACGACTTGTAAGCCGCTTTTGAAAGAAAGCTTCACCTCAATAAATTAATGCAAATTTCTGAGAAAAAAAAAAACGATAACGTACGAAATACCTGCTTAAGTCGAATGCTGGGATCCTAAACGGAAGGGCGTGGCAACTTCTCAGGTAGATCCTGGCGGGACCGAAAAATATCACCAATGGGCTGACAGGCAAACGCTGGGCGCCGCGCCTGTTCGCGCCTGCAGGCCAAACGGAACGTAAAGTCATTTTCTTTCGGGTTTGCTTGCGATTATCTGACGCGGACAGAGTTCACTTTTTTCCTTTTTGTTTTTGCCACGACTCACTTTGCCGCGTCCATTGAAGCGGCTTGAGCTTCAGCTCCTCGGCGGCAGCGCGGGGAAAAGCGCGGGAAAGTCGGGTTCGGTTAATATCGCGATATTCCCGATGTTACTTTTTTGAAGCTGAAGTCTGATGCGCATTTAGGCGCGGATTGTTGTGCCACAAAGGCGTGCTGATCGCCGGGTAAAATGTACGTGCCGAATACACAGGCGACGTGATGGAGTGCATTAAAGAAGAAAAGGCCTTCGCAGATCTGGCGTCGTTATGGTAACGGGATCAGTCACGCTCTTCTCACACGGCCATTCATGCTCGGGCTGCCGGAACACGTTTTTAATTAAAGCCCATAAAAAGTTGTTTTGTACTCCTGTCATCGTGCGACCGGTTTTCATAACGGCTAATCGGGACCCCCTCGGTCCCGAGCCTCCCATAAAGCCCCAGTGTGGCTCACGCGAGCCGCGATCCTTCACGCCGACACACAGCCCCGACCAGTAGGGTGACGGATCGAGACCTTTAAATGTAGCATTATACTTCGGTTAAGATTAATTTTATATTCAGCAGAAGCTGGAACAAACACCCCCCCCACACACACACAGTATTGACTCGTCGGTATGATATCGTTCGACTAGGGCGGTGGTACTGCGGTACGGTTTGCAAGCTGACCGAAGCCATCTTTACTCTGGTAAAGTAGCCAAGGTAGCGACGTTCTATCCAACTCGCGGCGGGGCGAGCGGACAGAGGGACTGGAGACACCCAGCTCACACGACCGTATGCGAAAGGAGGACATGGCCAAGGGTCTGCAGGAAAAGCCATGTGGAATGAGGTGACTGCGGTTGTCCAGCATGGTAAACGCCGGTAAAACTCCGCTGGTGTGAACCACTAGTAAGTGGCCGGCGCGCAACCTGCCTCGGAGGCCGCTCCACCGAGGGCCACGTGAGAAAAACCATCCGGGAGGGCGTGGCGGGGGGTGGTGGTGGTCTCTATTCTTAAGTTTAGATTACATCTTAAGTTCTACAAAAATTCGGAATGGTGCCCCCCATTAGAAATCCCCGCAAACATCAATAATTGTCACAAACCCAAAGCAATTTCACAGATTCGGGCCAAAATAACAGACATCGCTCATATTACAGCTGCGGCAAAAAAATAAAATACACAACATTTAAATAAGACGTTAATAGAATTACGACGGAATTATTTAAGCAAATTTATCGTAGTTTTAAAATAAATACTAATATCTGAAAAAAATCTGTATATCCACAACGGAAATCTGCTTCAGAGTTTTCACCTATAATTTATTTATACTGACATCATCCTGGTTAACCTTTAATTCTTCGATATAAACGATTTTTCTCCAGCCAACAGCATCACAATCTCTAAAACCACATGAAGTTTTAACATTCTCAAGTGTTAACTTGCTTATAGGAGAAATACGGTTACAGTAAATGGCTTTCTTTCGTTTGGAACAAGAAACAAGTTTTGCACTTAAAATCCAAAGATCGGTGTTATTCCTTACCACGAGCACCTCCAGAACAAAGAATTAAGCGCTTACCAAATCTAATGCTCTAAAAAACACTTATTCATGTCCACTAGGCTGCGGTTTAGGCCAAATACTGAGGAAGCAGTTTTTGAGAACCAAAAATGTAAAAAAAAAAAAAACAATAAAATGAAATAAAAACGTGAAGACATTTATTTCAGGAAAAAAAAACAGAATTTTTCCAACTGTAGGAGGAATTCAAATATCAGAATTAAATGTCTGGGTTTCAGCTGAACATTTGTACATGAAAATGACAACATGAAAACAATGGAAAATGCTCACACATAATGGAAAAAAAACTGGTGAAGATTCACAGAATATGACTGCATTTTAAGGCAATTCCTGTTAAACATAAACTCCCTATTGCAGGTCTGTACAAAAATGTGCTCTATACATCAGGCAGTAGAGGCCATGGTCCTGGATGGAAATTGCTTACTCAGTTGGTGAAAAACATGCAGACAAAATCACTTTGTCCACAATAATATCTGATATAAAAGCTCTTCCAGATTAGCACATTTACCAAACAGTGATTTCATAAAGAGAAAAAACATTTTTCCAAGATGTATAACTGAGGAAAGTGCTACACTTTTGGTAGCTAAATTGCATTCAATATATTAAGACTGTTTGTCTGATGGTCACATGGGGGGTGGGGGGTTTTAAAAAAAATTGGTATTAATAATTCATGTTTAAGGCACTAAAGCTAAGCTGTAAAATATGATCACATGACAGAACATTAAACAGGAAAGGTTCATCCCAGCATTTTATAAACCAGCTCTTTAGGACCAGTTATAAAACAAGACATGTCTGACTGTAAAATCTCATTTCTATTCCCTTTATTTAAAACAATAAACAGAAAACTTGAAAAAGTTGAATTAATGAATTTAAGCACTTGGGACAAAAATTTTTGCTCTCAATGATTCAGCTGTTAAAAAAAAAGGTCACCAGCATCAGAAAGTTTCCCTTGTGATGTCAGTTTGAAAATATTGGCAAAAATAAGAACGATAAGAAGACAATTAAATGAAATGAATGATTGAGGAAATAAATGAAGCAGCAATACAAGCAGAGCGAGCCAGCGTTAAACATTTATGATTTAGTTTGATGGGAGCTTGGAATGTGAGTTGAGTGCAGCACTTCTAACAACTGTTTGCCGAGTTAAGGCCGTGCTGTTTACACAGCGTTAAATACAGCAGCCTGGTGACCAGATGTGGCTGGGGGAATAGCTCTTCAGCCCTTCTCGTCTCCCACCCTAGATCACTGTCCTGACACTGCCTGTGCCAACCTTCTTCCTCAGAACCTCCACCAGCCGCTCCAACCTGTATGGGGGGAGGGGGGGCAGGGAGGGAGAACGGTGTGCTGCGTCAGTGTATAATGACACAGTCACTGTACAGATGGGAGCTGGATGTGGACCGGCCTTAAATTAAAGAGCAAAAGAAGCCCCCTTCATCTCCGGAATTTTTTATTCTTTCACTTCAAAAATGTGTGATGATCTATTGTTGACAAACAGTCTGCAAGGCTGACCTGCTGGGTCAAGACAAAGACAGAGTGAGAAGCTGCGTGTGACCGAGCTGCGGGCCTTCAGAAGCCTACAGTGACACTGTTGGAACACATCTTTCAAACAATATGCAGGAATCTTACACATACACAGCAGTGTCACGCTGTTCTGCTCCCGAAACGGCACATACACACAAGTTGGAGCGTAAGGACACTGGGTCTACATGTCTGCTTGTTATGAAGCTATAACTTCATTAAGGCACCTTTGCATCCCTAGAGGAAAAATATGCAACCCTTTTAATTCCTTTTTCATTTCAACACTTTCAGGATCCTCTCTGAACTTGTCATGTCAGTATAACTTAAAAAAAACAAAAAAAAAAACAGGTGAACATCTCGAATACTAAAAGGACGGAGAATAATCATACAAATTACGTTAAATGAAATAATATTTTTATAACATGTCCACTACTGGAACAAATCAGACCATCTTTAAGCACAGGAAGAGAAGAACCTTTGTAAAAGGCAAGAAATTAGGTAAACCGAAAAAAAAAGGGTTTCTCAAAAGCACGGGACAGGGCCTCATTTTCGAGATGCTTAATTATGTATAAAGTAATCCAATTCAAGCCAGTTGTTGAGAACTCCTCAATTAAGAATTATTCCTCACTGTGTGAGCAGTTCCACATCTTCCTAAGTGCAAAACTCAGTGATGCTCATGAAACATGGAAAAACTCCTAGTGTGTTTTAAATTAGCACGGCAAGCCAGGTCTGTAATCCAAGTGTGCAGCAGGCTTCCTTCTATAGAGGGTGGATTTGAGATGTGTTCAGAAACGCGTTATCCTCATCTCCAAAGAATCACTGCCAATACCAGGCAAGTAAGGCTAAGAGATGTGCTGTGAGCAGGCTTAATATAAGCAAGCTTTCCTCCAAGACAGTGCTTTTCTGTGGCTTTCTCATGAATATCAAATTCAAAAACATATTTTAAGTATATAAACAGCATATGTGTCTCGTGTGTCAGTTAACTTATCTTGAACAGAAATAAAAACTAAACATTTTTGGAGAATGACATAAATTCACAAGAAATGTCAATTGTGTTATACTATAGAGTCCAAAGATTATTTAATAAGACTTGGCTGAAAAACCCCAAATTGTATCTTAGATTTTTTGTTTTTTTCCCCACATTAACATACTTTACTTTTTATGAAAGTTCGGTTGTAAAAGCTGTGTCTGGTCGACATGGAAAACGACAGGGAGGCCTGAGTCATAAATGACCCCTAATAAAATGTCTGATACATGATTTTGTGCTATGGTGAAAATGCAGTGTTACTGTGTTTTGTAACGCAAAGGAAAATGAGAAAACCAGAAGGAGTATGCACCGAGCATGAGGAGAAAACACACAGAGCAAACATCACTGAGAACTCTGCTGACAAAACAAAGGATTTGGGGGGAAAAAAAATCGTGGCACAGCAGTTGGGAGTGGCAGTGATGTGCCAGCATTCATGGTAAAACCTCCTAGATAGAGGACCTCGTTCTTCAGCAGCCACGGTGCAAACACCTGCTTACATCAGAACCCTTCCCCCTGCATATGGACGCCCCTGCTGCTTTCACACTAGGCAGGTATGAGGGGGCTCCCTGCAGCAGGACAACTGGAGGGTCCTGGCACAGATGTTGGTTTACACTCTGCCTCCAGCCATTTACCTGCGTGTGCCCGTTTGTGCACGACAACATGCGTGTATTGATTTATCGGAACCACAGTGTGCTGCGCATGCAGAAGAGGATGATCTGGAGCACATGGAGCACTGCCTCAGCTCCTTGTCAAATATTTAAGAATCTGGGGCCAAACTAGCTTAAAAAGGTCACAGAACCTGAATTCGAAGCAGAAAGCCACACGTAGACGTACAAGCAGTTGGTTCACAAGCACGTGTGCATGCCCACTCACAAACAAAAACAAACAGTCTGCTCATCCAGTCCAGACACACAAATATATAGACACTGAAAATTTTCCCTTTCCTTTCCCATAAATACACGAGCATTTTCTCTCCCTCAGAAACACAATCCTACTTCATTCATATTGCTAAACTAACTCTGTGCTCGTGGCTTTGAAATACAAACGCTTAATGTGGATATTTAGCGCTTTATCACGTTCATTTAATTACCCAGCTCCAGATTCGGCTTGGGGCTGTCCAAGGTGTGCCATTGTATGAGTGAGAGCGTGTGTGGTGTGTGTGTGTGGGGGGGTGTTGCAGCGCAGTGTTTACAGAGCAGGGCAGTAAACCCCAAACAGACACGCCAGGGGAGGTGCCGGGAAATGTATAAATCCTGATTAGGAATTCAGTGTGTTGAAAAACTAACAATTATAGCTGGAATAATACACAGCAAACACAGGAGATGCATTAATGCTAAACAATGCCATATTTTCCCTAAAGTTTAAAATTTACCAGCATCTCAGCATTCCAGTCCATTTTTACAATCCCTGCTGCAGTTGGCCACCTCTACACTTGCTGAAGGTACACCCCAAATTTTACTAATTTGTTTTTATGATGCATACTTATTGAAATGCAGAAATAAACAAACACAGAAGCAGGATGAGAATGTTTGTACCAGAATAAAAATCTCCACTACAACACTAAGGGGTCAATTGCAAGTTGCGCAGCAGTGAATCCATGTGAGTGGCAGTAAAGAATGGTGGAATACGCCAGCTAGGTCAGCCAGAGCCCATCTGCAAGGCCAGCTCTCGATGAAAGAGCCCTTTGTGTCCTTCTCACGGCCAAGTTTGATTCGGCAGGTCATTAGACATTCTGTTCAACCCCTCCATCAATGGAGCTGCTGCCCCGGCACCCTGATGCCACATTCCCGGCCGCCTAGCAGCTTCCTCCTGCTAGCCAGGCCCTTACAGCCCCCAAGTCTCCACACCTCTACGGTCCTGCATTTTTGACACCATGATGTGATAAGTGCCTGCGTAAGAGCCGCTCTGGTGAGCCCAGGGGCCTGGGGCATACTGCCGGAGGGTCACCTCACGTCTGGATGCAAGTATCTCAGATGCCATCCCTGTTTCCTGCTGGGAAAATGTCTGGAGGTAAATCATGACAGTGCTTGCAGCTTCAGACCTGAGAATGCAAATACTGTAAACACGCTGCGCTTCAGATTTACAGACACAGGAACAGTAGCGGTGACACTGCTGTAAAAACAACCTCATTCATATTATTTCTCTAATAAAGCTTCAGAGTTTTCTTTAAATTGCTTCAGAGACTACCTTTACTCTTGTTTTTCTGCGCTAATTAAATTTTTTTAAACAATAAAAATAAAAACAGCAACGTACTTTTCTGCAGTTCAATTTTTTTATACAACACTCTTCTCAACAGGGTGACACAGAGCGCTGAACAAAGGTCCAAGAGATAAGCAACAAGAAAGAGAACGACACAAAGATTATCGCTATGCCTCGCTAATTAATATGTACAGGCTACAGATCCAGCCATATTAAAACGCACAGATTAGAGCTCCAGACTAGAATATAAGTTTGCAAACAGAACCACAATGCAATATTCATTAAGTTGTCCCGGTGAGCTAACAGTACATTGCAAGTTAAGCGCTCAGTTTCCTTGCGCTCAAATGTAGGCTGCAAATCAGTGACAAGACACAACTACTGCGTATTCATACATACTTTAAATGCACAAAATAGTCAAATTTGTGCATTCATACAATGATCTTTTTACGTTTTCTGTGTTTGCAACCCATTCAAAACTGGCAAGGACACTGCAAGCAGGCTAGGAGGTGAACTGGTTCTATTTCAGCACCACTATGCATGCTTCCCTGATTATACATTTTCTAAATCCTAACAATATAACAGTACCTATCCTATTAATAACATATTTTTTAATCCTTGGTATTTTCTTCCAATAAAATTAGTTCAGTTACTAAAATATTTTAGGAAAAAATTACATCTGAACAATGTTGAGTGTTCCACTCTAAAAATACCATTACTTTCTGCAATGTGCCCCTTCTCCTAACAATTCAACAACAAATAGCTGACCGCCCAGTTGTCGGAGGCATCGGATGAGTGAATGTATGTGTTTATGGGCAACGTGCTCTCAGATAAAACACAAAGGAGTTGAGTGTTGGGGAAAAGAGACATAGGGTCTTTGAAGTAACTTAAAAAACCCTTTCCAAAGGGACTTTTAATACAATACTAGAGCGTTCTCTTTCTTCATTCCAAATCTTCATTCCAGGCCTTCCCAGCATTTTAAACTGTCAACCCTAACCCTAACCCCCCAACCCTCAATCCCTGCTCAGTCTGTTAATTCATCATGCAAACAGATCAGCCAGACAAGTTTGCGCCGAGGGCCTGTTTGCTTTGTGTGGGGAGCCCCTGTGTGACTGTGGGAGCTTGTGGAGCTGGCAAGACAACAAGTCACCATGAGCTTGGAGGGACCAGAGGGAAGGCACTGCTGGGCTCTATGTGTGTTTGCATGTGTCTGTGCAAGTGTATGTACTATACCTTATCCATGATGGGTCAATGGGTGTCAGATGATGGGGTCCACAGAACATCAGCAAAGCAATGGTAAAGTCAAGTAAATATTGAATCCGATCTAAGGTGAGCCTAGATATTATCAGGGACTAATGTACTTCTTCGGGGGGGGGTTGCAAGACATTTTTAAAGCACTCGGCATTATTTTATGTGCCTTCATTGGGTTTTGGGAGTCAAACAAGTAAAGAGTATAAACCTGCTTGTAGAACTGACCACACTATGGAATGTAAACTTCTAATATGCATCAAATGTTAGTCATCCTAGAAGTGTCGGGCTTCTGCTGATAGGAGAAAAAGCAACATCAATGGAGGGGAGAAGACATAACATGACATAATGCTGCATCATTTTTCACAGGGCTTTTGAAATATGATTTTAGAGTGAGAAAAAATGACCACATTTGAATTTGTTAGATTCACATTTCTAACTCATGGATGATGAATTAAAAAAAAAACCCTCTGGCTGTTTAGATGTCTTGACTGGGCATACTGGATTCTACAACTACTGCACTACTCTGAGGCATGTATCTCCTTGCTGTAAAAGCAAGTTGATGCAAAGATGGTACCGTTCCTTACAGAGTGCACGGGTGATCAATGATGGCATGACAGAAAAGCTTGGAAAACAGTGTAAGAACTGGCTATGAAAATGGAATTCAGTGAGGTTAGATCCCATATGAAGTGGCAGAAGGGGAACAAAGACAGGAAGAGTATGGAGACGACACTCACTTATGAACTTTTTCTTTTGCCTCCCTCTCAGACTCTTGGGCATGCTGTAGCTGGGCCTGGGTGCTTCGGTATTCAGAAGCCAGGAGCTGCACCTGCCCCAGGAGCTGCTGGCTGTGGAGGTGTGTTTCAGAGGCCTGGGCCTCACCACTGCACAAGGCTTCAGAGAAGGAGTTCAATATGCTCATAAACTGCTCAGTCACACCAGGCTCCTGAGGGTGGGACTGATGCTGACTGGGGGAAAAATATAGTCCAAGTCAGAAACACTGTCAATTCTCTGTATTAAGCTGTTACCTTCTGATGCATTTAATTCAGTTAATTTTCTTCTAAAGTCTCCCTTTCCATGATAATTTGAAATGTGCAAGCGCTTCATACCATCAAATCTATACTATCTATACTATAACCTGCCAAGAAAAATGATCTACATGACTATTAAGCCTATAAACCTGATTGAAATGGAGTTTTACACATTTTACTATGCACTCCAAAAATGCATTTATTGCATTCTATTTTATGAGTTTTCGTAATTTGATCGTCATTTTTCATGTTATCACATTGGATTTATATAGTTCTAGATGTTGGTGAGGATTTGATGGGTATTTATGTCATGATATGTAAATCCATGACCTATCCAGCCTTGGATTTTTAATGCATCAATTGAGGGTAAAAGACCTTGATCAAATTTACTACAGCAGTAGGGGAGACTAAGACTTAAATTATCCACCTTCACTTTACAGGTCCATGTCCTCCAGCCCCAGGCTATCTGAAGCCCTTAGTAGTAGCTGCTCTATAACCTGTAGGTTTACAACTGTATAACCCAAGGACCACGGTGTGCCACTGGTTGAACTGTACTAACTCTATAACTTATACATTACATTTAAATTGGGGGGTTTAAAGGGTTTGCTTCATGCAAAGGACAGCTCGAAAAGAATACATGACAGAGTCGCTTTGAACAAAAATCAAGATACACAGAACCAGGACTGACTGAAGCAGGTGGTGTAGTGGTTAGAGCTCGGGAGCTCCATGTTTGAATCCCACATCCTGCTGTAGTAGTGCAAAGTAGTTGAGCAAAGTTGTTACCCTAACATTACTCGAGTAAAAATTACTCAGCTATATAAAATGGGTAAAAAGTAAGTACCTCAGTATACAAACCATTAATAAATAATAAGATACAAAATGGGTTTAAACATTATGGCTCAAGAGCATGAAATTACATATTAATATAATGGAAAAGTCCTTAAGCCAATGGCAACTTAACCTCAACAGGAGTACAGTAAGTGCTTCATAACCCCGACATGCTTCAGTGTTACGAGTGGACAGGGCTATAGTTGCAGATAGTGAAATAACAGTCTGCAACTTGACCTTAACAATCAGACAAATCAGACAGTTTACCTGTCAGCATAAAATGTCATTCTGTATAAACACTGTGTATCAATAGACAAGTTTAATATTCTAACGGAGTGTCAGTACAAGAAACAATATCTGAGGTAATAATACCATAGAATGTCAGCGGAATACATTACCATACCGTACTACACTGTGCACTAAACTCAGAGAGAGACTTGGGTCCTTAAAGTGAGCAGAGACAGCAGCTTGAGAAAAAAAGGAGAGGTAAACAATATTCCCATTGAAAATATGCTAAAAATTTATCGTTAAAAATAAAATTCTTTGACCACTAAGGGGTAAATTCATTAACAAGAATATTGCTATAAATATAAAGAGGCTGATCTGAATTCAAACCTATGCCCAAACACACAGCTCAAGCACTGTGAGGAATGAGCACTGTGCTTGACCACCGAGCAGTAATCCATATATGTTTTGAAACAACATACACACGCTTCTCTTGTTCATCAGAAAATGCTAATACTGCATTCATTTTGACATAATCGATCCAAAACAAGCCTATCTTAAAATCAGAAACTGCACATAAGCAATGATAAGAAAGGAGAGAATGCATTTTTTTTTAAAATTCTCCCTCTACAAAATGCAATATGTAATTATAAATCTCCATTGCAAGGGGAAAAAAATTTAATGCCATTGCCAAAAGTAATTGAACTACGGCAATAAAACGGAAATAACTTGATATTAAAAAGGGGGGGGCGAATAGAAGCTGAGGAGGAGGAGACACCACTTGGGAGACAGGTTAGGCAATAACACAAGGAGAGCTTTTCATTCTTAATACATCCAAGAGCCTCCACCGATGGCCTCTTTTATCTGTTTGCCTCAAGCACTGCACCCCAATCCTCCAAAAACACGAACAGAGTCGGAATCCAAACTCCATTTGACTTTTCCGAGGTTGCAAACACTTTCATTTTTCACAAGGAATCTTACACCAGGCACTATAAAGGGAATTTAAGACTGACTATTGTATTAGCCATTCTAGAGGAAAAAAGTTTCAAATATTTCATACTTAAAGGGTATGAAAGTGCAAAGTTTCTGTGCAATACAGTCCACACTAATACCTTTCTATTAATATTCAGCATATGTAACTTAAGTTAAGTTATAATATGAAATAGGAAATTATGAGAAACTGAAATAATACCTTGGACACCCAATGGAAGTATCCAAAAATTGCACAGGGCTTGTAAAAGCTTTTTTATTTCAGAAAAAGCTTTATGTAAAATATTCATGAATTTACTCAAGAAAACTGAAACCTTTTTCCAATACCATGAACTTTGAAATGAAGAGACACTGACAGTTAATTTACCATGAAAAAAGCCTAGTCAAATTCCAGTTAAATTTGATCAAAGGAAGAACAGGTTTTCTCCCCAATGTATTTATTTTGGAGCACACGTGACTAAAAAAGTACTTTTATGAAATGTCTAAATAATGTCAGCAATGAAGAGAGTACAGGATAATAAAACTGATACATTTTTCTAGGATGCAAACTAAGATATGTGGTTACAAAAATAAGCTTGACAGAAAAGGAAATGATTTAAAAAGTGACACAACAACACGCCCCACTTCCTTACCCCTTCTACAATATCACATTGTCCTGGACTGTACCCAAATTAATGACCATAGTTTGTTTTTGTCTCTAGGCAGTTGTATGTACATTTCCTTGAAATTATATTATGTATTATAACTCACTGCAGACTTTATTTAGCTGAAAGGAAGCTACCGTTTTATGTCTTTTCTTTGAGCAGCAGGCAATCAAATCATATGTAATATTGATAGCCATGAAGAGACATAAACTTGTGTGCTTTATTTAATGAAATGCAAACATTTTGGGTACAAAGGTCCAACAGCAATGTCAGACAAGATCAGAGAAGGATTGCATAACTGTATTATCTTATCTACTTGTCTGTCCCTCACCTCCTTTCCTGGCTCCATCTGGTGCCACTTTATTGTGCAAACTAGTCAAAAAGAAACACATATTTAAACAAGTTGCAGTTGGTATCAGTCTGAAAAAGGACCAGCACACAGAGACTTAAATATGGAGAGAAAATTTTAAGACCGTGTTTGAAACAGCTGGGTTATTAATAGTGTCTAACAACTATAGTGAGGTCATACACATCTGTATACTTTCTTTTCTTAGCTGTAAAAACAATCTCTTTTTCTAGTTAGACTGCCCAAGAGGGGTGAGCAGCCACTAGCACTTGAACCTCAAGAGGTTTATTTTTCTTCTTCTCTCCATTTGGTTCACAATTTTTTTGTTTTCTTCTCCTCAGTTGCCGGCTGGGTTAGATTACAGCTTTCATAGCTAGTACAGTCGTTTTAGTCATCAAATGCACAGCTAACATTTTTATCTACCGGCTCCCTTTACGTCGGTTATATCTGCTTCTGCTACGTTTCATGATACTTTGTTGAGCACTCTCGTGTCACTGTGAGAATTTATGAAAATAAATCGGGCTGATCACAATTGCTGAAAATAAGCATGAAATCCTTCACTCACTATGTAAGAAGTGCAGCACTTCTATGATCTCTACAAAATGAAAGATAAGAGAAAACTGTCTAGTCTGTATTTTATCGCAGCGTAACATCAAGGCAATAAGCAGGCTCAGGAAACCACTCATAAGAGCCCCTAAGCAGGAAAAAAAAACAGTAAAGTAGGTAATTGGGAATGGGTGGTATGAATCTTATGTCGACAGCACTAGAGCATGAAAGCACTCCATAGGAAACTCTTCTGGTCATTGTACCATTTTCACAAGACCTTCAAATGACTGGACTACTGTATCGGTGATATTGCAATACTGCCACACTGAGAAGTAAACCATGTATTCAATAAATTGTCCTTTTCTGAGCAATTTTTCTTTTCATCTATACCCTCTTCCCAGTGAATGAACTGTCTTTAAGCAGTATACTGTAGGTGCCTTTAACTTCTGTGTGTACATTTCAATCATGTCTACCAGCACAGAGACAGAATCGCTGCCAAGCTTAAACATTAACCCTTGTAATCTGGTGAGTATGTTGAGGGGGTGGGCAGAGAGGTGTTCTGAACAAAACTGCCCTCGAATTCTGAAAAGCAAATGCCTGGTTAATGGTTAACTGGGCCAGAGGCATGATATCAGGGAATATGTAAAAGAACCTTTTAATAGGGACTTATCCTCTGCGTTCTGAACAAACAGGCATTGGTCACCATAGAAAGTGAGCTCCTCTGGAGCCGGTTTACAGACATGACCTCTTTCAGCTACTTCTACGGCAAACTAATGGCCACCGAGCCATTCAGTGGCACGTCACACACAAAAGCTTCTATTTTTCAGAAAAAGCATATAGTTTTCTTAAGTCACAGTTGCTCAACTGTCTGTGTGGATCATCTGCTAAGACAAAAGTATCTGTTGCTTATGCCTTTCCTTTTTGTACCAGCTTTACATTTACATGTGCTCAATTACCACTTGCTTTTCTCCAAAGAACATCGTGAAGCAACTATCAAACATACATACATACACAAGTTCCTATTTAAGATGCAGGAGCATAAACAATCCATAGTTATTCCACTGTCCCTGTGGATCATCTACTGAAATAAAGCTCAGACCAAGGTTTTCTATGAGTGCTGTCATAATGTTCAAGCTTTGAAGCTTCCACTTCCCTTTTCTTTCAGTGCAGATGCTTATTTTAGAGGACTGGCAGAAATGTACCAGGTGTATTAAAAAGCACAAGTTAAAACAACTATTAAATCAAAGCTGATGAATAACTCACCCCTTGTGAGGAAAAAGAGAAAATTCTAATGTTTTAATACTGTTTTTGCAAAGTTTGGAACCCCACTGAACTAACCAGGAGAGCCATTTCAGTGTTAGAAGTCCACTATGCTGGTGTATTCACTGGATACAAGAAACTACAGTTGTAGGAAGAGACGAATTACTGCATGCCCAAATGTTATCAGCTTCTTTGGAGGAACACAGTTCCACTGTATTTAATTTAAAACATTAAGTCGTGTAATTTAGGTGCTCATTAAATGGGCTCTGTCAAACTCACAAAGACATAATATATTCAAAATCTTCTGTTTAAGAGTATTAAGGCAGTTGAATTAGGTTTTGACTGACGATTACAGAGTTAAGAGTCAAACAGGTTCATGAGATACCAAATAATGTGCTTAATGGCTTCCGGAGAGGGAACCGGGTGTTAATGTGTGTCCTGCTTGGCCTGGCTCACTCAGATACTGACTCTTTGCTCTCAAACAAAACATCACCTCTTCTCCAGCCTGTCCCTTCCAACCAAAATATGTGAAAACAACTGGCTTCTTCTCCAGTTGGGAGTGTCTCTGTGTGGTGAACTTAAATATGAGGGCAGGCGATGTATCCTATGTACTTCTTCCACTCTTTTCCCACTGTTATCGGCCTGAGATGGTATCTGAGATCCCACTGTGGAGAGACAATGGGCGGCTTTTGGTTGAGCTGGGGCTGTACCTTGGGAGCAAACGTACACGGACTTCTATTGGGTTCTGTTCATCCTGGTCAATTTCCCTATAAAGGTCCTACTCCCTTGACCTGCTGATAGGATGCAGCTCTCCCCTCCTGCCCACAACACCAGCTGTGTACAAGAACAGCACATGGCTACACTAGCATGCCAGTTACAATGGCGTTTCCTGAAGAATTTGTTTCACACCTGTGGTTTCGCAGCAACTTAGCAAATACACAGACGCAAATGAGGAAATTCAAGTTTCCGTCTACAAGGATACTTCAGACGTTAAAAACAGGATGCTGCACACGTAACTGAACCTGTACAACCAGTTTCAGCCTTCTCAACAACGCCTTTCAAACTGCAGGAATGACTATGAAAGATGCACAAGAGGTTGCTTTGAGACTTTAAAATATGACAAGCAAGTGATAAAGAGTAAATAAATTTCAGGAATTCCCTATTTTCGCACATAAAGCAAGTCATGATACTACAAGGTTGAACTGGGGTCACAAGCATAATGACATTCCAAAGTGACAAGAAAGCAGGGACATCTTACAAAAACCTCTCTTCACTGAGGCTTTTCTCCACAGAAGCACATTAATGAATTCTCCAGTAACATCTGAATGTCACCGACTACCGAGGACTCCTAATTCCAGTCTGCAAAACCCAAACAGGCAACAGACCATCGAGCTTGTTAATGTCTGCCTTTAGTGAGGGATGCGTATGCCATTATCTCCTTTTTTGAATAACGGTGTGTAGGGAGGTTTGGTAATCGCTGGGTCCAGCTCCAGGGATATGTTTTATTATTCCTGAATAAGTAATACAAACCAGCCACCGAGTAGGTTCTATTATATTTAAATGATCTGTCGTGGAATACCTATGCATTACAATAACAATACTGCCCTTAAAATGGATTTCGCCAAAGGGGAAAACAATTAAGAGAAATGGATGTATATTTCTCACTCACATATAACAGCCTTCAGTTTTTTTTTTTAAAACTCTACAGGCAATATGTTCTTGCACGTTTAAAATGTACTTGTTTCCAAATAGATGAATTCAATGGAGAAACGGCTAAGAAATTAGAGATTATGAGAGACCAAAATATGTGATAAATGCTTTAAAAAGATTACTCGCTGTGTAAGGGCTAGCGCACATCTCTTAAAACACATTTGCAAAAAGTAAAATAGTTTAATCTGATTTTAATTGCCAACTTCCCCTGAAGAATTTCAACAGTATTTCAGAAGTGTATAAATAAGATCATGTATGTATGGAAGGTGCAGGAATGGAGCCTGAGACAGTAGATATGCAATGCACTTTGGGAAAAGGACTTGACCCAAACACAGAACAGATGCAATGGTGTGCAGGAAAAGGGTGCAACCCACCTGCAGTACTCTCACAATACACTGAGGAACAGAGATCGAACATATTTGCAATGCAGTGTAGTAACGGAATAGAACCCACCTAACATAGACATGCAGTGCTTGGATTTCCTTCTCCATCTTCTGACTCTGCTCCACAGCCCAGTCTCTCTCTTTCTGCACTGCTTCTAGTTGATCCTGTTAATGCAGAATAAGAAAAGATGAAAAATGCTGATTTTTTTATAACATCAAGCTCACTGACACTACACAGAGGTAGCTCTGTATCTTTAAAAGTCAATCTGTTTTTTTTAATAGTTTGTCCATTTGTCTGTTTCTTTTTCGTGCAAACAAATGACTTTGTTTTTCAAGCCATAGGCTTGAAATTTGGCATACAGGTACTTGGGATGAGAAGTGCGATTTCTGCATAGTCAAACACACGCACAGCACCACTAAAATCAGGGATATGTACATCTTGGCAGTTCCCAGTTAATTTGTCAAGATGAAGATAAACAGGTCTCTCTCTCTCTCTCTCTCACACACACACACACACACACACACACACACACACACATATATATATATACAAGGGATGGGTGGGTAGGGGTGGTGGAGGGAAGAATATAAACTAATGACAGGGAATGATAAGAACTTATACATGACACACAGGAAGGGTAATAAAGTTTGGTAATAAATTTTCTTATTACTTTCCCCCTTTCCTCTGTACCACAACCGGCATGTCACTCGTTGTGACATCTTCCTCTTCAACAGCACTAAAAATACTTACGTACTAAATGCACCACTTTAGGGGTAATACAGTTTGGTGATATATAATGTGTTATTACTATTTATTTTTCCACTTTCGGACCCAGGCAGTGCTGGGAAACTCAGCCAGTTAACTTATAAAAGGTAAAACAACATGTACAACTTGGCGTTTTGGTTACTAACCATATACTTCCTACAAGGCTATGTTTGTTAAGCACTCAATTTTTGGATAAAAGTAATTATATTTCATGGTATTAATACAGTAATGACATTTCTTCTGTGATGAAAAACAAAACATGAATAAAAACAGACCGTGGAATAGCCACTCTAGATACTAAAACAATGACAGCTAAAACCAAATTCTTTCTTCAATACTCAAAAGGAACTAAAACTCAATCTGCACTCAGGTTAGTGTTTATTTCATTAAAATGAATTGAACTTTCACTTTTTAAAGGCCATTACTGATGGTACTAAATGTGAGGGTGCTGCACATTTCTTTAGACCTTTAGGATTGTTGTCAAAAGAGTGGCCTCTATCTGGCACCAACACCTTTCAGTGTTTTATTTAAAAAAGACAGAAAACAGAATGTGGTCAAGGCTTGGGGCAGATCTCATTCACCACGCTGCTGGCCCACTCAGTGCGTCCTCGGTGTACCACAGACGAACGGGGATTGGCCACAGAGGGTCCAGGGACTCTGGGCAAACAACTCCCTCCCGGCAGTGTTCTACCAGTCAAAACCTGTGATGCAATTAAGCCCCAACTAATTAGAAGCTGTTGAAACAGATGTGTTGACTGTGTCCCTGTGTCTCAACAGCTGGGAACATGGAGACAATAGAGGCTGTCTGAACCAACACAGTACGTTCTGCAGCGATTGCCCTCATTCTCCAGCCTATGTGATAAAGAGGGGGTGGAAGGAAGCGCGGAAGTAGGAAGACCTCATCGATTGCTTGAGAGGTCGGGTATTAGGGTCAGCACCAGAACTGTGTCAAGGATCTTGGGATCCTGTAGTGTTCAGGAGGGGTGGACAGCTTGCGCAAATTTTGACGGCTACTCGAGATTCACAACAGCTTTTGTTCCTTCAATAAATGATACAGTCTGTTCTTATTCTCTGGAGGAAACAGTATGGTTGGTAACAAGATTCAATTAGAGTGTAATTCGTAATTAATAATTGTGAAATTCATTGCTGTGAACAATATAATAAACCGGAATTTGTGGCCTCTGCTTCCACTCAAACTGTTTGCGATAACATACACTCAATCTTTAACGGGTTTAAAATTATTGTTGTCAAAGTCAGGACTGAGAAGTTATTACGCAGACTTAGAAGGTTGACCTACGATGTACTTTGGTCATGGACAATAGATCACATGCCTTCCGTGAAGTGACCCCAATAAACTCTTTTAGCCAAAAGGATGTTCAACTGTGGTGGACAGTCATTCACGTCCACAGTGTTGCTTGTCAACTGTTCACTAAAGGAGCCTTGTGGCCTCGGATCTGTCTGTCTAGTTCTACTGTCATAGTTTTGTTCTTTATTATTTATTTTGCACAATTTGTTATGCATTTTGTGCTTGGGCTGTGGTCCATTTGAACCCCCTTGCATGGATTAATAAAGATACCATCCTATCCTATCCTATGCTGCTGGTAACTGAACTCACTATTTGAGCCATAGAAGACTTGGCCGAATTACTTGGTACTTTTTTAATTCTTCACAGATTTTCACACCACTTCCAATGGTTAACAACTTTGTATCAGCTTGGCCCTCTGACTTGCCCCCTGTGCTTGCCAGAATGGCCTGATGGCAGAGGCTATGTGCTCCGTGGCGCTGCTCCACTGCCAAGCCATTTGCTTTCTTTACACACTGCCGGGGAGAAGGCCATGCCAAAGGAGACAAGGCATGCTCCCTGCAGTTGGCAGCCAGACTCAAGGAGGTACTCGTGTAGCACCCAGCTGAGCCCTTCTGGCCCGCTCAAAACTGCTCACAACATTCGACAACATGACAATTTGCCACGTATCAAAAAAGAATACAGAGAGAAACAAAGAAAATCGACTTTGCAGGCAAAAAGGCAATAAGCTTCCACAAAAGACAAACTTTCTTTTTGTGGAAGCAATGCTGAGGTTTCTTTCCGATATGGCATCTTGAGTGCTCCCAGTCGTACCTTAGTCCCTTCTTCCTCCATGAAAAGGAGTAGATGAGCAAAATCTACAAAGCTGGCTGCTGCATTTCACCAGGATAAGAGGGAGAAGTTAAAATGTCTGGAGCGCAGCTACACAGAAACACCCTACCTCTTCACAGAAAGCTGCTTAGTTCTAAATTTGCAAAGGGAAATAATGCTGCTGTTGTATAGGTTTCCGTAAAAAACAATGCAGAGCTTGGGAGACCAAATATAGTTGTTAAGTATTTAGCGATTAAAGTGCTTGTGTCAACCTCATCTGTTGTGAGCACTGTAGCCATAGTTAAACCTATTGTTCCGGTGCTTTTGGAGCTGTATAATTAAATTCTAGCAGATGAACATTAAACAGACCCAAAATATATTGGAAGGAAGGAAAAATATGACAACTAAATGTAAACTAAAACAGAACCAACAGGCACATACCTACAACAGAAGTACTGCAGGTACAGAATGGTTAAGGTGGTAAATAAAACAATGATTAAGTAACAATAGAAGGTATAGGACACTTTTACTTTTTCAAAAATGTGCTATAAACTGAATGATAACATTTCGCTAATTTTGAGGCTTCCCTTTTCAGTTACTTCCTTTTGCATAATCCCAAGTGCTCCATAATCCGGGACCATAATCACTATTTTTAAGGATACTACTCAGAGGTTTGAGAGACATGACTACTACTTTTTTTTTATTTTACTCTGAGTTACTCTATCTTGCTTATTTTCTCATTTATAGACAGCCAGGATTTTATGATACGTTTCTGGGAGATTTTAGCAATTTCCTTTCTGATCTGGTGACCAAGCATGACAACTATAAGTCTCAGTGATGAATCAGAACCCGGTGGTACACCCTTTTTATCTCTCCCTGATTCTCTAGGGCTTACTCAGCCTGTTGTCTGTTCAACCTTCTATCATAACCATAATCTGGATCTCACGCAGACCATTACTGTACATAATCTGGTTCTTTAATCTCGTAATCTGATAATATCAGATCACTACCTTCTCAATTATGATCTGCCACCTGCCAATATGAATCACAAGTTATTACAACATGATAACTGAACAGCAGAACTACAGCCTAGTTTACAGAGCCACTTCATGTCTCCCAGTTTCACATTAGTGTTAATTCTTATGTGAACCAATTTATCAACAACTGTAATAACCCTAAAACCCTACATGAGATTGTGCCTTTTAAAACCAGGGTTGTTACTTTAAAGAACTGCTGTTGGTTAACAAAACAGGTTTAATATACAATGTAATAAATCAGCACAAATGGAGGTTGACTGAACTACACCATTATACTTGGAGTGACATTTGTTACTTTTTGATGCTTGGTCAACCTATTACTGTTAATACATTTAAAAGTGCAATAATATACTTTTTTATCCAAAATAATGTGTGAGTTAATAAATATATATATATAAATTCTACTTTCACCTCTTTCCACAGGCTTAGTGGTAGTGAATTTCTACATTACTTCAACTCTAAAACAGACAGTAGAGAACTCAGAAATGAAAGAAAAGCATCTCAGTCCTGCCACAACTTCTGGTGAAGCTTCACACCCTGAGCCCTGTTTCTGACTGTTCCAGTCTGGATTTTGTACTCAGCAGTATCGGATCTCCCTGGTTATATCCACTAAATCTACTTCCTGCCACTTACAACTCCGTACTGACAAAGTTTTATAAACCTTCAGCTGCTAGTATACTCCAAATAATTAATACTTCTGTTATCTAGGATGGGTCCGGACTTATGTGAAACACTCTTGTGAAACAATTTCTTAAGAATCCCACCATAGGTCCCTCCATTCTTAATACTTACAGACCAATTTCTCTCCACTTTCCTTTTATTTTAAAAATACTGGAAATGATTAGATCACAGACACTCTATTATTTAGCAACATGTGCTTTAAATGAAAACTGATTTTCATCCACACCACAGTGCTGAGACTAACCTGATCAGAGTTCGACAGTTGTCATCCTTGTGGATCTCTGCAACCTTTGGACTCTGCTGACCATAGGATTCTCTCATATATAGGGTTCTTCAGGTTGGCGGCATGTTTGGGCTTTAAATGTACTGTTCTCACATGGTTTGGACTCTATATCACAATCAGATTTCGGTAAACATATTGGTGACAACTGAGCACCATCACTGGCATCTTCTCTCAAATATGGTATATCTTAAGGCTTGTTGCTGGGGCTGTTATTACACAGTATATACTACATATATGCTACAGTTAGGGCATCTGGGAAAAATAATATTAACATCCACTCCTACAGTAATTATACACGGCTGTACCAGTGCATCAAGCCATCAGACATGCTTGTTGCACCTGACTCATTGTCTGGACAACACCGAGGCGCTAAATACAACTTATTAATAATTATCTGGCCTTAAATAGTGACAGGAGGATTAGCACCATCTTATACTGTAAAGCATACACTGCCTGGCCAAAAAAGAAAGTCACACACTCTAGCATTTCTTTGGACCGCCTTTAGCTTTGATTATGACATGCATTTGTTGTGGCATCATTTCGATAAGCTTACGCAATGTCACAACATTTATTTCCGTCCAGAGTTGCATTCATTTTTTGCCAAGATCTTGTATTGATGGGAGAGTTAGACCACCGCATAAAATCTTCTCCAGCACATCCCACAGATTCTCGATGGGGTTAAGGTCTGGACTCTGTGGTGGCCAATGCATGTGTAAAAATTATGGCTCATGCTCCTTTTTCACAATTTGAGCCCGATGAATCCTGGCATTATTATCTTGGTATATGAAGAAAAAATCAATTGACGGAAAAACCTGGCCATTCAGTATATTCAGGTAGTCAACTCACCTCATTTTTTGGGCACATAACGTTGTTGAACCATTTTTTTGGCTGGGCAGTGTATTTTTGCAAGGCCAATTTTTCTTGACAGGTGAGCTGTTGAAAGTCTTTTTATTCTATTATTATTTTTGACTACTCTACCCACTTGTGTCTGCTGGTTTCAAAAGCAGTGTGACAAAATATGACTGAACACTGGAGTACTGCAATAATTAAACAGAAAAATCATACGTAGAACTAAATTATGAATAGTCTATAAATTCCAAAGTGTATTTACAAGAACTTGTTTCATCATAACATAAGCTATACCCAATGCTGTGATTGCTTTATAAAAGCAGAATAGATCAGTCCTATTTTTTTTAATCGTGTACCAAACAAACACTGTACTATGGCTTTTACATCCATTTAATGGAGACAGATTGAAGCTTTTGCAGTTTATAAGAAAATAGATCATACAGACTCCCCCCAGTGAAAACTCCAGTACATAGCAGGGACTCTGCCCCGACAGGTCACATTAATGCCAGGTTGATGGGGTTGGGCTGCAAACCAAAACTGTCCCCTACCCGACTACTCTCCATGTGCAACCTTTGCCTTCAAAATAACACACTGCGTGCCCTTGTGTCTCAGAATCATTAGAACTACTGGGGAGCAGACTCCTAAGCCAATGAGAACTTCAAAAAGAGGTTAACCTCTTAAATCAATATGTACTTTTCTCCAGCAGGGAGGTGGAGTGAACTTCAAAGACCATTTCTTTTAATCACAGACATTTATCAGCATTCATCAGAATATTAACAAAATTAAGTTGACAAAGTGGAAAATGTTAACCCTTTCCGATTAGCCGCTGTTACAGAAATACAGATTGACCTTTTTGAAAGGTATTTTTCAAGGCGGCGAGATATCCAAAAAGCAAGACAGGGGTGGGATTTGAGATTTTGAAAGCCACCCTTGGAATAACTGAGCTGTTCATTTGGCAGGTTATACCTTTCCTCATTATACCCTGTGCCAGGAAATTCTCTCAATAACATAAAGCAGTAAATTATATTTAATATACAGATACATTGCATGGCTAAGTTCTACCACAAAACTTTTGCAAATTACGAATGTCACTAAACTAGCTACCTGGTCTGCATAAATTATTTTAAATCGTATTGCATTAGACCTGTATTTACTTTATTTAATTTTACTTTTCCAAAGATATGCATTTCAGATTAACTGGTAACTCTAATTGCCCATAACCTTGTCTGATGTAGCTGCTCAAATTTGCAGCATTTGTGACATAAACATTGCTTCTGTGCATCAAAGTACACTCATGCAGCAGTAACGCAACCTGCTGGAAGAGGTCAAACGTCCATGGCTTTACCTGGCAACGCAGTATTCAACAAAGTTATTGAAGCAACTGTGCAATGGCCACGTGTTAATGTTTTACCAGCCAAAGAATGGCAGCTGAAGGAGCACATGAGCCAACAGGATAAGAGCCATAACCATCAACCTTCAAAAAAACAGTCTTTTACCATGAAAGACTGATAGATGTTAGATATGCTCTTGGCTCTTCAAGACACTGCTCATCTCCTGAGAATACCCTCTCAGGAATCAACAAAGTATAGAATATGCAGAATTTTTCACATTTCATAGTGTTATTAGCATTTTTAAAGATCACATAATCGCCAGAAAGGAAAATGTCACATACATGTTTTACTACAACAGAGGAATGTCAAAAAAAATTGTGTTTAAAAAAAAAAAGAAGTTAAAATTAAAAAAAAAAAAAAAAAAAGTTTTAATTGAATAGCTACCAGGTAACTTTTATCTTGTTTTTAATGTTACCTACAGATTAATGCTATTTTTTGGTGCATTTCCAAACAATTTCTTTATTATAGTGTAGTTAAATTGAAGGAATGCTACAAAAGAAATTGATGCGTTTCTAGTTTCCCATTATGTCAATCAGTAAGAGGTTAGGACAAGAAACTGATCATAAACAACAAGTAAAAACAATCGAGTCTTCAAAAAAATCGCAGTTCAGAGGAATAGGCAGGGCAAATGGTGCTGAGTGCAATTCTAAGGGACTACTCACATTGCTTTCATGGTAACGGAGGGTATGAAAGATGTTTACCCTTGCCTTTGCCCAAGTATGTCTTTGGATTGCAAATATGGGGAAAATACGCAAACTTATGACACCATGAGCCGAATTTGAACCTACACCCCGATGTGCAGCTCAGGCATTTTGAAGCACCAGCATTAGCGCCTGCAACTCTGTGCTGCTAATAAAGTGTAATGATAATGGCTAAGAGATACAGAGCAGAGGTAAAACCGAAGTGCATTAGAAGCATTCTAGTGGTAGAAACAGATGGGGGAGGCTGAACTGTCAATCCCTAAAAGGAAAGCCGGAGAACAAACACAGGTGGTTTAACACTAGAACCACCACTACCACAGGCCACTTCAGAAGACCTCAACAATGATGACTCCTCACCCCTGCCCTGCACACTCACCCCCCGTCACCCTTTCCATTTAGACCCTCCTGCACCCACTTATTTTGCACCTGGTAGAAATAGGCCTGGGACTTGACTATCTGTTTGCCAAGTGTTCCTCTGAAATGATCAGATCCAAAAGAGATCTAATACTTGCTCACATCAAGTGAGATCAATAACAAACAGTGCAGAGGAACGGTTCTGCATGCACATGCACACACACACACACACACAAAATTCACATGGTCTACAAAATAAAAATATTAATTACACCACTGAAAAGTCCTTAACTGGGCTTCTCTCACACACGTAAGAAAAATACATTTTTGTTGTTGCTGAGATCAACACAACATTCTACTACATTAAATTTTTCTGTTTGTCTAGATATTATTTTTTCTTTAAATCAGTAGATCAAGTAAGGTAAATTGCTTTGCTTAAATATTACTTGTGGGGACTTGTATCTACAACCTTCTGGTCACAGGTCCAGGAACTTAGGTATTATATTACCCTCATCTATTATATCAACAAAAAATGATTTGCAAAGTGAAGCCAATGCTCAGCAGAATAAAGCAATATTATTGCATTGTGGCAAACACTGAAAGTGAAATTAAATATGTGGATAATTCGCAGGGATCAAAAATAATCTGAGCAAATGAAATTATTCAACTCAGAAAGAACTAAATATATTCTGTACATAAAAATATAAAAGAATAACCTGACTTTAGAAGGGAGGATTTTTCTTATATGGACCTTCTGCTTCCCTCCATTTTTAATCCTCTTTAAGAACACACTTCCATGCTGCTCTTATTTGATTTCTTTAAAAAAGCTTCATCAATGAACGAAGCTCCGATTCATTTTCAAATTGTTTTGAGGATCTGTTCTCAGCACTGTCGACTAATTTTATGACAGCTGTTCCTATTTCGTTTTAAATTAAAAACCCAGCTCTGTAATCCCAGGAGTCAATCTATAATTAAGGGGATTTATAGAAAAACCAAGTGCTACATTAATAACAAAATTTAATATATTTTATATTAAGCCAAAAATGAAGCCTGAAAAGAAAATTTAGAGAATGTGACCAGCCTTTCGCAACAGACTGGACGCTCAGATAAACACTACGATGCTGCTAAATGTCAGCACTTCTCCCAAAAATTGGGATTATATGTTGCATCCACACGATTCCTAGTCGCAAATAAACTTTGGTAGTTACTACTGCATATGTTCAGTTTGACTGATTTAATAATTTTTAAGCAATGGAATACAAAACTGTTCTTATTCAAACAATTAATTGTTACAGCCAGGACCAGACCTCTGACAGTAAGAAAATGAATGGATATCATTAGTGCAAACAAATCAAGCCAGATGGCCATATATAAACACAAACATATAGTATATGTATGTGTGTATGGGGTATCTAACATGCAGATGTAAATAAAGGCAAAAACAGACCACAAACATCCAAATATCTAACAGGCTATTACAAATTTTAAACAAAAAAAAAAAAACCTCTCAATACATTTTTTCCATCTTCCATCACATGTAAATTTCTGTCTGGTGCTCAGCTTCAATGGTCTGAGACATGGTTATTAATTTTTAGTTTACCTGATGCTTTTGGCCAAAATGAACTACAGTTCTTTAATACAGCAGTGCAGTCTCACTCTTATCAAAGGTACAACAGCAATATAGCATGAACAACTGGTAATAACTGGTAACCTTCAGGTTACAATGTCCTTTACTGCTATGCTACCTACTGCCCCTCGCATGCCCCCTTAAACAGTTTTATTGCTCCAAACTCATCTGTGAAGGCTGTTTTCCCTTGGATGGTCTAATGATCAAGTTTATAGCACTCCACATTAAGCTAAAGGGCCTGGGGTTCACCAGATAAAGGCTGAAAATCAAACAGGCCCATGTTTACCCTCTACCTTGCTGGAGGGGTTGTGTGGCATTACAGCTTGCTCTTGTCGACCTAATTTCAAATCCTCTCAAATATGCGGCCACCAATACCCTTGGTCAACAGTTTTATTGCTCAAAAATCGTCGTAACAAGGGCCAGAGCAAGCACTGGCCACAATCGAGCAAACATCACAGGTCATCACAGGACATTCACCTTTTTAGACCACCACATAAACGCAACCAAGCAAAATCAGAAATATACAACAAAATCTTTCTTTGGTTTAAAACAGGGTACTTTTTTGTTAGGTTGGTGAAGGGGAGGCTATTTTTCATATCTAAATATAACCCCAGGCAGAAGAGGGCATGTTTAAAGACAGCACTGTTGGCAAACAGGCCCCTGGTGCCCAAGCAGCAACGATGCACACTGCTGATATATTGGTGAACACCGGCGAAGGAAACCCATGGTTCGTCACCTTAATTTGTCGTGGTTTTCGATAAGGGGAGATTTACCTTCAAGGCACGTTCCTGATTGTTTTCGGCAGTCAGGTGTCTCGAGTTGTTTGCTGAAGCCCGGCTCTGCTCCCTCACTTGATGAAGATCCTGCTCCAGCCGCTTGCACTGTCAAGAAGGGAAAAGGGGAGAAAGAATTCACTTTGAATATATTAGCACAGAATGTGCCGCCGCCGCGGGAAAGCCTCCTCAGGCTATGTGCGCACAGAGAGCTGCTTTCACTGCCATCTTCCTTACATCTTCAACACCAAAAATTTGAGGTTTTACCATTTATTTAAAAAATTAAAAAAAAAAAAAAAATACAGAACCAATTATACACATTTAACCGTATGGAGGATTTTTTATTTCACTGTCAATTAATTTGTAATCCTGTAATTAATAACATACTTTAAACATGCTTTGTGCATTTTCATTCGAAAAGCCTTCCGTAAAATGAGCAAAATCACACAAAAGCAGCTTGACTTGCATGAAAACACCAGAAATCCACAAAAATTGCATGCACCATATATTGGACAATGCCTGGACTTCTTTTGGTCTGGTGCCATAATCCTAAAACAATCTGCTAACCAGAGGGCCTCAAAGAAGCCTATCCCCCAGCAATGGGTAGCCTTCAATCACATGCATCCCCAGTGCTTCTCCAAACATTCAAACGCCAGCAGACAGAAGCTGTAGTTAACAGCTGGGCTTGAGACTACAATAGCAGCTACACACAATTCACACAGACACACACTCATACACACAGGGTCAGTCTCAAAAAAAGGTCCTGTTATTGTAAAACTCTCACACTCACTCCATGGCCACATGTGGCTTCTCCTTGCTCACACATTCCGAGACTGAGGGACATTCTCCTGGAATGTAAACCATGTCTCTCTGACAAGTCCCAAAGTTTTCGACATCCATCCGCCTCAGCCCTGGGTGCCTGGGCAAACAAGCACCTCTGCCTGGGACCAAATTCCCGTCCCTTTCCTCTGCAGACTAAAATAATAGCACGCTCAGCCAGATAAAACACAAAGCCCCTCTTTGGTGTCTGCCTGAGTTATGGCTTTAAGGCAACAGATGTTTGGAAGCTCTTGAGAAAATGTATTTAAATCAGAGAAAGCCTCTTCATTTACACAGAGGCCACTCGTTGTCCCTGGGTCAAAAGCAGCAGTGGCAGAAGTGACCAAATTACTGAATATTGGACCGCTTTGAAAGTCAATATAACAGTAAGCAGAAAAAGATTAACTGAGAACCACTGCATATATTACTGACCCCATACGACCCGAGGGCAACGCAAAAATGTATATTATACATACATATTTATACTTAAATTTATATCAACAGTATGTACGGGTATATGAGTAAATGTGTTTAAGTGTGACTATATATTTCAACCGAGACAGAATTACTTCATACTTATTGACTTGGCATTCTCTTTTCTACAAAACATAAAACAAATTAATAACAAGCACCAAGGATGGACAAAATAAAATTAAAAAAAGGTTCTCTCCGTTAATTACAATGTGACAAAGCAAGTAAGATTTATTTCTCTCAATGCTCCCTGGGCTTTTCATATTCTTACAAGCCGTGTGGATATGGCAGCAAGATAATCCCTTCGAGATGAAGCAAAGGATACGGGAAGCGGCAGGGGAGTCAGAAATCCTTCAGGATAGGGTATGGAAGGACCCCTTTCTCTGAAGGATTAGGTCAGAGCTTGCAACATACTTCTAAAATTGCCCCAAAGATGGGTGTCTGCCCTGTATAAAAGAAGGGCAACCATTTCTGAGAATCTTGTCAGTCCAAGGTTGTTTTAATATTAGGTGGCTTGAGGTTGAGCTCCTTCAATACCCACCACTCAACTTTGTGTTCCATTCAGCGACACCGACACAGCTCTGGACACCCCCAGCCCTCTCACCCCACAAACACACAGGTTCAACTCACTGTACAACAAGAAACTGTGGGATGCTGCCATGGGAATACATGTTACTTGGACATATTTTTTCTGTAAATGACAATACTGACCACAATTTATCAATTTAACATGATAATAGCAATACAAATTATATGACTATTATATGGTATGTTTTAAATAGCTATGTAATTAAAATCAATAACAAATACAAACTTGTATTAAAGGGAATATTATGCTTTTAAACTTGTCTCAATTTTAGGAAAATCCTCTGGAATTAATGTCATTTTGGAACATATTTTTTTACTGGGGGGGGGGGGAGGCTTTTGCTCTTTTCAATACACTGTTGATTGTGTAAAACTGAAATAAAGAGATAAAATAAGTTCAGAACTGGACTCTGGTGAACATGAAAATGCAAAAAAAAAAAAAAGCTGTTGGAGCATAAAAATTGACTGAAACTTGAAGAAAACATAACTGGTTTTGTAGGATGAGGGGCTGAAATAATGGTTTCAGGTTTTTGAGATCTTTTGATAAAAGATGGTCAACAAAGTATAAGCTGAACAGGTCTGGTGGAAATTGATAAAAAAAGGAAGATTACTATAGTTCACCAAGAAAATGGTACAAAATAATAAACAAAATTCTTAAGTAACAGCTGGTGACCCATAATAATCTGGACCCTGCAGTGGAGGCGATTTATAACACTTTATGCAGACCTTAAGGAGAAACTGATGATTAATAATGAAGAAACTGAGGAGAATCTCTCCCTTAATACAGGATATGGACCTGAAGATATACTCAGCAGCACTTAAATTTAAGCTTAAGAACAATGGAAGAAGTAACAGAAATGATCATAAAAACAAGTTAAAAGAATGCAGCTAAAAGAGTAAAAACCTTGTATCTCCTACCACTCCTTCTGGAAGACTACCAGATAAGACAAAACAAACTCATGCTTGAACTTTTTAGTAAATGGACATCTTCGTATATCTTCAACAACCTACCTTTAACTACATGGATTCCACACTTAATGGGGTTAATTTTTTTCCCATGAAATCACCGTTAGATGAATTCCTGTTGTTAGGGGGTGGAATTGACACAGTTTTTTTGTGGGAAAAAATTAAATAATTTTTTGCACAAAAAATGTATTAAAAAACCCAAACAAAAGGTATGTTCATACATGACAATGAAAACACCAATATATACTGTTTTGTAGCAAAACACGTAATTTCCAGCTTACCTTTTAATGTTTTACTTTCATTCATTCATTCATTCATAACTATTTTTCCAGTCTACCTCACATGCACACGGTGTCAGACACTACACTGTTAGAGGTACTGTGTAGCATTACTAACACATTTGACAACAGATGACCATTTCATTGCAAGCTTAAGGCTTTATTTATCCTAGAGTATGGATATTCATGTTATTAAAGCTGTTTATATGATTGTGGTAAAGGAAGCTAGGAACAGGTCCAGTCCTGCACTGTTATCTCTCACAGATCACCATTTCCGTACATAGCACAAACGAAAACACAACTGTTACTCGGAGTCCCGAGTCAGTCGTGGATAATACCTGGGTTTGATAATAATTTCAGTCAGATTAAAGGATGTTTATAGTTCATTTCAATACAAAATCAAAACACCCAGATTCAAATCTCATTTTCTTCTGTGGTGCCACTGATCATAGTACTACGCTAGATCACTCCAGTGCGAATTACAAATGCATATATGGCTAAATAACTGTAAGCAGTTTATTAACATAAGTCAATGTAATAATAGTAGTAATAATAAAAAAAATACAATAATAGACTGTCTCAGCTGTGATTATTAGATTAGCACCCAACAGCAAATTGATGAGACTGTGAATATAAAATGTTGTCTTTCTGTACATAAGTGAAATCAATTTATTTAATCTGTAATTTACAAATGAAAAAGGCCATTTACTTGCTGCTGCTCTGTTAAAGTAGTACTTTGAACCAATAACCAGGGACTAGTGTTTTTCAGTGTGCAATCCTTTTGGGAGCTTAGCATCTTTGTTAGAAATACAAAAGTAAAATAACAACATAATCAGCAACAATACTACTGAAATTCTAAGCCTGCTGAATTCAAAATGGGTATATATTGTCATTGCATGAAAAGAAAAAAAATATATTTTCCATTGTAAAGGACCTTGTTACATGGACAATGAGTATATTTTGATAGAACCTGTAAGTATGAAAATGTATCCACTATTTTAGCTACTTATACCCAATTTTTTTTAAAAACAGCAAGCATTCCATGCAGCTATATTTGTCCAGTGGATATACCCGGGACTCTGTTACCTTTCTTTTTTCCTGCAGCTAATGCCTGCCTTTTCATTCCGGTTGGGCCTAACCTGATACATGAAAGATTCTAGGAAGACTACCCACAGGGAAACCAACAGGAAGGACGCCCAGTACAAATCCAGATGCAATAATAATTGGATGCTAACAAAGGCACTTTTATACCAGGGTCGACGGCCACCTACCCAGATAAATTAGTTAAAGCGCACGTTTAGGATATTTGTCTCACACATGATGTTTGCTCTGCAAAAGACCTGCTTATGTTAGACGTTCCTACCACAGTTTTGCATGTACCCAGCAGACTGCAGTGCAACCAACTAAATATCTAATGATTCTACAACTATATCACTTCTTTTTGCATTTGAGTTACTACTTTGCGTGTTTTATTAAATCAATGCAGTAACCTTACCCAAAAAGCCTTGTAATTTACAAGGGAAGCCATGCAACAAAGTGTTAAAGATCACTAAGAGAAAGCTTTGTTGAAAAGACAGGATATTTTTGTCAAACTTAAGTGTTATTCTTCCAAAATCACCAGCATCAAAGACTTCACTTTTCACAAACAATTCAGCAGTAATAACATTATTAACTTATGTTCCTTCTGTTCACGTAAAACCAGGTTACTGTATCACCTAACAAAACAATACCTATGACACCCTGAGTGCTATAAAATCAAATGTTTGAACATGGGTGGTCTGAAATTAATAGAAACTTGAAATATTAATGCATATATTAGTGATATATGTGTAAATTTAGTACTGGCAACTGATTGCTGGGTACACATAAATTTGTGGAAATTCAGGGTCAATTTTAAAACATAGAGAAACAAATAAGACAAAACTCTTCTGTACAGTGAAATATAATTTTGTAAAGACTACAAATGAAGAAAAACATTGAGGGAAGTATGACAGCGCAACTGTAGACTTATATGACACAGACTGAATAGAGGGGAAAAAAAACTTGTCAGCTTATATACTTCAAAGAAAAATTTGTTTTACTTCAAGTTGTAAAATTTGACCTGACAATCGTAAAGCAATACAGGGCCTGTTTACCAACAAAGATATCTAGGCAAATACTGGTCCACTTTTGAACTTGGTGATGAAGTACAATATCTCGGTGTCAATATTTGGCTGGCTCCTTGTTTGTTTTTATTTGACTGAAAATATGTATGCACGAAAGATATATCAAATATTTGAGGTTATGCGATAGTATTTGTTTCCACATGAGAAGAGTAGTTGGCCTATTTGCTCAGTAATCTAATGAATGATTTAAGGCTAAACACACAGACAAATGTGGCTTAATACACTGATGATCAAAAACATCTTAGAAGGAGAAAAAAGGAAGACAGTCAATATTTAAAAAATCTTTGTTTTTCCCAGTACAAAGGTTTCCGGTTCTGCACAGTGTGCGACATATTTACTCCGGCTCCAAATTGTTATTGACCTTCATTGTTATTATACATAGATGCAGGCAGCAGAAAGATGCAGCCCGGTGTAGCAACACAGTGTGCGGTTTCATTCAGCATTCTGTACATACCCTGGCAAGGGCAGCATCCCGCTCCTCGATGACAGCATTCATTTCCTCTGCAGTGATCTTCCTCCTGCGCTCCTGGACTTTCTGCAGCAGGTCTACGATCACCAACCCATTACGCTCTATGCCCTGGGCCGAGTCGGCACCGTTGACCCGGTTCAACAGTTCCTCCAGGTCCTGATCAGACACATAAACCACAGCGACTCAGTATATTACAAACACTTACTCTATTGTGCTTTGAAGTATATAATGGGCATTAGATGAAAATATCATTTATACTTTCATGCTAAGTACAACCATCACCCTATTATGCAAATTCCCCTTGCGAGGAGGGTGTAGTTACCATTATGCGTTACGGAAGAAAAATATAAGTTAACGGACAAAAAAATCCCACCTAAATTTTGTTAACATATGAAAAAGTGGTATTGTGACACATTTTACAGCTGTAACAAAAATTTACTTCAATAATTGAAGTAAATTTACAAAAATTACTACAATAATTGACATTTATTGTTTTTGTTATTGGTCATAGGAACGCAGAAACAAAAGCAACTGATGTTCAACAGTAAATTAATTAGCATTGGTAAATAGTAAATGGTATATTATTAATAACAATATAGTTGGGCCACAACTCAGAAACTTATTTGGAAGTGACAGATTTTTACTACATGTAAAGTTTTTCAGTCGAACCCATTGCAGAGAGGCTCAACATCAGATCTATAAAACAGCTACTTGTGTAATTTAACCCAGCAAAAAGTGTAGTGTTGGACTGAGTGATTGTACACTGAGAATCACATGCCTGCATCTCTGTCTCACTTTCTGCTGGGGAAAAGCACTGTTGTTTGCTCTTGAGTTTGACACTGCTTTAGAGAAAAAAGGGCCAAATGAAGAAATGCTATGCAAATATCGGCAAGCAGGACAGCTGCTTGTTGTGAGAGGCAACAACTGAGTTTTTTGGAAGGAAACGGTGCGGAACCACAGACTGTCGCTTTCCCTCTCCCATCCAGCTGTGCATGTACATGTCATGGATGTCCAAGTGCATTCTGAATACTCTGTCAGGAGTATTTACAATACTGCAACAAGAAAACCCAATAAAGAAGAATCCATTTTTTTTAACAGGAGTGGGAATTTCTGGGAATAATGTGACTTGATTTGAAATTAATTCTCAATTCAGTAAATTATTAGAGGCACTATTGTGGGAGTGTAGAAATGGAACAACCCGTCCATGTGGTGGTATTGATGGAGAGGTCAGGGGACAAAACCATAGGAACACATATTTGAGCACCACGACAAATCCTCCTCAGAACACCAAAATACAGCATCATGGTCACTGTGAGTCCTATACTTCCCACAACGGTTCAACATATTAGCTATACACAGACAGCAATGCATGATGGGAGCTGCAACTCCACCTGTCCTTACAGTACACTGTGGGCTAAGCGATGGATAAACCTGTGTTTCTAGTTCACTGCAATATGCAACATAGTTGGGATTCATGGTCTTGATGAAGGTTGGAGACCATTTGACTGAAACAGTGGCACATAAAGCAGAGAAATAAGTGTTTTCTTTATGCAGTTTTTATGTGATAAAGTTAAGGTAACTGCAATAATTTCAAATATATTACTGGCAATTTTCTACACCAGAAACCAGGTCTGTTACTCAAAAGTTCACAAGTCAAAGACCACCTGTAAGTGTCGAACCTTCATTTGTGATTTAGTTTTACCTTACAGTTACGTAACAAGAGTGGCAATGTTAACAAACCAAAAGACAATGGCCAGGCTGACACCACTGAGGACACAACTAGTATGGGTTTGAGACACCAAGTGTGTATCTCTACATGCTTCTGTGTATGTCTAAGACATTTTTATAAAAAAATCCTATTAAAACAAATGTACAAAATAAAAAGCCTGCTGTCACAGCAAGTTTACAGACAAAAATCCCATTGACATTCTTGTAAAATAAGAATGTTGTAAGAATAAAGGTAAACACTTTCATGCTTATATGAAGGTAAGTGAGAAATTACTCATAATATATTTTGTCGCTGCTACCCATCCATTCATCCACTATTGTTAACTGCTTAGAAGTGTTGTGGATACTTTTTGACTTACCCATATATAAATAAAACTTTCCGATCCAAGTGACTGCAATATTAAATTTGGACATTTACTTTGTCCAAATGATGTCCGCAAACATATACAACAAAATAACCCTGTATCTATACCCTTACAGGAATTTATTTTTTTTACTGTTATAAAATTGTAATAGAATGTCAATGATGCGAGAAGATGTGTTGACTTTAGTTTTTCCACAAAGTAAGTTATCTTAGACAGTTGGGCAAGACAGGTGGTGAAAACAAGTGCCGCATCTCTGAAGGAAATGGCTTACCGTGTTATATTCTTCTGGGCTAATATTCTCTAGCCTGTGAAGGAAAGAAACACAGCTTCAGTAAGTTGTGGTTCTCTGTTGCGGCAAAATGAGGTCACACCCAAAATCTTTTCCACCTCAAGTAATTGCAGTCTGTCCCCAAAGTCGATCCTGCCATCCTGACATATTAAAAGCGCCACCAGACCAAGCCATTATTCTTCAATAATGCCCAGTATATTCGGCACTGAGAGTGGACTGTTAAGTTATTAATGTTTACTGCTATAAGTGACTACAGGGATCAATTGTTCATATGTGCAGGAGTGAGGGAGGACGAAGCATAGCTGAAGCCTCTGCTCACTTCAGGGAATCACTTTCTAGCTCTGCTGCATGGAAGAAAGGCAGCCATAATTATGGTAGCGGTGCCCAAGGATGCACCACAAACACACTGAAATATTTTCTCTTTCAAACAAAAATTGGGAAGGTGTTTGGAGTGAATATTACATATTCCCATTTGTGGAGAACATGTAACGAAGGAGTGGTGTGATTTTACTAATACTTAATATCTAAAAAAAAGTCAGCAAATTAAAAGATCAAATGGGGGGAAAAAATCTTATAAAAAAAACACCAAATGTTGAACTGTGTCAAAATGCAGTTAAAAAAATGCATTAAGGCATCACACCACTTCAGTCACATCAGCAGGTAACACAATATGTGTACAGTACACTTCCCGAAATTCGCTTTTTTTCCAGCTTCATGCAAACAATTAACAACCTTCTCAAAACTGCAGGCAAAACATTTGTACTGGTAACAAATGCCTGTTTTGTAAATCCATTTGTAACATATCCGGACCTTTCTGGAACAATCTATGGCTAACCTACTGAGGAATTTATTTATTTTGAATACAACATTAACAGCGTTGTAAATAACTTGCCTCCAAAAATTCCATTAAAAGGGTTTCTTTCTAAATTGACAGGCTTTTTCTCTCACTTACATGCTTGATATGTTTAAAAAAAATCATGCAAGCAGAAGCCCAACATCTCCACTACCCTCATACAGCAAATAGAGCTACAGAATATGTTCAGAGCTGCTTTGTGAAAGGGGACCATCGCTATTTACATAGATTACAGTTTGCTGTTCAACAATCCTTTGTTTCCCTCAATAGCAGAACAATAACAAAGAGCTGCAAGAAACTCAAACAACATCGCCCAAGCATTTCTTCGTTCTAATTGGAGAAACCAAGCCAAACTCGCCGTCCTTCTGGAAGCATAGCTTAGCCCTGGTCTAAGATGCTGTTCTAGTGAATTACCTCCGTCTATCTCTCAGCAAGCCAGCTCGTGTCACACTCTTTTAAGCGCACCAGCATGACCAACAGCAGACAGCCTGAGAAAAAAAACACACAACTCCTGATCTCATTTACAAAGGCATTACAAGGATCACCTCCCATTATAAACGTACATACTCAATCATTCAGGTCCTAAGAAGTGACCTTCGGAAAGAAAGGTTTAGAACATGCCTTTCCATATTTCAGGGAAGATAATTGGTTTTGCATGGCTATCAGACAGCGCATTTTGAGGGGAAACAGAGGAGAGGCTGGAATAGGAAAATAAGAGGAACCTTTCTGAGTGGTCTATTTCCCCAATGTGTTGCAGCCAAATGTACGTTCCACCAGGTTTCTTATAAGCTGGAAAAATTGCCAAAATACTTTAGAGCACAAAACAAATATGGAATCAAATTAACAAATGCATATTTTTTCCCCACTGTCAAGTATTCAAGCAAATAAAACGTGTCAATGTGCAGAAATCTGTTTAAACTGAATGCTGTCACTTGCAGCAAACTGATGCTTTTGGAAATATAGATTTGCTTATGAACAGAAGTTTTATTCTCTTAAGCAGAACGGTAATAACTATTTCACCACACACGCAAACTTTGTATTCTGTACTGCCAGGGTGACAAGAGGAAATTTCATTGTTAAGGTCCTAATATCTAAAAAAACACATCCTAACATTGTAATCCCCATTTTTAAAAAAAATCACATTAATTAGGCCAGTTCAGACACGGTGGTAAATAACTGCTGGGCTAAAGGACTGATTGATTTCCTATAAAGTGCAACTCCTGACTGACAACCTTGTACGAAGGGTGAGGAGATTCTTTTATGAAATGTCACACCCTTCTGATTTATTCCCAAAGCAGTCGATATTGGAGTCTCCACACCCTCAAGCACCCCCAACCCATTCCTTCCCAATTCCATTCAATCACCTTGTTCGCCAGCCAGAGGAACAAAGCAGTCTCCTAAGTGATGGGAAGCAAACAAGCCTGCCCAGCGCTCCAGCAAATCACTACAACCGCAGCCAAAAGCCCCAGGCGGGAGGTGGGGTGGGAGAGGATGACTTTGGAAAATTCACATAGTTTAGTGGAGATCCTGCAAAAGGGTAAAGTAAAGGAATCCTTTTCATGATGCTGCCCCCCACGCCCCTTTCAGACTTCTCATTCCTTGTGTTAAACAAATGGTAAGTGGGGGATGGGGGGGGGGGGTGAGGGAGGCACAATGCAATACATACTCTGCGGCTGCCTGCTGCAGTCTCTGGACTCGAAGCAGGGCTTCATCCCTCTCCTCGTTGGCCAGCCGGAGTCTGGCCATCAAGGCTTGGTCCCGGTCTCTTTGCGCGGTGTAAATCTCCTCCACCAGGGCTGGCAGTGGGGGAGGAGAGAGAGACAGACAGACAGAGAGCGACAGCGGCGCTGTTATTAATACCAAACTGAAGACACCACAGTTGCTGCAATACAATAACGGCATTAAGCTTGTCTCAAAGGTGGTTATTGCAGCAGAAACCCAGTGGCTCAAGTATTAAGAGAAACTCATTTTGTGTTTGGGGTTGTCCACTGTGGTCAGAAACATCTGTGGCAATAAAGTATAGAGAAATAAATAAATTGGCAGTGATTTGAAGCACACCCAGAGAAAATAACTTTGTTTTCCTTATGTCTGATTTATGAGTTGCTAAAAATATTGCTGCAAAAATTATGTAAGTACTGTAACAATGTTTTCATTTCTGAGACAAACTGGATAACGGTGCAGTTAAATGTAGTATTATTTTAAAACATGGTGCTTAGGTCAAAGTTTGAATCTGAATTTTACACTGTTTTTCCCAAGTAAAAAGTGACTGGGGCAGATGCAAGTTTCAAAGTCTTCATTTTCAGATGCAAAGCTGGAAAGACAAGCCTACTACGGTGTCATGGTTAGTGATGCACAACAATATGACCTTCAGCATTGAGCAGTCTACAAGCAGCAAGTGAGCCATTGCCCTCAGCACCGGACACCTGATGGGAGACTGGGATCTGCCTCAAACGTGCCTTCGGAACAATTTGTGGCAAAAGAGCTTCTTTTAACAGATAACAGAAAGATGGACGCATGACTTGGAGATCACTCAACTGTACCCAGCATACCTGCTAACCTGCCTTGCAAAGAGATGATGCACCACGAGCTCCGAATACTGCTCCTCTCCGTGAGATGGCTTAATGATAAACACTAAGCCTAGCGGTAAGCTATTACAAAGTTCACTAAGAAAATCAATATTGCATTTTAGTTGGAATTTGCTCATTAAACATCCTCCAAAACCCATGCAAATCATATTGAAATGAGGACCGCAAATATATTCTCCTTGGTTTTATTAAATGTACAATTTTCTTGCTAATTGTGTTCTGTATATATCATGTATTTTCTTCTATTCATTAAGAGGAAAAAGAGTTTTTATTCCAAAAAAGCAATTAGAAAAAATTCTCTTGCTTTGCACAAAATTTCAATATTTGTTCAAGAAAGGTTCGGAGTGGTTAAATTACATTAATAAATATGATTAGTTACTGTGTAAGCTAATTCAGTACAGTAATCACGTTGTACGTAAAACAAATTGAAGAGTGTTTACCATATTATTTGCATATTGTCCTTCTTAAACACCCTTGTCACATATTCTATAATTCATCGGAATACAACTGGCACAGTATGACATTTTTTAAGGGCGCTAACAATTTTTCCCTCAAAGGTAGGTAAAGGCAAAGAACACAAAAGCAGGTGCATCACCTCCAGCAGCTATTTTAATAGGACCAGACCATCTCCTTCAAAACCTATAAATACTTATATAATTTTGTGCATAACCTGAAGCAGTGCAAAGCTCCAAATAACTATTAAGGGCTTTACAACAACTAATATTAATAATGAATCCTAGTTTATTACTGGCTGTTCTTCCCTTTAATCTTTTAAAGGGAGCCATAATTATTCATCAGATTATGTAATCATTAGCATCACCTAATACAAACAGAAAGCGTAATGGCTAAACACAGCTTTACAAATGTGTAATAATTAGAAATTAATGTTTACAATCTCCTTATCAATGGCTTTTACAGTCCGCTAATGACTACTAACTAGTTGTTGTTTGGGAATTTCACATTTCGCAGAGAGAAAGCAGAGGTCCTGTCTGTGACTTGTCGGTCACTGTAAGACTAATATACCTGTCAATATCAGTCCGGTGTAAAGGGTTAGACAGAGGATTTCACCAGTGTAAGCATAATGGTGTTTCATCTGTTGGCTTCAAGGTTAAAGCATCCCTCTACTTCTCTTGTTTGATCAGCAGCAGGAAGAACAAACAGGCTCTTTTGTTGCTGGTTTGGCGTGGCGCTAACAGTCTCCCCCTAACGAAACCACCCACCTACTCCCCGGCCCACGCTGCAGCTCTCCCCGGTCGCACGAGAGTAGGCAGGACACACATGGGCCCTGAAGAAGAAGGATCCTCAATGCACCAGCATCCTGTAGTTCACTGACAAAATAAATAAATAATGACAGCACTGTGTGGTTCTCCTCCCTGGGTAAACTGGAGTATCATGGGAAGCCACACCATAAAATGGTGACACCTGGTGTTCACACTGCTGTTATCTTCACATTTCCACACCTAGGGTTTCCTCTTGCCTTCAGCCACTCTAAGCTTTGCCCAACAACAACCTGGAAGCTATTATCTCTTCCTACCTCATCACAAGCCAAGCTGACTTTGACTTTTTTCCTCCCCTATACCAAGTTTGCCACTCTGCTTTTTAATTCCTTACATACCACCTGACTATCAAATAACGCTACCTGCGCACACATTATGTAGACACCTCTACTCTACTCATGCCCTTAGGGCTCCTTGCTATGTCCAGATCTCTAGAATGCTCAGGGACCAGTTTTGGGTCCCTTTCTCTCCTACTCGTTCCACCACATCTGCCTTATCCACATACCGCCAGCTTTTTCACAGGCCTTGGCCTCCAGTTCAGTTTCTTTCAGCTCTGCATCCACCAGCCTCATCTCCAGCTCCTTTTCCTTTGTTGCTAGCTGGTCCTGGAGCTGTGAAGGTAAAGTGTAACTCAAAAGTCAAGTGCAATGTAGACACATCAAAGATGTAAAAGCAAAGCATAAAACAAAGGATGGTTTTCATTCTGCTTTCCTTACAACCTATACAAGCCTGAGAAATCTTTTCCACACATAGCTGCCGATATGGAAGATTATCCACATTTTGCGGTACTATGAACTGTACCACATAATCAAATGCATTACAGGATAAAGAGTACCTTGTATTTTGGAACGTCTAAATTACAGATTTAAATTTGGGTGTTTTTAGGTGCTTGCATATGAAATAGTTAACTTCTTAAATAATCATTAAATGCAGTATACAGTGAAACTGTCGGTATAGAAAAGACAAAATGCGAAAATGCCAGCGGCAAGCAAAAAAAAATTCAAAAGACAGCAAGATAAACGTTGAAATTCTGTAATATAGTTGTCCAGCAAGATTGTGGAAGATTTGCCCCATGTGAAAGGGTGTGGAAGCAATGGCCTTAGTATGAGTTTATACTGTTTTGATGAGAGTTAAGGTCAACAAAATTAAAATAAAACTAACTGAAAACAGTTCTATTTTTCTGGCAGTTTCCATAAGCCACTCCTCCCTCAATGAATGCAGTTGAGTTAGAAAAGCCTAACTTAAGGTTTCCTCATGCTTGGTTATAACAGGGTGCATGACTCATGACCAAGAGAGACACACAGTTAAATAATGGTCAGAGGGAACATAATAATTCATAAGGCAATAAATTGTTCCAACAGGAGCAGGACGGCCACAGTGCCCCCTAGAGGAAAATAAAATAACAATAAAACAAAGCTTCATGTGAGAGGTCAAGTGGCTGAAAAGAAAATTCTGCATAAAACTTTCCTAATCAGAAGTAGTTTCCTGAACCTGAAATTGCACCAAGAAATAAGGATGAATCCATATCCTGATTCCATAATCTTACAGGATGGAAAAAGCAGTTATTCCAAAATTACAGAAATTGCAGAATTTATTTAGAAGGATACAAGAGCAGTGGAACCTCAGAAATTTTCTTATGTTCGGATTTATCTATCAGGAAACCTTCACAGGAACCTTTCGGCCTTCTTGACAAATATGCCTTTAATTGACATTCCAGATAATATGGATAAATTAACGAAATGCATCAATAAACTGCACTGAATTGTTCACCTTACGAAGTGGGGAAGTCTTCATCAAAGGCGAAAGAGATTCCTCAACTTGAAATTCAACCCACAACCCATGTGGTCCTAAGTCATGAGACTGAGCACCTCAGCCATGGCTCTGCACTGCTCTCCTGCAGGTCACACTGATATTTACCTTCTTATTGAGATCTCGGAGAGAGTCCAGCTCTTTCAACAGGAAGGCAATGTTTCTGTCCTTATCCAGGACTGGGAGTTGCTTTGCTGAGTTAAATTCACTGCTTGCTTTGGTATTACCATGGTCCTCTTGTACACTGCTTAAGATAAAGACAAAAGCCCAATTAGACAGCTACTATATAAAACCTGAGGTTGGGTGACATAAATAAAATCAGCCTTGTCTTCAAGAACAGAGTCTAATAAAAAAGTATAAAATGCCTAAGGGATGCAATCTCAGACCTTCTATCAAATTCTTTATTTACTTTTTTATATTAGGAAAATTATACAATTGACCTTTAAGATAATATTGAGGCACCACCTGCACGAATTATCTTCTTCACTCAAGAATTTGATTCAGTTTTTTTTTTTTCTAAATTAAAGAGCAACCCTCAATGCAATGCCTTATAGATTATATAAATGTCAGCATGTTTTCTGCATGTTCTGGATACAACTCTTGCAAACAAACTGTGCCGCAGCAGACATACCAGCATATAAGAATGCAATGTGTAAACTTCATTTGACAGTGCCCGTATCTTAAAACACATTGAGCTAAAGAGAACCATACAATAAAATTCAACAGTCACCCCAGTATGTTTCGGAGTGCCGGAAGACTGACAGGTGGGCATGGTTCAGCATAGTTCAGAAACAGTGAGCTGCTGATCATAACTGTGCCAAATCAATGCTTTGCACATCATCTCAGATCAAAATACTTTGCAGGCAATTCAAGTGCCCAGACATCTCTGTTTCACAACAGCTACTGATTTAAAGGTCACTTCAATGCAAAAGCATGTAACCTGACTTTAAAACAGGTGTTCAGACTAGTTGTGAAAAGGTGTTGTGATATAAGGTAAAGCAAAGGATAATGTTCATTGTGTCATTTATTGAACTGAAAGCCCAAAAAACGTCTGGACTGTAACTTGTGTCCGATTAGAACTTCCTACAGATATTGTCACCCAATTGGTTATTACTTAATGAAAAAATGAAGCATACACTTTATTTTCCATTATAAAACAGAGACCGATGCCAGGACATCAAGCATATTACAGTACAGGACTGACTGGTTTTGTTCCTTTCAAAGAGATATCAGATAAGGTACTACAGGGTGAAGTTCCGTATCCTATATCCTATACCCTGTCTAGAGCATCTCACCTTGCTGCTGATCTACTTCCGCCATCGTCTAGGGCCATATGAAGACTACACGCGAGCCCGGTGACTGGCTCCTCCCCTCTTCTTCCGAGAGCCAGACCCCCCTGCGTGAGGAAACCTGAGCTGTGGCACACCTCTTCCTCTAGCATCCCGCCTGAGGCTAAATCACCTTGATCAGGGGAGTCTTGATCAGGGGAAGGTCTGTCAGCTTCTTCCTTCTTGGGGCTGGGAGGCTGGGAGACCCTGGATTCTGGAACAAAAACCCTAGTGAGGTCCAAAGTTGAGAACCAGACAGACAATGTAATGTTGCTCTTTCACAAAAGTAAAAACTTACTTTTCTGTCTTGTCCACTGAGACAAAGCATCCTTGACATGTATGAATCCATCATATTTTTCAAAGATTAAATCTCCTAAGTTTGCTATATTTTTATTTGATTTAATAAATGTACCAACCTTGTCTTGTTGCTTATAAATACAAGAAGGTTACAGCAGGGAACTTAAAACACAAAATGTTGCCGTGAACTAAGTAGCATCTGGATTTCTGAAATAAGTAATTTTCTTTTAAAGTAAAAGGCAAGTGAAATTCGGTCACATCACATGTCTGTTTTTTCTCTTGAACAGCGAACAGAACATCTTTGGTAGCAGAGAATGCAGACCTTTTATTGGCCAAAGAGAGGGAAAACAATCCTCCTTGGTCAATGTTTCTGTTCAGAACGAGGCCAGAGAGCAGCCAGCCATCTCCTTGGCCTGCTTCCTAAGCGCCCCCACAAGCCCCCTTGCCTGGACTGGACACATTTTTGGCTTCTCCATTTGCTACTTCACTTGAGTAAAACCAATCATTTGCTGAGAAATCATATCCTTTTATTTTAACGTACTGGCTGCACACATGCGAAGCAACCATAAGCACTTGGACCTCACAGCTCAAATATTACTGCATAATTTGTGCAAAGTACACGACAAAGGCCTCTGCCTTGGTATTTACAATTTTTATCAACCCACTTCAAAATAAGAGGTACCTAACAGCAGAATGCCTTAGTTCAAGTGCGGCATGAAAAACCAGACGCATATCCTGTCACTATAAAATATACATTAAGAAGAAGAAGAAAAAAAAAAAAATCAAACAAACAGCTTCCACATCAATGCAATTCAAATGGAGTCAAATTCAAACATGGGCGAGTTAAGCATGTCGCCGCATCAAACACTTCCCGAAACATGGGGAGTTGCTTGTGTTAATAAATGCAATGTGACAGTGGGGCCCGGAGCACTGCCCGCCACTACGTCCAAAAGCCCCAGCTTAATGCAGACAATTATTTTGTGAAAGGTCAGGTTTTGAACTAGAGAGCAGGGAGGTCCACGTCGTAGCTTTGTTGCTAGGGCCCTCCTCACTGGATTGTTGCAGACAGTTATTAGTATTCCCCATAAGGCTCACCAGTGCAAACACCAAATTCAGCCATGAATAATAACACCAAACACACTTATATAGCTCCTTTGTTGCACAGCAAATATGGGACTTTTTAGATACATTGTTCCTAAAAATGGGCAACTACTTTAATTTTTTGGGGCCGCTTCTCTCAAAGCTAACTGCCCCCAAGTATGTGTGTGCTTGGAGCAGGATTTCCCTTTCAATGGCAGAGGCCACCGTTTAATCTGACAGTGGATGGCCCATTTCCTATGGGAAAGGCCAAGGGGAGATTCTCCTTTCATCCCGCAAAACAGCAACCACCTGAATAACTAGTGGGCACGGGGGAGAGGTGCGTTTTACTGTCCAAATGGTGGAAAAACCGTCTGAGAGATTCCTGCTGGCGGCTGGACAGCCTGCTCCCAATGTGCCCACTGACTCGCTTGACAAGTCGAGCTCTGCGCAGCTCCCTTCAAATGTCACCCATTTATAATCGGCGAGGCATCATTAAAAACTGTTTGGCTAGCAGGGCTTCAAGTGTTTAAGCAACAGCCTAAATGTATATTTGTGTAGAGGAGCAGAATAAATTTACATATCAGCAGCGTTTGGTGAAGGGTGGGTAAATACTCTGTTTATCTCTCATTGTCATTCCAACCAGTTTATCTAAATACAAGCTTTGCCATATCATTATGGTCTAGTTAAAGTTATTAGATTGCACGGTAACACCACGGCCAGAGGTGATTAACACATGTAAACAAATGTTTATGTATCGCACCGAACAGCGCTTGTACAACAGTACGTGGGTAAACAGCTAAGCAGTTTCTGAAAATCTTTTGCCATTTAGGTAGCCAAACTCTTAACCATGGGAGAAAAAGAGATGCCACGAGCTACGACGTTTCAAACAGATTTTGACTCTAAATGTAGTCCAGCCAAGGAGCAGACCTGAAATAGCAGAAAAAAAAGTGCAAAAAGCCCTCAAGTATTTCATAATTTTTTTTAAAGCTGGCAGTCACTAGTTTAGTTGAATTTGAAAAGGCTGGGCATCAAAGAGGTTCTTTAACAGAAGGACACTTCTTTCTGTAAATGCAGATTTATTAATAATCTTCTGTAATGAAGTGCTTAAAAATACAGAGGCCCTCACAGAAAGAAGAAAATTGCCTCTTTGATGAGATACACGAGGAGAAACGTTTCGGCGGGTGAAACCCTCAACAGTCCGTACCTTTCTGGGAATCTTCAAGGCCTGTTCCTGAAACGGTTTGAATGTCGCAGCTGCCGCTCAGTGCGGGGAGCCGTAGGGCACATACAGCGGGGTAAGAAGCAGAAAGCAGCTTACTTCTGCAGAATGAAACACAGCAGCACCTGCCAAATGCGTTCGTCCTAAAACCCACATATCAACAACAAACTGTTTTCATTTATCTTATTCGCAATATTAAATATTTTAATATTTTAATAAAAAGAAAATTGCTTATCTACCAACTTACTTATATAGCTGCCTTCGTATAAAAGGGCACAAAGAATTTTTAAAAAACAGGTATTTATTTAAAAAAATAAAACTACTGATACATTAGCTTATTATAAAATAACATCATAGTTTATCCATTTTGCTAAATTGCTAAATCCTTTTGTGGCATTTAATTCACATATAATTAAATAAAAATGATAACAAATCGTCCTAAAATTCATCTCGTGCAGAAAGTAGAAAAGCTGTGTCTGTCTATGGTACAAGTTAAGGTGCACTCTTTGCTGGGAGATGTGAAATTAGCAAAAACTGTAGGAGTCATTGCATTTAAAACTTGGGATTTCTGCAGTGAACTCAGTATTCAGTCAGGGCCCAGCTGGTTTTACCACAGTTCAGGAGTGTAACTGTGAAACACAACAGCACAGCACTCATAATGCCCAACTAAATTTATTGATATTGAATGAGTGAACACAGCAGCTATAAAAACAATCCACTTTGTGGATGTGAGCAAATAAGAAAATGAGAAAATGCAAGAAAACTGCCTTAAACTGAAATTAAAGTCTAAAAACAACTTCGGTCTGAATAATCTCACTAAAATCTTACACCTGTCAAAATATCAGCACACTCACTAATTTCATCTATGCAAATTAACAAAAAAAAAAAAAAAAAAAAAAAAAAAAAAAAAAAGGTTTTCCTCCTCACATGTAGCTGTGAAATGATGGTTAGCTTTTAAGGATCTGTTGAAAAGGTGAACCTGCATTCCAACTGACAAAAAGTACAGTGGTGCAGTGTAGGTACAGCCTGCAAAGGAGCTGAAAATTAACCAGGATCGCCAAGTGCAACTGAAATGAACCCGCAGTTCACTTCGATGCATCTTTATGTGTTCGAATGCAGCTCTGCGCTGTAGTGGAATGTAAGGTGAATAAACAAGGTTATAAGCCTGCTTTTAAATTTTAGCCAAAAGTAACATCACAAAGGATTTAGGCTGCTAATCTTCGCAAAGAAATGCTGCTACGCAAACCATCGGCAATGGTGTAGGACTATATGTGTTAATCCTAAATTGTAATTGTCACACGTGGGTGAAGGTCACTGACGGGCCACAGAAATAGGAGCGGAAAGTACGGAATATTTACCTGAGCGCTGGTATGGTCTCTGAGCAATGGAGCCTTACTGGGGAGGGCAATCTTTGTTTCAGTTCCTCATTGACTTTGGGATTAGCTAGAAATATATAGGGGTTATGATTAATTTAAAAGAAAAATGCACCTCATTGGTGGCAGCCACACTATATTAGCTTTAAAAAGGTTAGTATTAATTATAGCCTGTCAATATGTTCTTGGGGGAACTTGGATAAAAGCGATCTTTAATAACCTCTGGAGTATAGCAAAACAAGACAGGCAGCCTTAATGTGCTGGGCGAAACTGTCATTCCAGGCTGCATTTTATCCCCACCACAGTGCCCACCGTTTACCAAGTTAATGAATGCTGCAATTAACAAAACATAATCCCATCGCACAACCGTTTTAATGCTTTTAGCCACCAGAAAGGTAAACAGCCATTTAATACTGCTCAAGCCGTATCAGACTCGTGCTCGGAGCCAACAATTAAAGTTCAGCTCCTCAGGTGTAATTAAATGAAGGGGCCGATTTAGTTCCATAAATGCAAGTTAATTCGTCGGCAAGCAACAAATAGACTGGGAGCAATTAGAAGAAACACTGTCATGTGGAAGGGGGCAGAGGCCTGTTGCTTCTGCTGGGGGATGTGACAGGTGAACGCTGCCCTCTCGTGGTGGAGCGCATACAAAGCTGCACCCAGGCCATCCACGTCCCGGGCACAACACACCTCAAACACGACAACCCTTAAATAGCTGCGCTGTGACCTGCCTAATAATTTCAATCTAAAGTGTTGACCTCCAACACGGTGGCTTGGGCGAGCACTGGCTTGTCTGTCAGTTCTCCTTCGGGGAATAACTGCAGCTGAACAATGCAAATTCAGCAGGAAGTGCATCTAGGATGGAGGACATCCTTCACAGGATGTTGGCAAACATCCTTTCTAATTCTGCTAACCGCAAACGGGCGCTTGCGGTTGTTTCTTCTTCCTCGTGACCCTTTACAAATACAGACAACAGAATGTTAACAAATGAAGAATCTGCAAGGATCGCCAGTTTGGCATGAAAGTGGGCGAATCCTGTCTTCAGCAGAAAGTGGGGCGGTGCGGGTGGGCGACGGTGCTGCACATCGAGGGACGGTCGCCCAGCTCCGCTGGGGATGGGGACAAGGGTGCTTGTGCAGTGCTGCGACTCTTGGGCCAGTTCAGAACTTGGCAGGCATAGAGGAGTGAGGGGATTGACCCCTGGGGCAGATGCCAGAGGGACGTTATCCTCACGTTGTAAGCCAGGGCACACCGCTCACAGGCTATTCAGCCCGGACACAGAGAGCCATGAACGCACAACTGGTTTTTTTATGCGGGAACCCACAGGACTCCATTAATCCCAGTGATACTCTTTGCAGAAGCTAGTGTTTTTCAGGGGGGAGGATTTACAAGGGGAGGACTTTTAGCTTCAAGATAGTGATCTGAGTTTTCCTTCTCCTGTAACACAAACACGAGAAGATACAGCCAGATGAAATGGAAACAGAAAATCTGAACTTAAGGGAAATACGAGCGTGACCTTTCCACGTTCCTATCATTTTCGAGGAGCCACTTGGACGCAGACACTCGGCAAAGGCTCCCGTGCCAAAAAACATCTTTGACTGACTGACTGAAAAAAGGATTCTTCGGCGAATCACACGAAAAAAGATTAAGAAAAGGAAGATGCTGGCATCTTTAATAATGACATTAACACTTGGTGTTTATAATTTGGGGTTCCTTTTTAAAGATGCAGAGTTGGAATCAAACTAAAATGCTTATGACAAGCACATCTTTCACAGTTGCATGGAAAATATTTATACCTCGGAATTCTGCCATGCGCTCACGTTCATTACTAACAAATTAAAAGTCAGATTCAGATCTTGGTGCTTTAAGGTGTTTCAAATATCCGTTAAAGAAGAAAATATGGTCTGCACTCAGCTAGCTGAAGCAACACAAAACGCAAAGAGCTGAGAGAGGTCACCAGGATGGTGGCCCAAGCTGTGCATCCGTCCATGAGTGTGCTGTGAATATGGTCAGATCTCCAAACTGTGAAAAAGAAATCAACAGAAGAAACTCAACCAATCTAATGAGAGTGGTCCAATTCCCTAAATACTACAGTCAGCCTTACATTTCAATCGTTCAAAATACAGTGCCAGTTTGCCATTTCAGCAAAACCAATTTACGCCCATTATCGCAAAACAGAAATGTCCGAGCGCAAAAATCAAACGGCACGTGGCCTTCGCCTGCTAAACCGCTCCATTCAATGCCACAAACTTTCCTCACATTTCTTTGTCCTCTGCTGTCTTTCGGAGATTTTCATATTCCATCTTTGTAGACTTTGGGCTAATTGCCTCGCTGCACTGCTTATTATTCATGTACAATTATTGCAGCGTAATGTCTTTAAATCCTTTTAAATGACCATTCATGCATTGCATTCATTGAAGATGCCTTTGAAGTCTGTCAAAGATGAAACTCTTCAAAAAGAAGCTCCTAAGTCCACTTTCACTCAACCAGCACTGGGTTTTCATCTCCTCTCCTAATATAAACTAAACTCCATTAATTTTTTAAGCTGCATTTAATAAAATTTGTGCAGCAAAAGTTTCAAGATTCTGCAGTCTTTCATTTGTATTCCAGCTGACTTTATGAATATTAATAACAGAGTTATCCTGATTAAATGGGCTTCGCTGAAAATCCCTGTGAATCCTCCAGCTCAGGCTTTGTGTCTTCCTGATTCTTTATGAATTTTGATTTGGACATTAATCTGGAGGGGAACCTAAAACAGGTTTAATTGTGCATTGTGCTTACGGTTGCCCTGGAAAATGTAAATGTGACTTTGCTCTTGCCTGCAAACACAATTTTTATATGTGACTGAGAAGTGTATCTTTTTTTGGCAAGGGGGGGGGCTTGTCAGTTTAGCGCAATATTTCATTTTTTCTCTACAAACATACCTAACTGTATGATCAGATGAAATGCTGAGATGTCTGCCTTTTGTTTCTGAAACACATTTTTTATTCGGATTTGACCAGTTATGTGTGAAGCTTTGGATGCTTAAAAGATAAAAAATAATGGCGTAACACTTAATGTAAGACGCTGAATACATTTATTAAAATATTTTCAACGTGAATTAGACCTAAAAACTTGGGCAACATTTGATATTTGAAAGTAAACAGCAAACACACAATGTGCTTTTCTTAAAACAAAGTCACTGAGCCTTTTTTTGGATCTGGTAACAGACTGGTTCAGCCTGTTAATGCAAATTAGAACTTCTTACCTCCCAAGAACCTTTAAAAGGAAAGTAAAACACTCAATCCAAACGATTTCACAATATAATTGATAGAGCTGGAAAAAAACATAAAAGAATGCAATGCGCCATAAGAAAAATTTATAAAATGTTCCTTTAAAGTTACCGAACATCAAAGCATGAAAGGGGGGGGAGGGGAAAAATTAAAAAGCACCATTTGATCTCTCCTTTAACAGGTGGGTGGAGGTGCTGGAGGAATTCCAGGGTATGTTATCGCTCCATTTCTAACAAATGACTTTAAAACACATCTAAGCCTTTGTATCACCATGCTGAACTTTACACCTTCCCACTGATATTTTTCACTGAACTCAATAATGTTCTTCAGAGAGTGAGGAAAATGAAAATGTTGACTTGCGTACCTTTAAATTACAAATATTGATTCTGCTGTGTGGAATATTAACCATTTCCCACAGATTAATAGAGGGCAAAGAGTAAGGGGACATTTGTGCTGAATGGTCAGAGAAGTTACAGCAAGCACAAAAACAGCTCAGAGGTGGAGGATGAACTGTGGCAGGCAAAAGCCATCTTTCCAAGCAATGTGTTGTTTCTTAATCTGAATGAGCAAACTGGAGCTCCTTTGTACTGGAGTACAAAAAAATTACCATGGCTCGTTTCACCCGACCCATGGACTGACGCAACACAATTTGAAGCATGGTCGTAAGTGCGAAAATGTGTTCTCAAATTTGTTAGCGAGGCTTTTTTGGACCTGCTAACAGGTAAATTCCAGAGGAACATATGGTTACCTGCAGTTGCAATTTAATCTGAAATATAACCAGAGTTTTAACAGTAAATCTACTTTTCCCCAGATGACCACCAGTGAACTTCAAGTATCCATATTGCAGTCGTGAGCTCACAACGTCCCGCTTAGCATCTCAGGATGAGCGCCACTTTCGCACCACCTCACAGCTCTTGTTGTCGAAGTTGGCAGCTCGTGGGAGGTTCGGCAAAGTGACCTGCAGAACTCGGGAGGGGGGGGAGTGCGAGTGTCTCACTTTCTGCAGATCCCCTGGCCCATTTGCACTCGGCAGCTGCGCACAGTGAATGACTTGAGTAATCCGCAACCCCCTGCTGGGCTCGCCCACGTCAGGCCCCGCATAACTTATCACATTAATCTCACACTCAGGAAATGAAACACTTCTTTCTGCTTCAGTCTACTGCTGTGCCTTCATCGATCAGCACAAATGATACCCATGACCGTAAAAGTTAAGTTTTATAACAAATCCTGGGCAAATGATGGGAAAATGAAGCCATTTCTGATCATCTCCTCGCAGTCCATCAAAAATAAAATCTGCATGTTAAAAAGGAGCTTTAATCTATAAGGATTTCCTGCTATTCTTTCTGTAATGCCAAAAGCAGATATGATATGACTTCATATTGAACGGCGTATGTTTGGATATATCAGAGATGAATGAAGTTCAAGTGGCAGTGTGTGCTTGAAATTTATCTAGGACTGCTTGACAGCCAATTGCAGCGGGAATGAAACACATGAGGGAAAATAATCCGCGCTTCTCCTCAAATTGCTTTTTAAATTTGATATTTTCACTTGCAGGGACAACAAAAACCACAGGACCAGTTAAATATGGCTTAAAGGGAATTTGGTTTGAGGATTAAGAATATCTTAGCTATTCAGAAACTTTTGAGTCACATAAAAATGCAATACTTATCTAGTGATTACGAACATAGCTTTATTTGTAGAAGATACTTTGCATGAATAATATATGCTGGGCTATTACAAAACATTGTCCATGGTCCTTTAATATGACGAAATATTAATAATGGGGCCAAATGAGGAGGCAGTGCATTTCAGTGAAATGTACCAAAATCTTCCCAAATAGGTATGGCAAAACAACTACTGTATAGGGCAAGTACCTAAAAGAAAATCGCAAAAAGAATGCATAACATTTCTGACATTATTATTAACACAGAAAACTATGTTACTTTCTGTATTTCAGTATTTTTCATTTTGATTTACATTTACTGGACAGTTAACATGAATGCAAGCATTACCAAGCAGCAAAGCTAGAATGGGGCAACACAGGAGTCCATCTTCAAGTTTTCAAGGTACTGTGTTATATGCTTATATATGTGCATGGAAACAAACAAATTTCATACTGCTATATTAATTCAGCCTCCAATACTGTCTGTAACTATTACACCCCTGCAGCAACAGGGTTTCTTTTCTGCTTTGGAATGAGAAGAGAATCAATTACACTACTGTGTAATTCAATTACTAAATAACCCCTTTACATTATAAACAAAAAGAAAACATCTCAATGAAGGACTAGTTACTATACAGCTTGTTTAATTTTAATACTATTGTAAGACAGAAGACAAATCTTTCTTATCTGATAAGCTAACAAGTGAGCAAATACAGTACAGATAATCGGATTTATAATTAATGTCATTCATACCCATTATGTGCTTATTTGAACTACATCGCACAAAATTACTTCCCAATGCACTGGATTTAACACAAGCTTAGTCTGCACAGAAAGCTTGAGTAATGACTATCAATCACTAGTTATTATAGCCAGGTGGCTATAAAAAAAAAAAAAACAAAAAACTTGCAGGTCTATTTAATAGTTTTGTGCTATTCAAAAAAAATTTAATGAAAAATAAAGCTGACTTTTTATGAGCACATTTCTAAGCTATCAAGCAAATCCTTGTGAACTATTTAAACCATTACTCCTAAAAACTAGTCTATGCATAGCAAAATCCTAGCTGTACCGTTCACACTGCATGGATTACATTCACATCTCTTTAAAGCCCGTTGCTCAAAAGGCCGTCAGTCAAAATGAAGGAATCGGCTGGATAAATTCCTACATTTCTTTTAAGAAGGCAATCCGTCAGTTTAATATAGCTTGACTGCATCAATCTAAATACATCATTTTTAATTTAAATTTATATAACAATTTGACAGGTACAAGTAAATGGGGAATGTAGTGTACAATGCAATAAACATTAAAAATATATATAACAGGAAAAACAGACTTTTTAGTATTTTTGCTCTTAATCTGTTTTTGTTACAAGCACCTATTGCTGTACTTTTTTTCTTAATCTTAAGAAAGCTCACTTTACTATGTGTTCATATGACATTTAGTTACAAATTAATACATTTAGAAAAGTATTCAGTTCTTTTTTAACCAATCAGTACTTTGTCACCATAATCTACCTCACGTTCCATATTATTTACTGTTAGAAAATGAGCAAATACAAACCTGGAAAGAAGGAAACATAAAACATGGTACATAAAACACAAAACCTGGAAACGGAGAAAATGTTTTTAACAATTTAAGCAGGATTTTAACACATTCTACATCTATATGTTATTACAAGTTTTAAGTTTTTTTCACATTTAAATAAAATCTTTATTGGAACCACTAACAGGATGTGTAAATTATTTAATACTTAATGTCAGATTCAAGAAATAAAAGCAACAGTCTTTAAAACTTGAAAACAGTAAAACAAAAATTGTGAATACTGATTCAATAACAGCACTGAAAGTAAAAAATGTGTATTATTATTATTATTATTATTATTATTGTTGTTGTTGTTTTATTGCTGTTATTATTAATTTCAAGTGCTTAATACCGTAGGTTTATACCCACAAACATACTAACACACAATACATCTTAGAATTGGACAATGTCCAGGAGGAATCACAATGAACGGACTGCCTTCACGACATAGTGACTTACATAACACAAATGAATGCGACATCAATCATAAGAGAAGAAAAGGATCAGAATGAAAAAGCAGGGCATTCAAGCCAAGGTTTCACCCTTTTCACACCTCACACTTTGAACTGGGGCATTTTCATCCCTTAATCCCTGCGTTTACAAAGCAGTATGACACACAGAAAGATGCCTGCTCTGTGCACCACTGATACTCATTCTGACCTGCTGTGGTTTCTCATTCAGCCTGAAACAATCCAGAGTTTACAGATAATGGCATCTACAGATTGTGGTGTAAAACAAGGTGAGCAGTCCTGTTTTACCTGGGGTTGTGTAACCTTCGAAACTGCTGGTAGCAGTTGAGTAACCCAACTCAGGTGCTACAGTTTCTGTCATGCTGTAAACAGATGCGACAAAAGATGTTCTCTCACAAAAAAGATAAATAGAAACATTTATTGCTTTTATGCCAAACCAGTGCTTTAAACCCTAAAGTTAGTTGTTCAGCAAATAAATAACTTTTTTACAGAAAAGCACAAGCCTAACAACCTAAAACTGTTTCCTTGGGAAAAAGAGCTGCATGCAATCACATCCCCAGTGAAGGCTCTTGAATTCATTTTGAATGTAAGGAGTTTTGGCGGAAGGTTGCAGAGTGGTTAGTGCTGCCGCATTTGGACATCAAGGACCATGGTTCAAAGCTATACAAGGAGAAACTTGCTTAAGCACCATGGAAGCACAATTTATCATACCTGTATCATTTGCACAAACAGTATCACAACCAGCACCACGAATACCACAAGACTCTCTGCCGTAAACAGCTGATAGACAAACTGTCAGTATTATGAAAAGCAAGTAGGCAGGGTACGAAGACTCCCAACTGACAGAGCTTCCTATTCCATTCCTAATGTTGTCAATTTCAAGGTGATCTGAAGAAGCAGCATATGCGGGTACCCCTTTCTCTCTGACAGCAAACTAGCACCTGGATATCACTGGAACAGGTTTGTAAGCACAGCAGACATACACTTTTCCCCCAGAAGAATGTGGTGCAGAGGACAATCGCACCTGACATTCATCAACCTTTCACAGTTAGTGGAAATGGACTAGTGGGTGGAACGCTGAGGTGAATGTAGTGTCAAATACAGTCAAATTGTAAGTAATGATGATTGAAAAGTGCTGACTCAGGTTATCTGAAGTTGGTATATGTATAAGCAGCTTCCGATGACTTGCATGTATCTAGATTTTCACTTTTGCCACCATGGACATACAAAAGCCTCCACTAGAGTCTAGGTCCTCTTCTGCACCCGAGATCAAAAATTCCCATGAAAATCTGTGAGAAAGGGAACTGAATGTGTAAATGCTGGGAAGGTGACTCCTTACAGTGGTCTTGCGAGTCCCCGAATGTCTCCCTGTCCAAACATTGGCCATGCCACTGCAGTCCACCTACAGCTTATGAGCTATATCAGATCTGCCATTGGGCAGTTCACAAGCATTCACAGAACTTACAGGCTAAGGTCAAGTCTTTAAGTTCACACTCCAGGATGGACAAGGAAAGCATTTATCTCATGCTGAACCCACGCATATTCTTTCAAAATACATCTTATCCTTGATTTTTGTTCCTGATTTTGATTTTACAGATTTTGGATTTTACAGAATGCTGCAAAACAAATTCCAGAAAAGAAATAAAAATTACAAATATTGAAAAAGCTATTTTTAAGTCGAAAGGGAACATAAATATTTACATTTTTAGAGAAAATAATGCATAAAATGATTCATTTTAATACCATGTCATAAAAAAAACCTTCTAATCATCTTCAATGACACTGTCATTAATTCCAAGCAGGTAGTAGAGCACCCCCTAGTCCCCCTGTAACAGCATTCTCATTGCATTCTCATAAGGTGCAATTTAAAGAATAATCAGCAAATAACCCAAAATGCTTGTGTTTGAACTACGGGATGAAACCCATGCCAATGCTGGCAGATACCAGCATTATCCACTGCAGCAGCATGTCACCAACTACTGCATGTTTTTCTGACCTTAAACCTGAAATACTGCTCTGTACAGTATAATCACTTCACCAAATGGATTTATTTTCGCAGGTCAACATTGGTAGAACTAAATCAGAAATAATGAATAAATTCAAACATGGATGCAGCAAACATCCACATTCCTCCAGCAAAAAGAAACAAGAAAGTTTGTTATGTTGCTTCATCATTGAGTAGCTTGTAACAATGCAGTCGCATCTCGTATTACATCCAAAAATCCAACTTACGAATTTTCTGAGATGCAAACATTTTCAAGTTTAGAGTCATTCCCAAGATATTCCCTTGTTCCAAAAATGTACAACCTATAAATGCATAAAAACACAGATCTCCATCAATCTGTCAGTTCGGTAAGGAAAAAAAAACTCAGGCAAAACTACAATAAAAAAAATGTAAGATTCATTTCACTATTTTTATGAACAAACATTAAAATAAAAAAAAAGTCTTTCTTCAAAAACTCATTTTTAATAGTGATTTTAACTGATTCATTCTGTCAAGATGCCAAAGGTGTGGAAGCAGCATACAATAAAGCTCTTCCACACTCCTGTCGTATTCAAATGCATTTTACTGACAGCTAATGGCAGGATACAGAAATGCAGCTTTCATTCACCTCAAACAAACTGTAGGAAACAGATAAATCAAGAAAATGAATTTAAAAAAATCATTTGGAAAAATGTATCTTTGAAAATGTGTAAATTAAATGTTCCTGACAAGGAGCTAACACACCATGAAAGGCTAACAAATCTGTTAGGAAATTTGTGAACAATAGATTTTTAAGGAAAAGTGAAATAAGAAAGAAGTCTCTAGTATGCTACATTCTGTGGAACATTTGTAAGCAGTAGTGTGTGTGGTGTGCCCTTAAACAAACATGAAGAGACAAAGAAGGACAGGGGCTGTGGAATCCTTGTGTCTCCGAGTCCGGCGCTTGGACCAAGACCACACGGCAGAGGTGGGGTGGGGGAGTGCAGCAGACCACCCACTTAGGGAGAGGAACAGTGGGGGCTAGGGATTTTGGAGTTCAATGGGACCTACAAGGAAGCCGAAATGCAACAAGATAGTGCCGCGTGCTCCTGTGAAGTGTCCCATCACTGTGTGTGTGAGAATCACCCAGGGTGGGAGACCACACGCCTCTGGTACACCTCCACCAGCTGTTGCTTGCATCACTGATCCGATAGGCGTAAACAGTCTACTTCCTGCCTGGGAGTCCACCCCTTTGGGGGCAGGGAGTCAAAGAGACATACACCTGCTAAGAACAAAGTTGGCTAGAAACAGTGCCACTTCTTCTAACGCAACTGCACGTGAAAGTCAGACTAAATAAACTGTAATGATATTTCTAAAAACGTAAAGCCGAGTCAGCTGATAACAATCACAGCTAAAACAAACATAAACCTGAATATGAAAAAAGATATCCAAATACATTGCCAAATACAGTCATCCCTCATTATCCAAATCTAATCCATTCCTGAAAACATGTTGGATAGCAATTTTTTAATAGTGGGAGACTATACAGTAATCCCTTGACATCCAAACTCTATATAGGAATTTTCGATATAACAGTTCTTTAGAATGAATACCTATATATTGGTATCCACAGAAAAAGTTGCGATAACACATTTTTACCCAAAGCTTATCAATAAATAAATATCTGAAAAAATAACAAATAAATGCAGCATAGAGAGCAACAGGTGCTAATTATAATCATGTGAAAAAGTGAAAAGGAAAAATAAGAAAATATTTCTTTCCAATCTTTATCACCTTTAGATTAGTACTGTGTCTAATACTGTCTGTGTGTCACATATATCCCTTTTTGTTGCTAGTTTGTCTCCTTCCCTCTACTGAAGTGGCCCTTTTGTCTTCATCTTGATAAATTAACTAGAAACTGCCTAAAGCCATACATCTGTAATGTGTGTAGCACAGTGCATATGAGAAGTGACCCACTTGGAAATTTGTATTTTTGTCCGCATATTACTGCCTCAGACGTTAAGATTGTGCCTCAGATGTTAAGATTTGCATTGGGTGTGACGAGAATGGACCAGATTAGGAATGAGTATATTAGAGGGTCAGCACAGGTTAGACGGTTTGGAGACAAAGTCAGAGAGGCGAGATTGTGTTGGTTTGGACATGTACAGAGGAGAGATGCTGGATATATCGGGAGAAGGATGCTAGGGATGGAGCTGCCAGGCAAGAGGAAGAGAGGAAGGCCTAAGAGGAGATTTATGGATGTGGTGAAGGAGGACATGCAGGTAGTGGGTGTGACGGAGAAATATGCAGAGGACAGGAAGAAGTGGAAACAATTGATCCGCTGTGGCGATCCCTAACGGGAGCAGCTGAAAGATGAAGAAGAAGAAGAGCTGGGAACTGCCTCTATTTTGTGTAGCACCGTGTGTGCGTGTGGAAAGAGGCCTGTTTATCCTCATCCTGACAAATTAGGTGGGATCCGTCTGGAGGCACATGCCATCAATAAGTGTATGTTTATGCAAAATCTCACTTAGGGTAAGAAGTACGTGTGTCAAATTTCAAGTCTGTTTGAAAAACAAACCAAGAACAAGCCAACAAACAAGACAAAAAAACAGACAGAGATTGATCTTAAGTGATGTAAAAGTGCTTGCCTGCTATTTATTTATTTGGTTAGTTACAGTAGTTATTTACTTAGACTAATCAAATAATCACCAACGTATGTCAGGTATTACTAACCATAATTATGAAGGTGATTCCTGTTTTCAATCTCACTTCGGGTGTCAGGTTTCCACATAACATACTATAAATAATTTACCCATTCATAAAGTGAGGTATTTTTTTTACTGGAGGAATTCAGTGCTGGTACTTTGATCCACAAGTTCTACAGTTACAGCAGAGATTCAAACTTGTGTTCTTTGAGTGAGGCGACAGTTCTAACCACTACACTACCTGCTGACATAATGAAGATATATATATATATAACAGGCAATTTCCACTTAACTGACAGCTTTATCCAAAGTGATTTACAACTGTTTGCCAATCTGAAAAGGATATTTGTATCAGAGCAGTTCAGAATTGATGTCTTCCTTAAAGACAATACAGCAATGACAGGAGTGGGATTCAGAAAGACAACCCTTAGGTTGCAAATTATTATCCTAACCACTATATCACTGACCAACCCACAATAAAAGCACCCAGGCACAAAGTAACCCTATCCTAATAGCTGACAAATGAAAAAGCCCAACCACATCAGATGCTCCAAATCCAGAGAAAAGCAAAACCCTTTACAGGCTTTAACATTCTACTGGTTACTCACCCTAGCTGACTTGATTTATTGTCTAGGCAGTTTAAAACATCAAAATTGGAAAGTACAAAACACTGGGTTAAATACAATATACAGCTAGTGTATGGAAGTTAAACTTTTCTAGTTAATTTCTGGCTAAAAGCTATTAAATGATATTCTAGTGCTTACGTTGACATTGATATAATATGATCAGAAACATGCAGAAACTGTAACCTCATTAGTGAATATACCTGTACCTTGTGTTACAAACACCCAAGTTGCAAATTTTGGAAGATACAAACACTTCTTTTATTTTACTAGCGTTTTCTTCACCATTCTATTTTTCATGTTTCTCTGTTGCAGAGTGAAAATACATTTCTTACATTGATTTTTTGATTTATTATAGCTTCAGTTTTCAACAGAACCTAACTGTGAATAGAGGGACTAAAGCTGTATTAAGCTTTTTCAACTGCCACATTGGGTGGACTTACAAAGAATTCCGTGTTACAAATTAACTTTTTGCAACTGTATTTGTACGATGAGGCACAAGTATAGTTAACAAGCTAGCTACACAGCAGTACATGTGAAATGTGAGTGGATATGTAGCCAGTATTCATTTTTTAATTAAGATGGATGTGTAACCAGTGTACCTTGTAGGCTGGATAACGTAGACATAACCAGACAACGGGTTCCATGGGGAGGTCACAGTGTGCCATACAGAGGAGACTGGAGGGGAGGGGGGGCTGTAGCTTTAAGATAAAATTAGGAAAATGAGTTCATGGCATTAGTAATCAAACATTTATCAAATTATCAAAGGTGAACTTTTTTCATTACTTCTCATTATTCTGGGTACGGCCCTTTAATAATGGATATAATTCAACAAAATAAAATAATGATCCAGAAAACACAATTACTGATACTGGTCATATTACTCTCATACTTATGAGGAATGGTATTTACAACATGGTACAATATGGTTCAAAATTAAGGTTCAAACAAAGATTTGAAACAATACACAAAAGATTATTTGAAAGAAAAAAAAAAAAAGCAGTGAAGGTGGCGCATTCTTGCTCATACGGCTCATTTGGAACACCACTACACAAGAACTAGCTGGCGCATTGTCACTTTCAGGAAACTAACAATGAAAATGACTGGATGATTCGTCCAATATTTATTATTTTCCAAAGTTTAAGGAATAGGTTTGAAACCGTCCAAAAAATCCAGAATCCAAAAAAGTTAAGTTCACTTAACTGAGCATGGACTGTACTTTGATTCCAACTGAGTCACTAGCAATGCAAACATGTATGATAAAACAGTTTTACCTCATCTTTTCAACAAATTAAATCTGCTGTGGAAGTAACATTACACTAATCAAATAAATAAAAAGCACATTCAAGATCAGTATACTAGTTAGTATTTATATTACTATTCTTTAGTTGAAACCTTGGCCCATAGCAACTTAAAATGTAAGGTTTATACTGACAACTATTTATATGTCTATATAGCAAGGTAACTGTAATGGTGTAATTCGGGGTAAGTACCATGATCAAGTGTATGACAGCAGGAGGTGGGATTCAAACTAAAACCACTATATTACCAGCTGCCATAAATGGCATTACTGGAGAAGTTCAAGATAAATACTTTTCAAGATAAATCCATTTTTTCAAAGGTGACGAGTAGTGAGGAATCACAATTCACATAGAAATCCATCATTTTTCAAATCAATATTCCTGATCCATAATAATAAAACACAGACACATACAAACAGAAGGAAAGAAAATCAGTTCAGATTCTCAAAATGTAAATGCATAGTAAATCACTTAGTAGTTACAGTCTATGAACTTGACTTACTGAGTCAATCTTGTACCAGTCAATAAAATGTTTTGTGCTTGATAAACTACTATATTAAAATGAAGGTTTATTGCTTTCCTATCTGTTTGAGCCAAAAAAATATGTCTCAATGTATGAGAGCTTGCATTTTGCGTTGCATTCATTTTTGCTGAATTTCATAAAGGGTGCCAACAATTCTTGAGTTAACTGCAGGTTGATGCATTTATTAGGATGCTGCCACACATATTACCATACTGCCAGGTACTTGGAGCCCCAGAGGTTTATTTTTCATCCTTTCTTCATTACTGGGAGTCTTTTTTTTTCTCTCCTCAGTTGCCATCTGGCCTATTTATGTTGTCTAACAATGGATAATCTGTATTATGTCATTTACTTTTCTTTTTTCTTTATTCCTTAGACCCTTGTTCAACATTCCCTGTCAGTTTCATTAGAACAGCAAGATACAAAAATCTAAAAAAGTAAATACCCTCACATTTCTAAAACATGTGCAACACTTTTTAACATATTAATACCTTTTGTCATGCCTTTGCAAACTTTCTAGCTATTCACCCATTTAACACAGAAGTTTAATACAGATACACAAAAGCCAGTTTAAAGTCACTGTTTAACCTGACAGACATCTCTGGACTGTAGGAAGAAACCCATGTGAACAACATGCAGACTACAGACTAAAAGCGGTTTGAACCCCATCAAAACTCGCAGCCCAGGTGTTACACACTGCTCCACCTAACACGAATACAAACAACATTGTACTTAAATGAGTTCTAGCACTTAAACTGTTCACAGTTCTTTTCCAGTGTTTGCTGTTGCCATATTAATAAAACAAAAAGAGCCACAATGAAAAACCACTAACAGCTTATGAAAATGCATTCCACCTTTCATGCAATTGTTTTATTATCCAGCAAAATTTCCATTTACATCTGCTACACAGTAATTTTACTTCCACAATAGTGTGCAGTGTCAGCAGCAAACGTATATATTTAACTGATGCTTTCCTCCAAGTCAACTTAGAAAACTAAACTACATACAATTATTTACTCATTCATACAGCAAGGTAATGTTTTCTATATCAATTCAGGGTAACCATCTTTCCCCAGCAGAAGCAATTTATGGGTTGAAAAATGTGAAATTTCCTCTTTAAGAACATTCTTGCTGAATGGATTTGTGTAAAGTTATTTCCTTCACACACACACCTGTGACAATGCAGGATGCACATACAGCCATACAATAAGGCAGATACACACGCCTGAGCCCTAGGCCTTCTGTTTCAGGACACATTCTCTGCTAGATCCTGTTTCTCCCTCCTCAGCCTCCACACCTCAACCAGGATGTGGCAGGCAAACCATTCCATACCAGGATGTTCCCAAGTGTCACTTGGGCTGCTTAGTGCCCCGGAGGTCATACAGGCTATGGAAAACCACCTGGGGCCTGATTCCAGTTTCTCATATTAAGCAATAATTTCAAGAAAACAATTCTCCTTTGTTTGGAATTAAGCTCACCTGAGTTTCATGGGCCCACAGTATAAAAATAACTCATTCAAATAGTTTAAATAGACAAAATGACTTCTGTTCTGCCAATTGTTGAAGGAAGTCAGAGTGAAAGAACTGATATTCTCAAGGGTGCGAAACCCTCTCCTGACATCTTGATGTTAGTGCTTCTACCATAAATAATATTATCAAGAGAGTTTCAAGGCCCATGGTACTGTAGCCAGCCTCCCTGGACATAGAAGTAAGAGTACGCATGATAAATGATTGCAGAGAAGGACAGTTCAGATGGTGGAGAAAATACCTCAATCTGACCTTCAGACACAAAGCAGAGCAGTTTTAACTTGCACCATCACCAATTCAAGGAAAGGGGGTTATATGGTAACAGACCCAGGGGACCCCACTGCTGTGAGACACATAAGAAAGCAGGACTGCAGTTTTCCAGAACACACATGAATATGTCAAAATCCTGCTGGAAGAATGTCCTGTGAACCAATGAGATCAAATGAGAGCTTTTCGGTAAAGGACACCACCTACAAGTTTACAGAAAACAACAAAGACTTCTAAGAAAAGTACACCTTCCCTAAATGAGCATTTTAAAAGGATATACTGACTTCTGAATAAAAACAAGGGTTCTGTAATATTAAAGACTTCATAAAGAACACAAATTTTAAAACTATTTTTAGAGTAACATGCAAGTTATTTGCAAAAAGTGCAGGGCTGTCAGTATTTTGAGCCATGACTGCATGTGTGTACAATGAAAAGAAAACTGAAATGAGCACAAGAGTATTGTGCTAACATTAAGCACAAGAACATCTTTTGCGAAAGGAGAACTTGGCTAGCACTGGTGCTACAACAAAAAAATCTTAAAGGCAGATAAAACACTTTGATATGAAAGATAAGTGTGCCCTCATGTGGTTAATGAGTGTATTTCTCTTACCATTTTGACAAAAGTTTGTGAAAATGGCCTTTTGCGTTTATTCATTTTTCAGATGATTTCTCCAAAGTGTTCCACTACTCAAGAGTAAACAGTGCATTTCACCAACATACAGAGATACAGACATGAAATTCGTGAAATAACCAGTTAGTCCAAAACCACCGTCTTTGGCAGAATAAAATATGCCGGTGGCTGCGTATAGAATGGCTAATGACCTCCAACCTTGACACGCTCCATGCTGCACTTGACTAAATTTTTGTATAATGAACCGAATCTCAGTCCCATTTAATCCTGAAACTAGAAAACCTACTGTAAACAGAAACGCATTTTTGAAAACACTGTTTTATTGAGAGAAGTTTTTTTGCGATTCCATTCAAGTTACATTTTATAAATTGTTATCAAGTAAAAAAAGTGAATATTTTGCTGGTGCTGAAAAAAAAGCAAAAGAAATGAAAATAAAAATAATGGTGCAACATGGAAGTATAATACTGGAGGGTATTTATATTAATGATGCAGCAGGTAGAAATGTAACTCCCCCATCGTGCATTACTGTTGTGCATGCATGTACATAGTGTTCAACTGTTGTGGAGAGGTGCAGGGAAGAAACTGACCCCCTCACTATTCAAAGTGAACAGGAGCTCTGTGGAAAGGGATGTTGAGGTGTCTGAAGATTCTGTACCACTGCTGACAGTACTGTCAAGGTGCATAGTTACATTATTAATATTCTACAATAGTATTATTATAACGTGAATTTTGTGAAATCTTATATAACATAGCATTTATCCTAATGTTAACTGCCTACACAGTTTGCAAAATGCAACATAATGAGATCTGCGACTTTTTACCAGGTTGTCGGAACAGAACCACCCTAAGTCAATGACAACCTGTAAAAAAGGGGATCTCCAAGTACCCAGCCCTGTGCTTAACTGTTTCCAAACAGCTGCGGACCTTTCATCCCATCTTACTACTATGACCTCACAGATATTTGGGCTTATCCTGCAAGTACATTAAATCACTTCTTCGGAACTAAAGGCTCAGTGAATTATTTATTAACCAAATGAAAGGTTTTCAAGACAATCCATATGTTTAAGGTCAAAACTAAATAACACAATATATTCTAGTGCTTCAGTTGAGTTTTTCTTTATGAATTTGTTTTAACAATGAATGAATTACTCTTGCTTTTTACATGACACTCCTGGTTCTCCACATGTCATACCGTTCAAGTAAATATTTTGAAATCTCCAGTTTCACATCTTTTCTAAATGGCTACATTCAAAAGAAAATGACATCCGTACCATAGTGTAAAATACCCAAAAATGTAGAATGTTGCATGTACACAGGACAAAGGTGAGCAAAAGGAACAGAGAAGGTTAGCACTCACCTTTGTACATATCAACAAGTGATTCTTTAAGCTCTGTTCTGTGCTTCTGTGCTATGAGCTGCAGATCCTCATCATTCTTTGAGCACGCCTCTCTGGGTTGAAAAGGAAAGAAATGTTTCAAGCTGTACCAAACTGTCACCTTGGATTGCAGATGACTAAATTCACAAAACAATGCAGAACACTCATACTGTATTTTTTATTTCACAAATCCTTAAAGGTGCCTGGACTTTACTTCTACTTTCCCCTGTTGAGCCTCATGGAGTACTACAAGCCTGTCACATGAGTTAGTACCCCGATTAGTACACGGGTCCATATAATCTCTTTGACAAAGTCCAGCTGCATAACGGAGGAAACCAGGGGCTTAGGGACATTCCAGTCACAAAGAGGGAAATGTGGATATGCAAAATGTGTGACTGGTACCATAACAAAACAATACACAAAGTGGAAATGGCTAGTTTTAATTCCAACACATTTTTTCTCAAAATATTTTATCAACCAGTATTTTAAGAGTACCGAAAATACATTACTATGATAATTATAATGAATATATAGGGATCACCATTATTCTATAATAATATGGATAGAGGAAAAGGTGGAGAAGCTATCTAACCTGTAAACCCTCCCGCCCACCCACCCCCACCACTCAAGTCCCCTTTTTGGGAATGCAACCACTGTTTTTGAGAGGTTCTTGTTTTCTTCTCTTCATTTCATGCAAGACAGATCACATGGACAGATGTCTTTGGACTGTGAGGAAACCCATCTGAACACGGGGAGAAACTGCAAACTCCACAATGCCCAATCGGGGACTAAACTTGAGCTCAAACACGGGCTGAGGGTCAGTCAACGATGGCACATATTCGGTGACCGTCACAATCTTCCACTTATGAAATGGACACTTAAGGCGAAAGAGAAAGTTGATGATGACAGTTACCTATTCAGGAAACTGCTAAGTCTCCAATTTGTGATGTCAAATATGACACTTTATTTTAAGTTTGCCACTTGAATAAAAATGTTAAACTTGTGGGCCACTGCAATATTTCAAACTTAATTAAAGGGCTACACATTTACCATGAAGATAATACCTGTGACCAAGAGTTACCTACACGACACACACAAACACACACACCTCAACACCACTTAAAGCATGACTGCACTCACTTCTCTGAGAGCTCCTTCTGCAGGCTGCTCATTTTCCACTTGGCTCTCTGGAGAGCGCTCTGTACAGCACACACCTTGTTTCTCACATCCATCATGGCCGCCCTTTGCTGTGCTGCTGCACTGCGTAGTGTTGTGTAGTGTAGTACAGTGTAGAGTACTGTAGTGCGGTGTACAGTTCTCCCCTGCCATCTTCTTCACTAGGCCATGTTTTTATGCTGTGCCTCACCCCCAACGTTGCTGTGTTCAATGCCTCAGCTTGCTGTGTTGTTGTGTTGAATGCCTTGCTCTGCCGTGTTGTTATCTCACTCCGTAGTGTAGTTGTGCTGTTCTGCCTCACTCTGCTGTATTGTTTTTGTTGTGTTGTTCTGCCCTACTCTGCTTTGTTGTGTTGTTGTATTGTTATACCTCACTTGGCAGCGTTGTGCTGTTCTGCCTCACTCTGTTGCGTTGTTGCTGCTGTGCCTCATCCCGCCGTACTGAGGCTGTTGTGCTGTTGCTCGCGCACGAAGACCGCGCGCCGTCGCCACGAGCAACAGCAGGCACGCGAGAGCACTTCCAGGTCAGCTCCCCGCGCCACTTCCACTGCTGCAGCGTTTCAGTACAAACGCGACTTTTAACAACAGCCACAATCTCATTTCTCGCGTTTTTATGTAGGTTTGCTCCACTTAACTGCCGGAAAGTGTACTTTATAGTTAGGTATAAATCTTTTTTTTCCTACTTAAAAAACTGTATATAAAGTAACACTCCCCAAATTTACGTGAAGTGGTTCCTCCATATCGTACCGCCGAGAAAAATGAGTACTTGAAGCTCATGAAAGAGTGGCGTTTTAAAAGTCTTACCCGAAAGTGGCTTTTCTTCCAGAGCTGATCTGTGCTTCGCGCAAGATGTTTCCTCCGTGCGCGGAAAACTTTCCCTTCCGCCCTCGACCCGCATTAGGAAGCAGCTGGAAAGGTGGGAGGCAGGCATAGTTCCCAGCAGGGGGCAGCCGCTGCACTGGGAGCGAACCTGCCTGCAAATCTCCTTATTTGTTCAAAAAAATGTATTATTTGTATACAAACATCTCGGCAAAATAGTTATCCTGTGCAACGCACTTGTCATGACTGATTCCTGCATGTTTTCCACCGTCCTTTATACAGAATGACCCTGAAAATACTCGTTCGAATTACTGTATATCCTGTGGACTCATTGGCCACAGGTAGTAACAAATAGGGTGACTACTACTAAAAAAAAAAAAAACACAACAGTACTAAATAAGCAAAGATTAGAAAAAGTTAAGTCAGTTTCTCAGTGCATACAAGTTTTATTCTTAACTAGTTAAATGCTCATGTCTAGAATACTGTGTTGATTGCCTTCTCTGTGAGACATCTCTCCTCTGTGCAAATGGAGAGCCTGTACTGACCATTTGGCAGTCATTTTTACTCCTCAGTTACCACCTCCATCTCCAACCAGCTTTAGAACCTGTCATCTGAGGAACAAGGTTGAACTGGAGGAAATCTGGTCCTTTTTGTGGAAAGCTGCCCTCTCCAGGGACCAGTGATGCCATCTCTTCTTTTCCCCTTTATTTGTTCACTCGCTGGGTCCTTTATGACATCAACAAAATCTGCCCTACACTCTTATCCTCTCCATGCCAACCAATGGTCTTATTCAAAATGTTGCTGTAGCACACAAAAGTTTGCAACCTTTTCAAAGCTAATGGACACCTTTACAAATCTAAGAAAAAATTACTCCCCCATCCTAGAAATAGGTCCATAAACTGAGAAAATCTCAGTTTACTGCAGTGTCATAAATTACTATGGTTAGTATTTAAAGATGCCTTTAAAAGTGAGAAAAGGCAAATGAAATTCAGAACATTAATGAAACCGTTTTGTTCCCAAATAATTTTATTGGCGATCAGCTTGAAAAAGAAAACAGTAAACATAAACTAGAAAAGATACAAAGTAAATTCTTATGAAAATGTTTAACATACATAAATACATCTTAAGATGTGTTGTAGGTGTTGGTTTTGGGAACCTTAGAGGGTGTGGCTGGGTAAAGTCCTTTACATGTTATCTTCATCCGAGTCATCTTCTTCCTCCAAGGCATCCTGTAGAGACAAATGCAAAATCTGTGAGGCAACAGTACTGATAATCAACAGGTGCCAGTGCAAGTTTAAGCCGGCAGCCATACTTACTTTAGCGTACTTTTCTGCCTCCTCCCGGATGTCTTTCGGAACCAGTTCATGCCTCCCTTTCGTCACTGAAGAACGTCAGACAGAAAACTTTTAGACTTATTCTACTGCCGCTACACATTGCCTGTGCGACCTCAAATCTACCTCAGTCTGTATGAAATTTGCACATTCTCATTTCTGCATGGTTTTCCTCTCACAGTCCAAAGACATGCGTTTCAGGTTAATTGGTTACTAAATTGCCCACAGTGTTTCTATGTATGTGTGGCAGGCCACCATGCAATGGACTGGTGTCCCTTCCAGGGTGCAGTATCCTAGTCTAGTGCCCAGTGACTCCTTAATAGGTTCTGGACCACTGAGACCAGGACAAGCCTTCAAGGATAATGGACAGATTGATGAATTACCAGGAATAGCAGCTCCCCTTCCTCTCCAGGAAATAACTGATCAAAAGAGCTTTGACATTCAACATACATTTTCAACTGCCTTTACTTTGAAGGTGCTGCAGCATTCCTTAATACAGACTAATGTGACCTACAATAACGGCCAATGGAACAAACTAAAGGGGTCCATGATTGTTTATTTATTCAGCACAATTATACATTCCTGTTTATTTCTACATGAGATTTACTATACTTTTTACACAGTATTGTTCAGGGTTGTGTTCTCTTTTACGACATATACTTTTATTCCTGTACTTACTTATAAAATTTAATTATTTATTGACAATCTCTCTTTTTTTTTTAATATTTTGTCTTTGTGGCACTGAGCATGTTGTAAGCATAGGAATTTCCCTAGGGATCAATAAAGTTTTATCTTATTTGAAACCAAGTGTTATTGGTGGGTCTTTCCAGTCTTAAATACAACACTGTATATTCAAAGTAAACATCCCTCAGACAGGAACTATAGGTCACATTATATGCAAAGGTTAAAGTACTAAAGAGAAGACCATTATGCTTATCAAACAACAGCGTTACTACACAGATCACTTTACCTTCTCCAACCCAGCTGAGTTCAAGCTCAAAAGTCTTGTCTTTCACTTCATCATGTACAATGTAGATTCTATCAAAAGTTGACACAAAAAAGAAAAGTCAACATAAAGGAAAAACTCATACTTTAAGCATAATGGTAATTTTACTCTATGGCAGAGTAACCTTTTTAATAATAACACATTATTTATTCCAAATCAAACTCACAACTACTATATGCATGCTTATATTAGCAAGAAACATTTTAAATATACCTGTTACATTACTTCAGACAATAATAAAAAAAAAAAAAAAAAAAAACAAGCTTAAATCAATGACATCTCCTCAGGGTAGTTATCATTTACAAATTAAGACACGTATCTGAATAATAGGAAGATACTATATATGAAAGCAAAACATAAGGCTTTAAGAGTATAAGTACAGTATTAGTATAGTATGTGTGAAGTAAAAAAAAAAAATGACTGTACATTTTTGCCACTTCCTTTACCAACTCCCTGCATGTCATGTCTTTCATCTGTTGAGAAAAAAAATTAACATCAATAATAAATATCAAATTGTTGTTTATACAAAGTTGTGAGGGGAAAAAAAAGAAAAAAGGGAAAAAAAAAAAAAAAGAAAAAAAAAAAAAAAAAAAAAAACTTATACAGACCTGAAGTTTTTCAATTTCTGTCTTTGCAGCTTGTTTAGCCTTGCCGATGGCGCATCCCCAATAACCCTTAACACAAAATCTAAATTAATAATGCAAAATTTAACAGTGACACACTGCAAGGATATAATAACTTCTAGGGGACAGCAGTAGGTTTAATTTGGAATTTAAATGACTCCAGTACATAACAACGCCAATGCTTCATTTTCACAGGAGGTTGTTTAGGAAGAATATAAACATTACTTTAAAAACCAAAATAACTTCCAACGCAATTAAAAGGAACTTTGTACATAAGTGATTTTAATGTTAAAAATAACAGGTTTGACTTTTCTGTGTTAAGATGACTCACGTATGAAATTCCTGAGGGGTCAACCATGTACAGCTGTGGACCATCATCTTCATCATAGGATCCTAGGATGAAGCTATGGAAAACATGCAAGAAGAAAGCACAAACCTGTGAAGTCCAATTAAACACAGACAAGATGAGGCAGTCTACTTTGGCATCATCATGGGGGTTCGTCCATCACTAGGCATTTCATACCTTAGCCCAGTTCTTCTTCAGGACAACAGTGATCAGTCTCTGCTTGTCTGTACTGATTGTGCTGGTTTACCCCACCTATACCAGGGCTAGTTTGAGGCTCCTGCTGCTGCCTTTCCTTCTCTGCTTATTATCCCCATCCTCCAAAGGGAATGAGCTGGGAAACCACATCATCCTACCTTGACAAGAACTGACCAGGCATTCCACCTTATGCTTCTGATGTCCACCAGCTCATCATACCTTGCCTTCCTTCTTTCAACAGCCTCTTGGCATCTCTACCCAAGAGATTCTCTAATGGTTATGACCCCTTCTTTCAGGGGTTGGGTGTATGATTACATCAGGCTGCAGGTTTGTCTGAACTATGTCTAAGAACACAAGTCTCTTGTCAAGACTCACCTCTATTGTTCAATCTATGCTGAAGTGGTTTTCATTTACTTTTGTTGTCAGTATGCTCATTTCACACATTCTGATAAAACTTATGTTCGGTTGAAATGGTTGAGATTTTATACCTCTTCTGCATTTTTCCAAGTTCAGGGCTGGTGCCCAGAGTATTTTGTGACACCACAGACACCTTCCTTGCCCTAGTACCACTCTGCAAGCTGATAACATACATTCAAAGCACTATATAGCAAGGACTTTCAGTTAGCTCCCATTTCTGTAGGCTATTTGGTGGAGGGGAAGACACCATAGACTGAACGCAGAAGAAACTGAATCCACAAGGGTCCTAGTTTCCAGATGTCTCTCCATGCTAGCTTTCTGCATGTCATCCCCAATCTAGTCCAAGCTCCCCATTTTCCCAGCTGTACTGTTCAACAATCATTTAACATTAAAAATAATCCTGATTTATTTTTAGAAGACATGGTTTGAAGAGATAAAATGACAAAAATCAAGAATTCACTGCAGGGCATGCATCTTTTTATATTGCAGATGGTGATAAATATCTATTATGTTATGATTAATTTAACAGTTTGCAACTTAATAGCCTGAAATGGTTTAATTTACAAACTGAATACAATTTCAAAGGATACTAGCAGTGAAAATATAACAAGCAGGCAGTAGAGTCTTACCTGCAGCCAAAGGGTCGCACGGCACTGTACAAAGTGTAGGCATGGACATACATTGCCACTCTGTCTGAAAGGTGCTGGTCAAAAGCAAACACTGGCATGGTTAAACTTCAAATAGACTTTCAAAATAAACTACATCAATCCAATGGCAATCCAGTACCCCCCCCAAAAAAAAAAAAAAAAAAAAAAAAAAGTAGCTAAACATTCATACATGAAATATTAGAAAGATGCTACAGTAAGTCTATCCCTTTGCCACTTTTATTAGGTCATTAAAAATGTATCTGGCAGGGTGCAATTAAAAAGTTGTCATTCTTAATTTTAAAGCACATCAGTTAGGGCATAAATAAGCCTCATCTAGTCCTCAAGAGTTGCCATCTTTTACACCTCACATGACAACAAATAACAGATTTTCCTTTATCAATTATTCAAACAATATAAGCAAACTACTGAGAGTGAGCTTTCTTTTTCACAACTATGTCAACACCATTAATATTCTTGAATCAGTGATAACGTGACTCTGGCCTGAAATCAAAGAGAAATGTAAATCAATCCACCCACCATTTAAGAGCAACAAAATTAATATTCTATCTCATGATTTCAAATAGATAAAGGAAATAAAGCTATGCCCTTTGTAACAACTTTGCCATTTTGTGCTGAACTGCTAACTCAGGTACTCTTGAACTGCAAATCCATCGTGGTTTTCATCATCACTAACATTTAAATCAAAAATAAGAACTTCCCCTACCTTAAGTGGGATGTCATAACCATAGTTGGACCGGAAGTTGGAAGCTTCTTCTCTAGCCACTTCAGCGAGCGATCGGGCATCTGCCAGAAGACCTGCAACAGCCTGTCAGAACAGTTAGTCCTTTAACACCATTTAAGTCATGATAGTATTTATGAATTCAAATCAAGGAAGCACCAATATGGTAATTCTGGCTGATGCCAATAGCAAGGTACACGTTCAATGGGACAGATGAGCCTGGATGAGAATCAAGAGACAAATTTAACATTTACTTGTGCAGCATTTCAGACAATTATTGAAATACATGGCATCTGGTGATCCATATTGGATTGACTACCTGCTCCTTAAATAGGGAATGGTTTTGCAGGCTGTACCCTCTCACTGCTGACATTAAGTTCAGTTCTCAAGTGTGGCAAATGGCACATTTTACTCTCACTCTCTCACACTCACACACACACACACACACACACACACACACACACACACACCTTACTTAGATGAAACATTTGTGGTGTGGAAGTTTTTCAATCTCGGTGTCACCTAAATGTTTTGCTTATCCAAAACATTCACTGTGTCAAACCCCAGGTTTGAATTATCATTGGAATCTAAGCATCAATCCACTGCTAAATTTATTTAGATAAGTATCAGCCAATACCAATATCATTGTGCATCACAGTACAAATTTCACACCTTTAGATTCAGTTACACAATAAAAAGTTTAAAGTATTTTAATACATCACTTATCTAAGGTAGGTGTGCTAATGCATATGTCAAATATGACATTCAGGTTTGTCCTGCCATCCACTAGTGCATTTAACCTAAAAACAAGAAAGGTTCCAGTTCCAAGCAGCATGCCCTGCTACTTGTGCAGCACCCATGTGCAAGGCATCTATACTTTACACAACTGCTCCAATAAAAATAACTGAATGCCTCAGAGGGTCAAAAACTTTGGAGGAAAAAAAGACCAAAGCAATACATTAACAATACTACCAAACTGACTGAATAGTAACATTTTTAAATAATATTCTTCAAGATCAATGAGACAAAAAAACACTCACTGAAATATCAAGAGAAAGACATCAGTTTAAAGACTAGGACAGATTTATGCATCACCTTCATACAAATGCAATACCTAGATCACAATGCAATGACAGTTTCATCCTTGCACAAACTACTCTGCACCTGAGGAGTCGAAGCTTTGTGTGCCTTTCAAGTTCCAGTATGTCATTCAAACAGCAGACCTGCTTTACAGCATCTCAGCCCTAAAACAGCAAACTATTAAACTGCAGTGCCTCGGGAGCACGACTGAACATCTACGCTGTGGAAGAAAACAGGTGTTAGTGCACCAAGTACTTGCCATTCCAACGTGGCGGTCAATGTTGAAGATGCGTTTGTTGGAGCCCTCCTCATACAGCTTGGAGAGAACAAGCTTTTCCACACCAAACACCACACCGTCTTTACAGCGGATTCCAATGGCAGTGCTTCAACACAAAGACAAACAATACTGTACTCCAGACCTACAACATCATGCAACAACAATATAATTGAAACATGCATTAACAAAAAAGTTCTGGTTCACAAACAACATGATTTCAATTACTGTGTAATACTTGCAAAACATCTACAACATCTTCCCCATCAACAGTGCAAGTATCAAGGCGTTTCCTATAACAAACATTGAAATTCCGCAAAATATCAGCGCAAGCCTATCAGTTTCCATCAATGGGAACTTACCTGCTGTTTTCTACCGCTTTCATGGCATATTCCACCTGAAACACGCGGCCATCAGGGGAGAATGTAGAGGCAGACAAATCATACTGTGGAAGGGGGAAAAAACCATGCACAGTTGAGTGACGGCTTCAAACCATTCTGTACAAATAAAAGCAGAAAGAAGGAAGCACTAGCCAATCTGACTGACAGTCAAAGACACTTAAAGGCAATTCCTTGAGTTGTGCTGCTGTGGACACCTGACCCACCACTGAGGCAGCCCCAACTTAACGTGGCACTTCCTTCCAAAAGTAGTTCTAGCAAGAAAAGAGTTCATCTACTGTTCATTTTGGAGTGATCACAACGTGTGTGTGTGTGTGTGTGTGTGTGTGTGTGTGTGTGTGTGTGCTCGCGCGCGCGCAGTTTCACTTTCCCTCTGTCTGGCCGCCTCTGACTCAGCACACGGATACACACGGCTCCACAATCTGGTCCAAAACTCAACTCATTCCTCCACTGTTCGCACTAAATCGACGCGTACAACGACCTCAATCTACACATGTTTTCAACGCGTTCACACAGTTTTTATTAACATTATTACTACAGGCGCAACGTACGCGGCGTACCTGCGGCTCAGGCCACAATGGAACGCCGGGTGAAAATCTAGTGCATCAGTACAAAGTTCGCTTTTCTTTAATTCAATGTTTAAGCCATGAGGAATAATGAATACAAGTGTAAAGATCCGAACTCACCCCGGTGCCGATAGAACTCATACCGAGACGCTAGCTAGGGCCACACTGTTGTACTTGTACGTTCGACTCTCACAGTGTGAGCTTCCCCTGTGCCCCGATCAACCCACGGACTAGTAACGCGCTTTCTGATTGGGCGCCGCAACTGCCCAATCGCAGCAAACCTTCATTCGTCAACCCTCGAGCCCTAGATGTCAAAGTGCCGTAAGACAGCGAATGGTTTCTGTCTGGACAGATTTCATCCCAGCTGGTAGAGTTATTATTTTTGTTCGACTGCAATAAAAATGATAGTTTTAAGCAAGCGACACATCTCTCTCTTATATTACAGGACAAAAAAAATATTTACATGGGACAATTGCTCTGTCATTAGCTTAGCTACTGTGTAAAGGTATGACTTGAGTTTAAACTGAAGCAAGTCATGTGGCTTCTTCAACGCCATTGCTCTGTACTCTTAAAGCTGCATTTTTAAAATCTAGTTCCTATCAACATAGAAATCATATACCTGCCACTAGAAGTGGTTTTTCTTAAGGTTTATCTTAAGGATCGAGTTAAACTTACTGCACTTACTATTTAGGCTAATTTTAAGGAGGGCTGGCAGTCATTCTGATTTAAACAGGCCTCCAGCTGAGATTCTGTTATTTAAAAATTTAAACCCTTTTTCCCAAGTATGCTGTTATGTAAGCAACTCTGACATAAGCCTGAGTCATAGGCAAAATGTTTACATTTTTAAAAGTTTAAGGCACCTGTCAAGTTTTGAAAGCCACAGAGTGGTTGTTTTATTCAGTTTTTTTCAGGTTTTTTTTAAATGAACAAAATGCATAGCTGTGTATTAAAAAGCATCATTATTTTCCATAAATAGGTTTGTGACCCATGTAGAAACTTAACTCAAATGCAGTTGCTGAACAGATGAAAACTCAAGGTTGCTGATCTGTCAGTTGTTTCCAACATGATGCACGGTCCCAAAATAATAACATGACAGCAATTCTAAGCACTGAAATTACATTATCATATTCTGAGGCACACAAATAAACAAACCTTCACTGACAATAATGATAATAGTACTGGGCACAACTGTATCTTCAAATCACCTGTGGAATCATGCTTGAGCAATGTTTTCAAGGGGTGACTCCCTCTCCCCTACCAGCCTTTGAAATTTGAACTGTGGCAACCAGTGTATGTGAACAGAAAGGAGAACATGGTCATGATCCAACATGTCGTGCAGAATCTAGTTGAGAGGTACAACCCCGTACAACAGAAAGACGCTCACCAGAAGTCAAATTCATTATATTTGAAAACTTTATTAGAAATGAGGGGAGCTCTGCTTATTTTACATAGATACAATGGCTTTGCTTAGGAAATCTAATACTTTTTTCCTTCATCCAGGAATCTGCAGATAAATTTTAAAGAATGTAAATCTCAACAATGTGGATGAAATAAAAGTTTATAAAGCATGAAAATGTACAATATTGAGCAGTTCTACTTCACGCTATAGGGTTTGGTTCAGGCGCTTTCTTGAAACCAATAGTCCATCATATACAGTCTACAATATGCACTAAAGTCTATTGACTTAACATTTAGAAAAAAATATACAAAGATGGATTTTTAAAAAAAATCATAAAATAAAATTTTTACAGTTTGTAAAATGTATTTTCAAATACATGGTTTTGGAAGATCTATATACAAAAGAAATTGATGAATAAAGAAACCCCTGGGCTTAACAGTTCCTGTTTCAATACTTTTTCAATTATTCAAATGGTCAGATGCAAATAAAATAAACACTTAAATTAAAATACAGTACCAGGCAATTTGAATACAAGCACAAGGAAGAAGTGAAAGCTACCAGTTTTAGGTGATCCTTAAAAAAAAAAAAAAAAAAAATTACATCTTGGGCCCAAAGGTCAGGGGGAGAAAGTCAGCATACAACACAGTTGTCAAAGTTTGCTTTTAGGTATAAGCTTATGACATTCTTCCAATCACATTTTCCCCGCTGTCTTAACTGAATGTGAAAGGTTCCGATTTGTTTTAGTTGTAAAAAATACATAAAAATGTTACGTTCACTGTCTGAATAAATATATTTAACAAGTTGCAAGACAATACCTTTTATTTTACACAAAATTTCAGCTCTAGAAATCTTTCATTAAATAACTTCATGGCTGTGATATATACTTTTTGAAATTTCCCATAATAAAATAAAAACTCTGCAATTACATATAAAAAGACAAAATACACTTGCAGAGGAAATTAGTCCACTGAAAACATTTTTTTAACCTCTGTTCCACTGTAAACATTTTTGTTTTCTTTTTTAAAGACAATGGAAAAAATAGTTTTGCATAATTCATCTGTGCTCAAATACTACTAGAGGAAGACGATAACTGCGGTTTTCAGTGAACTACATTGCCTGTTGCAACTGAATTTGTTCCACTTTTTCAAAATAGGGCACTCTGCTGTAACACGTGTACTTTGGCAGTTCTGACTGAGCAAACGAGCAGAATTGACCTTTTACAAACCATGTCCAGCTGGTTAACAGTGACCATTACCAAAAAAGGACCCATTTCACACACATTGCCTGGCATTTGCCTTGTTACGATGAAAGGAAAACAAATGATACTGCATCCAAACCAGTCGCACGACTGGAACCCAAAGGACAAGTTTCTGTATTATTTTGACAAAGGAGGGGGGAAAAGTGCCTTGAACTGCAAAAATGATAACGTACGACAGGTAGGGCTTGAGAACCAATATCCGATTTATTCTTACATTCATGCCACAGAATCCCTTTCCTGACGCAACAGGGGACTTGAAGGAGGAAGAGGCAAGATCAGTGTAGAAAGTGCAGGAAGTGAGAGTGGCCTCACACTGGACTGGAGGAGCGGGCAGGACAGAGGGTGGGGTGGGTTGGGACAGGGCAGTTGAGTGCTTCTGGCTGCTTGCTCTGACTCAGTCTCAGTTCGTGTCTCCGGGGAGGCAGCTGGATGCTGGAAAGGCAGAGAGAAACGGGACGAGGGAGGTGGCAACAGCGTGCCATCACCTGCACTCCACAGCCACTGTGTTCTGGGTGGGTGAGGCGGAAGATGGGCTCATGCCCGTATCTGAAGAGCCCGAGGACGTGGAGGCTGTGGTGTGAGACACTGGCAGGAGACACAAGGGAAGTGCCACATCAGACCTACATGGCTACAGGGTCCTTTATCACTAGATCTACAACTCAAACATCACATTTTCTGTATGGCTGACAATTTGAAATTCTTACTGTTGATTAAAAGTCAGAGCAGATGTACAACACTGAGAACTCAAGCGACAATTCACAATAAGCACCATGGTCAACGGTACTATGAAAGGAGGTGGGATTTGTACCTACATCCTCCAAGTCTAAAGGTAACAGCTTCAATCAATATGCCACCCAAAGATGATACCTACAGATTAAACCCGCCAGTAAATTGTGGCTCTTACCTTCTCTTTCCTTCTTCTTTAACCTCTTCCGTCTCCGATCAATGGAAGCCACTTCTGATTTAAGTGACATGTAGTATTTCCTGATTTCCTGCAACTTGTCCTGTAAGAACGTGATGCGCTCTGTACTCGTCATATTATCCAGTTCAGCTGAGCCAAAAAAAAAAAAAAAAAAAAGATGGACAAAGTTGTTACTGAACACTGTTTCACATGGTTCCTCGCTCCAGTCAAAATACAAAAAAATTAAAGTGAGCACACTGATGGTTAAGATTATAGTAGAAAAACCAATCTGTGATTGAATGGATAACCTTTCATAAACTTATAGGAAGAACACATACAAAAATATTCTCCATAGCATGCAATACAACACATTTGAAATGTTTACAGGTTTTTTTTTTTTTTTTTTAAACATAGGCAACACTTCATTTCTTATTATAAATTGGGAATCTTAACTCAAATCCCTCAGCTCCCTGGAAGGAAGCTGTAAAATAAAGGATGAGTTCTTACTAAGTGGAAACGTCCACTTGTATGTGCGTGACGAGGGAAAGGCCTGCTTGTCCCTGTGCTTGTCCTTGTCCCCCTCCTTGCTATGCGAGGAGCCCAGTGCTGGGGAGCGTGGTAGCTTTTGTGTCTTGGACACGCTGGAGTGCTTGACTGGAGTAAGCTTGCTGGGGGTATCTGTGGCCTGCAGATCCTCACTGTCACTGCTGTGCCCTGAAAAAGAAGGTGCATGTGGATCAAACTCACTGCCACATTTACAGTGGATTCCCAACACAGAAACCTTATCTGGACCTATTTGTATCTTAAAAAAGTTGCATGGCAAATGAGACAAGGAGCAGGCCATGGGCTCCTCATCAGTGCTACACACAGCTACTGGTGGCTAGTAAAATGGTGGCATTGTACCAAGTTACTGTGTTTCAAGAATGACATGTCTGTATCTTTCCATTGCTGGTAAAACACAATTTTGTACGTCTTTTTGCAGAAAATCATCTGCAACACAAATAAATGCAATGTAAATCTCAGCAACCCAGACAGCTCCAATGAGTAAGAGGCAGCAGTAAGGATTTTCTGGCAGGAACAGAGCAGCAAACTCTTTCCCTCTTTCCCAATGAACAGTTTGTGGATACCATGCTGTCAGATAACCCCTCTTTCTGGTGATGCAGAACACCTCATGTACGTGCTTGCACGACTTGGCTGGCAGGCTATTTAGGACGCAATGTAAATAAAGGCCAATAAAGGAGCACAGGCAGCGCTACAGCAGGATGTTGAAAAACAAAGCAGTACTCGCTCTTCTCAATTGCTGTCTGCCACAAGTAAAGCTTTGTCGAGCAATTCAGACTGGTATGCCTACTCTATTTATGAAAAAAATAAATACTTCTCACAAAGTTTGTATAACTATGATAAAGTTCTTAAGTCAGTGACCCAGTATACTTTTAAATCACTTAAGACAGTGGTAAAAGGGCTGTGCAATATGGGACCCCAACAGGCAGCCTTTTCAGTTCAACCCGCTGTCCTTATATTAAGGCCAAAAGTCCCGTGAATCTTGCAGTGGCCCTTTTTCCCCCATGGTGCTCACCTGCCCCACCCTTCTCGCTTTTCAGTGCTGTGCTAGAGTGCTTCTGGTTGCGCCTCTGCTTCTTTGCAGACGAGCTGTTGGTGCGGTCCATCGACCTCTTCTGACCTGATGGCATGCAAGAAAAATGGGTAAGCAATAACTGAGCAACTAGATCTAAAGCTTTCTATTTTTAACTCTTACTCAGCTCATGCCTTTTCTCAAGATGCTGTGCAATGTCAAAGAAGCAAAAGCGTGATTGAAAAATTACACTTAAATACTTTCATCAGGAATCTCAACTGGAAACCTTCAAACTGCTACCTGCTGCTTTTGCACATGGTTCAACGCTGTATTTTATACTAATGCAATCCACAACCTCATGATTATTTCTGTATTTGCTTAAACTATAAACCTACAGGCTGTAATGAATTCACCTTTACCTTTCAAATGCCACTTTAAAAGTTAATAGCTCACTGTGTTTGTTAAGTACAAACCCTTTCCTACATGTGACTCACCTCGATCCTTGCCATCCCTGTCCTGAATTGAGACACTGGAGTTGCTGGAGCTGGTGCTTGCATCAAAGCCATTGGCTGACTCACTCTCACACAGGCCCTCCCCCGCCACACTGTCCACCTCAATGGTGACATCACTTTCACTCTTAGTGCTGTGGGATTCACTGGGGCTCGGCATTGTGCTGGGAGACAAAGCTTGCTGGGCCACTACTGACAACGGGTTGCTGTGGGGGTGTAGAATGGGAGGTGGCACAACCTGGCGGGGCCTCTCCTCGCTTCTCATCATAATCAGCAGCTCCTCGCTGGGGGGCTTCTCCTTTTCATCTGCATCATCCAGGTCCACCTCATGGCAGAGAAGTGCTTCTAGGCCAATCTGGGGCATCAGCTCTTCGGCAATGCTCAGCGGAGCTTCTTCACTCAAAGGACCTGCCACTGATACAGTTTCTGTTTTGCCTACCTCAATGGTGAGGGCAGGCATCTCGGGTTTGACCTCCACCTCTTTGACAGATACCAAACGGTCGTCACCTTTTGGAAACAACTGCAACCTCCTTTCCGGTGAGGTGCTCTTAGGTTCTTCCCGCATCTCAACACGCACCTTTTTCTCAGGAGTTTTCTGCTCAGGGGATTTACGTTTGGAGAGCTTTGTGTCCTCCAAGCAGATCTCTTCAGTGGCTGAATCTGTGTCAGAGTCATTTCGGTTCTGCTGGGAGTGGGCAAAGAGGCTCTGCAGGGGCTCATGCTGCTCCTCCAGCTTTCTCAAAGACAGGAGGTCTGCTGAGTCCTCTGTGTGGTGTGCAGTAATTGACTGTTTTGTGGGAGACATCTCCAAATCTTGTTCTTTACACCTGCTTCTCCTCCCCTTTGGCTTGGGGGACTTCTCTTCCTCTCGTGACTCTGAAGGCTTCTGTGAGTCGAGTGCTGCAGCAGCTTCCCCTGCCTGTTGGTCTGACTCCTTCACCTTTGGGGTATCCTCTGCAAGAGTGGGCTCCTCAGCCTGGAGCTCATCAGCTATGATTGGAACCTCTGGCTCTGCTGGAAGATTTTCAGCTTCACACTTCTCTGCTTGGTCATCTTCCTCTTCTTCTTCCTTCAGTGCCGTAGCAGGATCACTGTTCTCTACCCGCATGAGCTTCTTCTCTGGGGAGCCATCACAGTCGCTGTCTGACGATGAGTTCCCAGACTCTTCTAAGACAAGTGCATTTAATATCAATACACGGTTGCATAGAAAGCTACTACTGAAATGTCCCAGACAAGACATCAAATTCACAAGCATTTACAAAAAGAGCTTTTGTAAACTCAAAATTTAGAGCACATGTAATTTAAAGTTCTAGGGTTAAACTGTTTTTTTTTTTTTTATACTGAACCAACTCAAAATACCCCATTATCCAATCAGCTTTCATAAATGTATTTATTTTTTTGTTGCATCTCAATGAAGCAATCCGGATCAAAACAGCCACATAAGTGGAGTTGGTTTGCCCCACCAGATTAGTCTGATGGAATGCAAGTACACTGAACATCTTGTCACTGAGGGGAGAAAAAAAAAAAAAACAATGTTTGCTAATGTTATGCAGAATGCACTCATTTCAACATCAGGCCCTTAATCTTGTCCATACTTAAGCTGAAGATCATTAACTAAACTAAAATCAAAATGGCCAACCGTTAGATCCTCTGTCCGAGTCATACATTCCGGATGATCGTCTTGTTCGTCGGCGTGGGGTTCCTGCAAAGGATCAATGCCCCAGATACAAAGCACTGATTAGCACAAAGGTACAGACAAACATCATATTACATTCTACAGCAACAAAGATACAGAGCAGCTGACACCATCCCAGCAAGATCCACTAGTAAACATTCTTACTGTACCAATCACAAAACATCAGCTTAATGATTTTTTGATTTCATCAAAAAAAACAAACAAAAAAACAAACAAACAGTATTTACCCATTTATAGAGTATCCTAATTGGAGCATTCAGTGTTAAGTACCATACTCAAGTACTACAAAAATTAGGAGAAGAGAATGACCTTGCCCACATCACCAACTGCTGCTGCATAGTTTTACTACAAATGTAATGCCAGATTTATAGGTTTGGGGGGGATCTAAACCATGAACAGTTGTTCAATATGAAAATAAAAACCAACAACAAAAAAAGTTTTGGGGTGGACACAATATATAATCTTACTCAGCAAAACTGTTACAAGTATTGAAATAGACAGCAGGAACATAGAAAGTTTAAAACAATAAACATCAGCTGTATAAATATGTAAAAAAAAAATCACTGTAAATAACTTAGTATACGAAACTAACAATAAGTAATTTCAGTGAAAGGCATCTTTAATCAGGTAACTACATTATTTTCATAGGACATTAACAAGATCACAGTAAGATCTGTGAAGGAATAATACAGTCAGTTCTCCTATAGCCAAACAGTTGTGTTCCTAAAAGTCATCATATTATGCAAAATTGTGTAATAAAATTAGCAGGACACATGGGGAAGAACAGATTTAGAGGCAGACTGCTGAAGAAAGCTCATTCTAAACCAAAAGATTACTGAACACAATAAATAGTCCTGTTTGCAGTTTGCAAATTTAATAAAATTTTGTAGTACTTTTAGTTGTTCCTTATAAAACTTATTTTTCTCATCATTTCTCCCCATTGTTTGCAATGTTGCTTCATTTATGACAGCTCATTGGGATGCAACAAAGCAGGAAGCAACTTTGTCTTCAAGTTACAAACTGAAAAAAAATGTACTTTTCTCCATGCAATTTTTTTTTCTTCACAAATTTTCAAAAATAAGCTGAAGAACAGTTGTTACTTGGTATTTATCAGTGTTGTGATCAATTACAAGACAAATATTGCACAGTTAGCGGATCAGTCAGTCAACACTTGGCACTGAGTAGGACTCTGGAGAAACAACGTTTACCTTCTCCATTGGGAACAGCCAAAGCCTCTTGGCGAGACCCCTTGCTGCTTGAACGGCCATCGTTACTGTGCGCCTTGGAGATGCAGCGACCAATGTTAGGAGGAGTGGACTTCAAGGGTGGGCGTCCTCGTTTGGCCACTGGCTTTGTCTGCTTCTCCTCCTCACTCTTCTCTTCCTTCTCAGCTTCATCTTTATTCTGTTCAAGAACACCAAATAGCTTTAGACACTTTCAGAATTTGCTCATCTACTGGGTCTACTGCACACAGATCCTTACCTTCACTTTCTTTTTCTGTTTCCTTTTGGGTCCTATTTTGTCAAGAGGCCAGATTATTCTGTCTGCTTTAACCCACTCATCATACCTGAAAAGTAAACAAAAAAAAAAAAATCTAGAACAATGATGGAACTGAAAATTACAAAGTAGAAAGACAAATGACATTTAATACATACTAAACTTTTATCTTATTCCTATAAATGGAGACCAATGTGTCCATCTAACAGCAATATTTAAAACATTATCTAGTCATCATTCTGTGCATGTTTCAACAATGGAGGATTCCTAAAATCTATATTTCCATGCTAAACAGTGTCGCTGTATGAATATCAAATATAAATACACAATCACAAAGTTCCACATGAAGTTATTGTAAACAAGAAAGCAGAAAAACTGCACTTTGTGTGCAAGTAACTGGCAGTTTTTAATGCTAGTCACTGCTGTCATGGAGATAATAGTAAGCCAATTTGAAAATGAAAAGACATTGTTTTCCAAATTAAACAACTTTAATTGATAAAGCATCAAAAAGTCTATCTTGTTAATGGCTCATAAGTGCACTGTAACCCTCACTCTGGGTCTTTCTGTTGCGTGACACGATAGGAAGCGTCTGCTGTCTTGCATTACCTCACATTCCAGCCGTAGTAATGCACCAGGTACAAAACCTCCCCATCGTCGGTCTCCGTGCCCTTGATGTTTGCTTCATAAATCTTCTGTGTCTTGCCACGACCATACTTCACCTTGACCTTTGTCCCAGTGAGGGAGTGCTCAGAATCTTCATCTCCGTCAGTCTCTCGCTCATCCCTGAGAACGATTTTAAGTACCATTCAGACCTTTATGTGCATCTTGTGGCTTTCTCTACCAGCTGTGCAACAGCTGTTAAACTTCCCGTACAATGAACCGAGGAGAAAGTTATGTTTGAAAAGGTGTTCTTAAATACCTTTGCCAAACTTAACAGGCACAAAACATTTGTTACAATAACTTAAGTGGCCTTAAACAGCTTTCCTTCTCATTTCCAGAAAAGAAAAAACCAAAATAGCAAACATTTTTAAACTACACACAGATCACATCTAAACAAAATCATAGTTTGAGTATTTTTAATCATACAGAACTATAGTTAATTCCCTGCTCTGTGTGTGTGTGTGTGTGTGTGTGTGTGTGTGTGTGTGAGAGAAAAAAGGCAGTTGTGTCTGTCAGCAAAAAAGAAAATGAAAGCTCAGAAAATCTTAGGCCAAAATAGATACAGACCATCCTCAACATATAATGGACTTGCCAGTAATAAGTAAAAAATAAATAAATAAATAAATAAAAAACTTTAAAATGAATGGAAATTGTCAAAAATTTTATTTGTAATGATTTCCAGGAATTCTTGAAAGTCAGTGATCATCTTAAAGCTAATTAAAACATGTATACATGAAATGTACAGTACCTGTACACTACACTTATGACATTGTAGCACATACTATGATAAGACTGAGTGTTTACAGCTTATATCGTAGATGAAAAATGTTACAAAAATGCAATAAAACATTGCACATGTGTACCTGTACCATATGCATGGATTACATCATAATGTAAAGATGGCACAAAGTGAATGCTGTAGGAGACTGTGCTACCCCCCCCACCACACCCAGAGAGCCAGAAAAAGTCTTCACATGTCTCACGCAGTGTCAACTGTTCTCACTGTTCTGTCACACAAAGATGTGGAGGGTTAATTTGGCACACATCTTTCCTTCATTGTGCATCTCACGAAACTGAACTCACACAGAAAACTCTGCGTATGCACCACCTTTTGTTTCCCATGCCGTAATGCAGTATATCGCAACCCAGCACATCACGGTGACAAAACAACAGGTGCTGTGCGCAAACATGGCCACAAGCAGTAAACATCTTCTCATCATTGCCGCTGTATCCCTTCTTACACCACGTCTGGCTCCTGCACCATTCATATCAATGACCAGCCATCAACGACCTCAGTAGAGTTAGCGATGGAACAGTCGCAAGCTAATTCACGTTGCGAAACTTTGGTACAGAATACAGTGCTTAATTACTTAATAATGGTATAGATAATTACTATTTTATGGCTTAGAGAAGGGAAGAAACAGATCAAATACATCAACAAATGTTCGAACTCACCCTATGGTGGATTTCACACTTCAAGTGAGGAACAAAAAAAAAAAAAAAAAAAATCACTGTCACAAGTACAATCTGACCAAGTCCAGGGTAGTCTGTATATTTTTCAGGATTCATAGCATGATGGCACAGCGAGTACGGTTGCTGCCTCACAACTACTGGACTGTCAAGGCGCAAGTTCAAATCAAGCTCAGTCTGTAGAATTTGTAGGTTTCCCTGAGTCTGCATAGGTCTCCTCTGGGTGCTCCAGTTTCCTCTGCCAGTCAGAAGACATGTTTTGAGTTAACTGGTCAATCTAGATTGTGTGCGCATCTGTATAACTGTGTGACTACCTGATGATCAGTTGGTATCCTATCCACACTGCAGTTTTCTAGTTTTCTAAAGATTCAAGGATACTGCCTGGACTGCCATGACCCAGGATACAGCGGACAGTGGATGGATGGATATTTTATTATGGGCTTGAACAAAGTCTCTCCTCAACTTAGATTCAAAGTTAGACCAAAATATAACAGTCATATGCCGGCTATAATCAAAAATATGCATTAGTCCAAATTCAACACTATAAAGTAATGGAAATTGAAACATGAAGTGCTGCAATCCTGATATAAAGACATTCATTTTAAGCACAGGTAACAACCTGTCTTGCACTTACACTGCAATGACTCTACATTATTTAAGCACCACCAAATTGTTCACAAATGTAATATGAAAGTAGTGGTGGGCTGAGCTCCATAACCACTACTTGAACAATAGAAAGATATAATAACAATATACTACACTGGAGCAAAAGATCCATCCAAGGTGGCAAAGACTGACCCCTGAACTCCTAGTTCTGAAATGCTGCATTCTAAAGCACTAACCTGAAGCTAGCACTGGCAAACTAGCTACACTGGTGGCAACTGTTCATTTAGCAATACATTTCTAAACACATTTAAGTTAAAAACTGTGGCCCCGTATTGGAGGGTGAGAGGGGGAAGAAAAACTATGGATATGCTCTTATACACAATCATGACATAAGCAACAAGCCAGAGGCACATAGTTTGATCCAGGTTAAACCGTACCTTTCTGTAGGTCTGGCTCTGTCACTATCTTCATCCTCATCCTCCTGTTCCTCGTCATCTGAATCTTTATCCGAGTCCTCCAGTCGGCGGCTACGCCGTTCGGGTTTGCCCCTCTTAGGGGGGGCATCTTCATTTTGTCTGTCCTTCTCACCCATCTGGTGGGGCTCTTCAACCTTCTCCTCTTGTTCTTGCCCCTTATCCTCCTTTATTTTCTCCAGTTTGACTGAATCCTTTGTCTCTGACTTCAGAGGTGTAATTGTGCACCTTCTCCTCCCCTGAGACAGACAGGACATCGAAATAGTATGAGGCTTTCAATATTGCGTAATTACAGCAAATTCATTTCAAAACCAGCAACAATAACCATTCTGGTGACATTTCCATTAATACTGAGCAAAAATAATTTTAAAAACCTTAACATAACATTGAATACAAAACTTTTCAGAGAAATGTGTGACAGAGCTGATCAGATAGCCAAGAGAAACATGACATCACAAGACATCAGTCCAGTATGCGAAACCATTCTCAAGGTATCATCATATCAACATCTGTTGTCTCCTTCATCAGGATGTACACTTGAAATCTGTATGCGAGTGTCAAGTTGCCATTTACGATGAAAATGCATGCTGAAATGCACTGTTTTAAAATCTCTACATGAGGGCTGGGCAATATGGTCAAGAACAAAGTAACTTAAAAGCATCTGAACACCAATGGTGACGACAATGTAGATTTAATGGTTGATGTACATTTCAAAAATACTGTGGGTCATCGGCTTGTTAACTTTCGAATAATACATTTTTTAGTACAGTATTCAGCTTTTTGTTCATGATGTGCAGAAAGCCATTCAACAAACGCAACTGGTAACAGGTGCACCTCCACAGGTGAAAATACCCACCAGCCAGGTTTTCCGAAGGTCAAGACAGACCTCAGGCTGTGAAACCTCACCCACACATTTGATTCATGCTTTAAACCTCCAGTAAATTACCTCAAAATCAGAAAATCCTTATTTGATTTAAAACAGCCTGAATAATTTATTTTTGAACATTTTAAATTTTAATGATTGCACAGTCATACTATATACCCCATGAGTCCCTCTTAGCAAAGTACCATAAATAAAACCAAAAGAAGGTCAATCTGACAGCAACACATAAAGTAGGTAGCAGTAAACCTTCCCAGTCCAGAGAAGCATACAGGATTTCTGAAGGAAGGACCATATGAATTGCCAACCTCACACTCACCCTGGGAGAACACATTTCTTTGTGTTCCTCTTTCTCACTCTCACTGCTTGACTCATCTCTCTCCACGGAAGGCTTCTCTGCTGCTGTGTGTTCCATCTCCACTTCCTTTGGTTGCTCCCCCTCCAGCTGTTCAGACCCATTGTGTTCTTCTACCGTCACTTCAGCCTTTACCTCCTTTTCGGGGGTAGGCCGAGGGTCATTGTGATGGATGGTCCTAAACTGAATATTTGCTGACCGGCAATATTCCTCAAAGCCATAAAGATACCTGAAACACAGGGACAAAAATTAGTATTTAAAAGATATATCCTGGAAATACATGATCCCTACATTCACATATGATTCTGAAGGAAAGCTGTGAATTGAAATGCTTCCAAAAGGAAAAATGCCAAATTTGCATTTCTTTCAACATGTTAAACTTACTTTCTATAGGCAGTCTTTACATTGTAGGATGCAGCTGAGTTAAGAACGGGAATGCCCAAGTCCATGTAGATCTGCTTCCACACAGCCCCACTTTCAATCTGCAAAGCATTTGTCATCTCAATACATGAGTTTTCATTAAGGTGCTATGCATACACAGGTTTAAAAAAATAATAATTTCCCTCCCTGGGGGTTGACCAATATTGTCATCTGTATATGCATATGCAAAACATGATTCTCCAAACAAAGGATGCATTTACGGCCGACAAGGATTCATCAAATCTTTTTGGCTGCACCCTAATATACTTTTTTGTGGAGTTTTTTTTTTTTTTTTTTGCTCTTTTCAATTACCAAATTCTTTTCTTTCCCCACAAAACTAACAAAAACCAACCAGATAGTGAAAAACACCTATAACAGAAAACCCCATGCCAGATATTCACATAGATTTGAGTTAACCCAGTGCCCCTACAGTGAGCTACATGGTGAACTACTGATGTATGTAGTCATTGTTGAGTTCATTACTATTACACTGTCCTCGACTTATGACATACCTGACGTGACAAATTCGCATTTACGACGGTCAAATAAATAATTAAAAAATAGAAATTTTTGTAAGCAAATGAGTATTTTATAGCTAATTAAAACATGTATGCATGGACATCTTTCACTGTACAATGCATTAAAACATTGCACACGTACACCTGGACAGTAGTCATGTGTGACACTGTAGCATAACAATTGTGCAAGGTGAATGTTGTAAGAGACTGTGTGCTACCACAGGATGGCAGTGCCCACACACAGCCAGCAACCATCTTCTTGCATCTCACAGTGTTAGTTGTTCTCATAAGTGTCATTTCACATGGATAATACACTGTATTACTGTATTACAAGAACTAAAATAGGTCAACACAACACAAATGTTTGAAAAGAAGTTACTGTAGGGTGGAGTATACAATTATAAGATAATCACTCTGTCACTAATATGATCAAGCGTACAAACTTGTTAGGTACTGTTGTAAGTTGAGGACAGTTAATACTATGTACAGCACAATTTGCAACATGGACAGATAGAGGCCAATTCCAATCTGATATAGGGTTTGGCCCTGAACTGCCAACACAAAGAGCCCCTGGACCAACAGTGACAGTAGCCAAGGCCCAATTACATGTGGACAACTCAAGAGTTTAGCATCAGCCACACTGTAACATTTCATGAAGAGGACTGACGTTGTCACAGCCACCCTGGTGGTAGACCAGCCTGAAGAGCTTGAAAAGGTTCAGATCTTTGTAGCCCAGAACGGGAGGCTTGTTGATTGGCGTCCCTGGAGAACACGACATCACAAAAGGTATAACCAGTTATTTAAATTACAAGTCTGTTTGATTTGTGAACCTCTCCCAAAATGTGCAAAGCAAATTAAATGAAAATGTACTGTTCTGCCAGCACCCACTATGGATATAGAGTACTCACCTCTGTCCTCCATGAATTTATAGAGTTGCTGCAGGAAATGGTCCCTCTCCTCAGGGTCTGGCTCACTTTCCTGCTGCAAGGAGACAGGGTGCACGCATGTGCACGCGCACGCACACACACACACACACACACACACACACACACACACACACACACACACACACACACACACAAATGAATGTTAGGTATGTGAAGGAAAGCTATGCAAAGCACTCATCAATTTTGCTAGGACTCAGACACAGTCTGGCAACCCCTATGTATTTCAGGCAAGCAGACAGTGATCACACTGAAGGAATAACTCAATATAGACCAGAAGTGGCATATATGTAAAGTCAGTGCAAATCTTAATATCCCATTTAAAGAAAAAGGAAAAAAAAAGACAGTGATTTTGCAACTATGAGATGCAAATTTTACCGCCTGCAGGGTAAACGCACCACTTAATATGGTTACTGGTAATGTGGTCACTGATGTATTGTTTTATCAGTAAGTTGAATGTTTTTAAGGAGTTCCACAATACAAGATAGTAAAAGTACTAAATTTAGTTATCAGCTGATCAGATAGCCAAGAGAAATATGGCATCACAACACATCAGTCCAATGTGCGAAACCATTCTCACGGTATCATCATATCAACCCCAGTTGTAACTTTGAACAGGTTACCAAACTCAACTGAAATTAATGCAACAAAGGGTGAATTGTCTGCTTGGTCAATTCTTTACAGATGTGTCAAGGCACAAGTTTCTGTCAGTTAGGTCTTCAAAAAAACACTAATGGCTTTTAATGGCTGTAATGTAATGGCTACAAAAATGTAAAAACATATTCCTTCTGATGCCAGGAAAAGGATAGAAAAGACTCCCTTTTGGACATAAAACCTTATGGAATCCTGAATAAAGAATCAATTTGAAACAAAGAGAGTATACAACAAGTCCCAATGCAGAGACTGTATAATGAATTTTAACAAATACAAGTAGAGTGTAACTGAAAAGGTTATCCTACACTCACAGCTACTGTTTCCATTTGATCTAAGCACTAAACAAAATTAGAATGCACTCATACCAAAAGCAAATTCCAACAGCAACATTGTAAAGGTGTGCAAACACTTCAGTTCTTATACTGCCGATTCTACGTGGTTTGAATAGCATAATAAAAGTATTATTTTTATGGTAAATTTGACCCAAACTGTTTTTAATTTCCATAATGGAATGACAATTAAAATTAATCAGATTAGAGAAAAAAAAATCTTATGGCTAACAAGCTAACAAGACAAATTTTGTTTAATGAAATAATTTTATGAAAATCACTGTGTCACAGCAACATAGAGACTGACTGAATATGGCAAAATATTGCAAACACATCCGCATACAGCCTGTCCTCAACTTTCTGGACTATAAGGGTAGAAGGTGTCTGGATATCACAAGTCTGGAAAATCGAAAGCATCATTATTAATTTTTCTCAATATGGTGCTGTATACAGAACTTTTACAACAATTAAATATGTAATAAACATGTAATGTGCCTAATAAAATTTAATAAAATCAACACTAAACAGACCATTTTCTACTTTTTTCTGAAATATGTATAAAATCTGAAATTTAAAATTGGGGATCCTGGAGAAATTAAAAATATAGCTACATACAACAGTAGCTAAAGGTAAAAGACTGCAGTATTTCAAAGGCAAGAGCACAAAGTAGTATTTAATAAGCTGTAAAACAGTGTCCAGACATAAAGTTCCTGCAAATTGTTACTTAAATTTAATGTTTTTTCAAGCAGAAGGAAATGAAACACTTTGTCTACGTACTTGCAGAGGGAACTTCAGGTGTAGACCATAACATTAAAATACATTTCCTTGCCAAGTATTTATGAGTAATCAGCCTATGGCACAAGGATGTAGAAGCAGGGAAAACTAACAGATAGAGGTGACCACTGACCAGCACCAGTCAAAGAAAAGTCATGGTTCCCTGTCACTCTCAGAGCATCGTAAGAACCAGCAGAATACAAACTACTTAGTACAACAAGCCGTTTTCAAATTTAGCCAACGCTGCCTGAGGTCTATTCTTTTCTACAGCAGTGCAGTTTCAGGTATTTACAGAAGTCTGTATTAAGTCAGCCAGATTTCATTCGTAGGTGGGTGAAAGTAACCATTGTTTGTTTTAAAAATAAAGATGTACCCAGCAGCCCTTTTGGCAACCACTTCAAGAACCTATTTTGACTAAGCGTGCAGTTAAGATCTTTATAACAGGCAACAGACCATAATGATAACCTGTTTTGGATCCCCAAGTACCTCTTCAAACTACAAGTGTTAAATACAACAAAATTCTCTAATAAATTTTACGGAACAACTAAATAAAAGGTAGACACCATAAGTCATGGGAAGCACAACCCACAGAGTACTCTACTTCACTGTTTCCAAAGCAGCAAATAAGTAGCAAGATTCCATCTTGTCAAATGCCATAAAAGCAGAAAACCAAAAAATCTTGCTTTTAAATAATAAAATGAGTAATATTTAGTGAAACACAAATTGTCAGTGCCAAACCTAGGTTTGACAAATCCTGTTTGCCAGAAAAATCCTGTTTAATTGGGTTTAATGGCTATTGTTAGGACAGTGTTCACCTTATGTGGCAAAGTTTTGCTTACAATTTTAAAATTTGTTTCAAACATGCAAGTAATCGGTATCTAAGTACAAGAAGTCAATAGAACCATTGTGACAGCCATTGAGAGAAACATGAGGACACACTTGGCCTGCCTGCACACCAGATCAATGGCCCACCTCCACAGGCAGGCATCCAAATCGGACAGCCTACTCTCAGTAAGAGGAAGTCATGGGTTGCTATGGGAACTACGTCAGAAGCTATGCCAACAGCCATTGGTTCGGATTCCACGGGCAGGAAGAATGAGCTACATTGTTGTTGTTGGCTGGTGCACCTCCCCGCACGCTAAAGCAATTTTGCAGGACTGACCACAAGATGTGTGGAGAACACAAGCCAAGACAATGTTCTGTCTGTCTAAAAGCAACGATCCAACCGTTGTAAAAATCTACAAATGAAACATTTTCATTGATATAATCCAGAAACTGAGACCTGACTGCAAAGATAAGTCTGCAGGCTTTATGTGCATCTCCGTCCAAAAGTAAATCTCAGACTTCCATTAACCAAAGATCAAAGGATACTCTTACAGACATTTTTAATAAAGAAATATGAAATAGCCATTTTAGCCAATATGCTTTAAATGTGCAAATGTTCTTGTATCTTGTTGTCAAAACAAAAAACTCAACTGTAGACAAAACAGCAAAATACTTCTCAAACCGCAGCCTAATTGGAAGCCCAGCCTCTATCAAGGGCTTCTGCCAGTATACTAAGCATTGTTAGAGAACAGAAGATCCAAAATATAAGGAGTATTTAGTTTTTACCTCATCTTCATCTGCTTCTTTTTCATCTTCTTCGCTGTCCTTCTCTTCTCCACCCTCCTCGTCACTACTGGATGACTCGAGGATCTCACTCATGTCCATCTTCCAACTGTCTGGTATTGTCTTTGTGTTGAGAAAGACCAGAGCTTCATCATACCCTGAAAAGAGAAGACCAATAAAGAAAGAGAAGCAGCAACTGTTTTCAAGACTACTAAAAAAACTAATACAAACAGCTTTTGAAGTGGTTATGTCAATTATGAGATTTGTTTATGAAAACTACTGTGAGTATTAGTGCCAGCAAAGCAATTTCACTACAAAGTGAACTGTCTGTATTCCTCATGCACAACATCCAGGCACAACTTTGACTTTTTTTTTTTTTTTAATAAATAAATAAAGAAAGAAAGAAACTTGTAAAATAAAGCAACAGGCTATATATTTTAGGATAATGAAAATGTGCATTTTATAAAAAAAGTACAAAGACCTCTAACAGTATACAAACCCAACTCCTCCCAAAAAGAAATGTGTTTTAGTAAAGCTAAAACTAATTTTGAATACAGCTGCACTGCTGTTGGTAAGTGGAGTTGATTTTCAGTACTGCAGAATTTGTGGGATCTACAAAAATAACTATTAACTGCATTTCACATACATTTTAACATACTGTATATTGCATCATCTTAGTGATGGTACTCAGTTTTGCCAGTTTCAAAAGTGAGCAAAGTCATTATCAGACTTACCTTTCTTGCAGGAAGCCTCTGATTCGGAAATGTTGCCCACATCCAATTCACAGACTTCTTTTCTTGCTACAGTGTAGCTGGAGGTAGGATAGAATGGTGAAAAATTTGTGAAACCAAATAGCAGGTTTCTATCATACAAAGTTCATGTCTACATTGTCAAAGCAAAAACTCATTTGACATATTATACCATTTACTCTCAGTGGACAGTCAAGTAAGCTTTGAAAGGAACCCAAATGACACTTGAATTTATTTACGTATAATTTTGGTTTCACATCACATGCCTACAAATAATACAAAAGTGGATATGCTCAAAGGAAAAACAAATTGAAACATACAATTTGGAATCTGTAAATGATCGCACTAAGCACTGGTCCTTTTTGACAGTCAGCTCATCATTACAGCTGGGTGATATCACCTAGATGAGAGAGAGAATAAAGATGTGGTGACAACAATACTGAAAACTGTAACAATTGGAAATTCAAAGGTAGTGTAACAAAGCAGTTTTTGCAGTACCAGCAGAACATATTCTACAATCACTTACCAAGGCAAGGTACCAGGATGCTGGATCTGTCCCTGTCTGAACATAGGCCACCTTGCCTAACAGGTCATCATTTAGCCGTCGTCTATCCTCTTCCTCTTCTTCACTGGATGAAGATTCTTTCTCATCCTCAGCACTGAGGGAAACATACCACAAAGGTTAATGTTCTAGGAATCAGACCTGTCAACCCGCCACGAACACATTGCTCAGCAAAATCAGTTTCATATAGTGTTAAATGTTCCACTACAGTAAGGGGAGAACATAAGCTGAATTAACTGTGAAAATGTAACAGCCTATTATTAGGCTGCAACTACTGCCAGCTTGTGATGCTCATTGTAACATGAACCCAAAAATCACCCCATTTACCATGGGCACACAGGAGGCAAATCGTATGAAATAAAATAATGAACCTTATCCAGGTACAAATACAGTAAGTGAATGGAGTGTTGCTTAAAGTTTAGTGGTGCAGAGACATTCTGCCTTCTGATGTGGCTATGCCATGAGGACCCTAAGCAGACAGCACTTACACAGGCAGTGATGACCTCCGCCCTCTGTTTGTCTTCTTCCCAATGACAGGTGTGCCAAAGTGCTCTGGGTTAGTAAGAGGCAACTGGTCCAATGTCTAGGTTAGATAAATAATGGGGATGAGTGTGATTCTACCACAATACACTTCACTGGAAAACTCTGAGAAACACAGGTATGATGCACAGGCCTTACCTCACTTTCTGCAAAATGTCGCTCGCCTTTCAGGCACAGAGATGTCCGCCGCAGTGTTTTCTCATCCCCGTCATCAAACACTGTGAAAGGAGAAAAATCTTCTTTTAAAAAATACAAAAACTTACCAATATACAGACAACTTAGACAAATATGCAACATTCAGAACCCATCCTTTTTCAACACTCACCAGACTAGTCAGGTGCACAGTGATTCTGCATCAGTCCCAGGATAGACAGGGAAGAAGGGTAAGTACATCCTGGGAGGGATGCCACCTCCATAAAGTACTGACAAACATATACACCACTTCAACTAACTACATATCTTTACAAGACCATACAGGAGAAAGTAGGGTGAAGTCCATCTTCATTTCATTGGGACCAAAAACAGCAAGTTGACAAAGATACCCACTGACCTGCCCAGCAATCTATAAAGTTAATCCTCAGTACATTTATTAACCCACAAAGCTTTTTTTTTTTTTTTTAAACTGTTAACTCTTTCTCCAACACTAGAGATCATTCCAAAAGTAACTTTGTATTACTACTAATTCACACTACAGGGGTTATTTCTTGCAATATTACATTCCTGCAGGCACCCTGGGTTCACAGCAGCACAGAAGCATGTCTACCTGCAACATTTTGCTGCACTAAGCACAGCTCAAATGTATGGAACTCTTCTGTCTGGTGGCCACAAAACACATCGCCTTTCTAATTGAGGAAGCTGATGTCATCAGATGCTCAATGCAAAATGCTTAGGAAGTAAAAACAAAACTATGTACTAGTAAAAAAGTAAAACAGTTAAAATGTCCTGTAAAATATTTCAAGCACAGGTTCATGCAGATCTCAGTGACTACATACAGTTTGTGTGAACGTGATTTACAATAATTCAGATATAAATTAATACTATTTTGTTAAACAAGATGTCGCAATGAGTTGAAAAATTCCGTGATTCTGTTTTGCACACAAATGAGAAAAGGGGAAAAAAAGTTTTATTGTTTTAAGATGGACCTCAAAAGACCTCATAGAAATTATGACCAATGTTTTGGGTATTTTATAAAAAATTTTTTTTTAAAAAAACTGAGAAAACCTTTACTAATTTTTTTATTACTGAACATTAAAGATATTAAAAAAACCTGACTGCAAATTTCCAGCCAACTCAATTAGTTTAACGTTACCATTATTAACCAGGCAGCACACACATTTTTTTTTTTTTTGAAAATGTAGGCGAATTTCCATTAAACCAATAATCCATTTAAACTATCATGGGGAAAACATTTTTCACAAACTACCAAAAAGTTACCCTGGATCCTAACCAAAAATAAAAAAAAATACGCAGTCGTCATGATGTTAAATACATGAAGCAAACTGAAGAACTGACTTGACCTAAAATCTAAATAATGTAATAAAAACACATTGGTATGCAAGTAAATTTTCAATGAACTATTCAACCTATCAATTATCATACCAATTAAAAGGGATTCATTTCTTTATAATTTAGTTGAAAAGTAAACTGAAATTTCAAAATCTCTCCTAGATGACAGCGCAAGTAAGCAGAGGCAAGTTCTAAATGTCATGCTCTCTAATCTACTGAGTTATCATCTCTTACACACACAGTGTCAGCTTTACACAATTTTTTCAGCAGGAAAAAAAAGGTCAAAAGACAGATTTTCATGCATTTAAAAAAAAAAAAAACAAAAAAAAAAAACAAAACACTTCCCAAAGCCCCAAACAGCACCTGGGCCAATAGTGATCCTGAAGGAGCTTTCTTCTATCTACTCTCTTGTGTATAATTATGTATTTTCCAGAAGTATGCTGACTTCTATATACACTGCCCAGCCAAAAAAAAGTCTCCACCTGGATTTAACTTAGTGTTATGACCTGGGGTTGCTTCAGTTGGTCAGGTCTAGGTTCAGCAACATTATGTGCCCAAAAAATGAGGTGAGCTGACTACCTGAATATACTGAATGACCAGGTTTTTCCCATCAGTAATTTTTTTCTTCCAAGATGACAATGCCAGAATTCATCGGGCTCAAATTGTGAAAGAGTGCTTCAGGGAGCATTTTCACACATGGATTGGGCACCACAGACCTTAACCCCATTGAGAATCTTTGGGATGTGCTGTAAAAGACTTTAAGCAGCGGTCCGACTTTCCCATCATCAATACTAGATGTTGGCAAAAAATAAATGCAACTCTGGACGGAAATAAATGTTGTGACACTGCGTAAGCTTATCAAAATGATGCCACAGCGAACATGTCCCGTAATCAAAGCTAAACGCAGTCCAACAAAATATTAGTATGTGACTTTTTTTTTGGCCCGGCAGTGTATATCACGGTCATACTGTAAACAAAATCTTGTGATGCCATAATATTTATATGATGAACCAGGTACAGCATAAGGCTTTTATAGTTTAAAACATCCACTGTAACAGACATAATATTCACCTAAGCAAGTCATATTCATGTGCACCCTGCAATGGTGAGCCTGTCCCCTCCCTCTTTACAAGTACACTTGAAAATATTCCATCCATCCTAGGCGCGAGACTATGAAACTAGACCTCTGATGGGATAGCAGACCTGCAAATATGTACCTGTAAATTTGCGGTCTGCTGTATCAAATTTTTACTAACCTAGGAACGAGTGTATCTGTATCATTGAATGTGTTTGGTCAGGGCTCATATAATTATAAAATTGGATTTAACAAAATTCAGCACACACAAAGAGATAAGAACAGCACAGTGTTAGTTAACACACTGTTAGTTGAGTGAACAAAAGAACCTGTCTGACATTTCTAAGTGATTGTCCAGATAATGTATAGGTGCTAGTGCTTCCAGAAGCTACTGTTAACATCTACTAAATAATACAATAATGTAATATTGCAAAGGGGAATGCTCAACTCAGGCCTGACGTAAATTCACTGTGTTGCAAAATCCATATTCTTTTATCAGTTCTTCTCCTTATCAATCACACATTTCAGCCAGACAACATTGCTCAACGTTAAACAGCACAATATAATTTGACATCATAAAAGCTGAATTATGGCACATCACACAAACAAACTTTATTTACATACAACAGCCAAGTCACACGTGCATCTAAATGTCCATTTCAGCAAGCAGATACAGGTATCCAACTCTAGTCCAGTTGCAGAAGCGGACATAAAAGGTCAAATTTTGTAAGATAAGAATGCACTCCCACTCTCAGCTCACTACACATAAATGCAAAAAAAAAAAAAAAAAAAAAACTTTATATTTCATTGTAACTCAGTGTAAGGTTTTAAATAATGTCACTTATTTGAAAACTCGTATCTCAACTGATACCTGTACTACTGCAGTCTAGAAAATGAGTGTTAACACTACTTCATTGGACCTAAATCTATAGACAGCACTTGAAACAAGCACCTGAAATGTTATTTAAATTCCAAAGATTTTTTCACCCACATGAATGCTTTCAATAGTTTCTGCAGTTTGGGTCTATTTTAATGGGGGGACAGAACATCAAATTTCAAATACTTTTTTCCATAATAGCTATACATAACAATAAGGAAGGATAAATCCTGCTTACAATTTAACCAGAGTACTGCACTATACACTAGGCAAGAAAGTAAATAGAAAGTAAACAGACATTTCAAAGCCAAGTTTATTTCAAAACTAAAAAAAAGTTTGTCTTGTAGCTGTGGTAGAGTCAAATTACTTTGTGTAAACTACTGGTAAAAATTAGAAACACGATTGGAAACCTGACTTCTTGTGAAATAGACCTGTATTATTTCTTGTTCCACCTCCTTGTTAACATTTTCACTGCTGAAAAATAATTCCAGTGACATCAGCCTCATATAGAACCATCAGTGCTATTTACAGCAGCTAAAAAGTAGCAAAAAAAGGCTTTTGTAAATTTTTTTAAAAAAAATATAAAACTTGACAATTGCATAAACAGTGTGGTACAAATTCACTAGACTTCTGCCTACAAACATTCATTAATTTATGAAAGTTTCTTATGGTACAGTCCATGCTTTCTACTGTTACAGTACAGGAGATTTTTTTATTTCTAATAGATCTGGAACAACACTTGTCACTGTCCCTTACTTTTTATTCTTTAACACACCAGGCAATCATTTAATAAATCTAACATATGGTCTCATAAAACAGGAAGCAACTTCCCCCTTTCTTTCACCCAAACAGCAACAAATACTGTGGTCAAGATAAAGTGTTATTCAACAATAGGATCCTTGCCAACATACCATTTTATTTGAATCAACACATCTAGAAAATTAAAAAATAAAAATGTTATCTACGCAAAGATCCAGCCACAGAATGCCTTACTTTGCGAAGTCATCTTACATTGCTGGTCCATTCATGTACTTTTTTGGGTCCCCCTGCACTACAACAAAGTTTTCTAAATTTGTTTACTATGTTAATTTAAAATAAATAAAATAAATAAATAAATAAACACCACACAATTGCCAACTATTCCTTTACATTTTCACAATCTAAAAAAAAGAAATTAGTTTCTATTAAAAAAGTGTCAATATTAAAATCAATAAATAGAAGAGTGGCAAATATCCCAAGTCCTGCAAACTGAAACTTTCCCAAGTACTCTGGATGCTCATCTACTCACGTTATAAACGTCAAAACACATTTTCCATTTATTTTTAACTGCTTTTATCCATATAGTTTTCTAAAATTTCTCCGTGCCACAGACTGAACATGATCTGACACTAAGCCGTCATCTGCGAGTAATGCACACCAAACAGAAGAAAAGCATAGGACTAAGTTAAACACATTTCCTCAGTGTTCACAGACCGTGTCTGGTGTTCCTGAGTGCCGTTGATCAACAAGATGAGGAAGGTTGCATATAATTATGGGATAAATCAGTCACTGTGCAGCACTGAATTGGAGTTTGAAGAGTAAAAGGTTTTTTGCTTCTTCACTCATCTGAAATAATTATAACTTTAAAGAAGCTCAAAGTTAACATAAAAAACACAAAGGTTTTTCCATAAATGTATCAATATATGTTTGTATTAAGTATTTACTGACTGTAAATAAAAGATGAATTGCAGCACTAGCCTTAGTAGGGAACCATTTCAACACATGGTACACAACCATGTGCTTGACAAATAAACTCTTTTGACTCTCTTGACTCTTTGAATAAAAATGTGAGGCTAACCAACTCAAGCAACCTAGGGCCTCAACAGCACATGAAATTAACATTGTCCACAATGAAGACAGCATCCAAGGAAACCATTTTCTCAGAATATATTTACAAGGGGTTCACATAATCCTTTGAACATCTAAATAATGAAAGGATTGCTGTATAGCCTATGAAAGCGATGCTGAGTTGGCACCCACACTTACCCACGGTGTACCAACTGGCATCGGTGAGCTTGCTGATGACTGCCTCAGTAAGCCCACCTTCAGGGCTCTTCACTTCCACTGTGGACCCCACCTGTAGAAAGGGAGAACAGAAATCTGTATGAGTGTTAACTCCACAGACACACTGCAGCGCTCTGGTACAACATTCAGGATGGGGTAACTTCCTTCCCAGGGAACACCGCTGGCGCCAGTGTACAACTGGCCCCATGTTAGGTCACGTGCTCATGTTGCTCGCCAGAGCTGAATTCCTTCAGTGTTTATTTAGTGCAAAACTACAGCCAGACTTTTCATCCCTGAGTGAACAATTAGTAACCTAGGTAGAAACATAGCTGATGAATTTATCTTAACTTAGCTGTTTTATGACCTGAATTTACTGGGGTAATTGTGTCAATTGAAACTAGATACAGTTAAAAAATGAATTTACAAAAACAGCCATTTCTTTATATGTGTAATACCATACTGCATACATGTTTTGCAGTTTGTAAATTCTAAAACTTTACATAATTAAATGGACTTCCATGAAAGTAATCTTGAAAAAGTTTATTTGTTTTTCACACTCTTATCTCACTCACAGGATGTAGATTTTTAGTCAGTGAGGTAAAACTTTCAAACAAAAACAGTTATTTTACCCTTAAAGGTCCTTTAACCTGATCATCTTGAACAACATGCGAGGTGCTGTCCCCCTTAAGCACCACCTGTAAGAGAGAATGAGAGAAGGGTAAAGGGGGGTGGGATCCAGTCAAGGTGAATTAATCTGGTTGTGTAATGTGGAGGCTCTGAACTTTCAGATAAACTGCCAAAAGCCTGCCAAGTGAACTCATGTGAAGAGCTACAAATGGCACCCTGGGAACGGCACGTCAGTCTGCTGTGTCCCTCCCCCAACCCATTCATCCCTCCACAGTCACATGTCCACACATGACTTGTTTCACCTTCTATTGCATTTACAATAAAACCATCCACAAATACACCTCAGCTACAAAATAACCAACTCTTACAAAAAACAGCAAGTATATTTCCATGCAAAATACAACACTGTACAGCATACAGCGTTATATCTACAGGTGTTTGGAGTCTTTTTCTTGAGGCCTTTATTCCTAATCTTTACTGATGCAACAATCAAAAATGTCTTGCAAGCCCAGCTGATATTTTGCATGCCATATTTCAGAAAGTGGAGGGAAAAGAGTACAGAAGTGATGGAACATTAGCAGCTTCATTAAAACTTTGCAAAACATACGGTTTGGCAGGAATGCAGCAAAGCCAGTTGCCCCAATTCCCAAAAAATAAAAAATAAATTTAAAAAAAATCACAGAATCATCATGAATTTAAAATAGGTTCATGAGTGATACTTTTGCAACCAAGTGACAGCATCTTACTTGAGAATAAAAGGACTTCTAAAAGGTGCTCATGGCAAGGCAAACAAGTCACCGGATAGAACAAACATAAAACCATGCTGTTATGAAGAACTGTGGTACTAACTGCACTTACCTACTCTGCCTGTATTGCTATCCACTGCAACCAGTAACTGCTCTTTTTAAATTCTATTGTCTTTATAAAATATAATGTACCAAAACACAGCAAAAAGACAAAAATGTAGTGGTTACAAACTGCTTATTGACATCACAAAAATGTTTCAAAAGCCAAAGCTTTTGCACACGGAAGAAAAATTGCACCAGACTATAGCTGTCACTGAAACACAAATCATGGAAGAAGCAAAGAATTTTTTGGTGCACATCTGCCACACAAAACTAGATAGTAAATGTATAGATATACACTATCAAATCTAATTTTACTCACTCACTTACTGTAGTACCAAACAGAGAAATATACTTCATAGAAAGTATTTGTGGTAACTCCAATATGGCAAGCTGGGTGTATTGGTAGGTGTTTTACCTGCTGGGCAATACTGCCTGTCACTGCTTCACCAGTGCCTTAGTAAATCATCAAAGTAACTTGGAACAACCATATGTTTTACTTTAAAAATAAACAAGATAGAAAAAATGCAAAACATGCCATAAAAAATATGCAACCCTGTACAAAACTGCTTGTAATAGAGCAATCAAAACAGAGGATTATTTTCTGCTGACATCTTAGTATTTTTAGCTATTTCTAAAAATATCTCTTCTGTTCACCAGCTGCAGCTCTGTCTTGACACTATTTCTTATTTGCCAAAGTGTACCGCTTAAAGCAAAGAGAAGTTATAAAAATGCTTTTACTCTTGGTAAACTAGTCACAGGTAGAAACTCTAGCATGACTATTTCAGTTAAGAATACTGCATGGCAGCCAAAAATGGCTTGGCAATGCAGAACAGGGCACCACAGTTTTTGCACTATGCTATTAAATAATCAACCTTTTTCATTTCCACCAAATTCATGACCAGCATCAATGACTTGTGCTGAAGAGAGTGAAGGCAGCAAGGAATAGTGCTGTGACAGAGCAGACGTGTACCCACTGCCCTGAGGATTTGAGACCACGATTAAGGGTTAAGAACCGAGACTGCCATCCCCTTTCAGTTGCTTCAATTATGCAGCTAGTTTCATTGCCTGACCCACAATATAATAACTGTAAAAAGGCCATTCAAGGGAAATAAGACTACTACACCTATGTCATGACACATTTGCCTAGAAATTTTAAATTGCATCATATTATTTCAGTGGTGGGAAAAAAGCTCACACAGTGAACTCATTTAGGAAAGCACATTACTCAGCAAGTTCCTGACTGCACAACTAATATTACTATGATATTAAGTGATAGAAATTACTTCAAAATGCAACTTAAAATATAAGGAAAAATCCACCCTTTTTATCAATTCAAAACAAACAACTACTGCCAATTCCTCTACCGGCACACACTAAGGTGGTGTGTCATAGCATCTTGAAACTTTATGAAGGACCTTCTCACCTTGACCTTTACCATCCTTTTGACCGTCTTGATTTTTGCCTCGCAGAAGGCACCGCGGTATTTTGCGCTGACATCTGTCCCCACCGTTAAATAGGCAGGCTCGTCTGCTGCCTGTGAGAACAAGAAGCACACGCCAAACATGAACATCCAACCTTCGCTCGAGTCTCACCCCAACTACGGCGACTCATCCACAACTCAAATCAGTGTGACAGTCCATGTTTTTAATGTAACCTCCACTTCATTCCAATTCTGTCCTAACAAAGTGCCAAGACACTTTACCAAGCTCCAAAACCCGTATTTAATTGCGTGTTTTTATTGTTTTTCATCCCTACATAACTACCATGTATACTGAGATGAAAAATATTCCACATAAAGTAACAGGCCATTTCAGACCTAAGACTATATCACATTTACATATAATATCACTTCTCTTTTTGGAGAAGCACAGATACACAGGCCACAAATCTACCAAACGTGTATCATGAGGATACACACACACACACACACACACACACACACACCTTCCACCCTCGTGGGGGGTATCATTAGCACAGTGTGGACTGTACAGCGAGTCCTTTAAGCAGCAAGAGGACTCTTGTGTGCTGGCTGAGGCTTGCAGGGCCACACACTCTCTCGCACACAGCCAGGGGATCGGGCGGTCAGACTCAAGAGATACACTCACCTTCATCGTAGCGGCTATTTGAGGGATTCCAGGTCGATGCGTGTTTGACTTCTGAAAAACAGAAACACACAAAACACATAAAGCATTGAGGGAAAAGGCCGATTTGACAGTCGCGCGCACGAAGACATGTCGGACACTTGTGCGCGCTCTCGGCTCCGTCTCCGCCGCACGTTCGAGCCAAGTACAGTGCAAGTGTTCCCGGAAACGCGCTCGGCGCTGTTTTACACACTCAACAGACACGGGTTTGAGAGTGTGCGAGCAGATCGGTGCCGTGAGTCCCGCGCACAGCGCGTTCGTGTCCGTGTGTGTGCGTGTCCGTGTCTTCCCGCTCGACTCTCCCACTCTCCGTGTCACGTCGCCATCATGGCTCGAGTCGCGCCGCTCTGTGTCAATGCCCGCGGGCTCCCACCAACACCGCCGTGGGCCCGCATCCGTTCCCCGTTAAAAGTTTCGAGCGGAGCGGCTAACAGCGGTGGAACGCGCCGGTGCTCGGAAGGTGGGGGGGGCCGCAGACACGTCGCGCTCCGCCAAGTTACCCGCTCACGAGCTAACAGCTAACAGCTATGGCGATTTAAACCGCCTCGCCAGTCCCACAAGAATTCTCCAGCTGCTTAAGATAAACCGTATTCGTATCGGCGGCTCTTTTCGCTGGTCACAACACAGATTGAGCGGTGAGGCGAGTTCTTGCGCGCGAATTCGCCATTTATTTGCAAAAGGATGAAATCCGCCGCAAAAACAGCCGACTGGCCCTGCCATTCAATTCCTCACACGCCTCTTCCTTTTGGTTTAAAACTGCGAAACAGTCATTTAGCCACCCCCTGTCACTGCGCGAGGCAAAACATAAAATACAAACAGAAACATTAATAATAGCGAATCCCGTTACTCGTTTATTTTTGTGAATTATTTACACCAATACTTACATACGGCGATGAGACTATTCTCCACTTGCCAGGTTTGCAAAGCAATAAACGAAATAACAAGCTGTTGAGTGAAGGCAGTGTTTCTCGAAATCCAATTGGCTGCAGGAACACTAGTGGTCGTGGTTAAAAGCTCTGATTGGTTCATCGCAACTTACATTTCTATAGGGCTTACAATTTACCCGCACATGATTGGCGGATATGAAAGCGGCGCTCTGACTCTCGTACTTTTATTGGGCCATTGTGCTCGAAGGTCTTTACAATAAAGGCACCCAGACTGCACAACACGATTGGCTTCACTTCATCCGGTTTCGGGCTACCCGTTCCGGCCATTGGACAAATAGATTCAGAAACGGTCCTCCTGAACTGCTAATTGGCTCCGCGATCACGCTGAAAGGGAACTGAATACCTTGGCTTCCATTATGCGCAAGTGCAAATATGCGAAAGCTTTAGGAGTTAAAAAAAAATCCGCGGACTTTACTGCGCATGTGTCGACGACAACCTCGTTCGCCATTTTGTTTTGCTAGCAAAAATTTCCATTTCGGGGCAGAAGCGAAGTGAAAGAAGGTCGCATCTTACAGGTTGGTTCATGTAAGCTTTTTTGAGTTTTAACCTGGTGATGTTCGATGTTTTCGCTATTTTTAAACTAGGAACTTCAGCGTGACCTTGCGTGTAATTTTGAGGCAGCGCGGGTTTGAAAGGGAAACTTAGAAAAAGGTCAAATGAAGGCTGTTGTACGAAGCAATGGCGGCGGTTAGATCCCCGTCATAGTGACGGAGCTGCGCGGTGGTGACGTCAGCGGAAATGGGGGGTAAACACTGGCAGTGAGTTTGCGGCACATGTCTGCTGAGGATGGACTGACATTGACCCTAAAATGGTTTTAAGGACACTTTAAATGTTATGAGCGATGCCCATGTTTATTCAGAATAGCAAATAGCACTAAACTAGCAACATGCATAAAAGTGCTGACGGTTACACACTAGAATAACGCAAGAATAAAGAAGTAGTGCGAAAATAGACAATGAATACAAATAGGAAAAGGTTTAAAAAAAGTGCTGATAACTTAGTACCACTCAGGCAGAAAGGGAGCAGTTCATATAAATATGCATAAATCCCTTAAATAGTTTCATTCTAAATGAAGTTACTTAGTAAGTATTAAGTCCAGACAGTCGTTATATCTCTTCTTGGATGATCTTCTTGGTTTTAAATGAAAGTGTGCTGAGATGCCTGTTTTCATGGCTGCGGATATGACTTTGTAGGGACAGATGTAGAGTTTGACTGATTCTACTGAACTGGTGCTCTGTTTGCTCAAACCCTTTCCACTTGCAGCCTAACAGGTGTGTTCTTCACCTGAACTCGCTACATTACCATGAGTAAGTCCCACAGGACTGCTTAGCATGTGTTTTTCCTGGCTTCTGTCATCATAATCGGAATTATATTGTATGATAGTTAAATTTAGTTGAAACATTTATGAAATACAGTTACTGTCTAGTTTATTAGATGCAAGTCATTTTTTAGTAGCATAAACTTAACAAGATGCTGAACATATTTCACATGGTTCTTATTGCATGCTGGCTTGTTAGCTTTACACAATTTTTTTGGCAACAATTTCATTCTGCTAAGGTAGATAGATGAGAACTTTATTAATCCTACAATAAATTGTAAGAAACTGTAACAACATCCCTAAAGCAACCTAGGCAAAGAACCACAACATAAGAGACACTACAGTTAGACTGGAAGTAAGTATCACATTTAGACAAGTATGAGTAAACAGCTAAAATGAAATACAAAATAAAGAAGTGGAAATAAACTAAAAGCAGTATTGACAGCTCACTACCACATTGATAGAGAGGGGATGTGAGTCTAATGGCTTTTGGCTGGAATTACCTCAAGCAGCACTCCTGGAAGAGTGCAGCTGGACCAGTTGGTTGCTGAAGGTGCTCCTTTGTTTAGTCATGGTGGTGTGTGGAGGGTGAGAGTCATTGTACATGATGAACAAGAGTCTTTTTCTACCATGTTCTCTAGAGAGTATAGCCCACCCTCAAAGACTGAGTCAACTTTCAGATTATTTTATTCAGTCTGTTGGCATCACCTATAGTAATACCATTGCACCAGCATACAACTGCATGGAAGACTGCTGTTGTTTCAGAGTACTGGAAGACCATCAGTAGCAGTGACCTGCATACTCCAAAAGACCTGAACCTCTACAGAAAGGAGATGTGACTGTGGCTATTCTTGTATAGAGACTCATTGTTACTGGACCAGCCTGTTATTCAGGTGCACCCTCAAATGCATGTCCCTATGACCTGAACACGTACATCACATTCAGCATCATTCTAAAGACGGTGTTCAGGTTTGGCAGTTGGAGACTAAACAGGCCAATTGAGTAACAAAGGGCACTGGCACATTTGAGGAAGAAGAGACTCGCTGTGCAAGGATGCCCCTGCTCTGCCCAGCAGAGTTCCCAGTGTTTTGGTACTTTGCCAGTCCTCAACTGGTATAACAATCTAATCTGTTTCATGAAAACATTCCCCATACCACCACCACCCATCTTAAGTATTGATACAAGGTTGGATGTTCCTATAGAGTCATACTTCTTACTTCAATTTCTGACCATGCAATTACCATGTCACAAGATAAACTGGAAAAGACCAGTCAGTGGGGTTTTAATTTATTTTTTCTTTTCTCTACTCTTCAGTCATCCATTTTTGCTGACTGCATTTATACTGGAATTTCATCTTTTTGAGGTTTAAGGAGATGAACTCAGCATAGTTTTCTGCTTCAAGGTTCAATGAACTATGTGTTTCAGGATGCCATTCTGCATACCACTCTTGTACTGAGCTGTTCTTCTTGCACTTGTGGCCTTCCTTTTAGCAAATCTGTCCATTGTCCTCAAACATATCATGTTAATTTTGCTTAGATTCAATTTAGTTTATTTTTATGAAGTGCTGTTTCCATTTGTGAGACAAAGCACTAAGCAATGTTTCAGGGAATGAGAGTGTTCAAGGGTGTGATACAGAAGACAAAAAAGCAGCAGTTGTAGTCAATATAGGGTAAACCAGGTAACAGCTGAGGAGAGGAAAACAATAACTAATTTTCTAGATTTCTGGAAAATGTCCTCAAAAGAGTTGCAGAGTTATTTACTAGACAGATAAGTTTTCCCTAGTTTGCAGACATGACAGGCTATACTCTTAAGGTACAATTTGAGGACAGAAATCAATTATAGTTTTATAACCCATGGCTCTAAATGAAAAATAGTCATTGCTAGGAGTTACATGGAAGTTGTCTGAAGATCTGACCAGTAGTACTTGATGATGAACTCTCAGAACTGACAGTGAAAGCTGGAATATATATATTTTTTAACCTACTTTATTGCTTGCACTTTTGAGAGTATGTTTACATGTTGATGTCATATCTTGTAAGTTTCATGACAATTCCTTTGTAATACTTTTTTTACATTTTATTTTCCAGATACATTATTGCAGAACAACAAGCTGCAGTAATTGCTATATTCTGCAGTGTCAGCAGCCCTGATGTTTCCAACTTGAGGTGGACCATATAGGATGTATGGCAAGATTTGTATATTTTGCTCCAAAGTTGCTTGCTGAACTTAATACATTTTTACTTTACAGAATGTTAATGTTTCTGCCATTCCTATAACTTTTCATAAACGTAATAAAGTATTTACTCTACGTGCTCTAATATTATCAGCATTAAAAATTCAGGTTCGCTGTGACAGTGGCTTCACGTTGATATTTATACACTGCAGAGTGCTTGATTTTGTGAAGAAAGAGTTTGGAAATATAAGGAAATACTGTATGATTGTACGTGTTCTGAAGGGTAAGTTTAGTTGAAGTTTATCTGTATGATTTAGATCATACTGCAACTACCAGAAGTGTCTTATGTCTCAATTTTTGTCATGCTGATGTAACAGTATATGTACATTTGAAATTTGGTGCATGTAATTTGGTTTGTTACATGTTTTCTGACAGAAATGATCTCAAGTGACAGATGATTTGCATACAGTAGCACTGAATTGTGTCTCAATTTAACATTTAGAAACTGCTTATAAATTTACAGTCCTGGGTAAACATGGTCAGTGATGATGTATTACAAAAAATATCTATGGCATGAAACCAAGGTGTAACTATCATATAAATATCTACTATATTACACATACAAAATAAAAGAATATCCTAAAAACACTTTGGATAGTCTCTAGCTATAACTGTGTATGTAGCACTTTGCTTTGAGAAACATAACTAACCCAGAATACAACTTTGTTTCAATTAAGTGTTAATTTGAAGTCTCACAGTAAAAATGTATTCATGTGGCTTTTGTTATGTAACTGCAAATCTAGAATTTGGCTGTTATCGTAGGGTCTATCACTCATGAAGGTCCTGTGTAACCTGTTGCATGGTCACTCTTAATCTGTTCCTGAAATATTGCTTTGTTTGCAGGTCATAAAGCACATTTTTCAGTTCTGTAAATTCATGTTTTGTCTTTACTATTTTTTGAGTGACCGTAGGAACAACTTTTTAGGAGTTCTGAGCTATTGTATTTAAAAATATTCAAATGTGGGCATCAAATAGGTAAAATATTGAAATTTCTGAAATACAGCTTGCGAATGAATAAGTTTCACAGTTACTGGCTGAGCACAAGCATGGAAAGGAAATGAACTGAAGTCATGTATCATGTGGTCAGATGGCTGAACGAGTGGGGGCCGGTGTCTTATGACCCAGCAGCTTTGGGGCAGCAACGCCTAACGTCACACAGGAGGAACTTAATCCCATCAGGCACGTGGCACCTGGGTTTTAAATTTAACTCCAATCCCTGAGCAAAATAAAAAGCCTCACTATGACAATTGTGATTGCATTCCCATTTCCAGCCTAATGAGGGTCCACATTGTCCTGGTGAATGGCTCTTACCTTGGTAGCTGTGTTCAGGTGTGCTTGGGTCTCACTCCTAGTGAAGGATTGGTGGACTCATCGTTTTGCATCTGATCTACAGTCACAGTGGGAACAAAATGGGCTTCAGACATTTAATTGTGTTTCCTACTTTTTGTTGATATTGAGAAGGCATTTTGATCATTAAAGTTATTGTAGATGTTTTTGTTTGCACACACATGCAAAAACACTTCCACTATTGTCTCCAGGAGTCATAGAACAACCTTCAGGGTGATATAACTTATGCACATCCAAGTTCAGGGGACAATAACGCATCATTGTCAGAAGTTTGATGTGATGTTTTTCTCATGCAAGAAAAATCCTCATCCTATCAGCTCTGGTCCTTGAGACATCCACTTCTTTATTCTTGAGTTATGTTAGAGGAACAATATCCAAGCAGTCAGCGAGAGAGTCAACTGTAGATATGATGCTGACATTGCAGTGGAGGCAAGAACAGGTGGCTCACCTTTTTTAAATAAATGTAATAATGATCTTTATTGCCATGTACAGTATGTAGTGTTACACATTTTTTATTGCTACTGTGACTGCATAAAGTCATGTGAAATGAGGAAGTTCTGGTCAGTACTTCAGTAGGACCTCTTCCCTTTTTTTGCTTTGCAGTGGTACTAGGCTGCTGGTGCTGTACAGGAGAGGTGACTACAAGCCTGCAGTGTCCTGCTCTGCACTTACATACGTAGCAGTGTTTTGTCAAGGTACTAAGTCTGTAAATGATACTGAACAAAGTATTAGCTGCAAACCAGGAAGTATTCATTTCCCAGAATGGAAAATGTTGTATTATTTAATTGTTAATCAGAGGCCTGTAGTAGGATTATTAAAATTTAAAAGGTCTTAATATTGTAAAGCATTGATCTTTTGAAATGGAGTATAAAAATTGTTTGAATTGATTTTATGGATTAATGAAATTATTTTCTCAAATATGTTACACATTTATATATTCTATTTTTTTTCTCAGTGCTTATTCTTTTTTCTGGAATATTTAGTGACAGTTCATAAAATCTGAAATCTGTAAAATTGAATCATGAACTAAATTGAATCTGGGCTATATAAAGATTATTGATCACTTCTTCCCTCTCCCATGATTCAGTTCAGTATCATTTTGATATTTTATTTTTTAATGTTGAGTTCCTTAACAGCTTATATACACACCAGTACTTTTGTAGCCATGTCAGGCTGAGAGCTACAAATGGTATGAAAGTCACAACAGCCAACATTTCTAAATTAATAGACAACAGGAAGTACTGACTTCCCTGTTTGCTACTGCCTTTGTGACTTCAGGGTTTTGTGTCAGGGTCACATGTGGCATTAATATTTGCATAAAATCCAAATACTGCACAGGAAGTAATTTCCTTTGGGATTAATATAGTATTCTGATTCTGAAATTACGTAGCAGACTTATCAGCTTCCTATTTTTTATTTGTAATCGTTTCAAGATCTTATCCCTGTTTTTTGCTATTTTTTCACACTAAACTGATCTTAGTCAAGGGATGCTCTTAACTCCAAAAGTGGCCTTCAGTTTGCTGGAAACTAGAATAGCTGCTTGCCCACTTCATGTCCAGTATGGTCAGCTCTTCTTTCCACATAGCCAAACATCTGAGGCCAAGGCGCTCCAGTCTGTTTTCCATCCAGAGGTCAGTCCTCCTATTACTGAGTACAGAGTGGAGGTACAGTGTGAGTTGGACCACAAACAAACAATGATGTGAAGAAGCTGCAGCCTTCAGAGTAACAAAGTCCAGGTAATTTCTGACTTCAGTTGTGCCTGTGGAGGTATCTGACCACACATCTGGCCTGGACACTACACAGTGTAGATAAATGAAGTTTGTGCATGTTTCTGTGTTGTTTGCACCAGTCTGATGTGGAATAAAGCAAAAGTCAGTTTTTTCTACAAAATAAATCTGAAACTGCAGTTTTATTGTACGAAAGTTGCTAAACCTGCCACCTTACATTTTACAAACTATATCACCTCCTGCTATATAGGAGATACTGGGGCTGGTTGTCACACTTTTTATGCTCATGAGGATTTATTAGCCTGAGTTCATCATGGACGACTCATTTCAACAGAGAAAATCTTGAACGCTTGGCTGGAGACACCAGCTTGAGGCTGAAGAACAAAGGGTTGGTATAAGTACTGAGACACCCGATCTCATTTTATATCTTAAGTCTTTTTCAAATGACTGCACAAATATGACCATGGCATTAATATTACAAAGCACTGTCAATCACTGTGACAACCAATCTATGTGGCATCCAACCCCGGTCTCCCCTACCCTTTAGCAAAAAAAAAAAAAACACTGCAGGTTTAATGGTGGCTTTCATGACCACATGAGGGGGTCAAGCAGAAGTTCCAAAAAACTTGAAAATTTAGGCTGCATGTTAGCACAGCAGATCTGTACGTGGTTCTTCTAGGTACTCTGGTTTCCTTCCACAGTCCAAAGACACATGTTTAGTGAATGACTGAGTGTATGTAACCACTCTGCAGTGGACTGGCATCCCACCCAGGGAGTACCCCTCGTAGCCTAATGCCCAGTGATTCCATGAGAGCTTTTTTACTGCTGCGACCCTGACTAGGACACAGTTAAGAATGTGACTTGGAAAATTTAACAGTTGAACATTTGCAAAAAATCAAATTATTAGAAAAAAGTATCTGGAGTGGATATGTTTGCCCTGACTGAACTTCATTTACCTGCCAGTAAATAAAATGAATATCTAAAGTTATGTAGCTGACTCGTTGTTGTAAGGCAGCTCCGAAAGTTTGGCTTGTAAAAAGCAAAAGTGCTTGCAGCGTTACAGAACAGCAGTTATAGCGACGGTTATGAGGATGGCCTGACAGCTGAGCTGTGAGAGATGTTTACATGTATTCATTTAGCAGATGCTTTTTTCAAGGAAACTTAAAATAATTAACTAGCATTTAGCTGACACCTTTATCCAAAGTGACTTTTATGTTAGATGCATTATTGTAAATTTTGTCAGGAAAAATTCACCTTTGTCAGGTAGGGAAGGCTGTACTATAATCTGGCATGAAAATAAACCTTGACATAGATCAGATGCAATTAGCAAGATTAAGTGGAAGAATTATGAACAAAGGCAGGAACAAGCGACTAACAGGGAAGAGAACAGACTGAGATGGAGCAGAAGTTATGTCATGAACCCCAGGGAGAGATGAGTGCTGGAACATTATAAATTTAAAAATAACATCACAGATGAGCAGCAGCATTGTAATTGAGCTGGAGAAGATAGGGGGCAGATGAATTATATAAATGTAGACCCATCACATGGCATTTGCAATAATCCAACATGGAGAGAACGAGGACCTGGACAAGAAGTTGACTGGCATAGTCATTGAGGACAGAATGAATTTTGTAGGCATTATAAAGTCAAAAGTGAGGCTGGTCCAGAGTCACATCAAAGTTCTAAACAGAACATGAGGGTGTTGTCAGGAAGTATCTTGACTTAGAGGCTGGTGGAAGGGTTTGTTGAAGGTAGTGGTGAAAGGAGTACAAAGTGGTTAACTGTGAAAAAATCATGATGGAGGACAGAGATGCAGCACGAACTAAGGCAGGAGCAGATTCCATCTAGAAGGCCTCTACACAAGCCAGAATAGAGAAGACTCAAGGGGTGGGAGAGCTGATGTTGAATTGCTCATTAAATCAGATTGGTTGCATGAAAAAGTTTCAAAGTCTTATTCTGTGTGTAATAGCTTTCAGTGTCTGCATGAGCACTTTGCAAAGATCTTACATCTGCCCATGTGCTTCAGCAGCCCGTGTAAAATGCACAGGATTACTAACAAGGTGACTTCACTCAAAACTGCAATCCCTATATAACTTTATGATCAAAACTTTGTAGTCTCTTGATGCTCCAAAGCATCTAGCAGCACCCAGGTGTATTCCTTATGTATGAGTCACAACGTGTACCTTTTCTGAACAACTAGACAATAAAAGACAAGAAGGCTTCAGGTGAAACCAACAAACTTACACATTAACTAGAATTGTGTTTAACTGACATGTTTATCCATGGCAATATTAGATATAGTAAACCATCTAGTTATTCACCCATGTATACAGCAATGTAACATACCCAAAAGGCAATATAAAGTCTCCTGAAACATATGTGTTTGGACTGTGGGCTTGTGACCCATGGGAACCTAGGGAGAACATGCAAACACACAAGACTGAGCTGGACTCAAACCCGCACCTGAACACGCAGCCCAGGAGCTGAGCCAGTGTGGTGTGCACACCAGCACTGCTTTCGCGGGTGTAAGGAGTGATGAACTATGCAAAAGACTCCATCATTCCAGTCATTAATACATTGTGAAACTGCAGAACTAAATAACAGTCAGACTCCAAGACGTGAGTATCCTTTCACCAAACATTATTCTGATGTTTTTATTTGGTCCACAAATAAATTTCCTTTCTTCCCTCTCCCACAGACTGGGAGAGTATGTAGTTGAGACCCAGCTCACTGCCAGCAAGGGGCAGCCCTTGTTTGGAGGTAGGTGTAAGAGGGTCCTAGGCAGGGCCAGCCATAGCTGAGCTCAGGCTCACTATTGAAAATCAAAGTCTGGTGCTGTGGAGACCTGCAGGTCTTCCAGACTATAGGCAGGCTCCTCACACCTCCTGGTCACACCCTCCTCTTGGCTCTAGCGGGGCTGCCCCAACAACCCAGCCTTGGCTGCCAGGGCTTCGTTCTGCTGGATATGGTACTCCTGGAAACGCATGGAGATGCGCTGGGTCATTTTCAGATACTTCTGGAGGCAATTTTCTGAGCAGGTCCCCTGGACAGAGAAGTCAAAGGTTACAGAACTACCAAAAAAAAAAAAAAAAATTGTTTGTTACGCACACTGAATAAATACAGTGCAAATAAGTGCTCTCTAATTGCAGACACTTCAAACAGCACATCAAGTAGCTCTGAGCTTCCAACCATTTTTTTAAATTATTTTTTTTTTTTTTTTAAATCATGCATCATATAGTTTAGAAAATGCAATAAGCAATCCAATATTCTACAGGTTTACTTCAGCAAGAGCTAAATTATGGTGAGCAGGATTGAGAATACACAGCTTTACCAGCCATTTGACTGAACATTTTATGAAACAAATAAATGTTCATACACCTTGTAGTTGAGTGTTAACTGCTTTACTACATTTCTAAAAGCATGAACTTGAAGAAAAACTGATTGTATAACACTGTAATGTTTAAATGTTTCATTCTTTATGCAAACTGTTTACCACACCCAGTACTCCACAAGTCACCAATCTAAGATTAAAATGATGATTTCATTCCTGTGTTAAAACTCAGATACAGAGAATGATGGCTGGCATAATGCATCCAGAGCAGAGCTTATCCAGAACATTTTCCTGCAAGGTGTGCCTCTGACATCCCTGTTTGGCACAAGGTTCTCATAGATTTATTTACCTTGTATACCAAAGGCCGTTTACTGACCACAAACTAACTTCAGTGGTGTTTGTGATGTGAAGCAAAATATGCACATAGTATGAAAATTTCATGTTTAAGCAGAAAGTTCTGTACCCAGATATACACTTTTAATCACCATGGTGGGCTGAGGCATCCGAACTTCATAGGCTACCATGCCATTGACAATGCAAGTGTCAAGGCAATATAGTAAACAGAGTAAAAATGCAGTACCTCCTCTGCTTTCACTTCTCTGGTGGTGAAATCCTTCACACAGTCCATGAAGCAGTTTTCTGTGAGTTTATTGTAGGTCCCCAAAAATTCTTTGAACTGTAAAAATATGTTATATTGTCTTGATTGTAAATAAATGAAATGCAGGGGCAATATAGTATTAAGATTTTACTTCATTTCTTTATGGTTCAGTTGGTTTGAACATGTAAAACTAGCCAATTTGGGACAGTAAGGGAACAGTTGACCAGACCCAATGCAAAATGGGCAGCTTCTACTGGAAGACACCTTATGACATACCTGCTTAATCTGATCCGATTCTGAGATCTGGGCAGTCATTATTTAAATAAAAATGTGTAGTTTTAATATCTGGAAGAAAACAGAATAAACAAGAATGAGCAAATAAAGACAAAGCACTACTTCTATGTAGATTAAAAAAAATCCCTTATTACAAAGGACTAAACACACAGCCAGGACCTTGAAGCCTCTTTTTACAGAGTTTACACCTCTTGGTTGCAGTAGCCTTGATAAAGCACTTACTCTGGATTTTAATGATAAACACCCAGCTACACAAAGTACACCATAGAATGATTTTGTGGAATTTGCCATTTTTAGTGCATACTAAATAAAACACCACAGGCACATGGTTCATACGGATCTGGCATTACCCTACATCAGGGCAGGGCCTTTATTATCAGAGTGGACAGCACTGTGATGCCACAAATGCAGCTGCTGCCCTTCAGCTCCTGTGCTGCAGGTTCACATATGGGTTTAACGCTGGCTCAGTCATGTGAGGTTTACACATCCTCCAGTCACTGGAGTTTCCTCCCACAGTCGTGTTTCAGATACACCGGTGACTGTAAATCATCTGTTGTGTGTGTGTGTGTGTGTGTTGCAGTACTCTTGTCATACACACTGTCACAAAAGCGTCAGCTGAGCAGGTAACGACGAGGATAATAATCAGAATAAAAATACATAAATAAAGCGAATGTCACCTGACTTGATCAAAAATGCACAGAAACAACAATTACAAAGCACGAACTTGCTACAGGAACAGATAGTTGCACGGAAAACGGCATTTAAAACGTTGATCGGGGGGACGTACCGTGGCGGCCGGCGTGTCTCCACTGCAGAACAAGGTCGTCACATCGCCACGGGCACGTGAAGCTCACAGAACCCCATAGCACATTCGCCGTAAATTGCAGCTCACTCTTATACAGCTGACAGACACTCAACTTCATTAAAAAAAATACATATAGATAACAAGTAAGTCCCTCTATCTTGTTCGTAATGAGAAACAAGTAAACTTTGTTTATATAGATAATATATATAAACTGAGTCGAAAATAATCGAAAATAATAACCGTAAACTAATGCTATTGGTGCTGCAAGAAATACTGTCCGACATGGCGCAACAAAAGCACCCATGAGCGTTCCTGTCTGCAGCGGGCGATACTTTTTCCCCCTTTTGTACGTTTACAAACAAATCGCAGTGCTTTATAACAAAAATATTTCATCATTGTGCATAGAAAACTAAGGAACAGCAGATATTATTAACCCGTTAATCAGCTCGACATTTGCTGCGTTATATTATTCCACTGTTCATTCTAAACAAAGGGCCACAATTGATTTGTGCGTAATTTTTTAAAATATAAGTTTGAATTCCTGCAAGAAAGATGTATGTTTTCAGGCAATTCGTGCAGTTCTGGGGACACTGATTCAAGGGAATTATAAACATTATGCGACCACCAGAATAAAACTTTCAAAGTCCTGCTGACTTATCCAGTTTCTCGTAGTACAGTACGGTGTGCGCGTTGGCTGCATCTTAATGGATGGAATTATATAGGCTCATATGCAGTAGCGATCTGCTTTTTATGTAGTGACTGCTACTTTATGATTTCCTGCTAGATTATTGAAACCACTTTTTGTTACCTTTCCTAAGACTGAGATGTACGTAATTCACATTTAATTAATAGGTTAAAGGCACTTGACGCAGCATTAACTGGAGCTTTTATTTTGACACACAGAAACCGGAAGTGTACGCTGTCGCTCGAGAGGTCCGCGCGCCTCCGTTGAAGCAAACTTCACAGAAGTCAACACAAGTCAACTAAGTGTGCGGACAGCTCCTTCTTAGAGCTCCGTGGTCTTCTGACGCTTTTATTTGTTGGAGTTGGAATGTAAAGGTCGCGTTCGGTGGGTTTTTACAAATAGAGCTGCTGTCTGGTGACCGTGTCTCCAGGGTACCGGTGGCAGGGAAGCGAGTCGAGTGGCGGCGCTCCGGTACGGAGGTGTGTCCGTGTGTCCCATGGCGGCTCAGTCCGACGCCGCGGACGTTCACATGCGGACCACTGGTGCGTTTCCAGCCGCAGCGAGGTGTAGGGAAGCGGCACATGTACGGTGGGCGCCAGGCTCTTCGCCCCCGAGAGGAGAGTCGCACTCGGTGGTGCATCAGGAACGCACGCACTTCCCGCCGCCGCTGCCCGCCAACTACCCGGCGGAACCCGCCGGCGGTGAGTAGCGAACAAGTCGATCCACATCCTCTCTAGGGAGGTCCTATTGTCACCAGTAGCTGATCCTGCTGCTGTTCCAGAAACATCCAGCAGTCTATTGTTGTGCGCTTCCAGAAATGTTTGTCACGGTGCCTGTCACAGTTTGTGACATTTTGCCTGGGAAGCGGATGTGTGTTTTGGCGACACCCTGTGGCCAATAATAGGACGGGCTGAAAAGTGAGCGGCTACTTTATTAGAGGCACGAACGGGCGGCTTATCGAAGTCAGGAACTTTTGACCAATTATTTAAGTTATTTTTTTCTAAATACAAAAGGACCTAAACAGTTTAATTTAGCTTCCCTTTACGTTGTTTATAGCGCCTGTTTGGTGTTGAGTGCTGGCAATTCTATTGGCATCAGTAAGAAGAGGAGGTTGCTATGGAGACAAACGTCGAAAGCGGTGATAAGGTGGCAAACGTGCATGCTTACGAGATGAGCTGGTTAACAGTTGGCATGAAATAGGAGTTTATGCAGAGAATACTTTTAGTTTAATTTACATTTATGCAATATGACAGATGTTTCTCCAAAGTGATGTGCAGTTTGGAATAAACAAAAGTACAGTGACAGACAGAGGGCTTAGATAAGCACAGTTATGGAAGCTGTGTGGAGTGTTTGTCGTTGTCCATAATGATCACAGTGCACATTTTCCAGTCGCTACCCACAGAAGTGGCATACAAATGATATAAAATAAACATGGGAATGAAAGCAACTGATGGTGAAGGTGTAACTTCCAAAGGTGACACCATCTGTCGATCCATTTCCACACCATTGAGGGTCACAAATGACAACAAGCAGAACAGGAAGACCTTATTTCCCTTTCTGTATCAATAATCTCCAGCTTCTCATGGGGGTCCTGAAGTGTTGCAAGGTGCACAAGCAATACAGTCTAGTCTTTCCAGCAGTTTATGGGTCTGTTCCAAGTCTTCCACCAAGTAGCATGTGCTTTTCATATTTCTCATGAGAGGCATCCAGGGGCTATTTAACCAGATGCCTGAACTTCTTTAATGTGGTTTAGTGACTCTACTAGCTGGGCTTTGCTGGCCATTAAGCCCCACTCTCTGTCATGGAGCCTTGCCACCCAGCAGAGGAACCTTATTTCTGCCCTTCTCACTGTTTGTTCCTCCAAGTTACTGGCTGATCTTGGCCAAAGGTGAGGATGAGGATGTAGACTGAATGGCAGCTAAGCCTCCTTACTTCACTCAAGGGTCTGGAACATAAGGGTTCCTGCCTGATGACGCAACTTTTAAGTTGGCCTGTGACCTACAGTATTGTGGCACTACGCCTCCCTATGACCTGCACAGAAGTACAGCAACAATTTGCTGATCAGGGTCAGGTGAGGGAAGGCATTGTCACCTCCATGTGGAGTGAAGTCACAAAAACACAGACACACCATTTTCTGTTTCCCCCATATGACTATAGCCATCGGGGCAAAAATCCAGCTGTGGTCTTGTTAGAACCTCCACAGCTAGGTGCTTTCATACAGAACATCTGCATAGTTACCCCAGCAGGATCACCCTGGGTGCAGGCATTGCTCCTCATGTGGCTCTTTGTGACACTAGTTTGTATGTTTACTCAGTTTGTCAAGGGTGACCACATGAGACGCGCCAAGTTACACAGTTCTAAGGATCCCTCACACCCTCAAGCTGCTTCACCGCGGCTAGGTTGTGACCCGTTTAGGAAATGTGTAGTAATTTTAAAGTATTTTTCATGTAGCTAGGCATTAATAAGAGTCACAGGATCTTTTTACATTTTTATAGCTGTGTTTTAACTTTTTCAAAATGGAATTTAAGGAATAAATAAATCAAGGAATGTTTGTAGTATTGAGCTTTAACTGAATGATGGTTGAAGTAAAATGTGACTGAAGATGTGAACAAAGCAATTATTGGTGTTCATGTCCCTGTTTTTTCTAAATTGAGAAGTCAGTGTTAAGCATTAAATTAAAACTGCACTTTCATGTTTCCACTTGTATTTTTTTCTTTTACTTTTTACAATAAATGCCTAAATTAAATTACACCATCTCTGTGAACTTGAAAACTGTCAGAGAAATTTATTGTAGGGAAAAAAATGGCACTTTTTATTAATTGGTCTTTATTATTGAGATAAATTCTGCCCATTGTGTTTTCTTTGTAACGGAAATGATGTCATGCAGTTTTTGAATGAGTTTTTTTCTATTTCAGTCTCTGAAATGTTTTTAAATGTATGAAACAAACTGGGCAGACAGAAATGAACATACTTGTAACTTGTAACAAATGAAATATAGCTTGTTTTGTAGTTTGTGCTTTCTGAATTTGAATGGTTTTGTTTACTGAAAATAACAACAAACGTAACAGCTGAGTTTGCTTCCAGGAATGGCTGAAAGTGGTGTCTCTTTTTTGAACCATTCAATTTAGATTGTCACATGATTAGATTTCTTCTTATAGTGTACTGCATGCTTTCTTTTTGAAGGAAAATAATACCTTCATCTTTTGTTGCAAAGCGCAGTATCTGTGTAAACCAGCATTTGAGTCATTTTGTCTTTCTGCAGAACCACAACCAGGACAATACGCTTGACCACAGTTTATCACTAGGGGGCAGTAGACCCAAAGCTAATATTCCCCTGTTTTAGGTTTTATTATTTCACTGAAGAAAACAAATATGATACCACTGGTTCAGACATTGGTTGGATTCTACCTTCTTTCATAGCACCGCATCCTATGGGGTACTGGTGTCCTGTTTAGGGTATAACTGCCTCATAGCCTGTGCTTCTAAGATAGCCTCTGGACCCTCCACTGAACAAGCAGTATTTCACAGGGTGTGAGTGTATTCTACTAGATGTCAAAATCCAGCAGTAAATACCAGAATGAACTGTTTAACAATGGTTCCACTGCTTTCCCCTTAACTTATGGTTTGTTATGTGCTGAGTTGACATGTAATCACCATGTTTTTACTGGTAGATAGTTGTACAGACCTTACAGGTGTACGTTGTTCGCTGTGCATTTTTCCTGCCAAACTTTGGGAGGCAAACACATGTTCTGTTGGAGTGCATAGTGCTAACCTTTGTAAGATACTTATGAGAAATGCATCAGATGAATGAAGGTACAGTGCTGCTTCCTTTTAATTTTCTTTACTTGACTATGAGGTGAGATCACTTGGCTTCCAAGGTGTTATAGTAACTTTCTTGTTTTCTCTCTAGAACAAGACATTGTGATATCGCAGTATGCCGCTGGAGGAAAGGAAGCCATTCGGGCAGCCTTAAAGCAGAGGTAAGAATCAAGGTCTCTCACACTTGCACCCTGTCACCCTGTTTTGGCTCCGTTCTAATAGTGTGTGTGATATGGTGTGTCTGCGTGAGAAACTGCACATGCACATTACAGCTGTGACCACCATACTGTATGTTCAGCTTGTCATATCTCTTAGTGCACATCAAGGCTACATTTTGAAACCCCCCCCCCCCCCCCTTATGAAAATGCAATATGCTGGCATGTGACATTGCAAGCCAGGCGCTTGTTACTATGTACTTTAATATACAGTGAATCTGAGGAAACTGACTTGTGACCCAACCTGGTCTTCAGACCAAGCAACTTTAGATTTCATGCCAAGAGGGCTGTATTTTAGCAGTGTTTGCTTCCACGTGAGTTTAGGACACTCAACGATTTACTTCAAACACGGCTAATACATGTAGTGTAAGAATATTACCCTGTGCCTCCTCACAGCAGAGCTCTTTGCAAGGCAGCAGCTCTTCACCTCCCTGTCTTCCTATGAGTTTAACATGAGCATACCTGCGTTTCCCTTAGTTAGGTCTGTATCCCCACTGTTTGGATGCAGCTACCACAAAATGCACTTTTTTTGTTCTTAGTTGTGTATGATATTGGGGAAAAGTGTCTTCTATGTTAATACATGTAAAATGTGGTAAGTCTGTGTTTTCCATGCTCTAGGTCTCAAAGTGCCCCCTCAAGACGGGAAGTCAAAGTGCAGCTGTTGTCTGGGGAAAAATCTTCTTTCCCTGAAGCCCAGCCTAGTGCTGTGCCTCCAGCGGACCAGGTAGAACATGGTACTGCCAACATAACAGCTGTCGTCAGTGCCACCCTTGCTGCCACTGCACCCATCTTCAAGGTTAGACTCCACTCCGATCTCTACCCACACAGAGATGACCGATTACCTTATTGTTTTCATTGCTCAGGAGATTCTCATTAAAATGATGACATTTTCAGGTTATTTTCTATCCAGTATTTTAAAAATGCATAATGAAGGATCAGTTCTCAATTATTTCACTGTTTCCTTGGACACAATGTATAGAAGAATTTTAGAGACTTTACTATATGCGTCAAGTACACACTGAGCAGATAACTGGCTAAGGCTGCCAACCTGTACCTCAAATGTGTAAGCAGCACTGAAATGATAGAAGATGTGTTAATGTTAAGCTGTGCTCACACACTTCAGGTTTCCAAAGCTCTGTTGAGGGTATGAAGTGGTGGTATGCTTGTTGTCAGGGGTTCTGACTCAGTTATGTCCACAGGCCCAGAGTGATGTGGAGGCTCGTGTGTCCCGGCTATCTGAGAGCCTGCGAAGGCTCCAGGAGGCCAACCGACCCCAAAACCCTGGGCCTGGGTGTCAAGCTGCTCGCTCCTTTGAGCGCGTTGCCCAGCTAGAGGAACAGCTCTATGTTCTCACCCAGCAGAAGCTACAGCACCTTGAGAGGATCCAGGAGCAGCAGCTAGAACTCCAGGTACAAACAACCGTGCACATTTATCTACACACGTGATCATATGGTCACTCTTATATAAAAATAAAAACATCCATTTCCAAGTCCCAAGTCATCATTTTCAGTACTGATGGTTTGGTTTCTAAACCCTTTACCAGTGTTTCTGATTGTTAGAAGTCGTATTGTTGTTGTATTTCTATTCCTTCCGTACCCTAGTTTACGAGATGCTTTTCAAAAATGAGGTCATGCATTGCTCTAAATTTTATTTGGGGAAACACCAGTAGTAAAGTCCTAAGTTTAAATATATAATTCATTAGCATCATGCCGAGTTATTGTGCAAACTGATTATTTATGCAAAACAACTTTGAACGGCAGTACATTGTTGTAACCCAACAAAGCAGTTGTTAGTTGAAATGCATGTTAAGGCTTTTCAACTAAGTTTGATGGCAGATGGTCCTGGGGCTTGGGGGCGAATTTCATTGTTTTTGACATATAGGGACATTTTCCAACATATACAGTGTACTGTATGTAACATTGCAAAGAGATTTGCATCATGAAAACTTCTGCAAATGAGTATAAATGTCTGCAGAGCAAACCATGTTAATGAAAGAAACCACGAGGAAAGCCCGGCGTTGGGATCGTCATTATTGCTCCTTCTGGAGCTTACATGGTCTCCTTCCACTCTCAGTGCAGGGAGGTTATACGCTGATTAAAAACCGCTGTGTGATCCATTTTGAATTGTGGGCCATTGTCACTTGTGCCTTTGTGTCTGTAGTGTGTCTCGGTCAGTTGCCATGGTTACAGTGGATCAGAAATGAGTTACCAGAAAACAATGGGCAGTTCTTTAAACCTTAAAATGTTTCATAGAATGCTGGGTACTTTTTACAGTAATAGTTCAGGGTGAACAAAGGCTGTACAGCAGGAGTAAGAACTGAACCAAGAACCTTCTGACTGCAAGGCAGCACTAACAACTGTGGCCCCAATGCACCCAAATTAGGCCATGAATTAACTGAAGGTACACATTTAATTTACTTATGAAAAGAACATGCTGTCAATATGAGTTGTGTACATGGACTGCATGTTTTTGTACGCTGCACCTTTCTGGCCAAAACCACAATTCACAAAACTGCTTTCTTTCTGCAAATGGACCTAAAAGATTTATGTTAAGGTTTTGTTGATGTACAGCTTGTAGACCAATCACTGATCTTCTCACATCTTTACATTGAAACTGACCTTCATTCCACTTTCAGCATTTATGACACACATGTTCTATTTCAAAGGTACAGCAGTCATAATTGTTCACCTTTTGGATTGGTTGCAATCCTTAGGCTTGGGACAGCATTCTGTTTTGTATAAATTGTCCATAAAACAAGTCATAGATTACCCCCGAGTATTTTATTACACCTTTTAATCCAATTCATTCCTAGTCACCATAATTGTATATTAGACCTCACTTATTTGAAAAGGTCACTGTGTGTGTGTGTGTGTGTGTGTGTGTGTGTGTGTGTGTGTGTGTGTGAGTGGAAAAAAACTGAATTTGAATACTCTTTGCTCTTTTTATTGTCTCACATTTTTATTTCCTTCTGCTGGCCAGGTTACAATATTTGAATAAAACATCTACAATTGATCGAAGTTGGTGATCATTAATTTTATGCGTTCAGATGCCTGGTGTGTAGAACACCATAAAGCCTCATGCCCATCAGATGTAAGAAGCCATGTTTATGATACAGAGAAGTCCCAAATGTGTAAATGTCATCTTTGAGATAGCAGAAACATTAGTGCATGTGCACCAGTTGTTTGTAATTGATTTTGGCAATTTTAACAGATTTTTTTTTTGCTATGATCTGTTCTGTGTGACCTTTGCAGGGCAGTGTCAGCACTGTAACCTCCGCTGTTCTTTCTCTTCAGAAGCACTTGATTCGCTCCGCTGTTGATGTGGCAACCGCTCCGCCCCCTGCAGGCCGTGCCCTGTCAGCTGCACATACAGAGGCTACGCTGATGATGGACACATGTGGACATAGCGAGCGACAGCCTAGTGGTGCTGGCACATGTGCTGGTGAGGCATAGTTTAACTTTGCATGTAACTTTTCTGGACCTTCTTCTTTTCCCTGACAGGTGGAAAACTGTTTTTTGAGCATTATGTACTGTACTTTAAAAAGCACTGAAGCCATAGTTGAGGTACAAATGTGAGGAGTTGTGTCTGAAAATCTGATCTCTTTTGATCCTCTGTAGACGTGCACCAACGAGGACATGGCGGCAGACAGAGTTCCCTGGAGACTCCAGCACCACGCTGCTTCATCCCCAGGCCCATATCCCAGGAGGGCAACTGTGCCCAGGAAGGCAGAGAGCACAGCAGCAGAGAGCTGCAGCGAGAAACCTGCTTGTCTTCAGGTCAGAGTTGTTGTTGTGCTGCTAACATCAGTTGTCCCTTAGCCTGTTTATTTTTCCTGTGTTCCCTATATTTAAGTGTACCTGAAATCAGCTGTACAGTTGCCGTTTCTATTTGAGGCTGAGTCTTATTTAACAGATTTGCCCAGGTTTTGACTTAAGCGTTGATCCTGGACTGAGTATACATGTCTTTAAGGACATTGTTCAACTTTGAAACACATATTGTGCAGCAGATGTGTCTACACATGTTTTCTGTTGGCTTGCCGGGCTGCATTGCAAAGCTATAACAGCTGTGGCTGCAGTCTTTGTCCTCTCACAGCAACCAGAAGATGTGACAGTGCACACCCATCCCTCTGTGGAAACTGGAGCATGTGTGTGTGTGTGTGTGTGTTTGGAGATTAGGCTCCAAACACATACACAGTGGATAGAAGCCATGCTGGGTGCTCTCACTAAAGCTATAAAATGGAGCTTTTTTCCTTGCTGGTTCCACACAAAGCTTGGAAAAACCCCATTGTGTTGTGCTTGATATTGATTTTTGCACTGCAATGTCCTGCTCTCATTTCAACATGTAGGTTAATTTCAGCTGGGTTTAATAGTGTGTGAGAGCAAATAAGGTGCACTGTGGCCTGTTGTAGGGCAGAGGTGGCCGCAGATGCAGGAGACAGGTGCCAGACAGCAGGTCTCACAAACAAAAACACTTACACAAAGCAGAAACATAACAAAACAGATTTCTCACATCTGTTTCCTCCTGTAGTCAGTCCAGCTGCTTCAAACATCTCTGTTTATTTCTCTTAAGTGGTGTCAGCTGGTCATCAAAATCCATTCTTCATCTGCAGCACATCATGCTCAGAGCCAGCAGGGTGGGGGCGGGCAGTGGGCTGGTGTCAGTCAGTTCAATCCCACCCCTGCCTGGGTAGTATGGACCTCCAGCTCTCAGTACCAAGAGCAGCCTTGAGGATGTTAACATGAAGCAGTTATATCCCTGACCCCTTAACATATATCTATTAGTATATGTGCACTATTCATCCCTGCAGGACTGACCAGCAACAGCCCTGCATGTCAGGAGCTTTTGTGGAGGTCAGTTATGAGCCACTGCGTCACAGTTTAATTTTAGCACAAGATTATAGGAATGGCAGTCTAGGATTTCGGCACAGAACAATTATTGCTGATTTATGATGCAGACTGCATTGGTAGGTGGTGATTGTTTAGATAACAAATGAATGACAAAAAATTATTTAAGAAATCAATTTTTTGATGTCAGTTTCTAAATTTAATTCTTGGTTGCATGTGAAATGGATTTGATGATTTTCACTTTTAAAACATTGTTATGATTTAGAATAATTACTAACTCTTCTTTTAGCCTAATTTTGCTTCCCCGTGCTTCTGTTTCCTCCTTTCTTTGACTGTGATTAGTATTAACATATTGAGATACTCTGTGTTATTGTGCAGTTGTGATGGCAGTGTCCCTCTCTGCAACACTTGGTGGCGGTAGTGATCTCTCGCACAACCTTTTTTCCGGGCAGCAAAAATGATGCTGTCCTGCGAGAGAAGAGGGAGCTTATTTACACCATGTGTAAGTACATGTGTATGTATGCATAGCCTGTTCCCCTGGGTAACTGCACGTGTCTAGCACATATGTCAGCCATACAAAACAACATGTACGAAGATGTGCAACATGGCTCATGAGATGCTCCTGCTTCGGCCCTTTTTAAGCACCTCTTGCCTGCACTCCATACCTCACTGTGAGAAAAGTACACACCGCCTAACAGCCTTAAGGGTGAGAGGCTGAGGTGGTGACCTGCTCAGTCTTTTGGCACAGTGGTTTAGCACCATTTCAGTTCAGCAATGTAGCGCTTGCAGAAAATTTGTACCCAGCGCCCGGTGCCAGCAATATGGTGGCACTGTGGGTTCATTCGGGCTCTCTGCCTTGCAGACAACATCTAAATCAGATCTTCAGTGTAAATCTTACCTTCTGTTGCTACCCTTTGTTTTAGTGTCCCTTTTTGAGTATTGACTCTGATAAGCAAAGTGGTTATGGTGGCGATTTGCCGTGTCTCGCCCACCACACACTTTGGAGGCCACGTTCCACAACACTACAAATGTTGATTGGAACTTAGCTGGCCAAAGCAAAGCTTTTTTCCCCAGTTTTCTTCTCAGCCCATTTTTTTCTTTGTTGGTTACATGAGTATGCACACAAACTTTCAATGTAGTTTGGAGAATTGTGTGTGTGTGTGTGTGTGTGTGTGTGTGTGTGTGTGTGTGTGTTCCAGCACTGCTTTGCTCTGCTAAACAAATACGTATCTGCTAAATCAATACATTGATTCCTTAAGATTACTAAAAATTACTAATAAAGAGTCACCTGAATGTGAATAAACTTAGAACAGCGCAGTTTTGCTTAACCAGGAAAAATTTAGGATCACTAGTGCAGACTTCAGTCTCGTACAAAGAAAAGTAGTTTTGAATTAATAGAACAACACCAACAATAATACAGGCAGCAGGAGGCACAAGGGATAGGGTTTGAGTGTCCCTTCCTCCTGTGGTGTCCTTGGGCAAGGAGCTCTGGTAAAAATGACCGTGCTGAATACATAGCATTAGATTATGGGTCACTTTGGACAAAAGCATCAGCTAAATAATGAAATGTAATGTAGAATTATGTTTGCCAGAGATTAATGTCAAGTGCATAAAATGGCCACTAACTGATTGAGTGTCATGCCATGCCTTTCAATAGTCAGCATGCTTGCTGTTCTTCAGCTATTACGGGATGGGATGCCATGGTGATGTTGTGTAGTTTGCTGATGAAGAGGCTGTTCACAAGGATTCAATCGCGGTGACCCATCCTCCAGCACTGAGCCATGCTCTGGAGGGCTTCTTGGTGACGCAGAGGTGCGGAGAACCAGCGCTGTGTCCGCCCTCCCCCTCACCTGTAATTATAGTGTGGGCTCACCGCCTGGTGGAAAGGTCACTCTCGGGCTGCTCCTACGCCCTTTCTGAAACGCGGTGCAATTTTCCCCTCCAAATTTAATCTGCTTTCCTTGAGCTGCTCCAGCCAATCTCGCCCGTCCCAGAATCGCTTTCCTGGAAGCTGAGCTCCAGCTTGCTGTGCGTGATGGATGTGTGTGTGAGCAGCGAGTTAATTATTGCTCGGAACGTTGCTTTCACAAGTAAGGATGTCGCTTACATGCGTTTGTGTGTATGTGTGGGTGTGTTTCTTAAGAGCAGAGAAGATTCCACTTTCATCAGCTGTATGCTAGGACTACATGAATTTTTGGCCAGATATTACCAATACACGAATGGCACAGACCACGTTTTTAAGGACTACTCGTCTTGTTATGAAGGAAATAAGCCTCGTAGAATTATCATGGTCTCTAGGTAAAGATTTTAATATAGATCTTATTGAATGTTAGTAGAACAGAGGCAGAGGAAGACTCATGTTTGCCTTCATGTCTTTAGGCAATAACATATTAGTAATGCTCTGATCTGTCCAGACACATGAAAAAATAGGAAAAACACAAAACTTGCTGGATTAAATGGGTCAATTGCACATGTGTAAAATTGGAGAACAATTAATTGTTTTTGCTCTGTAATTTTCATGTTCCTCATTACATTTTCCATACTAGCTTCCTTTGTGACTCATCATCCATCTAAAGTTTGTGTATTTGCAGAATCAAAATTCTCTTCAGCATTCACCTGTTGTAGACCATTCGTATCATTTTTAGGCTTGCTTTATTGATACTGCAGCGTGATTTTAAAGATGTGCGATGATTTGTATGATTTCCAGTGTTAATAAAAAAAAAAAACTCTTATTTTTGAAGAAATACAAGCTAAGTGCTTTATATAAGCAGTAGTGGAAATTTAGCTAAGTGCCTGATTGCTCCAGTTTGACTTGCTGATGCTGCTGCAGACTCATTGTCATGGTAACCATATGGTTTCCGCAGCTGAAAATCTCTGACTGCTGGACTGTTTGTATGCTCTTTGGGGAGATACTATTTTTAGCCCGCTTCTCACAGTGTTTCTCAACCATGTCAAAAACACGATAACTTCTTGCCTTCAAATTAAATATAGGGCACCCTGGGGTGGGGTTTAGATTCTTCTGAATATTTCCAGTTAAGATCTTTCATTACTTGATGTTTAAATTTACAGTTTGTGTTGCAGATGAAGAGTGGCTTTTGAATGTTTTCGTGATCTTGTGAGACGTGCCCTTCTTTCAATGTTTTTTTTTTTTTTTTTCCCAGCAGCACGTTATGGCAAAATATTAAATTCAGCTGAAAAGCATGGTGATGAAATACAGACACTGGCCAGCTTTGGAGCAGTGTCAGTGTGTAGTTGAACATACTTTACTGCTCCATTTCTGCTCTTACCTGACATGTATTTGATTTCATTTATAGCTTTTGACACGGAAGGTGTTCATGAATGGGGAATATTGATTTTTAAATAACAGTGTCCTCAGAATACAAAGGTTAAGCGCAGCTATTGTACTTTTGAGAATACGTCACGGCCCTGTCTCTATTGTTTGACTGCATTGTGTGCTATTCTCACCTTAGGGCTCAGTCATCACTGCCCACCCACAAGATTTCACTCAAGAGCCTGATCCTTTCTGACGGCCATTTGCCCTCACTTTTCCAGACAGTAATGCTGTGGAGACTGTGACCTGACCAGACCCGGACAAGGGGGTGGCTGGAGGTGGCATTCTGATTGACCTCCGTGCTCTTCCTAATGGAGCTGGTGCCACAGAGAATGTCTCTTTATTGTTATAAGACATGGTTTACCAGTCTCCAGCTGCATGACATGGACTATTCATCCAGAGCTTTACTGGGTAGAACTGGGACAGCACTTCCATGAACACTCATAACAGAGGTTTAACCTACCTGCCGTGGGTATTTATAGAAACATGCTTCTATATTCATTTATCTTCCCTTGAGCCACCACTTTATTCATCTACCTCTGGTCTTGCAGTCGTGGTTTACCACAAAAGGTACAACTGTTTGTGTTTGTTGCTCTCTGTTAGCGTGACATTATGTACTGTTGCTGTTGTAGCTAAATATGGATTACATCGTGTTTGGTGGTACATATATGTGAGCTTATCGCAAACAAATTCAGGCAGATTAGAATGAATTGAGAGGACATTTTATAAATGTGGTGTGACATAGTGTGTGTGCTGGCTCCTGATTTGTGTGAACAGGGTTTCCCTGCACAGCAGGATGTATGTTCTACCAAATCCAACTTGGCGATTTAAGAACACTGTTACTTGCTTCCTGCACCAAAACATACCTGACTCTTGAAAGGCCAGTTGTGTCCTTGTACGCATCTGATATTGTAAGTCTATTTAATGTGGCTGTTTTCCTAAAATATTTCTTTACGGAAGTTAGATGGGACCCTCTGTGTCATAACTCATTAGGAGCGAAATTCTTTTAATACTACATCAAATGTCAGTTGTTTTTTTTATATATATATATATATATATATATATATATATATATATATATATATAAAAACTGGGTTTAAGACAAAATGCCTTTATTGACTTGACTGTTATTAGTTGGAACTTAATCACAGAAAAATCTGCATAAAGATTTTGTACTAAGTACAGCCTGAGCATTTAGGGTGTGACAGCTCCAGTATGATTAAAAAGGTACAGCTAGAGTACTGTACATGGCTACTGTATGCCTTGTGAGAGCAACAGCAGCAGCAATGGTGTGTTGCTAGGTAACTAGCGTCCTTTTGTTTGTTGCCTGAAATGGAGGGCTGGGGGATGGGGTGCGCCAGTCCGATTCAGCACCTCCTAGCCTGGCAACCGTTGCCAAGCAGCATGAAGCAGTAAGCAGAATAGCATGAGGAAAACAAGTTAAAGCAGTGTATTACCTGGAAATGCAGACTGCAGGTCATGGGCATTGTATTTGCTGTATTTGGTTTTTTTTCCCTTTAATTCAATACTTGATTCAAGATTCGATATTATCAATATTTTAGCATTGTTCTTATTATTGATAGCACTTTAGCTGGTCAGCAGACTCATATTATTTTTGGGTGTACTAACACTTCATGTCCAAAGTTAGGTTTGGTTAACTAAAGCCAAGCTGAACATAAACCCAAGCAGAATATATTTTCTGTTCTTTGTCCTCTCCTGTGGTGGCAGTATTGTGCAGGACATCACATAGCTTGATCTTCTTCTGTGGGAGCTGTTTTCAGACTGGACATTTCTGTTTTTCCATTCCATTAAATCACATGATATCATTGACAGTGTGTAGCAGAGATGAAAGAAGCACAACTGCCAAGTATGACCTTGCTGAGTTTCCAACCTGGAGGAAAACTGCAATGAGTGTCTCCTCTGGGAGAGACGCCTAAGGACATTTCCAGTGTTATTGTTTGAGAGATGGGGTGGATTTCCTGGCCTCTTGGCCTTAGCTGGTATGCAGAGTGCTGGCTGTTTCACGTCAGTTTGGCTAGAACTGAGACCAAGCCTGCACTCTCGCTTAGGGACCCGATTAAAAGACCTAATTCAATGGAAATGATGGTGATGGAAAATGAGCATAATTAGCTTTGCTGCAACCATCTGAATGTTGGTGCTGGAGAGCTCCAGTGTGGTGCCTAAGGGTGTTGTGGCTTTCTGACAGAGAGTTCGTCCCCTGTAGCCACACCAGCCTAAGCAAGGTTGGCCTGTTTGAGAAAGACTGGCAGGAGATAAAATTATGACTTTTTACCAGTTAATTGGGCTAAAAAAGACACAGGTAGTCCATACCTTAGGGCAAATATAAGTTATGGTGACCTGGACATACACTGATCATCCTGTTAACCTTATATCATTGTCAAGTAACAGCATTTGGTCATAACATCTATCGGTAACATCAGCTGGCCATCCTACCACAGGGCACCCTTATCTGTCGTGTCAGCAGTTGTGTTTTAGTTAATAAACTGTAATATTTGCAGAACTTTTCATTTGTGATTCCTTTCAAGTTAAGTTATTTGGAATGATTAGCAAGCTTTTAGGTGTGGATTTGATCCTTGTTCATTCTATGTGAAGTTTATATATTGATTTAACAAACGAACAAACAAAAGAACCTATTAATCCCAGTGGAAAATTTTGTTGCAGCAGCATAAAACGTGTATATTTCAAACATAGGCACATTTAACATGAAATATTATCCTATATACATACAAAGTTCATAATATAGTCCACAATGTCAGGGAGTTGGTGGATATTGTGGTAGTGGGGTGGTGCGGGTGGGTAGGGGTGAAGGAGTACAACAGGTGTGGATCAGAGGAGGGGTAGGAGGTAACAGTGATGCTCTCAGCAGAAGGGGTTTGAGTGACTGTGTGTGCTTCTTACTGTGATGGCTGGTAGTGTGTTCTCTACCTAGCCTGTTGCCCTATGCCTCTGAGGTAAGGTCAAGACCTCTGTGACCCTGCTATGGTTAAGCAGTTATTGATTCTACATTCATGAGTAACAGCACTTTTACTTGGTACTGTAGCTGAGATTGTTTTTAAGAGTCATTAGGGACTCTGATGGATGAGGTATAAATATTGATGTGGATCTGTTGGCCTCTGATCCATTTGTCCATATGGGTGGGATGCAGAGGAATGTAGAAAGTATGTGGCAAAAAGCCTTTCCAGACCACCTTCTCTTGGAATGTCCTTTCTTAATGCTTCTGGGTGCAAAGTAATATAGAAAATGCATTTGGATATTTTTCTTGAATGTAAACCAACTCAGGTGAGAGCCCTATATTCCTGGTAGTGAGAGAGCATGGTTTGCACTCTTTCTCAGTCAGTTATCCTTTAGGATTATTATGTTTTTATATATAAATTCCTTTCTCACCTTGTTTTTTTTCTTGTGGTTATCTTTTCCTCATACTTGGGCCTCCAGGCAGAGACCTGGTAGTTTGAGGGTACCTCACAGTATTTTAACTATTGTTAGGATTATACTCACCTTTGGGCTGAGACCAATGTTGTCATTCCTGGGATCTGATGTAGCTACTCTTTCAGGTTCAGGGTCACAGCCTCAAGTGCTCATATCACTAGAGGGACTACTGTGACTTTTACTTTTCAAATTCTGTTCAATTTCCTTTTCAATCCATGATATTTCTTCAACTTTTCATATTTCTTATTTCTAATGTTACCATCACCTGGAATTGCTACATCTACCACCACTGCTGTTTCGTCCTTATCTATCACTAATATATCTGGTTGATTAGCCATTACCTATTTATCTGTGTTAATGTGGAAGTCCCACAGGATCTTGGCTCTTTTTTTCTCCACCACTCTCTGTGGTACCTCCCATTTAGAGTAATATTTCTTGCAGATGTTCTTGTATATGATCCCTGCCTCTTGGTTGTGCCTCTCATTATTTACTATCTACTGTCCCTGCCACATCACATTGGAGCCTGCTACTAGGTTCTGGATTGTCTCAGGGGCTTCTTTGCACAGTCTACACCTGGGGTCGTCTTTGATGTGGTACACCTATGTTTCCATTGACCTGGTGCTAAGTGTTTCTTTTCCTGCTGCCATGAGCAGTGCCTCTGTGCAATCCTTCAGTCTTGCTCTTTCCAGCCATTGGTAGGATCATCTCACGCCAGCCACCTTGGCCATCTGTCAGTAGTACATTCCATGGATCAGCTTATCCTGGCATGACTCCTTCTTTGTGTCCCTGCTTTCGACATCCTCTATCTGTTTCAGACAGTCTCTTAGCAACTTAACTTTTGGTGACATTACATGGATGTTTCATATCTCATTCAGGGAAACAGCTGTAACACTTCTAAGGCCCCTTTCCCTTCTGGCTGGTGTATAGGTTGTGGGTGTTGGATTTTTGGTGGAAGGTTCCATGCATTCTAAGGAATTTTCAAGTCTGGATGTTAGCAGATTACATTTCATCTCTTGGCAAATGTACCATGGCAGCTGAATTGGTTTCTAATATTGTCCTCCGGTTTTCCGCCGAGTTCTTGATGAAGGTTATTAATGTCTTATTGACCTTGTATAGTGCTCGGTATTCTAGCATCCATTTGTGTGGCACTGAATCATAAGGTTTCTTGTAATCATTCCAGGCAACGTTCATGTTGATCTACTTACATTTTCTATCTTGGTGGACAGGTCTGTCCACCAGTAGCTGGTGCATTGAGCATCGGAAACTGTACTCATTTGCATTCAGCTTAGTGGCTATGCTGCTTGACAGGAGCTGCCATCTTGTAAGTACACAGGTTGTTTGGCAGCAATTTTATGATGCTTGTCCCGTGCTGGGATCATTCATGATAAGCACTGTCCTCCCTAGGGTTAGCCAGTCAGGGTAGGAGCCTCCTGTTAACAGTTGGTTTATTTGTGCAGTTAGGAGGGTATATAGAACCCTTAGGCTCTTTAGCCAGTATATGTGGACCTGGTCAGGCCCTGATGTTGCCCAGTTCTTCATGATTGTGACCTGTTGTTGAACAACTGCTGTTGATGATTGATGTTACAGTGACTGGTTTCTACTCTGTGAGAGACTGTGGTACTCTGTCTGTAGGTCTCTTGCAGTGGTGTAGTGTGATGATTGTCTCACCAGTGTACTCTTGTAGTACTGTACTGTTTTGGTGAACTGCAGCTGAGAAAACGCTTTAGATGGTTCTTTCAAGAAGAGGGCATTCATTCTTTTTTGTATTTCTGCAATCTCAGTGCAGCTAGCCTTAAACACAGCCATGGATGTTGCTTCGTTGTACAATGGAAGGACACTTAAAAAATAAATGTGTAAATAAATACTTAAATATTTAAGTGAGTAGCATTGAAAAATGTATGCTATTTATACAAGTTATACTTATGTTCAGTTCAGTGTTCATATGTGTTTGGTGGGGTTTTGCATTCCTCTGGTTAGGTTAGTTCCATTTCATAAGAGATGGAGAGTGTGCACAATGTAAGCTACTAGTAAGTACTCTGTTTTTTGTGCAAAATGCATACACAAAAGATGTGTGGTCTTCAGCAGATGTCAGTGGATGCTGCTCACATGAAATAAAAAATAAAGGTAAAGCAGCATCTGAAAATACTAAAAATGTAAGCCGTCATATATAAAGTATGGAAAGTAAGGGTGATTCTCAGGCGTCGTTTTCAGTGTGCGTATCGTGTGGAGAAATTCTTACCAATGAGGCAGGGAAGCCATCAAAGCTTCATAGGTATGTAAAAACTAATGACCCTTCTCACAAAGAGTAACTAGCAGAATTTTTTTCGAAAGGTGAAACGTATACTAGATGGGCAAAAGCAGATGTTAAAGTGTACCTTATCCACAAATGTAGCTGCGTTTAAGGGCATAAAATATTGTGGCACACTGAACTGCCAGAGCTAACAAGCTCTTTGCAATTGGAGAGGATTTAATCCTGGTAGCTGCAGAAGACATGTTGTATTTACTGTATTATTGCTACTGGATAATAACTGACTCCACCAGTCTGTGAAATATATGTAAATGTATGCCTCAGTCCACAGCACACAAAGCCCAAGAACCACTGGTTTAGCAGACACCAGGATCTCAGTTGTGGACATGCCATTGTACTTCATCAGAAGCCAGGTCCTGTCCTTTACCATGTTATCCTTCTGTAGCTCATTCAGCTTACTCTGTTCTTTCCTGGATGTCTTTATCTTGACTTCTAGTGTTAGCTTCCTTGGGGAGGTATCCAGGATGGTTGGCTTCTCGTGCTTTGTAACCTAGTGTTTGTTGCATGACTGCTGCAGCAGCATGTATCAGGTTTTTGTTTTCGATTAGGGTGGTGGTTGGGATTGTGGAAACCCCTGAAATCATATCTGCTAGCATGCTGTCTTATAATAGCTTGCACACTGAGTGACAATAAGCCTTAGCTGTGATTTTCTTATGCAGTATGCACAACCATGCAATATGCACAACTTGCACTCTGGCACATGTTCCATCAAGGGCTTCTCTGGGTTCTGCTTCTAGTTGCATTAGATTTGAACTTCTGCATTTTCTGTTGTTAATTTATTGATCTTGTCCTTGTTTATAATTCTGTATTGTGTCTCATTGGGTGCACTGTTATAGTAGCATCCTCCAAAGTCCGTGTTATCAGATCTTGTCCATCTGTGATTGGTTCCAGTAGCCCACTTACCATACAGGTATCCCTTACATACAAGTTTAAAGTGCTCCTAGAAATTGGCTCATAAGGTGAAATCTCGTTTTATTGGAGTTGTAATTGCTGTTATGACACAAACTTTGAAAAGTCCTCCATGTCTGCTTCTTGTTACTCATATTTGTTTGTAACATGGCAAAGAGTTGTAAATAATACAACTCAAACGAAAAGTCAAAGGCTGGTATCTCGAGCGATATCTGTTTGTCTTTGTCATTATTCTTGGAAGACTCTTGAATTGTTTTTAATATTTGCAGCATGTGACAAGTTCACAACACATTTCAGCTGTTACAGTGTATAACTTTTATTCACATGTTGTTAAATCTTTGTTTTGTCAGGCCCAGCATTAGACATTTTATATAATTGCTTTGTATAGTAATACTGTCTCCTGCTTGGCATGAAATTCAGAATTAAACTCTGATTATTTTGCTAGACCCAGCTGCTGTATGTATAGCAAACTCGATTTACTCACTGACTGTTGACATATCTGACCTGAATATGAAGACGCATATTTCTGCTGCATTCTTCACCTTGTGCTTCAGCAGGTAGGCTGGTTTTCTGCAGACATATCAGATGGTCAGTAGTAGCAGAAAGACAAGGCCAGGAATTCTAGAAAATGACTGCTGTGGGATCCAGTTCCTTAAGGTGGACACTGCAGCTACTGGCTTCTGAAAACTTATTTCTTCTAAAACCGACCACTTTTCATATTTGAATTCCATCCTCCTTCCCAGACATTTTTCTCTTCTTTTGTGTTTTAAATAGTTGGAAGCTATTTTGTGAAATGTCACAGTGAGAATTCTTCTTGAGGAAACTGTGTCAGTGTTGTTTTTGGACTGCCTAGCCATTTTAGCTAACATGTATTTGGCTAACTTTTGCCTGCAGACTGGGAAGGTCGGGAAGAATTTTTCTGTTTGAGGTTTGGAAGGATTTTCGAAAACAGAGAAGGAGACTGTATAGCACGACCCATTCAGTTTCCTCGCATGTCCTATTACTGATGCAAGTTTCTCCTCAGTTCTAAGATGCAGATGATTTTTAATTGCTCTTGGTTTCTTTAAAATGTTTAAACTGCTCCATGATTATAAAATATTTGTGTACATTTTAGTTGATATGATGGTTGAAAACTTCACATCTTTCACTTATAATCCTTCTCTGTTCCATTTGCTATCATTTCCAGGGCTCAAGTGTTATTTAAGCGGGTAGTCATGAACACTTTAAATGCCCTAGAGGAAAAACTCCAAAGCTCCTTCCTGTTGCATTGCTGAGTAGTGCCAGCGAGGCAGAGTGCACGCTCACCTTGAACTGCAGTAGGGCTCAGTGCCTTTTGTAGCGTAGCCTCAAGGAGATGGGAGCTGTAATGCCCTGTGCAGATCCTGAGGAAAATGACTCTCTTTATCATATGTGTAAACCACAACTGATGTTTTACATCTCTGTGTTTCAGAAGATTATTTTTGCTTTAATTCGTAGCTCTTTTATCAGCTATAAAAGGATGCACATAGTCACAACAATACTCATTCAGGCAGGCAAGCATTTAAACAATACTGGTTTAGTATTAGGCAGCCCAATGTGTGCCAAGAAAACATTCCCCACACCATTACACCCCCACCACCAACCTGAACTATTAACACAAGGCAGGTTGGGTCCATGGCTTCATGCTGTTTAAACCAAATGCGGACCCTACCTTCTACGTGTCACACTATGAATTGAAATTAATCAGACCAAGCGACATTTTTCCAATCTTCGACTGTGTAGTTTTGATGAGCCAGTGCCCACTGTAGCCTCAGTTTCCTGTTCTTGCCTGACAGGAGAAGAATTCGATGTGGTCTTCTGCAGTTATAGCCCATCTGACTCAAGGTTTGACATGTCGTGCGTTCGGCAGATGCTTTACTGCCCACCAGTTGTAAAGAGTTGTTATTTTACTGGTACTGCCACCACCGGGTTTCACGGTTGGGATGAGGTGCTTATGTTGGAATGCAGCATTTGGTTTTTGGCAAACATAAAATTTCTGAATTAACCCAGAAAATTCTATTTTTGAAGTTTCCATCCACAGAAAATTCTTCCAGGAGTCTTCTGGCTCACCCAGTAAGTTTTCAGCAAACTTTGAACAGGGCAGTAATGTTCTTCTTGGAGAGTTGTGGGTTCTTCACTGCTCTTCTCCCCATACACACTATTTTTGTTCAGTGTTTGCCTGATGGTGGACTCATAAACATTAGACAGTGCAAGACAGGTTTATATTTTTAAATAGGGCACCCCATGATTGACACTCCTGACTCTAAATATACCCTCAGTTGAACTGATAATCCTAGCGCTTCGCATAGTTTTTCTCGACAGACATTTAATGTTGGATTATTTTGATTTAAAAGGTATAACATTTTGTGCTGCTTATTTTATTGGATTCACAGTCAAAATTATGTATACATTCAGAAAATTGTAAAGGGTTCACAAATTTTTAGCCTCACTGTTGATTTTTGTAGATATTTATGTGCTTCCTCCCCAGTCAACAAACTGTAATGAGTTTACACATTTATAAGATAAAGCAATAATGTGTGAGCCAAGTGGCAGAAACGAGTGGATTATGTCTTCAGACATAAAATGAGGCTTTTTAAAAATATATATATTTTTGCATTTACACTTGGAAACATGTAACTTTGAAACTGTTTTTGTGTACGTGTAAGTATAGATCATTTGAAGTGCAGACCACATGGTATCTGCAGACATTGTGCTGGTCGAGAGCAGTGCTTATGGTTGCAATTTGTTCACGGTGGCATTTACCGGGGACACTGTGCCCATCAAGTCAGACGTCTGAAGCTGATTCCGAGTCTCCTCACATCCGCAGGAAATGGTAGGCATCTGGAGGAGATCCCTGACGACCCAACATATCCGAAGGGAGCAACACAGTCCACGGGAGGACAGAGGGTTGCTATGGCAACACTAGCCTGCCAACCAGAGATGTCCAGGTAAGGGTGACAATTCCTGTGTCTACTGGCTAATAATATGCAGAATTTTGGTTGAAATTTTTCACCTGGATGTGTGTGTTTATATCACCTTGTCGATATTTATTGAAGTTTGTGAACATCACTAAATTACAAGTAGCTTTGTTGCGTTTTAAGTTTTTGCTTAACAAATGAATTTCAGGCATCTGGGATATGCATGTGTTTGTTCATATTTTAATTGGTTCATCATGGTATAATGGGGAAAGAAATTAGATTTAATTTTGTGTAGGTTCTTTAAGGAAAGGGTTTTTGCCTTAGATGCTTAATGTACTGCCGTCATTGGGGATGGAACATCATGCTTGTAAAGTTGACGAATCAGAAGTATCACTGTGTGCAGTAAGGAGGCTTTGTCTAAGCTCATCTCTCCTTGGTGTTTCCCTGTCTTTTGGCTCAAGGTGAATTATTGGTCTTGCTATGTTTGATCATGTCAGAAGCCAGGAGTTTCACTATTCAAAAATCTTTCTTTTTCCTCACCCCTTATGAGGATAAAGCCTTAACTGACTTCATTTGGTAAGCATGTTTAAACATTTGTGCTAATACAGGTTATGGATGAGAAGATCACATTATAGTTTTTAATTGTATTTGTGCTTGTAATGTGGTGGACATTCTGATCCTACTTATTTGCGTATCAGTAAGGTTGATTTTGGCCAGATGTTGATGTCAGATATCAACAGAAAGTACTGCTTTCTACTTGCCTTTTGTGACGCTCAATGCTGCTGTGTACATTTCCTCCGTACTTGGCAACTGTGTCTTGTTTGATACAAAGCAGACTCCCTGGAAACTGGCATCGGTCATGGTCCTGAAAACTACTTTGCACTTTTGTTGAGATTCTGGTTTGCCAGGCAGCAGAAGAGAAATTCTGAACACAGTTTACAGTTGCTCTTAACTGTTTTTCTTTTTTGTATCATGAACAGCTAATACAGTAATAATATTCATTCTGTGTCCTCGATCACAGAATTGATGACCCTGCGATGAATACATAACCATGAACAGAACATACTGCCATGTATTGGCTCTAGATCACTTTTCCTGAATTGGCGTCAAGGTTTGTTGTTGTTGGAGCTTCACTGGGTCAGGTGAAGTACCCCCTGGTGAGCACTGCCATGTAGGCATCTCTGAAAAGCACTGTATTTTATGAGGATTATGTACATCTTGTGCTTGATACGCAGCACCAACGACAACCCTTTCAGTCACTGTGACAAAAGCTCCCTTTGTGGCGTTTTGTTGGAGCACCTGTAAAAGATCCCGCTGCTGTGTACACTGTTATTCTAATGCCCCCCCCCAACCCACCCAGAACTGTAGTAAAACATTACTTGAAAGAAGGGTAAAGTAAGACGAAATGACACGGACCCCATGGAAAACATGAGGCCATTCGTGCGCCCCTGTGTTGCCATGACAACGGCGGTGGCATTTACCAGCTCTGTATGAGAGTCGGTAAAGTGGATGTGCCTGCGTGCGGCGGCCGCGAGTCAGTGTTCCGAACCAAAGAGCGCTTTGAACTGCTGCCAAGCCCGCTTGATGTTGCCCGTTTGTACTTGGCGAACCTCGCTTTTACCCAGAATTCCCTGCTTTGGCAGCCTGCCAAGCACTTAGCGGAAGCTAAAAATTACGCGGCGAGATTGACTGCGGCGGCTCAGTTTTCCACTCGGAGGCCGCGATAAAGGCTCTGGCGTTTGGGGGGGATTTTGGAGGGCGCTGCTGGGGGTTCAGTCGATATAAAACGAGAGGAACGGCAGGCTGCTGCAGCAACGTAAAAAGTGTTTATACGGTTTCACTGGAGACTTGCAGGTGCTGCTGTTTTTCCCATTCTCGCCATGTGTTGTAGCTCCCCGTGGGATTAAGCAAATAAAGACTGTCCATGGCCGTGTAAATAGAAGCGTCGGTGTGGGGCGACGGCGCCGCAGTGGCACCACAGTGATCGGTGTGAGGCAGCTCTGATTTATTTATATTTTTTTTGCACAGCCGCGAACACAACAAACAGCCGTTCACCGCTTCATGCTCTGCTGCAGGGAAACTCGAGTGCCTTACCAGGCGCATTCTTATAAATTTGGCATTCTGAGCGTTACTGCAAACGCAGCAGTAATCTATTTTGTACTAGCATAAATCCAGACGTTTCACGTCTGCAGTCCTTTGCGGGATGTGTTCGGTGTGAGGACGCGCAGTGCTGTTTCTTTGCAGCATTGTGCGGTGTGAATTATACTGTACTATACTGTACCTCCTTTTGCTGTGCGCCCCCCTCCCGCCTGATTGTGTAACCGGCAATTCGCAGCGCCTTCTGCATGCAGGCAGTCTGTCAGTCGGGAGGGAGGGGGCGCGCACACGCCACTGACCGGCTGGGACACTCACTTCCGTCGCGTTTAGTGTCAGGGGAGTCGTGCTGTGCTCGTCCCCGGCCATTTAATGTACATTTACGCGTGTCACAAAAAGTGCCTGTTACATAATCTGGTTCAGAAATGTTTAAACTGCTTAAGTAGTCTATTTTTAACAGAGCTAGGAGCCTGCTATTTTTAATTCTCATTCTAAAAGCTTCTTGTTTTGCACGACACTGTGTGTGTGTCTTAGATCCTGTTACTTTGCAGGGAGACATCGCTTGTAGCGTTTGCGTTTAATGTCAGTTATTGGCGCTGTCCACGTGTAAACATCCGGGCATGAAGGAAGGTTTAAAGAGAGGCTCGAGGCATGGCAAACAATATTTTTCCCCACACGACGTGCTTCTGTGGAGGGATACGTGCGGACGAAGCAGCTGAATGACACTGTTACTTGGGACATTTCGTTTTTCTGAGCCAGACCGAGGAAGCGAAAGCAGCGTCGCTTGAAATACACACACACACACACACACACACACACACACACACACACACACACACACACACGAGTCCGTGCGTCTCCGTTCACTCATTCATAGGCACGAGAAGGGAGCGGTGTGCGCATGCGCGCTGGAAGCGCAACAAGTGGCATGTCAGTGTGTCACAGAGAGGAGCTGCGGAACGCGGGGCTGACGTCACGGCGCGAGCCAGGTGGCATTCCGAGCGCGGAGAGAGAGAGGACGCGGAGTCGCGCTCGCGATCCCGACTCAGAATGCGGGGCCGAATGTGGGGCGCGCGCGCTGCGAATTCGAAAGTCGCTGGCTGTGAGCGCCGGGCACGAGCCTTCTGAGCGAGGGAGCGAGCGAGCGAGCGAGCGCGAGGGGAAGCGCGGTTTTTATTTGCACCGGAGCGAGAGCGGCTGAGGCGCGCCGGAGGGCCGTCGGGAGCAAGGAAGGGCGACCACCAGCAGCACCACCACCACCATGTCTTCTGCTCAGGTGTCGTCCTCCAGGAGACAGTCGTGCTACCTGTGCGACTTGCCTCGCATGCCGTGGGCGATGATATGGGATTTTACCGAGCCCGTGTGCCGGGGCTGTGTCAACTACGAGGGCGCGGATCGGATCGAGTTCGTGATCGAGACCGCGCGCCACCTGAAGCGTGCTCACGGCTTCCAGGAGGGGAGGTCGCCCGGACCCCCGCCGCCGCCGCCGTCCGTGAAAGCGCAGTCGGCTATGTCGTCCAAGGACGCGGTGCAGCTGAACCATGTGGACGGCTCTGCGAAGGCTCCGCAGCCGAGCTTGGAGCGCTACTCGCTGAGCGCGGAGAGAGCTCGCTTCGACTACCCGGCGATGGCCCACGCCCACGCTGCGCGGCTCCCCAACGGCTTTTCGAAACCGGACGACGGCCCCCCCGAACTCAACCGGCAGAGTCCTAACTCCCGCCGAGGCCACGGGCTTGTGGCAGTGCCGGGACAGATGACGGTGCCGCCAAGCCTACTGCCGCAGACCATGCTGAACGGGCCCCCCGCGACGGCGGCCGTGGCTCCGCACGGCCTGGGCGGGCGTCCACCTCCGCCGGCGGCCGCGGGCCCCGCGCTGTCACTCTCGGAGGCGGCCAAGAGGCCCGGCTCCGTGTCGAGCACCGAGCAGGAAAGGGAATTGAAGGAAAAGCAGCGCAATGCCGAGGCGCTGGCCGAGCTCAGCGAGAGTCTGCGCAGCCGCGCCGAGGAGTGGGCCGGGAAGCCCAAGGTGGTGAGGGACACACTGCTCGCACTGTCGGCCAGCACGCCGTTTGACGTGCGCTTCAAGAAGGACCACTCGCTGCTGGGCAGGCTGTTCGCCTTCGATGCCGTCTCCAAGCCTGGCATGGACTATGAACTCAAGATCTTCGTCGAGTATCCGAGCGGCTCGGGTACCGTCTTCTCGAGCGCGTCCGGTGTCGCCAAGCAGATGTACCAGGACTGCATGAAGGACCTGGGCCGCGGCCTTTCGTCCGGCTTCAAGTACCTCGAGTACGAGAAGAAGCATGGCTCGGGTGACTGGCGGCTGCTCGGCGACCTGCTGCCCGAGTCCGTGCGCTTCTTCAAGGAGGTTGTGGGCGCCGACATGCTGCCCCAGCCCTACGTGGACGCCGGCTTTCCTCTGCTGCCCACGGCGCTCGTCGGCGTGCCCCGCACGGTGCCAGCACCCAGCGCTGCCCGTGGCGGCGTGCGCAAGCGCAAGGCGTCTCCAGAGCCGGACTCGGCCGAGAGCGCGCTGAAGCTGTCCGAGGAGCAGCAGCAGCGGCAGCAGCAGCAATGGATGGCGAGCCAGAGCGAGGCGCTCAAGCTGAGCATGGCGGCGGGCGCATTCCCACCGCCGCCGCTCGGAGCCGCTCACTCGGTGCACTCGAGCCGGAGCACCCCCCCAGAGTCGGCGCCACAGAACGGACAGTCCCCGATGGCGGCGCTCATGTCGGTGGCGGACACACTGGGCAGCGCGCACTCGCCCAAGGACGCCAACTCGGTGCACTCCACCACCTCCACGAGGCACAGCAGCAGCGGCAGCCCTGTGTCGCCCGCCTCCGCGTCCGGCCAGCGCCGCCTGGCGTCGCGCAACGGCGAGCCGCCGCACATGGAACCCGTGCACCCGCAGAACGTGCCCGACTCGCCGATGGCCAACAGCGGGCCGCTGTGCTGCACCATCTGCCACGAGCGGCTCGAGGACACGCACTTCGTGCAGTGCCCCTCCGTGCCCGGGCACAAGTTCTGCTTCCCCTGCTCGCGCGAGAGCATCAAGGCGCAGGGCGCCACGGGGGAGGTCTACTGCCCCAGCGGGGACAAGTGCCCCCTGGTGGGCTCCAACGTGCCCTGGGCCTTCATGCAAGGTGAGATCGCCACCATCCTTGCTGGGGACGTCAAAGTAAAAAAGGAGAGAGACCCGTAGGCGCGCCCAAGTTGTGAATGCTCGGACCCGAGCGGCAGCAGCCGGCCGGTGCGCAGGGACGCGGCTTTGCGGCGCTGTTGCCACTGCTGACTGACTGCTGTGTGGCGGCGCGGCAGGACACGTGTCGGTGTTGTTTTTAAACCGTGAACCGAGGCGCTTGTGAAGGGCGAGGCCCCGGACAGCTCCCCTCATTGCCCCCTCTCTGTTCGCTTTTTCACGGGCCATCATTTATCTCGGACTCCTTTCATCTTGTCCTCTGAGTATACAAATATATATTTTACTACGTGCTTCTGTTTTGTTTCCCCCCTTTTGCTTTGATGCACGGATGCTTAAGTAGAGCCAACGCTGTACATGAACATGTAGCGCTCTGTCTGTTTATATCCGTTTCTGTAGTAACGACAGAAGACTGTGAGGTGCCTTGGAGCTGAGTACATTGTAATAAATACCATTGATACTAACCGCTGTGGACAGTGCCTTTGTTTGACATCTGCTCTCTCTGCTCCAGGTGGACAGACACACGGTGGACGTGTGCTCGTGTCTTCCTTCGTCCTTTTCCAAAGCTACAAACGGTCGCGCGCAGTGTAACTTATTGGTGTGCAATGTGGTGCCCACACATCCCCACGGTCAGCGTAACAGCCTTGCGTCTGCTCAGTTATACGATTTTTTTTTTTTTTTATTTTTTTTTTTTTACTTTCTCTCGCTAGTAGACTGCCAACTTACTGTACTCGCACAGCCCATATGTGTGTGTTTGGGTGCAGGTTGTCAGACATGAGCGGTGTGTCCTGTGGCAAAGGACACATCATGGTTCAGTTAAGCCACATCTTGGCTTGGAGGCAAAGTCCATTTGGACCAAAATGTGGGAAGTTACATAGTTGTTTTCAGGGATGGGGGATCATTTATATATTAAGGCATATTACATTTCCTCTGTAAAATAAATAAATAAACACACACATGAAACTGGCAGGCAGCCCACTTATAGAACTTGGAGAGGCTTGAAGGTTTTCACAGTGTGCTTTTTGTTTGGCAGGAAGAGCAGCAGACTGATGCAGTAAAGCACAATGGCTATATCACTCCTGGCTTTAGGAAGCAGTTACATCTATATCTAAAGAGTGAAGGAAATTGTTTCATTCACACCTTTTCATGTATAGTTTGCAGTTTCCTCATCATGGGCACCATTTTGAAACAGAATATCTCTCTGTGAGTCAAAAAGCTACCTATTCATGCGTGGTTAAAAAAAACAGGTTAAAAGTTTAGCCGTAATGAAAGCGGACACAGGTAACCTTAGAAACAGATTCCCTAAAATACACTTTTTTGAAGGGAATACACTTCATTTGTACAAACATCTAAGATACATATTGCAGGTTTACGTAGTTCCTTCTGTAACCAAAAACTTATTTTGAGCTACACTTACTGGAAAAGTATAATGTATTTGTCTGCAGCCATCTTATCTATATTTATTTATGGCACATGCACAAAAAAGCTGTGTAACAGTTTCCTGACTTCTGTTTCTGTAATGTTAAAACTGTTTTTGTTGTTTTGTTCCTTTAATCTTAAGTGTCTTGTCAAGTAGTATTAACAGTACTCTAGATTCTCTTTTCAAGTAATTTTTTAATATGTACATTTTTTTTAACAATTTGAGCAATTACTGACATTTATACTGAACTGATGTGTTATGTATACTTGTAATGGGAGAAGTTATGCTTTTATTCGTATTTCTACCTGTGCTGTTATATTCTAAATAATCTGACTGTGGGAATGCTCCGGAAACACTCCAGTACGACTTGTCAGTTTAAACAGCAAATCTCAATTTCTCTCAGTTGCTGGTGCTCATGAGCAGTGTGTCTCTGCTGTGTGACTCTCCCTAATCTCTGCTGCTCCCCCAGTGTTTACTGTCTGTGAAAGCACAGGCGTGAGACAGCAGTGGTGCTCACACAGCACCAGTAGCTCATCTGACCACGTCAGCCTCGCTCCTGGCATCCCTACAGGAACGGGTGTTCGTGGTGTCTGCCTGTTGCCATGACTCAACCCACTGGCCTCAGACAACAGCCCTCTGGGGGGTGCAGGTTCTTCACATGCATGCTGAGTCATGGCAAGGGACCACGGGAGCTGCTAACAAGGAGACTGGCTACATTTTTATAGGCGTCACGTTCAGAAGTTAACTATAATTTATTTAACCTTTAATCTAGGCCCTTCCTGTATGAGTCCCTCCCCTTTGAATCCTTTTTCCCCTTTTGTTCTGTTTCTTAAGGTAGAGGCCAGTAGTTCCACAGCGACATTAAGGAGCAGTGTGTGCTTTTCACAAGCTTCTTTATGTGGCATACAGGTTACAGATTTTACTAGCTCAACCATGAGACTCGTAGCCTGTAAATCAACTTGAAGGTCATGCAAGTTTGAAAATGAGAATTGAGTTAACTGTATTTTGACTACACTAGATGGCAGTTGAGGTTATTCCTCACCACATGTGCTCTGCCAGGAAACTGCGGGTCACAATTATTCCTTTTGAGCCTGTAAATGTGCAGTGAACTGAATGAGGGCCACAGGCTTGTAATCTTGTGACTTAAAATAAATGAAACTGTGCTGTGTATTACTCTGCTTCGCAGTGGCCCTTGGTGACTTCCAGATCAACATGCTTAAGCTTCTGTAGCCCACTGACCCAGACCAGTGCATTTTAGGAGCGGAGAGGACAGTCCCACATCCTGCTTTTCAGCCACATCAACAACCCCCCGGCTCCTGGAGCGTGACCACGGTACCTCGAGCTGTTTGGTACCAGCGTACTGCAGTGCTGCCATCCAGACGGGGCAAAACAGAAGGGTTTGGCTAGAGAAGGTCTGTCACGCTCCGCTGGCTCTGTGTCATGTGGGCTGGGGACTGTGTGCCAATCACCGCCGAGGGTGGTTGGGGGGTGCCTTCCTCCTCCAGGCGTTGTAGCTCAAATGTGAACCCTTATTTTTAGCGGCTGCCTAAACAGATGCAGCAAGGTTGTGTTTACACAGTGGTTCAGCGGTACGCAGCACAAAGGGGACACATGCTCTTAGTCCTGTGGCATCTCTTTCTGGCCACTTTGCTTGCTAGGACACAGGGAAATGGTGCTACATTCAGAGAGTTGGCACCATTGCATCTGTCTTATTGCAAAAAACAGTGAGCTAAAGCTGCTTAAACATTGTAAGATCTAATGTTTTCCTCTTGGAACAACCCCCAAATAGTAGAAGGCCTGGGTAGTGAAGTATTGCATGCACTGGGGAAGTCCTCACTGGTTTCTCGCTCAGGAGGACAGCAGTGAAGGTGCTCTTAGCTGTTGTCAGTCACTGGAGTTGTGACTGTGTAGTTTGTATGCTTGATGAGAGCAGACAGATGCCTACGAATATGAAACAACTAGTAACCAAGTGCCCCTCCTTCCCTCCCAGGCTCTGTTTCTTGCGTTGCAATGGCAAGACAGCTCACTTATTTGTCGCTTGTCCTGAGCAGCGTGTGACCCCCCTGTCACCCTGACCCACTTCCTGTATCCTCACTGACTGTGGTGCTACACAACTTCTCCACGTAGATGCATCATTGTTGTGTGGCGCTTTGCATTAGTTAAAGTGAGTCATCATTTTCTTTTGTTCCCAGAGCAAATAAGTGGCACCAAATCAAATGCAGGTCCAGGTTCTGGTTTCTGCTGTCTTAGCAAAGCTTCTGTCTGCACTGCACTAAAGAGCTCCAAGTAGGCAATCAGAATCCCCTCTGCTGGATGTACTTGAGCACACGGCACCATTTTGGGTCTAACAAAAGCTCGCTTGTGGGCGTTGTTCATCTGTTTCAGTTTACACAGCAAGATCTGCGCAGTCTGCTCACCCCCCCCCCTTCCCAGGCTGCGAGACAGAGAAGTTTCCACTGGATAAAAATACCGCCTATAAATCCTGCTGCTCCAAAGGTTACTCTGCGGTGCTACCCCGTGCTGTTGCCATTGGCAACCAGCCTTGCACAAAACACTATTTATTCAGGAATCCGCAGATACAAGAGCAGGGAGGCGGTGGCTTGGCATTAACCCCTTAAGTGGTGGATCTCCTTATGCTTTTGCTAAAACCCCCAGCACTACAGGCCCTCAATTTCTCCTTTTTGCTTCTATGTAATTAGAAATACTAGCCCTCACAGTTCAGCCGAATAACCACGCAGAGTAGCAGCGCAAAATATCTATCATGCGGGAAAAATGCTGACTTGAATGCTGTTCCATCAACCTTTAGAAAAAAAAATTGGAAAAAGTTTGATTTCTTTTTTATTTTATTAAAAACCTTATAGTATTTTATTAAACCACAAACACTTCTGGATGAAACCATGGAGCTGACTACTCTTACGGTACTGTGTTTTATCACTACAGTCCACACCTGAATATCCCTCTTTATATATGTGGATGATCAAAGTGTTTGATATTCTGCTGATAGAAAAATTAATATTTAATTAACAGTTGAAATGAATTCTGAAATGTCTGGACAGCCTTCTGGAACATGGTAGACAGCGCTGCATGACCACACCTGTGAAATACTAATAATAGCCTTGTTTTAAATGTGTGAATGTATTTGCAGTTTCTCTGTTTTTCAGACTGTTGACACCGTACTGCTCTGCTAAATAAAAAAATATACGTAACACAAGTAATACATTTTTCTTTAGTATTTGTGATCGTATAAATTGCATGCCAGACAGTTCTGGTTGTGTCGAACTGACCATGGTATGCAGAGGAGCAGCAGATGCCATGTGTCAGCGGTAGCCAGGAAGGGGTTATTCCCACTGTTTGTGCTGCTTGTGGCTCAGAGCTGAGCCGCTCACAGACGGTGATGTCAGCACTCTCTGTCGATGCCCGCAGCCCCTCGCGCATCATGTATGCAGCAGAAAGCATTCCTTTCTGGCAAATGAGCAGCTCGTAGCTGCAGGCGTGGACTTCCTGCCTGTGTGCGCAGAACCAGTTAACCCTCACACACACAGAGCGGACACAAACCCATTTCTGAGCTTCGCATTTCTCTGGAATGTAGAAGCTGGCAGGTTTTCACTTTGTGTGTTAGTTGCTTAAAGGAAACTGTTGTCCACAACAGTTTGCATTCTCTATTTATTTAGCTGTCTATACAGCTGCGTGCTTGATATACATTTTGCGGTGTATTCATATTTTTATTAAATTGACATGGTTTATATTCCTGAATGCAGTTTAAAATTGCAAGGCCTCTTGGAGAGTTTGATCATCAGTTTTTAGCAACTGTAGCATTTTTAAAAGTGCAAAAATATTTTCTTCTACATTGTGCTCATGTATAGAATAATAAAAATATGAACAGTTTTATTTTCTTACCGTGCTGTGTTCTCCCTGTTGAAATCACTTTAGTTTTTAAATGTTCACATACTATATATGTTCATATATTCATTCGTGTGTGTCTGTGAGATAAGCTAACTTGTTTCCATGGTCATTCAGCAGCACATTATTTATTTTTTTTTCCCCCAGTACATTTTGTCATCTAGATTTTGTGAACAGTAAAGGGCAGCAGTGCCATTATTCCAAGTGTGTCCTTTGTCAGAAGTGGGCAGCCACTCCCTGCTGCTGCTTGCTTTGCTGTTGCAGGGCTCCTTGTGGCTATGTGCACTCAGACTCTGTGCTTGGTGTAATGTCACCCTTGTAGGGATGTGTTTGTAGTGCGCAGATTTCGCATGCAGGCCGGGCGCTGGTACTGAGGCAGTCTGCACGTATGCATGTTTCTGGTTGACGGTTGGTGTTTGGCACAGCTCCATCTCCATTGTATTGCCCAGAGCGTTCACTAGAGAGAGGAGAGCAGCTCGCATTGCAGGTCAAACGGCCCCGGAGAAGGAGCCTATTGAGGGGCTTGTGGGCGTCCTGCCTGCTGAGGAGAAGGAGAGGGGCCCTAGGCTTCTTGTTTCAGCCACAATTGAAAGCAGACAGTGCGCAGCACAATGGAGCGGAAGGCTACTTTTCCTCAATGCACCGAAATGTCAGCAAGTAATTCCTTTCCCGTTTTGATTTGTTTTTTCCCTGACAGGCATTGTCCTCCCCAGCTTATGAATGGCCGCCTGTTGAAAGCACAAAGCTTTCAGCGTCTTTCAGGGCCTTTTGAAAACTATGCTTCATGCTCGTGTGTGTGTGTGTGTGTGTGTGTGTGTGTGTGTGTGTGTGTGTGTGAAAGCTTGAATTGTTTTGCAGGGCAGTGACACAAATGTCCTGATCATGTATATTTATCTATTCATCTGTTTTCATGTTTTCTTAAGTGCTGTTACCACAGGATTTGAGCACAGGGTGAGTGCTGTTGCAGTGTATGTATGTGGCAGAGCAGGCAGCACTTTCAGGAAAGAAGGAGTTAAGGTGTTGTATGCGGGGGGTGACAGGGGGGTGGCAGTGCTCAGCTCTGTGCTTGGCAGCCTGACAGGAGCAATGTAGCCCTTTCATTGGTGAGTTGTTTACATGAAGCCCTGGCCGACATTTCAGTCAGACGGGGCTCTGTGGCCACAAGCGAAGGATGTGCTTGGGTTCCTCGGGTGCTCAGAGAGCACTGAGTTCAGATGGCAGCTCGCCCTGCCCCCCCCCCCTTCCCCCTGCCACCACCTCACGGTCTGCTGCTCTACATTCTTGCCCTCCACAGTTCCCCAACTTGCCTTGTCTTCCTTTCAAGCCACACCTTTGTCTCTGCCCTTCTCCTGTTTTTTGCTGGATTCAGAAAGAGAGCGAGACGAGACGAGATGTAGCCCTTTATTTCCGTGCGTGTGTGTGTGTGTGTGTGTGTGTGTGTGTGTGTGTGTGTACACTAGTTCTTCACACACATTGGTAATGGAGTAAATTGACATCACGGTCACTTTGCATGAAATGCGGCGCCGAGGCATGGGTGCAGGGCTAATCTTCCTGCGTGTCCTCAGCTCACCGCCACGCTCCCACAGAGCGTTAACCATTACCACAGTGCACAACAAGGGTGCGCCTGCATGTTCATGAGCATCGCTCTAGCTCCCTGCGGGAAGATAAAACTGCAGAGTCATCTGTTTGAGACACTGCAGCAAAGAATGGCTGCGATGTGCTTTATGTCATTAATTGGATGTGTGTGGGTGAGGGGGGAGAGATGTGAAATCCCTATTGGCTCTGCTGCAGAGTAGTAAAAGAAATTACTGCTCGGTTTTTCCTTCTTCATCTTGCTTCAAGCACTGTGTTATTTGCATATGTGAGAACCAAGGCTGCCTGACACTGCTGGCATTTGCTAGCTGTTCAGAGGAGCACAACACCGCGTCTGTCATATTCATTGACGTCTGCTGTGAAATTGGTCTGCAAAGACGGACGCACTCCTAGCGGAGTGTGTAGCGCCCCCCCCGGCCTCTGCAGCATGGCCACCAATGGCCAAGCTCTCATGCGTGACTTGCAGCGGCTGTAATAAAACATAACTGCTATACGGTTTCTCAGGCACCACCATGGATTTCATGCATTAAACATTTTGTGAGGCCATTTTAAAGTGAACTTGCTGTCTGTATACTTTCATTGTGTTGAATTTCTGTTGTTCCACTGAATAATTGAGCTTTTTGATTGATTTAAATCCTTAAAGATATAAACAGCTGCTGCATATACATAATATGACCCAAAGTATGTGGACACTTGAGCATCACACCCATATGTGCTTGTTGAACCACCCATTCCAAACCCATTGGCATTAGTATGGAGTTGCCCCCTCCCTTTACTGCTATAACAACCTCCACTCTTCAGGGAAGGCTTCCACCAGATTTTGTAGTGCGGTTATGGGAATTTGTGCCCGTTCGGCCACAAGAGTATCGGTGGTGTCGGGCAAGAAGGCTCGGCTTGCAGTCGCCATTCCAGTTCATCCAAAGGTGTTTGGTGGGGTGAAGGTCAGTTCTTCCACACCAACCTGGGCAGACCATGTGTTTATGGAGCTCACACTGTGTACAGCTTGGCATATTTGTGTGTGCATCCATGTCCAATAAAATCATTTCCAATAAAGTTCATACGTTTATATAATAGTAGACCTTTTTTTAAAAAAAAAAATAAAAGGGTGCTTTATTTTTTATGTATCTTCACAGTTCAGTTAAATGTAGTTTTAATAATGATGATAAAATATTGCTGTAATGATAATGAAAATACTGCTTCGATAAGTAGGTGGTAAAAATGCCACTGTATTGACTGGTTTATATGTTGTGTACATCAGTGTATGTTGCAGTGCCCTGTATTAATATCAGCTTGTACACCTGAACTGCACACCCGTGCCTTCAGGACTTTACAGGCTGGCTTGAGGAGGCACTGAGCGTTAGCATTCAGCACACACATCACTGCTAATGCACACATACCCCTGTTTGGTTTTCTCCCACTGAATATCTTGCTTTTTATTGTTCTGACTTTGAAAGTTTTGGAACATGAGACATTAGATGTTACATGGCCAAGCAATATAAATAATTCATCAAATGGTCCTTTCATGTAGAAATACTGAGCGTCCCAAAAAAGGGACTTGGAGGGGTGTATTAGTAGGGCACCACTCGTCCTGGTTCCGTAGTCGGTACCCCGTGGGGCACCACATGGCCGATTGCACGAGTCCCCTCACAAACACACATTTGTTCTCTGCCACGGAGCCTGCGGTGACCATATTCAGCGTGATGTAGACGTCACAGCCACTTGCTTTTCCCACTACTGGGTTAACCATAAAGCACTAAAAATCTCCTTGCTGCATGTAGGGTTAGGGTTGTTTTGTTTTAGTCCCGGACGTTGTTTTGTTTTAGTCCCGGACTGTATTGTGTATTAAGAAGAACGCATTAAGAAGTCTATGCTATGTGTATTTTTCTTATATGCACACTTAATGCTCCATTGCTTATCCTGCGTGCGCTGTGGAATGCTGTGGAATGAGTGGTTGCCAGCTCTTCGTAATACAAGGCAGGCTTTGGTTTTCAAATGATGATAAAGCACCGTTTGTCACTGATGCAGCCAAATTCCTTAATGCAGGGTTATCTACAGTAAAAACAGTGGAAAAGAACTATTTTCTACTGTGAAGAGGGACAGCACAGTACAATAAGGTACAGCCAGCGCTCATGTGAAAGGGTTCCTCAGTAAAGGTTAAACTGTTACATGACAAACAGTAAAATTGTAGAGTGAAAGATGAAGGCAGTTCTCTTGCCAGCAATGTTTTTCTTTAAGCCAAAGGGAGCAAAATAATGCAAATGGGTCCAGGCAGGGTGCACCCTATCTTATGCCCTGTGTTTTTTAAGATAAACTCTGGACCACTGTGACTTTGCAGTGGACATTGATAAAGAATGAATGAATGAAAATATACTGTACGTTAAAACACTAACACATAATACTGAAAAATTAGCTAGAAATGTTAGCATTTTAATGTGTCATCATTGTGATGTTTAAATAACTTGTGTGTTTTGTATTTTAATGAATTTTATTTTACCCCTAAGAAAGGAAAGGGAAATTTATATAATGGGCTGATTTCAGGCAGTGAATGAACCTGGTACCTGGTAACTTGAGGGAATGAGTAGACATAAGACGTGGGACTTCCTCCCCACAAAGATAGCAGAGCCACTCAGGTGTGGCTTTTTCCCGTCAGAGAGCCCTCCAGACCTGCCAAGGCAGCTCATTAAGACGCGTCCGGTGTCTCCACATCCCGAGGAGGTGTTGGGCTTCCTCTCACACACTCAGCTCCAGATGTTTGTCTGGAATGAAGGAACAGAGTCAGTTGAGGATATGCTGTTGACTTTTCGGTTCTGGAACTTGAAAATAACAGGAAGGAACCAGGAACTTATCTTGAGCACTAACTGCGGTTTTACTGTGCATATTTACATTTGCCCTGCAGATGCCCTCATTTTGCACATTCCCTTTTGCAAAGATGCAGGGTCCACACTTTTCTAAAGTATTCTGTGTTGGCTGTTCCTAGCTTTTGAACTACGTTTCCTTATAAAGGAAGTGTGCAGAGGTATCATTGGTGGTTTTTGTACATGCCCCTACACCTGCATGCTTTTGTTTTGTCACACTCTTGTGCCGTACAGTTGTGAAGCTTCTCTCAGCTTCCATAGCTCTTAGGAGAGCATCTGACCCATGCTCGTGGATGTTACTCACTGTGGTGGTCCCCACCAGCACCACTGGCCACAGACTTTCAATCAGTGGAGGCAATATTAGAATGGCAGGGTGGAATATATTATAAAATTATACAAATTATCCAGTGATTTGGTGTAGATTTTCTCCAAAGTTCCTTATGCAGTTTTCCTACTTTAGTGTGAGGTGAGAATGTGGCAGAGTTCCGCTACAGCACGAGTGACACAGATTTATGTGTTATGGTGTTTTGTCCTTTGAATTCATTGTGGAGACACCCGAAGCTCTGTGGTTTTGCTGCCCCCTGGAGGCCAGGGGGGAGAAGGCACCCTGCAGGGTCAACCCCCCCCACACACACACACTCTCACTCTCTGGGCCTGTTGGGTTCTGGTCCAACAGCCCTATAAAGAGTTGCACATAGGATAGGATAGAACTTTATTAATCCCTGCAGGGAAACTTACCTGTATATCAGCTGTACATGCAGCACATATAAGACTCTCTTAAGACGCGTAACAAAGGTGCCAGATAAAATTATAAATAACCAATAAATAAGAGAAGACAGTCTTACTGACAGATCCTAGTCTGGCTTTATGGAGGAGGAAGGCTGTTGGTAAGAAGCACCCCCAGAAGTGTTTTTAGTGGACCTAAGTTGAATAACTTGGTGACTCATGGCAACCCCTTAACTTAGGGAATGTGAGCCATTGTCCATGATGGACTGTAACGTCCACCTTATCCTCGCCCCTGTCACAGCTTTCACTGAATCATCTGTGACCCATGATAGAACCTGCTTTTTTTTTTGAGTTTGACTGGACACGCACGCAAACACACTCACAGACTTTCTGACCCTGAAGCTTATAGTAGTGTAATACCAATGATATTATATTTATGTATTACAATGAAACCACACAGTCACCTAAAAATAAAGAAAGGCTAAATTTGAATTTGGGGAAGTGTGGCATTGAAAAAACAGGAAGTTGAGACCAAAGCAGTGGCATGCGATGGGTATGAGGATGGCTTATTCTCAGCCAAGAGGTCAGCAAAGTTGCACCATAACCCGTGGCTCCTAAGGACCGTGCACTTCCTGTCGCTAACTGGACATAAAATAATAAAGTGTTCTGCACTTTCATAAGTCTCGTCTGTTATAATTGGCTCTCCTTGCAAAATGAAGCAGCCTGTGTGTGACAATAATAAGGAAGAGAGCAGTCTTTCCTTTTCAGTGTTGTGGCAGTGGCTTTAGCCTGGACCTGCTTTCAGTATTCACACCATATTTTCTCATTTCTCACATTTTCCCTTGTACATTCGGGCTGTTTCTTCACTCACTCCACTCATCCATATGCTTTGTGATGAGCTGATCTACTGCTCATTTATTGCAATTTGTAGTGTTTTTTTTATATATTAAAATTTGTAGGCATGTTTCAGGGAGTGTCAGGCTGCTTCTGCTGGACAAAGTCCTGCTTCCAGGTTTCCTCCATTGGCTGTTTGCTGGCTGTCCACCACAACACGCTGGCCACCGGCTGCATTTGCTCTTCCCCAGGAGTCTCGATGTGTTTGAGCAACCACATGCCTGTCCGCTTTCCTCCCCCCTTTTCGTTCACTTCCTCCTTCTTCTTGCTCACGCACACACCCACCCACCCTCACAAGGTTCTTGCCATCTCTTTGCTGCATACCCAGCGCTGTGAGACAGGACTCAGCATGAAGCCTTGTCTGTATTCATAGACCATATCCTCTAAAGACTGATGTGTAAGTAACTCAATTCAGCCGTGCTTCTTTGTGGACTTTCCCATAGCAGGCCTCTCAGTGGTGATGTGAGGCTACAGTTCCAAACATTTTCAAATTTCTTTTTCATAATCTGTATTTCCATCCTGCTGCATTATATAGACATTTTGTAAACAAGGACATTTGTGGCACTTTTGTAAAATTTGGAATCTGATGTTCACATAAATGACAACAGTGGGATAGCACTGAAATACACACGTTGGTTGTGATGGACAAAATGGAGTTCCCTGTGTCCTGCGGTTCATGTTCCCTGCGACGGCTCCTGTGCTGTGCAGTGACTTAATGACTGAACAGAGCAGCTGCACCGTCGCTATGGTGACGTGAAGAGAAACAGCCAGGCACGCACTAGGATGAGATGCCTGTTGTTATGGTGACAGACCTGAGGAGTGAAGCTTATTGGATCTAGTGTGATTTAAAAATTTTTTTTTTCTTTGACTTCCAAAGAGTGTTTTTCTCTCCCTTTTTTCAGTGACAGCTCTGAATGGCAAGGTGAATTACGCAGCCCGTGCCTTGTGAGTTACGGTCATACGCGGCCATTTCAGACCTGATTACTGCAGCATCCCAACATAATGGGATTTTTTGATAGAGTGTTGTGCATTGAGAAAAGGATAAAATTGGAATCGCAGTGGCAAATAAAAAAAATAGGCTAATGGCGACTAACAGATTACATGTGACATGGGGTAAAGAAGGCTCTGTATAGCCCAATGAATCCTTTTTGTCCAGGTGCCCATGTTTAGATTCAAATAGTAGACATTTCTGATAATGTGTAAATGTTTCACATAATGTACATTACAGCAGGTGTACATGATCGACTGTGCTATTGTACATCATTTTTTTTCAGAAAGGAACATTAAAAAAGTAGGCACATGTAATTGATTATTTGTATATTTTTTATACAGCACTGGTTACTTGGAAATGTGTACCTAATGCATTTTCTCAGAGCACCGATACAGTGATGTGTTTCGTTTTGCCTCGAATAAATGAAGGTACATTAGGCACAGCTAGTTTGGTTGTAGTGATTGACAGTTGTGCAGGTTTTCACCAGACAGGACACCACTTGTTCCTTTCAAACACAACTGGGAGCAAAACTGTTCATAAATTGGAGTTGTTACAGTACGTCATAATCAATATGCTTAATAGTGTTGCCTCGGTATACACTGTATGGCCAAAAGTATGTGGGCCCCCCTTCTAATGACTGAGCTGAGGTATTTCAGCCACACTCACACAGCATACAAACATATTCTAGACAACTGTGTCCGTGGTTCCAGCTTTGTGGCCACAGTTTGGGGAAGAAGCTCCTTTCCTGCTCCAGCATGACTGTGCCATCTCTGTGCACAATGCGAGCTCCATAAACACATAGTTTACCAATTTCAGTGTGGAAGAAATTGAATCAGAGCCCTGACCTCAATCCCACTGAACACCTTTGGGATCAAAAGGAACACCAACTGCAAGCTGGGCCTTCTTGCCCAATATCGGTGCCCGACTCTTCTGATACTCTTGTGGCTGAACGGGCACAAATTCCAACAGCCACGCTCCAAAATCTGGTGGAAAGCCTTCCCAGAAGATTGGGGGCTGTTACAGCAGCAAAGAGGGGAGAACTCCATATTAATGCCCATGTGTTTGGAATGGGAGGTTCAACAAGCAGATATGGATGCGATGCTCAGGTGTCTGCATATTTCGTGCATTATGGTTTGTATTCACAGATTAGTTTTATTGAAAGCATCACATAATACTATAGTGAATTAAACATTCACTTTGTTGCTCTATACTGGAAACATCAGACAAGAGACTGGATGTAACAATGGATCCAACACCTGTGTGTGTGTGTGTGTGTGTGTGTGTGTGTGTGTGTGTGTGTGTGTATTTTTTTGGTATTATGACTGCATAAATACCCAATGTCTGCATGAAAAACATGGAATTATTTGTGTATAGAATAGAATAGAATAAACCTTTATTATCCCACGAATGGGAAATTTCGGTATCACTGTAAAGGTTTGTGGAATTGCAGTGTATAACCCTATTCCATAGGATAGGTTTATACATTTGGTAGAGACATTTTTGTCTATTTTGTGATTATTTTACTTCCATAAAAATGCTTTGCCTGATCCAGACAAAGTTTAAATAATCCAAGGCTTTCATTAGCAGTGAGAAATTAACTGACTCACTTAGCCTGTGTGTGTGTGTGTGTGTGTGTGTGTGTGTGTGTGTGTGTGTGTGTGTGTGTGTGTGTGTGTGTGTTGTAAGTAAGTGTGAGCCTGGGCTGTAGCTACAGGTATTCTGAGCAGAAGAGTGGTCAGCAGCAGCTGTGTGGGTAGTGTGTCACTCTGCCATCCGCCTGCCCTGCTACCTCTATGCTAAATGGCTAAGAGGCTTCTAGGGGATGCCTGCTTGTCAGTCTGATTCAACACATAAAAAGACATCCCAAAAATAGCCCCGCTTCCATTTTAGTTGGCCTTCTCTCTCCATGATACAGACATGCCTGTTTGCACATATCTGCCACTGTGTGAGACCCCCTTGTTACTAGGCAATGGCAGCCCCTTTTCCGGGCCATGCTGCCTCCTTTCCTCATTGAACTCAGCTCTGCTAATGTGATTGTGTAGCATCACCTTGGTTCAGCTGGGGTCTGGATCAAAGGGTTCCTGTGTGACCGACCATGATGATAAACTGATGGAAAATGAGCCGCAAAAGGTGGCGAGATATATTGTTACCATACAGTGCAACATCTTAGTCACTGTTGTCCAGAAACCCAGAGCACTAGGGCTAAGTAGGATACATGCTGGATGAGACACTGGTCCATCGCAGGAGAGCAGAACACACCATTCACTTTCATACAGATTCTTCCTTGCCATTTCTCAGTTTTAAGGCTGGTTTTAGCTCAGTGGGCAGAGTCACACTACAGGCAGGTTCAGCTTCACAGTCCAGTGAGCTATTTCTTGCAGCTCTGGGTTTGGCTATTAGAACAGAAGACATTAAAGTTTTTTTTATTTTTATTTCCCAGGTACCCATGTATGCCTAATTGTTACCCATACCAGTTCTTGTACAAATTGTAGTTGCATATAAATGTACAGAGTAGTATTTGGTGAAGGGAGACACCTTGCTTATTTATGGCCACTGAAAAGCTTCTCCTTAGGGATGAAGGTTTAGAGACACCAAAGAGTGACTTGGTCACTAAATTTCTGTAGAAATGTCAGGCTTCACATTGTGAATTTAATGTGTCAGTAAGTGCTGCTGTGTGGTTCATTGCCTGGGTTCCCCTATTGGTGTGTCTGATCAGCAGCTGAACACTCCCCTCTGACATGTACTCTCCTCTTACTGGTAACCACCATATCCGGTATTCATTTCCTTTTCCAAGCGAACTGGACATATTTGCCCAAGAAATGGTACGTTTTCTCTGTTTGATCATGAACTCCAGCATTGGAGATTAATCGCTCCTTTCAGATTTCATTATTTGAGTTGAGCTCCTCATCATGAAGTTTAAATGCACCTTTGTGTTACAAGCAGACCTTTATTTTCTGCTTAGGCCCATGCTGTAGAGCTGAGACCATGTGTTCAGATTCTCAGAACTACTATTTAATAATCTAGGGCCAAATTCAGCATTTGTTTGATGTTTTGCTTGACATTTCCAGATTGTTTCCAACAGAGAACTGTGCCCTGTGTTTCATTGGGATCCAAGCCGTGCTGCTGTGAGTCTCCTACTGTGAGTGCAGTGAGTCACAGGGCCATTAAAATGTGCACTGTGTTACTACACGATCACCACCTGAATGTATAGTGGAGGAACCATCTTCTCGTAAGGTCTCCTGTTCTGTTAAACTGCATGCATCCCTGTGTGGGTGTATGTGCATGTTTGTGCATTATGTAAGGTTTTCCCCTTGAATGTTTATGACATTTTTTTAATAAAAGCCAGGCTATGTATTACTACATCTTTACTTCTAATAGGAATGTACTCTTGGCTCTTCTGCCATGGCAAGGAGAAACCAGATCAGTGTTTTCCATGAATACCTGCGCCTGGTAGGATAACTATAGCTGCTGCATCAAAACTACACGGGGAAAAACGGGCTGCAAAAGCACAGCTGAAATAAATATGTATGGCTGCTCGCATTGACCGTGATTTTTTGAAAAGGGTCATTACATTAATTGAAAAATGCATGAGCTTTGTATTATTGTGTATAAATATTAATAAGGCGGTACAGATGTGGAGCACAGAAGTGTGTGATGGTGGAAGCGAGCCTGGTTAGGAGGATAATGCCTTTGGTGGGTGTGCAGAGGAAGTGAGGAGAATACCAACTCCATTCCTAAATGTAAAAAAAAAAAAAACCCGAATGCCCCACCCTTGGCTGCCAGTTGTCCAATCGTAGCCAGATGCCACCAGTGACTGCGTCTCCCATCCCCCACCCCAAAGGAGGAATCGGTTTGCCTTTGTTGGATCAAGTGAAAGAGCGGCGCCTATGTGTCTGTATTTGCCTGGGGTTGCCTCCAGCTGACGTGGCCAGGCCTGTCCATGGAGCAGTCCTAAAGAAGGTCCAGTCACAACACTAGCTATGATGACACCTGCGTGAGCCCCTTGGGTGTCCCTGGCTCAGTGTTCACTGCGCCGTTGATCCTACACCGTATTGGGGCTGGGACAGAGAGCCATCACTCCACCACACTGGTGGACAGGGCAGCAAGAAAGCTTCTCTGTTCTGTTCTGTCCCTTGGAGCTTCTCATTTAGTAGAGGCAGAGCAACAAACATTCCTGACCAAGGTTGAGTGCCTTTTCATTTTTGTTGTAAGGTGGCTATTCTCATTGTTTGATTTTGAAACAGGAGACAGTTCAGTTTGTGCCTGGCTTGCATTTCATTCAGTTTTGAAGAATTCATTCAGAATTCTTCAGACCTCAACTTTTACCTTGGAAGCTCACTGTCTGTGGTCATTCAAAAAAGTAAAACCTTTGCTTTGTGTCCCTATTCAGATCTTTTCCTTTCTAGTTGTGCGCCTGTAGAACAAAACTAAATACTGTACACACCAACCTTACAAGAAAATTAAATTATATTTCAGTAATGAGTTTGTCAAGTATCTGTTAGGATGTGTAATGTAGGGGAAATTTTAGTTTTTTGTGACATGTTAACAGGGAATGGATGCTTTAAAAATGAGTCCCTGGCCAGCAGCTTGAGGAGGCATTTAGTTGCAGTCATTGTAGCTAAAGGTAATAAACACAGTTAATGACTGTGAAGGAGCAGTTGCTGTTTCACATCTGTGATGCACATTTCATTATCTTCTACACCAAGAAAATGACATAAAAAAACAATACTGGTTTAATTGTTTTCATTCCATTCATATAATGCTACAGTAGAACTGTCACAAAGATCTACTCAAATTTAACGTAAAAAAGCTGCAAAACAGAGAAGATTGGGACAGCACAGTATATGTTTCTGGGCTTTCATCGGCTGAGGTACCCCGGCCTGCTGGGGAGCAACGTAATGGATCTGTGGCTCACTGGCAGGGTGGTGTGGTCCCAGAGGGGTAATGGGTGTAGTCTGCTGTGCGGCAAGGGAAGGCTGAGTGTTATTGCAGAGTTATTGAAGTCCGTGGAGCTGCCATGGTCCAGGCCCTCAAGGCCCTGAAGCACCATATAGTGCCACTGTGAAGACACATTTTACTTTACATTTAGTGGAGAGCTCTCAGATACCATTCTTTATCAGTGCAGGAAGAGAAATGAATACCCATTTGGGATATCCAATTTAAGTTTGCCGAGGGCTCTAGGGTTAAAGTGTGGAGAATGTTAGAAAAGGCAGCCATTTTTAATATACACTGCCCTGTGTTTTCTCCTTATTTTGTCCTCTATGTCCTGAAGCATTTTTACTGAGAATGTCACGAGTGTCAGTAGAGCCTTCTTGAAATCGACTGTGAGAATAAGCACCCTAACTGCAATTTATGTACATTAATGTGATGTATGTTATACATTGATGATATTTCTAACTCATTTACCTTTGTAGTATGATTATAGTACGGACATTCCTCAATTCGTGCACTCTCTGAAATTTCTGTGTAATGGCTATTGGCTTTTAATACTTAATAATTAGAAAGTCATGCATTCTACAAGTGAAGAACAATAATGTAGTGTACCATTAGCTGTTTCTTCTTGGTTTCTGTTATGTTATTTTATGTTGTGGCTGTTCATTGTGGTTGTAAATGACATACAGATCTTGTCTGATCTATGATGGACATACACATTTTAAAGCAGCTATGGAAACTTATTTTACCCTACTTTTTCTGCCTCACTCCAAATTTATATATACTGTGTATATATAAGATGTACCGTATTTTCCGCACTATAAGGCGCACCTAAGAGCCTTAAATTTTCTCAAAAATCAGCCGTGCGCCTTTATAATCTGGTGCGCCTTATGTGTGCACTGAGTTCCAAAATCTGTCAAAATGTTGTTGTGCGACTTTGATAAGCGCTCCGCTTGACTGACTGTCGGACCATTTCCCGCTGACACAGGGATGTAATACATACGTTGGCAGCGATAAACCAATCAGAGAACAGAATGTGATACGTACGCTTACCTCCGCCACGCCTCCGGTAGGTATTCTACTGGTATGCTGCAAAACAACAGCCGGGAGAAGCGTCTCTACGGTCACCATTCGACTGAAGGCAACAACGATAGCACAAGACATGAAGATCGAAAACTTTCAGGGAGGTCCGTCTTGGTGCTTTCGTTTTATGAAAAGGCAAGGACTACCGTGGCGCAGCAACTGCCAGCGGATTACAAAGATAAAAAATAATGTGTGTATTGTTAAATAGTAGAATAAAGTTCAACTAAACTCACTGTTTTGCTTCCGTTACTTTTTTTTTTGTAGACCGTATGTTTTAGCATGCGCCTTATAATCCGGTGCGCCTTATGTATGGGTTAAGTACAGAAATAGACCCCGTAATTGAGACTGCGCCTTATAATCCGGTGCGCCTTATGGTACAGAAAATACGGTAGGTATGTGTGTGACCAGACCTGTGTGTATATATAAAATTACTTTCTCAATCCATTTATCCCCTGGGGTGGTAACTGAGGCCTGAGAGTTTGAGGGTATGGCGCAGTGTTTTTGCTGTTCCTAAGATTACACTCTGCTGGAGTGAGACCAGTGTCATTCCTGAGAACTGATGGAGCCACTCTTCCAGCTTACTCCTCCACAGCTCCAATGGGATTGCCTTGGTTTTCACTGGAATTGCCACGTTTATCACCACTGCCATTTTCTCCTCCTTATAAAGTGTAATCCAGAAAGAAGCTAGAAGTGTCTAACCATGTCAGAAGATGCTTTATATTTACATTTATGTATCACAGCCTCTTTTCTCCAAATGACGGAGAAAGATGCAGGGGACAAGAATAAGTGGAAACAATTGATCCACTGTGGCGACCCCTAACGGGAGCAGCTGAAAGATGAAGAAGAAGAAGAAGAAGCCTCTTTTCTCCAAAACAGATCTTCAGAATTTCTCTTATCTTATCGTAGCTTGACATAGTATGTAAAAGTGCATTTATTTAGATACAGACATGGTTTCTCAGAGCACCTCTTGTTGGATCTATGCCATTTTCCAGAGCACATCAATCAGGTAGCTGCTTACTGAAGTGAGAATCATATTATTATTACATACATAAGCAGACTATGTTGAACCAATGTATCGAGCTCTAGAGAATCAACATGGAACTGTTAGTTTGGTCTATTTTCTAACAGTCGCTAGCTTGTTCCAGTGGATACAATGACCAAGCCCCCAAAGGGTGTTGTAACGATTAATATATTCATTTTTTTTCTCCCTCCGGATGGCTGAGTGTTGTGTTGCTGTTTTGTTCCCGCTGCTCGGCCCCCTATTTGTACAGGGCTGCCTGCCTGTGGATACCCACTGGTGACATTTCCCTGGCTGCCCACCTTCCCTGAGCACTGAGTGCTTAGGAGTGAGTGAAAGCAGTAGGGGGCCTCAGCCCTGTCTGGCTCTCCAGCATCTTCCCCCCAATTTCATACCTGCTCATAAAGATGTATTTTTTGTGCTTTCTATTCTTCTCTTAGAGAGCCACAACAATAGGAAGTAAGACCGTGGCGCACTAGGGATTGAGGGGTTATTTTTGACCACAATGGCCTTTTCTGATAGCACTGAGATTTGTGAAAAGAAATGGAATGGGGGAAGCTTCTCTGGTGTTGCAGTGAGAGAAGCACCTGACATGAAGCTTTAACTGATTTTTTTTTGGTGACCAAGTGAACATTGGTTGAATGTTTACTGCTGTCTCCTTGGAAACCAGTGGCGTGCCATTGCTTTTCCACTGTTCCTGTTCCCAGAAATGTTCTCATCTATGGCTTTTTAAACTCCATATCACGTAAATTCTTTCCACACTTTCCCCCAAACAGTTGTTGAACACTCAGAGGTGTTATTTCTGCTGGACAATGCGTTTGGACACCTCCGTGGCCACCAGTGGGCATATAAAGTATATGAGTCAAGCACATGGAAAATCAAACTGTGGGCAGCTGTAAATAACTTGCAAGGTGGAAGGGTTGTCATCAGTGGACACCCTGTGTAGCACCTGTGACTGTAGTACAAACCAGAGAGAGAAACAACTCCAAGTCTCTCCCAGTCGCATGAGATAAACAGGAAGTTTTTTCCAACCCCAGACCACTCTTTTAAGACCAGTTCTGTTTGATGAATGTGTTTGGTTCTGGTAAAGGTCATTGTATGTCCAAACACACATTAGTATTACAGCAAACAGCTTACACCCAAAGCAAAGAAACCATGCACGAATTGGGGAGTTTTAGTCTCTTTTGCATACAGTGACCTCTCCGAGGTCGCCTGGCTTCTGCATTCCTGTATCTACCTCCCGATCAGGTTGAGCAGCATCAAACGCAGCAGCATCAATAACTCCCCTGCTCCCTTCACATGGATTTGCTTCTTTTGTGCCATCTTAAACCTGATTGAAGATGGCTCACTGGGCCAAATACATCATCGCCACGAGGGGCATTCACTGACATTTTAGCTCATGTTTATTTATTGGAAACCCGACAAAGAAAATGAACGGCTTTCTTGAAACGTGCTCCTGCACCCTTAGATTTCTGCATATGCTTCTCCTCTGTCGGGTGAGCACTCCGAAAACGGCCCTTGTTTTGGCTATTTTGCAATTTCCCGTTTATATGTGTGCAGTATGAAAGGGTGCAGACTGTGGCCATTTTTCAGCATAAATCTGTACTTTGAAGGGGTAGCCCTACTATCTGTTTTTTGCTTTTTATGTACATATACCCACAAAGCTGTCTATATTGGTTTATATCATACCATCTACATAGCTGTCAGAGGATGCGGTGGCACAATGGGGTAAGCTGTTACCTTGCTGGTCCCCTGATGTTGGGTTCAAGCCCAGCTCAGGGGTGTGTGTGGGGTTTACATGTTCTCTGTGTTTGTACCCCTCTAAGGAAAGAATGCCAGAAGAAAGCAGTAGCAAACCAATTCTCTTCATCTACGCCAGTGGTCACCTAGGAGTCAGACATGACTTAGTGGCACTTTCTAACTTCCAACTTTATATCTGTCAGCCCAATTTTCTCATCTGACAATTGTGGCTCACATTTTATCTTCCTGTTAAAATTTTTAAACGTTTCATTAAATACATTTAAGCGGCTTTGAAAAGTCCTATATTTAAAAGCCCTCTGTCCAAAAGTATGTTGTTATCAAGTGACAGTCTACTTGGATGAGGTTGATGTGGCCTGTTTTAAAATTCAGAAGGGTTAGTCTGCATCCCTGCATGCCTCAAGTCCTTGTGTGTTGCTAAAAACTGATTCTAACCACCCTTTGACAGCAGTGGCAGCGTGTCATTCTCTGGTTTGTCAGAGAAGATCTCCCTGAGAACGCTACAGGATAACAGCAGCATGCTTGGCCATAATTTTATGCATTATATTTGGTGGAAGAGCCTTTGTTACCCTTGGCTGGTTATTAGTGGGGTGTATTGACTGTATGACAGGCATGCAAAACACAGCCTCTCTCTCAATTGTAGAACATATATAATATGATTCTTTTCCCATTCATCTCGTCTTGATTTAGTGTAAATAGCCTGGTCTCTGAATTTAGTGTTCAAATCTAGATCTAGAACATAGAGCCATTGAACAGGATACAGTTGTTGGTGCCTCATATTCCAAGAAAGACTGTCAGAGATTTCAGCTTAGAAAAAAGTTTGCAAAATGTCACAGACAAAAGGAGCCGGTTAGCGGAAAAGAACGCTTGACAGCTGAAAGGTGCAGGATTAGAAGCGTCAGCCGGCACTTGTGCTGCACTGCTGGAAGATGGGAGATGAGCTCTCATGGCACAGCTGAGCTCGGCTCATTCCAGGGGGACACTGTTCCCATCTGCAGGCCGATTATTGTTAGCAGGTGCAACTCTAAAGACAAAATCATCCCAAACAAAGACATTAAGCTTTCTTCAGAGACTCGGTCATGGTTGACTTTTTTCCCCGACAAATAATGGCATAACAGTCCAATTCCTCTCCTTTTGTTGACTTCTTGCCAACCTGTCTGTACAGCTGGCATTGCTGTGTTTCTGTACCAGTTTGGTCTGAATTAGCCCTCTTGAAACAGGAGCAGACTTAAAGTCTAGTGTGTCCATATCCTGCAGGGAATGCCAGGCATGGCTGTTCTGATGGACTGGGAAAGTAAATCATAATTTGAATTTACTAAGTAGGTTGATCCATGCACTTGTAAAACAGGGGCCTGAAAATAAATGTAGTAAATTAAAGTGCTTTTTCATTTACTAAACCTAGAATTCAGTTATTCACTTCTTACATATGTGTGAATTATCGATGAATTAGCTGTTGATTATTGACGAATTAACATTTTTTTATTGAACTTTCAAAGCATTCCCCCTCACTAACACAATGTCAGTGACCACTTTTCCTTGTGAGGGTTGTGGTGCTGCAGAGTCCACCCTGGAAGCACAGGGCATTGGGCAATTCGAGGTGCACTCTAGGTAGGACACCACTATAGTGTACAGCAGTGCTGAAAATGGTTTGACCACATTTATTAAGGAATGTCCTTTCATGTCAGCTTGTGCGCCTTGCAAATTCTGAAGCCTGAAATACAGCAGCAAAATAAATTTTATTCACTAAGGTTGTCACCGTTTTGAAAGCTCAGCTGTCAGCTGTAGAAGGGTGGTGACCAAGAACTGGATGGCGTGAGCCACAAACTGACCACCCACTCGCCTCCTGTACAACCATCGATCTCTCTGTCACTCACATAGGACCTGAAGAATGGGCTGCTCTCAGGGATCCTCACCTCTCTGAAAGGAGCACATTTAATCACTTCATCTCGCCTCTCTGCACAGCTAAATCCATCCTCCTCTTCCCTGTCTCTGGTGTCCCACTCTTCTTTCATGTGTGGTGATATTGAACACAACCCCCCCCTGCTTCAGCTGCAAGTTACCTGCATTCTGTGGAGGTTGTGGGTTTTATTTTTGCAGAGGAAAAACTAGTGCATGGTGCCAAATTTCTGTATTCATGTTGGCTTTTTTTTTGCAGTAGTAACATTTGTAGAAGTTGTGATTTGTTGCTTCAAGATAAATGCAGAGCCTCACTTAGGTGTTTTCTTTCAGTTTCTCTGCTTGAGACCTGGTTTTGCTTTCATTGTTGCATCCTCGGCAATGGGTCTTCTGCTGTAGAAAGAAGCCGTATTAAAATTTTGTTTAAAAATTAGATATTGTTTGTGGCTTGAATAATTCGATTTAATTCAATTTTATTTTTATGTAGCACTTTTCTCACTGCAGTAATACAGAGTGCTGAACAGACATGTAAAGGGCAACAGACAAGTAAAGGGAAGTACTCGTGTATAGTTGGCCATCTGGCAGCACAGGAGAGAGAAACAAAAAACTCCTTTCCACTAGAGAAGAGGAGAAAAATAAACCTCTCAGGGTCCATGTGTCAGTTGAAGCCCACCCCTCCTGGGCATCCTAAACAATGTTAATAGTCAGGAATTGTAATTTTTGTCTTTGTAGCATACCAGGTATTTTATGATTCCAGTTCACAGTCAGGCAAGGCCACTCGCATCCACAGCCTCCGATTCGATGAATGACAGCGTAGCCCTTTTTAAGTTTGAGTTTAGAAACATGTATATTGTGAAGCAGAAGTGCACTGTGGGTTGTGCGTCTTTGTACCACTTCTGCAAGCATCTACCTGCAGATTGGAGGCCATTGAAGTGCAGCAGTAATGGAATCTCATCCAGAAACGCTGACTTCAGCTTCTGCTTCTCCCCTTGCTCACATGAGTGGCTATAAATACTTCAGCTGCCCCTGCAGCCTGGTTGCCTCTCAAGCTCTGATTTGTGATCAAGGGTCCACATTGCTGGCCAATGGTATCTGCCCATACCCGTGTTTTACTCTACTTCATTACCATACGGCCTGATATACGGCAGTCTGTCTTCCAAACTCACAGCCATAGACGTTTGTCACTGAAAGCTGTGCTTTTTTTTAGAGTGGGTTGCGCAGACTCTTCTTACACTTTCCTTAGATGATAAATTTTTTAGCAGAAAACCAATACACACATATGGCAAAAAGCTGGTAGTCCTGCAGAAACTTCTTGTTTGCATTGCCCACTAAATCATTCCCAACAAGCATTGTTAATGCAGTCATTGTGCACAAGATTACACCAAGATCCTAACCTGTGGAAAATTTTATGAAAGACATTGCCAAGAAGCACAGTATCACTTTGGTGTTGTAGCCAAAATCAGTGTTTCGGTCTTGGCTGTGAGCTTAGGCTGGGTCTTCTGCTGTCGGCCAAAATTCCAGTTCCAACACGGTGGTAGAGGAGTGGTTTTTTCCAAAGATGATAGCAGACATATGCGTCATGCTCATAACTTGTGCTCCTTGGTGAATGAGGTCGGGTCAGATTATCATCATGACTGTAGACTTATAAGACATGAGGTGAACTGTATCAAAGTCGATCTGTAGTATGACAGTAAAGTACAGTAAAACCTGGTGCTACGGGGACCCGATTCTCGCCACCTTAACATTTGTGCCAAGAGCAATTCCGCATTTAGTCAGCCAGGTGTAGCTTTAACACTGGAATTCTCCTCTCTCGCTCTCTCTACCTGCACACCTTGTTCTAATGTCTCCCTTCCTGAACATTTGGTAAAATTCCTTCCATAAACACCACCAGGGGTTTGCGTGCCATTCTTTTTGAACTCTTTTGTTGTTCTGCCTCTCTGTGCCAGAATTCAAAAATTGCCGTAAACTCCTTTTGTGCATTTCCAAGTGTGAGCGTAAACCATTAACAGCAAGTGTCTGGCTGCACTTGAAAGAAGCGAGAAAGTGAGAAGGCAAATAACTTTCTTTTTCTCCACCAAGACAAATGAGAAGGTGCAATCAAAAAGTCTCAGGTTTTAGAATGTCAAACGCAATGAGCACTTTGGGCTCTGAATGACAGATTTGACAATTATCTTTAAGTAGATCCTTTTTCTGTTCTTTTCCTGGCTCAGAAAACAATAACAAGTTTGTCTGAAAAGTAGCTGCTGAATACTTTCAAACAAGTTAGCAAGATGTCAGTAAATGCAAAGCGTCTCAGTGATTAATTGCTCAAAAGTAGAGAAATGTGGCAGTGGCGGAGCCGAGTTTGCCGCAGTCCAACTTGCTTTGGTAATTCTACGCTGTGAAAACAGCCCATTTCAAGGGAAGAAATTGGAAACTTTTGAGATTTTTGTTTGAGGCAGTAATGCCAAGAAAAATACATGTTTAAGGAGGAACTCGTGTTACAGTTAAATGTTGTAGTATCTGATTTTTATTGGACCGAATGACAAGAGTTCTTCCACCTTATTTACAGGTTACTGCTTTGTCTACTCTACTGTGCTTTATTTGTGTTTCAGCTCTTCCAACTGCAGAAAACCTGTTCAAAATGCATTTCCAGTTCACCAGTTTTCTTTTTCCATCTCTCCCTTTAAACATTGTGTAACCATGCTTGATTTTCTATACACAAGAGCTGTTCTGCCATTGTGGTAGGAGTCTCATCTTAGTCCCCTTGACTGCTACTACAGCTCGGCCTACTGTGTACTGAGCATGTTTTGGGTTTATAGCACAGCTGTGTAGCCAATTTTGTGACCCGACTGATCCACCATTATTTTAAATGTTTTACGGGATGTAATGGTTTTTAGCCATCCCTGCAGAACGGCTACTTGCACAGGAAGGGACCTCTACGTCACTGTCTGAGAACAAGGAGTGATCTTTGTGGTGGAAGAGTTTAGGTCTAAGTTCTGGCACGTCCTTTACCTTCATGCTTCTATACTGTTGTCATAGCAAGGATTTAACGGGCCCAGAGATCCATTGACTTACTGTTTTTCCGTGCATTCCGTAATAGTATTGAGCTCTTTTAGAGTAAGATAGTGATTCTGGGAAGGGCAGGGGCTGGCTGCAGTGTTGTATGGGAAGACACGTGACTGTCCGAAGTGCTCCGTTTCCTGCTACGTCTGACTCTGCCTGGTTCATTTTAGAGAGGATAACAGTAAGATCTTTTGACACATTGCAAGCAAATTACTATGATTTTACTACAACCAGATTATCCTTCAACAATCAACTTCACTCATTAACCACAATGAGTTGAAAAAGGTGATCTGAAGTTTATAAATATTTATGCTGACACATACATTTTTTTTTTACCCCAAGCAGGAGATGCACATTAACTTTCTGTCGTCATTTATGCCCATCATGTAAAAGCAGGAATAGGAAAGGAAGGTTTCCTGTAATTGCTGCCTAAACAAGTATCTTTTTTATTTAGCATAAAACCATACTTTAAATAGTTATAACTGGACAAATAATAATCAAGAAATCAAACTACCTGAAATAAGTTATGCAGATTTAGTCATCTTTTTGGGAGGGGGTGTGGTGTGTTAATGCCCCCCGATTTCCAATAGAAGGGAATTGTTGATTGAGACTATAGCCCGAGTGAGGAAGAGCAGCATATTGATGGATGAATATGCATTACATTAGCTGACAATTCTGCAGGCAGTGAAGGTGACATCCCGACAAGACAGCAAAGTGAGCGGCCACCCGCCCGCAGCGACACATCAGTATGCAGCTGCACTCATCATGCAATGGGTGTTATTCCCTCTCCCTTCAGGGCCAGGGCACAGCAGCACACAGTCTTCCTCCCCATGTTCCCCTCCACAAGAGCTCTGCATCAGCCTGGCTCCGCATCGCAGAAATATGCTACCTCAGCCTTGGGGTCAACCAGCCAGGAGGGCAGTGACGCTCCCTGGGATTTCAGCCGGATGAGAGCAGATTTGCAGGTGAGGGAGGCAATCGTCTGAATCATCCCTAAATATGCCCCTACTGTACCGGCCTCCTCTGTTTCTTATACCACTGTAAAGGTGTAATACTGTATTACAGGTATGCCAAGGAGGATTAGCTTCAATGCTTATTGGATGTCTAGCAGCAGGTGCTGCAGTGGGTAGATGTGTCACTTTACAGTCAGAAGATCCAGGTTTGAACCCGCGGTCCTGCTGCTGCCTGTCCAACAAGGGCTAAAGCTGAGCATTCTAATATACCATACATATAATACTGTATTACACCGATACATCTACCTCTGGTTTGAATTGCTTCAGTAAAAATTCTCCAGCTCTGTAAATGGGTAGTGTCATACAGTGTTCCCTGGTGTACAATCCTTTGTCTAGTCACTTTGGAGAAGAGCTAAATAAATGCTGATTAAATTTCAAATCATTTCATAAACCAGTTTTGAAAGTAATTGCTACAGAACAATGGCTGTTATGCTGAAACAATAAATAAGGGAAAACATGAATTGTCACGCATTCTAGATGCAATTTAGAGTGACTTAAGTTCGGTAGTTTTCAATGGATGACAGTGGCATGGCACATCATTTCCGACCTTCCGTTTACAAAGTTCTGTCATATAGCGGTGTTATCAGTCAGCTCAGTGTTCTAAAGCACTGACAGGGGCACCAAAAAAGTTGAGTGGATCAGTGTTTGGTTTTCAGCTTGCCACCTTGCCTGTGCCATTGGCCCAGATGAGACCAAGACAAGGCATGACTTCGGCATGTCCCAATGACCAGGCTGATATTCGCACTCCTCATTCCCCTGCACACCTCCTCCTACTGATAAATCGTAGTGCCTTTTTAATCCCACCCAAATCCAACATGCGCCGTCAGAAATTTCATCATCCATGAATAGTGTGGCACAGGGTGAAAGGCAGTGTGCAGCTGCCTGAGTGAGAGATCTCAGATTGGTGATCTGTGGCCACTGTGGTGCTGTTGGCCCAGAACTTTGTGCCATTCATGCATATGTGGATGCAATCTGTATACAGATTTGTATTTTATTCTACATCCATCTTCTCATTTTCAGCTTCCGGTTGAGAAACGTTTTTGCTATAATCATTAAATACGGTATTTAATGTGCATCAACAGTGGGAGTGCACAGCTGTGCTGAAGTGCTGTGATCCAATCCAGTGATGCTCAGCCAGTGCTGCAGGTTTCTACCTGAAGTTTCGAAGCAGTTGTGGCTTCACTTGCAGAGACAGAAAAAGTGTATTGAATTAAGGCTTTGCAAGTCGGACTCATTTGTTGGCACCAATTATAATTTGGTTCATTTAGAAGGAATAATGTCATATATATGTTAGATACTGTATGTATCCAGTTTGGCTGAAATCGGTGTACAGTATACAGTTTTAGGTAATTTTTAGTCATACCAAAACACCTTCTCCATTATTTGAAGATCACGTTTGCTTGCGTATTGTGCAGCCATTTTGCTCAGCATCCACATTTTCAGTTTTGCAGCATTTTCTCAACTGTTTATGTGTCCTTACCTAGAAATGGCTGAAAAGGGACTGCCTTCACAAATTCTAAAGTGCATTGTGTGCAGCTGCACACCAGATCGATGCATTTATAATGGAACAGATGGGTTCTTTCAGATAAGCGCCTTTGCTTCAGTGAGACTCTGAACACATGAGTCATAGGGGTTGCAGGCGGGCGGGTGGGTATTGGCGATGCCTTCCTTTCATTGTTAATCATTTCACTTGAATGTGTGCAGGCACCGAAGTTCACATATTTTGTGTAATATCAGCTGGCGAAAATAATTTTATTATGAATGCAGTGATATTGGTAAGTCTAAACGCAGCTTTACTGGAATAATTGCTTTGTCACACGTGGATCATTTGGTTATTTTATTACAAAGAAAAGGTTTGGAACCAAAAATTGTGTAAAAACTGTGACTTCATTGTGATAAGGATGTTGTCAAAATCAGACTAACATGCTCTTCTCCAATTTGTCTTGAGATGGTGTAATTTAAGCAAAAAGGCAAAGGTTGAATCTGGTGGACTGTAGCAATCCGTGTAATTCCATTTGGGCATAAACATTTAGCTCTGTGTCCTTAGCTCTCCCTATCAAATGCATAACAGTTTCCGTGTCTTGCTTTGTCTGTTCTCCCAACCCAGGTCCAGCCTGGTGATGCATTTGCTCTGGAGGCAAGAAAGCCAACTGAGTCCAGTGGCAGTGTGCGTCCCACTGTCAGCACTCCACTCCCCTATCTCCACATTGCCACGGCAAGTTTCCATGGCAACGCCAGCCTCCGCAGCATCAGTTTTTACAAGATCCCTCCAAATGTCTCCTCACTGTGCACAATAGGATAGATGTTCAATTCCATCATTCGTTCTCAGGACGAAAAACATTATTTACATTGTGGACGTTAATGAGGCACCTAATCTGTGCATTTGAGGAGGTTCCAGTGCACGATGGGGATTACACAAGATAAAATATAGAAAGATAGTTTAAAATAGAGCTGTTTGTTGTCAGCATTTGTTTTCTCTGAGCAGTACTTGGTGTATTTAAATTTTTTGACTTTGTTGCCACTGCTTTCCATTTTTACTTTTGAGGTTCGTAAAAAAATGTAAATTTTTCTTTGCAAAAAGATACATTAAAAGGGCGTAGAACATTTATTTAAGTGATCATGTCAGCTGGATGTGAGCCTTCTTCCTATTTACCGTTTGAGATGCAGAGAAAAAATGAGCCCAGGTCTGGCAGCTGCAAGGCCAGGCGAGTGAAATGCCGTGATTCTGATAAGGGAGTGGGCGGAGGCCATGGCAGCCCTATATTGAGATAGATTACCGCAGAGCCAGGGCGGATCCAGCGCCTGCGCTCCCCGTCACTCCGTAATCACCAAATTGGAGTGGAAGGGGACAAGATGGATAGCTTTTGCATGCTTACTGGCCCATGGCAACAGTCAAAGTACGAATCTAATATATTAATCGTATTATTCTGTCTGAATCTGATCAAGCGTCGGAGAAGATTAAAGTAGCCTCATATTTGCAGCTCTTTTTTAAGTTTTTACCAAATGTAGTAGTTTTTAATTTTTTTTTTTTTTTTTTTTTTTATGTGCCCGTGTAGGAAAATATTTTTTCAGGCATCCTGGATTGACTGAGAAGTTGTGTTATGAATGAGAATTTTGACCATGGAAAAGGCTGGATTGAGTGGGGAGTTAGAGCAGCATTTACATTCAGCTGGCATGCCAGGCCCCCTCATGCCACTGAGAACCTACTGACGGATTTAATGGAAAGTTAGATTCTTCTAAACAAGCGTGCTACAAGGTAGATTTGTACATTGAAAATCAAGAGTTCATTTTCTTCTGCTTCAAGTAAAATAAAGAGAAAAAAATGCCCTTGAAATATAAATTTTATCTCCAAAAAAACTGCTTGAGTTCTGTACTTCCCAGTTAGCTTCAATGAAATTTGCAGTCCCTGTTTGTTGACATTTACCTGGTATTTTTTAATGCCATGCTCTGAATTCTGTTACATTTTTATAGTTTGCATGAATGCTGAATGTTGCATGGCTTATATCTCCAGGTGCAAATGAAAATAAAGTGAAAAGTCCTTGAAATGTATAACTCATCTTTACAACTCACCATTTTCTCTCCAGCCTGAAGAATGTCCAAGTGCTTCCCAGCCAGCCGTGCTTCACAAGAGCCGGCCCCCTCCCTCTATTCTGGAGAATGCCCGAGAGGATTTTCGGGGTGTCTGTCACAGGAGGAAGGTTCTGGATGAGAATCTAGAGGCCATGCGTAGGGCAAGAGATCAAGAGGCATTCTACTCCCTGTTGGATTCCATATCATCCACCGGGTACTGAGCCAGCGGCACATAATACACAGCTCCACTGTACATGGTTTTCATTGTACCACCCATTTCAGTAGTCTCTTTTACCAGTAAATCTGTTATACATGGGGGGAGAAATTGGAGTATAGTTTTATGTATTTAATTTTGTGGTCATTCATTTATCTTTCTTCATAACAACCACATTGGGGTTGCATTGATCTGGAATGTATCCCAGAAATGCATGCACCTACGCACGCACGCACGCACACACACACAAACACACACAGTGTATCTGGCCACAAAACACATGTAAACGGGATTAGCCTATCCCTACACCCACTGAAATAAAAGCACCCAAGAGTAGAGCTTGAAAATCTGGATTTTTCCTTTTGAATCTGAAACTCAGCTATCAAGCGATCTATTCCAGCACCCCTGACGTAAACTGACAGAGGAGCCAGAAGGAGTGTCCTTGTCCCTGAAGTTAGAACACAATTTCTGGTCCCCTTTCTTAAACATAGGGCTCCCATCCCAGTTTCTCAATCCAGTTACCTTGTCTTTCAGGCAATGTTGAAGAAGTTCTAAAACTTTGAAAAATTTTCAAATGTCCCAAAACTGTCCAGTTCTTCTTATCTTCTCCATCCAACTCTCATCCACACCCACAGCCATTCCACTACTGATTTCCACAGTGACTTAAGGAACAGTTCCACCACTGTTGTGACTTCAGGAACAGTTTGATATTTATTCTTCAAGAAATGGCATACACTGCCCCTTGGTAGAAGATACATGTCCACTTGGCTTAGGATTTTCTCTCAACAGTCTCCCCAAATAGCGAATGGTTCCTCACTGTTGTCAGAGTCTATGCAGCATCATGCTTTCCCTTATATGCCAAATGGTTTAAACAACTTTGAGAGCAGCCAACAGTCTTTCTCCATGGCATCTCAGACCTCCTGAATTGAACTTTAGCTTCAGGAAATGCCTCTGCTGTAGCTCTCTTGGTCTAGTAATACCTCTCAATCAAGTCGAAGAAGTCCTCTGGAGAATTGCACTAAAGGATTTTTTCTTAGCTCTCCGGCTTTCCTCCCAGTTTGTGGCCACAGCATAGGCTTTATTTGTCATTTGAAAGACAATTCATCCTTGAAACACCTAGGCTTATGGGACTGAGATGACAGAAGAGCTGTGGTAGTCTCAGTAGTTTTTTATTGGAGGATGTTCTGGAGTAAGGTAATAAGGGTAAAAACCAATGCTAATACTAGGATAGTGCTGATATTTGACAGTGCCTGGGCAGTGTAATTGGACATGTGTTTGGTGAGTGTGTGGTCTTTGCATGTTTTCACCATGTTTGCTTGGTTTTCCTCCACAGACGAATATTTTAGGTGAACTGTTCGATCTAATTTGTCTTTGTGTGTGTGTGTGTGTGTGTGTGTGTGTGTAACCCTTGTATATTGAACACGTGTTGGCTGTCATTTTTGTTGTATTTTTCATTGGTGCCTGGCAAAATGAAACCAAATTCGTACACTTATTCAGGAGTCCATGTTGGTGAAATAACTGCTATTGATTTTACGAAGCACCGCCCACCAAGCGGAAGGAATGGTCTGCAGTCATTTTTCATCCCGCTTTGCGTTTAATTACCTCCAGTTTAGATGTCAGAAAGATGTCTTTTGTGACCCTTTCCTCATTGTCAGGCAGCACAGCTTTTGATGGTTGATGGAATGAGGAGCCCCTTTTCAGGTGAACTGAAATATTAATGATAAAACGCTCCACAGTAATCACTGTTGTCCTTTTAATCCCTTGCTTAAATATGTGTGGATCCCAGCACAGCAGGATTTGGGCTGAGGAAGGAGCCATTCGGATTATAGACAGAGGAGACAGAAAGAGCTGACAGTGTAGCTTAATGTGAAGACCGACTGCGGGAGTTGGCTGTCCGCTGACATAAGAGCAGACTCTTGGTGGAGGAGAGCTAAACCAAATAAAAAAAGCATTCATTTTGATTGGCATCTGTCAGGAGGGCTTCTTTGCTGTCTGTTTGGTTAGTGCTTGACTACGTCTTGCTTAAAAACTTAAAAACAGCTGCTGGCTTCTCATGAATTAACTTTTCTGAGGTATTTGTCAGTTTTAGCTTGATTTTTTTTTTGTTTCATTTTTAAATGATTTATTTGTGTTCTAATAATTTCTGAAAGCTATTCATTGATTTTAAGTGTGGTTTAATTTCTTTACAGACTCCAGACATCTACAAAAGTGTATGGCAGTGAAGGAATATAGTACATAAATATTTGGCATGAAATTCAAATGTAATATATCCATCATATTTTGTCTATTCTAGTCAGTGAAAAACACAGTGTACTGTGCCATTAAGAAGTCAATGGGATAAGATAGCCTCTCTATATCTTTAAAAAAAAATCATTCATGAACCAGTCCAAACAATTTCTACTCTGAACTCATATTTCTTAGATTTCATTTCCATCTATATTCACAGTGAATTTAAATTAGCTTCCCAGTTCCTTCACTGCCATACACTTTTGTAGATGTCTGCCTAAAGGAGAAGGGGTGCTGAAGCATGGATCTTGAGATGCATGTTTCCATCAAAGCAGAGGCTCTATCTTATGGTCTTGGCTGTTGGTTCTGTGTCGGGCTGTGGAAGAGTCAGTCTGATGAGCAATAAGAGCGCTAACACAGCCTGGACTTGTGTAGTGGTGTCATGTGGCCCAGTCCGATGTCTGCTGATCTCATTAAAGCGAGGCAACTTATCCCTGGTTGTCATACAGGAAATGCCTTCTGGTCTGTGGTATGGAGGGTCCCCAGATTACGTTGATGGATGGAGCTGCTGCTTAGTCTCCCGACTACAAGTGCTCCACACCCATGGTTGGACCTTCCTGCTTTCATTGTGGAGGGGGTGGACACGGCTTTGTTGTGTCTTGTGCTAGAGGAAAGGTCATCTGTGAACCTCCCTGTTTTAAGTCCATTATAACACTGTGCTGTGTGCTTTGCGCAGGGTAGAGCGCAGGTGAACAAAAATGTATGTAGTGATGCAGCCATTTTGAATTATATGTTAAAAAAAAAAAAAAAAAAAAAAACCAACCAGAATATTAAAATGTGATTAAATCTGACAGGTAAAATCTTTTTTCTTTTTTTAAAGACAATTTAGCATAATTACCTAGTAGAAAACGCCTGTACTTTAACAATTGGAATCTAATTTCAGTACTTGTGTATGTCCTGCTATATTTTCTTGGTACTGACAAATGCAAACTTCTCAGGGTTTAGGTTAGAAAACGGTTCTTGAAGATACCAAAAATCTTGAGTTCAAGCTAGCAATTAGGAAGAATGCAGATAAATTTATTTTGAAGATCTTGAGTGAAGTTGTAAGAATGTGTGGCTCCGCATCCTCTTCTTGGCAGCATTGCTTGAGTGCTCTGCATTTTCTTGGTTTTATTTGCTTGCGATGAAAATTTAAATTCTTTCACTATGGAGCTTATTTTATTATTGGCATAGAAAAGTGGAGAATTTGTGCCGTGTGCGGTCAAATTAAATTTAACAAAGTATTTTCTCCTGGCTTTTGAAGCTTCTCCGGCCTGATGTCTAAGAATGGATGTGTCCGTTGATGCGAGTCTGCTTGGTTAAGGCCTCAGCGCCTTATCAGAAACATCTTGGTTCCCTGGCATGTTGTGTTCAACTCCAGTCTAAGCAGAGGGCTCAAAGCTGTCTTAATGCCAGGAAAAAATAGTCCAGTTGGAATGATTTCTGTTTCATGACCGGACTTCTGAATCAACCATATTTTTTCTTGTTGTAACTTCAACACAGAAGGCAGATACGGAGGAACAGTAGGACCAAGGCTGAAAAGATAAGATGGATTCCTCTGCCTGGGGCAGTCTGCAGGAAGTACATTTTTAGTGTACTGTGTATTTCAAGAGCAGATTGTGGTTAAAAGTAGTGAAGTCCGTGCCAAAAAACATGAGGTATTTGTCAGTAGGATTGTAAGTGTAAGGGTTACGGGAAGGTAGATTGACAGTTACAGTCACTGCAGCTTGGGGGGATGAATCTTGTGCCGTGGAGTCAATTCGTGATTAATTCTATACACTTGTTGATTGCGGTAATTCAGACTTTGATGCCATCCCAGTCGAAGGACCCTGTTCCATGAATCAAGCAGCTAAATAGAGTTCTTTACCGAGCCTAAGTGAATCAGTCATTATGGGTTCTGTTCCAAGTTGTAGACTCGGTTTAGACTCAAAGATCTCCGGTACCATCTCAGCCTAGATAATGAGGAAAACTGATCTCTCGAGTTTTGCAAAGGGAAAAATTTCAGTTGCCCTCTGAATATTTTCATTCTGTGCCGCGTTTTTAACTTCGTGGCTGTACTCGGTTTTGAAATCCGGAATAGCAGGTTCCACTACTTGTTCATGTACCTGTGCTAACTTAATTCAGGTTACACGAGCGGATCAAGTGTGGCTGCACTCCTCCTGTTTTTGTTCTGGACTTGTAATATGTATTATGTTATTATAAGCATGAAGGTGACTGTAGTGGAAACACTCAGATTAATGTAAAAATCCAGGTGTACTGGAAAAAAAAAAAATCAGTTTTGTGTGTCGTCGTTCTTATTTGCCCCAAAACCCATTGTTCCACGCAGTAACCAGACAGTGGGCCAAAAATTAATTGTGATTTCTTTGGCTTGAGGAGATGATGCAACACCCAAACATAAATGAGTGGCATGAAAAATACCCACTGTGTGTCTCCTCATGCAAAACAGAGCAGCACATGGCTGAAGGACAGTGTGGCCCAAGTTTATTTTTGCATATATTTGTTAAATTAGGCAGGAAAAAGATAGTAGTGGTCATTCTTGAAAGTTTACAGCGTTAGTCACCTACCGTCCTCGGAAGAATGCTCGGTCATGGACAGCTGTCCTCTTGTCCTTGGCCCAAAGGAAAAAAATCGCAAAGCTATTGGTCCTGGATGCTTGTTCTATGTTCTAGAAGTGTCTGTTTGAATTTCTGTGGAATGGCTTGGAGAAAAATCCACACAGTTGGTTTCCGTCTGTCATACCATCATAAATTTTTACGTCTTTTGGAAGAACTCGGTGAATTGTGTCCTTCCAGATGCTTTCTGTCCCGGAGCCATGCTATATCCAAACCTTATTTTGTCCTCAGCTGTGTGATGAACCCCACCGACCTATTAAATTAACCAGACTGTTCTGTTTTCTGCTCAAGTACAGTAAATACTTCCAAGGTAAATCGTTGTTGGTTACGGTAGCTTTTATTTACATTGAAATGTCATCATCGTGCATGGGGTCCGACTTACACGTAATACATTACGCCATATGGCCAAAAGTATGTGGACACCCGAGCATCACACCCATACAGTATATGCTTAATGAACATCTCATTCCAAACCCACGGGCATTAATATGGAATTGTCCGTCCCCCGCACCGACTCTTCTGGGAAGCCTTTCCACCACATTTTGGAGCGTGACTGAGGGAATGTCTGCCCATTCGGCTGCAAGAGCGTCAGGGAGATCGGGCGGCGATGTAGGGCGAGAAGGCCTGGTTCGCGGTCAGTGTTCCGCTTCATCCCAAAAGTGGGATTGAGGTCAGGGCTCCGTGCAGCCACTCAAGTTCTTCCACACCAACGTGGGCAAACCTTGTGTTTATGGAGCTTGCTTTGTGCATGGGGGTGCAGTCATGCTGAAGCAGGAAAGGAGCTTCCCCAAGCTGAGGCCACAAAGTTGGAAGCACACAACTGTCTGGAACGTGTCTGTATGCCGCATGGGCGCGGCTGAAACAGCTCAGCCGAACCATCAGAAGGGGTGTCCGCAAACACACTTTTGGCCCTACAGCGTAGAAGGAACACCGAAAATGACCGAGTGTTGCTCTGTGTTACGGAGCGTTGCTTTGAAACCCTCTGTAAGCCGACATGTCAGTCCCAATGCCAGTTGGCTCCAAAATGGCAGCCGTAATCATCAGTTTCCTATTGCCAGGGCATCTAAACACAAACACGCCGGTTAAGTGGGCTGCCTCCTCCTCGCCTAATGGGTTTGATCTTTCCTCCAGAATAAAGGTCAGGAGCTGCTGGCGCCAGATGCTGCCTATTTTCGCACGTGCGACAACGGAAAGAGAGGCTGCTTGTGTGGAGCTTTATGTGGCCGTTTGATGGATTCATTCATTTGGGTTGGTGACATTGCAAAACGGGCTCCTGTATGATTTTATGTGCAGCATTCGTTGCACTGAAAGATTAATGAAGCCATTTGCAGTCATAAAGTTCCTCGTGATTCCCGGGACGTATTATGATATAAATATAATTTTTCCAACCCCCCCCCCCCCCCCAGGGAAAATATATTCTGTTCTCACAAGAGCAGAAAGTTTTTTCCTGACTTCTTCTAGTAACTGATCAAACTCTTTCTCTTTAATTTCTACTTGTTTTGTGCTTTCTCACTTTGTCCTGGGTTATTCTTTCCATAACACCGCACTCCTGCACCTGCCATCCACAGCTCTCCTGTCACACCGCCACTGACAGTGTGTGGGTCGATGCTGCCCACTCTCTGGTTCAATACCTGTTTTTATTTTTGGCCACTTCTAATATATTTCAGGATGATAGCCATGGCTTACAGGTTGGAACATGGAATTGTCCCACTCTGGTGAGAAGCGCTGTGCCGTGTTACAGAATTTAGTCATATTTTGAGATGGTTATTACTGTTGAAAATTGTGTTTTTTGATTCCCCCCCCCCCCATTAATAATTATTGTGTTTAATTGGGATTTTGATTTGAAGTTGTAGTCTGGAGGTGCAACACGGCAGAAAGCGATATTTACATTAACTGTGCTATTTCATTTCTTTGCATGCTTCCAGCCCAAGAATTTTCCGGATTTGATTCATAGTAATGTGCATTCCTTTCAGTGATTTTCCAGCCAGTTTGATGTCGTGGTTCCGGACAAACACTGTTAGGTTAAAAAATTAGGAGGTTTTTCTACTTTAGATTAGAAACAGATGGGGACAGACTGCATTTCTTGGCTACTCAGGGAGCTGGCTGCTGTAAATCAGATGATGATTTTCCTTTTTGCTGCCGTGGTGTGTATTGTTACCCTGTGCTTTTTCAGTCTCCAAAAAGTTGGTAAAACACGTAATCATGTCACCGTAATGTAACCTGCGCAGGTGTGCAGAAATGCTGCGTTTGCTTGTCCAGTAGATATTGTGCTTGTTGTCTGTAGCAGAACCACGTGACTTACCAAGAAGCCAGTATATACACCTGTTTTCACTTAGATGTGTTGTTTTTCCCACTGCTCCTTTTTATATGGCTCTTGAATTGTCTCTGTGTCTGTTTGGGCGTGTGTGTGTTTTCCATTTGAATATTCAGTTTTCACAGCTAAGAGCTGCTGGATTTAGCCTGCTTGGTACAGGTCACCAACAAAGTGTTTTGAAGAGCTTCAGCTGTGATGGAAGTTTTTGAACAGATTGTAGTTCTTTTTTGGTGGAAATGTTTATGCCGTCTATTGTTTCTAGTGCTGCTGGTTTATACACAGTGACAGCGGATGGACTGATTATATGGTGTTGTGGTCTGAATGTTGTACCTTTAGCCAAATCTTAGGTCAGTGGTGTCCAGCCTTTTTTGGCCAATGGTCACTGTTTTTATCGTGAACTGGCGTGAGGGTCGTGAATGTAAAAATCAGGCCAAATGAAATATTTTTTGTAGCTATAGTATACATTAATAATTCACAAATGTTTCATTAGGTGATGTATGTTGGAAACACCAGTCCGAGAGTGGGAACTGTACACTGCACTTCTGTTGTACCAGCGCAATACTGCATGTATATTAAAATTTATAAAACCAGTTCATCAACTATGCAGTTTAAGTCACCTTGAGCAACCTTGCATAGCCATGAATTGTAAGTACAGTGGTGTGAACGCTGAATCACTGGAATGCGTGTTCAAAAATAACTTGCTTTGTAACCTGTCTAAAAGAAAGCCTGATGTTCTTCTAGCTAAAAGGATTGTACAATCTAATCAGTGCAGGTCTGTTTATTCATTAGTAGTCATGGCAACAGGATTAAATAGAAAAGGGGTCCTTTGAGAAGTCATCTGGTGGCTGAAAATCCTTTGCGCCCTTAAGTATGTTGCACGTTGTTTTTCCGCATCACACAGAGAGACGCGGTTCACACTGTTACACACGTTGCTCAGCAGCCGAGTACCCAGCTTTCTCTCACAGGTAGCTGTGATCTGTGAGTCAGGCTCCCACTGTGCTGGTGCCCCACCCCTGCCATCCAGCAACCAACTGAGAGTCGCCAAGCTTTTCTCTGCCTGGAGACAAGGGCTTCCCTGGAAGAGACACCCCCGCAATTGGCCGACTCGAGAAACCAATGTCACGTGCGCAATGTGTGTCACCATAGCGCTTTGCCTCCTGCTTCCCCCCGACTGTGGCAACAAGCATCTTTATATGTCTGTGCCGCCTGGTTGCAGCATTGCCAATGCCAGTTGCACATAGCAACGCTTGAGGGTATGGCCCTCTGGGACACAGTGTCCCCCCATGCAGGACTCGGTCACACTGCTCATTGGTAGCTGTGTTTTCGTAGCAGCTCGTAGCATTCGTACGCTTATATTTGTAAAGGGAAATGTTTATTTTACCCTCTTTAATTGGGATGTATGAGGAAATACTGACTGTGATCTGCATTCTGAGTTTCACGCTGAAATGATCGGTTTTGCTCTTTTCCAGACAAGAGGCCTGCACAGAAGCAAACCAATGGCTGTTCAAACCATTGCCTTTTCAAATTTTAGTTTTACATGAAATCACATTGAAATTTTTCCAGGAATTGTTATCACCTAAAAACAAAAATACTGCGTAATGTCAAATTGTTTCGGCGTGTTGAGGAAAATGTACTTGCAAGTAGTTTAAGTTATTTCCAGGCTTTTTTTATCTTTAGTAAAATTTAAAAAATTGTCACACTCTGAACTTTTAGTATAGCCCTTCAAAATAAGCAAAACAAGAAATAATTGTTTTGGTCGAGTACTTTCTGAAGGCATTGCAATTAATTGGTTTAGACCTCGATCATAACTGTGTGTTTCCCAGTTTACAAAAATAAATTCCACGTGCACTCCGAGATTAGCACCAACTCCTCTGTCTTTGTGTTTCTTTGGCAGCTTAGCATGGAACAAAACGGTGCCGGATTCCCAGCTAGGTTTGTCGGTGTAGAGAAATGCCGCCTGAATGGCGTGACATTGACTGAGCAGGTACATGTGGAAGCCCTGCGGCGAGTGGAGTTTAACAAACTGCCATTTGCGAGACCCCCCAGTCACGTTGCGAAATCGCTGGTTGAGCAGACAGGCAAATGTGTATGTGGCACATGAAGCGTGAGTCTGTTCCGTATTTCCCCAAGCAAATGGAGCAATTTCCTCTTGAAATCCGCACAACATAATCTTTTTCTGAATGCATTATTTACTGAATGTTAATGTGCTTTAAATGTATGTACTGCATAAGGGAATTTCAGCGATCCCGCCAGTATGCTAAGACCACAGAAGAGTCCGAACGAGAGCTAGGACATCTTCGCTTCAACACGAGATTCTTATGTTTTGCTGTACCAGCTGAGAGCCGGCAGTAGTACCGAAGAGTGACCACGGTACCAGGTCCATGTTTCTTTGCAGAATTATCAGCCTGGCTTCCAAAAAATATGCTGGATTTTGTGGTTGCTCAAGGCAACAATTCTAACCAAAATAAGCAAACAGTCTGATTATCTTTTTCATCTCTTTCCATGCTTATCTCATAAATGTGGGAGGGTAACAGAAAAGCAATAAGCAAGTACCCAAGTAACTTAATCCCTTAAAATGTGCAAAAAGTGCCATGCCCCTGTCTTGCTTGAAAATGTACAAGAAAGTTTGTGAATCTTTTGGAATTGCCTGGATTTTTGCATCAGTGTCTCTTTAAAATTGATTTTACCTTCATTTCATTAGTAGTAATAAAGACAACATAGCATACCACAAATACGCACATTTTACATTTTCGTATTATTATTGAACAGATGGTTTTAACAATCAAAGTAATCGATGTAAAATGTACAGTATGATCCACTAGGGTAAGGCTCCTTGAAAAAAAGGTAGTTGGACTCAATTATTCCAGTCAGTTCAGTGGTGGGACTGATCTTCCAGTGCTATAAGAAAGCCACACAATTTTTGTTACCTGCTCATCACAAAAGAATTCTCTTGGAGTGCAGTATGAACCTTAGAAGAAGATCATAGGGCTGGATGGGGTTACAAAAGACTTTCTAAAGACTCAGGAATCCACCAGTCCACAGTCAAGCAGAGAGTTTAGAAACTTTTTCTCAGAAATTGCAAACAGCCATTAAAGAATGGCTTCTTCACAAAAAGGGGTAATTTTACGTTTTCTCACTTGCTTCTCACTAGCAGGAGTCGAGTTAAAACTTTGGAGATGGCAGCAATTCACAATCCAGGTGAGCCCTTGTTTACCACCACTCCTCTCTTGCTCTTCTTCAGAGATATCACAGAGAAGATCAGGATTAAGAAGACTGTAGATGCCTGGATGTGGCTTTCAAGAAAGGGAATGGAGGTAAACCTTACTGAATCCTGATCCCTATAAATTTCCGTGCATTTGGTGATTCCTGTGACAGTGATTTTCTTGGTAGTTTTCTAACATTCTGTAGAAAAGGTTAAGCCTGATGTAAAGTGTGTTGTGCCTTGTCGAACATCTTAGTCTTGTTTTGCATGGAATTTACCCATGGCTGTTAGGTGCAGACTCCAGCCAAGGCTCTGCAATGATACTGCTTTGCATACTGATAGTAGCTTTGCTCACTTTTATTGCTATTTTATATTAACTGTTTTTTGTATTGTGCCAGGCAGTCTTACAGAACAAAAGTTATTTTCACTAATAGATAAAAATGCATCACCTTTAGCAATTATACTTCAAGAAGTCCCAGTTAAATTCTTATCTCTTACCAATGTAATACACTCACCTTTTATATAACAAGATTCTGTAAAATAAAATTAAAAAAAACAAGTAAAATAGACCATTTTTACTGTGGTCAACATTATTCACCTGTTCTGCAGCCAGACTGCTTCCACAACTGGTACTTTATTCTGTACAAGACCACTGGGATTTGTGACACATTCTGGGACATGGATACCTGCTGTCTGGAGCCCAAAAGGTTTTTGTTCCTCAGTGGTCTAATTCTGGCAAATTTCTGCCTCAATCTAGTGTATTAATCTCTGCATTACCTTGGAAACAGTGACCACTAGTACACAGGGAGGACCTCATTGGTAATGGTTGGACTCTGCTCTTTTAACATAGTCACTGGCTGGAGATAGGTACCTCTTCAACAGTACTACAGCAGCATAGCGTTTCAGCACAGGTCCACTGAACACAAGGTGGTGACTTTAATATGTCTAGGCGCAATATTTTTTCATAAGAAATGATGGTGTTTAATCCCCTCACAATGACAGTTTTGCTAACATCATTAATTTATGGAACAAATTAACCCCATTGTCTGTTCACAATGTAGGTGAAAAATTACTGGAGAAAATTTATGGAATGGAAAATACAAGTCTACATACAATTTTACATTTCATTGGGTGTTATTCATATAAGAACAATATTTCGAGTTTAAAAATTCCATTCCAAAAAGTTGTTCTTCAGTCTGCATGGCTCAGATGTAATCTTTTTAAATGTTGTTTTAAATCCTTGTTTTGTAGAGGATCAGAATCATTGTTTATGGTAAAAGTTGCCATCTTATAGTTGAATGAAATCTTGTACTCTAGGCATGATGTTTACATTTGATTTGCCATAAATGACACCTTAGAACACACCTTCCGAGACCAAGTGTGTCCAGGAGGCTGAGGCGTACCTGAAGAATATTTATGGGAAAGAGCCGTTCAAGAACAGCCAGAGAACGCAGAAGACCAGCCCTTATCTCAGGGGCACTTCTCCCTTTAAAAAGTCCAAAGTCCAAAGGCCAAGTGTTGTGGAGAGGGTGAAAGGTGAGTAACCACAGTCTTTCACTTCCCAAGCCATACTTTTTAACTTCATTTTCTTCTCTACCACACAATATAACCTCTAAAAGCAATAAGAGAGTCTCACTGTGGGATGTAATACCCCCCAGCGCCAGTTGTGGGCATATTTATGTTAATATCTCTGTATGTGTTTACACATTAGAAATAGTGAGAGGAAACCAGTTATTAATTAGGGACCCCAGATGACTGCTTGTAGTCGTCCACATTACATTGACATGCAGGACTGCTTTTTTCAGCAAGGCCCTGAGCTCATATTATCAGCATCATTTCACTTGATGTCATGTCTCGCTGGGAGCTTGTTACTAGCCTGTTTGCTCTAGCTGAATGTCCACACTGCACTCTCTGTGCTGTCATTCTCTCCCCTACTGTCCTCAGACAGTACCATTAGAGGTAAATTGTTAAGACTGACATTAACCTGGCATCCCTATCGATATGGTTCAGTCCCAGGAACAAAACTATGCAGTTGATCCCCAAATGACAAATGTAATTGGGACCAAGAGATGGTTCATTACTTAGTTTGTAAATCAAATTTGACATGCACTGGACCAAGGGCTCCTTATCAGTTTTGTACACAGATACCCATGTGCTGGCAAAAATTGGGATATTTAGAGCTAAAGTGAGACTCATTTTCAGCCTACAAGTTGCATGCTGCAGTCCAGCCTTCAGTAGTTTTGCTTACAGAACAGTGGCGCACTAACTAATGTGGCTGTCATGGCACAACGCATCAATAAAACAGACTATTCTATACGACAAGTTAAACAGTCTGTTTATCTTAAAAGCTCATTCTCTGTCTATTTGTACATTCTTTATGCACAGCTTTGTTTTTCAAGCCATAGATTTGTAATTTGGCACAGTGGTACTGCTTACCCTAAGTGAGGTTTTTTTTTGCATAGTCAAGTTGAATATATGCCAAAAAGTGCCTTAAAATGTCTACTTTTGTCCCAAAAGGACTTGGAAATCTGCACATAGTTGTGTCACACACGGAACGTACGTCATCCAAATCGAATGACACGAGCACGGCGCTCACTCACACACATATAGATGAAGTGCTACACATAATATTTGCTGGTGCTGGCGGAAAGATCCAAACTCGCAGCAAAGAGGGAAAACATGGGAGTTGGCAAGCGGAAGGACCTGAACTAGCAAGAGGGAGGGGTGATTCTTGGAAAAGGAGTACCACCACTGGCCAATAATTCTTTTGTAGTTTGAGTGTTGCCTGGATTCGTTACAAGAAAGTGTATGAATTAATGCAACACAAATGGATGCTAGAATGCCTACCAGAGACCTCGGAATTTCAGGGCATGGCACAGTATTTTTGGTGTTTCTAGGATTGCACTGAAATTGGTCTGTCTCAACTTGGGATCATGGCAAACAGTTCTGTCTACTAGCAACTGGTTCTTTGAGCCTGTGGGCAGTACTGATGTACTTACATGTGCACACAGCTTGGCAGCTGTGATGCCTGACAAAAGCTTCCATGCTGTGGACAGACAGGTTATTGGCTGGTAATTGGATGGTGCTCATCGCTTAGTGGGGTCTTTCACAGCCAGTACCTTTCTCCCTTGGGTTAGCCAGTCAGTGTGGGAGCCTGCTGTTATCATGTTAACATGCAAACTCCACACAGGCTGCATGAGAATCAAAGTCACATTCTCTCACACTGTCCAAGCACTGTGAGGCAGCAGTTCTATCTGCAGTGCCCTTACTGAGTTATTTTTTTTGAATATGCTGCGACTCTGTGATGTCTTCATAGCTGCATATTGAAGCTGAAGGTCCTGTGTTTTCCACAGGTGTTAAGGTGAAGTCAGCCAAAACGCAGACGTCTCCATTCCCTGGACAAGGTCTATCCTCTGTGCGGCACACCAAGCAGCAGGACATCTTCGGTCCTACACGAGGAGGACCCAGGGACCCCCAGAAAGCTTCCCCAAGCCTTCTGGAGGACTTCCTCATCCCTATGGCCATTCCTCTGGGTAAGACCACTACAACTTTGTGTTACAACAAAGACTCTATTTACACTAAAACTATTACACAAACGGCATGAAAATACACTCTTAAATACATTACAGGTTTATTATTTTTTCGTGAATGCCGTGAAACAGCTGTCTTGTTTAACTGATGTGAAGCAATTCCGCAAATGGATTGTCACTCTTTCTGTTCTTTTTTCCGTCACACAAAGGTCTGCACTGGGTTTTTTGGCCGCTTGCTGTGAAAAAAGCCCAGACCACCTATTGTAGCTTTCAGACTGCTGACTACACACGGTCTGTAGCTGTGTCCTCCACGACCTGCGTTATGTAGTGGAATATGCAATTTTTTTGGACGATTTGCCTCCAGTGTTTCATTGCTGGGAGGTATGGCGTTAATTGGCCTATGGGACCCAACTTGCTGTGATGTCATTCCACAGCCTTGTTTCCACAGTCTGCTCCTTAACATGTGGATCCGCCGGGGGGAGCAGTTGCTGCACCACTGAAGGTCATTTTGGCACCCTATTGCTCTGAAAAAGAGAAGAGGGCCTGAGAACCCCCCTAAAAACATTCTTATTCATAATGGCACTGAGCAGAAATTTGACTGAAAAAGCCCAATTAGAATGATATTTTACCTCCTTAATTATAGCAGCTCCTTTTTAATTTAATGCTGCTGTTCACTGTTTCTATTTTAATCATATTATAATAAAAAAAATAGGGTGGAATTAGTTATTTCCCAATCCTCTCCACATAACATTAGTAGCAGGAATAGTCGCTGAATGGAGGTTTTATTGTATTGCTTATATGTTTGCGAAAGAAGGGTAATAGTGTCTGCCTATGTTCAGTGCTTTTCTGAATATGTCGAGTCACACAGCGATGGGCTGCATAAATTTAAACGAGATTAAGGAACATTTAGCTGTACCATCTGAAATGGAAAGATGAGCGCACGATGCGTTCACTGCAGCCACACAGATGGTGTTGGTTTTGTATAGCATTGGAGCTATGCTGCTTGGATCTCCTGAGCAGACCAACAACCCTGGCTCTGGCCTTTCTGCCTCTCTCTCTCTCTCTCTCGCTCTCTCTAGGCATCTATACATAGTACAATCACATAACATATATATGTACAGTATATTAGGACATATGTGACTGCTTGCGTGTGTACACAGCTTTATGGTTCTCCCTTTCCCTCTCCCTTTCCCTACTTCTTTCCCTACATGGTTCTCCTTCTACCTAAATAGCAGAGCTTCTTGTTTCTGTACCAAATGTTTTACGTTAAAATGGTGGCTTTGTCCTTTAAGATTTTCATTATATTGGCATTGCAAACTGTCAGCCTCCATTTTGGTGTTTCAGTTAATGCCATAATAAAAATTACCTTAAATCTCTTAGTTTAGGGTATGTTGTTGTTTCCTTGTTCGTAGAATACCTGTAATGGGAAAATGATACGTATGCATTTTTAACATTTTACAAAATGCACCTTAAGTTTTGCATTCATGTTAACTTGACTTCCGTCAAACACCTTTGGTGCCAGAACTGAGTTGTAACAAAACTCAGCATTCCCAGGGTCTCACTGTGCTTAAATTGCATGCTGTACATTCAGTTTTTATTCATTATGATCATTTGCACTAATGTGTCATAAATGTCACATAAGATCTCCGAACTTCTCAGTAGACACTCAGGTTTTAGACCTTTTACGGTAATGCTCAAGGTGTTGAAGGTGTGGACATGGAAGCAGGAGAGGGATGAAGGTTTTCCCAAAATAAATATTTAGTTTTAAACCATGGCCAGAATTAGGCAGACTGAAGTTGCTCAGTGAGCACCCTGAACCAGGGTCATTCACACTGTTTCCCATGAGGCAGCAGCAGCTCATTAACACAGAGAGCTGAACACACTGGGCAGTGTGAGCTGCGCAGGGACAGCGTATTCCAAATAAGTGCTGTAGTGGGTACGCACGTTAGCAGTGCCCCCCCCCCCCCCCCCCCGTGAAGCCTGGAAATGGCAGCAGCCCCCATGGGGATGTGGGACTTTCATCTCCTTTTGGTTGGCAGGAAGACACACTGCGTGTTGGGAGGAGCTCTGACTCTTCAGAAGTGTGTCTCACACCACATGTCTGTGGAACAAGTTGACCTGCCTGCTTTTTTTGTCTGGTCAGGAGTTTGAATTCTGTCTCTCTTATAATATTAATCTAATTGTGTCATTGTAATGTATGGATACATTACGTTACTTTTCTGATATTAGGGCTGTAATCGTTCATCCATCCATTCATGACCCATAACCACTCGTTCTGATCCAGAGACTATCCCAGATTCACTGGGCACCAGGCTGGGAGACTTTACCCTGGATGGGATGCCAGTCTATTGCAGCATAGCCACACAGTCACACATACGCATACACTACTGGCAAGGTACAATCGCCATTTAACTTGATACACATGTCTTTGGATTGTGAAAATTGGACCACTCAGAGGAAACCCACACAGTAAGGAGAAGAACCTGCAAACTCCACATCCACTCACCTAGATGCAAACTTATGTCTGAACAGCCAAGGTTCTATGAGACAGCAGCACAACTTGCTGTGATACTGAGCTCCCCTGACTATAATTATGCTATTTTTAATTACATATGTATTATATAAATTATACAAGTAATAAAAAATAATTTAATTTATGCATACTTCTAGTTCTATCTATGTTTCTATGTATAGATTTTTTCTATATTGTATGAACATTTGTACCACTTTACAGAAATCCAAGTTATGGGTTTTCAAGCATTGTTCTGTTGCTTGCTGCCAACGCTGGCATCCATTTGTGTTTTGTCTGCACTGAGACCCTTTGTGAGAAGACAATGATTTCTGTTTTTAACAGAACCTAACTGTGAATAAATTGAGGCTTTATGCTTTTATTGACTGTGAGGTAGGTTGTGGACTTAAACCAATTCTGAGTTATCCACCAATTTCCTGTCTCACTGAATATCTTCAGGAGAAAAAAAATCATTGTCATCGCTACGCACAAGCTGTAAATGTGGGAGCGATGTTTGGTGTGCTGGAGTGTCGGCAGGTCTTATTGTGTTTAAAACCAAAAAATAAGTGGCTAGAGGTGATGAAAATCTTGCTATGTGTTTAATTTGTGTTATATGTTCCTGTCCCTTTAGAGGAGCTGGTACAAATAAGTCCCTGTTTCTTTTATTCTCTTGGGAAAATTCTCTGTGAACATTCCAGAAAGGTTTTGTTTTGTTTGTCTTCATTTTTCCCTTTGGGAGTGTGCAAATATTCATTGCGATGCACATCTGCTTGTATTTCGCCTTGTTTTTAATTTTTCCAACAGAGCATAGTGGACATGGGCCACTGGAATATAACATACCTCTGGAAAATTTAGCTCCGAACCTTACATCTAGTTTAATTCCTTAAACTTAACAGGAGCAGGAAACCCAAAAATGTACATGATATCATGGATGCTTTGTCTGCTGTCATGTAACTAAGCAGTTCATGCTGGCATTAAATTGCCATTGTTGCACTTCAGTAATTAATATATTTACTATTAATTACATGAACATTTTGATTGCTAATAACTTTTGACTATTATCTGTCTACACCCATCCCTGGTACAAGCATATGGATAATAAATTATCTAGATATTAATATTTTCTATTTACAATTTTTTCCTTATTTTCTTCACTTGTCTGTTTAATTTATGCAGCGTGAACATCGAATGGATGAAAGTATTCTGTCGGTAGTTGCCAGCGAAACACATTCAGCTCCCAAGTGATAGGCGACAAGATGTCAAATTTTGCACAAGGGATAAATTGTCAGCAAACTGCATTAACTAGGAAATTGCCAGACGTATTTACCACAATACAGTTTGTATGTTTCTTGACCAAACTGTGGAAATCAGAAGGCCGTATTTCTACAGCTGTGCATTCTGTAATGGAGAAAACAGACTGCTTGTTTCCAGAGACTTAAGTGTATGTTTGCAAACTGTTTTCCCTCCATTAAAGCGATGAGGCTGGACCACATGTCCTGTCACTGAGAGCCACCAAACTTGCAAAAGTGAATCCTCCTACATTTTGTCTCAGCTTTATTTTGCTCTTGATAGACTTTCCCCATGCAGATGTTTTTGCATGTGTTTGTGTGCCCAGGACAAAAGAAGGTCACTCATATTTAAGCAAAGTGCAGCACTGGCAGCCAAGGAGGTGCTATGCACGTAACCCCTCAGGCAGGATTGTAGACTGTAGACTGCTGCTTGGGATCAGCGATGTGAAATGCTGGCTACAAATACGATCTTCTGTGCTAAAAAGTACAAAGATTAGTATTGAATACTGTGCACAAATAATGAAAGATGAAGCAGGAATGCCTTTTTGTCAGAGTCAATTCTTGACACTGATTTTTTATTCATTAAAAATGAATTTTTTAGATGAATTTGTCAACTACCCTACAGTAATGTTGAGTAGTATTTGGAATACCGTAGTAGGGAAAGTGTTGTATTTGTGTTCTGTTTGCCTTTCATATTAGTCTTAAAATACATGGAACGTCTTGAGGCACCTTTTCTGCCACCACCTTTGAAAAATGTAGGCCAACTCTTAATAATGGAAGAACAACCTGAGGAAGTGTCAGCTCCAGCTGACATTAATGACAGTGGAAACACAAATGCTTTGGCTAGTTTTCTGAAATGGTGTGACTCTTGCCCACTTCATAATCTCCTTCCTCTCCTGTTCAGGCAAGCCCAGAGTGTATGACATGGGTCGCCAGTCTTCCTGTGTCCTTGCGGAGGATCAGCCCATAACCACACCTGGCTCCGTTGCACAGTCCTCGCCCAAAACAGCAGCAAGCACTGCATGTAGACCCAATACAACTATGCTGGAAGTGAGGTCTGCTAAGAAGGGTCCACCACAACTTCAGGTACAGGTGAGATCTGTTTGGTGTATCCAACACTTAGGTAAAACAAGAGGCAGTAGAGAAAGCCCTTTTCACATGTGAAGCAGTTGATCAGTTGACTAAAATCACGTGTTTGTTCACTAACCAATAGATGAACTTGGACCAACTGAGTGCATGATGTCACTCTGCAAATGCTGACCAGCTTCATGCTGGCATAAATTGGGGCCACTTATTTACTTTTTTCTGCTTTATGGGGTTTTGTGAAAAGATTTGGCTGCATGTGTTATTCTGACCCATTACATGCAGTACCAGAACAAACTCCTTCACTAATATCTCCTTGCTTGCGAACTGATTCCAGGTCCTGCCCAGTGTGAACATTGACAGTGTCTCCAGTGAAAGCCCAGTCTCTTCCTCACCACCTCCTCCTCCTCCACCCAGTATTCAGGTATGACACTTTTGAAGTGAAAAACAGAAACAACACATTTTTATTAAAAATAAACCTTTTTTTTATTTCACTTGTTAGAAAGCATAGTTGCCACATTTTGTTAGTTGAAAAGGTTCTCTCGCTCACCATCATTAAACCCTTGCCTAAGCCTGTGTCATGGTAGTCTGGTGCATATCCTGGAAATGCAGGGTGCCAGGTGCCATCAGGTACCCTGGATGGGGACAGTGATCCACATTCACAGTACATGGGGAATTTAGAATGACTAGTCTATCTGAAACATGTCTTTGGCATGTGGGAGGCAAACCCACGCCCCAAAGGGAAGATCATGCAAACTCCATACACACTGAAGCAGCCAAATCTACATCTGAGCAACCCTCAGCCCCGCTACCCGCTGCCCCATGCTTTTGCATTGTTCTGCCATATGTTACTGTCAGTGCTTCGGTTTACATCATGTCTTCTCGTATACGTTGCTATCAGTGTCCATGCCCTTATTCCTTGGTGAAGGGTATCACAGCCATGTTTCCATGGCGTCTCTGACATACCCTAACACCAAGGATTTCAGTCATGTTTCCATGGTGATAAGTTTTAGCCCCAGCATTGCCAGTTACTTTTCCTGTTTTTGCTTGCTGGGCTGTGTTCCAGAACGTGGGCGTGCTATTAAGGCAAAGGAGACATGATGCACACGTTCACGTAATTCACACGGAGATCAGCTGGTGCAGCGGGTGTCTGTGTTTGTCTCTTTTATGCTAATGACATTGTGAGTGTGCATATTATTAATGGTGATTTATTGCAAAATAAATCTTTTCTGTCCTAGTGCGTACGTGCGCATTCGGGAGGGTCTGTGTTTGGAAATGCAAGCACTCGACCACGTGGAGGTGCATATGCAATGAGGCCACGGAGGCAGTACGCAGAGCTCTTGCCAAGGCTGGCTGCTGACATGCACCCCCAACTCATTACTAGTCAGGCACATCTGGTTGCCTAGCAACTGCAGGACCGTCTCCAGTTGGAGTGGGCTCAGCGGATGGGGCTGAGTGATGCAACGAGCGTCCACAGCCAGTGTTTCTTAGTCACAGCCCCAACCCTGATCGCAGGCAGAAATATGGTGCTTCTGAGGATGTTTTCATGAATGAACACAGTGGGAGAAGTGGGCTCCCATTAGCCTTAGTGTTAGTGTTCTGCTGCAGGGTTTGGCATCTCAAGGAAACCTAGAAAAGTTCCTCTCATCCTGAGATGATCGTTGTTTTCTTTTTTAATTATGGAGACTCTGCGAGTGGTGGTCTTGGTATGACCCCAGTTAACACAAGTCTGAGTTAACTGTATCTACAGATGTGGTGGTTTCTGAACAGTGTGACAGGAAGATGTCTTCTTCTTTCCTAATGTAGGTCTGTTTCTCAGACAGTTTGCTGCATAAGCTTCATTGTCAGCAGAGAGTAGAAGACATGGGCTTTACCTGCAGTGGGTGCAGTAAGTCAGGCGAATGCTGGGAAAGGGACCCTGACACACCGAGCGCTGTATGTGTTCGGCATATTGCTGATCCGCGGATGTCACTGACCAAGCACTGGAGTTCAAAGTACCGTCGTGGTGGCCAGGGTCACGAAGGAGTGTGACAGTGTGGTTCTTTCCACAAATACAGCTCTCCTCCTTTCCACAGGCAATGGATAATATGCTGTGTAATCCCAATGACCATCTTGACCTGTGCCTGAGAGAATATGTTTGAGTACATTTGTCCTTAAGGCTTCTTACAAGTATCAGTCCTGAATATCACCATGAGCTTTAATCACACAGCTTGTAAGTTTTCCTATGTAGACCTTTGACAGATACAGTGCTGGCTCATCACACAGGTGGCATCTTGTCCCTCTCTTTATTTCCTACCATTTTCCTTCTACCTTACCGAGCAGTGAAATGTACTTTCTCTGGAAAAAAGCAGCCATTCAGATTAGATGATCATCAGCACTACCAACAAGAGGGAGGCAGCCTCCTCACTTCATATCTTTATGTAAATCAAAAGTATTGTTTATCATTCTCCACTACAGTGAAGTATAATTTAGGATTCTGCGTAACCTCTGTTGTCTAAAATGTTTTTTAAATGGGTTTTAAGGTGTTTGTATGCTTAAGTCGCCACACTGTACACAAACATGTTGTAGATAATTTTAATATTTTTATTAAAATTTTCTGTTGGTGCTCAATACTCAACTTGTTAGTACAGCAGTACACTGTTGTTCTGCTCGCATTAGGTCCTCAAAGCCGTGTGCGTTCTCCTTCACATCTTGTTCACAGGTGGCCACATGCTATTACCCTTTTGTGTCATGGTCTCATGTGTTCTCATGGTATGAGTGTTAAGGTAGTCTTTGGTGTTGAGGTGTCCGCTGCAGCCTGCCGCTCTGTTGGCCCTACTGCTCTTCGTCCGCAGCATTGCTGCAGTCTGGGGATGCTGCCTCCCCGCCCACACTCTGCACCCAGATTCTGCAGAGCATTATAAATGGGGTTTCAGATCAAACTGGTACAGTAGAAAAAAGCTGTCAGTAAAAATGCTCAGATTAATTCTCATAAAAGGTACCCATTCAGGTGAAAGTCTCTCTCTCTCTCTCTCTCTCTCTGTGTGTATGTGTGTGTGTGTGTGTGTGTAAATGTATATACAACAGATTAGCGATGAATCAACAGATAGTTAGCAGGAAAGTTGGATAGAAAGCAAACAAACAGCATGACACTGGTACTCTAAAACATACACACTGGCTATTTTTTCCTTATGCTTGTCTTTATAAGACAAAGATCTGATGTTATAGAAGAACGAGGCCATGCTGATAATGTGATGGCTCTTTCGGCCTCTAAGCAGTCAGCAGAGACTCTAAAGCAGAAGTAGGGCTTTACCACATGGTAACGGTTGGTGCCAAACTGGAATAAACTGCTGCAGCAGCTCATACGTAACTGAAAACCATGGCCAGCCTGCTGCAATGTGTACTACTTTTGCTTTACATTTCCATCAGTATGTGTCTGTTTGTGGGAGCACCAGTACACCTCTGCAAAATTATCATGTTGGCCAAGGCTCGGCCATGCAGACTCAAACCAACATTTCCCTGTGAGCGCGTAGTATTTTTAACTTTAACCCGTCTCATCCGGTGTTAGAGCACAGTATGGCGGGGCCCTAATCGTCCTTGTCATCTAATAGCAGGGCAGCTGGATGAAGAATCACATTACGTCCTTGTGAAGCAGTGCATTATGCAGCCTATACAGATTCATTGTGGTGTAGAAATGATACTGCCGATAGACCATGAATGAATCCGTGTGCTAATTTTCACTGATAAAAAACATGGTAAGTACAGTATCGCAGCCCTCGCGTCACCATGACTCTCACTGTTAGACTGTTTACAAGGTTTGGCTTAATGGATTGTAGCTAGAGCTCAGCTTTCATTTACTGCACGAACCCCTGCCTTCTTCCGAGTACTTCAACAGGTAAAAAAAAACTGTTACTTGCAGCGTATTTAATTTTCAACCGATTCATCCCCTTTATCATATTGTGCTTCTTTTTGACGGGCTCCAATATGGTTCCAGCATGGTGTCATTCTGACACTCGGTTTACATTCTCATCCTTACCACCACAGCTTTCTCAAATAGGATGTCCGCTAAAATATCTAATGTTGTCTTGCGTACCACTGTGTTAATCAGCCTCATCCTCTTTGTTTTAATAATTTCTTCTCTTGAGTACTGATATAATCTTCTGCCAGGAGACTGCTCATATCTCCACTGTCAAATTAAAAAGGTCTCCTCCTGTTCTTTGGCTCATTCTTGATCCATATTTATACTCTGCTGTCTCCAGCCCCCCCACTTTCCTGTTACCTATCAGAACTCCTTGACTATTAATTAATGTATTTGCATGTTATAGTGTAATGTAGTGGATGATCTTTAACTTTCCCAACTGCTGTGTCTGAAGATAAGTGTTTTATGCCTGACGTGTCCTCCTGCAGACAGTGCAACAAACACTTGTGGAACTGGAGCCAGAAGAGGAAGAGGAAGTGGAGAGTCTCTTTCCTGGAACAGATTTCCTGGCTGTTGCTGACATAAGCCAGGTATGTTCTCCATGGGCAGCCAGTGAAAGCCATTGGGGCTATTGCATGAGAATTAATATACAATTATTGCATTGTTGGAGAAATAAGCAGTTTATTGTCTCTATTTGAAGTGTCTTTTTTGCATACCATTGTATGCTTTTTGAAATGCAAGCGTTTATGTCAGAATTAGAGACAGAAATTTGTCTGTACATAGTTAACCCTGCAGATAAATAATGCATAAAGACCAAAGATGGAACAATGAATATTTGAAACAAAAGATCTGGTCCCATTTTGGTTGCAGTCCCAGTATGCTGAGAAAGAGCTCATTTAGATTATGATGAAAATCATCCAGTAGACGGAGCCTCTGATCAGTCATGCGGACAAAGGCGTAGCCTCCTAGTAATAAGCAGTGCAAGTGCTGCAGCGAAGTGGGCGTTCAGTGGGAACCACATTGTGGTCTTACAAGGGCACAGAGTCACTTAACATGAATGTACTACTGCAGCCATTAGTGTGTTGTCAGGGCAAAATTGAAGAGCGGCCATTTTTGTCATACATAGATGCTTTATGTTTCTGTGGAAATGTATTATTTTTCTTTGTCAGAATAATGGGGGACGCTTTATTACACATTGCCCTCTTTTGGTTAGGAAGGGAACTACGTCTGCAGAAGCCTTTTCTTGCAAATGTTTTTTTTAGTATAAGGTTGTGAAAAGTGCCACGGCTTTTCCTTTAATTTTTAGCTTTTTAAATCCAACTACGGCGGAAATATCACTACAACGGGTGCTGGATCTGAGCTTCAGATGTGAGGCTCGGATTTGCGTCGCAGTGGTGCCATTTCTGAAACACAGTCACCGAATTCTGAGCAGTTAAAATGAGCAGCCGCATCTTGTAATGAAACCTCCCGGTCAGCTGGTTTGTCCCAGGTTGTCCTTTGTCCAGTCACCTGTCCAATGATTTTTGTTGTTAAGTGAAATTGTGAATCATATGATATTGTGTTTCCTTATTTATTTAGGCATCATTACGGTCTTTAAATGCTGATGGTGCCGTGAGTCAAACACATGTTTGTGTTTAAATTTTATATTGTAATAAATGCAGGTGAGTGCATGTTCTTTATTTAGAAATGTATCAGTCAGTTTACTTTGTATTCAGTTAGACGTGAACCTTTCACTTAGGATCTGAGCTGCTTTGACATCTCTTAGCTCATCTTATTTTTTTATTTATTTTTATTTTTTTTTGTGAGCAACATCTGACAGCCAGACTGTGCTCCTGGGTACTTCTTTTAGATGTTTAACGTTGCCCACAATCCAAACAAATTTTGTAGCTATCGTGGATGCTTTGTTTCAGGCGTTTGTATGTTTTTTTCTTTATTTACCTGCATGTTAACCTCTGAATAACCGCACCAGGTTTAGAGTAAAAACTGAGAACACACAGAGGCACAGCTCTGAGTTCGGCCAGTCCTTCTCCGACTTCTGATTCGATGCCTCTTCTGTTGACCCACATTGTCATGACAGAATTGTTTCTATGTATTAAATTTAGCTGCAGATATCTAGTGCTATTTACCTGCACATGATTAATATGTATATGGCTTAGAAACATCACTATGTAGATATGCATGTTCATCGAGGTTGTTTTATTGCAGCTATGTCTCAACTTTCTATACTATACATTCAAGCTGATCTAGATTTAATCACGTAAAGAAAGACACATGCAAATATGTAGCTCCTTTTAGGAACGTTCCCACTAAATTATTGTATGTAATTGTCTGTGTGTAGAAGAGGCATAACAATTAATCCATTGTGTGCCTGTAAGTGGCTTCTTTTAATTTTTCCCTCTGGTAATTAAAATCAGGATAAGTGCTTTCAATAATGTTAAATTTTCCAAAACTACGTTCAAACCGTAAAAATTTGAATATAATAGGGAGCAATTTGCCATAATTACACCCTTTAAACTGTTGAAAATGGCTTGCATTCCTTACTTGAGCAATCAGGGTTTTTTCCATCCCAATAAATATGTAGCCTTTTCAAAACCACCATGTAAACAGTATACCTTGCCAGGAAACAGACAGTCAGAGCAAAATAAAACCACACAACAGCACATTTTGTGTCCACAAGTTGCTTTAAAGTTGCCGCACGCTCTTTCTTATTTACTGACTGCATGAGAACAAACAGTTTATTGAAAGCACTTCAAACCACTGTGTGATATGGAAATTATAATTATAATTTTGGAAATGGGAATAACAGATCCATTAAGCGTCTTGACACAGAGCCCTGTGTACTGTGTTATCCAGAAAACCAGGGTACGGACATGCTGAGTGCCATGTATAGACCTACTTACAGCACTACAGTCCTGTAGAATAAATATTAGATCCTGTGTCACTGTACATTATACACTTATCTGTTTGGCAAGATTAATTGTAAATGTTTACAGATATAATATCTCTTTTTTTAATAAGTGTCCCCAAGCTTTGGGTGATGATGATGTGCACATCCTTCTGACCTTTTTGGCCTGTTTCCTTGAATATTTTTGCTGACACATCTGACAGTCATGGGGGTAGCTGCAGGCTGAAAACCAAACCAGAGGAAATGGTTCACAACTGGGAAGACAGGTTGCTGCTCGATGCCTCCATGTGCAAAAGTAGCATCTTGCATGTCTCTGTGGATGAAGGCATGTGCATATGATATTTCACAGGAGGGGGAGACATCAGTGCAGGAAGTGTCAGCAGAGATAAAATTACTGGGTGTATATATGCTTTGAAGGCCTGCTATGAAAATGTGATTTGATGGAATTTCATTTCATGTGGGGTTTGTTGGTGGCTTGAACCCTTGTTGTCATGGAAATTTTGCATATTGTGCTGTCATGAGAAAATGGCCTGCTTGCTGAAAGCATGTAAGTGACTCTTTTAGATCTGGGCGAAATTTATGTGATAGTGTTTCAACTGAATGATAAAAAAGGAATTTACCTCGAGAAACCCTTGCATAAAGGGTCGCTTTTGTACACACTCGCTTTCTTTTGTTTGATTCCTGTGTCAGGAGCCTCAGGCAACAGAGCCACTGGAAGACATTGTTATCCAGCTCAATGGAATCGGTGAGCGTCCAGCACCCTTATACCATGGCCCAGTGCCCCATTCCCAGGCTCCAGACCCCCCAGCTGCTGTAGTCACCTCCCTCGGTGCCATTCTAGAGAGAGAAAGCCTGGAGAACCAGCTGGTGGAGTGGTAAGGTTTTTTGATTTCACTCTCATGGTTGTTATTTAATTTTGTGCTTCTATTTCTTACACCTACACTGCCCGGCCAAAGAAAAGTCACACATTCTAATATTTTGTTGGACCACCTGTTAGCTTTGAGTACGGCCCGCATTCGCCGTGGGATCATTTTGATAAGTTTATGCAATGTCAAAACATTTATTTCCATCCAGAGTTGCATTCATTTTTTTTTCCAAGATCTTGTATTGATGATGAGAGAGTCGGACCACTGCCTAAAGTCTTCTCCGGCACATCCCAAAGATTCTCAATAGGGTTAAGGTCTGGACTCTGTGGTGGCCAGTCTATGTGTGAAAATGATGTCTCATGGTTCTCTTTCACAATTTGAGCCCGATGAATCCTGGCATTGTCATCTTGGAATATGAAGAAAAAAATCCATTGTTGGAAAAACCTGATCATTCAGTATATTCAGGTAGTCAGGTGAGCTCATTTTTTGGGCACGTAACGTTGCTGAACCTAGACCTGACCAACTGAAGCAACCCCACATCATAACACTAAGTTAAATCCAGGTGGTGACTTTCTTTTTGGCCGGGCAGTGTATATTGGGTATTAATGAACTTCATGTAAGCTGCTGGGCTCTTTATTAGACTTTTTTATTTAGAGAATATTGTAAGTACTCCTGCCAGGGAACTCAGAATGCATAGGCCATGTGTATAAGGTGTCCTGGCTCACCAAAAAGGAGGGATTGTCTCTTCCTTAGCCAGCAGAGACCTACAGTCTATTCCTTTACTCTGTCCCTGTCCAAAAAACTCCTCTGTTGCCTCCCCTTGCAGAGCCATATGTTATGGTACATTTATTAATTTTTAAATGTCTCTCTGTCATGTGAAATACTCCTCAGCGTAGACTGCATTTCACCAACAAAGAGATACTGATACAGACACTTGATTCTTGAAGTACAGCAACTTAGTCCAATGCCATTGTTTTTGTCAGCAAAATATTTCAGAGTAGCTGCATGTAGAACCTATGTGTAGCCCCTGGCCTGTTCAGTGTTACATTTGACTTTTCAAGACAGACTTTTCAAGTAACAAACCAACTCTTCATTACCATTAAGTTCATTAGTTGGAGGTCATCTGTATATAGAGTGTCTCAACAGCAATGTCCAGTGGGTCCTCAAGTTCAGAAGGGAACCGAAGGTCTGATTGTAATTCAATTTGTTGGTCAATCTAAACACCAAGTCAATAAAATCTTAATGATATAGACATATTTGGATTTGCTCTCTAGTGCTGTTCAGTAAAAAACCTCAGATGAAGATACAATACACCCCTCCATTATCCTTAACCGCTTGCCTTGGTTGGAGTTTCAGCAGTCCAGAGCCTACCCCTGAATCAGTGAGCCCTATGGTAGGAGACAATACCCTGGTCCAGACACTCCATTGCAGGGTAGCCACAAGTACACACACTGCAGGCAATTTATTGCACCAGTTAACCCGAAACACATGTCTTTGGACTGTGAGAGGAAACTCATAGTGAAATGGGCAGAACATGCAGACTCCTTACAGACTGAGCTGGATCTAAACTCATACTCGAACAGCCAAGGTGCTGTGAGGTGTCAATACTATGCACTGCTCCACTCTCCCCCCCGCCGAAAAATGTCATAAATTAAAAATTTGCTGTAAAACTTATTTGTTCGGTTTTCATCAACGGCTTGCTCAGCATCTGGAGTCTATGCTGAAAATACATTCATACTCTACTCTTTCCTGCCAAGTAACATCTGAAAACACAGGCGATGTTGACTCGGCAACAGATATTTAAAAATAGAGAAGTGATGAAAACACAATAAAGGAAGAAGAAAAAAAAGGAAAATTGTTATCCTTCATAAATTTGTAGCTCAAATGTTGGCAACATAAAAAATGTCCGTAGATACCTTGGTGTAAAATATGTATATATTTTTAAAGGACTTTGTATATTAGTCTCTGCTTAAAATGCTCCCAAGGGCAGGAAAAACTAGACAGATTTTGCTGTTTTGAACACAATGCTTTGCTCTTTAATGTTTTCCTCATCTTTGGCCCAATGCGCATTTTTGAGTCTTTCCTTGCCTCTTTGATTTTAAAACTATTTTGCTGATGTGTGGACTAAAGATGCACTCCACATTAACTTTAATGACATTAAAGTATTCCGAAAGTATTGCTAAGCAGTAGTGCCTCATTATTGCAGCACCAGTCTGGCAGTTTTTTCAGCAGGCACTTTTAGGAACGCTGACTCCTGTAACACCTCTTTGCCGACCCAGAGCACACGTCCTCAGCAACCATGGTCAGGTGAATTTTGTGACACATTATAATGCATAAATTATAGAAGAGAAGTTAGATGATAGTTGAAACTACACTAGTGGGGAAGTTTCAGGGTTGCTCCACATTTTAAACACAGTTCAAATCTGCATTTTCCAAACTGAGCCAGTTTTAATGTGATATTTATTTATTTATTTATTTATTTATTTTATGAAATGGTTGAAATATGTTTTGTGAAACCAGGGTGGAGCAGCAGGTGATGGCTCGGATGGTCATGGAGCTTTCCTTGCAACCTGACCGGTTTGAACCGGAGAGCTTCTCTGAAGAACAGGACAGTAGTTCCTCTACATCAGATGCAGGTAAGCAGCATCTGCAGAACATTGGTGATCTTCAGTCACTATAAAGTTCTCTGTCTTTGAGACATGTGTTTCCCTTCGATTTTTTTTCATGCTGACCATTCCCAGAATGCACTTCCCTTCTCAAGTGTACGCTTGACATGCACTTGGTCCAGTCTGTCACATATATACAGTGCAACACTCAATCCTATGCTTAAAAACTCCTAGGGTTCTATGTTCTCCATGGTGAGCTCACCAGTTAAAGGAGTGCAAAATTTCCCCTCTGTGTGTGTGTGTGTGTGTGTGTGTGTGTGTGTGTGTGTGTGTTGGATTGCCCTGCTATGTAGATGTATGACTGGCTAGGAATTTCAGTGCAGTGAATCTAGTATTATAGGCCACCTTGGGCGATGGCATCGGCTAAATACAAACAAGTGATAATTCCAAAATGGCACTTGGTGCACGTTTCTTCCACACCTTTTGCATTGGAAAGGTGAACGAGCTCGGTTGTGTATACGCTCACTGCAACGTTTCTCATTTTGATGGAAGGCCTCTGAATGAAAGCCAGGATGGTTCTCTTTGAACTGCAGCAAAGGAGATGTTGCAGATGTAGCAGATTGAGCTCAACCACAGTCCTGCTTCACAGCTTCAGCCTGGCTGCTCAGACTGGCATCAAACTGTAACTGCTTTCATGTCCCATTTATTCCCAAGCTGCTCTTGTGGATTTCACTGGTGTTTAATGTGTGCATGACCAGAGGAAGCCACAGCAAGTTTCCACACTATTAGCTGTAACTTTGGTTTAATAGCCAAGGCCAATGATGTGGCAAATTTGAAGACAAAGCTTCGCTGGTGCTGTCTGCTGTGTTTGGACTGTGTGCAGCGACACCTAGCGTTGTGCTATATGCAGTGGAAAATTATGCTCTTTGTTAGCTTTTGTTGCAACCAGGAGCAATGAAAAAGATCACCTAAAATAGACTTTGTTTGCATTATCTCAAAAAATTGTTTCGTATGCATCTTTTTCAATCCATTCATCCGTTATCAGTAAGTGCTTTTCCATTGCCTGGTCACAGTGGGCCAGAGTCTATCCTGGAGGTGTAGGAGGGTCAGTCAGACATTGTTCAGTTTACTGCTGCTGCTAACTTAAAGTGTTGTCTTACCAACAGAGGGGGAGTAAAATTTGCATTCATAGCAGGGAAGGGCCTACAAATTAATTTGTGATTGATAACCCTGATTTAGGTCCTGTGCTGATACTGGCAGTGTGCAGCAAGCTGCGCAGTCCATCAGTGAGCTCATGCCATAGCAAGCCAGTTAGTTGCCTGTGCATCACTGACCCAGCCATTGCTCTGTGCAGCAGAAGCAGCCAGTGGAGAGAACCTGCTGCTCGTGCTCGCTGGCATCCCAGTGGACTCTGAGCTGGTCCGGCAGTATGTGGATGAAGCCCTCGCTGAGACAGTGGCTGTGTTCCTCGGGCAGAGGGAAGTCCAGAGCCCTGTTCCCTCTGCTGCTGTCAGGGATGATGCTCCAACCCAGGAGGTAAACTGAAAACACCATAAATGTCTGTTTATTGTCCTCCCTTAACTCAGTTTTCTGCTATTTCTAATGAAACACACACACACACACACACACACACACACACACACACACACACACACTGAATTGTGGCACCATTTAATTAGCTGTATGGTAGCTCCTCTGTGGGCTCCGCTAGTCTGCTAATCTCTTTGCCAGTTGTTCTGTCTAACCTGGTTTGACGCAGACCGTAAACAGCTTTAGAGAATGTGATCAAATGCAATGTGCACATCTCTGAATTCATGCATGGGGGGTGTTAAAATACACCACTTTAAACCTTTATTTAAAAAATTCACACTCAAGCATTATGCTTAAAATATTGTTGGTTTGCACATTATATTTTGTGTGTGTGTGTGTGTGGATTGATTTTAGCTCTGCCCAATGTGTGCATGTATTGTCTCTGACCTGTAAGCATGTCTTGTTGTTTAAGGAACCACTAGTGTGTACCCCTGTGCCCACGCCCAGTCCTAGGGAGAGCCCCAGTCTTGGTGCAATCCAGCCCCCCGTGGCTACGCCAGAGGCCTCAGAACAAGAGTGTGTGTCACCCAAGGAGGCCCAGTACACAACTACAGCAGGTGTGTATGGAGTCTATGCCGAGTACCCCTCCTGTGTGAGCTATATCTTTGTAAAATAATAGAAATTTACATAAAAAAGGATAGGAATTTGTCTGTTTAAGCTTTGTTTTAAATGTCTTGCCCTTGCTATTGGAAAATCGCTATTGTCTGCCTGCTGATGGCGCTCATTTCCAGCCTCAGTGGTGGAGCGCAGTTTGGTGACCACACCCCACACCACCCCGGCTACATCTCCTCCCCGACCTGGCACCCCCAGCCCACCTCACGCTCTTTGGAGCCCTGAGCCAGTCAGCCAGCACGATGAACCTTGGGCCGGCAGAGAGCACCCCCTGGAGGAAGAGACCCAACCCTGTGGGAAGGAGGAACTGCAGCAACAAATGTGAGTTAGCAAGCAAGAAAGAGTACAAATTTTAAATTACAGTCTCTTTTTCTCTATGCATCATATGTTGCTACTGTTGTGCTGAACAACTATCTGAATGGGTTTTATGCATTTTATTATTGTATTGTCTAATGATCATTTAGGATATTTGTTAAAATAAGGAGTTCCTATTATAAATACTAGACTTGACTTTGGTTGCATATATTGATATATTTTTATCAGTTTATCATGATACCCATATATGGCTGTGCTATTATGAAAATATCTGAAAATGAAAAAGGCAATATGTAGAAATATAATTTTAAGCATTGTACATGTTTTTGGACTTTAAAAATTGTGTATTGGGTCACATTGCTTACTTGCTTCATCCACTGTTCATACTTGTAAATCTCTGCAAAGGTGAATTGCAAAGGCGTGACGATCCATGCGGCTAAGTGGTGTGAACCATTGACTGCAGTGTATGTTAACCCCTTTAGAACATGCAGTCATACTGAGCCATTCAAGGGGAAGTGTTAACCCACAGCGCCCCCTGTTGTATCAGGTTCACCAGCAATATTAACACACTGGTCAGTCAGACACCCCCCATGCTGATTTCTTCATATTACAGCTGCAAAAATTCTTCAGCTTTGCTGCGCAAAATATAGTTTGTTATTAATGTGACCATTTTAAGCATGTCTACAGTAAAATCTTTAAAGTATACCATTATGTGATAACATTTCAAATTTAAAGGGCAGTCTTAAATGTTATTGTTTTATGCCAACTCATGGAGAAAATGGCATTGGGGCAGAGCAGTTCAGTAGTAAAATTCATAGCAAAGCCAAAATTAAATTAAGTGCAAAACCTAACAAAAACAAACTACTGCAGATAGTTAAGTTAGTATACTGAACCATTGAAAACCAAAGTCAAATTCCCTGTACCTGTATGTGTGAGAATACCTGACCATTAAATCTGATTCTGTTTCTGAAATCCAAGTTGAGGACAAATGATGCAGTCTTGGAAAAGGCTTCAGCATCAATACACGTATGTAGAATAATGGCAGAAGACATTGTAATAAAGATCACACTGAGACAGGTGTAAGAGGGGCAGATAGAGAGGGTGAAAAGAATTTAAGTGGGACAGACAACTTAGTACCAAGGGGTGGTAAGTGGTCTGTAGCACACTGCCATTGGCAGGACTCCTCACAGAGCCTCGTGGCTGTTGGCAGCAGTGCCCTTAGGCGATGCTGTTTGGTGCAATGCAGCTGAACCAGGTGACCAAAGCACTGGAAAATAGTGAAATAATTATTATATACAAAGTTGTCAGAATAATAAAATCAAGATCAGGATTTACAGTTATTGAAACCAGGAACTGTGTTATTTTCAAGTAGCTCTTGCAAAAGCTCTGTTTTTCCATTGCACGTTGTCCAAATAGTTAAATTAAAAAGGTGCGTTGCTGCAGAACTCCCAGTGGTTCTACTGTAGTTTGTACAATAGGAGGCTTCTAGATTTAAACATGCCAACAGAATCCAGGGTAATAACATAGCTTCCTGTCCCTGCTCTTCAACAGGGTGATGTCAGTAGCCAGAGAGGAGGAGTCTGTCAGCCTTATCTCTCCCTCCCCATCTACCCCTCCTGAACCTTTGCTTCCACCATCACGTTCACCAAAGGAGGAGACCCCACCTCCTCGCCCCACACCCTCCACGGAGGAAAGTAGCTCTACGTTGTCCATCACCGAGACGGAAATACCAGGAAGACACATATCAGAGGGGGAACTAGTGATGAGCTACGGCCAGATGGCAGCAGCGAGAGGTGACCCTGCATGATGTCTGCAATACATAGACTGCTCGTCCAAAATATGTTTGTCACATATTTTTAAAGACAAAAATATTTCCAGTATATTTAATAGCTAACAGGAAAGCACACTTCTGTTAACTCAACTCCTTTCAACGGTGTTTACAGCTCATGCCTGATGTTTGTGAGTGTCTGTGATCAATGACAAGATTAAAAAAGCTACACAACTTATTGGCATGAATTGTTTAGCAATCAGCATTGAATAGAAGGTTGAGGAGGCAATGAATTTCTATTTATAGTCATTTTAAAGCAGACTTCATGTTTTTTTAATTTATAAAATGTAAAAAAAGTCCTGTGTCTGGTGACTTCCTTACACCCTGCTAACCTTGCATATCACTAATGGTTGGTGAAACAGGAATGCAGTAAATAATTTTATTATAGTGAATTTTTAGCAAATATTTAATTCACCTTAACTTTATCTGAGTTTTAATAGAACTTGACCTGTGAGTAAATTGAATGATGTTTGTATTATTAGGCTTTGAATGATTGAGATGTATTATGAGTGGGGTTGGGAACAGATTTCCATGTGCCAGAGTTTGTAAGCTGAGAAGACAAAGTACATGAAACCGAATTCACCTCCAGTGGGAGTGCGCAGTCCTAAAATATGAATTACAGTTTCTATGTTTACCTCAATTTTTCATGTCTGAAAAAGGTTCCTGCAGTATAAATTTTTGTGCAAAATTAAAGACTCAGTGTGGACTGGTAAATTTTAGCTGGCTTTACCTCGCTGGAATATTATGCAGCCAGTGCAGCTTTAGTGTGTAAAGGAACTTTTGCACTGCGCATGAGTGTCTTGCTATGCTTTTCTTTCCTGCCTGAAGGCCTTGCTGTTCCCTTTTCCTCTGTTCCCAGGACTGCTGGAAGAGGGACTTGTCTTTCCCAACCTCAGTGGCAGCCTGTCCAGCTCTCTGCATGGGCTTCAGGACATGGTGAGCTCTTGTTACCATTCTGCTTCATATATTCCTAATTTCTTATGTTACTGCCTTGAATCAAAAAACCTATGTCCACTTGGTAGACCTGTGGGTCCTCAGGTAGCCTGTGTGCTGCAAGTCTCCAGATTTTTTCCACTTTCTGGGGCTGCTGGCTTCACCCAGTAACATTGTCAGGCATCTCAACTGCCAATAGGTAGCCCCATGAGACCTGCATCCTTCTCACCCACCGAGTGGAACAGGGGTCAGTTTGTGTTTCCTGGTTCTCTTTGTTAAGATCCCCACTACAGGAGACACTTGAGATAACATTATGGTTGAATGTCCACTCAGGTGGGCACTAAGTTGGAATGCTGAAAATTCTTTTGCTGTAACCTCTTCATCAGCACTGCTGTGGGTTCAGCATCTCTGTGCTTTTTTGAAATCCTGACAGACTGGTTATATCCTTCCTTGTGACAGGAATACGACCCCCCAAGTGAGGGTCAGCTTCCACAGAGGCAGGACCCTGTGCTGTCCCTGCTGGGCAAGATGAACCAGGGATTGATAAGCCGTCAGGAAGAGGCCTGTACCCATGAGGTGCTCTTATCAAGTGTATCTTTGTGCTCCTTTTTCACAGTCAGACAGAGAAGAGGAAGAAGGACCTAAAGCGGAAAAAGAGGGACTGGGTGGGGTGCTTTAGAGTTAGGGAAATACTATTATCATTATCAACATCATTTCAATGCTGAGCAGCGACAGGAACCATTAGCAGTAATATGTGCCCAAATAAAATTTGGGAAATCTGTAGAAAGTGAAAATGTAAATGATAGTGTATCACTGCACACATTAGCGATGTAAGGGTAATAAACTTTAGTGATATATATTTTATAAGTTTTTTCCTATTCACATTTCCACTTGGTTATAATAGGCACTTGCATTTCTGTCTGTGGCATCTGCCTTTCCAACAGTGCTAGCAATTCTTACGTACTAAATGCAACCATTTTAAGGGTAGCAAAGTTTGGTGGCAAACCAAAGACATCTCAACAACTTCAAGTAGCTTTCATGTGTTTGTAATCTTATTGGATTTCATTTACTTTACTTGTTTCATTTGTCTTTTTATTTCACATCTTATTTAGTAGCCGACAGAGCATTAACTGTGTATTCGTAGTGTTTATGAAGTAATGGAAAAGCGAGGATGCCCAAGAGAGGGTGCTGAAGGGGGTGCTGTGCTCCACAGGCACTCTGGGAGATGGAGAGCAGTTCGATAGAGCTGAGTGATGAGCAGAGACCCCAGGTCACCGCTGCAACACACGGCAAGCACACGGGACAGTTCATGGTAGACAAGCGGATTTCGTCCCCTGGACAGGTGTCCCTGCCACCAGGTAGACTGAGAAAGCGAATTACTGTTTGTAGAATGCCCGAAAATTGTACCCCTGCATTCATTTGTAAACACCACTTTCACTGTGGTATTAACTAAAGTGTTAATAGCTACCAATAGCTACTAGGACATTTTGCAGTCTAGGTTGCAGATCGGTCTCTACACTTAAACAGATCTTCAGTCCCATTGATATGTTTACAGCTCGTGCCTAGTGTCTAGCTACTTTTTTGCCTTTTAGAGAAACCTTATTAACTTAATTTTCAACAAGCATATTGATGAGATTGTTGGTCATTTAAGCAGCAGCAGTAAGAAGAGGTGTGGTTGAAAGCAGGCGTGAAAGATGACGAATGTTATTGTTTTTTTTAACTTTCAAAAATGAACAGTTCTGGTTTGGAGGTAATGGAAATGCTGAAGCCAGTAATGGAACAGTCGTGACTGGAGTTGGAAGCTGGCCTGAAAGGAGCTGATCACCTGTTGATAATCCGTAGGTGTCAGAGGGGGCCGCTTGGCTGGAAGACAGCACCCAGTCAGCTGGGGACATTTGGAAGGAGAGCCAGCAGCATGTGCTGATGTGCACATCCCTGTCGATCCTTCTCAGTGCGAGGATGAGAAGAGTACGGTAGGCAAATTTGAATGTGTCGGTCCAACTTGTGCCCTGTATTGCTACCAGGAGGTGCTCCAGATCAAGGAATGCAGGAAATGACTGTTTTTCACCGGTAGCATTGCCAATGACGTGCAGAAGCGGTGAAAGGCAAACTGGTTGTGACAGTGACATGCAGTACATACAGTGTCCATTAGCTGTTGCCCTGCCCTTGAAGTATCTGGGTGAAAATCAGTGCCAGTGAAGGTGGCCTCTGACCATTTCTTTCTATCCTTGTAGGCTTCTGAGACTTCAGCTCATTCAGTTGATAGACCTGCTCCCATCCTGGTCAGGCAGTATCAGGAAAAACCTGCACACACCAAGGAAGGAGGTACTCAAGTTTGTTCGCCACACACAATGAACCCCCCTCCTTTCTCTTTTTCTGCCTCTATTTACACATGTGCGTGCAAAGATACACATTGTCGCTATTTGGCAAATATTCTTTAGCAGACAATTTGTTGACTCCTAATCAAAGTCAAAATAAAGGCAGAAGATTTTGACTGCTTGCTGCAGATACTTCTGACATGAAAAATGCTTCTTGGCCCAGAGTGTGTAATGCAGATGTCTTTTTTCCCATGGTGCTGGCGTTCTTCTTGAGTCGTTTGACCTGAGTGCTCCACTAGGTGGCAGTATGCCACAGCTTGAAGAGAAGCATCTTCTCCAGGGCCTGGTTACCCACCACTCTTTTTGTCCTGTCTATTGTGAGCAGCCTTGGGTTCTTTAGGTAGAGTCAGTGCCACCCAGGTTTAGCAAAGAGCACAACCAACAGAGCAAGTTGTGTCTCTATGAAGATCCACAGTTAGATGCTGCCAGGCAAATTCTTCAGCTGAAACAAATGTATTCCCTCTTGAGATATAAAGGTTCTTTTAAACTGGCTTACCAGTGAGAGCTGAACATCCTGCAAGGCCTATGTGCAGTTCTGTTTGTTTTAAAGGAGTTAACCAAGTCCTACAGATTATAATAGTGTGTCTAGATGTGCAGGCAGTGTGTGAGTGAGTGTTTATGTTGCTCAGAGCTGCGTGTTAATATGCCGCATCACTGAAGTTGTCTGGGAGCTGACATCCTTGTGCTTTTTAATGGGCCTGACAGCTTTCTCCTTTTTAAGTTAGTGTGTGTTTACACTTTGAACACTGTGTGTTGGCACTGGAATTAAAGTTTCTCCTTTTTTCACTCGATTAGAGTCCATTAGGCATTAATCTGGGGGGGGGGGTGTTAAGTCCACAATCCAAATGAATGAAATGATCACTAACAAATATGCTCAAAATAGCAAATGGGCTAAAAAAAAATGCCACTGGTGTTGGCCTAGAACAGCTTCTACACAGGCTGTGAGTACAACGTTGGGCTTTGAGGCTGAACTGGGGTGGAGAATGTGAGCAAGATGGACAGGGTCACTTGCTCCTTCTGTAGCTGTAGGGTGATGTCACCCTTTACTTGACAGTAAAGCATACATGATGCTGACCATGACAGTGGAACTGTTTTTTTTGGCACTTGAGCTTTTGCAACACATCTCAGACTTAGAAATGTCTATTATTAAACCACCCAGCGGTAGGTGTGTTTGGGAGGTACAGCTCTAGTTCTCAGGAGTCACTTCCTATCTGTTCATTGCAGCCTTACTGAAAAATATGTTTGGATTCTAAGTGGCCTCACCTGGTTCTCTTGACCTGAGGCTTAATAAAGTAAGGAAATGGTTATGAATTGTAACGTCCTGCAGTGTGTGCATCGCACAAGGTCCTGCACAACTGCTGTAATGTTCCCAAGACGTGTTAATTCCTCAGGCGAATGTGATTCATTCTACACACCCTGACCCCAGTTTTACAAGGCCCTGCTTTATTTGAATTTCCTTTAACAAGTAAATTAAATTTGTACCTTAAACATGATTTATGAGCCACTTGCTTCACTGTTATGAGAAATGCCTTTCAGGCAAAAAAAAAAAAAAGAAAAGGAGAATGAAGTCAAGGGTTTGTGAGGGACATCCAAGGCACCACACTGAGCTCCTGAGAGCAGATATGAGCCCTCCTGGGCCTCCCTAGTTGTCATGGTTCAACAACAGCACAATAAACTGAAAAACTCATCAGGACCTGTTATACAGTATATTTCCCCATATAAATTTGTTTATACACCCAAATTTATCAACAGTTTTCAAGAAATCACTATTATGATTTCAGTGCAGAATTATTAATTGTCATTATTAGTTTACTGTCTAGCAAGTCAGTTTCTGAATTTGGACGTGAATACTAAGTGGTCACCAAGCTGCAGTTTCTGTATGTCCTGTTGCAGCAGTTCACATGACACAGCGAGTTTACAGATGGCAAACTGAATAAATACAGCTGTTGTTGCTAATGCCTGAGCACCCAGCTGACCATTAAAACAAATAAGTAAATATTATTTAGAGTTTTTATTATTTGAGTTCTTACATATCAACATATAAAGTTAGACGCGTGGAATAGCCAACTCCTTTAGAGATCTGAAATCAGAAATTTGTACTTTCAGATGTGATTAACATGAGGCACATTGAAGGCGTAAAAAAGTCCTGTCACCTACCCGCCTGCCTTTGGGTGTCCACATGGGCTGCACGTGGCAGGTAGGGTCCATGGTTATTAGAACTACAGCTCACCTTACTGCTATGAAGGAATTAAACACACACACACACACACACACACACACACACACACACACACACACACTTTTATTGCTGCTCAGATTCACAACACCCAGGTTAAAAGCTTTTGTTATAGGAATTACGGCCATGTTCAGAACAGGTCTTCTCAAAAGTATGCATAAGTCAAAATATAGGGCATGTAATATCTTATAATTTGAACTGGCACACTCACAAAGATGTTATAATAATTAATAAATTGGGAGAATACTGCATAACAGATAAAACTGAAAGCATCTTGTTTTTTTTTATATAAAATGCAGTCTTTGATGTAATGTTTCTTACTGTATTTCTGCTCTATCTCACTCCTTCTTTGCACACACAGGTATACAGTATACACCTCTGCACATGCTCATACAGTCAAACATACACAAGTACATGCACACTGTCCAGCATGGAGGAGGGTAGACAGTAATAATTAAACCAATAACAAGAAAAAGGGAAGTGGGTCCACTTTGTTGTTACAGGGTCCTACCACTTAAAAATAGGAAGTAGGGTTTCACCTCACACACACACCACAAACATGGCCAGAGTATATGTTTGCTGTAAGTCCCTGGCCCAACGCTGCATTCTGAAAAAAACCCCAGCATAAAGAGGTGTGGTGCTGGTGATGCTGGTGCTCATAGGTCTCTGTTTCCTGAGGCTCAGCCTTGCCTCCACAGGCCTGCAGAGTTCCCCACAGAGGGACACAGAGGAAGCAAGGCCGCCTGGTGGCTCTTGCTTAGGGGAAAGTGACACTTGGAAACATTCAACGGCTAGAGGAGTCACAAACACATTGATGAAGTTAATTGTTGCCTGACAGTTAATCTGTATAAATGCTGACCTATAGCCCAAATCCCATTTCCTAAAGGTACTTTTTACTGTCTTAAAAAGAGTAACACGGCACTGGCATGTGCAGCTTGAGCAGATGAGCTTATGTCCAATATAAATGGGAATTCGTCAAACTGGTGCCATTGCTTTAGTCTCACGAAGCTTTCATTCTGAAGGCAGCACAGTAAATAAATCTGTACCAAGGCTGAATTACTTTTTCTGCTGAACATTTCAGTCCTTCTCTGCAGATCTTTGTTGCTTGCAGCATCACCCTGGTGGGGTCTCTATTGTGAAGAGGATTGTACGTTTTTCTATCCCTGCTGACCTGAAGATGCACGTGAAGGCCCGTGGGACAGCTGTAGTTATTATGACAAGTGAAAAATACGAAGTGTTGGCCATATATTCTAGTTTCAGCTGATGACAGTTTTGCTTGCATCCAGTAATTTTTTGCTGAAAAAGAGAAATAGCTGAAATATTTCTGAATTACTGTGTACCCTTTAGTAAGGACATGGAAAGCTTCTGTTTTCTGCTATGAATCACAGAGGACTTCAGCTGTAGGGGAGAAGCACAGAACTGCTTCTCCCTTCTGAAGCATACAATTATTAGGGTTAGGGTTAAGTGTATTCGTTTTGTTTGTGTGTGTGTGTGTGTGTGTGTGTGTGTGTATGTGTGTGTGTGTGTCTTATTAAATACATTTGTATTCTGAGTGCTTTACTGCTGTCCTGTGGTTCTGTAGGCCAGATTCTGTACTACTGAAGTGAACTTGTGCCTTTCTGAACTAGAATCTACTCTGGAAAAGGGAGCTGGGTGCAAGGTACTTGAGTTAACGTCTCATTCAAACTTAACCATGACATAAAAGTGCAGAATTACATACAGTAGTTCTGCCTTTTCATGATTAGCGGCATATATTGTACAGGCCACCAGTTAAGACTAGTAATCGTTGTTAAAGTATTAGGGAAATAATAATGGATCAGGGGAGGCCTCATAGACAAAGGTGTCTACTTGCTGTCAAAGGCCCCAGGTTTGAATCCCACCTCCTACTGCAGTGCTCTTCATCGAATCGGTAACCTTGAACTGATACCCTGATGATGAATGGGTAGGAAAGTAAGTAAAATTTCTGCTTTAAAGTTGGGACTCTGACACGAGCTCACCCAGTAGCTGTGTCTCCTTTGTTTAGACCTGATGGTTGGACGTGGCAGCCCGTGAAGGAAGCAATACATCCGTAGGCTAGCCGTGTCCATCTGGGCTGTAATGTACCCCATCCATAAGGCCAGTGGGGGCCTTTGAATGGCACACATGCATTTTGCCGGACATCTGGTTGGATCCCAGTAACCTGGTTGCCTCCACCATCCATAGGATAGTGAATTAATTACAGCTCTACTATAGCCACTGTGCCGTTCCCTGTCTTTGAAAGTGCACTCAGGGTCCAGTTACTCGTATGTCTTTTCCAGCACTTTTTGTTTTCGCGGTGACTCCTGCTGTTAATTACAGAGGCCGTACAAGGCAGCAGACATCATGGAGACACCGATGCTTGGCTTCTGTCTGTTTTCTACATCTACCAAAGCTCATTTGCCAAGCTCTTGAGCAGCTGCTGCTCTTGTCTGAAGGCAAGCATCTGCAGACATGCCGCAAACAGTTAACCTTGGACAGGATTGATTTTGCAGAGGACAAGCCGATCTCCTTGGAAACGAGACAACGGAATAACACGAGATACCATTCAGTCTGTGTTACCCAAGTTCCACTGCTTCTGACTGTAAGTGAAAGTAGCGGTGGTATTGAAAGGTGTTATTTCTCCCAACATGTCAGAACAGTACCATCCCCGTCCAGCTTATCTTCATGTCTGAATCTGAACAAAGTATCTGCATGTGAAACACCTTAGCAAGATGACAAAGTATGGCTTTACTGTGTTTTACCATATGCCCTTCAGCTCAAACGTGGTAAACAGTGTCTTTTATTTGATAGGCACTAATAACATTTACTTAAGTTTGAGTTCAAAGTCAGTTTAAAACTGATTCATTCATGAATAGTTTAGACTAGGAAAATGTATTGAAGAGCATATAAATTTCACAGCTTTACCTAAATGCAACTTTATTTTGCTGTCTGTACACAGGATTAAACGGGCTACATTGGGAAGTTTTTATTTTTATGCCCCGTGTAACCATCTTAAATGGGAAAAATAGTGACTGACCCATTATTAAGAAACCCTAGTAGTTGAACCCTGGTAGTTGAAGATGAATATTTAAAATCCACACAGCTATACCCTATAATGCCCCGTGCAACCTGTAACATATTTAAAATTCTATATCTTAAATAACCCTGTCCTATTCTTATAAATACACTGAACTAAAATAGAAAATTTCAGTAGCACTTTCTGTAGCTACTGAAATTGGCCTTCATTGCAATGCAAATTTGAAAGGCAAAATTTATGAAGACTTTGTCATATGTTGCACATTTGAGCCGCTTCCAGGTAGAGGAGAGACAGTTTGCTAGACTGTAAAACAACAAGGTGGCATAGCTGACTGTTGATCTAGCTGCTGGTTGGGACCAGATGAACAAAGGAGTCTTATTCTTGACTGACCGTCAGCTTACGACTTGTGTAAGAGCTGTTGATGTTTACATGAAACATTCCCTGAGGGCAGGACAGGTACAGCAGCTGTGGTTCACAACTGCCGCTGTTTAAGCAGAAAATGGAGAAGCCAAAGCATGTTTGTCACTCATGCTCTAGAACTGTCTTCTTCAACGGCCATTAATCTTGTTTAGTAGATGTTTGGACATGACAGAAACAGGATATGCCCTGAGCAGCTCTGTGCATGCATGTGAGTGTGTGTTTGAATGTTATTCTCCATTTCATCGTATTGAAACTTTCTCCTGAGTCATCAGCACCTAACTGCTTCTTACCTTTGTGGTTGCTGCGATTTCCTCATCCCGTGTAACTTAACTTCAGTGTCACCATGATGTCTTTGATGTGTCCTTCAGTAGTGAGAGCGTAAGGTCTCTGAAGGCTGCAGAGAAGGTCCTAATGGTCTCAAAAATCATGTTTGCCTCCTTGCAGACACTTGTTTGTGCAAATGTTCTAGTTCCTCATATACACCCAAGGCAGTGGTGGTCAACTTTATGGTGGTCTCCAGCAAATGTACTACTTTTGGTATTGAAAGAGCTAAACTTACCTTTATACCATGTCAACGCCAGGTGTGGTTCCTCTTCTCAATTACATGTATTCTCTTAGCTGAAACTGCAGCATTGTCAGATGTCCTGCACGGGTTCATCTTCTAACTCTGGCTCTACCGAGAGGAACAAAGCCACACCTTCATTTCTGCTTAGCTGTAGCCCTCAGCAGACAACCCTACACAACATCAGTTTTCTACCAATGCTTCTACTCGCTTTCCTTGGCTCCTCAGGACATCACTGTGTACTGATAAATGTGCAGATCTTAGCAGGGCAGTTATTTAGGTTTAAAAGACTCAGTGTGAGCACATCCATTACATTGCAGTATCTAAGGTTTTTGTAGAAATAGACATGAATAAGTCTGATTGGGGAACAAAGTTATTTTTAGGACAAATGCTGTGTGGGGAGGGTCTGTTGGCTGATGGGAACCTGATCGTACAGTACAGCTGCACTCTCACATCTAACTCAGAACAGCTGCACAAAGATGCATGTAGGAGATGTGAGGCCAGGCGTTGAAGATTACTTGGCCAGGCCAGGCCTGACATTTTATTGTCTCTGCTGAGAGACAGGCAGTTGTTGAAACAGTCAGTAATAATGCCCCGCATGCCTGGTAATCCTTTCCAGTGTTGTCCGTAAATATTGCAGAGATTTGTCGTAACTTTCACGAAATAACATCGGTATGTTTCATAGAAATCCTGAAAAGCAGACTGTTTTTCAAAATGCAGTAACGCAATTCATATTTTCTTTGAGTTCTGTGGTGGAAATGAAGTTAGTTTTGTTTATTTTGGTTTGGGGGATCATTGGATGCAGCTCTTCTGCCATATAGCAAGCAGTGTGAAAATGTGGTAATGGCAGATGGTTGTAAGATTGCGCTGAAACCCAACTCCCTGTCTTTGAGTGGACGTGTCGGATGCAGAGGCACTCGGCCCTGACGCAAGCTGCTTTCTGGGCCTCTGGCTTTGATCCTGCGCACCTCCGGTGCCAGATCTCACCACTGCATATGCAACACCACCCAACAGAAGGACAAGAGCTCATCTTTCACCCCCACTCCATAGTTGTTAAGGGATTTCACATTGGGATGAGGGGATGTCCACTATAACATGGCTACTCAAACTGTATTTTTGTGCTGTTGTCAGGGTGAGGTGTCCACAGCAGTGCTTCATAAATGTCACAGTGTGGCTGCTGGACCCAAATAATATGGAAAAACCAACCATATGTCCCTATGTAACATAGTCAAATAGTTAATTGTTTAAAAGTTTCAGACCTTAGGTTCTCTGTTCATTTTGGTAAATTTAATAAAAATGTTTCTCATCTAGATATTAACAGTTTTTTCCAGCTCACAGTGAAAGACTTGTTAGTGATTTAAAAAAAAAAAAAATTGTTCATTCTGTTTGTCATCCTTTAAATAGGTACGGCCTTTGCTGCTTTCTGGCTGCTTTTAGTTTTCTTTATCTCCATTCTACCCAAACAGTGCAAACACAAGATGCAAGCTGTAAACACTGTGGATGTGAGATGAATTAATGTGTTCTCACAGTCCTGTTGCACCAGGCTTTATAGCATCTCAGCTTGGTGGATAAATACAAGGCATAATCACTTAGCTATAAACTTGGAACTTTAGAAATGTATTTTTTTAAAAATTGACTTTTTTTTTGGAGGTGATATGCTGTAGAAATGTCAGTTGTAGCTGTAAAAGGGTTAGTGTAATGGTTTTGGCTATCACCTTGTATCTGAAGGACCTAGGTCCTTCACTTTTGGTCCAAGTGCTTAGAATCTCCTGAACTGCTCCAGTAAAACTTACCCAGCTGTATAAATGGATAAACAGTATCGTATAATACAAGCCTGATACTGTAAGTACCCAAAGACATCAGCTATATAAATAAGTAGTAATATTTTTATCAACTTGGAGCTACATTAAAACAAACTGAAAGCAGTGAAACTAAAAATATGTTACAGTCATGCAAACTGTTATCAATGCCTGGTGGTGATTGATTCATTTCCTCAACATGTGTATCTCACGAACACCAAACACGGTCTGTAAACACTGTGGGAGTGAATTGAAGTGAGTTGCCATTGGGATCCTTCTGCACTTTGTGTGGTGGGCTGGTTAGGATTTGACCGAGAGGACTGAAATTTTGTACACATACACAGTGTCGTTTGCAACCACAATACATCACACAGCCACATCTGCTCTTTTCTTTTTGACAAATAGCGGCACAGTGGTGAAGTGGGTAAGAACAGTGCCTCACAGCTCCTCGAGTGCTCATTTTTGTGTCAGTTTGAGCGCCACTCTGCCCCCCTTTGCAAACCAAGCATGAAGTAGGCAATGGTGAATCACTTCTCCTTCATTAAGGAAACCACACAGTGGTCACTTTACTTGTACTAGACTGGACCGCACTGTCTAAGGACCCTTAGAGTCTGGATTTGCGCAGAAAATGAGCCCACTGATTCAGCTGGGATGCTGGACAATAAATGAACACAGCAAAGGTGTAGGATATGATGTCTCAGTTCACCATTAGCTGGAAGATTTTGCAGTATTAGAGACTGATAAATGTGCGAGTGTTGCAGTAACAGTTGCTGAAAATGACCGGATGACTTTATACGTGCGTGACTGTTATTAAAAGTGCAAATGAAAATGAGTGATGCAGTAATACATTAAGACCCATTATACTGATGTCAGTACTGAGAAACTACTTCTCCAAAAAGGACTGGAGTCTAAAAAAATGTATTTTCAAAAATTTGTCAGCTATTTGTAAAGAGGAGTGTGTAAACCAAATACTTTCATGAATGGAAACACATTTTTATCTGCATAGAAAATGTGCCTCTAATTGCAAATGCCGCCCTTTTGAGTTCTTCTCAACTGTGCAAGGGAGAGCACGGCGTTGCAGAGATGTGTGAACGTGACACTCCAGGAATACGACACCGCGTTAAAGTGGTGCAGAGAATGTGTGGTGTGAGACACAGCTGAGGTCAGACCCATGGAGGGTGTGTGTCACGTGCTTAATGTTTGCCGCCCCTTGGAAGGCCGTAAATTAAATGTCACAATGGGAGTGTCTGCTGATGGGACAGAAAGCAGAGGTGACACTCGTGATGTAATGTTTTCCTTTAAACTGTGGGCTTCGAGCACATAAAAAGTAAATGCGCAGCTCAGCATTCCCTGTCGTGGTCAAACCGCGTACCATTTCCCAGCAGGATACACCCTAATGCCACTTTCCTGTCACACACCTCTCCCCTCGCACTGCTCGTCCATATGGAGGCCCTCTCCCCTCATGCTGACAGCATAGGTTCTCAGATGGGCCCAGAATAGGCTTGCACCTTCTTTTTTTAAACCCCCCATGAAGAGGGTACACTTGACAGGACGCCTTCTTGCGCCTCTTTGATCGTTTGAGAGGACGCTTCTAATTTCGGCGCACCACACTTACCGCCACAACACTGTAAATGGTCAACATTATGGTGGTCTCCAGCAAATGTACTACTTATATAGTTTATTACTTTTTTGTTCCATCTTTAGCATTAGTCTGACCAAGTCATTCATTTTGGAATGCTAATTTAAGGGCCACATTCAAACCGTAGACATTAAAATTAATTTCATTGGTTAACACAAATATCCAGCAAAACTGCTTCCCGCAAAGTCAAATCTAGACAAATTCTGCATTTAATTAACAACTCAGTCAGAATCGAATTCTGTTGCCAGAACCAGAACTGGGAAAACAGTGACAGGGATGTTGGTGTGATTTTAGCAGCCAATGGATGGCTTTATTCTTTGCTTTGTTCGCCCCATATTTCCTGCTCTCTTGAGAAATTAGCTGTCACTTTAAAGGCGTGTCTAGTCTGTTTAAAAGCAAAACCCAGGGCTGTAAAATCCATCCTGCCTGTACTCCCCACTCCTCTGTTGTCCTCACTTCCCTCCCATCAGCTGCAAAGTACTCCAATTTGTCCACAGATGACACCAACAATGTCTTCCATTTAACTCTCTCCTCCTCTTTCAGCTGTCATTGTGCTCTAACTTGCATCACTGTGTCTTATTTCCAGCCCATGGTTATCAGATATACTCCATGGCAACAGAACCAAACTTTGTGGTGCTGAATGGAAATTGCTCAAATCAAAGTCTTACTCCTTCCACCATTTCACTCCGCTGCTTCCTCAGCAAAAACCACTTTCTTCCAGAATAAATTGCACTCTGCCGTCAATAACCCCCAAAAACTCCTCCACTCCCCTCATCCTCTCCTTACCGCTGGCAATTTTGCCTAATTCTGTAGAGACAAAACTCAAAACTCTCATCACCAGGAGGTTCTCAACATCCACCTCCCATATCCATCCCATCCCATCAAAGCCTTCATTCTTGCATTTCAGCCCTTGTCAGATGGTGAAATGGCTGACCATCCCTCACATTTAGCCACCACTTCCTTTCTTGGTCTCATTCCTTCTCCTCTCTTACAGGCCATTTCCCGGCAACTTATTTCTTTTACGTTTTCTATCATTAATTCCTAAATCTCTTGTGGTTGCTTCCTATTTTCCTTTCAAACAGTTTGCATCTCACTGCTGTTAAAGAAACCCTCTCTGGTCCCAGACTCAGGCCAGTTTCTCTTCTCCCTTTACTGCTAAAAAGTCTGGAACTTGCAGCCTATAACCAGCTCTCAGCATTCCTTTCCTAAAATGACCTCCTTGACTGTTACCAGTATGGGTTCTAGAATGGTCATTCAGCTCTGTTCTGGGCTCCATCTGCACTTCCCTTCATCTTTGTCTTTGCCATTGGTTCTTCTGTCATTGCTCTGCTGATGATACCCAGCTCTTCCTCTGTTTTCTCCCAGCAGCTACACATACGTCCTGTTGTGTTGCAGCCTGCTTTCAGACATATCTTGTTTGGATAACTAATCACCATCTAGAGCTCAGTCTCTGCAAGAGTGAGATTCTTCATCTCCCAGCATATCCGTCCATCTGTCAGGAACTATGTACAGAGCTAGATAATTCACTCGTTTTGTCTGCTTCATCAGATGAAAGCTTGACAGTAACAGTCAGCTCAAGTCTGATTGTCCAAGCACATTGACACCATAACCCAGTCTTGCAGATATGTCTTGCATAACATCCACAGGATGGGCCCTTATATTACAACACCCTCTACACAACTGCTGGTCCAGATTATGGTGATGTTCCCCCTGGATTGCTGCAGCTCACAAATGTCTGATATTTTGACCTCTGATGTCAAGCGTCTCCATCTGGTCCAGATTGCCATGGCACATGTTGTGGTTCCCCTATCAGTGTTCCCATGTATCTCCCTCCTGGTCTTTTTCTATTGATTTCCTGTCACTCCCCATATGAAGTTCAAAACTCCAAATATAGATCTTCACCCCATTACCTCTAGGGTCTGATCCCCCTCTACATCCCAACAAAGACACTATATCCTCGACCACTTGTAGCCATAAGGAGTCCAAGATCAGAAGTCCATGACTTCTCAGTTTTGCCTCCAAATTGTTAGAGTAAGCTCTCTCTTTCCCTCTAAACTGCTTAATCCCATTCAACAAGAAGACTCTCAAAATGCAGCTCTTCCTGACCCACTTCTCCCACTTCTCTAACTGTTCAATAAACTTCACCTATGAGTTTCCATTCATTTCTCTATGCAGCTACTCATGTAAAGTGGCCTGGTAAAAACAGCGGTATTGGACAAACTGTGCCTTGAGAATTACCTCTCAGCATCTCTGAAATGTCTTTTTTTACCCAGAGTTATACAGCTATTAAATGAATAAATGTGATTTACTCTATCCGACTGTTTCCATGCAAGCCAGATGTCACACAATGGACAGCAGTGAAACTTCTACCTCTCTCTTGTTTCCTCACACTTCCCTCTCCATTTCTGTCTTTCTCTTCCTTGCTCTCTGCCCTCTGGGATGAGAACAATGGAGCTTCTTGAAAGAGCCCCACACCCACCCAGAAGGGGCCATGCTCCACTCTGTCTCCAAATCCTCCCATTAACCTCAAGCTTGTGACCCTGCTCCTGGTGTCCTCAACCTGCATCCATTACTTAACATGTGGACAGGGGTGCTGAATGGAGCTCGATGGACCGGGATTTTTCTTTTCCTCTGGCTTATCTCGGTGTCCCATGGGTGACTACCCAGTTGTCTGTATCAGATGAGCACGGAGTAGTTGTGCACCTTCACAGTGTGTTTGAAGGACTTGAACTTCACGTTGCTGACAGAACTTTCCCACATGTCGCTTTATACTGGCAAGAAGTGACTTCCTATGGAAAGTGAAGGCGAGCTTATTTTCTCTTTTCCTGCATTTGTGTTGACTGAGGAAAAAAGCGCACTGGTTTAATCCAAAATGAAAACACCCTTCTGGCCTGAAATGCCGAGGCCAGCTCTCCCAGATGGGTTACCGAGGAGCTGAGTGCGGGAGGCGGTTGGGGGAGCTCCTGGCGAGCTGCTTTTTGTTCCACAGGCCGGCTTGTTTTCTTTCATCTTGTTTGGACATGTGGTTCTCATCAGCAAGGCCCCCGCAGCCCTCCCGTCCCTCGCACCCTCTCCGCCACCCGCCATTGCCTGGCCAACTGTCCCCTCCACCATTTTAAAGCCATAACCCGTGTCTCCACTTCCCGCCTGGCATGCATGTGGCCACAGAGCTAACCAAAACCGCTGCTCACCCAGCCAGCTCCTGTCATTAACAGCCACTCACTGAACCATATATGCAGGCCGGATTAGTATTTGCACATCCTGGGGATGTGATGGAACATAGAGTCAGCAGAGGCTCCCTGTCTGCTGCCTTTGGCTGGGCAGGGTGCACCGTAAGAGCAGCCAGGATGCGAGTTGAGTTTCAGTCTCGGCACGTAGATGTCTGTCCAGTCAGACGCGGTGCTCGACTGGGCCTAGCGTCCCCAGTCCTCTCCGACCGCCTGCGTATTTATTTAAGGTGATCCTGTGTGACTGGAATTAATTTCTTTCGGCCGATTAGCTCTGAATCTCACACAATCTGTGAAACCTCCATTAAATATTCCAGGATATCTTCACAAAGTGGGGGTTTAATCATAAATGGCCATAAGGCAGGTCTTGAACCATATACTGGTTCACAAAACACTGATGATTAACATGGTTGAGATGAGGTGAGGGTGCTATTAAAATTGCGAAATTCCACAGGGACCCACCGGAACCAACGGAGATCTTGCCTTCGGCAGCTCTGCATCCGGCTTGTGTGTCCGCTACGTTCCACCTCGTACGCGCAAAGAACAAAATTTAATTTCAGGCTCTCCTGCTCTGACAGACAGCAGGCAATGATAAAGAAATGAAAATTAGGCTGTGATTCTGTGTAGGAAATGTTGGATGCACAACGCCTGTGCAATAGATATCATTTTATTTTAGCTTAATTGTTGCATTTAGTCTTGGTTCAATCTGAGCGTTCTAGCAAATATCAAAGCAAGGACAGCTGTCTGTCAAAAGTAATATGTTTAAAGTGAAACTGTTTCTATTGATTATTGATTATCCGGTCACACCATACAGTGCTTTGAAGGTGCTAGAAACACTTTAACTTTATCAAATATACCGCAAGTGAACAGTACAGTGTACGATGTGGCTGTTCTGTAGTTTCTGGAATCCCGTGTACAGATGCCAGCACTATAAACACATTTAATACAAAAAGGTACAACTTATTTTTGTAAAACCCTCTCCCCTGAAGGTAGACTGCAAGCTTTCGTTGGTGGCACCTCTGCCGGCTGCTAAGCGATACGTAAATACGTGCAATTACGGTCTCTGCGCCATGTGGATGGTGTTGACGTGACCGGAACGGCCTTATCTCCACACAGCCACCTTGTCTCTCCGCTCACGAAATCCAGTGACTCCCTCATTTTGTCTTTTCCGCGGTTGACCGCAGCCGCGCTGCTGCACGGTCGCATCTCCTTGTGGCACTTAAAGCTCAGTTAAAACGGCAAACATTTTGCCACGGCCAGTGCACATGATCCTAAAATCAGAAACAAGGTGAATTAAATTGTGGAACAGTAGCAGCAGCATTCAAATGTTGAATATCTGTACTGTTTTGCTTTGCTGAGCCATTTGTGAAACTGACTTTTAAAGTTGCTAGGTTAAACCAAAGTGAAAATATAATTGCAGAAAATGAAATATAATTAATAATGTAGCTACTAGAATAATAAGGTAATTGCAGGGTGGGAATGCAGTGGGACTTCAGCAGGGGAGCGCCTGTGGATTTGCAATGGGCTCTGTGTTATCTGCCATACATTTCCTCTGCTTTGAAGATTAGCATCATCATAGTCATTCTTGTGCTTCTTTCATGCATTCAGACCACTTCTTAGCGGGAGACTTTTCTTGTCATTGTAGCCCCTGTGGAAATGACACAAGAAACCCCCCTCCAGGCAGTGCAGTTAAATTTAACTGTACATGTTGCCATGGTTATGGGTGGCTGCTAGGGAAATAGATTAATTAATAAACAGTCTAAATCCAGACCTTGTTGGAAAATAAAACTTCCTTTCATGTGTTTTATCCAGTAGTTTGACATACCGATTGAATGTGTTGGTTCTGCTTAGATGCTGTTGAGCTGGGTATTTATTTCATTGGTGATCTGAGATGCTTTTTTGGGGTTTAGTCTTGAGGTCCTCTGGGGGGAATTTTATTATGACAAATGACACATAGTAGTGTACTGAAGCAACAAAAAGTGTAGCGGTTGCTAGATTTTTTTTAAGATAGTAGTCCTCGTGTTCACAGGGGGTGTTTAGAGTCAGGTGGGATTAGGTGTTTGTCTGTGGGTTTCTGGTGTACCTGCCTAACAGGTGGTTTACCTGTTTACCTGATGGGAGTTTACGAGTTTGCCCGTTCCGTGACCTCCTTCGCTAGGGGCATGAGAGAAAGCTGCTGACTCCATAGCCAGGACAGCCATCTTTCCACCAGCTCCCAGCCGTTCTTTTATCTCTTTGACAAACCTGAGATGAAAAAGGCTTAAGTGGTCCTCCGCCCCCCGTTCAATGGCCACCCTTCATGGCCAGCCGAAGATGCAGCCCTCACTGCTGCTGGGCCCTTGTAGGCCCACTGAGTGGCGCCCCGCTTAGTGGGATTTCCTCAAGACTCTTTCTGGCCCAAACCCTTCGTTCAGTTCTGCTCCAGCGATCCCCTGTATGTGTGGGAAGGGATAAGGGCGGGACAAAGGCCGTGTCCCCCAACTCTGAATGGGCGCTCCCCTTATTGTCCTGACCAGGCTGGGGGATGAGGGTCCTGCCCAGTTTGCAACACAAAGATTCAGCCAACAACTTTTACAGTTTCCCTGTTCTGCGCTGTAAACAAGCAGGGAGAAAAGGATTAGTTAAGAGACTCATTGATGTCTTTGACAGACTTAATCTGTCTTCAGGGAAAGGAAGTTTGCTGCTGTTTTCTATACTCCAGGGATGTGCTGCCTCCGCATCAACCCCCACCCTCTCGCTGAAGCAAGAGAGCTTTGTTTTCACCACGTGCGTATTTAAGTGTCCCAGCTTAAGGAAAAAAGGTACAGCCTCGCAGTTCCAAAAGACGGTGTGCTTCGATTCAGCACCAGCAGCCTGAATGGCGACGTCTGCTGCTTGGTGCACTGTTTGTTACGAAATCCTGCTATAAAACCGCTTCTTTATTCACCAGTGTGGCGAAGGCCTGTAAAAACAGCACACTCTGTCCAGCTTCTGGCCCAGTCCATGGTGATATTCCACCTGGACTGCTGGAGCTCCCTCCTGTCTATCTGCCTTCCAGCCTCTACCATCAGGCCTGTTCAGCTGATCCAGAATGGCCTGACATGAGTTGCATTTGAACTGCCAAAGTGTTCCAAGTGTCTCCCATCCACATGTTCCTCCTCTGGCTCCCTATAACTGCCTGGATCTCTGGTTATGGTGTACACCTCGGTCTAATTATCTGCTCCCTTATACCTACACACCCTGAGCAACCCCAGCACCCCAGCAAGAGTCTTACGCTTCTGCACCTCTGGCCATTGGATGGTCCCTTTCATAAGTGCTTCAAAACGCTTCCATAGTTACTCGATTAACACGCAGCGGTAAGAAGGGTGATTTTTGGACAAACAGTGCTTTGACAGTTGGCAGACCCGCATCTAAAACATTTGTTTATCCCGAATTTTATGCTGCTTTGGAAAAATGTGTCTGCCAAATGAAAATAATGTAAATGTAGTCCTGTAGATTTCCATAACCAAAGTATAAATATTACAGTGTATGAGCACATCCATTTTGTCCACACAAATGTTAGTGTGCTTGCAGGCATGATCTTCAAGTGGGTCTGTTGTTCTGACTAAAAGTGAAATTTAAATGAGAGAAATAATGGTCCAGATGTGGTGGCTCCAGGACTCTACCGGCTGCCCTATGTTGCCTCAGAAGTCGCAAGGGGACGGCTCCTGGCTTTCAAGGCAGATCTGTCCGACAGCTCTTGTTTCCAGTCCATTGGGAGACAAGAGGAAGGAGAAATCCTCTTAATGCTAGCAGGTGTCCACTGAGAAGAATAGGAGGAGCCAACCTCTGGTTTTCACTCTGAGTCTGTGTGTGTGTGTGTGTGTGTGTGTGTGTGTGTGCGCACGCGAATCCGCATGTGAGCATCTACCCACTCAGTATGAGAAATCTAAATCCATCCAGGGTAAAAGATTCAAGTGTTCCTTTTTGGCAGAGGTCACAAGGTCACCCTCCCATTCCCTGGTGCCTCTCAGTCTTTCCAGGAGCTCCTTGCTATTTTTATCTATGTTTTCTTTATTTTTTTAGCGTAAAACATAGAAATGAGCTGCAATTATGGGACCCAGACCACCTGAAAGGCTGTCTGTTAGAACCCCTTTTACACTTTTGTCCAGCAGTAAAATCTTTTTGTAATTCCTTATTATTGTGTTGACAATATTTATTTCTGATTTTTGTGCAGTTGGACGTATGAAGAAGTCAGGATAAAAACACGGGGCTTTACTCACTATTCATGAAATAATCTGCATTTTCACTTCAATTTAGGAGATTTTAGCATATGAAGTTTTTTTATGAGTTAAGAGGACAAGTAACCCAAGATGAGGTTTTGTTACGGCACCTAGATGTTACAATTACGGGTGCAGTTCTGGAGTTGTGCAAGACTTCTCACCAAAAAAAACAAGAAATGATTCCTTTTTTGATTCACTGTGAAATAATTCTAACAGAGAACAGCAATGGTACAGACAGGTAATTATTATTATTATCATTTTTATTATTTTTATTTTCACGGTGCACTACTTTTTCTTTTCAGCACCACCAGAACACTCACTTTTTCAGTTGCTAGCCATTGTAGATAAAAGGTAACTTGAATGGAATTACAAAATAAAACGTGTGCAAATAAATCAATGTTTTTGTTTTTTTTTTTATTTTAAAAACAAAATTTGTTTACTAATAGACCCCCAAACAGTGTTGTTGTACAGCAGATGGGGTTGTCATTGTTAGATGTTATGACCCAACATCAGGACTTGGAAATGATATAAAGACATTATCATGAAACAATCATTGTAAGTCTGAGATGTTGCATATGCTGTAAGTTGAGGACCACCTGGATGTATATATTGTACATAGCTGACCTTGCAGTGCTTTGGCGGAGAGAATGACTGTGTGAGTGATTTTGTAGGCTCACGTAATTTTTTTCGATGTTATATAACCTTCTTCCACTGTATGCTTTCCTAATTTCCAAAGTTTGTGACATAATTCCCTCTTGGTAATGATGTCTGCAAAACAAAGGCATTTTTTATTTCTGATGCCAAATAATTTAGTAGAGCTGATCGATAGGTTTGATGCGCACGTTTCAGCCAGACTGCGGAGTGTTAGTCGGAGAGAAGCTCAATGTCCGCATGGATGATGCCGCTGTTGAGACCGCTGAAAATCTGTGAAAAGCCATGCATGTTAGAAGCACGTACTCAGCTGTTTGGCTGGCCAAACAAGTTGTGTACAGCTTTAATCCGCAAAAGGCGACCGGCACTGTTTCTGATTACATTTCTTTTTAAAGATGCTGGACTGCGGTTTATTCTCTGGATGCTGAAACACTGGGGCAAGTTCTGATATGTTCATAATGTTCTTGTTGTTACTAGTTTGAAATGTTTGTTGGTAGAACAAGATGTTTTAAATAGGATTGCAATTATGTATTAAACAAAAATGTCATAAATACTGTTTTTTATGTCATTTTACATTTAACCTCCTTTTATTCCCATAAAATGTTGGCAGATTGATGTCAGCATGTGGTGGTCTTTCAGCATCTCCAGCCTCTTTAAATAGCCGCATTACTGTTTACGGCTTATTTTTTGCTACATGTGCAATATTTAGCTTTGCATTAATTTAATCATTTTATGGAATGAACTTTATTTTTTGTTATAGTATAGTACTGACCAGTGATAACTTGCTTCATGGTGTGGCGAATTTGGTTTAGCCACAATCGATGATTGGTTTGGGTCCTCCTGTTCCCTTTCTAACCAGCACCATCATCTCCCGACAGCAGCAAATGCGGAGGATTTACTGAAGATGACGTATGTTTGGGTAAAAGTTTCTGTTAGTGTTGTTATAACTGGAGTGAAGGCAGCTGGAGCCACGGTTCTCCCATATTGCACTGCCATTGCATGTTTGTAAATTGTTGTGTCGGACCATTGTGGAGTTACAGGAGAGTTGTTGACTCCCTCTATGCATTGGTTGTCTTTGAAGGTGTTGGGGCGGGCGTGTTGCTGTGCTGTGTGAGTGCTTGTGTTTAAAGGTCTCCCGAGGTCTCCTTTAGTAACGCCACTGATGTGGGTTGTTGCAGCCCGATTATCCTTTCGATGTCTGTTACATTCATCTCGCGCGTTTTATTTGTTTGTAACAGTTTTCTGCACATTTTTAACATTTAGTGAATGAAAATATATAAATGAAAACTTTTTTGTTTTCTTTTCACACAGCAACTGGAAGATCAACCGAAGAATATTTTTCTAACATTGCAACAAGGCGACTCCATTTCACACGGTTACATTTTTTGGACCGTACTTATTGCATTATGGCACAGTTTTACTGTAATTAAAATATCATGGAATAATTTTAGTGCTGCAGTAATATGAAAAGCAGCCTTCCCAGCATCCTTCTAGCAAGAATTTCCTGTCTCTTCTCATATCAGCAGAAGCAGAAATGTTCTGATAAGTTCGGCATTTGTGGCAGCGGCACGATACGTAGCTGCTGCTTTGTTTCATCCCCTGTTCCTCTGAGGATGTCTTCCCTTATCTGCCTTTAGTAAGAAAAAGAATGGAGTGCATTTAAGAACAATAAAGTCCCTTCGACCTAGGTTCGAGGGGGTCAAAAAAATAAATGATAGACGATTTGGCGATGCACGTGGGAATAGCAGCCATTGAGCGGGCTTAGATTTGCATTTTAGACTGAACAGGAAGCTGGCTCACAGCAGTGCTGGAGGAGGGACGCTGTTGGGGAGACTTTCTGTGTTTTTGCTGCTCTGCTGTGGGGACTCTCTGGGACACCGAGGCACAGTCTCTTTGGACACCACCTGCGGAGAGTGCAGCGAGGAAGCTGTTTTGGAATAGTTCTGCTGGAACACAGCACCCCTCATGGGCCATCGCCCTGCCGCAGTCTGACATTGAGCAGGTCGTGTTATTCACCAACACCCTGTCAGTGGCTGAGGGATGTTTCCACTTGTCGCTGCTGTTGCCATGGTTACGCTGACGTCCTTTTCATGCTCCCAGGTGACAATGGCACCAAATCCGTAGTTGTGGGGAGAGGAATAGCTTCTCTGTAACGTTGCTTTTCTTTTTGCTTTGTGGGAAGGCTGTGACATCAGAGTCCTCCTTCATCATTTGTGGGTTCATTCCCAAGGTGCCAAGGGCTCTCTCGTGCGGGACAGATGGAGGTGGCCACATGTCCACCTTAATTCGTATCTCTGAATGTTTAAGCAACTCAGTTTGGAACTCCCTGGTGCCCGGCAAGACGTTTGAAGACGCACATGGCAAGTGAATTCATTGCCTTTGCGCCAGCGTTTCAAACGCTTTGCCGTCCCCAGGGAAGGAGGCAGAAAGACCAAAGTGGGCAGGGGAGCCAAGCAGCTGTTGGGAAGATGCCATTCTGAGGCTTGCTCACTGGAAAGTGTTTTCCAACACTCTTTCTTCCTTCGTTTTTAAAGTGGAGCGGTCTCCTTTAAGGCTTTTATTTATTTTTGATCGAATGCAATTTTTACAGCTTCTCACCACTTGCTCATGTGCCTACAGTGTAGCCGAGGGTTGTTTACTATGTTTTCAGCCTCCTTTTCCTTTTTCCTGCCTCCTCCCACGATACCATGTGTCTGCTGTTTGGTAGCTGTGGGGCAGTCTGCAAGGAGATTATTGAAAGTGGTGTGATCTTTGCCCATGCGCTCAGCAGGAATGGAAACGTCTTGGCTCACATCACAAATGCCAATATTAGCAAACGTGGCTTTGACCGAAACATAAAAAACATGAAATCTTTGCGGGTAGTGCATGCCGAAAAAATTAGCTTCTGTTGTCGTCGTCGTCGTCCGTGATTTCTCCATGCTGCATTGCATCCTGGGTTTAGGATTTTATATTAAAGCTAAAAAGAAATATGAATGTGTCCTTAACCTCACACAGGTTAACCAGACACAGACGGCAGTTTTGCTGGCATTATTCAAAGGGAAGAGCCACATCTGTCAGGAGAAAATGATGGAGGAACGCATTAATAGGAGATTATTGCTGTTGAGAAAAGTTAAATAAGTTGTGTCCTTTCTTTGGTACGAGTTACCTTTCCCAGCAGGTTCTTCCATTACCTTCTGCCACTGGGACACGGGACACTCCCTGGGGTGGGGGGTTGTGCCCCAGTGCAACCTGTGCCACTGCTGGAAGTTAAGAGCAAGGGCTCGGCATGTTTTTAACACCTGCACTTGTGTTTCTACAGACACCGATGTCTCTGTCGCCATCACGGCTCTCCACGGGACCGGTGTGCTGCGCCCCTCTTCAGCCAACCAGGACGAAGGCTCCGTCAGCATCAGCACCGTCGAGGGGGACACAGACTCTTCCGGGAGCAATGTTTTCTAACACGGGGCCCCCGCTGTGAGGAAACAGCCCTGCAGACTGGTTCTGCTAGCGGACCTCCATTAAATGGGTTGCAATAGCTGCGCGTTTGCTCTGCTCTGCAGTAGTCGGGGGTTTTGCGCATTTGTGATGCTTTGACGAGAGTTGTGAAAAAATTCCCAGGTTCTAAGACTCTATTTTCGGTACCTCAGTAAAACACACAGAGCAACTTTTACCTACCAGCCAGGAGCATTACTATTGCACGTTTCTCTGAGCCGAGGCAGTAAGAGCGCGAACTTCACACTGTTTTCCTGCTCTCTTCGATGCCTTTTACTGCAAATCGGCAGAACGTGGGGCCATCAGGGGCTCGCCGGGCGCTTTGTTCCACCTGCGGAAGCGCAGTCCGACGTCACCCTAACAGAAAAGGTACTGGACATACAGAAAAATTGTAGAGTTATAATACTTTGCTGGTGCTTTTCATCCCACAGAAGGAGTCCAAATGAAACCGTCTGTTTCGCAGACCTCAGCACCGTCGGTTACCGTAATGGGGTACAAACTTCCCTGCCTGTTGTTACGAGTGCAGTACACTTTGTACAGTCAGGTCTTTTTATACCATTTTTTAAAATAAAGCAAGTTGTTTAGTGTTCTAATTTCAGCATCTTTTCTGTAAACCACGTTTCAAATGCTGACTGCGCCGAGGAGCTCATTTTCAGAGTCAATTCCAGGTGCCCGGTGAGGGGGAATGCAGAGCGTCCAGATGGCCGTGACCTGCCGCCCTGCTTTGGTGTCGCCGAGGTTTCAGTTTACCGAACCGGAAGCTCGGTTCCGTCTCCACGATGGGCGTAACTGCATTAGAGACTGCGTTTCTTACTGAGGTTCTGCTAAGCGTCCCGTTCTTAGGACCACAGATTAGCGAGAGCCTCATTTACAAGCAGTGTGCACAAACACCAAAAGCAAACGTTTTTTAACCATTAAAACAATTTTTGCAGGGCTTTCTCCTCTGGAAAGCCACGTGTCTGGAAAGCAGACCTGCTGTGTCTGCCGCCCGTGTCTGCGGGCGCGGTGGCTGAAGGGTCAGGAGGCGGCGCTGGCTGGACGACAGCAGCTGAGCCCAAACGTCAGAGCTCAGACCACCTCCCGCCGCTGCCCTTTGAAACATCCAGGCGGCGGCGCTCAAACGCCAGTTTGTCCCGCATGCGCCCGGGTTCACAAAGTGAGCATTTGCTGAGGACAGAGGAGGAGGACCCTGGCGATGGTCCTCATCTTCACTCACCTTCCCTCTAAAAACTCCCCCACCGTGCTGCTGTTTCCACCACCTTCGGACGTCACTCTTCTGAGTTCTGCTGTAGGACGCGAACGTTTGTTTTTTTAAATAAATAAAAAAATAACGTGAGCCTAACTTTAATCTCGGCCGCTTTGAACGTAGCTACAAGCAAGTGAGCCCATCCCCCATCCCCAACTCGAGTCCAGCTTGGCCGGAGCCAGAGCAGCTGTTAATCGAAGCCAGATGTGCGGAGCAGGAAGCGAACTGAAGCCGAGCGTGACATACACCCCTCTTCTCTGGCAAGCTCCGCAAGACAGGCGCAGCAGCCCCGTGCGCCGGCCCGCTTCCATTTGTCGGGCCCAAGCGCCTCAACTCGGTCCTGCACCGGCCTGCTTACCTGATCGACAGGAGTCTCCAGAGCTGGCTGCGTTGCCCAACGGCCCAGACCTGAACCCTGGCTCGACCTCAGCAGAATCACCGGCGTGTGTCAGCAGTACTACGGCGTACCGTCCGCTGTCCATGTTTCACCCGTATTTTTAGTGATAACAGTGGCAAACTGTGATGCTTTATGCAGTATTCGTGAGGGTCATAAACACTTTTCACAATCACAATTCTCTCTCTTTCTTTAACCGCTGTATCCTGGTCAGAGCCACAGCGGTCTGGATCCTGACCCGGAGTCGCCGGGCAATTGGATAGGAAGGATAGACCCTGGACAGGAAGCCAGTCCATTGCAGGTTAGCCACATTTGCGCAGTCATGTGCAAATTCACAACCTAGCAGTCAACCTGAAACATGTGTCTTTGGACTGTGTGAGGAAACCCACACACGCGCACGCAAAGAACAGGTAGGCAGACTCAGCTTGGCTACAAAACCTTGTTGACTTTGAGACAGTCACATAGTTTTGGTAAACAAACAGTCATTATTATAATAAACCAACACGGTGTGAAACCGAGCCCCGTCACGCCTTCAGTCAGCACGCGATACGGCCACATGCGTCAGCCTGGAGGAGAGCGGAATACGGAGGGACTTGGTTTATTTTGCTGCCTTCGTCTCTGCCTTCGGTTTGGTGGCGAAAGAAATGCAAGTGAAGTCTGTGCAGCTGCGGCTGTTTTTCCAAGGGGGTGGCAGCCGCGTGCAGCGGTGAACGTGCAGCAGAGCGTAAGCGGATGACATGAACTGTGGGGCGATGACACTCGCCCGCCGCACGTCTTCCTCGGCGTTTGTGCGCGCGTGCGCCTTTTGGAGAGAAGTTGTTGCCGTTTAAATGGCGCGTGCGCCTCACGACGACCAGGTTTTTTTAAAACCGATTGCGAACGGGACAGCACTAGATCACGGCAGCACGGGAGTAATTCAAAACAATTTGTTAGACAAAACAGCAGGATATTTGTTACACACATTGTGCGGTGCAACCTGGACGCGTCACCGCCGATGTGAGCTGGGGTTTACTGGGGTTCACTTACTTTAAACATCAGACAGCCTCATCCAGGGTTGATAGGACCCGAGCCTGCAACCCTGTGCCAGCACCTTGACCTCACAGCTCATCTGTGGAGATCCACAGCTTTTGAAAGAGCTTTGATGGTTTTACTCCTTCATAGCCGGCGACACCCAGCACACCGCAGACCCCGCACAGCAGCGTTCCTGCAAAGCCCCTGAAGCCTCCTTCAATGGGCAAACCCCTTGTCATCCACTCTGTTAGGTGGCCCTGATCCACCAGCTCTCCAGCTTTGTCATCTTTGTCTCACCGGCCTCCCTCCTCCATTCTTCAGCCTGATCGCCACCGCTTTCTCGAAGGTGAGCGTACGACTAACAATGGTTTTACGACATGTGGAAATGCCAAGACTGTGGCGGGAGACGTAGTTTGCAAAGACTCCTTCCTTCAGAGTAGCGGAACATAACTTAACATATTTTACTTATTTTATCTCAGCCCGTCTCCCGTTCTGGTGGGTAAATAAGGGATTCTCCCTCGGGGGTATTGAAAGGCTTTAAAGTACAACTGTAATTCCGAAAGCAGGAACCGGTTTTAATGAGCTTATATGAACCATATACTTATAATGAACCAGTTTTGCAACGTTTTGCAATATCCAGTTTGCGCAGGAAAAAAATCGGCAAACGTCTGGAATACTGAGATGAACTTATAAATGAGAACGTATTAATATGCAAACTTTCTGACAGCTCTTTTTGTGCTGCAGCTTAGGGGCAACAGCTCCTCTTTTTTTTTTTAAGACTGAGCTGGAATGTCCGTTAAAGGGAGGATTTGCTGAAGAAAGGTTCACTGTTTTAATGGAGCGAAAGCAGCACAGGGGGTCAACCCTCTGGCTGTGTGCCAGGTCTGCCCTGATGGGGCCGCTCCACAGGAAGCGCTCAGGGCTTCGAATGAGTCCTCAACCCGGGCTGGGCTGGCACCTTGGTTCTGATTTGGCCCAAGTGAGAAAGCAGCCATTTATTGCATTCCTTATGCAACCCCCCCCCAACACAGCAACATTAAATTTGCACCGTGTGGCTGCGGCCAGCAGATTCCAGCAGATGGAGGCTGTCTGTGCGAGTTAATGTAAATCACACGCGGCCGTCTTGGATCCCTCCTCTTCCTGACTCTTCTGCTCAGGCTCAGGCAGGGCTGTGTGAAGGAGGCTCTGTTCTCGGTGTGTTTATTATGGTCCTCGTGCTCAGGCTGCTATTACTCTGTCCCAACAGGAAAGTTAAACAGTAATAACAGTGATAATAAACACAAAGGAAGAATGCGGGTTGCAGTTGTTGCTGAACTCGTCTGCGCTTTGCCGCTTTTTGTCACGAGGCTGCGTTTGCAGGTTAGGGCTTTCATTCAGACATGATGGCTCTGTGCCAGGAGGACGCTGCAGTTCGATGTCCTCCCTGAGCTCCAGCCGATTAGGAATTATTTTGGTATTTTGGACTTGGGTCTGGGTGGCTGTAACCCCTCGTGGGGCTTCTCTGCAGATGAGCGGAGTGCAGTCTTCAGGCTCCATCGGTGTGGAACCCATGCATCTCGGCCTCAACTCTCACCTTTCCAACGACAGACAAGAAGCCCCTATTTTAGCCCCCGGCACCGCTTCTGCCTCCTTCGGGCCGCTTGAGCGACGTGGTTGGGTGAAGGAGGGGGGAACAAAGTGGACTGAGGTCCTGTGCCCCCACGGGGACGTCCAACCCCGTCCAGTACAGGTCTGTTTATGAAGCTGTGGACAATGCTGTACATTGACTGTCTCTGCACAAAGAGTCTTTCATTTCTGATGGAACCCGGGGTGCAGCCTGAGGGTTCGACGTGTCAGGAGGCAGCTGTGGCTCACATGAAAGGATGGGGAGAATTACAGTTAGACCAAACACTCCCCCCCCCGCCCCCAATCTGGAAAAGTGCAATAATAATCAATTCATCATAATGGAAGATATTTGACAAATTGTTATGCATGCTAAAATAATGCTCAGGCATACTTTTCTTTTTTCTTATATTTTAGTTTTCTTTACAATTTCTTGTACAAAATGGACTTTGTTTGGTTAAACTGTTATTTTATGAACAAAGGTTGTGTTGCCCGAAGGTGAATTTGATATTTTTGCCTAAATGTCAGCAATCAGAATCGTGTTTTGTTTGCGGTGAGCTTTCCGCTGGACTGTAGTCATACACATTGAGCGTGGCGACCGCTGGAGACCGCTGGAGACCGCTGGAGACTGGTGGCCTTTCTTTCTGTTCATCAGTCTGTCATTCTGAGTCACTGGGAGCCACTGGTTTTCCTGTCTTCTACCAACAAGCCACTTGGGGCAGAGATGGGGTGGAGGAGTTACTAAAGGTTCACATGAAGTGCAGTCAAGTGTCACCTAATGGTTCCTGGGCACGGGAGCAGGATGGACCCATCTGTTTGGGTCACTTCACCAGGACACTTGTGCACCAGTTGCTCACAACGAAACCAAGGACCTCTGAGCTTTTATTTCCCCCATGATTTGCTGCAAAGTCCCAATATAACATCCATCAGGCTCTCCTCAGGTGCTGCTACCCCCCTTCCATCCAGCACTGTGCCCTGTACTCTGTTCTGTATTCAACCATCTTTTCATATTGGCATTTTATATTGAAATGCTCCAGTACTGCTCCCACCCCTCATCCAACTGGTGGGTTTCCACGCAGCTGCAATCAGTCTGGCCACTTCTTCTCTGTAACTTCTACCCACACTGTTTGGTCAAAAGTATGTGGACCCCCCCCCCCCCCAATGACTGAGCCGAGCTGCTTCAGCCATACCCACACAGCAAACAAACAAATTCTACACAGTTGTGTGCTTCCAGCTTTGTGGCCACAGTTTGGAGGGGAGCTCCTTTCCTGCTCCAGCATGACCATGACCCCCCATGCACAAAGCGAGCTCCATAAACACATGGTTTGCCCCGGTTGGTTTGAACAGAGCACTGACCTCATCCCCACCAAATGCCTTTGAGATGAATTGGAACGCCTCTCCCTGGCCTCCCTGATGTTGTTGCAGCCAAACAGGCATGAATTCCCAAAATCTGTTTAAAAGCCTTCCCCGAAAAGTGGAGGCTGTTATAGCAGCAGAAAGGGGGGGGGGACTCCAAATTAATGCCCATGGGTTTGGAATGCAAGGTTCAACCAGCACCTATTGGGGTGGTGCCCAGGTGTCCGCATACTTTTGGCCATGCAGTGTGAGTCCGCTTGGTCAGTGTTTTTACTTTGCCTTTCATTTTTACATACATTCAGCTCTTACAAGTTTGCTGCATGCAAATAAATCAGTTGAGCTTGGTATCTTTTTCAATTTGAAGAAGATGCAGGTGGATCAGTTCTGAAGGCAGACATACAGGATAGAGGATTTGAGAGAAAAGTGATGTTTTTACAGTATGACTAAAATAATTTTACTTCCATAGACACTGGTTTTATCTTTGACTCAACTGGACTTTGAGCAGCACAGCATCTCTGCCGTGGTCTTCTGGCCTCACAGAGCAGCTGTCCTCCCAATATATGTTCTTAGCTTCAGCTAAAATATCTAATGTATGTTTTATTAATACACAGCTCACATAGAGAGTGAGCCTCACTGATGGAAAACTCTCCTTTGTTCTTTAGCTTTGTCACAAAGGGAGACGGGGAGAGGCTTAATGGGTTATTTCTGGTTATTTTATCAATTGTTAAAACCAAGACTAAAAGCAATGCTTTCAGGATTTCACAACAGTGATGAATGCCATACGGTCCCCCAAAATGGGAGGGGGCAGATCTACTCATGTATCTTTTTATTGACTTTCCAAAACAAGCAATTTATCTTCATAAAAATTGTTTTAGCATCGCCAAATTTGTTCACAGCATTTAGGGTTGGATTTTCAGAAGTGTACAGAAAAGTATAGTTGATAAAACTGAGAATATTGTTAATAAAATTAATAGTGTGAATATACAAATGTATGCTTTGTTAAGCCATTTGTCACTGCTAATATTAACGCTAGTTGGTTCGTATTAAAAGACAAAATGAGATAGATGAATCTGAAGACGTGAAAGGGCACCAGACCCTTTCAAAGGATGCAAGCATTTCAGTGTTAAAACCTTCCACTTTTCGCCTCATGAAAGTACCCGGCTCAAGTAACAGGAATGATGAACGCATGAATAAGTTGCAGCACGGCTCAGAGAGAATGAAAGAGTTAAAGAGATTCTCAGCCGCTGACCCCACCAGAGATTAAGGAGAAATCCTCCAGGATTCCCCCACGTGCTCCCAGAAGAAGCTCAAACACATGAAAGAGGTCTCTGCTCCCGACAGGGCTGGAGACTGTGGTTGTCCAAATTGAAGGGGACAGAGGAGCTGGCCGGCCTGCTCTTTCCACAGCTAAGCCCCCGGTGGAAACCCTCCATAGCTCTGCATTTCACAGCGGCCTCCTTCACGATCGCGCCACTGGGGGGTCCGGCCCCCACCTGTCGCCAGTTTAATGCGCACATTGCATGTTTGATCTTGCCGAGAGACACCGGGGAATCTGGAATTATTTTGGAAACCGGGGTCATTGAGCTGAGATGATCGAGAAGGTGGAGCCAACATGAGGAAAAACAGGCCCTGCACCTCCAACTGCTGCTGAGTTTCCACTGAACCTGGAAAAGCTGGGGTGTCAACATGCAGGTTCAAAGCTTAGCGGCATAGTTAGAATCAGTTGTGAATGCAGAGCACTGTGTACACAAGAAGGAGGCCAGCACAAAGAGGGTGCTGAAGGCTGGGCAATAAATGAAGACATGAAAGGGGGTGACAAAGTCATGTTTCAGGTCCAGGCCTAAGCACAACACATTGTTTCCAGCCAAAAAACCCTTCCACCCATCTCTGATTCCTCAGGCAGCAGAGGCAGCCATGTCTGCTGCAGATGCCGCTCCTCCTGTGTGGTGGCAGTTAATTCAGCTCTGTGTCTGCTCTGTTCTGCTTTCACTGGCACCTTGTTCTCTCTAATATTACAGTTATTAACAGAACAAAGACAATGGCTCTCAGTGACTGCCGTCCTTCAGTTAAACTTATTTACAAATTAACAATGTTTTTCTTCATCGTGTTTTGTAGTTTGCCCTACTGCTAATGAGAAACAAAACCATTCAATTATACTGTGCCTTGGTGAGAACATACATACCTGTGCAGTGATGTTTGCAGCAGGTGTTCAGCTTCTGCACCACATCTTTTGTTTATTTGTTGGTTCATTTGTTGGACCTGCAACTTTCTCTGACCGAAGTTAACAAACATTGGTGGAGGTGTAATGGACCCATCGCTGCGCTGTCACTCCCTGCCACCGTGTTGCTGCCTCTGCTGCCGGCCCCTCGAGGCTCCCTGAGCTCCGCCACACACCAGTGCTCCCCCAGCACCGTCCCAGTCCTGTAAATCAAGCAGAGCACTTTCAGCTGTAACCAAACCATGAGGATGAATCACTTGGCCGGCCAAGGGGGTGCAGGGGAGATGTTTCCATAGCAACGGCACCGACATAACCTTGCTGTAATGCTTCTTGTATTAGAAAGCATTTAACACTTTGCATCCCAAATGTGTGAACTGTGTTATTACTTCCTGCTCGTGCCTTTAACTCTTAAACAAATACCATTTTGGCTTCCACTTTTCCATGGGGATGATGTGCCTCATATTCTCTGGTTAACTTAAATACATGAATATGATTTTAGCGGTTTGATTAATGTGAACACAACAGTCTTACAGTTACAGACGGGTTTCTCATGTAGACGCCGTGCTGCTTTCCACTCACACTCTGTCTGCAAATTCACGTAACTCACCTTTATCTGTCGTTGTCAAGGATGAAATTGTGTAACGTTTAGCTTCCATTATACGACCATATTTGCATTTCACAGTTGTTTAAAATGTCAGAACAATAAAGACAAAGGGCTATAAATCCTACAGGTACTGAGCTTGTTCATGACAACAGTATGGTTAAATGGTGGATTCATTTCTTCTCTTAATGTTTTCATTATGCCAGATCCCTATTTCACATGCACTCAAGTTCCATTTCATAAAGACACAAGTATGTTTCCATTTGTTTAAATTTAATTACATTTTCATCTATTTTCAAAACTGTAGTGAGGCAAATATCATCTGTGTTTCTGCAAACAGCTGTTTGTTGGCAGTAAAACGCACTAAGAGCAGTGATGTGAACCTGAATTGATTCAACTCGCTTCAACAGTGTTTACAGTTTTTGTCTGGGCTTCTGTCATTAACACTAAGCAGAGGAACACTGCATGTTTATGGATATGAATAACTTAAATGTCACTAAATAGGAGTTTGTGCAAGCAGTGCAATTTTTCTTTTAATTTTAATGTAGTGTAACAGTGATACAAACATTAAAAGTCTCACAGAATATTTTTTCTTTGTTTCAGCTGTATCCAGGGGCTAATGGGGGCCCCAGGCAAAGATAGGTATGGGGCTCATCAGTCCCAGTTCTCCCCCTTTTATGTACTTATTGGTATAAATAGTCAGACTTGGTTGTAAAAATACCTTTTCACTGGTCCCTGGACTGCTTAGTGGAAGAGATGCTGGAAAGTTCCAGGGTGTATCTTGCATGTGTGCAAATTTGTGAAAAAATCAGTATGTTCTGGTTCTGATTCTTTGCTTAGATTGCCTGGTTTTCTGCTCATCTAGCTATGCTTTAACAGAAGTCTTATCATTTAAATCTAAATGCCAGCAATGTTTTTACTGTTAAACAGCATCCTCCATCACTCTATCTGCCATCTATCTCCAACCAGTTGTGTCTGACTCGAACTGTCCCAGACCACGTTATCAAACAGCCTCTCCACCCTACAGCACACGTGTAGTGATGTTGTTAACTGGACACTGTGTGTCTGAATTTTACACCTTTATGCTACCAGCTTGCAACCTTCACTACATAGTTAGTGCTATCTGTCAGGCGTCACTTGGAGTTGTGAGATATTTGCGACATTTTAGTGACGCAATCACAAGGAATGGTCTGTTACATCCTGGACTGAAGGAGGGGGGGTTTAACAGTATTCTACTGAAAATAATAACCAGTAACAATTTTGATATGTTTCATGAATTTAGTATAGACTAAAATAAAACACAGTTCATATAGAAATACAAATACATTTTTTCACAGGCCCCTAGGCACTTGCCTACCTTTGCCTAATGGTAAGTCTGACCCGGCTTCACCTAAAGTTTTAACACTGCCCAAAGAATAAATCGAGGTTTGTCTATTATTACACTTTTCATGAATAGTATGCATAATAAAGGAAAGTGAAAGTGGCCCAGTACTGATGAATGCTTTACGCTTATGTAAGGAATTGGTTGGCACTGAGTAGGAAGTTTCAAGGTTGGACTCACAACACATTGGCAGCTCATGACAAGGTGGCACGAATAAGAGTCCTACAGCAAATTGATATTTCCTTACAGCTTCATCCAATTTTTTAAAATAAAACCTAGCCTGTGTGTAAGTTGAGGGACATCTGTATTTTAAGTTTTATTGGCCCTGACTTCCTTTTTCTGTGTGAAAATATAGTCAAGCTTACAATTTCAGTCGTCTTGCAGCCTCAGCTGTGTTCAGGTTTTATGATGATAACTGTTTACAGATTTCCACTAAAGTCTGCAAAATTTATGTTTGGTATGAATAAGGATGTGTCCCTAAGGGAATGATTGAGGGAATGATTTAAACCAATGTTTCAAAACTTTTTGAACTAATTAAAAGCTGTAATGTTTTACAGTAACATGTTCCGAAACTCAACAGTGTTGTGCGCTTCCCCAAAAAGCCCGAAGCCATTTAACCCCACCAACAAAGGCTTTATTTGACCATTGACCGCAGCATTGTTTTAACCTGTTTCAGGAGGAGGCACTATTTGCACTATTTCTGTTCGTATTTGTTGTTCAGTATTTACACTTTAACTCTCAAAGATCAGTAAGCCTAATGGGGTGGGAGGGTCTATCCTGGGGAACTGCCCTCCAGGAGGATAGGCTGAGAGGGTCAGCAGCATTTGACGGAATGTATCATCAACACTGTGTGGCCACGTGACCTGGGAACCCGTAGTGACCGAACACTAGTACGGCCTGGATGTCCTTGCCACTGTTCACCTTTTGTCCGCTTGTATCCAGCAGCAAACACGTAGAGGAGGGCAGTTTTAAGATCTTCATTCATCATTTGTTGCTGAAGTTCTGGCCTTTTCTCTGATGAGAGAAAGCACCAGCATGGAAACAAAGGAAGATAACAAAAAGTTAATGGACGTTTAAAGAAATGCTAGTGCCAGCAAAAGCATGAAGTAGCACAGAACACCAGAAAAGCTATGGAAACGGCCATGTACTGTTTTCCAAAGCAATACATGGAACAGCATGTTTCTGTTAAACATTGTCCACACAGTCCTTAGGGGTGCACAGTACTGCACAGGTGGTAGTGCGCAGCTCTCCGCATCTCTGACTATGGTGTACTTTGCTCCTGCTCACTTTAACATTTATATATTTCCTGCAGCAGACGCATCTCTCAGATGCAACTCGGGGTTATACAAAAGCACAACTGACAAAAGACAAGAAGTTTCAGACACAAGCTCATCTGACATCACTTGGTTTCCTGGCACACCTGGCCTACAGGATTCAGAGTCCCACAGAAAATACCAATACAGCGTTGATGCAAATGGAGCTGTCACTGAGGAGAGAAGTGGATCCGTAAGAGACAGGTTTTGAGCAGCTCTGAGGGACAGATGGAGCTCATTCCACCACATGAGGGTCAAAACCTTCTGAGTTTTTCTTCTGGTGAGTGGAACCACCAAGCAGCTGGGGTGGCAGAGTGTAGGGTCCTGTAGGTATCGGGGTGCAGATCCTTGACCCTCTTGTAGGCCATATCCAGAGTATTGAACTTGATATGTGAGCTACCGAGGCTCAGTGGAGAGAGACGAGGAGGGGAATCATGGCAACAACTTGGCAGGTAAAATACAACTCATACTGTGTTATTCTGTGTCAGTATTTAAAGTATTAATGAAGAGTTAATGTCAACAAATATGAAACCCATTTGTTTTTCCTTTCATTTTTGTATAACTTAAATCCTTTGCTTTTATTTCCACAGGGAATTTCTGAACGCAATTTAAATTTTAATCTATTATTATTTCTTATTTAACAGCTACGATCATAAACAGCCATGCATCAGTATGGTGAGTATTATTAAAATTAGAGTTAACATTTTTATAAGCTGAAAAAATTAAAACATTACTCAAAAAAACAGTAATTTGCTCTTTGCCAAAGGGTGTGTGTACTTTTATTAGCCATAATACCCATTTATATGTATGTGAAGGGTCAAAAACAAGTCAAACCCAAAATGTAACTCAGTAAAAAGTATAAAATACTACCTGAAAAAATGCTTAAGTATCTAAATTACATTGATTGAAATAATTTCTAATGTTCTGAACAGCTGTAGGTTTTTGCATTAATTTTCTATGTGCCACCATGCACATTATTCCTTCAGCAGCCCAACCAGCACAGCGAGTACAAACTGCAGTAATGGTTTATGATGTGAACCTGCTGTGCCCTGCCTGTCTGCAACTCAACATAATGTTATTTTCGAGCAGGCTGATGCATTTTCATTCACGGCTACTTTTCCATTATCTGCATGCTGCTTCATGTCAGTCTTTAATTTAGATGCCCACTGGGAAATAAATCATCTAAATATGAAAATTTAATTTTACCAATACCACGTGATCAGTGACTGACCAATCAGGAGTAGATGTTTCTCGCTTCCCTAAAGCTATACACCCAGTTGCACAATTACGTCCAGAAAGTGGCTGTGAACAACTTCTGTACGAGCTACAGAGTGGAAAGTGGCAAATATGTTGCCCGTGTTGGGCATCAGCTTTTGGCCTATTTTGCTGCAGCAAACTTTGATTTAAGTAGATAATAAATTATATATATATTTTTTATTATAAATGTTGGGCAAATCTTCACAAGTCAATGGACAGTACAAATGTGCTGCATTAAAAGCCACTGTAGTCACACTAGAGGTCACCAGGGGATGAAGCCAAAATGACATCATCTACAAACAAACAGAGATGTCACCCTTCCATCAAGGGACTGTCGCTTTGTTGTGGGGCTAAGATCTGAGTCCCGCTCTTTCGCCTGGAGCCTTGTAGGAACTCCCTTGGCAAACAGGTTAGAGATAGGCAAAGACTGATACATAAAGACCCCCATGGATGTGCAAATAAATAGCAAGTGCACCCTGCCTGGATTTGGGTTGCTGGTATAAACTCCTGGGGCCAGACTTGGGACTGGTGGGGTGACCACATAACTGGGTCAGGCTCAGTGTGAAATAGCAGTGGGGGGCCAGTTTGTGGGCTTACCGCCTGCAAGATGAAGGGTGGGGGGTGGGTCAAATGCAATGGCAGGCATAAGCAGTACTAGATCCTGGGGGGCTACTGGAAAATTGTACAAATAATATGAACCCTACATGATGACATCCATTTCACAGACTGACAGCGGGATACAGCTTACTGAAGTAAGATGAGTACTGCTTTCAACCAACTTACCAGGTCAAAAACTCTCTATAGGAAACCACTTGGGAGGAAAAAAGGAGACAGGTCGAGCTTTATAGTGTTCAGTTTAGATGTTTAGAATTATAAAACTTTACTTTATGTTGGATTCACTTGATATATTTGTTTTTTTCTTGCACTGGGTGTTGAAAAGCTGTTTCCTTCTCATGCAGTTAACCAGTGAGCTTTATGTTAGTAGGTTTAGTGAACAGGGAGATTAAAAATGTAAAAAAAAAAAAAATTAAATCAACTGGAAGGTCACTCACTACATCCTCACATTTGTTCACTACGTGGACCAAATACTGTGAGACAAAAATGACCCAAAGAAAAGCTCCTGTACCAAACTTTCCCTAATATCTAAGTAACAGCATTAAGAGAAAACTTATAGCTAAAACCTAGGTATTTGGACCACAAACCTACAGTAGGAAGACTCCACAAACCCTAAGCTGGACTTAGTCCCCAGAGCAAGTTCATGAGTCATGAGACACCAGCTTAACCTGCTGTGCAACCATAAAAAATATTAAATATGTATTAGATTGTGAAACATTTTTAAATAAAAATAGGGAACCACTGATACCTGTAAATACTGTGAGATGATTGAACAGTCAAATAATGGCAAAATAGAGGTCAGTGTGTCTTGTACTATATAGTATAGCAAACAGGTAGTTTCACTAAAGTTATCATGAAGAAGCTAGTAATTTTCATTTTCCTATACTGTATAGATAGAGAGATATTTTATTTTTTATAGATGGATATTTCTAGATATTTTATGCGGCCTCAATATCAGCAGCCCGTTTAAACACTTAGTACCTATAGTATGACTAAACTGAAAGAAAGCATTTTCGAGGGCAGAGATGTCTTAAACATCCATAAGAAGCCACCCTTCCCTGTCACTTTCAAACTGTTCCTTCAGTACTGATTTACCGTGACAAGTAGGGTAGCGTAGTAATAAATTGTAATTTACCAGGTAAAATGTTATCATTTTAATGTATTGATATATATGCTTCCTTCTGCAAATGGATATTTTTTTAACTGTGTGGGTTTTGCTCAGTTTGCGAGGAAACGAATAATTCAGGAAAAAGAACCACTGACGGCGAGAAAAAGTGGAATTTAGCACAAACATTTCAGAAATTAACTGCCGTCTAAAGAACTGTGAGACATGCATTAATCTGAGACAAAGAAAGTCCCATCCCAGATATTACTATTACCGTTTCAAAAATGAACCTTTAACCACTCAAATCTTAAAACCAACATTATTGCATCTTTCTTCTGTCATTGAATGCAATGTTCTGATCATTCCTTTTGGTCTGTGATAGCCAACAAACATTGAAGGAAGTTTGAAACTTCACCGCTGACTGATGTTCCTACTTCCCATCTGCCCCCATGATGCGATTACTGTGGCACAATGAGGTTCTTTTAGTCTTCTAATTAAGGTGTTTGGATCTGGCCCTCTTCCTGTTTCCTGGCCCAGAATTCCATGGGGCATATCCCCCACCCTGCCAGGCACAGAGAATTCATACTTGCTGTTCAGTCTTTCTTGCTGTCAGGATCTCTTCCCCAAATCTGCTTTGGGTTTATTTTTTTGACCCTCTATTAGATGTTCCTGCTTCCATCCTGTGTCCCTGTAGCATTAATCCTACGAATATCAAGGCTCTGGATGTTTGTAGAAGGTCACCAAAAGCACTGGAGACATCTGCTCCCCATAGAACTGAGTATGGATTCCATTTCCTTAATCCACATTGAGTCTAAAGAAAAGAGATTAGCTTTGTTTGGGCTTGACAGCAGTCCCCAGTATCCATCTCCGTTTTGCTCGTAGCAGGAAATCTCTTGTTTAAACACGTCCGAGAGCCACAGCGCAAACTATCTGTGCTCAATGGACTCCGTTTAAGAGGTGCAATGTTTTTAATTATCAGTGCAGTTACTAACTGTTTACCCTTCAGCTGTCTGTCAGCATTGCGAATCTCCCAAATCACTCTGATGCAAAAACAAAAAGTCCAGCACAAAGTCCTTTCCCATCAGGGTTTTGCTACCAAAATTTAAAATGCATTACTGTGTATCACACATAGATTAAAACTGAAAATTACATTTTATTACATGTAATTGCATTAAAAGGGCAAGAACACGTGTACTAAAAAATGAGAAACGGTGCTAAGTTGCTATGCTTGTGTTTAGAATTTAAAATGAATCTATACATAAAACATTTTTGCATTAAGAATGAAATGGGGTTAAACTTCCTTTTAAACAAAAGATGAGAAAATAAGTTTTGCATGCATTATTATCCTTATTGTACCTTGAACCAGTGTTTACAAATTTCTCTGCCCCATCTGACAAATTAACTATGCTTTGATGGTGGAAGAAGTCAGTAAATATAAATGGCACAAAAGCAGTTTCCTTCCAGGATGTGGTCAGAAACAGGACTAGAGTTCAGCTTGTTAGTCTAAACTATACAGTAGCACATCACACTACTGTAGATTATTTAATGGGAATAATCTGGAATCGACTAATGATTGATTTCTGGAGTCAAAAAACGCATCAGTAGTGAAGAGCGGTGCACCAAAATCTAAATGAAGCAACTTGGCTTCTAACAAAGGATAAAAAGTTCAAATCGCACATAAGATTGTGCCTGGTGTAGCCAAGTTTAACATTCATTCAGTAGAAAATGAGTCAGGATCAAATTTCAGGGAACCGCTCGGAAGAGGATGTGTCCGTTTGTCTCACTGTTAGTTAGTTGTAAAGATCACAGTGATAAACATGTGCGAGACATACAGTCCTGCTTCTTTACTCACATTCAAAGGTGCAGCACTTCGTGCCTTCAGGCTTCTGCTGTCTGTGAGGTGGTTTTTACTTAAAATGTCTGATTCTGGGTGTGTAGTACCACCTCTTGTCCCTTTCTTGTCTGTTACTGTTCAATATTAGGATCTTTCAATTGATATACTATAAATTAAAGCTAAGTGGCTGTAGTTTGTCCTTCATATCTGTGCACATATCATTTGGCAGATAGAATAATAACTACTGGACAGATAATGATTAGAGATATATGTTTTGTGTTCTTTTAATAGTGATTTATTTGTTTCATAATGGCCATACTGAAAACAACCAACTCCACCAACATGTGCTGTTTGTGGTTCCAGATTTAATATCATTTACATTTTAACCTTCACAATTGCTCTTCATCAGACTTAATTCTGATTCATGTTTATAAAGGAATGGTTCACGAAGATCCTGTCTTTCTCTTTTCTGACTTTCGCCTTCAGTGTTGAAAAGGTAATATTTTAACATATTTGCAGGATAAATGAAACGATACCGTTACTATACATAGTACAGTACAAATATGATATGTTTTATGACACACTGCAAAAAGGTCATAGCATTATTTGATTTCATTTCAGGATAGCAGACGTGTCAGTTCCTGGTTTTAACGGAGGACATAAAGTGGCATCGCGGTGAAAATGTCAAGCAAGCCTGCAGTGAGGTAGGAAACGGTGAAAACACAAAAAGCTATTTTTAAATGTGCTATTCTGTCAGAATGGGGAATAAGTTTCCAGAACCAAACCACTGAGAAGAATTCCAGACCAATGATTCAAGGCTCATGGTTCATGTCAGGAGACTGTCCTTAAATAATGTCTACTGTACTTAAGTACATCACACATAGACTGCTTTTAGTCATTAAGAAGGCAAATAGTACAACTAATTTTTCTCAAAACAAATTATTGCAGTGTCTAGATTCATTTGGATTTAACTGTTACTTCTGTGCATTAAGCAATATTCAATAAATTACTAGCTGAAGGAATTTGCGAATCTAATGCCAATGAAAAGTTATTTTATGAATTCTTTGCCATGTGCTTCAGCTCTTTTAGTTATATTTGGCCCCCATTTTATGCAAAGCAGCAGATGGAGTTTTAGCAGAGAAATACTTTCACACAAACATTTTCCAACACAAATAGCATATTGGGTGGCACAATGGCACAGCAGGTTGGGCTGGTATCTCATGACGCCAAGAGTGTGTTTGGACACAGGTATCATGCCAGCTCAGCCTGTGTGAAGTATGAATATTGACCCTGATGTTAGGTTTCCTCCCACACTCCAGAGACATGCATTTCAGGCTAAGTGGTCACTCTAAATTGCCCGTTTTTGTATGTCACTCTGCAACTGACTGGCACCCCATCCAGGGTTAGTTTGTTTCATAGCCTAGCACCACATAATTTCGGGACATGACCTGGACTACCAGCACCCTGACCAAGGCCAAGTGGTTGAAAATAATACAAGGGTGGATAGAGCCAGTTGTGTATTGAGGGCCCAGTGTATGTAGAAAACAAATCTCTAAAACAAAACACTGTACTGACATGACAAGTGCATGTTCTTCAACATATTCTCTGTTACTGGGCCAAAAATGCACATGCATCCTCTGGTGTCCTGTGCACCTCATACAGATTTTTATTTGTGCTTTTCCATTCCTATATCTCAAACAATCCTTTCCTTATGCTAAAAGAAAGTGTATTAAAATATCATGGTGCAGCAGTGCATTGCATTAAATCAGTTCAGACTGGTGGACTGCTTGGTTGGTGATGTTTGTTTCAAGTAGTTTCCTCCATGTTGTGTCTACACGTTTACATTTTAATCTTCAGTTTAATTTCAAAGTAAAAAAGAAAACTGGAACACCACATGACTGAATAAAACAAGTAACTGGGAATAGGAAGACTCGCCTAAATTGTTCCCTCCTAGAGATACTCTGGGGAATCTTCGCAAACAAAGGGTTTCACGTCTTTCATGGATTGTACTCTTGAAATATCAGAACTGGCACTTGGGGTAATTGGATCGTATTCTTAGTTTTCTGTTATTAATTTACTCAGAGATGTCTCAACCAGGGCTGCCGCTAGTGGGGTGAATGGTGATGACTATTCTATAAGGGTTACACCTAGAGAGGGCTCACAAAAGGTTTTTTTATTTTAAAGAGGGAGGGTTCAGAGTGATATTGTTTCAAGAGGGCCTTAGTCTGAATGCATATCATTTTATATTCTGCAACTCATGATATATATTTCATGATTAAAGCAACCACTGTAAAGTAACATATTAGAGAACCCTTTAGTTGCCTCTCCACCCATTTAAATCATTCATTTAAATTTCCGGACCCCAGATCTATTTATTTCATTACCTCCTGCCATAGCTATTTGTTACAGATGAGGGCGCTGTCACCACTTCAGCTGTCACAATTTATTACTACAGAAATCAAAGAAATAAGCTATTTTGAGTAGAAGCCCTCAGCGATGGGCCAGTCAGTTCAACTGTGTAAGAACTCTAATCGTAATGTATATCCCATACTAATGTGAATTTAACTGTTTATAGACAGTACTGTGCCTGATTTCATTTTCATAACATTTTCCAACATTTTGTTGTCCTTGCCATGTTGAAGACGCACAATGTATGAGCCGTCATATGTGGTAGAGCTCGGATGTCCAACGTGTGGCCCACCTCTCCACGTAGCATTTGTAAAGTTGCTGTGTACTATACCTGCCATAAACAGGTATAACTATATGTTCCATTGAATCACATCATACTTCAAATATACTTGGACACATATTTGAACACACACCGCACTTAAATAATACACCATCAAATAAATGATATGGTCTTAATTTAGACATTTAATATTCAGTATGTCACTTACTCTGACTTTTTCACATGCTGGTGGCAGGATGGTTGGGCGCCGCTGATGTAGGCTGACAAAGTGAGCGTTAATGCAACGGGCACTAGGACCTGCGTGCGGAGGCACTCTCGGAGGGGGGCGGGAGGGCCGGCCGCGGCGTCCCTCGGCAGCAGCGGCTCTTAGAAAGTTGAAGGCAGCTGTGGGCGGGACGTCACTCAGCCCCGGAGCTCAGGAGTGCAGTACTGCTGTGCTCGAATCGGAAGCTTTGGGTTCTTCGGAATCGTTCATTGAAACATTAAGATTGTTCGCTGCATGTCTTTATTGTGCAGTTAATCTGCACCAGTCTATGACCGGGATTCAGAGGACTTCCACTCCGACACGTTGCCAGGGGTGTGTGTGGCTCAGTGTGTCCTGCGAGGTGGGCGTCCTGTCCGGCTGCGCTCCGTATCCATGCTGTGATTCTTTCCTTGCGTCCACGGACACCATGAAACACTCGTCCTCCGCTCCGAAAGACGGTTCGCTGCTGCGGGATAGAAGGGACTGCGACGTCCGCTGCAGGGAGCGTGTGGACGCCGAGCTGGAGCGGCTGCGGACGCGGGAGAGGCTGGAGGCGACGCTGGCCGGGTTGGGCGAGCTGGACTTCCTGAGGCAGAGGCAGGAGGCGCTGGTGAGGAGCGCACTCTGCCGCCGTGGGCAGCAGCAACAGCAGCAGGAGGAGGAGGAGAAGCTGCTGGAGGAAAACATCTTGCTGCTGCGCAAACAGCTGGTGTGTGTCCCCTCCGCCGTTCATACTTTCTTCGCCCAGTTCGTTGTTCTTGTGTCTAAGTTGTTTTGCCGCTTGTGAAAAAGCAGCTTACAATGCATTTCAACCGGGCTTCTGTGAATTTTACTTGGCTCATTTGTCCACCAGCGTTCCAGTTCGGCGAGTCATGTTGTCCACAGCGTATTTACAGTCGTTTTTTTTTCCCAGACAGCGGTTGCATAGACATTATATAAAATCTGCTCTCTAGTCGTTTTACTGACCGCTGTAACAAAACGGAAGCAAAGCGAAATAACGCGTAATTGAAACTGCGGAATAAAGTATTTTTCGGTGACACTAAATGAGTTCATCTATTTCTGACGTTTGTACTCTTTCTATGTTTAAAAAGAAAAAAGTTCTGAGGCGACAAGTTTTCGAGAGACACTGGATGTGGATAAATACCGTGCTCATAAAATCGTTTCCGAGCCAAATGGTTTTTCTTTTTCTTTCTTTCTTTCTTTCATCGTGTTCACGTCAAACAGAAAAAGATCACCTTTAAAGCGAGGACTCAATCTGCGAAACGTGAATTTTTCGGGAGTTTAGGACGGGCGCGGCGCAGCTGCAGCGTCGCGCGCTGAAACTGAGGCAGACGTCCGTGACCTCCCGAGCGCGAGATCCCGCGCGCGCCGCGTCCCGAAGCCTCGCGCAGGGCTGCGCGCGCCGCGCTTCAGGGTTTCATTTCTGTTTGTTGGAATCCTCGTCGCAAAAATTACTTTCCCAGTAAAGTAGTTTATTAAATAATATTTAATCCGAACGATGAAATATTGTTTCCTTTCTGTACCTTGTGAGCCATATCGGGCGGTATTTTTTTTCTGTTTAATCCTTAGAATTAGTGTTCTGTATTAATTTCACGCCATTGAAATTAAATGAATTATTTAGCACGAAAGTTTAATAATGAGGATGCGTTTCTGCGGCTTGTCAGTATCACGGCTTATTTACTGTGCTTTACCACAGTAAAACCGGTGCCTTCCTTTAATAGCTGGATAGCGTAAACAGACCGCACCCTGGTGCAGTAGAGACCTGGCTGCCGCACCTGGTGCCAGTCCTGCCGCCCATCGCAGCGCCTGGCGTGGCTCTAGCACCACCTTTTATTACATATAGGCTTTTACTCACTTGTTTCCACACACATTTTAAAAAAAAAAAAAAATCTCCGTGCATTTGCTACACTTGTAATCCGTTTTTTTTGTCTCCCAATTCTATTTGAATATATTCAGCAGCATATAATTGTTTTATTCTTTCTAACACAAATGTCACTGAAAAAAGGCGACGAAACAAGGCAACTGTTGGACATTGCAACGTGAATAATATGATTGTTGGTAGAGCTTGGAACATCCAGTGTCATCACTGGAATTCCTTGTTCTAGTTTGTTTAGTGTTTTCTTTCCCAGACATGCATCTAAAATTAGATGGTTGAATGAAAAGAAAGACAAGAGTAATTTTTTCTTAATAGCTTACAGATTGCAAGCTGTTTGGTTTCACTTGAATACCTCAAACAATATGGTGCATTTAGAAAAAGCATTACTTAAGGATTATCTGATACTATCGGAAACATTTGGAGAAACCCTGCGATTTCCATTTGTGCCTCCAGAACTGCTTGAGACGTAGAGATGCCGGGCTGATCAGTCAGCTGCAAGAACTGGACAGACAGATCAGTGATCTCCGGCTGGACAATGAGAAGTCATCACATGATCACGTGGAGTCTGACAGCCGCCCAAGTTCTGGTGAGTACTCCTCGAAGGAAAGAATTTATTCCTAGCTTTTGTAGCGAAGTGCCAAGCTAATGTGGATCTTCCAGCATGGTGACAAGGCTTGTGTCTTGTCAGATACTTTCCAAAAAAGGTCTGGTTGGGCAACTGTTTAATGTATTTTCAGTGCTCTGTTTCAACTGCAACGACATCTGGCTGCCGAGGAGATTCCAGGTTGTTGACAAGTTAGTGGCACAGACCACGGCTTGAGGTTTTTTTTTTTTTTTGTCTGTGTAATGATGAAATTCAGCTGAATGGCAACTGTAAATGGTGTTTTAAGACCTTCCAAGCATTCTGGTGTCTTATCAAATGGCCAGCATGAAATCAAACTTGGCACTACCTTTAAAAGTTTGTAATAAGCTTCCCTTTCATTGTTCTTGTGCTGTATCCATATGTGCGGTACTAAAAATAAGTACATGATGCTGCTGCTCAAGATAATGTAGATGAACTCTCATTTTCTTTATTAGGCCTACGAAAACAATTTTAGTTACCTTAAAGAAGCAGTTTTTAAATTTGAAGGAACTTTATAAAACATTTTATAGTTTGGAGATAATGTCATTTTTAAAAAGCTCATTTTAAGTATGGAAGGTGTTGCAGTAGTTTTCTCCCTAAAATGTATGTCTTTTAGATGTGTTTCTTAACACCAATGTTTAATGTAATATTGTAGGTGGTCTGCCAAAAATAATGTGGTGAGGGAAAGCAGATAGTGACACAGATGGTGACAAAGAGCAGAAAATATCATTTTGTGGCAATGCAAATGACGAACATTATGTTGGAGCTGACAGACCTCAACTTTAACCGAAATCATTCTTTTTGAATGGTTACACTCTTTTTCTCTTGGTTTTTGTGGTTTCTTTTTTTGTAACAATAAAAATAAGAGATTATAGCAACAGGGCAGTTCCTGTCTTTGCAAACTTGTGTGTGAAATGTTTCTTTAATTTGTATACAGACTGTTGCTCCAAGGAGAATACATGAGTAATGTATGCAGTGGTTTTTGAAGTGTGATGTTTGACAGACCCTGTGGTACTTTAAATGGTACGAATTAACTAGACCATCTGTGTTGTGGTTGTTAAAGCTCAGAAAGGGTCAAATTATTCACTTTTAAAAAAAAAAAAAAAAAGTAACCTTTGCTTAAAATTTCCAGGTGTTAGTATAGTCTTGTAATAAGTGCTAAGATGACAATACCCACCCTTATCTGGAAAAAAAAATTATTACTGTACTGATATAACACACCTGCATTTACCACCCCTAGTCTAATGAGATTATTTTTTTTTTTACTGTGGAGTCACACTGTTAGAATTATCATTATTTCTAATGAGCAGAATAGGTTCCTGAACAAAAACAAATAAGTTTAATTACCAGAATAAAAGGCATTTTTGTACATGACAATGTTAACATCAACATATTATATAATATTTGTATCATTTCTGTACATTATTATCCAGATGTTTAAAATTGCTTGCATGAATTGTGGAGGACAGTCAAAAAAGTCTCATCACTTTTGACATGTGAACCAGAAGAAAAAGAACTTCTTGAATCCTGAAGTCTAAGGCTCTGAGACAAGTGTAGTATCAGAACTGGCTTTCCTATATTATCATAGTTTTTTTTTTTTTTGTTGTTGTTTTTTTTTTTCCCCTTGCACTAAAAGCGAGACCCATTTGACAATTTGTTACAGCAAATTAAAATTTCTAAATGTTTCTTCATTTTTCTTTGTTTTGATTTAATGCACTTTGCAATTTCTATACTGTCTTTTAATGTTATGATTTTATTTGTTACCTTTTTATACTTTTTTTTTTTTTTAAATAATTTTGCTCATGGATGATTATGATATGAGTTCATTAACTGTGATTTTTAGAGGATCTCCATTTGGAGATTACTGAAGGAAAACATTTTTCATCTCCTAAAAGATTTTTAGAAGATTTAATTATGTCAAAATGCACATTTACAGTGTTTAATTTTATTATTTTGTATTGAAACTATTGTTGTGAGTTAAGGTTACAGTAATTATGATTGGTTTATACTTATAAGCTGATATGAAGTAGGAAGCAGGAGCAGTAGTTAATTTGTCTAAAAAGAAATAGAATATCTGCATGTTTTGGATAGTGAAAGTTGGCAGAAATAAACCACCTGTTGTGCCAGATAAATGGCTGCGTTGCCAGCCAAAAATTGTTTTACTGAATAAGCTTTTTTTTATTGGAGCAAAAAATTATATAGGTTTTTATAAGGCAATGTATGGGTTTTTCAGGCTTCAGAACTCTTTTAATGACAGAAGGGACTGCATCAACAAATGGTTAGAGTCTAATTTCTGACAGAGTTTGTTAAAAGTCCCCTGCCGTTTCCTTCTACCCCCTAGGTTTTTACGAGCTAAGTGACGGTGCTTCTGGGTCACTCTCCAACTCCTCCAATTCAGTCTTCAGTGAATGTTTGTCCAGCTGTCGTTCCAGCACCTGCTTTTGCAGTCCCCTCGAATCATCTCTGAGTGTTTCAGAGGGACGTCACAAGTGTACAGGTGAGTTCTTCCAAAGTTGGCATGCCATCTTCTGCTGTCATAACTCGTTCTATCAAATGTCAGTTTCTTTCCTTGCTTCTCAAACCATCAATGGAGCTTGTTTAAAAACATAGGCCATTTGGACTGTACACAATCTGTAATGAACAAACACTGATGGGAGATGATGGCTTTGCAAATGACATCAAAGTCACAGCTTTGCGAAGACTCTATAATGGGCAAACAAGGCTTGTTTGTAGGTAAAACTGAAGCGTCACTCTGTTCGACTCTGCAAATTTTCATAGTATTTGTGCACTTTGTTTTTATTCATGTTCCATCAGTCATCTATAGATCTCATGTAGGAAATAAAAGAAATTAGACTTATGTATGTATGTTGTATGTTCTTGTGGGTTTGTCCTAATTCCCAGTTGCTTTGTTGTTGCAGATGACTTGGTGGAATGCATGGAATGTGAAGGCCAGTGTGAGGAGCAGAGTTCTGGGCCAGTGAGTAGGTCCTTTTCTGCAACCTACTCTCCTGCTGACAGTGCCTGTGATGGTCAGTCGAAATTCCACTGTGACCTGGTGGCTAAAAATGGAAATGATGTGTACCGCTACCCCAGTCCCCTTCATGCTGTGGCTGTCCAGAGCCCCATTTTCTTCCAGTCTCTCATGAGCCACTTCAAAGAGGAGAGCACCACACTGAAAGCAAGTGATATTCTGACTGATGTCCTAAAGCCTGAGCAGCCTTTAGTGTCCCAGACTGCCTCATGGCCTGCCTCCCACACTTCCTCCAACAAAAGACTGGACAATTACATCTTTGGCCTGTTGCAAAGGAGGTCCCATCCCCTGAGGACCAATAAGCCACGGACAAGTATAAACACAGACCCGTCAAAAAGTATCTTGAGACAAGGCAGTCTTTGTGTGCGGCAGACCAGTAGCCAATCACAAGAAAAAGCTCCTGACCACAAAACAAAATGGCAAGGAAACGTGCAAACTGGCACTAATAACAACGTGGACACTGGTGCAGGGTCTCCTCTTAGACAGTGGGCACTGGATGCTAAAGCTGAACTTTCAGAAAATGGAAAGATGCAACTCCTCAGCCCACTTCAAAATGAACATTTGATGAATGGCAACAGTGAAATTCACACAAATAGCCTTTCCAAAAAGAAGACAAAAGTCCTGTCTTTGACTGCTACCTCAAAGAAAGATCTGGGCAGTCCTCCTATGGTTCCTTTTCCAAAAGAGACTAAATATCCTCATTTTGTATCAGCTGAAGACAACAAAACTCCACAAATAATGGAAGTGTGCTCTCCAAAGAAATGTCCAAAATCTCCCCCGACTGCTTTGTCTGCACAAGAAGAAAGACCTGCTCATGAGCTGGGGAGTTTAGGTTCCTCCTCTCAGAGTCAGGATGAATGCGGGCACATGGTCAATGCCCAGTGCACGCCTGGTCACAGGCAGATGGTCAGAGTCCGCAAGAGTGGAAAGAATGTGAAGGCTGTCAAAATGAAGAACTCCACGGGGAAGTCTAAGATGCACACTGAGTCAGTGGCTGAGGCAGGACGGGAAAAACAGCGGACTGGGACAAAGAAATTCCGCTTCTCTGAAGATGTGACCCATGCACACAGAGCCTCTAAGAAAAGGTCCTCTAGAGCAAAGAGAATTCCTGCGTCTATTCCAGAGGGCCATATAGTAAACAAACACCCACCAGCCAACACGAGTAAAGTGGTTATACAACGGCATCATGCACATGGACGTGAGACAGTGCTGGCAAAGCCCAAGTACAAAAGAAGCGAGTACCGCAGGTTACATGAGGTTCCTTATGATGAGGCTTTGAGAAGAGCCCATAGGCGACACAAACGGGAACTTCTTGCCCGCATGTCAACCGTATACCTGCCATCTAACGTGCACTATCCCAGTCCTTACGCTTACGTTGGTAGTGACTCCGAATACTCAGCAGAGTGTGCGTCCTTGTTCCACTCCACAATCCTGGATACCAGTGAAGATGAACAAAGCAACTACACCACCAACTGCTTTGGAGACAGTGAGTCCAGCGTAAGCGAGGTGGATTTTGTAGGGGAGAGTACAAATACCAGTGACTCGGAGGGAAGTGGGGGTGTCAACTGGCCTCAGTTTGGACATACCGCTGGATCCTGTTTTACCAATGAAATGACCTCCGGCCAGGCTAAAGCTTTTGTCAAAATTAAAGCATCCCACAATCTTAAAAAGAAGATCCTCCGTTTCCGATCTGGGTCTTTAAAGCTCATGACAACTGTCTGAATGATTATATAAATGCAGCCAATTAAATTGGTCTGTCTCCTGTGCAAGTGCCTAAGCTGGGTCCAGCTCCTGGTTGAAATCAATCCCAGGTAGTTTTTTTTTTTTTTATTTTTATTTTTAAAAAGTAGCTAAAAATTATGTTGCTCAGACTCCTTAAACCTGCACTTTGTAAAGAAAATGACACAGGTTGGGCATGGTTTGAAAAGCATTTTGCATAGCCCTGTTATTGTATTGTCATTTTGAGTATTTATTGATGGTATACTTGCATTACTGCATCTACATAACGTTCGTAGTGTAAATATGTCATTGAGCTGGTTTACTTTATTGAAATATTTAAGCTTAATATATTTGGTTACTCCAATATGGAATGAAAGAGGAGCTATAATTTGATTTAAGAATCTGTAAGTGAAGGGGAGATGAAATCCTTCCATGGTGCTTTTTTGTGCACATAATGTATGCATGGTCAACTGATATACCCTTTCTTTTGATGCCAAATAGTTGTAAATTGCATTTTTTTGTACTATAGGTCATTCATGTTTCTTGTTAATACAGGTGCTTTACATTTTTATGCTTTAATAAATGTCTGCTTTAAAATAACCATGGCTTTTGGTTTTCGGTGGATGATAAAATACTTTTTTTTTTTTTTTTCCCTTCTTCCTTGGAAACAATTGGACATGAACTGTTTGCCCTGGCACATGCTTGGCCTCTGAGACTGTTTGTTATTTCTGTCTGTTTTTTACTAAAAGGACTTGTTAGTACAACATTGCTCTTTAGCCTCTGTGTTTATTATGCTCTACAAATCCCAGTCAAGGAGAGCTGGACTTTTACTAAATGTATGAAACAGGAAGTTCTTTTGGAAGACCTGGAATGTTCCTGGCATGAATAGTCTAGACTATGCTGTTTGTATTAACCCGTCTATGTTTCTCATGGGGTCTTTCAGGCCTCTAACAAAGAATTTTGGGTTTTCACTTTAAACCATTGGTGTTACAGAATTCTGCAGGGTCCCTGGATCTTCCTGCTCACTGTACCTGACAAAAATCCGAGTTTGTTTGCTTAAACCTGGATCTCATTAAGATAGCAGCACATTTTGATATATCGTTGCACTGTCCCATTATAAGTGTTTGTTTTTTAATATACTGTACATGCAAGCCATGAAAATACCTAAACGCAATGGTAAAAACTGCATCCAAGCAATTTCATGGCAGTCCATGAGCAAGGTTACTGGCTGTTTTCACTCAAACATTTTGGCTATTGTTTCATTTCTTTAGCGCCCTGTAAGAAATTTGTGTTTCAAGCATCAAGGACTGCTTTGAAAAGCCAGCTGTGATGTTATACTCATGCTTGAAACATGAACCTCCAGGCCAGCTGTTTCTTTTTGTTAGTTAGCAAGGAACTGCTGTAGAGACAGAGTACCGAACCGCACATATTGAGTATTTATTTCTATTGCCGATTAAATATCTTGCTTTCTCCAGCTTATCCTCAGTATACAGTATTGCTGGACGTTTCACAACAAAGCACTTCCTGGAACTTGAAATATTTATGTAATCGGTTCTTTAGCTGCTATGCTGCTTTGCTGTCTAACTGCACCCAAATGAAGGCTTTTTAATTCGGAAAATGGCTTTGTAGTTAGGGAGGTTCAACACGCGGAATACAATTCTGTCCTCAGATGCAGGCCAGCATCCTTGAACACACATCCAACGCTCTAGAGTGCTTGAGCACATGATTTAATCCACATGAAAATAAGTCAAAATATTTGTAAAGTAATTGGAACAGCTATTAAAATATTTGTACCAAAGTTACAGTGCGTGTAATTTGTTTTAGCCTTTCATTTTCAGAGGACAAATTGTATATAATTACTTGATTTAAAAATTATTTTTGTCCAAATGCATAGTATTCAAAGAATGGGCAATATGTCAGTTGTATTATTTTCTCAGTATGAAAGTAGGGAAATCTTTTTATTATTGTTTTTTATTTATTTTTCCCCCCCCTTGCAGTCAGATACAAAATACAGGGACAGTCATCACTGGTGACAGTGTGACCCAGTGCAGTTGAGAATTGCAAGTCAACAATTAATCCTCCTTTCTTGGGTTTATGTGTTCAGTGACTTTCATCTAATTTGAAACATTGTTCTGCGTGATCATAATTCTGCCTTTGTTTACACTTCTTGTACCTCTGCTCTAAAAATGGGATCAAGTGTTTACTGATGCACTACATTTCAGCAATAGTGTTTCAAGGGAAACAATGCTTGCTTTTTGGCCACAGGCTTGCTTGTCAGGATGACATGGCTGTCCTACACCCCAGACATGTTCTCAGCACGAGATGCGGAGAAGCCTGGAGGCAATGTTACGGCTAATGGACCCAGCTGTTTGCAGCACTCTGAACACATCGGCAAACACTGGGGCAGGGAAGGGTCACCCTCTGCTTTCAGCGGGGTCACGGGCTCCTATTCACGCTGTCTGTCAAAGTGAGATTGAGAGCCATCAAGTAGATGATGAGCAATTGTCTACTCCACTCCCCCATGCAATTGCTTTTCAAAGCGAGGAGTCTGTGTCTGTGTGTGGACTTCAAAAACACATGCTTGAGACCAGGGTGCGCAGGTGACCGTGACTTTATTGCTCTAAGCGGCCCGTTACCAGTTTTTTCCTCCCACTCTTCGGATGTGGATAGTGGACAGGATGTGAGAAATAATATTGCTTCGATGGTCCACAGGGGTTCAAGCAAAGAGGCAAAGCCGAGACCAACCGTTGTGTTGGCTCCCAAAATACGGCTCAGACAAGATGCGTCATAGCACATTTAATGAGGAGCTGACATTCGTTTTTGTGGCATGTTATTTATTCGTTCGAAAAGTGTTTGCACTAAAGGCTCCAGTGTATTTTGTGTAACAGGGTCGTTGAGAGTTCATAAACAACTTTGTGAAATATATCAGCCAAATGACTAATTCTTTCTTGTAGGAGTCCTTGCAACATTTACCATTCCCGTTCATGTTAGTAACTTCTTGTTTTACTTATATTTCTGCGATTACTCTGTATTTGCATTTTTGCTATAAAACCCATACTGGGGAATCTTGCAGTTCACCATGGCAGTAGTTCCTGTTTCTCATTTGTGCAGTTGTCACTTCACTAAAGTCACAAAGCAGCCTGTGTTTACTTGGGTTGGCCTCCTTTTGCTGCAGTTTCAGCTGATGAATGTACAGTGGTTTTGAGCAGAGCTGCAATTGTGGCTGCAATTTGATAAACTGTACAGTATAATTCAGTTCTATTCATTTATAAATCATAAAACATACCTATTAATGTGACTGATGTGAGAAATCTCTGAGTATAAAAATGGTAGTTGAAGAATGAAAAACAGTACTTTGTAGGGTTAGTTAAATGGGAGCCACCTCATTCATTTTTTAGCAATAAGGAAAAACTTTTAACTGTTTCGCGTAATGAGGAGATGGAAGGAGGATAAGACTTTTACCTGAAACGGCATGAACTGTGTTTCAAGGTGATGTCCTAACGGAAGCAATCATAATGCGTACTGGTTTACATTGTTTAGCATGGCTGCGTTGCCTACGCAGTCATGGAGGTCAGTTTTCAAAGCTGTGTCAAGTGTTCCCGCCTTTCAAGGTCAAAGCTCTGGTTAGAACCACCACATCCCGAAGGAGACGCTCGGCTATGTGTGGCATTCAGCTTGTGTTGATGTGATTGTGGTCCAGAGAAGGTTCCCTGGAGGATGATGCATCTTAGGATCCTTGCAGGTTAATTTGAGGTTAGGTGGCCTGGTGGGACACACTCCCTGCACTGCCCTCTTGGTCACCTCCTCCTTGCTGCACCTTAAGTAGCCCATCTGAGACCTAGAAGTGTGAGGCAAGGGGAGGACAAAGAGTTCCTGAGATGGTAATCAAGCCTCTCAATATTTCATGACATGCCTCGGGTGTAGAGATACACTGCCCGGCCAAAAAAAGTCACATACTCTACTATTTCGTTGGACCGCGTTTAGCTTCGATTACGGTACGCATTCCCCGTGGCATCATTTCGATAAGCTTACGCAGTGTCACAACATTTATTTCCGTCCGGAGTTGCATTAATTTTTTGCCAAGATCTTTTATTGGTGATGGGAGAGTCGGACCGCTGCGTAAAGTCTTCTCCGGCACATCCCAAAGATTCTCAATGGGGTTAAGGTCTGGATTCTGTGGTGGCCAATCCATGTGTGTAAATGATGTCTCATGCTCCCTGAAGCACTCTTTCACAATTTGAGCCCGATGAATCCTGGCATTGTCATCTTGGAAGAAAAAAAATCCACTAATGGAAAAACCCGGTCATTCAGTATATTCAGGTAGTCAGCTCACCTCATTTTTTGGGCACATAACGTTGCTGAACCTAGACCTGACCGACTGAAGCAACTGAAGCAACCCCACATCATAACACTTAAGTTCAATCCAGGCGGTGACTTTTTTTTTTTTTCTTTTCTAAGCAGTGTTTATGAATCCAGATTTTTAATGCTAACAACAGAAGTGCTTGAAAGTGATGGTTAGTGTCTGTGTGAAAAGAGCTAATTTGGATATTTTATTTGGTCAACTCAGACTCATTTTTGGAATATTCACATTGCTCTTGGATTCCTTCCTGTCTTCTCACCAAAAAGCATAAAGTTTGTTTAAGTTTTTTTTTTTTTTAAATCAAAGGTTATCATTGGTCAATGGTTATGAAATCTGCATCTTACCATCCGTGTTTATAAAAATTCAGGATGAGCTTTTACCCTACGCTTTACAGTGTACAGTGTATCCCATTTCTGGAAAGTAATGCTTTCTGCTTAATTTCTCTTTAGTAATTCCTCTTGAACTGAGACTATATATAAACGTGCACAGTGACGCAGTCATGGCTGTTACAGACCGCAGTTACGGTTTATGGAAACAGAAAAGTTGCATCATTTTTTATAACGGAATTTTGTTCAATTTGGTTTTATTTCTCCTCTGTTTGAAAAGTATATTTGAGGTCTGTTTAGTCATTTTAAGGATGATTAGCCTCAGCCCATAAAGCATAATTATGTCAGTCTGCCTTCTATAATTTTGCCCTTCTTCCCAGTTCCGCTGCTGTGGAAGGAAATAAATGTGGGATATTTATCAAAGGTTACATATAATGTTTGTAAAAAAAAGAAAATTGAGTGATGATGATAGTGATGTTAGCTTAATTTTCTCACTGAATATCTGACCTGCTCTGGACAACTTTTAGTTGTACAACTCTGAGAAATTAGGGGAGACAGACAAATGTTTCAGTTAGTCCAATGCCAACATTTTTACCTTCATTTACCTTCATACACCGCACCTGCGGTTGCATCGGGTACGAATGAGGAAACTCCGACCCACCCCATGTCACGTTCGGCTCAACTCTTGGGTCCAGTTAAATTTGTGGGTAGGGTATCAGCTGTAAATTAACACGATTTAAAGTAATACTGTGTTTTGAAGAGAATTCTACATGTTTTATTTGAGGCTTTCCCGCAACCGACATGCACAGGAGGAGCCGCGTGGGGGTTATGGGGATTCTGTCACTTTGTCTGTTGCGGTGTCACCAAGTTGCATATTTTAAACTGAAATGTCTGTTGTCATAAGGCGCTTCTCATCACAGAGTGTTTTCAAGTCATTATGAGATTTATATTGAACGAATTACATTTAATATTTAGTTGGGATTCTGATAAATTAAAAAAACCCTGGTTATATGTATTTGCAAAGAAACTGTGTGTGTAAGAAATTAAAGAATGAAAATGAAATAATAAAAATCATAAGCACAGGACAAAAGCAGTGTATATTTGGAATATAAAGAGAGGAGCCAGTCTTACGAAAATAGCGTGTCTGTACCGCAGGATGCGATGGTGTTATTTTATATCTTGGCTTCAGGTTAGCGCTCCCAATTAACTCTCTAACTCCTCTGAAATTAAGTCCCCAGGCTTCAAGATACTGACAAATAAAGAAAGGTTAATTTTTTCATTATCTCTCTCCTGTCTTCTAGCAGGCTGAGCCTGACAGCTCTTCACCATTAGCAGGAAGTTTGCTCCACTGCTGCCGTCATCTGGCTCGGAGGAAGACGTGGCTCGGGGGTAACATTTCCATTTAGGTGCCTGTTAGCCCCCGTGGCAGCATGTCTGGGGCATTTGGTGTTGAACGTTCTGGTATGACTGCTACTTTACATCTCATACCCGGGCAAGGTGTCATTGGGAAGGATAATGAATGTATTTGGGGGATAAGCACAGCAGGCCCAGGGTTCTCCTATGTTTTATTCATGCCTGCAACCATCACCTCTCTTCATGGCCTGGGATTCCTCAAGCACATGCATCTCCTAATCATTTTAACTACAGCACCAAGATACAGGGGTTCCGATCCACCCCGCTGTGCTGAAACGCGCTGCAGGTCCCCATTGAGTGACCCTTTGATCATGCCCCCCATGGACATCACTATCATGATGTCTCTAAGCATACCTATGAGGTTCAGGAGAGTTGCACCCAGAGAAGTGACCCCTTCAAATGGAAAGACCTCTCCATTCATGTCTGCCTTTTGTGCTACCTGTTTTCCAAAGCCTTCCCCACTGAGACGACTGGACTTTCCAGTTCCAGTAATTCTATTAACAAGCTATGCAACTCTGACATTGGCTCCTGGGGTTTCTGGTTGACCACCAGCACCGGTTCTGATCACCAAAGCGTCTCCTTCATCCCCTCAGTGGTACTGAACGTAGGCTTCTCACTATGGCTCCCATAATGGTTGTGATCATCAGGGCCTCCCTATAACAGTCTTCAACACCACAGCCCCGGATTGCTTCCCACAGTGGTCCTGAACACCTGAGCTTCTCGTTGCCGTCCACAGTGATTCCTCTCACCACCCTCCCCTCCCCACCGATCTTCAAACAGTAACAGGAGCTGTAAACTCAATGGGAGGAAATGAAGGAACGATTTGGTTGAACCGGGTTGGTAAATCAGAGCTGTCATGCGGTCTGAACTCTCAGACATGCTGAAACCTTGCCACTTTCTTCATTTTTGCGGCATCTGTTCACATATAAAGCAATTTAGGGCCTTATAACAATGAAAAATATATTTTGGGGCTATAAAAACACACTGTTCAAGCGAATGAGTCACATTTCATTTGACTGGGCAGCACACGACACCTCCAGCAGATCTTTTCTATGCATATATTTTAATTTGCATCTGAATGTGAAATATATTAGCATCACGCTGCTTGTGCATAGGCTTGCATGTTTGTAGAAATGACTTCTACCGAATGCTTGAGTCGGGGTTTGAAACGCAGAAGGCAGATGAGATTTGTTTAAGACCGATTTCTTCTATTCCCCGAAAATGGGAAACGGCTGGAACTCCCGGGCTGAACAACGGTCCACAGAGGGCTCGTGGCTCTGGAAAATGTGGTTGACTATTTAAACGAGTCCCTTTGCTGACCCCTGGCAGAATGTTAAAGGATGCTAAGGGTGGGTGCGGGGGGTGCAGGTGATTACTATGAATCCCATTGTCTTGTTTAATAGCGTTTTCCCCAGTGTTGTTCCTGTAGGTCATCAGCGGTGTGGCTCTGTGGCCACCCCAGGAGGGGTTGTCTACATCCTGGGGGGATAGAAGGAACCTCAGAGGGGTCAGGCAGGGTCAGGAGCAGGAGGCAGGGAGTAGAATTCTGTACAGGGTGGAATGGCAGGGCCCTCCACTTCATTTACATGTCAGTGGATTCCTCGGCCCCAGGGGATGGCGTGACCAGGGGCTCGGCCCAGTGCGGACAGTGTCAAGTGGGCTCCGTAGGAGGACTGCCGTGAAAAGGGGCACAGCAGACATGTTTTGTCTGAAGCCAAGCCTAGTTCTATAATGACGCAAAACCACTTTCCTGCTGTCGTGCTGTTTCGACGATTATGTGCAAAAATAGGAGGAGGACCGTGTACGGTCACAACCACGCAGTCAGAAACCTATAGCACGTATTAACTCTGCTGCATGGCTCGTATGTGCAAGGAAGCTTCATCGGGCAGGCTGGTTTTGCTGGTATCGAGGTTGGCAATTATTGTAACCGTGCACCTCTTCTCAAAGCCAACTATTAGCCTTGAGAAGAACACAAGGAGCTGGAACCCGCTGAGGAAGACTTCTGCAGTTCCTTGTATCCCTGTGCCATCTGATGTCTCATAAAGCACCTTATGTGACCAAATGAAGCCCTAAATGATGATTAGATCATTCCTTCTGTTGCGACGGATTTGTGGAATTTCACTTCAGGGCTTGAACTGTTTGGCACGCTTTTAACTAAACATCGATTTCTGCAGTGACTTAAAGAAGCCTTCGGATGTCTGATGCGGTATGACAAACACAATCTTTATTTTCTGAGCAGATGAAATGACCCCGGCATATCCGTGCACAGTAACCTCACCCCTGTTTTCTGACTCCCCAAAAGCCCAGGTTCAACAACCGGGACGTCGGAGGTGAGTTGATCCAAGGTCACCACAGTTGTCACAGTATGGCTTCTCGTGGCATCCTGGCCTTCAACAGACCTTAGTCAGTAATGGGGAAATCAATGCCTCGGGAGAACTACTTAAAGAGAAGATTGAAAAGTTACAGTTTGTAACAGCAATCCTCAAAAACTTTACTTATTTCATATTCTTTTTTTAATGTTCACATTACCTTAACATGTCTGCTAAAATGCGATTGATTCGAAAACCTGTATTCCTGTTCTTCTTCTTATTGTGCTTCTTCTTCTTCTTCTTTTTATTATTATTATTATTACTTCAAATCAGTATGTCTAGTACTGTTAGGTTTATTTTTATAGAGTGCACTTTTCAGCCAAGTGAGGCAGAGCTACGAAGATATCCGACAAGATGGCTGTTTCATAGTGCGTACACAAGTAACATGGCTCTTGTCTGGCAAAGAGCATGAAGGGAGCAGTCGGAAGGAAGAGCCAACATACACAGCAGGTTCCCAACATTGAGAGTTACTACTTCCGGTGACTTCCAGATTAAATCTTGTTATTTATGCTTCTTTGCCTGTAAAGGTGCGTAACTTATGCAGCGACGGGCGCGCGATAAATCTGCGTATACATCCGCGTATTTGCAAGGTGCAAGGGAGCCTAGCGACTCAAAAACGCACCCGAAATTACACGTACGAGCTCAGTTATGCTCTGATCCCCTGCCATGACAAAGGAACACAAATTAAGCTGTAAAAATCTACAGCAATGAGCAGATGGAAATGCAAGCAAATGGTGAAAGACTGGATGTCCGGAGCAGACAAGCTCTACGAGGTCAGTGGGAAGTCACATGGGGTTATCTCCTCCCACACTCATTCTGGTGGACATTAACAAGTGCCTATTATCATAATGAGACAGCCGGGGGGGGTCCAGACTAATGGTCCCATAAAGGAGCCTGCAAATGTGTCCCTCAGCTCTTTTGTTTAGACCCGCTAGAGTTAATGGACTTCGGCCCTTCTATTCTGAGGTGAATTTGGCCTTACAGTAAGTTCTTGTTCTTGGTAAACTCAGAAATTCTTGTCTTTGTCTGGGCGTCAAATGCGTGACGCTATGCTTATTCTGCACACTTTGTAAAACTTATCCAAGGTTGTTTGCCTTATGTACACTTACAGGCCCTGTTTACATGTACGGCTTTTTCCTCGTATACAGCGAATCATGTCCTTGTACCCAGCTTGTAAAAAAGGTTGGGACATCAGTTTACTGCCTGGATGAATTTTCTGGATAAACAATAAATTTGATGTAGGCACCTTAGGCCATGGTATGAACACTGGGACCAGATCCTTCCGTTCCAGTCGCTCAGAAACAGCTGTCTGAGTGGGATTTTTACACATGAATGTAATAGAAGTTTGTGGCAGTTCTGCGGGCCGAAACACTTTGTTATTGAGAGAGGCCAGAGGAGAGTAGTGAGATTCATGGAAGCTCACCTGGCTGCTTTCTGATGGACAGAAGGATGTCAAATATAAAGGCAGACGAGCAAGAGCAACAGAAGGCCAAGTCAAATTTCGTTCCGTTTGCTGAGAACAAGAAGATGGAGCTCCACTGGACAGGTAACTCCTACAACTGCAATACCAAAGAGCAGAAAATTGTTGATTGTTCCTGCTGTGAAATACTGATGGTATCAACATTTGGCATAAAAAAGGTGTGAATTGACCCAGGTTGGTCATGCTATGGTATAGGGAATGTCTTCTTAGTGCACAAAGCTTCTTAGTACCAGCTGAGCAACACTTGAACTCCACAGTACTTTCTGCTTCATTCTGGTCTTTCAACTTCTCTAATCTTTGCCTAGAGAGAATCTTAAATTAAACATTAAATAATTTCCTAAGTTGTCATAGAAGGCCTCAGATAAAATCTCCTCATGTGAAGTACCAATCCAACCTGTGAGGACTAAATGTGGTAAATGTGACACATGTACAGCACAAAAGACCAACTATAATACCGAAAGACAAATTCAAGAATTATAGAGGGGGGATCTGATGTTGACTACCACCCAAAAATTGATCAAGGAGTAGGTGGCGGCGGGGGGGGGGTCTTAGAATAATCACCACCTTCATGGCCAGTCAAGTTGTCTTTGCTTCGAAAACGTAAGAGCACATCTTTGGCTAACATGAAAAGGATGCTCCACCGCATCCTCTCTCAGACATAATCGCTATGCACTAAAATGAGCAGCTATACATTTGTGCCCGTCATGCAGAGTGCGGCCATTTAATGAGATTTTCCGTCATCGATGGTTGCGCTCTTCCTCAAACCCGTAATTTTGTATTCCTTCAAGGAATATCTCCTTCAAAATATATCTTTTCATGTTTCGGCGCCCCTTATTGCTGATTCCAGCATGGCCGCGTATGAAAGACACTCAAGTCCAGCCCGACAACAACTGAGGTCATAAAATTAGTTTTTTTTTCGAGCGTTGCCGAGCCTCTTTGTCCGATATGCTGCATCAAACATTAAATGTTACAACCAAGCAAAAGCAACCTTACATTTCGTATTCATAGTGCAAATACCTTAACAACAGGTTTTCACAGCATTCATGAAGCGGGGTTTTCCTGTTTGCCATTTCCCACAAACACACCATTGTTTGGCAATGTTGTAATTTCAGAAATGGCCCTAATAATGACCTTAATTATGGCCGCAGCTTCCAGAACATGTTTTCGGCAACAGGAGTCCATCAAGCCGCACATTAAGCTTAGATATAGGTTCAGATATGAAGCTCATTTGTGCTCAGCATGTTTCTGCACCTGGAGGGTAGTGAGGAAAAATTCAGGAGTATATGTCATTCCGCAATAAAGAAATTCCGCCTGACACCACCTTATGTACACTGAAGGGCTTGAGATGAAGATATTTGCATATCAGTTTTCTACATTTAGCATTCCCGTGAGTTGCTGCCAGCCATCCAGCCAGGATGTCTGCAGCCGTTCACAGAGCAACAGACACCCCGTGACGAAATTTACTTGGTTCCTTGGAAGACTCTTTGAGCTCAGGTGCTGTTAAAAGCGATCACTTCCTCTGTCAGCATCTCCAACCAGTTTTCTTTCCCAATTACTCCCAACCAAAAGGCACCAATGCTACTGTTCGCACATTCCCTGTTGACACATTTTTCATTTATTTTTGCAAAATTTGCCTCAACTTTGCTGAAACTTGTGAACTGAATCCTTTGTGCCGTACTTTGACACGAAAGCATCAGTGCCCTGATATGTGAAGAGAAAGAGGGGGAATTTTACCTCTAGTACTGGGGTAAAGAGCAGTTTATATATGAGGTTATAATGTTATTTTCATGGATAGAAGACCTATGAAATGCATTTATTGCTGTGTTTGTATTTTAAATATTTTTTTGAAACTAAAACACAGTTTACTGGCCACAGTCATGTGAAATATTACAGCCATCTGAAGCCTCGCTGGTAGTGGCCTCACCTTTTGGAAGAAGATGCCCTTTTATTCTGCGTGCTCACATACTTAACTGTTTCGGATGAATAGGAGCAGTGATTCCACATCCTTTGCACAAATTGAAATGAACATTTGTGCAAAGGAGTGAAAAAGCTGCCAACAAAGGCAGGATTGACAGGGGCGCTGGAGGGAAATGACTGTCCTCCACAAGACAGGGTGCCGGCTCAAGGTCTCCACACAGTTCCACACAAATAAAAAATGGTTTATTTCTTCCTAGGGCCTAAAAGAACCCCATTTGTATTCTGTATAAGTTTATCAGGCTACAAAACTAAAGCAGTCAACAAATAAAAAAACGTAGACACTTTAAAATATCATCATTCAGAAAGTACATAGATTTTGTGAAATCTTGATTTTTCTCTATCTTGTTTAAGCAGGATATGCACCAGTACATTTTCCCATACTGTATACTATTCACCATATTCACTCATTATTTAAATAAGTTTTGAATTATATAATACTTAAAACTATGTTAATATGATGGGATATGAGTATGTGGGACCCATTGCAAATGAATAAAAAGTGCAATCCTTCACATATGGGTGATTATACTCTGAAATAAAGATGTTTGCTGCAGCTACAAAAGCCTTACAGCCCAATTATCACTTCTTGCGACTGTTATAAGGAAAAAACAGCCTCTTATAAAATTTTTCTCACTCTGGGAAATGTGATAGCGTGATGTTAGGCTCAGACTTCCTGGCAAAGTGTTGCGATTTGGGGCAATAAAAATCATGGGCATGACGTAATGTGTGCCTGAAAACAGGAATAGTTCTTGTATTATTTCCTGAGTTATTCATAGGTGTGGCTCTTTTGGCTCATGACCGTGCCGGGGAAGGTCCGCTGGGGTGCGAAGGGGGCACGTGTCACTCCGGGAGCTGGGCCTTCCGCGCTGGACCTGCTTCCCCTCGGCAGCCGGCAAGCAACTTAGAGCCCCACGGTCTGTCGGTGCATCACATTACCTGTTTGCTGTCTCATTAACATTTTCACGAAGTGGCGTTTTTTTCAATGGACAAACTGCTGACTCGGGATGTGTATTGAGTACCACTGGCATGAACGGTGTTTCCACCATGTCGTCTTTAAAATGGGGCAAGCTGCTGGGGTGTCAATTTCCATGCATTATCAGACATATTTTTACCGAAATGGTGCGACAATAGAAAGGGGCGGGAGAGCAGAGCAGACTGGTGGTGCTGCGGAGGATTGTTAAACAAGCACAAGTGACAGGGTGAAAAGGTGCCAAGCTGGACCCTGACAGGAAGACACTCGTGCGACAGAGGAGTGACTTCCCAGCTGGGTGCTGCTTTGAAATAGGTTGGGGGCTTCCAGAGGGGACAGGCCCTCTGTTTGTCAGTTTTAAGCCATGTGGCTTGGCTGGTGGCTTGAGGCCGGTGGGGCCAGCAGCTGACAGAAGGAGTGTCTCTCTCTTTCTCTGTCACAGGTGTGAATGGCTTGATGTTTGGTCAGGACCAACATGTGAGCCGCGGCATCAGCAAGGGGGCACAGACTATGCATTTCACAGAGCAACTTATGGTGTCAGCTTGCTTGTTTTTTACATGAGGAATGTAAACGTCGAGACACCAAAAGAGGTTCGGCCCCCGAAAAAGGCCAACTGCTGCGTCTGTGTTCTCCTTCCTCAGCTGCACTCAGTTGAAAATTTAAGTAAGAGAGCTGAGTTTTATTCAGAATAGGGGTGGATATTAAATAATAGTCATTACGATTGAGCTGACGTCTGCAGTGAGGTTCCTGCTCAGCGCTTTTTTTTAAATCGGGCTCAGTAAAAATATTCGCAAAATTGGACTCGCCTCAAAATGAGCTATAATTTTAACCAAGCTCTGAAATATGAACTATAAAACAGACTAAACCAGCATGAAGGTATGCTGTCATTTTCAGTGTTTTCTCTTAAAATAAAATCCTATGCGATTTGCACCATCAGGTTGCAAGCTGGGGTTTGAAACCAGGACATCCAGACACTGCAGCTTCCATTTGACCAATGCCTCAGAAGGTCTCTCTGCAATACATATATGTTCTTTCTCAGATATTCACCTTTTTTCATTCTGCCAAAAAATGGCCACAAGTGATGTTTGGGTATATAAGGAGCAATTCCTTTTCTATTATTTTATGTCCAGACATGAAAGGAGGGCAGTTTCACACATCTAAAATTTTTCAAAGGGGATTTGGTCAGAAAGAAAGCATGCCTGCAACTCTCATCAGGCTGTAAGTGGTTAATACAGAATATGTGGGATTATTTTAATAGCCTTGCTTTCATTTGAATCATTTTTCATCTTTTAAGTAACTCTTAAGTGTGGTTATCATGAAAAAGCAGGCTTGTCAGGCAGAGGCTGTTTAATATGAAAGCAGGGCCAGAAAGCAGATACTGCAGTTCTTTTGAAGTGGCCACTGAAGTTCTGGCTGCTCATGAGTGATATTACTGTTGTTTCTTTGGAAGTCCTTTACTTCTCATTTTTTTCTGTAGTGGAAACCTTAAGAAAACGAGAACACAGCACCTCCAAAAGCCTGATACAAGCAGACCTTTTCCTTCAGGTGAACAAAGGAGCTTAAATCTGGGCTCCAGAAGTCTCTTTAGATAAATGGCAGGGGGACGAAACAATGAAATACACCCAATTCATTTGTAATAATGGACAATTTTCAGTAAGCCAAATGAAGAAGTGACTATGCTGACAGGTGAATGGAAGAGGACTGCACAGCAGTCTTCATAAAGGCTTGAATATGTCTGAACGCTCAGTCTGTGTCTACGGTGAAACTTACTGCTTCAGTCAGGTCCATGTTAATGTTAATAACAGATTTACAAAAGAGGACGCCGGTTTCAGCGCTACAACAAAGGTGAATAAATGTGCGCTTTGGATCTGCTTGGAAATATCATGGCAGTTTGCCGGGGTCACCGTTAAAGTTGTTCCAAATGGAGATATCAGGACAGTAAAGTTTCACATTTAATTTCTGTCACTTCTTCTAACCTCAGTGAACACTGAGCGGCATTAAAAAGGCAAATGCTGTGTGTTTTATGAAATTAACCAAACTTTAAAAAAAAAATCACAAAGTTGAACTGAATTATTAAATTCAGCAGCCTTCCTTTTTGTATTTATAGGGCTGTGAAAATTTTGTCTATTAACCCAATGACTTATAAATCCATTATATGTCTGAAAACTTTATGTTCAACTTTTTATGATTTTTGGTTCAACTCTGGTGAAAGACAAGGCTTGCTTGCCCAGAACTATAAATAAAATTGAAGTCAGATTTACACTTGTGCTGTTTATTTTAACTCACAAATAAGTCTGGACACCTTACATTGCCGCCGCATTGGGATGTATACAGAATTCCCTTGTAACAATACAGGAAGCCATCTTGGTGACCTGGCCACATGTCAGGGCAAAGGAGAAAAGGTTCTGCTCAGGTCATTAAAATCACATAGCTGAGCGACGGCCCCCTGCCAAGGCCTGGGCCCTGTTGCGTCGCGTCACTCGGGCTGTTCAGCTGTGACCCACGAGAAGGACGAGAAACAGGCACACACTTGGGGGAAACTCATTGTTTGAACTGGCCTACAAAATCCTCTGTAAAATCAGCTCCCCGAGGCCTCATCCATTAATGTGAAGTTATGTAACAACAAAAATGTGGCAGTGAGGGAAGGAGCAAGCTCCCCAACACAGGGTAAGCGAAGCTGGCGCTGCCTTCTGTACGCGCTGCAAGAAGAAACCGATGCAGAATCTTGCGATTTAACTGAACTTCTCTGCATTTTCATCTCCTTGCCCAAGGCAAAGGCTAAAACGTTCACATTCACATTAATTGAAAGCAGACGTCTGCTTGGCAGAGCGCTGCAACGCGTCCAGGACAGCAGACTCCCTTTGCTCAGCTTCACTGTGACGGTGATAAGAGGAATGCGGCTCTGTCAGCTGTGGTGATCGCCTCCAACAGTCGGCCTCGCACGGGCCGTGGCGCTCCAGCATTGCGATCCCCGTGGTTGCACAAACTCAAGCCACCAAGATCAGAAACATCTGGAAAAGTGCTAGCTGTCTAAGTCAATGCTAGCCTGTGACAACCGCACAGCTGTCTATGGTCTACACACTGAGGTGACCTAGCTGGCGTTCCATGTCAGTTTAACACCATTCTCTCCAGGCTTCAGTTTTTATGGAAGCTGGTACAAAGTTTGACTTCATTAGCAACTTGGACTATCTGGACTCACCACCAGCTTTGAAGTCACCCAAAAGGTTCAGAAGAGAGTGTCTTGGCTCAAGTGTGGAGAAGGAGAACAGTGTATCTGTCACTTTAAGGGTGGTCTCCCTAAGGCTACGGCAGGGGTCACTTGGAGGACAGTGATAAACACAACTTGTCGCGTGTAATCTACCTGCTCTCAAACACATCCATCAGCCCCGACCGCCACCGTGTCCTTGCAGCCGCATTCGGTTTCCACAATTTCCCACAAATTTATTCCTTACAGTGTTTGTGAGGTGAAGGACACTGAGGTGTGAGGAGAGATTAAATAAATGCAGAACCACCGATAAATCAACGTTACACATACATTTCACACAAACACACTCGGGAAAGCACCGCTGGAGAAGAAGTGTTAAGTTTGCTCACTATAGTTAACCATTTCATATTCTGTTTATTGGGGGTTTAAGCGTACCTTTGTGTCCCCCGAATAAAACACAGTGCTCAGTGCTTGGTGCACGCATGTATGGGGTGCTATTGCATCTACTGTATGGAGAAATGATGGCCCAATTGTGCAAACTCTCCAGCATCCCCCGGGACCTTTCTGGGCACCAGCCCAGCTCCTTAAACAGATCCGTCTGTCTTCACCAGCTCCCAGACAGAGACACCGATTTCATGCCCATGTCTTCTAATATGCTAGAGATTTATTTACCCATTCATTCCAGTGATAATAAAATGTCTTCCTGCATCCTTCCTGTTGCTGTGTGGGGAAGTTAATTGGGGAAATCTATTTTCGGCTGAAGGGCAAACACAGACAGGCCTGATTTTTTTTTTTTTTTATTCAGATGGCACAGTTGGTGACGCTGGTGACGCAGGGTCTATGCTGTATGTGCGGGTGTAGGGTAGGGGCAAACTTAGTTTGGACTGCGTGCAGCTTGCATGTTCTCCCCTTATTTGCAATCCAACAATGCGCACAAAACATAGCAACTGCGAAGGACTTCCATACGACTGTTTACCATGGAAACCGCACAAGTAGTGGCTGTGAGTCAAATTTGACTTAACAGCACTTACCATACCTCCTCCCCAGGTCCCAAAGCAACATACCTTTTGTCTGACACAGCCTGATGCCCTTTGACCTTAATGATTCGGCAAGCTGAGCCTTCGGGCAGGCAGTAGGTTTGCCTGTGTGTTTTACAGACAAGTCAACCTGGCAAGATCACTACTTTATCAGCTGAATGAGGAAAATCACAGGCCATTTTATTTTAACCTGGAAGGCATGCGTTTCCATGGAAACCAGCTCAGCAGCTCAGCATCTCAGCAGGAATGCTTGGAGCAACTGGAAGCCTGCAGTGACAGTGGGGGCAGGTTACCTGGCAGTGTGCGATTTGGCGAAATGGGCAACTTGTACCAAATGGGGAATTAAACCCACAATGCGAAAGCGCAAAAAACAGAACAAACGTATGGGTAGGAAGTATTTCAGAGCCTCCTGGGCAACCAAACACAAACACAGAACAGCGAGACCCTAACCAGCAGCAGCCTCGAAGGGGGAAGGCTTTTTCAGGCTTACTGCAATTCTGGAGCCGAATCAGCAACCACACTTTCCCTCGTCTTTCCCCGTAGTCCTCACTGAGCCGCAAACTTAACCTTCTGAGACCAGACAGAAGCCATTAGCCTTATTTAAGTGATTTAACATAGAATGCTCAGTAGCGTGGCCAGCTGTTGGCTGGGCAGGCAAGGGGGGTGGAGGGGTTGAACAAGCTCCTATTAGCAACTTATTCATCAAAGCTCCAGCTTCTTTGTCCCAGTCTGCTCTGAAGAGGTTGAAATGGACAGCCTTCCACTATTGGTGAAGAAACTTCAATGTGAATTACAGGCTCAGAGGCCCTCTGAGTGTCCCGCTCATTCACTGGCTTTGTTCAGACCAATCTCTAATGGAAGCCTCCCAACAGCAAAGATTGCATTCAGAAAATCATCACGAGTGCCATGTGGCTCTTGAGAGCAATGCTGCCATTTGAAACACCTTAAAATGCCATTAGAAATTACCGGGGCGATGGGCTCAGCTGGTGTAACGGCTGAAAATGACATTTTTTTTGCTCCAAAGCGATTCACAGTGTTACGTGTGTATGTTAATCTACTTACAAAGATTTTCCCATTTGTACAGCTGGGTAATTTTTTTCTCTGCTGTGTCAATTCAGTGTAAGTACCTGGTTCAAAGGCTACTACAGCAGGGGGTGGGAATCGAAGCGGTGGGGAAGGGGCCTCTGAGGGCTTTTGGGGCTACGGAGCTGTGAGGGGAAAAAAATAAGACACTGACGGCTGCAAGAAAAGAAGTGCAGAAGGCACAGTCAACACCCTAAATCTATAGTTCCTTTTATTGTCTTTCACTGAAACTATTCTCATAGGCTTTGGGCAATTTTACCTGTTTCAAGAGATTTGAGGGGGTAGAGATTTTACTTCTGTATGATTAAGCAAAACAATCCCCAAATCCATTTGCCTGTTGAGATCACAGTTGCAATCCTATTGACCACAGAAAGGGCTATTGGGGTAATGGAAAGTAATTGAAGGAAAAAGAAATGGTCTGCAATTATGGGAACACTTCCTGGCTTTGTGGGTTCGAGAAACAGCCAAGGGCTGCCAGTGTGTTGATAAAAGATTAAGTCTGCTGCATGACCATTATTTTTCATTTAATATTGCTAGACCAAGGTTCAATCCATGGCTTTATGACTACATTGCATATAGAGCTTTGCTTTTGTCTGCTCCCGCTGTCTGATATTCACAAACTATGATAATGGGCAGGTATCCTATTTGCTCTAACTGTTAAATCAGTAAAGGCTTTACATGTGTTATTGTCATTAGCAACATTCTGTATGCCAGATAAACATAGCCGTAGGAACACCGAACCACAGTCTTGGCCACAGAGAAAAACATTTTGTTATTCTTTGATTTAAAAAAAAAAACGAACTGTATCTTATTTCCATCTCCTTCATTCTTCTCAATAAAACCGATAGATTCAGCCATCGACTGTACAGGACTGTGGCGAGAGTTGTATTTTTTTTTTTTTTTGTCATTCACAGTTTATTATTACATTGTCACTGTGATACGAATCAGTGCATTTGTGGACAGCAGTGACTATGGATTTTTGATCAGTATCAACCTTGATCATCTCAGCTAGCAGTCTTCAGCATTCAAGCTATGGCTTGCCAAACAGATGGCTGGCCCCCACGTCCATCCCCTTGTTTGGGAGGCCTGGTGTATGAACAGGGTGGCAGGACCACAGCCAAGCAACAGGTGAGCGGCCCTGCAATAATATTTGTCTTTGCACCAGCAACTTCCTGGACCCACAGCTTGTGCAAAGGCAGAGGTGTTGAGCCTGGGTAGAGCACAGCTGGGTAGTTTTAAACATCTTCTGTTGTTTGTTGTCTGATAGAGACAGGGATGGTGAGAAAAGCACCACTCACCCTGCTGTCAGGCCCAGTTCAGGAAAAGGGAGGTGTACTTTCATCCACGGGACCCCCAGCTGGGGCCTTCTCTCCTTCCTCAGCCCTGGACCCTCATCCCTTGTTAGCAGGCGAACGGACTCTGGGGCCACTGCGAAACCGGGGATCTGCCATTGCCCGGTGTTGGTGAGTAGCAAAGGGTGTGGATGGGAAACAGGGCAGTAGCATAAATAATGTTCTTTATAGCCACATTGTCTGGAAGCTTCTATCCTCAAGGCCACGTTAAAGGTCTTTAGTTACAAGTTCCAGGGAATTAATGTGAGACCAGTGGTGCTCAGATCTGCTGGATAGTCAAAGGGCACAGTGTTCAGCTGGAAGACCGAAGAACCCGGTGACAAAATATATACAAAATATAAAGAATGAATGCTTCTCACAGCATCCAGTCCCGTATTTCCAAACTCCCTTTAGAAGACAGCCATTAAACCAAAGAACCACAAAAATAAAAAACTGAATTGCTTGCTGACTGTTTATGTCAACTGTAAACAAATCAAGTACGCACAGACGTCCATGAGAACCTTTCGGATGAAGTGAGCATGAAAGAACCAGTGGTTTCCATCTTTATGTCCGGGAATGCCGAGCTTTAGCGCACCGGAGCCTGGGAAGCTGATAAGGATTAGAATGGGGCTGTGAACAGGGTAGCCCTGAGGAAAGGATCAAGTTTTCCTTATGTTACCCCCCCCCCACTCCTGTTCTATTGATTTAACCACCAGTACATGAATATGCACACAAGTATTTTCTAGCATGAGGCACAGAGGGCTTTGGTGCAGACCATAACCCAGGCAAGCCACACAGTGGTGTAGCTTAGAGAAACACTGCATAAGCATGGAAACAACGCAAAATAAATCTGCATTGTCTCACAATGTTTTTACCCTAGATGGCCAATTACAGAAAGCATTCTGAAATTGTTTGTTGTTTTTAGGTAGCCCAGTGGTTAGGAGTAAACTAGCATTTTGGAGATTTGTTTCAGATGCTGGGCGGGGCCCTGCTGCAGTGCACTTGATGCGATGGTCCTGAATTGCATCGCAAAATGGGTTCATATTTGGAGTAAAGTGTTTGCTAACTATATGAAGCAATGAGACCTACTTGAACATCCTTCTGTGCAAAATCGAAAAAGGGTATAGCTGAACTGTGCCTTCATACAGGCTTCACTTCATTTCAGTTCAGTTTACTTTTTGTACAGTGTTCTCCTCACCAGGGCAACATAGACCACTGAGCAAAATCAAAAGGAAAGATCGCAGGTTACAGTCATAGGTAGCATTTCAGTTATAGCTACAGTGGAAGTTATAATGGCAATTATAGATAACTGGCAGCTGAGGAGAGGAAAACAAAAAAAACTTCTCAACTACAAAGAACTGAATAAAAATAAACATTTGGGAGTGTCAGTGGCTACCCCCCCTCCTGGCAGTCTATATATTCTGCACATGCATGGTGATGGCAGCGTGGCCGCCTCTGATTTTGAGCCTGGTTTCACGCCTCCACCATTGGCAATAAATGCTCATATCAAAAGTGTGAGGCAAGCGCTGGAATGCCCGCGTTGCCGTCAGCCGCTTTGAAAACTGTGATTAGCTGCTGCGCAAGTCCGACTGCGGCTGATGAAGACGGATGCGTTTTCCGACTCTTTATTAGAAACACATTTCAAACCCATTTCTTTGCATGACCTGGAGGTGGTAGAACTTGCTGTGATCAAACACTGGAAATCAAAATATACAAAAGTTAATTTTTTTTGATCCTTAGTCCACTCTCAGTCAAATATCAGAATTTTTTTTTGTTTTTTTGCCTACAATATAAATAGGAAACATAAGAGTGATATTTTGGGACTGTAAGACTTTTGACAGAAATAGGTTCTTCTTTCAGACGCTCACATGGCACGGCACAATTGAAGATGTGCAGTATGCGTACCCTGTATGAAACCTGGGTACTACCCATAAGCGTTTGAGGAACACGGGCCTTTGAGCCCTGTATGTGCCCCATGTGTCTCCCATTGTAGCTGTTGTGCAAACCTAAAATATCATAACCAGCCAGATGAACTAGGTAATATAAGTTGGGTGCTGACAAAGTTAGTGAAACCTAGCAAAAAGATAAAATAAAATGGCTATATAAAATGAATTAACTAGACATGCTCAGTAGAAAGACGGCTATTCAATTTGTTTGCAGTGAAACATCCTGGGTGCACGATACTAAGCAAGAAAAACAATACATTTCTCACTATTAAGTGAAAAATGACCGAGCTCAAACATTTTAACCAAATTCTCGTCCCCTTAAATACTGCCTCCTCTGATCACCCAGTCGTATTGATTTAACAGGGGGGAGACAGTGGATGGAGGAAACGCAGCACACGTTCTGCTTTTTGATGTGAAGATCTCTTCCCAGCGATGGTCTTTCCATCGACCCTGCTCTGATGTTCCTCACCATGCAGGGGGGCCTTGCCCGACCATGGGTGGCTGTATGTGCCTGTTGCCGACACCCCATGTTACACCTGATAGCTTCACGATGACCGGCTGCACTTACTGGGTTTGGGGACAACAGATGGTGCAGTATATAAACAAATCACAGAACGGGTATTAAATGTGTCACTGAGCGAACATCGCTGCATATTTAGCTTTGTCGTGAAGCAAAGGAGAGGCTTGGGGGAGGGCAGTTCCAGACAGTGATGGATTACTCCCATCAGTGATACACACTAGCTTCACCTTATATGTGAGTGAGCGAAAACTGAGCTACTGTGAGCAACATAACCCATAGATTTTAATATCTTGGTCAAGGGATTCATTGTTGCTGGTTTTGTTCAGCTGATGGCTTTCATGACCGCCGCGTCCCATCATCTCTGCCTCTCGCTGGCTATTTTTAGATGGGCTGGTCTTCCGTGTGTCCACGTTGATATGGTGCTAAAGGCTCATCTTTTTCAACACCGTACCCTTAAGAACATTCCGGAGTCGCCTCAATGCCATTGTTTCTAAAAATGTGCAAAGTCAATACACCCTGCAAGGGTAACGGTGGAGGATGTTGAGAGATTTACACAGCTGGCCTGTGGGCATGCAGTCCCAGGGCCCTTTCAACAGCATTAATGCTTGCACACTTGATGCTGCCAATGGAGGAGGCACAGAGCCCCCCCCCCACAAACAAGTTCATGCAACTGTGCAAAAAGCTATTTTTTGCACACATTTGTCATGTCGGTCACATCTCTTACAACTCATGCAAGGCTGAGTCCCATTTAGGCAGCTTATGTATTGTCTGATCTTCACTAAATTTCCAGTAATTTATGATTATTAGAAATATTGTTGCTGACTGCACAAACGGTGAATTTTGGCTGAAGGTTTTTTTAAAATGCAGCACAAAAAAAGATTGTTCATGAGGATGGCATGCAGTGAATAAGCGAAATAATTTCTTGGCACAAATATGTGTTTAATTCTACGAATGGTCATCTGGGAGTCCAAAAACAAGTCTGTGCTTTCCAACACTGTCAAAAGCCTGGCAGTATTTTGGTTAATTTTTTTTTTTTTAGTAAAAAACATGTGATGCTGCGTTTCCTCCATCCACTGTCTTGTATAAAATCGTGACACAGCTAAAAAGATCCGAGAACCAAATGGTGTTTTTTTTTTTTTTTTTTGTTGGATCATCTGCAAAATGTCACGCCATGTGACGCACCTTGTTCCAACATGCAAAGCTAGATGAGAGACAATGGCCTCCAGCTGCAGGGACAGTGTAGGCATTCAGCAGATCCCTTCCCCCAGTCTGCAGATGATGAGGAGATGTCAAGGGACCTGTCCCAGTAAAACTAACTGCATTTGCCCAGGTCCCAATGGGCTATAACAGACCAGGTCAGCACAGCACCTGAGATGTTCACAGGAATAATCAAGGCCGCTCTCTTATTGGGACTATGCTGTCCATGGTGGACCTTCTCTCCTGGGTCCTTCCTATACGACCTGGATTATTCTACTGCCTGGAGCCCTCTGTTTCTCCCCCTGGGAGCTCTGGGAAATCCCAGTTCTCGGCCACTCTAATTTATGGTCAGCGGGCCTCAGAATATGATGCATGGAGCTGTATATCATGGTGTCAGGCTGTCTCTAACCTGACAAAGTACAGAATCGGCAGATTTGCAGCTACAGAGTTTTTGCTGGGTTATTTTCCTCTGCAAAATTATTTTTAAACATCCTTGCAATTATTAAAACCAACCAGAAATGCACATTAAAACCTTTCTTCTTGTTCACTGACTGGGCAGTGTAATCATATGCAAGTTTCTTGCCTCATTTAACCTTACAAAAACAAACAAAACTACTGTCCTGAAACACTGTGGTGGGCTGATATTTGCCAAGAGTCCGATTTTTAAGAACTCGGACTCTTGAGGGTGGTCCTCCTAAGCTCATTCCAGCTTGGTACTCTTTGAAGGAGCGTGGTTCCTGGTGGTGCACAGCATGATAGTTGTGAAGGTGGAGCAGGGAGGTTGCAGTTGTAAAAAGTGCCAAAATAAAGATGTAAAAATCTAAGCGAGAGCAATGCAGATTTTACTAATGTGTATTTAGACAAACTGAGGAAGAAGAAACGGTGGCATAAAGTTGTCAACTGAAAATGCTGAAGCAATAGTAAATTCTTTATATATGAGCAAAACATTCTTGAAATACATGTTAAGTGCAAAACTAAGTATTATTAAGCAACTAAGGGGGCTGCCTGACCTTCATAATACAATGGCTTCTCACTGCCAGGAAATAGTGGTTAAAATCTATATATTTGTCTTGTAATATACATGTAATTAATTGTACAGATTTTTCTGTATACTGCCCTGTTCTACTGAAACTGTCTCTATAGTTTGACATTTCTATGATATATTGAATTTTGATAGTGTAGGTTGAAACAAGGAGTATAAATTAATTTGCTTTAAAATATTAAATGCATAAGAGGACCAGACTTTGTACTGTTAACCTGAACAGCTTCAGTGAAAACTGTGTGTTTCTCAGGCATGGACCATCAATGACTCTCAGGGTCGGGGGGGTTGGCACTGTAGCATCTCTAAAGAGCAAATCTCAGTTTGAACTCTTCTTATGGCAATGACATGAAATAATGCTGGCTGACTATGCAGCTCAAATCCAGTCAAAAAAATTGAAATCTTCTTTGTGCTCGTGCCTGTTTAACAAAATAAAAATGCATGGCAGACGCTCAAAACCAATGGCATGAGACCTGCAAAATGTTTTTCAAGGAAATCTTTTCCTCAAAAAAACGCTAAATCATGTTATCTCCTGCATTGTCCAGGTTAGATTTACTTTTATCCGATTTCACATAAAGTCAGTGCTGCAAAGACTATAGAAATTGACCTATTGGTGAAGCTGTTTCAAAATCTTGGCCATTTTTCCAGTGAGAGCTGCATCATCAGCTGTTGCTCAAGCATTCTAGGTTAGGGCTGCTATTGCTGGCAATGATGTTACTGGGTGCACAGAAGGCAGCTCAGGTTTCCAGTTACAGTCATCCCTAAGCTCAGATTTCATCCTCCGGTCTGAAGCATCTAAAGTATTCATCTTGTCGCCCCATGGGAACAGCACATGTAGGTGGCCAGCAAGTAGAAGATGCCCAAGTATGAAGAAGTAGAGACCCAGGACCATATGGAGGTGCATACCCACTGAAGTATGTTGCTATGGCTTTGTAGGGAAATCCTTGAATAGAGCTTACAGTGTACTGGACAATATGTTTAGTCAGAGGAGGAACGTCAGCAAAGTTGTTACTGAAGCTGCAGAGAAGGCCTCAAGATTCCAGTAAGTCAAAGGAGCTGAATCATTGCATCAGACTTGAGCAACTGCTAGGCTTGGACCTAAGCAACCACTAAAAGGTCTGATGTTCTTGAACAAAGGATCTGATGTTCAAGAACCTAATAATCTCCAGATGCATCTAAGTCCACCGCAAGATGTACGGGGGGAGGATCACTGCCTTCAGTTGTCATAACTCTAAATTTAAAGACCAACAATCTGTAGTATTACTGTTAATGATTACTTCACAAATTGATATGTGAGACAACTCACTATGGTTAAACCTGAGCCGTTTTCTTCTAGCTCTGCAGTACAGTTTAATATTTATAAATCCCCTTGATACATTGGTTATTATTATTACCTGCTGTTATGAGGCTCCCCACGGCCATGCTGTTAATGACCTTGCTTTGCCCCCGCGCTATTACTCCCCTCGTCTGTAAATGCTTAAGTTCCAGAACAATACAAGGTACGCAACACTGCAGATGTGTTCAAGCAGACTAAGGGGCAAGCCACGCAAACACCATTAGTCTGTTCATTGTCAGTGTTCCTCAGCTTAGCTGCCGAACGCCCTGCGCAGAAAGCAAACCCACCTCAAAGGCAGTTGAAGAGAAACACATTGAGCCTCACCAGAGGAACGGGAGGAAGAATGTTTTGTCCCTGGCTGAAGCGCTCCATCATCACCATTGCCTGGAACAGGGCGAAGTGTGGGAGGCACAGCGTTCCCTAGAGAATGGACCATTTGGAAAACCCAGGCCCAGTATGGAACCATGAGCGAGAACAATCAAATTTTTTGCCTCGCAAGTCTGACATGCCAGCCTGGGTGCATACAGTGTTTACTTTTTATTTTAAATAGCCATTTAAACAAGCATCTCGACAATAGATCTTTGTCTTGTTGCCAAACTTGTCGAAATATTTTGCAAGAAGCCATGACGCGAAGGCTCGCTAGCACATATCACTTTGAGGTGGGTGAGATGGTGAGGTTCATTCTCATTCATTGCTTCCTGTAACGCCTACAGTAAGTCAGGTGACCACAGAGCTGCAGGACATACCGACTCACCCGTTTTTTTCCCTCTTGTAAATGCAAAGCGAATAGCGCAGCTTCTGTGCGAAACGTGATGTATGTCCTCTTGGTGGAAGAGGAGGAGAGTGCGGCATCATTTATTTTGACGGAAGCCTCAGTCTACACTACGCGAGGCTGTTTATACCCACTTACACACCATTAATGCAAAATTCCTGCCTTATTTTTTAAAACACAGAGAACTGAAAAATCCAGAATACGAGTCTGTTGAACTTGGTTATGAGCAGCTACAGAAAGCCAGTGGAGAGGTAGGAGGTGGGGAGATGCATGTCAAACACAATGTGTGCAGCGGTGCAGCCTGAGAAGACTGAATGTTCAGCACTTTCTTGCTTTAGGGCTCATTATTATAAAAGATCACTAAAAGTATTCATATTTCTCACATCAGAAAACACTGTATGAGGCCTCGGTGTGGGGATGGCAGTGTAAGAAACACAACAGAACCCTGGTTTAATTGACTGGTCGCACATATATTCTTCCTTTTATTGTGAGAGATAATTGACTTTATTTGGTTTGGCATATGAGTTTCATTTTGATATTTGCTTTCACATCAATTCTCTCACCTTTGCAAAACCTTCTCAAACATTCATTGCCAACTCAATATAGATGTAAATCCTGTAATCTATACCAAGTATTGACTTTGTCTCCTCACAGACTGCAGAATTAAGAGACTATGTGGACTCAGAAGAGCCTCAACATCCAATTTAAACATTCAGCTAATGAACCAAGTCAAGTCAAGGTTTATTTGTCATGGGTGAACAACACAGCATAGCAGTGTTGTCTCCATGAAATGTTTTGTTTCCGGGCATCCTCAGGAATATAAATCATTTGCATTTTGTGTGTTCCAGTGGATTTCTGTATTAATAAACATGGCAAATAAAGTCATTAAAGCATCAATGAAACCAAAAAGTCTGGAGGTGGAAGTATCAGACTGGTTATGTGTTTGGATGGACAGTTTGTGGACTGTCCATTGGTACTTGGAGTTCACTTAAGGGTTTCATTAGTCCTTCAGCAAAATGGAGGTGGTGTTGTGGGGATGGGTTTATAAAAATGGCACCCTGGGGGCAGAAGTAGGTTGGTGCTTGTGTGCATGTCATTGACAGCTGGGAGCGGCCAGAGCATTGGTCTTACACATCCCTCCTGAAATCACATTTTATACAAACTTCAGTTTATTCAGTGTCGCAAGGTTTGACAATGGTGACCAAAATAATGCTAACATATTAAAGGGTATTTGAGAAAAAGTTACTACACACAATGATTTTGCAGCCATTTTTCCAGAGTATTTTTTATTATTCCTTTTTATTGTTTGTGTGATCTGAATGATTTTCTAAGGCATAAAGATTCATTTTTTGCAATAATGACAGCATCCAGCAAGTCCACAGACCCTCCACCATATACACACGGTGACATATATTTGCATTGTCTTAGATAATAAAATCATGTATATTCACACTCACATGTACCCAAACGCACTCAAACAAACATGCATGCGATAACACTGACATTCAAATACACTAACACACCTATAACAACGAACACACTTTCATACAGATATAGCCAGCACACTCGAAAAGGAGAATTGACTTTAAACCCATTTCTCTCTTTATATGTTAACTAGATTGGGGGTAAGAATAAAAAAGAGATCCATTCTGTTTAATATGTGTGACTTTACATATATGTGAGCATACTGGACAAGAGGGAATATTTTACAGTGTTTGCGTGTGAATAAATGTGTTTGGTTGCCCTGTTAAAGACTGGCACCCCGCCTGGGTTGTATCCTCATTTTGCCAAACCTGTGTGACCCGTGGGTTCTGGCCCACCACAGCCCTGCTTTGGGAAAACATTTGCTGATGGCAAATGAGTGTGTGTGTGTGTGTGTGTGTGTGTGAGAGAGAGAGAGAGAGAGCGAGTGAGTGTGAAAATGCTCTTTCTGTAGACACGAGAGACAATTTGCACGGCTACAGCCTTCTGTGGATAAAAATATGATAGCAGCAGTATGAGCAGTAATTGAATGGCTTGAGTGGCAGAGCTGGAAAAAGCCGTGGTAAAAAGTGTAAAAGGTACCGCTTCATTAGCCCACCTTTGGAGGACTTGCAATGGCACACAGAAGCAAAAGCCGCAGTGTGCAGAAAACAAAGCCCTCACATTCACCGTGGGGTAGAATGGTTGCTGCCAGCAGAAGTGACCTCACTCACCCACCCTGAATAAATACGGGCCAAAAATATTGATTAAGCAGTATAACTCAGTTTGACCTCTAGCTTCAACATAAAGCTGCAGGGTACTTTTGACATTCATGAAAACAATGATTATGATGTGAAGTATAATATTGCATTATTCGGATTAGTTTACTTTTATGAAGAACTCTTCTTAAAAGTGCCGCAGAACACTGCATTGAGCACAGGAAGCTGCTCCCTGATCTACAAATAGGCTCTGTTCTAACAACCAAGTTATAATCATGCTTCATAACTAGTCAGGAATTTCCCAATACCGCATTGTATAAACCGCGTGGATATCTAAGCAATGATAGAGCATGGAGGCTCTGTTGCATAGTTTTCTCACAAAATTCATATGTTATTCATGCTAAAATAATACTAACACAGAATAATCACAATACAAAACCGTACATTTTCATGCTGCGCAGCAAAACACTGTTATGAATGATGTTACTTGTAACATTTTTAATGTTGCTTCTAAACTTGTTGTGTTTTACATTTTTCAGCTCCAGAAAACTCACTTTTTTACTTGCTAGCCATTGTAAATGAAAATAACTTGAAAAGCATCACAAAGTTGTATGAATACAATAATGTTTTTATAAGTAAAATGTTATTACCACTATACACCCTAAAACTAAATCATCAAATGTCAAGGTTAGAAAACAATGCACTGCATCAATATTTGGACAGCGCTAATATTATAATAATAATAATAATAATAATAATAATAATAATAATAATAATAATAATAATAATAATAATAATAATAATAATATCTCTGAGAGAAATGCAAACTCTGACAGAGACCCAAACAATAACAAACATGGTGCCTTGCAGCAGTGTGGCCAACTGTTGCTATGGTACAACAGAGTGATCATTGCATCTGAAATGCAGTGCAAAATGTTACCGCCAAGCTAATATAACAAAGTTCACTCCACATTCGCTAGGAATAAATTTGCAAAAAAGCCAGCTAACAGGTGAGGAAAGGAAAATAAAACAACTCTCTAGACAAAAAAATGGGAGAAAAATAGGCCTGTGGTCATCCAAACAGCAGTGCTTAGCCATCCAGTTCATTCAGGGTGGACAGAAATTACATCAGCAAAGACTGAAGCTGTAATGCAGTGGTCAATATTTCATATCATTTGCTAATTCATTCAAAAAATTTTTAAGCGTTGCAGCGAAACGCTCTACCACCTATACATTTTAAACTGCGGGAACGCTGAGAAAGCTGGTGTCATGTCATCGAAGAATGGTTTAGTGTTTATTTGGCAATAAGCTTGCTGAGGCAGGACCGTGCTACCTGAAAAATGAAGAAATGTGATTATGTTGAAGTAATGTGCATTTTGAACACCAGTCATAATCCTATGTTGTATGTTCTGACCGTCTGAGCATCATTTGGGGCTCTAGTTGAGGTGGACAAAAATCAAGCTGAACTTCTTCACATTTTAATTCTCTTTTTTGAATGATTAAATAGGAACACAGTTGCTGTGAGATGGAATTTTTCCAGGGGTTTAGCGTGAAAGGGGAAATTTGAAATTTGTCGAATGACTTAAGAACAGTGAGGTCTGAGGTGGGTTTCTTGAGAGGTAGCTTCACAATCGCAATTTTAAACGGATTAGTAATAACACCGTGAGAAATGGCTACGTAACCTGTCTTGGTTTGACAAGAGCTGACTGAACACCTAAGCAGTTCTGTTTAGTTTTTCTTGTGAAACCTGTGAAGCTCACCAGCTGTTGATGTCCTCCAGTAGTAAGGCACGTGGTGCTTTGAAATGACCAAGTGGTAGAAGCTATTTTAGCTTTAGAAGGGAAGGAACAATTTCACTGGTGTGAGAGAGCAGTTCTTTCAGATGCTGAATCCCGGTCTTGCTTCTACGGTTGCTGCGTTTAAGCAATGCTGTATCTCCGCTATATCGTGCCGATAGTGAATCCTGGTGTTTTCTTGGTAATCTTGCATCTTCCTGTGTTTCTTGTTGTTTGGGCTACATAAGGTCAAGCCTTTTGTCTCTGTCAACATGTCCGTACTTGTGCAGATTTGAAATATTTTGCTCTTATGTTGCCGCAAAAGCCAGTGCCATTTAAATACATGAGAGTATTAGTTCATAGTTAAAACTCCATCACACCGTTTTATTTATTTATTTTATTTTTTGCCTGTGTAAATTTGTGTCAAATTATATGTGACTGTTACAGCTTACTCTGTGGTGAAAAATTTTTTTATTCTCAGCATAGTGTCATTATTTATTCAACCGAAATAGGTTAATATGCAGAAACCAGTTGGAAAAAGGAAGTCAACTGCACTGTTAAGTCATTTCTAGAATCCACATTTGGCAGCAATAATTTGAATTAATCCCGTCTTGGTGGATTCATGCGCAATACAAATGTATAAATGTACCGTATATCTTGCTGCCCCGGACTGAACTCTGAAGAACCTAGGATTGTTGGTGGACGGGACCTCTGCACAGAGTCTGTGCAAGCGTCACCTTTATATGCATTATTAAATGTGTAACATATTGAAACATCCAGAGTACGATTTCAAAATGCCTTTGTGATTTCTGAGCATCGCAGGTTTAGTGTGCGATATTGAAATTACTCCCGAAGTTGACTGTAAATGTAAACTGCCACAGCCGTGGGGCAGTAGCAGAAACAGACGCGGCCACAGACACCATGGAGCCATTCTTCCTTTTCACCACGGTCCGCGTGCAGCTCATCTCCTGCACTGAGACTCCCCAGCCAGTCCCAGGACCGAGCGGCTTGTTTTCCTTCACATTCCTGCTGCATGACTCCTTTTTCCACTGCTTGAGTTCAGGCACTCTCAGCTGTGCTTCTCAGCTGTGCTGTGGTTCGTGAGACTTACTTGTGCAGTATAAACATACCTCATTGGCCCCGGTGCCCTCTCTCTGTTAAGCTCAGCGGGGGGGCGGTTAAGGGGGTGGGTTCGTACCCTTGTGGCCGCCTGCACTGGAACGGAGGCCATCGGAGGTTGTCTGTCGATGGTCTCTGGCCTGTCAAAAGCTGCTCTGTCCACAGCTGCTTCCAGAGAGGAGCTCCGCAGCGACCCCTTGACCATTTTATAGCAACAACCACCGAAGGGGAATGGCGTCCCACTCATCAAGGCCTCGGATTAACTCGACACATTCTCGCCGAATTCGAAATTATTAAAGCAACAACGAGAACGGCAAACAAATTATTAGGCAGTAATAAAGTTTCACCTGAAAAGCGTGACTGTGGGAGGAATTTGGGGGTATTTTAAAATTTTTTAAAAATATTTAAATACTGCTTCTGACAGATTACCCAGTAGAGGCAGAATCCAGAATTCCAGTCCTGGCTGGGCTGTGTGTATGTAAGTAAATAAATATTTAAATAAAATGTTTAGAATTTTAATGCTGAGTTTGATGCTGTGCTGAAAGGTTGCTCTAAAATACTGAGGCTGCAAAACCCGGACTGCATATCTGTGGATTCCCTGAAGGAAAACGTTGCCGCATTGGATACTTTGTTTCATGTTGCAGGTGAATGTTATTTTGCACTTTCAGTGCGGCAACAGCCACTGGATATTTGTGCCTGGCTTTTTTGGAGGCCAAAATAGCAAACCTTGGTATAATGTGTTTAAAAAAATCTGAGGTGTCAGGTAAATTTTGCAGATTAGTTTGGCTTTTAGATACGGTAATCGTTCAGGCAAAAAAAGTTCAGATAAACAGCTTTGACACCCATCACCATCTTCTAAATTGATAACAATAAATAGTTTCTGATGTGAAACAATTATTTTGTCACAACATCTTTCACTCTTTTTTGAAGGCCCAGAACCAGAAAGACTACAATGTAGCGTGAAACGTTCATCCATACTTTCCTTCTGGCTTCCTGTGCAGAGCCTTAGTGGACTTTTGCTCACTCTGCTTTCTTCCCTTCTGTTTCTTTCTCCCGCTTGTCATTTGAAACCTACTGGACCGCTGCATTTGTGTTTCTAAACTGGGCTTAATAAAAACAGCGACCGGCCCTGCCATGATGCACTTCGCTGATGACATTTCCTACTCCTCCTGTGAACCCATGAAGTCATCGCCGGCCTTGACCTTGTGGTTAATGTTTATTTAGCAAACAACTTCGCCCGTGGCAGCATATTCCATACCTTCATCTACTGGTTCACCTGGAACAAAAGATTTAATCCAATTCTAGCACTGAACCGATGAGACTTCTTGCCGTTTAAAAGACGTCCGAGTGCCTTTGTGTGGTCTGGTGTTCATTTCATTATATTACATTTGCTTATCCTTTTCCTGCCCTAAAAATACATACCTTTTCCCGTTGGACCGCGCTGGCACATCTAAACCAAGATGCGATGCTCACCGTAAGCGCGAGCGGCAGCACGGTGTGCATTTGCTGGCTCTCTGCCACACTTGCTTGCGCTCATGACAGCAAAGACGCTGATGACTCTTTCAGCACCAGCTGCCACCTGGGCCTACTTCAGATTCAGAACGTGTAAATCCCAAGTCGATTTCCCAAGAACATGTTTACACACTTGTCAACGCCGTCTTCGACAAGCGCACGTGGTTAATCCGCGCGGCGTTTTTCATTCGGTGAAGGGCAAATGTAAGAGGGGCTCGTTCTTGCTTGCAGAAAAATGGTAAGAGTTTCCATCCGAAGGCATCAGAAAGTCGGTTTCCGTTTGATCGGCACCGAAAGAGGCTTTTGTGTTACTGGTGACGTTGGGCTGGAAACGCACCGTGTGATGTTTTGTTGTTCACTTGCAGCTCGGCCGTTTCAAAATGTCCCCATTGCTAAGCAGCCCTTCATTAACGTCATGTGATCTTTTGGTCCTTATTGTACACGGCGTGCCTGCCGCTTATGCTCTTCTATAATATTTAAAGCAGTTATTCTGAAAATGATCACGTAAGCCAAAACCTGAGGGTACCAAAACCATTTGCCTAGTAATGTAAGAACAGCAAAATGCAAACGCAAGAATCAGTTAAAAAGTCCAAATTAAAAATAGCACATTATACAATTATTTTAGAATTACAGCTCTGTTATTTTAATGTATTTTTTTGTATTGTTCTGTTTGTTTCGGCTGTATCGCATCTTTATTAGCGCACTGTTAAACCTTTAATAAGGATGTTATGGCCCACTGCACCCCGACTGCATTATATGGACACGAGCACCAGGAGGATGCATGCGAAATGCTGACCAAGACATTAATTTCAAAGCAGCAGTGTCATGTGAAAAACAAAAAGACACAAAGCGAAAAGCCCTAAACTGGCTATATAAAGCAGATGCCAGTAAACATAAATGTCTCCTAAGCCAATCCTATGAATTGCATACTATTAAACAGTGTAGCAGGAGCAGTGCAAACACTTAAATGTCAAATGTTTGCTTTGAATCTGTAGTAAATCTGCAGCACAAATGTATTTTATAGGTAATTTTATCCTTAAAAAACATAAACTGTATAATTAAGCCACTTTTTATGCTGCTGAAGATGAGAGAAGGGTACAGCCTAAACTTTTAACAGAACCTAATGATAAATTATCAATTATCAATTATTTGTATTTTTTTGGTCTATATTTTACTTTTTTGTGTGCTTGTGCTGTATAAATAGATTGTCAGAATGGAAAACGTGTCAGAAATAAAGCTAGAAATTTAAATAACTTGTGTTTCACATCAGCCTGCTTTCTCTTGGTTGACAGTGACAAGGTTGTTGACTGAAAGCTTAGAGGTTCTGCGCTAGGACATAACTTTATTAATCCCTGCAGATACATTCACCTGTACAGTACCTTAAACACAGATAAAAGCAACTTTTGTACATCTGCACTGCCTGCTAAAAGCAGCCTGGTTTGTCCTCGGCCCTTCTCTGGCACGGCATCTGCTTCGACAGTCTGGAGAGACATGGGATCAAAGCAGGATCTCAGCCCTTATCTCACTGCCTGTCTGACCTGGCTGAGGAGCAGTCAAGGCGAATGCAGGTCCCCTCACCCCTTACCACTCCGCAAAGTGGAAGCGAGTTCAAGAATTCAAGCAGAAGCCTCACCTCTGTTGCGTTGACAATGTTTGAGACAACAGTCAGCCAGTGTCACAGGGCAGCATGTTTTCACCCTTGTGATACCCAAGTCTTGTGTATTTGTTGGCTGTCTGAGCCATCTTTCAGCTCCCTGCCCTCACTTTGCTGCGAGGACGTTGCTCGTCTTATCCCTCTCTGGATCTCAGGAGAAGTGGCCTCTACTGGGGGATCAGGTAATGCTAGGAGGCCAGACTGTTCGGCTCCATGGTCACCCCTGTGGTCAGATGGACTGTAACCGATCCAGCGGTGGCCCGATCTCTGCTATAAATTATTTAATAATTTTTCTACAGGAAAGGAACACCGTATATTATTATTCATTGTTCACTCACAAGAAAAAGTGTGGATTTGAATTCATAAGCTGTGGCCCGTGGCTGTGACCAGTGTGTGTGGCGTCAACCTTTTCGATGTTAAGAGGACTCAGTTTCACTGGCCAGCAAACACTTCTGCATCCAAACACAGCTTCCTGTCCCAGGTCTCCAAAGTAAGCAAATCAGGTGCTGACAGACCCCAGTGACATTTCGTGCACAGTCATATCACGTTCTGCCGACCTTATTTACATTCTCGGAGGCTGGTAGCTTTCCGAAGCACCGACCAGGAAGTTCTCTTGCTTGGACTGCTTTTCGCTTTCTGGCAGACGGGGGCCAGGAGAGCTCGGCTGGGTTCATCTGTGAAGATTCTATCAGCAGTGCCATCCATTGCAGCTGAAAGAAATTACCGCTGCCAGGGTGTTCGTCCAGGCTCTCCTCCTGCTGTCAAAACAAACACCAGCGTTTACTGAAGTGTGCTTGAAATTTTGAACAGATCAGGAGCGGGGTGCCAAGATCAATCGCTTTGTACAACAGCCCCGTATTTGGCAGCCAAGCAGCACACCGTAACCCCAACCCTGGAAGGACCTGTGTGTTAACATTTCCCTCTCACTTTCTCAAGTTTTTATAACTCGGTTTTCCCTCGTCCCCCCACCCCGTGACTTTGGTTGGCAGCACAAAACAGGTTGTTGTTGGAGACAGAAGTACATCTTCTCATTTCGGAGAACTGACGTGATGCTGACAATGATGCCGACCGAACGCTATCTGATTCCAAGGAAGAAGGAAGGTAAACACGCACAGTTGTTCTTTTCATAAGTGCACTATACTTTCATTTTATTTTTTCAGAGGAAATTTATGTTTACCCTGTTGTGCTGGTTCTCGAGAAGGAGACAGCAACACTGTGTGTAAAAGAAGCAGGGTGCTGCTCTCCTGCACATACACGCTGAGTCCAGTGTGCAACTGCCTGGCTTTCCAACCAGCACTTTGGCCTGGTTCGAAACTAAATATTTATATTAGTTTACCTATATTTCAGATTTGACATTTATACATACGTTTCTGCCCACTTGCAGTTAAAATTTTGGATCAAATTTCAAATTACTTTCTCTTTTTTCCCCTCATGGTAGTGGCATCCTCTTTGGCATAGAGATTAAAGTTTGTAAAAGTTTGTCTTTCCAACAGGCCTCAACCTTAAGTTTGCTTTGAAGCACTTCTGAACCAAACGTTTTAAAGCATGCCAGGTAAAAATGCTGGCTGATATTACTGTTACAAGGTGTACATTTAAAAACGTATTAGCATTTCTTTCCACGAAGCTGAATAAACGTGCTTTGGTATGCATTTCTAGTTCATTTCCAACTCAAGGCAGAAGTGTGAGACAAACAGCATAATTCTTGCAACAGCAAAAGACGCCAAAAGTCCCTGCTCAAACCACCATGAAAGCGTAATGATTTGAATGGGTCTTTTAGCTTTGGTTAATTGTACGTAATTGGCAAGGAGGAAATCTTCTTTTTAACCAGGCCTTTATAACCACTCGCGTGTGACATGTAAGATTTATGCCAAGACCCCCAGTGACACCCTGTGTCATAAATGACATCTTTCCTGTTGTGAAAGCTCCGCAGAAGACATGAAAAGATAAGCAGACTGTAACACAAAGAAAGCGGGGAATTTAAACGGGTGACGTTTGCTCACATCTCGGCCAAAAACTTTTCAACTCTGATAAAGTTCAAAGGAAGGTCTTTGGTTCTGTTTAGAATCGTTTTTTCATAGCTGGAGGTGTTCAGGCTTTTTTTTTTTTTTTTTTTTTTTTTAAATCAAACACCCGTTTTGTTATCAAGAGCCGGAATGTTTTATTGTTATTTCTGCAAACGTAGTTTAGCTGCAAGTGTCGTTCCATCCACGTAACTCACTGGGAACAATGACGGAAAATAATTTGTCTTGCAAACGATTGAAATGTTCTTCCCTTTCAGCCCAGTCCCGATTTTGCGAACAAGCCAGGAAGCTCATCCTCGCCTTCTAACGTGTTCTTAACCGGGGTTGTAAATTATGTTGATATTTCAGTTATGTCCCAACTCGGCCTCAGGAAACTTCTCAACAGGGGAAACAAGACTTCTGTCACTTCTTTGTCCTTGGGCAAACAACTACAAAAGGAGCTGTGTGTTTTAGTAGACGTCTTCAAAGCAAGGGAACACACATGTCAGTTTGTGTCTGGTTAAAAGATGTAGAAGGAGTTAAAAAATACATTGCCCATTTGGTGGTCGGCAGCCAAATAAACCACAGCAGGGTGTGTGCTGTTAGTGTGGAACCAATTTGCACTTTGTTTGAGCTCATTTCCACCGAATTGCTAACAGTAAACGATAGGTACGCTCACTTGGCGTTCTTTACAAAATCCTTCGGCAGTGTATCAAAATACCCAGATTTCGGAACATCTACATGTTATACAAGAGACCTTTGGTTCTGTCATGGAGCACATTTAATGGGTAGAAACCCATTTTTAATCAGTCCGCTGCTAAATACACTGGCCCGGAGCCTGGAGTCGGAGAGACGTCGAGGGACAGAGGCAAGGACGAGACCCTGAGCCAGGTGACCGTTAGAACTGCGCAGCCGCGTGTTTCTTTGGAGCATCGGACCTTTAGCATTAGCTGTTTGAGATGTTATTAGAAGCACATGGCCTGGAGGCTCACCAGACCTCCACCACTACACCCCACATCTACATCACATTAACAGCTGATAAGAAAACTTCTTTGCATGTTTTTGATGTTTGGATACTTCTGTTGGATATTTTTGCAGCAATGGGAAGGGAATTAACTGATAAAATGAAGGTGCACTGTTTAAACTCCCCACACGCACAAAAATACTACTGTAACGGCAACGAAAAACATCAATTCTTTGACTCTAAAAGTTCTTAAGCTAATTGCTAGTACAGGGCAACAGATAAAAGTATTGTTGAAGATGTAGTCACAGTACGAAAAGATTGCTGTTCTGTGGGTTTTAAAGGGTTATGACACCAGTTTGATGACAAAATAGTCTGCTGCAGCGGAACGTGGATGGAGGTGGGATTATATTAGGGGTGGAGAGAAGAATCACACCGAGGCCTGCACACAATGTAGGCTCTTGTACAGTGGGGACCTGGGGTCAGGGACACAATGTCAAATCCAAAAAGGTCAAAGGAAGGATAGAAAGAAACCAGAAATCAAATGGACAGGACGTGCTGTAAGCAACAGGGGATTGTTTGTTTGGAGGTGAGATCCTGTCTAATATTTCATACATCTAAGAGTCACTGGAAGAGAGGGCTGGCGAATGTTCAGCACAGCTGGAGAAACAACAAAAATGGTTCCATGCGAATGAAGATTGAACCTCCTAACAACACACATCTGATGCCAAAAACAAAAAGCTGCAGTGTGACTAAAAAGGTGGATCGGACACATTTTCAACATACAGTTTCCTGAGATGCAACTAAGATTGAGTCTTGACCCCTGAGCATGAAAGGAAACTTTGAGTGAACATAACCCATCCCACCCCCCACCTCAAACATTCCCATATCAGTAGGAGATGTAAGACCTACTGAGTGACCCCTGGTTATCAACCGCAGCACAAAGACCAAGATGAGATCTGGTGAAGGAAAAGGAATCAGCACAGTAACAGTTCATTACACTAACAGCCTGCTGCAGTAGGTGAATTTTACTGTTTCTTCCATTTCATATTGTTTTCATTTCCTCATTTTCACATAAATTGCTATTACTACTAATAAGAAACAAAACAATGTATGATATTCAATAAAATACTGCTATAATAAAATATTAAAAAATAATAAAATTAAATAAAATATATATTTTAGAGTGTTAGGGGTATTTTACAAAATTAACTGGGGGTTCTCAGGTGAACCCTGAAGGAATCATTATTTTCCTTATAAGAAAATAATGAAAATAGCTTTTTAATATTTGAATTCACGGTATGCAAGCCACTTCCAGGAACGAATTACACTCGGATGCTGGGATATAGTTTTATTACAAAATTTTTCCAATGAATAATACAAGGTACAGCTGGTAAAAGTGGACAAAGTATTCCGTCTATTACTCATCTGCGTCCTAACCAGGGTCTCACAATCTTGTGCGCAAGGCTATGAAACAACATCCTGAATGAGAGGCCATTCTATCACAGCATGGCCACAGCTGCATGCATTCACACACTACCAGCAGTTCTGAGTGGCAAAGTACCCTGAAACGTGAGTCTTTGAACTGCGAGAGGAAACCAGCATACCCAGAGGAAAGCCATGCAGACATGGAAACAACATGCAAATCCACACCGCGTGAGCCAGATTTCATCCCATGCAACATGCCTGAATAGCCAGGCACTGCGACTGCTATTTAAGGAACAAAGGTATCAAACACCCATATCAGTCATGTGAAAATGTATTTGCCTCTTAGTTACTCAATAAACCAGTTGACCAAATTTAATTCATAATTTGATTCAGCTGATAGAACACAGCCAGGATTGACTGCAGCCAGTTCTGTTGAACCTTACCATGAGGATGAAGTGGTAACTAAAAAGTCTCTATTATAATGCTGTGATACAGGAAAATGAAATTCTTGAAGTGATGGGGAGAGTATATCAGTCTGAAAAGGGTTACAAAGCCTATTCTAAGGTTGTAGGTTTCCACCACACCACCATGAATGCAATTACCTCCAAATGGAACAGTGGTGAATCTTCTAGGAGTGGCCAGCCTGTCAGAATTACTCCAAAGGCACAGTAACAACACCAGGAAGAGTTTTTTTTTTTAAAAATCCAGAATAACATCCAAAAATACTACAGGCCGCACCAAGGTCAGTGTTCATGACTCCACAATAGGAAAGAGAGTAGCAAGGTACTGAAAACAACTGCTGTCTAAGAGTAACATCAATACTTGTCTCATATTTGTGAAAAAACACCTGGATGATCCTAATGCCTTTTGGGTTGTGTTGTATGAGCAGATAAGTTAAAAGCAGAACCTTTGGACAACCTAGTTCTGGCAGTATTGCAATGAGGAGAGAACTAAAATTCCTCAGTAATGATTTGAAAGACTGATATCAAAGTTTAGGAAGTGTTTATTTGCAATTGTTGGTGCAACCAGTTGTTTATACTTTTCCACATGGGCGATATTGGTGTTAAGTGGGTAATGTTTCCCTCAAACTTAAAAAACTGTTGTTTGCTCAGATTTCCTTTGCCTAAACATCTGAAATCGGTCACGTGACAAATGTGCAATGAAAGGAAATATATCGGAAACAAAATCCTAGAGTCACATTTCATCTGAGAAGCCAGAAAAGGTGATTTACTATCAACTTAAAGAGACCCTACTCAGTACATTCAAAGCATTAAGAACAGGTAACATCTATGGTGTTTTGAGGTTTTATTTACTTTACAAACCAAATAAAGAGCTCTTACCTGCAGTATGCACAAGCCTGACATTGGCTGATGGTATCCCCCCATGCAAACCCTTATGGAATTTTCATCTAGTTAAAGGGTCTCAAATCCATCCCTGTGGAACAGCTCCCCAGTTTAAGTGTTTTTAATTCCATGATCCACCTACCAGTGCTTTAATTTTTCCCCTACAAGGATGTCAACCCCCCCCCCTACATTTGAGGAAAGAAATGTTCTGAGTGGAAGCCCAAAGTGGAGCACTGAGCAAACAACATGGAGCGGAGGCCACCATTGTGCGTAGAGACTATCTTCTGGACAGCCCCCAAACCCACCCGCTGGTCCACAGCTCTTCTGTACAAGAAAGCTTTCCCGTGTCTGGTCCAAACAACCTCGGTTGATTTGGAAGTTACTGTAAATCCAATTTTAAATGGCAGCATAAAATATGGTACATAAATATTTCCCCTGTAATAACAATTAAAAGTTTGAACTGTGTGCGTACATGTAATGAAAACAAATGATCTCTTAAAAGAAAATACTGATGAAAACCATAATTGTGGCACAGCAGTTTGAAACTGTCAGACTAATGCTAAACTATTGTTTAGGTAAAACCTTAAGCAGATTAATTCTTTCATCTTTAAAATCTTTAAAGTATGTCCTGAATTAAGTTTTAAATGAAAATACTAATAAATTCCTAATGTAAGACTGGGACATATTTTTGATATTCACTGAAATGTATACATAGTGTTTATTTGTTTAAAATTCTAAATGTAGGCAATATTTTCTGTAATTCATATTAACTCGATCTCCTGCAAATTTTCCTTTGATGCATAACTTCACAGGAGTACTGGGTACTGTAACAGGCTTGGGAGTCAAACCAGCAGCATTCCTGCCCCAAAATGTTGGTACTGTTAAGCCATCGAGTCAAATTTGATTCGTGGCGATTCTGTGAACAGACCTTCTGATATTTATTTGGTCTTCAGCCAGATGTTAATCTTTGAAAGAGGGGGTCTGTAGCTGCAGTTAATGCATCAGCCTGCTGCACTGCAGTTATTCCTATTTTGGGTTGACCAACTTACCAGGCATGATCTCCTTCTCCAGTAATCTTTCTGTTTGCATGATGTGTCCAAAGTATTAAAGTTGAAGCCTCGTCATTTGAGCTTCTAGAGAGAGCTTAGATTGGCTCTCCTCCATCCCGATGCCTTTGTTTTGCAGGCAGCACACAGTATACTTCAGCAACACCATGAGTCCAAGGTGTTGATTTTCTTCTGCTCCTGTTTCTTTGTGGGCCAACTTAGGCATCTGTACAACTTTGTCAAACACCAGACTTTGAACAGAATCTCTCAACACAATCTTTGCACTTGAGTTTTGTCTAGGTTCTCTACGTCTGCTTTGACAAGAATTATTCCTCATCAGATTTCTCAGCTGCTTGTCATTTCATTACTGATCTCCACTCCAAGTAGGTTGAAGTGGATCCTTTCTCTTTCTTCTACATCAATAATGAAATAAAAATTACCAACTGTCAGGCCTTTGTATTCTTCCCATTAAGGCCCAAGCCCATTTTAAGATGATTTTGATGTTTCAGAACCGCTATGGGGCCATCAGCGTACCAAAGGTTGAGTCTTACAATTTTCACACCACCGCTTTCCTCATACAGTCCCGCTTCTCTTGGGATTTGTTCTTTGTATAAACTGAGCAGTTATGGAAAAAGTATGCAGGCTTTGCTGATTTTAAACCATCCTGTTTCTTCTTGTTGCTTTTGGGCTGATGTAGAGGTTGTGCATGAGAACTGTCATGTGTTCTGATGTACCTATTGCTGCTTCTTGTGACCCAGAGATTCTCATGACTTATCTAGTCAAAGGCCTTGCTGTAGTAAGAAAGACAAACACTTGTACATATTCCTCTTTTGCTTTCTCAGGGTCCATCTCACACCTGAAATGATGTCTTTAGTTCTTCCTTTTTCCTAAATCCTGCTTGTTCTTTGCATAGTTCTCCTTCAACGTAAGGTTGTAATCGCCACTGAATGACCTGAAGTTGGATTGTGGGATCTAGTTTGCAGATTACGCAATTATTTTCAGCAAGTTGGATCATCTTTCTTTAGGACTGGTACAAAGACTGACCCCTTCCTATCTCTCAGCCACCATGTGTTCCAAATTTGAGCTTTGTTAGCGTTGCAATCCCTGCATCTGCTGCAATAGTTCAGTTGGAATGCTGTTAATGCCCGGTAGTTTGCTCTTTGAGTTTCGATGTTGCTTCTGCGTATTCTCCCATCATCACCTGGTCATGAGGTATAGGGAGAAATGGCTATTGATCTGCTTGATCCTCATGGTTTTAATGATTCTGCATATTCCCTCCATCTTTTCTTGATCTTCTCACTGCCATTAAGTATGAATCTTTGAACATCTTTTTGCATCTCATTTTTAACAGTTTTAGGAAAGCTGATATGGTTCTCCTGTTAATATTTACTGGTTCTATTTCCTTGCTCACCTCAGATTTTCTATTTCTTGTTTATTGCGGCTCGATGGAAGCTTTGGATGAATTCCACAGCTGCCTGCATGTCTCCTTTGGCTTAAGCATCTCCAATTTTTTGGCCAATCGGAGTCTCACCAGTCATCTATTTTGGTTATTTTTGTTTTTTCGCTGCTTCCAAGGCTTTTTACTTTTCTCAAACTTGACCTTTCCTGACATCTTCCCATAACTCTTCTGGTACTCTGTCATTTGTATTCAAGTTCAAATCAATTTTGCAGGCACTTTTTAAACTGCAGTGGTTTATTTTCAAGCATGTACTTTGCTACATGGCTGACTGGCTGCCCTTTTGCAGCTTCAGCTTGAGTTTGTGTTCCAGTAGCTGAGGATCTGTAGCTCACAATTGGGTCCAGGTTTTGTCACTGTCGATGTTACTGAGGTTTTCCGTTGTCTGCTTCTGCAGATGCAACCAACTGTACTTCTCTGCAGTTTGCTGGGTGTGGTCAGCGTGTGCAGTTGCAGCTTGTGTGGCTGGAAGAAAGTATTTGAAATGAACAGATTGTTGGTTTAGCACAATTTGATTAAAGGTTCTCCCACTTCATTTCTGTTACCGAGTCCATATTTTCCAACTGTTTTACCTTTATTCCCAGCGTATGCATTCCACTCACCAGTGACTGTTACAACATCTTGTTTGCACATGCTGTCAAGTTCATCTTACACCTCTTTGTAGAGCAAATCAATTCCATTCTCTTCTCCATCTGATGTTGGCACATACAGAATATATGAATGATAGCCCTGTGGATGGATGTTCCTTGCAGATCAATAGACATCAAATAGTTGCTCACTGCATTATTACACATCTGACACCAGTTCTTTGTTTTTCATGTCTGACACAGTATGCCATGTGTTCATTAGATTCAGAGCATCTGATGCCAGTCCATTTCCATTCACTCATGCCTAGTACATTGAGTTGAGAGCGTTCCTTTTTGTTCACCACATTCAGTTTTCTTTGGTTCATACTTACATCGCATGTTCTAGTGTACAGGGCTTCTTTGCAACTTCTGACCCTCATCTCATGCACAGCAACATCAGCAACTTGATGCCCCAAAGACTTTGATCCAACAGTCTCATACACACTGGGTTTACCCTGAGGAGTCTTCAGCTTTTCCCCAGAAGAGTACCTTCCAACCTGAGGGGCTTATCTTCCAGCACTACATCACAATTTATTTTCCATGGCAAGCTACAAAATTAGATTGCCAGGTATGTCCCAAACAGCTACCTCAAAATACATGTGAATTTCAGCGTGTTTGTTATACACAAGATAATACTTTTAAAAATATCTTTGGTTAAAGTAAATTACAGTGTATATTACATAAGCTACTTCACTTCATCATCCCATCCATTCCTGCTTACTTCAGAGCAGGGTTACATGGGTCTGGACCTTACACTAGAACTATAGGATGTCAAGCTATGAAACAGCCCCCTGGATGCCAGTCTAGCACAAGGTGGACAAATATGTACACTATGGGCAATTGTAACTAACTGGAAACTTGTCTTTGGACTGTGGGTGGAAACCCACTCAAACACAAGGAGAGGATGTGAAATCCATACAGACTGAGCTAGGCTTGAATTCCAGCCCAGGCACTGAGGCAGCAGGGCTCCTTGCTTAGCCACTGTGCCACTGTCTATAATAAGCTGCTAACACTAATTTACACATTTATGGAGTTGGGTAGTCTTTTCTGGAACAGTTTTGGGTACTTTGTGCATAAAAGCACTGTGGTCAAGGCTACTACAGTGGCAGTGGTGATATACAGTATTCCTGTAATATGTATACATGATGTACAGCACATGTGGTGCAGTAGGTCTGTGTGGCATTTTTGTGTTCTGCCCATCTGTGTGGGTTTCCTCCCATACTCAACTCTTGTTTTTCAGGGCAGTTAGTCACTCTAGTAAAACTCGAGTAAATGAGCATGTGTAGCCACCCTGCAATGGACTGGCATGCAGTTTGGGGTGTCCCCTCCTCATATAATGATTCCAGAATGGGTTCCAGGCCATCACAGCCGATCAGGACAATTTTTTTTTTTTTTTTAAACAAAAATGAGCTGGTAGCTGTCATAAGTCACAACAAAAAGGCTACAAACAAATACAGAAGCACATGGAGGCCCACAAAACTCACATACATGTATGCATAGATGTATATTAACCATAACCCCATTCCAACAGAAGGACACTCACATATAAGCCTGTGTGTCATACACAAACTTTAATTGCTTTGCTGTCTGTGACTGGCATGTTGAGTTTATAAAATGCCTTTCTTAAATTTTAGGGTAACATCAGGTGTTAAACGTTACAACTTTCCAAAGCCAGTGTGCAAAGATTGTTAGGGGTGATGTAAGCATCACAGGAAGAGACTGTGCACACAGCACACCCATGCATGCTGGGCTAAAAGAAACAATGCCCTTGTTCAGAGTCTACCGTGAACAGACCTTGTAGTCATGGAACACATGTAGGCCCAGTCCTCCGCAGTCATCCATCCCCTCACTTCACCATGTCCTGGGGCTACATGGAAGCTGGAGCTTGGAGAAGCCCACACCCCGTCACCATTCTGTAGCCACATTCGATCAATGTGAATAATAAAAAATGATTCCTATGTTCACAGTCGCTCAAGGAGCGACCCACTGATGCCCCTACCAAACGTACCATGTACACATTACCATGCGGGTGGGGGAGAATATTCAAACGCCACACAGAATGCATTTCAGTGCCTTCAGTGTGAATGTTTTCAATTAAACAAATTCACTTTTAAATAGTTAGCTGCAAAATACTTGAAATATGGCACATTTCTGCCCAGTGAAAATGAATGTAAGCTGAAAAACCTATAGAAATTTTACTCTTTCCATATTTTCAATTTTTTTCTGGTGGTAACGGGAGAAATTAAACTTTTTTTCAATTTAAAATCCGACTCATTTGTGTAGTAAACCTTTGGTCATTGAATAGCAATAATAAGAACATAGCCACCATTAATCCAATTGCACACATAGTATATACACACACATGCCTATACAACTGGCCCACTTGTATTATTAATGCTGCTGAATGCTGAATATTGTTATTGCAACAGAAGAGGATGTGAACAAAGGCAGACAGTGTGCAATCCTGGGCGTCCATTCCTCTTTAAAGTACATCTTAACTGGGTGACAGCCAGCCAGTGTCAGGCAGCGATGTGATTCAGCCTCTCTGTTTATCTTGGAAAGCAGTCTGTTGTCTGCACGCAGGCCACCCACCCATAGTGCGCTGTGCTCGTACTTGAGAAGGGTTGGTGAAGCCCTGAAGAATATGAACCATTTCCTCCCAAACATACTTGAGCTTATAGCACATTATTCGCTGATTTGTGACCAACAATCGCAGTGTTGCCGAAATCTCCTTTTCCTGACTGCGAGTTCAGATTTCGCTGCCAACCCCGCAAACATACACACTTCCACATACTAATGCGCAGTAACACAGACCCACACACACGCCCACCAAAAAAAAAAAAAGCACAGGCACACATCCATGGGGGCCAAATCAAACACGCAAACACTGCGCACATTCATATTCCCTGACACAGCAGCTCTCAGAAACACACACACGCGCGCGCTCATTTGAGCCTAGACAAACACGCTCACAGGTCCGCATTCATGGACGCTACTTCTCTGGCTCCTTATTCAGTTATGTCAATCAGATTGCTCCCTTTGTTTATGCCTGACAGCTTTTTTTGTACGTCTGTACTGATGCATGAATATTTCCCATTCATATGTATAATAGTCGAGCTTACGGCTAAGCTGCTGTTCATCCTTTCAGATTCGATTTACATTGTGCCCCCCAACTTTATTCCAGCATAACAGCAAACCATAACAGTCACTTGGCTCCGCTTTTTCATAAACATAGGCCTAACGGTGCCGGCGTGGTACGGTTCTTGTTCTTACGCCTGTACGTGCTTTCCTGGTCGAGAGCATCGAAGTACCGAGGCGGCGGTGTTGTGAACTCGCAGTTGGCGCGTTCGGTTGGGTTTGACGTCACGATCGCCCGCCTTGTGCATTTCAGCCCCATTAAATGACAATATGACCTGAATAAACCATTTGTTCTTTCTCCATTAAAGATACGTGAACTTTTCCAAGATCTTCTCTGGGGTCTCGAGGGAGCTCCACACCGAGATCCGGGCTCCATCAAAAGCTCGTCTTTCTGATGTTAGTTTATTTTGGCCGCGCTGTTGTTGTTTTCAACCATGCAGTCCTTGTTAAACACAGCTGTGCGATTATCATTTTCTCCGTCAAAGCATAAATAATTTTGCCTTTGCGTGTGTAGGTATAGGAAAACCTACGACTTGCAGTTGACTGACAGTTTACTGCAGTACCGGAAAGTCGGTGCAATAAAAAAGCGACAGATAGCTTGACCACAGCAACCTGGGGGGTCGCAGATGGCACAGTGGTTAAAGCTGTTGCCTCACCCTCAAGAGGATCAGGTTCGAATCCCACATCTTGCACCTCTTAAGCATGGTACTTGCTTCATTCAAAAGCTGTTCTGGTAAATAACTAGCTTAACACTGTAAACTGCTTTGGAGAAGCAGGTCAGTTGAATGAATAAATAAAGAACTGATCTGGAGCTGCAAACCTAAATAACCAGTGCAGTATTTGCATGAACTGGTAGCCTGTGGATGAGGTACAGTGGGTGTATTGAGGGAGCGCATGCGGCATGTGGTGCTGTTGAAGAGTTTTAAGTAGATGGGGGCCATGCATTGAAGGGGAGACTGAAAGTAACAATGGCTTCCAGCTGCGTACAGCTCTGGCATGTTCCCGCGTCTGGCAGAGATGCCCAGTTGGGGGTGAGGGGGTTGCATTCACTAGGAGCCCAACTGGCGTGGTCCCATGCTTGGTCATTGCGTTGGACAGCGTGGTGTTTGTGTAGCTCGGCGCTCCCAGAGCCGCCAGTGTCCTTCACGTCACATCATCTCTGCGCCACTGTCTCCTACGGAACTGATCTGCTGAAGCATGACCAAGTACTGCTGTCTTAGTATCCAGGGACCATTTCAGTTTGCGAGGTCTCTTTCTCTTTGTGCAGGTGTAGCTTGTGCTTCCATTACTGAAATTCTCTGTTCTGTCAAAGTCATTAAGACAGTTTTTATGTCCTGCGAACAAGACTTTAGTAAACATTTGCCATGGGGCTAAGCTTCATTGACTTTGCAAGGTATGACAATTGTTTTGTGATATCAGTGGACCTCCCAAGTCAACAGTGTTTATCAGGAGTTTGGGGTCCTGGGGTCCTATTGTCTCATTGGAATTAAGCACCTTGTACCCTGACCACATGGTCTTATACTGTCTCAGCGGTCACACCTACTGATAGCTTCGTTGCAGAATCTACTGTACATAGGTGTGACTGTTGTAACACTAAAATAAAACATAAATTAAGTTGAAGACATATTGCCATTTTCAGTTGCTAAAGGCAGTGCCCCCCCCCCCATAAAATGAGTTTTGTTTTGTTTCTAAGGACAGCCTGTAGTGAAATGCTTAGCACTGTTACTTTGCAATTAGAAGACCCGGATTTGAACCCACCACCTCCTGTTGTGCCTTTCATCCAGGTATCAGAAACTGGGTGGCTCCAGTGGAAAACCGCCCAACTGTATAAATAAATAATCGAAAGCAGCTTAGTATGAAAATTTTACCCATAGGTTGCTTTGGAGAAAACCTCAAGTAAATGAATTAATGTGGGAGGTTTTCTTTCTTCGGGTGGATAATCTGAGTTTCATAGCAAAGAAACAAACTCTTAGATATGACTGTGTTCTTTATGACTGTAAAATTACAAATTTTGCTCATGAATAAAGCACTGTTGCATTTCTCCCATCGCCGTACACATCCATCCATTGTGTTCATTACATAAAATCTCCCATTTGCCTACAGCAGGAGCAACACAGTTCTATGCAAGCAGGGCATTTTCCTTCCAGGGTCCTTTGCTGTACAGCATAGACTGATGTCGTAAATGAAAAATAATATGGAATCTGATGCTGAGGTATTTTGTTTAAATTACACCGTGCAGACCTAAATAAATGAAGCATATACTGTATATGTTTATTACTAAATAGAATATGTGAAAATGGAGTGTAGCTTGATTTCAGTAAACACATGCCAAATTTCTTTCATCCTCACAGGTTTTCGGTTTACAGTAATTCATTGGCACCTAAGGTTATGCGAGGTCACAGTCACTGCATGCATAAAAGAATGCGTTTTCCCCTCCTTTTAGTCTAAATGGAGCATTTCTTGCTTCCAATTAGAAGTTTTTCAGGGGCAAATTCACAGCACACAAGCTGTACTTGGCATAAGCATATGTACGCTGTTCGTATCCACCAAGGACGTGTGGATTTTTACTCTGAATAATGTGCAACTCGCAAAGATTCAGTACAATATGGAACGAATGAACTTCGGTATCAGATTTTGCTGAAACTTCTTCTGTGTCGGAGCAGCTCTGTCTGTCAAACTTGAATGTAATTGGAAATTATGTGAAAGGTGACCTGCACAGTTACACCAGTACACAACCGAGCAATGGCACAAGGCACATAATGACATGAACAAAGGAGTGTGTAAACAGAAAAAAGAAAAGAAGGTCCGTAGGACCAGTTTGCCAAAGCTGAAAAAAGCCCCCCGAGACACCAAGGGCCAAGGTGCCTGGAGTGTGGGTGGTGTTACACCCCCCCAGAGTGAGCAGACCACATGGTGTGGCATAGATGCGGACTACAGCGGCAGCGGCCAGGACATGTCAGAATGGATCATGAGAATGAGTGGCTTCTTTATATTTGTGGGTGGGTCTGCTTTACCTTCAGTCAGGGTTAAACCTAAACTGGTGACTGATGTTACCGCCAGATTCTGTGTCATGTGTGCAAGGCTGTTAGGCCACTGTACGCACTGATCTCAGCATCACTCATCGGCTGATTCTTCTCCCGCACATTGTGGTCGGTCCTTGTGTCTATATCTGTATCTGCCATTAGTCTCCTCTCTGGCAACGGGACCGTGTGGCCTAGTGACTCCAGTGCATTGCCTGAGCTGTTTTTTTAATCCCTGGACTCCCCTTTTGACATAAGAACCATGTAAGAACTATATCTCTCTATCTGGAAGCAGCAACCCAAGTGGCGCACTACTCCTCAACAATTGTACTCTTAACCTCTGCTCACTACATTTCCACACATGATCCATATCCCATTTTCCAAGTCTGGATAAAAAAGGGTTAAAAAGCAGCTTTGAAAGGTAATAAACCTATTCTGGGAACTTCTCTGTGTGACAACCAGTTCATTTGTGTCCTGCTGGGATGCTTCCATGTGTACTTTCATTATCTCTGTCCAAGCCAAAAGCCAGTAACCTCGGCTGAGTTGAACTGAAACGTTCACGAACATTGAGGTGACGTGTCAGAAGTCATGTTAAATGTCGCTCTTGTTGTTCACTGGCCACACGAAGGAGACAGAAGGGTCTGCCTGGGCAGCTGCAGGGATACTCGACTCCCTTGAAAGACCTCCAAGCAAAACAGTGCTGGGCTCCAGGCCCCCAACACTGCCAAGGAGCGCTGTATTTACAGGAACCCGCCTGCATGTACACAAGGGGCTTTTGTAGAGCTGAACAGGAGATGTCAGCTCCTGGGTCGACCGCTGCCGCTGTCCCCTGCTCCCAGCCCACATACCCCACTCCTCCCTCCGAGCAAACCTGGATAAACAGCTAAAACGTCGCTTAAGGAATGGAAAAGCAGATAAATTTTTTAAATGTTTTTTTTTTATTCTATTACCACAAATGTGTAGAAACCGCAACAGACAGTTTGAGCAGTCCTTCTCTGAGATGAACCAAAGATAACCTGATGAACACAAGCATTTTTTACCTCTGCTCAGGCTCCTAGGAGACCACGGTCAAATTCATGAGTCTCAGGCTACGTGCTTCTTACGCAAGTATTTAATATCTACAGAGCATAAACAGCAGTAAACCAGTACAAGAAAGACAGAATTTTTGTCATAAAAAATTTCATAGTCCTTCTCGTCAGCTACACAAAGACGATCTAAAGATGCATATTAATACAGTTCCTACATCCATCATTTTAATAGCCAGATCTCAGAGGAGGCTCCCTGCAGAACACAGAGCTCAGCAGAAAGTTATAACCCATGATAAAGCCATGAAAAAAACACCATATCTGAACAAATGAGGTTCATATTTTGTATATATTTTCAATATTTTGTAGTTTTTTGGTTTTGTATAAAGATGATAAATGCCAAAGACTACTTCAGTGTAAAGGTTGGATTTTACTGTATTTCTGCTTACTGTTTTCATGTGTATGTAATGGGTAATGATTGTGTACAGTTTTCAATTTATTGACAAACGTGTAACAGAAAGGCGGCACATTTTCAGCTGTTCAGCTATTCAGTTCAGTCTGTTGACCTTTTAAATAAAATACAAAAAACGTTTACCCATTTGTCCCTTATAGGTGGTCAACTCACAGTACTACAGTTACACTTTTAATGTACATTTCAAATGTTCTTATTAGTTTTTACATCCTTTTACCTAATTTAAGTGTGTATATAGATTTTTTCTTAGTAAAATTAAGCATTTTTAATGAGACTAAACTGGAATTAAACTTGTGGCCTCGAGTGTGTGTGTTCAGGTCCAAAGAGCAGTCCTGATCGAACCTTTTGAAGACCTTCAGCGAAAAACATGTGTGCGTGCTAAAAATAAAACTGAGAAATGTATAATGCAATAATCTCCGCAAGACCGCGGCAGACCAGGGAATAGAAGCAATATGAGAATGTTAGCCTCTATTTAAAGTCAGAAGATTTTGTGTCAAATCGTGCTGAAATAAATAACCAACAATACAAATCTGTCAGAAACTCGTCTGGCATAAACACCAGCGTATATTGTAGAGGCTTGAGAAGCACCTTTGTTCTCTCAAAAGACCCTTAATGTAAAATAAAAAGGTAAGTGCGCCACCCAATGCTTGACTTGTGCATTACTGTGTGCTGCAAAGGTTGCCATCTTGTTTTTGTTCACCCCACATGGAAGAGACAAAAAAGAACAATACTGTACTTCATCTCGAGGTGTGTGTGGTAGTAAAAGCAATGGTTGGTGTGCGCAGAGTAGAACTGTAGAAACGAATCACAGGCATCTCCATCCAGGATTTGGCAAGGGATTCTTCGGTACGTAGTACCCGTTTGTGGCCGTTGTTATCCTGGTACAGATGCCATGGAGATTCCCTCTCCATGAGATCTGGATTCAGCTTTAAAGCAGTTTGCATCACCTGATGGTCATGCTTTGAGTGCTGGATTCCAGGACTACTTCATCTTGGGTTATTGAATTTGGTTGCAGAAAAATCCAACTGCCTTGGAAATTATTTTGTTTCTGAGCCACAGAAAGATATTTTATGACTTGTTGATCTGTAGGTGCTATACTGTCTTATTATTCAGTTTCTGAAGCAGAAATGCTAGCACGTTGGCACAGTGAGTGCCGTTCCAGGGGTGTACATATAGCTGTGAGTTTTAATCCAGCATTTTGCAAAAATAATACTGTATACTGATTTCCAGAGTGGATGGGTGAAGGCAAGAGGGAATTTACAAACATTTTAACGCAGTTAAAACCCATAGGATGAATGTTTTCCCATATCTAGAAGTTATTGTTATGGATCTATTAGCAGATACCTTGAGCTTGTCCAGCTATCACAACTGATCCCATGATACACCTTGCACACACACCTTCTGGTGATCCCTCCATTTTTTCATTATTCTCTATTATTTAACACAATTTACTCTCTTTCTGATCTCGCTGAGCAATTGTGTGTTTGAATGCACGATTTTACTGTTTTATTTGGTGAATTCTTGCTGTGAGGGGATTAAATTACCATTGTGTCTTAGAGGTAGCAGCAACATACTTTATAACATATTATATTATTGCTAGTTTGTCCTTAAATGTTACGTTTTCATTGACTCACGTTGACTCATTAACTGTAGGCAGCTGAGGAGAGGAAAACAAAAAAATCTCAACTGTGAAGAAAGAGACAAAAGTTACAGCTGTCTGCATCCATGCACCGTGGCTGTCTGTCTTTCCAGAGCAGACCAATGTGCTGACATGGAATTGAGTGGATTTGTCCAGTGTAAAATACCAGTGTGTCTCTCAAGGCAGAGCTGAACATCAGTCAGCGGCTCTCGTGAGAGCCCTCAAACAGGTCTTTAAAAGAAGGAGAGATTATTGCTAGGTTGAAGAATCTGATTCAGTCCTAAAGGTCTAACCTGTTTATCCAATGTTCTCTGCCCACTCCATGCCAAGTAACCTTGCCTTCTGTCCTTGTTTCCCTGCTCCTTTGCATTCCCATCCTGTGTCCATCTAATGCATCCCAGGGTTCTCATCCTCGAAGTCTCCACTTGACCAATTTCCCTGTGTATCCATGTCCTAGATCTCCATATCTGTCTGATTTCATCCAAGTCCAGGTTCCCCACACAGCTACATCCTGAATCTCCAGGTCTCAAGATCTCCAAAAACCAGGGAAAGTTGGCAGCTATTAACTGGACCCCCAAAGGTTTATTTTCCTCCCCTTTTCTGTTGGTGGGAGTTTTTTTTTTTTACTGGTAGTTGGCTTACTCTATACTGAACTTGTTCAGAGCTCTGTGTCACTCTGGTCAGAAGAAATAACTGAATTAAACCAAACTGAACCTTGCCACCAGTGCTCCCGATTGCAACCACCATGTACACTGATCAGGAAATTAACTCCAATCCTTGCATTCACCTTTTATTAAAACCTTCCTGTATCCTAAATACACTGCCCAGTCAAAAAAAAAAAGTCTCCACCTGGATTTAACTTAGTGTTATGACCTGGGGTTGCTTCAGCCGGTCAGGTCTAGGTTCAGCAATGTTATGTGCCCAAAAAATGAGCTCAGCTGACTATCTGAATATACTGAATGACCAGGTTTTTCCCATCAGTGGATTTTTTTCTTCCAAGATGACAATGCCACGATTCATCGGGCTCAAATTGTGAAAGAGTGCTTCAAGGAGCATTTTCACACGTGGATTGGCCACCACAGAGTCCAGACCTTAACCCCATTGAGAATCTTTGGGATGTGCTGGAGAAGACTTTATGCGGTCTTCTGACTCTCCCATCATCAATACAAGATCTTAGCGAAAAACAAATGCAACTCTGGACGGAAATAAATGTTGTGACACTGCGTAAGCTTATCGAAATGATGCCACGGGGAATGCGTACCGTAATCAAAGCTAAAGGCGGTCCAACAAACTATCGGTGTGAGACTTTTTTTTTTTGGCCGGGCAGTGTATTTTCCTGAAGTGTCCTGCAGATGGAGACAGAAAATAAAATGAAATTTGCTAACAGCACATAAACTCTCAATCCTCACTGAATGTTGCCTGGAACTCTCAGACTGAAATGAAAATGAGTACTGAGTGACAGGGCCCACTGCTCTTCAAAATTCCTATCCATAAATTTCCTCTTTGTGGCCCATCCTTTGTTTTAAGGTCCAGTTGTTCATGACTGGGAACAACTACACTACATGGACAAAAGTATTGGGACATCTGACCATTACACCAACAGGGACTTTAATGACATTGCATTCAAATATACAGACTTTAATATGGAGTTGGTCCCCCCTTTGCAGCTATAACAGCTTCCACTCTTCTTAGAAGGCTTTCCACAAGATTTTGGAGTGTTTCTGTGGGAATTTGTGCCCATTCATTCTGTAGAGCATTTATGAGCTCAGGCACTGATGTTGGACGAGAAGGCCTGGCTCGCAATCTCTATTCCAGTTCATCCCAGAGGTGATCGATGGGGTTGAGGTCAGGGCTCTGTGCGGGCCAGTCAAGTTCTTCCACACCGAACTCATCCAACCATGTCTTTATGGACCTTGCTTTGTGCATTGAGGCACAGTCATGCTGGAATAGAAAAGGGCCTTCCCCAAACTGTTTCCACAAAGTTGGAAGCATAGCATTGTCCAAAATGTCTTGGTATGCTAAAGCATTAAGATTGCTCTTCACTGGAAATAAGGGGCCTAGCCCAAACCCTGAAAAACAGCCCCACACCATTATTCCTCCTCCACCAAATTTCACAGCTGGCACAATGCAGTCAGGCAGGTAACGTTCTCTCGGCATCCGTCAAACCCAGACTCGCCCATCTGACTGCCAAACAGAGAAGCTTTATTTGTCGCTCCATAGAACACGTTTCCACTGCTCCACAGTCCAGTGGCGGTGTACTTTACACCACTCTATCCGACGCTTGGCATTGGACTTGGTGATGTGAGGCTTGCGTGCAGCTGCTCAGCCATGGAAACACATAGTTTTTGTGCTTATATTAATGCCAGTGGAAATTTGGAAGCCTTCAGCTATGGAATCAGCAGAACATTGGCAACTGTTGTTGACCCCGCTCTGTGATTTAACGTGGTCTTCCGCTTCGTGGCTGAGTTGCTGTTGTTCCTAAATGCTTCCACTTTCCAATAATACCACTTATAGTTGACCGTGGAATATCCAGCAGGAATGAAATTTCACAAACCGTCTTATTGCAAAGGGGGCATCCCTTCACAGTACCACGCTTGAAGTCACTGAGCTCTTCAGAACGACCCATCTTATTTCACAAATGTTTGTAAATGGAGACTGCATGGCTAGGTGCTGGATTTTATACACCTGTGGCAATGGGTTTGATCGAAAATCTTAAATTCAACAATTAAGAGGTGTGTCCCAATACTTTTGTCCATATAGTGTATTTATAAACTGTAAGTTTCTTTGAAGATAAGCAAAATGAACTGAAATTAAGGAGATTTTTCTGCTCATGAGAATCTCAATTCTAAGATTAGTTTAGAACTTTTACAACCAAGTAGCTTAATGTACCTTAATCTAGAGGTGTACCACACGACAGTGGCTTCTGCACCACTCGAGTGGAAGAGTGTACACATTACATTAGATGCAGGCAAAGTAGTTTAAAAACAGTGTCCATGTGTCTCAGCCCAAACCACTGAAATTTTACAGTTTAACAAATGCTCCATAGATCATGATTTTGACTCAGTCAAGGGAATTGCTGCTATTTTCCATACAAGCCTGCACAGGCAAAATTACCTTGAACATACAGTTAAAAAACAGCAGCCCCAACATATTTTATAGAGCATTAAACTGCGAGTCTGCATGTTCTTCCTGTAACTGTATGGGTTTCCTCTGGGCTTGTTTGCTTTCTACCCACAGTCCAAAGATATGTTTCTCAGGTTAACTGGCCACTCTGAATTACCTATATAAATAAATAAAATTAGCTTTGAAAAAGTGAAGCCCATATTGAGAAATGTGTGTAACCAATTGCATTAAACTATAAATACGATGGGTAAGTGGTGTGTGTGTGTGTGTGTGTGTGTGTGTGTGTCTGTGTGTTTGTTTTTCTCCAAACATCCTAACATCCTAAAAAGTTTTGAGGTGGGAGCACAGAGCACTTCTCTGTTTGTTGTGAACTGGTTTTTCCACCAACCTGAGGGTGTGTGTAAAGAGACAGAGGGAAGGAGGGGTGAGGGTGAGGCATGCGTTTGTGAGAAAACACCACTTGTGCCTGCAGTAACTGTGTTGGGTGGGGGTGTTTTTAAGTATGACTAACAAACCTCTGAAGCAGTTCTGTAAATACATGCATACATGTTTGTAAGGATAAAAACTTTACCTAAGTAAAATTCTTATTATTATTAGAACACTGTAGAAGAAAAGAATTCAAAATAAATGTAAATGATTAGTGTATGTATCCATATGTGCAAATATATATCCATATACATGGTTTCTCACGAACTGGATGCATTAATAGAGAGCATTACTTTATCAGCAAATGTGAACTAAAATAATAAATGTGATAAATAAAATAATAATTAATACATATTATTAATACATAATATAATAAATTTGATAAATAAAATAATAATTAATACATGCAGTAATATAATGTTTGGCACTGTGTGTGTTATATGAACCTAATGTTTGAGTGTGCTGTCTTACATTTTTCTCTGTGTACTGTAAAATGGAATGTAACTGCTGTCCACAGTATTGTAATGAGGACTATAATGTAATCTTGTTATATTTCATAATATAAAACATATTTATAATGTTGCAATGTAAACTGGTGGAAAGCAATACACCGTACTGCAGTGTTTAAAATAAAGATTCCAAAACACACTTGTGAACGCTAACTAAATCTTTTTCAAGTGAATAAACAGAATGCATTTTAGCTTAAAAATTCTCTCAAGTTCTTCAGGCTAATTTTCCACCCCAGAAAAATATGCCGTTAGTTTGTGCACTGCAATAAATAAACAGTATTGTGCTGTGTGCCATGAAAGAGGTTGCCAGATACAATTGGGAGCCGGTTTTGGTGACGATGAGTGGGTATTGTAGTCCTTCAGAACCACGTTTTATTTTGCTCAAGGCACGTTGTCAAGGGATTTGTTGGCTAAATTCCTTCCATAGCCACACCCACAGGTTATACAAGTAAAAATTCAAAAAAAAACCCCGCTTTCTAACAGTACCAGAAATTTACACACCTTTTGTATTGTTTCTTGGATTACAAACCTTCTGTTTGTGATTTAAATGTCACAGACAGTCATTCTGTAAAAAGCAAAAAATATATATTTTTTTACAGTCTAGTCTCATCATGGTGCTTATGAATCCAAAATGTACAGCAGTATGGTGGTGCTTTGCAAGCTGAACAATTATAAATTAGGTTGTTGAATGTGAATCTCTTAATGGATTTGTATGCCTGAAGGTATTTCTGTAGGTGTGTTTGTCCAGTTCAGAAGTAAGGAGTGGCCTGCAGGACTGACAGTATAAATCCCCGCCCTTGTACTCATCTCTGGCTTAATGTGCAGTTCGCAGTCAGGATCCTCAGCAGCCTCAGCCAGGTAATATCACCATTTCAGCTTTTTCTGGTCATATTTGTGTTCTCTGCTGTGTTCATGCTGACATAAGTGTCTGTGTTTATTTTCCTTTCGTCAAACAATAGCTAAGCACACGGATTCTGGCTTCTCTGTGTAAAGAAAACCAGGAAATGTGGGTTTTTTCCGAAGGGAACCAAGATGTGTAAAAGTGAAAAATGTACTTTGGCAGTTTAAAAATTTAAACAAACGTTCTTTAGGACGTAAAACACTGGCATATGAGCTGTCAGAGAAGCAGCATTTTTGCAATTTGTTGAGACTACTTCCTGCTTTCTATGTTACGTAGCGACAGTGTGCGGCTCCCTTGCTAAGCTTTTTCCATAAATAATAATAATAATAATAATAATAATAATAATAATAATAATAATAATAATAATAATAATAATCACAACTCAGTAGAGTTACTCATATATAAGACAGCAATTATATTTGTAAATATGTTTTTAATGAACTCCTTTGTTAGAACTGAAGGAGCATTATAAAAGTTATTGGATAGGTGTGAATTTCACAGTTACAATGAAGGCAAGTATAAATGAACTCAGTTTCAAATATTTTGTGGAAAGTGTGAAATCTTTATAAGATGTCAAACTATTTGAAAGCAGAGCTTTGTCATTGTTGGTGTAAAACCTTCTTTATCCTGTGGTTAGAAGCAAAAAGTCAGGGCTTAAAGGCTCCTTGTATTTAACTGTGACTGTGTGTTTCTCAGTCCAAAATTATGTGCTTGTTTGTGAATAAAAGCATGCTTGTCTTGAGAACATATTAAACGTTGGCGAGGACTGGTCTGGGCACTATTTCTTTACCACACTTGTTTATTTCAGGTGTAGTAATGCCAGATAATCCTTCCACAACCCAGTCAGAACATTTTCCATTTTTTACTGAGAAATCCACATCATTTCAGTACAGTGTGATTTAAAAGTATTTTTATTATTTAAAAGTCAGAATTATTCTTTAATATTTTTCTTCATTTAGCTAACCCCTTTGCCCAATGAGCCATACAGGATGTTGGGGGACACAAATTTTTACTGTCTCTGAGAGTTTTAACTGTTTACTTAATACGTATAGAATATGTTTCATGTGACAAACAATAAAATGTTTAAACAGTTCCTAAGATTTAAAATGCCTTGATATTTTCATGCAAGCTCTTTGAGTAAAACAAATGTCATGAGTTGTTTTATTGAGTCCCTGAATGCCTGAATGTAATTGGTTTTTCTTTTTCTGTTCTCACAGATAAAATGGATGTAAGTATAAATATTCAAACTTTTAAATGGACCATTCTAACCTTCTTTAAGATAAAGTGTTTGCTTTTAATTTAGTCTTGCACTGCAAGCTTTTAATTATAAAAGGTGGGTCACACAGAAGTATGCCCACAATGAGAGTAAACCCTAAAAAATATAATCTCTGGTCATCACCACAAGTAAAAAAAGTGAGATCGTTTTTTAAATAATGTGTTTAAAGTTATTTCCATCAGTAGGAACTTTCATGTTCTTCTTACTATTTTGGAATTACTTTAAAAGTATCTCTACTTATTGAGTGAGTACAATTAAACTGCTGTCATAATGGCTTCTGTTACACCAGCTCTCAGAAGCTCTTGGTGATGATTTTGCCACTGGTCAGCAGCTGAATTCCCAGCAATCTGGATGGCCTAGTCAGCCCAACCAGCCAGCCTGGCCTGGTCAACCCAACCAGCCAGCCTGGCCTGGTCAACCCAACCAACCCAACCAGCCAACCATGCCTGCTCAACCATTTGGCACTGGCCCGCCCATGGTGAGAGGAAGAACCCACTCTCTTCTGCAATCGTATTCTCAGATACCTTCCCACTTCCTACTGTCATTCTAACATTTCATATGCAACATCTATGCAGCAAGCAGAATTTTAACACCTTGCAGTTATCTGTAAGTGCACTGAGAACAGAACAGACCAAGTTGTCTAATTCTAATCGTACAAATTTAATTGTACAATTAAAATTTTTTGTGTGTATTAAGGCCACGTAGCAGTACTATAGGGTTGGTGTTTTCTATAGCAAAATTAAACAAGACCACTTCACAGCTACTGCATGCGCCCAGTATATCTTCCCTTGGAAAATGACAGGGGTACGAATTATTTCTCTTGATGCACTCACAAAATTCAGAAAACAAACTCAGACAAAGGGGATTGTCTATGGCAAGTGACAGTACCCAGTCATATAAGTGGATTCCCCTTGAAGTACATCTGGATCTCCATGCAAACTAATGTGCAATGAAGAGCAATGGACATAAAACCTCAGCCTCAGCACATGGATCCTTACAGATAAATGATATAATATTACTATATATTACTATATTCTGGTGTCCTATCTAGGTATAGTTCACCAGCCTGGTCCTAGTAAATGGAGGGATGTATGTTATTATACATAAAACACATTACATTTGAAACTGTTAGAGAAAATGCAAGATTCACTTCTATAAAAGTTTTGAAATTTGGGATGTGGTTGTTAATCCATTCTTGTATGTGATATATTTCTCCATACAGCAAGTCCCGTATGACCTGACTCTACCAAATGGATGCTATGACAAAATGTTGATCACTATCAAAGGGGAGTTTCTACCTCAGGCCAAAACGTCAGTACACAACACATTCTTCACTACATGTACAACACAGTATTTATTTACTGCCATATTGTTAAACCTTGTTAAAGTGTCTGTCTAAATAAGAAAATCCTCTATGTACAAAAAAATAACAGGAACAGGAAATGATGAAAGCTCAGTAATGCATGTATTATGTCTATTCGGTTACTGGCAATTTTTACCAAAAATGTATTTTTGGCTTTCAAACAAAGGAAAATTGATGCCATAACATGTGTAAGCATGCTGTATTATTTATGCTTATGGGTCCATGAGGTAAAAAATTAATACTTCCTCCTTTAGGATGACAGTCAACCTTTCCCGGGGTAATGACATCGCCATGCACTTCAACATCCGTTTCAATGAACAAGGAAAGCCAGCAGTTGTGCGGAATTCCATGGTGGGAAACAAGTGGGGTAAAGAGGAGCGGGAGCTCTCCCACTTCCCCTTTGCGCAGGGAAAACCCTTCCAGGTGAGTGTGGCCCATGCCTCTTTGTGGCACCATGGCCATCACAAATATACAAAATACAGAGGACATGACCATGATATTTTTCTGATCATGGTGTTTTCCTTCCATTTCAGTTAAATATTTTAAATGAATATGATGAAAATAACATTATTTTGTGTTTAATGTCTAAAAATGATCCTTACGTGTCCACGGTTCCTTCCTAGATGAAGATACTGTGCACTAGTGTTGACTTCAAGGTTGCAGTGAATGAGCAGCACTTCCTGCAGTTCAAACACCGAATCGCTGAGCTCAACCAAATTAACCGCCTTGGCATCTACAATGATCTTGGCCTCGTGTCTGTAACTGTGGAAACTCTACCTTGAGTCCCCTCCTACACCTCAGGTGGCTTATGGCATGCTCATTTTTGCACTTCATTTATTCTTTATGCTTTTCTTTCCATTTTCACTTGAAACTTCAAGCTGTATGCCAAACCAAGCTAGCACTCCATCAGCACAGCAATATCTTGTTCCTTAAAAATGTTGTATGGTCAAAAACTGCTTGTTATGGTTGTAGGAATCCACATTTCAAACTGTTAAGAAAAAAAATGTATAACAGAAGGGGCGGCACAGTAGGTATCACCGTTGCCTTAAAACATCTGGGTTGCTTGGATCCAGGTTCAAATCCAGCTCAGTCTGTGTGGAGTTTGTATGTTCTCCCCTTATCTGTGTGGACTTCCTTCCACAGTCCAAAGACATGTGTTTCAGATTAATTAGTTACCATGGATAGCCTGTTAATGTGTGACTACCCCCATGATGGGCTGGCATTCTGTCACCCTCATAGCTTTGTACCCAGTTGTTCCATAAATTGATCCTGACTAAGAGACATATTGTTTTTTGGTATCTGAAAATGTATGGCAGTATAATAGAAACCAAAGAAAATTACATCAACCTTATAATATTAGAATCTTACATTACTGTGTAGAAGTCATGCAAGCCAAGCACTGTGAGGATTTCACACAACACACTGTTTCACCGTGAGATAGAATTGAATAAAACTTTTATTTAATAAACTGTTCATTATTCTCTAAGGAATGCTCAAATGACAAAGTTTTAAGTGTTCAAGTTCTTTAATGTTATTTGGAATGTTTCATTCTGGAAAAAACAATGGTTTAAGCGAAATTAAGGAAAAGAAGACAGACATTCAAATGTTAGGCCATAGGTTAACATTATTTTTAAAATAATTTTTGTGTGAATTCAGTCATGTACAGGAAGTTCTTGTCTAACACATGCAACTTACGACAATATATTATGTTCAAATCTCAACCTTTGGGCATGAGACCTAGAAAAGACCACTCTGTCTGCTGCATGATAACATGTACAGAGAGAATAGGGTTTCTTGTTCACTTGCTAGCCTATATAGTTATTCTGGAAATTTGATAGGATACAAGATTTCTGGAATAGGCTTGACTTAACCATCCAAAACATACAAAAAACATTTAGCAAAGAATTTGATTTTTCCTCATCTATTTTCTTGGTAAACCACAACTCAAACTCATTTTTTTTAATTAAATGATGGAATGAAGGCTGATTCCTGTTACACATTATATAAAAGAAAATCTTTGAAATCTACAGTATACAGGAAATGCTTGAGGTAATAACCAAGCATATAGGCAAGCCTAATGTCATATTCCACTGTTAAAGGTTAAAGAATCCATTGTAATTTAGAGCTGTACATGTTCAAATCTGTTTTATTTTCCTGTGACTGATGATGTCCCGTCCAGGGTGGATTTTCATAGCCTAATGCCTGGCAGTGCTCTGATCTCTCTGAGCAAGATAAAGCAGTTAAGTATAACAGTTTAGTTATCAATGTGTGATTTCAGCTGATGTTGTTTTTGAGTATAAATGCCAGATAATCCAAATAATTTTGCCCTATTGCAGTCAGTGTCTACACTTGTTGCTCACAGGCTTTTAAAATTCAACCACTAAAATGAGCAGAAAAAAAGCATCATATAGTTCAGCTGGTGTTCAATAAACCTACACTAAAATACTTTAGTTACATTTTAAATATATATATATATATATATATATATATATGTGAAACACTGCTACATTGCTTCATATTGTTGTAGAAACTTTGAAAGGTGCCAGGTAGTATTAGGGTTTAAAGCTGCTGGCCTTGAACTGAAAGGACCTGGAACTCATTCTGAATAAATGCAACAAATATTACCCAGCTCTAAAAATGTATTAATAATTGTTTGTAGCTTAGTATATGACCTTACAAGCTGCATTGAAGAAAGGCTTCAGGTAAATAAATTGTTTGCCCACTATAAATTTTTAACTTTTTTTCAGATGCAACACGACCATTCACAGCAAACATGACACTATACCCTTTTGTTTAATTTCCATAAACTATTTGCATGAGCAAATTCTGAAGGATTTGCAATGGTTTCAGAAGACATGCAGATGTATGCGGGATTATATTTTCATTAATGGTCCACCTTCAGAAGTGGGAGGATCCCACTTTACATCCCTGCAGGGTTCGTGCTGGAGAATTTAACAGAATGGTCCTCAACCGGAGTTTCTCCAGTAAAGCATCCAGCTGTGGAAATGACTTAACATTTCAGGTTTCTTTGGATAAAAGTATCAATAAAGCAATGTAACACAGATAAATTAATAGGAATACATTTAAATGTGTAGAAGAGAAAGAAAATGGCACCATTTTAATGAGCATTTGGGTGTTTGCAGTCTGTGACATCCCATTCTGCCCCTCGCAGCCTGACATATCCCAACACCAACGTCTCCCACTGCCAGTCAATCTGGAATTCCTTAATTAAATTCCACATCAGTGTGTTGCTTTGGGCATCCTGAGGTGATCCAACAAAAGTAAAGATGATGGTACCATGCGGTACGCCACTCCAATTCTAGATGTGTTATAGATGTGATTTTTCCTAAAGTTGTGAAAAGAACAGTGAAAATGGATTCTTTTGTGATTTTCTCCTGTTAAATTACACTTGAGGTGGAATTTCCCAAGTTAATTGTATGTTTTAATAATATAAATCACTTGCTTAATCTACTTTTAGGTATGTGAGTTCTGAACCAGGGTATGGAGTATATTTTGTACTGTAACATAAGAACCTCACAGTAGGTGGGGTGAACAGTGGTGATTCTAGGGAGTAACAACTGGCAAGGGCTTAAAAAAGGTTTATTTATTTTATTTAAACATGGCAGCAATATTCTCTCAAAAGGCCTAGAATTCCAAGTGAATCCACAGATCAATGTTCGTACTGTCAGTGAGAAGTTGGTGTTATAGCTATGGTTTGGCTACATCAGACTGAGATCTTTCTGGTGTTTTGGGAGTTAGTTTATCGACCAGTTTAGACACTTTCCTAAAAGAGGGCATCCAGACCAGAAATGGTCCTTATTTGGTTAAACAAATATGTCTTGCAGTAACAACAGTAGATTTAGCTTCCGCAGACTATAGCTTTGTAGTCGTACAGGTTTTTTTGTGCCGGTCACATCCACACAGATGCCCTGACACCACTGTACGATTTCCAGAAGGGGATGCGCTTACTGGTTGCACCCCCAGAGGTTTATTTTTTCTTTCTTTTTCTGTAGTTGGGAGATTTTTGTTTTCCTTTGTTCAGATGGCAGCTGCCTTATCCTGAAAGTTAACTGTAACTCCTGCTTTTTGTCACTCCCTGCAACATTGTTCAACAATAAGACTAATAAGAGCATTTATTTTTTTTAAATTGTTTGAATTTAATTGAGCTGAATTGAATAAATATAAACATGTAATATTATGTTAAATAATAAAAGAGCCCTTAAATTCTTTCTATGATTGCAGATTACTCTGGGTATCTATACTACTTCTAAAATGGCCTAGAAAGAATAATACATTTTTAAACAAAAATGAATTAAGGAAATAATAGCTATATGTTTAGGCCTAAATCCACTCTATGTAGGTAACTGTGTAGAAGTCCAAAAAATCTCTCTAGTAAAAATTTTTATTTGGTTTGACTAATGAGTTTGTGGAAGAAAATCTTCCAAGTAGAGGGGCATCATTATCAACACTTTTCTCTTTAAAGAAGTAGTATTTGCTGCAGGTTTATAGTCACCTTTTGCTATGACAGCAATATGTCCATGTGCCTCAACCCCCGCATAAATGCTTATGGAGAACAGATGATTCTGAGGACCACTTTGCTGGAGCAATGAAAGGAAAGGAGTCCTAACTTTGAGGTAAGTGGAAGAAATTGCATCTGATGCAAGAACTTAGTGATGCCACACTTATTATTAGGTTTAAACTTTAGCAAAAAAAATTCAGATGTTGGGAGATGCTGTGACTCTTCCAAGATCAGCTGAAACTCATAATATTATTTGCAAAATAACCTTTACCGAAAGACTACTTTGAGTGATAATTATATTTATTATACTATATTCAATGGTTGTCTGCAAACCAAGGCATTTTGATCCACCAGGACTTCTCAGCTTCTTTTCATGGCTCTCCTTTGTACCACAGCACGTCATTTAACTGGACACACCTTAGCATGACTGGATTGACAGGTTTACATACAGCTGCAAATGGAATTGAAGGGGCGTTTTCTCGCTGGCAATATGCCACCGTGCTGAACTTTTTTGTCCACCCTATTTACTCATTAATGTAGCTGTTTAGAGATCTGCAAAACTGTTCAATGCAGTTCATTAATTTTGTATAGCTCCCTTCAAAGTCAAAGTTAAAAGAGTTTATGAGAAACAGTGAATACAAATACGAAAGGAAACAAATAACATGCAAGTTTAAAAGTCAAAGGCAGAAGAAAAGCCAGGAAGTAAGAGAGAAGTGTAAGCTAAAGTCTTAATGCATTTACTGGTCATGTTTCATTTGACCTTACTGAAGAATAGATATGTTTTTCAGCAGGATAGATGTGAACACTAAGTTTGTACCGCTCTACCAGCCTCTCCAGTTACAGCATATAAACACAAAACAGCCCTGGTCCCAGCACGGGACCTTGGGGAGTTCCGTATTTACCTGCACACAATGATGGGGGTAAAGTTATGAAAACAAAAACGGGAAGCCATGGCCCGGAGAGACCAGAACTCCAGTGTGTGCACTATACCATATAATGTATTGTATGAGGCAGGGCTGAGTTGTATTAGTAAACTTTAATATGTACTAGTTTATATATGTATTATAGTATAAAATATATGCGGTAGTATATATTGATATAACTTTCTGTATGAAAGGGTTACAATACATCACTAATAACTCTTGTTACTGCAAGTTCAATGGCTAACGTAAAAACTAAATGACCTGGGAAAAAATCTTTATAGCCCAAAATGTGCATTTTTCCCTAATCTTTTTATCAGAAAGGACAATTAAACACCTTTAAAACAATATAAAAAGTGGAATAACTGTTGCATCTAATGTCTATTTGTGAGCTTAGCTTCTGAAGTCAAAATGAACTGAGAACTGTTTTGCTATTTTCTGTAGGATGAGAGCAACAACAGCAGTTAACCACATTCTATTCTATTGTGCTATAAAATGTGTTAATGCAGACTTGAATGTATGCAGTTTATTTCAGTGAACACCATTCTTGAGGCACAGATTTAAAGGAGAGCTGTAGTTTCATAGCAAGTTGTCCATCGTTCCCGATAACCTTTGTCTTCTCCAGAGTTCATTTTTGTAATGCTTACCTTTGAATCATATTGCAGTTCATTGGTATCATAGCTAAAAATGCTGCTGTTCATCAGCTTTGAGGAAACATTGCCTTTATGGTGATTTCTTTTTAAATGTTTTCCAAGATTGCTGTGCAAAGACTAAGCAAATCAAAGCACACACAACTCCTACTGAGATGCCCCGAAGGCAGAATATATATTGTTTCAGTACCACCTGGTAGGTTGACTGCAACCTCATGCAGATTTCTGACAGATCTTGAGAAGCTGTCCTGCAAAAACATAAATTCCCTGTTGTTTAAATATGCAAACTATGTTCTGACACTGCAAACCTCCGAGCAATAACCAGCAGGATTTACAGCAAGCACACTGTGAGCAGGTGAAGCCTAGTATGTTGCACGCCATTATTATTTGAATAAATCACTTTTTTTCTAAATTTTATTTTTGTGCCTAGTAAAAGATGTTGATATGTTTATTACCCATTCAAAATACCTTTGCTTCACATTTGAATTACACATTTTTGAGGATGTAAACTTTTTCCAGTTTGTTAATTTCTTTTTTATTGCATTTTCTTTACCATTCCCACACCAGATCACTGGCAGAAAAATTAACTCAGAGCAGGAATGTAGGACTACCTTTGCGCAACTCCTTCCTGCGTGTTTAAAATTGAGGTTTGATGCTTGTGAATCTTAGAAAGATAACAAATAATGAACATGTTTATGGGATGAATCAGTCTGCAGTCTTTACTGATGTGGTAGAGAGAATGTATTGCTTTTCAGCTTAAATTAGTTTTAATTTTGATGGAGTTGCACAAAGCATTTTTACTTATTTTAAATATTCCATAATGAAAAACATTCATAAATAAATCAAGAGGCAGTGGTGCAAGTTTTCAGTTATTGTGGGGATAATGGTCAGAAGCTGCAGATTAAAAATGCTGATGGGATGAATCATTCCCCATAGGAGATTGTGATTTCTTTTTTCTTTGTAATTTTAGAAGTAAAAGTCCATCAAAGCTTATGCTTAGTTTAATTTTTTTATGGCCTAAAAAATTATGGACTTTCAGGGTGGCCTCTGCGTCCAGGTAAAGCAGACCACCGAGACTCAGCATCAGTCAAGAGATTATTGATAACAGCTAGATGGATGGAACTGTTAATAAGTGTTTATTTAGCAAATGTTTCATTAAAGGTTTTTGCAGGATCCAGTCTGCCTATAAATGGAGCAAAGTTAATGTTATGTTGCTTTTATTGATGGTGATTTAGATGTTAATGTGACCCTGGCATCTGAAGAGCTGGTGTACCGCTTTTCAACTAAAGCTTATAGAATTTATACTGCAATGGAATGGTAAAATCTGATCATTTGTTATTTGTCTGTAATATGATTTGTATTTTTATTGTCCCTTCACAGATTCAAGGTGACAGCAAAAATGAATGACTTCCAGGAGGACAAGCACTGGATCCATGAGCTAAGCACCATCAACTGCTTAGTGATGTATAATGGTGTTACCTTCACATCTGTGACCCTGGATACCGTTGCTAATTCCCTTCTGCGCCATTAAATTAATGTAGCATTTTACAGTCTAGCTTGTTAGCATTAGGGGGCATTGCTCTATCAGTGTTACCAATGTCTATGTCTGGCCTAACTTAGCAGGCTATGGAAGCACAGAAATGACCACAGGTTGTAAATTTTGTTCAGTACATTTATTTCATAACTCTAATGACATTCAAAGTCAAACAAATATATGCACATAAAAATAGTTTGAAAATTGCACATGTGCAACATATTACAAAATAGATTAGTCATGCCCTTAATATTGCCAGATAAACACAGAACATTTTGTGTATAACAAATACAAAACAAAAAATTATTTTACAAATTAATATTTTTTTAAACTATATGGTAAATTATGTTACTCAAGGGAAAGGAAAGAATACTTTTGAGAAACTGGAGGCAGCACTAACTAATTTATTATTGTATGAAAAACAGTACTGCAATGTATAGCATTACAGTAACAACACTGATTTTCTTTAGTACTGAAAATCTGGTTATATTTTGTTCCACATTTTCTAAATAGAAAACAATATAAAGGTTCTTTGTATCTTTCTTTTGACAGCAGTGCACCATGGTAATGTCATGGAAGCCCAGTTGAGCTTCTTTAATGTGGTTGTCTTCAGTATAAATACAAACCTTTTCTGTTTTTAGCAAGTCACTTCCTCTCTTCCTCCATGTTTACAGATACACCTCTGTTCACTCACACTTTGGAGAAATCAGATACATAGAAGCACACAAGACGGACGTCCACAGTCCTGCCTGTTGCAACCGGTTGAATATAAAAATCAAAACCATTGATCTTCACTAGTTTCATTCACCTGGACTACAAGTGGAAAAGATTGCTCAAACACCTGACAAAAAAGGCCACTAAAAACAGAAAAATGGACAGGAAATTTCAAGCCAGTATACGCACAAATGTGCAGACATTTTGAAAAGCATTATCAAATTAATCCTGCTAGTTGAGCCTGTACATGGAAAAGTTAAAAACCCATTTAATATCAGTAAGATTATTTAAAAGAAAGATAGGCTGAAACTGTGAGGACAAAAACATATCTAAGATGACATTTCTCTGTACGACCTGTGCATTATGATATGATATCTTAAACCTAAAGATGGATCCATTTGCAGGTCACACATGCATTTTAATGATGGAAAGAGGACATGATATTCTTAAGGGAAACTAGAGTTGGCCGTGATTAATTATTCACATCTTGTCTACTGTAGCAGCTGTAACCCCTTCATGCCGAAGCAGTGTGCACTTTAAGTCAAATGTCCCAGGTCAAATGCGTTATGCTGTCCACAAAAACTATGTGTCTCAGAAATACTGCATGTTTCATCATTGCAGACCCTTCTCATATATCAGTAATGTTACTAAAACCAGAGGCCTATGACAGGTGGTGTGGAATACGCCCTCTTTGGCTTTCAAGCAAGCATGAAGCTTCCTTCCCAGAACAGAATTCATAACACCATTCCATAATACTGTTTTTTTTTTTTTTTTTTAATATTGTTAATTTTTTATTGTCAATGCTTTACAAGTGGGAGCACCAACAAACCCATGTTCCTAATTAAAAGGACTTCAATCATAAATGCAACACTATTTAACTATTAAAAAAACCTACATACTGCTGCTATGTACCCTGCTTCGCTAGTGATTTTAAGAATCAAGCAATTTCTCCATAAATTGTTTTGTTAATACGAGCACACGAAGCGCACATCGGCCAGCGGTTGACGCGCATGCCTCCGTGCGCTTGCAGAGGCGCGTTCGCGGCCCTGTGACGTCATAACGCAACAGCGTCACGCACTATATGAAGCGGGACGTCCGCGCGCTCGCCGTGTCCGAGCGCTGAGTGTGAGGTGTTTGTTGTCGGTGGAAGAGGACGGCTTCGCGGTCGCAGATTAACCTTGGTTCACTTTTCTTTTTCTCCTCTTCGTGGTGTATTTATTAAATTTTTTTTTTTTTTTTTTTTTTTTAAAAAAAGGGAAGTGTCCGCATGGTGACGAGAGCGTGCACCGCAGGTCGGTGAAGTGGGAACTGTTTCCGCAGTTGGGCAGTTTTTTTTTTTTTTTTTTTTTTTTTCTTTTAGCGTCGAAAACATTTCCTAGTATTTGTGCAGGTTCTCTCGGACCGCTGTGTATGGTATGTATCTATTTATTTTTTGTTTAACTTTCTCACAGGACTCGTCAGTGTTGTCCTATTTTGTGTTGTTGGTGAACCGAAGGTGTGACTGACAGCAGTGCAGTTAAAGGAGGCAACGTCTTTCGGACGCGAACTGCTCCGGCTAACGGCTAGCGGCTAGCTGAGCGATGGTCCCCCGTTACAGTGCGTGAGGGCAGCAGCCGCCGTCGCCACTGCTTCGTTTGCTTGCTTGCCTTTCTGTTTTGCTGTAATGTCAGCGTGGATTTATTGTGTTCCTGTGCATCATTTGGAGCCCTGTGTGCGGGGCCTGCCCTCAGCTTTCGCCCTGCTGGATCTGTGTGTCTGAACACACCTTTACAGTTTTACACACTCGGACACGTCGCATTTAAGCATACTTTGCCTTGAACCCAAAAAAAAAAAAAACATGTCTCTGTGCCAACATCTGTATTTGCTTCCTTTGACGCCCAGATGGAGTTCATACTGTAACCTAAAAACGTTTATTTGGATGGTTATGGGCTGTGGTACTCCAACTTCCCTTTAACTGATCATTTTTAACCTGACCTTTGGGTTTTCACCAGCTGATGTACCCTGAAGGTCGGTTTTTCTCCACCTGCATCTTGAATCTTTTTAAGATGTGTGCCAACTGTTGTCAGTGCCAAAAAGGCATATTATGAGCCTTTATTTAGCTGACACCCTTTTTCAAAATGGATTTACAGTATGAATCATCTATCTAATCATGTATGCAACTGGGTACTTTAAACTGTGTCATTTAGGCTAAGCAGGGTAGTTTACCAGTGGTGGGGTTTGACCCAACAACCTTGAGTAGTTTCTTAGATGTTTGTGCTGCCAGCTGCCCCTGTTTTATCTGTAATGACATCTATGTTTTGACTGTTTTAGCACGTTTTTGCTGGCAACTCCTAATTCTCCTCACATTCCCAACTAGGATGGGAGGGCTGCTTGTGAAGGTCTGCTTTCAACTTAAGAGAGGAGCCCTTTGATTTGTCCTCACTGCTTTCAACTGTTTTTCTGACAATTTGATCAGCTTTTCCTTTGTGGTAAACATGTAATATCTGAGACATCCTGAGCGGTAAACATCAGTGTAAATCTTTATGTACAGACCCAAATCATTTGTTATGGTAAGAAGCGATTAGATGCCAGATTTTTAAATCATAAATATTTGCCGTTTACTGTGTTTCAATCTGGCGACTTGTGTACCTGTACTGTGTTTTAACCCACATCTGGCCTCTCAGACTTTTGTTGGCCTTCTTCAGCTTAACTCATTTTGTGTAGGTAAAACTGCCGTTTGGGGAACAAAACTCCTGCTTGCCACACTCTTGGAATGGTTATTGCACCCAGGATCGTCTGTAAGTGGACTTTACACCAAACTTTGAACTCCACGTCTGGACAATGTTTAACAAGTCCTTTGTGTCAGACCTCTTCAGAAGCGTCTCCATTCTTTTGCATACATATGTGGAAAGTGTTTAAAAAGCAGGTTTACAGTTTTATAGTTGAAGTAGTAGTCTCCCAGTGGTTAAGAGGAGGGCATGTTTTGCTCATCAAAACCATAGCTGGTCTGAGAATGTTAGGCTTTATCTTTATGCAGTGCTGGCTAAATTAGAATTACTGGTTGTCTCAAGTTTGCTAGCACTTCATCTTCCACTGCAGTGTTTTCTTTTTTTTTTTTTCCCCTCCCTCCCCTGACTTTTAAGAGGAACTGGTAGTTTGTGTACTTGTGTTGCATCTTGCGTTCCTTCTGCCAAGCTTATGTCCTTGTGTTACATGCAAGAGCAAAGCGAGTAATGTCTCTGCCTAATTCTTTGGACTTTATTTACTTTTATCTGCTTTGAAAGGAGCTGATTTCACCACTGGCATGAAATTAGGTGGGGCTGTTGTCACAGTGGGGATCTCTGGAGCAGATGTTACTGGGCGGGGGATCTTGCAGCAGGCTGATAATGGAAATGCTTTTACATTTCTTCTGTCTTGGCCTGCCAGGATGAGATCATGTGGCTATGGTGTAGTTCTCTTACTGTCACAGTGGTGTTCGACCTTGAGGTTTTGTTACCAGTACTTACCCCCTAAACTATTGTGGTGATTCCCTCACCAGCTGTTTTGTGTCTCAGCGGAACAAACTGGGTGCCTCATTAAGTTTTTCACTGTTCTGTACTGAAAATATGTGTTGGAATTTGCAGTAGTGGAGACCCAAGTGGATTTTTGTTGCCTTTCCGTAGAACAAATGATCCTTTATTCCTGCATATGCTTTTCCTACTAATTTTCAGCTTCTGACTGCACCTCACTGATGTACATTTTTTTTTATATTGTAACACACTTAAGCTTCACAGCTTAAAACGAAGTACAAATAACATTGCCATAGCGTTTCAATTTGCAAAACAGTATCTTTGCGTAAAACGTAAAGCAGTGACGTTGGGTTGATGTTATTACTGAAAAGTTTTTCAGCGCATTGTGAAATTTGTTATGCTTACCAGTCATCCATGTTAGAGATATAGTAAGAATGGACTGTTTGGCTTCGTTCATTTTATTGACCTAGTCAGCAGGTGTGGCTCTAATTCTGTCCTCTGGAGTTTCAGCCATCAGTTAATGAGTTTCTTCTCTTTACTCATCTTTATTTCACCTTTGATGTCATTCTTTCTGTCTCTGGCTGACAAACACGTTGTGTTTTTGTGGTGCAGTCACCAGCTTGTCAGCTTCTACATTTTGTCTGTATGACTAGGTGTGTTCTTGCCCTTTCAGCCCACTCTAGAGGGCAAAATAAACCATGGAGCCCTGTATAGATATTTTAGGTTCTCTAAAGTAGAGCTTTTGGCGATGGCACTTATAAAGAGACAATAAGTGGCTTTATTTTATTGCATTTTAGTTGTTGCTCGACTATAGTAATTCCCAGTGAGTAGCAGTGTTGGAAACTAATATACAAGCTGAGAAGAACTGAACAGGAACTTATGGGGTCTATAATAATCTAAAGCTTCTTGAGCAGTAGTTTCAGGTAGAGATGTACAGACAGGGTTGGTGGAAAGGGTGGTTTCCCAGTCTGTTTAGCTGACCTTATGCTCCATGGACATTTGAGAGGACAGTCTTCTGTTTTTAATGTGCTGCTCCCCATCCTTGGCTCCAAAGACACAGTTGATGCAAAGACGTGAACTTTTCGTTGGAGTGTGAAATGCACTCTTTCTTCACCTGATAGGATGGTATTGGCTTTTGGCATAAGATTGCTGAGGCATTATACCTGGAATATTGGACTGCTGCAGAGCCCTCCTGTTGCTTCCACTGGCTGTCACTTGTACTGTGAGGTCACATTTGAAGAGGCTTCTACTTGAGTACAGCCATGCATGGAAACACACGATTATTCCAACCAAGCAGCAGGTGGCTTTGTTGCCATTTGTGGGTCATGTTGCTATGATTATCTTACTGTTTATGACAGGTTAAGGGTGTTTCCGTGTTAAAATACAAGCTTTTTTAGGAAAATAGAATGGGCCTTGTTTTGTTTTCCTTCTCCCGTTTTTGTCCATTTCAACATGTCTGAAAGCAGTGGGTGTCCACTACAGACAATTGCTGTTGTCAGGTGGATGCAGTCCCAGTCTCTGACACAGGCAGGTTTTAGTGGTTTGTGCATGACGTTTGTGAGAGGTGAGTCCAACTGAAGATTGTATGATGGCTAGTATTGCATGTTTCAAGCCCAAATGCAATATTTAACTGTAATGGCTTTTTCCAAATAAACTTGATTTTAGGTTAGTTTTTGTTTCAGGAGTATTAATCCATACAGAATTTATGAAACTGTCTGGATTTGTGCCAGTAAAAATGTTTTGCAGAATTAATACAGGGTACAATAAATTTGCACTTTCAGTCCTTTAGAATTTAAGTTGGTATATTATATTTTAAATGGCAAATATCTAAACGTAAACATTTATATCATGGTAACTGAGTGTACTTGGTTCCCAGAAATTGCTTGAACACCACAATCTCATTGGGAAGCTATTTCTATTATTTATGAGAAAATTGAGTTCTGAGTTCATCAGAGAAACCCCAATTTCCCCAAAACATTCCTAAAACTCTAAAATACCCATTTCATAGGGTTAAAGAACATTTTATACATTAACTACCAAATGGTTATTGCTGTAATTAATATGCATTTTGTGTTTATATACAGTTATTTAGTATCATGCGTTGTTTTTTCTCTCTTTGTAGTAGTGTCAGTAAACATTTAATAATCAAATTGATGTAAAAGAAGAAATCTCTAAATAGAAAATAGTTGCTGTAAAGGGGATTGCTCTAAGGAACTGTTTTTGCGGTGCTTACCAACTGAACAGAAGTGAATGAAATGACTAAAGCGCAAACTGTGGGATTGAACAGAGGCCAGGTGCAGTGCTTTACGTGCAGCTTTCCACTTGTACTTGGGTCAAAATTCTAACATTTCTCTGTGGTTCAGCTGTACTCGGATAGTACTTGTCACGTTGGGATTTTTTCCCAGTCCTGAGCTGGGTTAACACATACCTAGAGCTATACCTGTCCATCTGTTATAGCCTGGAATTCCCTTCAGAGTTAAGTAAAGGGGAAGAAAACTTAGTCTGCCATGGTCAGTCTGGAGGAGTACTGATGGCATCTTGTTTAGGTGTTAAAATGAATATCAGTGTTGGCACAACTTGCATTTTTTGAAGATAGAATAGTCAACTGAATACTTGATTTGTGTTAAAGGGGTTTTTTGTATATATACTTGCCAGGATGTTTCTTTGTGGAATGTTTCTCTAACTTACTTTTAAAAATTACATATTAAATTAAAACTGCAGTTTTCTTGGTGCACAGTTAAGATGTTTTCTTTAAAGTAAGCTAATGAAACCAGGTATCCAGGTGTGGTTTCCTTATGTTGGACAGCTAGACTATGGCAGTGTGTTGATGCACTTAAAGGGTTTCTGAGCTGGAATTGTCACAAAAGGCAGTGCGGTCACTACTTTTCTGGACACAAAAGGGGTGAAGTGGGAATTATTAAAGTGAATTTGTCAAAATTCTGTATTCCAAAAAAGGTGAAAGAATGCTTTGTATAGTTTCTTTATTTTGGCTTTGGCTGGACAGAGTAAATTTCCATACAATCAGGTTAAATTAGCTTAGATTGGCAACCATGCAGTCACTCAGCTCTTGAAAGTTTTGTAAAACATTGTAGGAGGCTGAAGTGCTAAACCAGTTATGAACAAGCCTGGCCACCTACATCCCTGCACTTGTGCAAGCTAGATGTGTTCCATTAAATCAGTGTGCTGGAGTCAGGCTAAATGCAACAGAACATTACTGCACCCCTCGTACATAGTTAATCTTAAAGCGTAGTTAGTAATTTGAACCTTTTAGTTTCCCCACATAGTCCACCGCTTAAAAACAAAGGTCACTTTTACCTCCAAATGAACAGTCTGCTTGACACTTGTGGGAGTTGCTTCTGCCACAGGTTTGGGTTATTTTCAGTTCATTTTAAGCAAAGAAAATGCAGCATCATATCAGGACTGGGTTGTAGAGAGTCCAGAAGAATATGGGGAAAAGTTGAAATTTATGTAGAAAATATGAAATAATGCATTTTTAACAAAGGTTAGTTGGTATGTATAGGGCCTTTGAGGCCACCCTGCATCATTTTGACGACATGCATGGTATGTTTGCATGTTTAACCAGGTTGGTTATATTGCTCAGCAGGTATCTCTTCTACTGAGAACCCAAGTGAGTTCAGGTAAGTTGTAGCCCGAGGCATAGAGATAAGGGTGTTTAAATGGCTTTGAAGGCCAGTGGTCATAACATTCAAGAGTAGGGGTTCTGTTCTCAACTGGCACTGAGGTGGACTGGCCTCTTAGTCCCAAACACATATTGAGCCACATTTGAGTGGCAAGCAAAGGGCAGTATTCCCACTACACCTTGTGCTGTTGACTAGTGCTTCCTTATTTAGACATGTAAGGGTCCTAGCTGCCCATTGGCCAGCAGCATGGCTTTCCTCCTGCCCACTCCTTAACTGCATGCCCATGTGTCTGTAACAGTGAGCAGGGCTTTGCTGAGCAGTCAGGAGCAGCTGCTTTACTGAAGACTCCCAGATGCCTGTCTGGTTGGTCTGCAAGCAGCATTAGGACAGAGTTGGACGTGCCTACACACGTACGTTGCCTGCACATAATCTTGTGCATGCCCACCCAGTGTGACTCCACCAGAAACTGTGGGACTGTTTGTATCTTTGGGAACTTTCAGAGGAAATGCCTTCTGGTTAGCAGTGTAATGTGTAAGTGATTTTGGGTAAGAAAGTGGACAGTCCTGCTAGTCAAAAAGCAGTCAGCAGCTTTATTGTGTGAGGCAGTAAGTGGGAGATGGGTTATAGGAGAGCTGTTATGTCAAGGATTAAAATGGCATTCTTCACCTTGAAGTTATATGGTGCACACAGAAGGGGTTGGGAGGATGAGCTGCTGACCTGCTTGTTCTGCTTGTGATGCCATGTTAGTGAGGCTTAACATCAGGGCACATTTGCGTTGCATGGGTTTTGGTGAATACATCTTCTGTTGTGGTATTGTTCTCCAGCAGTAGCCCCTGCCCTCTCTGTTAGCTGTGGCTCCCAGACATTCTTAGTCAAGCTTATTTGCTCTTCATTTGTGGACATGTAGCCTTGAAAACAAAACAAATGCTTTGTTTGAGGGATGCAGAGGAACTTGCTTGCCTGTGCACAGGGCATATGCTGGAGGACCGTCTGGGTGTCCTGGTAATTTGTGCAGCATTTCTGATCCAGCAGCACATCCAGTGAGCAAGAGGGAGTTTCTTTCGCAACCTGTATTTGTGCAATATCAATGCCGGAAGTCCTTGGGCCTGCTATGTTTAGTAATGCAAGAAAGGTCAGTCCTGTGTCTTAACTTGCCCTTGCTGGTTATGGTGTCTGATCCCTTCTTGGAAAGAGGTTCTCAAAGCAGCCACTTCAGTGAAAATTAAATGAAACGGGCATTGTTCCCTTAAGTGCTGCACTAATGGCACAAAATAAGTTTTTAGCAACTTCGGTTTATCAAAAGCTAGAGCAAAACACCAGTACTGTAGTCTCTTGCCGTATTGTTCTCAGCATTAAATATTTTATGAAACATCTCGGCAGACTCAAAGGGATGGATGGGATGGTTAATAAAGTTTATGGTTCTACAGAAATGAGATACTGTAGAATTGACTGTTAATCAATCATTGATAAATAACTGCATTTTCATGGAAGATGAAATTGTCTGCTATTTAATTTATTTTTAAACATTTGCAGACATGGCCTCCATTTTGTACTGTGTGTACTTTATATAGTGGGAAAAGGCCTCTTTGGATTTATCATGCACTGGTACTTCCCCAGACTGAGGACCTTCAGGTTGTAAGGTGAGCCAACACCCCTAACCACTGTTGCCCTCTTGATTTGCAGTGTAGGAGGAGCCCAGAGAGGAAAGCTGCTTGATCCTGACCTGTGAACAAGACTACCTATGACAGGAATCATGCACCTGGGAAATTTGAATGTCTGAAAAGTATCTGCAGTGCTGGCCTCTACAGGGAACCACAGAGCCCAGCCTGAAGGTAAAGAACCCCCTCATCCCCACAACAGTCCATATCATTCATCTTAACTTCTGTGGTGCGCAGTACAATGTAGCGCTACATCTCCCTTTTACCTGATGATTACTTTTTATCCATTTGCAGAAGTAGCTTCTTTAGCCAAATGCTGAATTGCCCAAGTAGAATTATAGCCCTTGTATGAGCCCTCCTAAACCAGGACAGGGTCAAGAACTTTAACTGAGTAACTTTCACTGTTGTAGTAAAATCTTAAAATCCCATTAAACTTCAGAAACAGAAAGTTGTCCATAGAAATTATTTCCAAATATCAGTATCCTAGAATTTTGTGGGTGGTAAGATTTGTGAAGTCATAATTAATTCCATCTTGGTTATGCTTTGTTATACTGGGGGCTTGGGGGTGTGCTGGGAATTTTTCCAGGAATGACTTCCTGGCAAGAGGCACTCCTAAACCTCCAGTGTGCTCAGGCTTTCAAAGCTATTAACTGACCTAACATTTTGTTCTGCCTTGCAATGGGAAGTTTGCAGATCCTGTGTGGCAAAGTTTCAAACACGCTTTGGTCTTGAATTTCATTGTTCTGTCCATATGACGTGAGAGAAGATGTGGTGGAAGAACACAAGCAGGTTTTAGTTGAAAGTCTAATGCGTTTGCCTTACTACAATGACCGCACATTGTGAAGACTAACACACACCACCAGTACTTCAGAGGCTTGACTTGCTTTCTCTGCTGTTTCTTGGTTAAGGTAGAGTCCCCCTGGTGAGCCCCTTTTGTTTGCGCTCTGACCAAAGACAGCATGTGTGTAGCTAATAGAAGGCACACAGGGCTGGAAATGAGCTCATGTCCTCATGACTCACCCTTCTTTATGCAATTTGTTGTTCCCCACAAAGTGAATATTGGGTGACTGGTACTGACGTGTATGTTAGTGTCAGCCATAAAAGAAACCTTGAGTTGTGTGCTGAATGGTTGCATAACAAGCACAGATGTGGACTGGGCTACTGGACTTCTTAACATTCAACCTTTGCTTGTTGCCTCAGTCTTCTGAAGGCAGCTGTCCAAACCTTCCAGTATAGGTTTTCAGCTATATAACCAAACTGTCCATCAGCTACAGAACACTTCTGCTTTGGCTCAGAATGTCTTTGGAGGCCTTTATGGTCTGTGAGCTGTCCTGCAGTTTTCTTTGTGTGCGTGCACTGATGTTGCTCTAGAGCAGGGTTTTCCAGTAGGTGGTTCAAAGGCCTATTATGTCCCAGGACAGACAAACTTGCAGATGCATACCTTAAAGTGTGTCTACCGCCAAGTCTTATTTGCATAAAAGTCAGTGTTAAAAATAACAAAGGACAGTGCAATTTTGCTTTATTTTACAGAACTATACCAACACCATGCCAGTGTTGCATAGTGTTTTATAAAAGGAAAAAATCACAACAGGACTGGGTCATGGAACAATGAACAACCCAGCAGTGAGAAATAAGGGTCATCCAAAAATGAAGTGGGAAGGGTATAGACTGCAAAAGTAGACAACTTATTAAAACTTAGAATGAGATTAACTGGTCCTTCAGTATAGTATTAGTCTATCAGTTTTGTTTTAGTACAGTATATAATGTTTAAACACCTAACTAATCACAAATGATACATTAATTTAAAGCTCAGTTTTACTGAAATCTTAATCTTTCCCCTCATGAGAGTGCAGAGGAATCCTGGTCATCCTTAAAATGACCTTTACATTTCCAACAGTTGCAGCAACCTCGAATTGTATGACTAGAGCAAAAATACAAAAGTTATGCATCTTTAGAGGAGACTATTTTATGGGGTCATCTTGGAAAATGGCCACATGACCTCTCCTGTAAGCCTGCTTGGTTGGTATACTCTGATTGTAGGTGTTTGGAATGGCTAATATGAAGCAGAACCTTGAAATGCCTCAGTTACTTCAGTGATAAATGCCCTATAAAATCAGTTGCTGACAAAAGTTTGCAAATTTGATTGCTGCATGCAAACATCTTACAACCATCCATAAAGGTATGTACAGCTGCACAAGAGAACGTTAACATAGCACCTCTTAAGTTCCACAAAACATGCAACAAGGCACGTTCACACACATGGTTGATAAAGTGGATGTCATTGATATGGGGCTTGGGGGTGGGGACAGTGAAAAGTCGTGGAGCCGTTGATGTGTTATTGTCGAATAGCAGTTTTGGCTGAAGTCTGCCCGTCTGTTCTGCTGCTCAGTTTAAAGAAAGCATATTTCATTTTGCTATCCGTTTTGCTTGCTGGCCATCAGTGATCACGCAGTGTTTTTTTAAGAAGCGACGTTTGTTCTCTGTACATGGATGCACGACCGGCAAACTCATTTTTAATGAACTCTGCCAGTTTGGGGTGATGGCATTGGTGTGTGCATGGGCACAATCATGTCCGTCCTCACTGATGGAGCTCTGTCCAACTCTTGGACAGCACGAGGGTCTGGTGAGCAGGCGAACGGCTGCTAACCCTGCGCTAATGACATTTCACTGCATCTTTCCCAAATTTGTGTTATGTGCCAAACTCTGTGGGGGAAGTGCAAGGCACCATGGATACAGTGATTAGGCTTGTAAACCTCATTTGTGCGAGTTCCAGTCTGCCACATTGTCTTCAGAGCCCTGCTGGAGGGAACATCAGCAGAACATTACCAACTTGCTGCATAGTAATGTGCACTGGCTTAGCAAGGGCTCAGTGTTGAAACGAGTATGTAGACTACAAAATGAACATTTTACTTACATGCAGAACCGAAAGACTCGGTTTTCTGAATAACAGCAAAGAAATGGCTTTTTTGTACATCTCTAATTCAGCTTATCTTGCATAGGCTGCTAATGCTTTCTTCTTAAAGATAGATCTGTTTGAACGAGACCTACAGGGACAAAAGCTGCACCAAAGATGTGGCAGTATTGCAAGAAGCACAAATGCAAGAAGATTCAGAAGCACACTTTCATAGCAAGAATGAAGAAATTTAAAGGCCTGCTGTGGCCAAAAGGCTACTTCTGTTTTGCCTACTTGGGTGCAGCATCTGTTCAACTGGAGATGTTGGAAAAGTAAATCACATGCTCAGAGCGTTGCAATTGTTTGATATCTGGATAAACATGATGCCCCCTGCTTTAATTTTCTGGTCTGAACCTGCTACTGCTGTCACTTCTCTCATTGAGACACAGTTAGGCGTACCTAATAAGTTACCAGTAATAATGAAGCAATATGATTCACTGGCTCTTGGCTTCACACTGTTTATTGAATTTGGCCCTGCAGAAAAAAAATGTAGGATAGCTGCTCTGAGGTGCTGTAATGCTTTCTCATTTTATACCCAATACACAATCTGTCAGTGGTAAATGGTGATATTCTGACCAGGCTGTTCAGGTGCATGTAGAACTAGTTGAGCCCCAGAGATGAGGGTGTCATTGCTACCGAGGGGGATTGACAGTTATGCAACCCTTTGCCAAAATAACCCCATGTTCGAGTCTGTTCAGATGTTCCGTGTGCATGCTTACCTCCTTTCACAGTTGTATGTGATCTAGAAGGTGCTGTCAGTACTTGCCTCCCATCTTTGTTGGCAGAACTACCCAGAGGTGGCTGAGGTAGCTGCTCAAGGTGAACATGCATGTTCCTGTTCATTCTGTGGTCCTCCTTTTTCCTTAGTACGACTCTGTGTACGCATGCACGCACTTTAACATAGACCTGCTGTGATGAAGTACCTAGTTTACTTACTATACTGCAGATGTGGGGTTAGAGCTACTTCAGGTCACACACTGCACACACACGTGCTTGCAGGCAGCATCTGCCAGGGGTGTCTTCACAGCTGGCTGCCTAGTGTCATTGGCACCGCTGGTGGTCAAAAATGGTCGGTCGAAGCACAGCCCTCAGCCCAGGCAGCCGGAATGCCGTCCCAGATTTGGCTGGAGTACCTTCTCTCTCCCTAGCAGGCAGAGCAATACCTTATATGCACTTCTGTAAGGACTCTGCTGTCACTGGCATTCCTGCAGGACCTTGATAAAAGCACTTCAGTTGTGACCTAAATGTGTGCATGACTTTCTGTGGTGGCCAGGATCCCCCTTGTCATGTTCAGGCAAGGGGTGTTTTGCTGCATTTTGGAGCAAAACCTTGTCATAGTTCATCACTTTGTCTTGCGGGCTGTGATTTTTGTCAGGGATTTTTATAGGGGGGGAAAGAACTTTCCTGACCACATGGACTCAAGCCCATTCCAATTTGTTGCACCTGGCCTGGTGAAACCTGCAGGAACTGGACACAAATATTTATTACAATTGCTGTGCAGCTGTGAAATCTGTATTTTCAGCTCTGTTGCCCTCCTTCCATCCTCCTGTGTTCTTATGCACACATTTTGATACTTAGCTGCATTTTTTATTTTAATATCATAGGGCTGCATAACTATAATAATCTATAGTCCATCATCTGAAAGTCTGTCTGTTGAAAAGGAGGAAATGGTGACACACCCTTCGCTATTTAGCTGTTCAGAAATTCAGGTCTGGCACAGAACACAGGAAATGCAGCACTGTTCCACCGCTGCCATCTTGTCCTGTGTATGTATATATTGTGTTTAAGATTCTGTCAAAAAAAAAAAAAAGGATGTGAGAAAGGTTCTCTCTCTCTCGTCTAGATTGGAGGTTTGTAGTTTGTGTTTGAGTGCCCAAATGTATTAAAATTTCAAGCTGCCTTTTTTTCTGTGCATGTGGAAGTTTGCAGAATTTACAGGTGTATGTGAGAGACCATATTATACTTAATGTTTATTTTGTTTTTAAACTTAGGTTTGCTAACATGCACCTGAAGTCATCGTACCCAAAATTCCAGGAGAAGGAACTTCAGTTGGAGTCAAGCCATGAGAACACAAGAGGTCTTCACACCAGCCAGCAGGGGCCATACAGAAATGAACATGGCTCGTGTCCGTTCTCTGTGGGGACCGCGCTCAGCAGCAACAGCAGCAAAGTTGGCCGGCGTCCCCTTGGAGTCATCTCCACCAACATGCTTTGTAGCAGCAGTACTGTCACATCAAGCACCATGCTGTCCACAGAATCGTGTGAAACTAGGGGCTGGAATGGTAAGGAGTCCTCTGTCAGTGTCCTCACCAGTCCTTTATTGCTGCTTTCCTCTGTGCCAGAAAATGACATAACAATCTATTCAGGGCAGGATGGTGAGGGGCCTTTGGACATGTGGGCAGTCATCAAACCTGGCAACACCAAGGAGAAAATAGCCATCTTTGCTGCACAGCAATGTGCTCATGCTGTCAGTGCTGTTGGAGACCCTAGCAAAGGTGTGGGCAGCAACCTTGGTGTCCGCACGGTGTCCATGAAGATCAAAAGCTGCTGGGAGATGGAAGGGTCAATAGCTAAACGACGGAAATGGTCTGCAAACTTGCCCAGGCAGCACAGGCCCGAGCAGCATAAAATGTTGCGAGAAAGCGTGCATCTGCCGGACAGGAGGGCACCTCCAAGCACCCAGTCTGAGGAGCGGTCTTGCAGGGAAGCGGAGGTAGATGGACCAGAGGGAGGCAGGACTTTGTCCGTGGTTGAAATAGTGGCAAACTTTGAACAGATGGCCTGCGAGCAGCAGGTGGACTTGTCCAAACCATGCCCCTTGCGCAGCTCTGGGAGCAACACTTTGCTGAAGGTGGGGTCATCACTGGCTGACCAACCAGGAGGCCTGCCTGCTTTGGAGGACCGGGTGGAGGAGGGAGAGTGCGTGCGGGTGCTGGACATGGTGGCCAAGCTGGATTCAGAATGCCTCAAGCAGCAGAGTGAAAGGGAGGCTGTCAGCTTGTCGCGCAGCAACAGCCTGCGCAGGAGTGTGGGTCGCGTGCTGCTGGCAGGAACGGAGGTCTGCTTGGCATCCGCACACAGTCGTCCAGAAGCTGCACACGAACTGGGTGAAGGTCTAAAAGGCTGTGCACTGTCTAGTAGCCCCGTCAGTGATCAAACAGGCTCTTCTGACCTGGCAGCAGCAGGTGGAGGGAGAAACTTTGTGCGTGGGGTTCCTTTCAGTGCCACAGAGGCCACACCATCCTCTTGCAAGGCCCAGAGCAGTGAGGTGCTTCACCTGGCAAAGGATGGGAAGTCTGACAGAGAGCCCATGTGTCCCCTAACAGATGGGCAGACCTCGGGGGTCCAGCAGGAAGAGGTGAGGGTAGGGAGTGAGCCTTGCGTTGGCCATCGTCAGGAGCCGCTCCCAGGCAGCTTATTCTTCTCTCAGCCATTACCTGTCCAGGAGCAGCACCCTCTCCAGCCTCAGAACACAAGGCCACCGCAAAAATCTGTCTGCAGCCAAGAGACAGATGGACTTCTGCCTCATCTCTCAGTGCTGCAAGACAACCAGAGTGAGGAGAAGGCGGAGGCAGAGAGGGACGGGGGTGCCGCTGGCCACGAGCGCTCACAGTTTCCACTGCGCCGTATAGTCTCCCACGAGTTTCTTGAAATGCGCTTCAAGGTCCAACTCCTTCTGGAGCCACAGCAGTACATGGCTTTTCTACCCCACCACATTATGGTCAAGATCTTCAGCCTCTTGCCTACCAAAACCCTGGCTGCTCTCAAGTGCACCTGCCACTATTTTAAGTTCATCATTGAGAGTTACGGTGTGCGACCAGCCGACTCGCGCTGGGTCTCTGACCCCCGCTACAAGGATGACCCCTGCAAGCAGTGCAAGAAGCGCTATGGGCAGGGTGATGTGTCCCTGTGCCGCTGGCACCACAAACCCTACTGCCAGGCCCTACCATATGGCCCGGGGTATTGGATGTGTTGCCATGGCTCCCAAAAGGACACTCCTGGCTGCAACATCGGCCTCCATGACAATCGCTGGGTCACCACCTTCTACAACGTGGCAGTGTACAAAAAAGCCAGAGACAATGAAGAAGACTCCTAACAAAGCAGGAAAAGCACAGTGCGCTTTTAATAGTGAGAGCACGCGTGTGTATTTGTGCGTGCACATATGCTGCAGTGAAGTGGCAAGGTTGGTGACACAAGTGAGGAGTCCCTGCACCATCCCTTTCCTCAGGGCCTCCAGCCCCACGTAGCCGCCTCTGCCTTCCTGTGGTCCGCTGAACCCGTCGGCACTTTAGCCTTGCAAGACTGAAATTTTTTGGGCACTTTTGTTTCGTTTCTTCACTGCTAATGGATTTAAACGAGAATCTACCAATGCTTTAAAACTATCATGTGAGTATACGGAATGCACAGGGGGTGGGGGGTGAGACTCTTTAGTGGAGTTACTAGAGAGCCAGTTGAGTTGAATACGTATTAACGCAGTCCGACCGTACCCACACGCCCTCCCGCCAAAGGGGGAAAAAAAGATGAGCCAGCAGGATACCTGAAGTTGATGCGAGTTGACCTTCTCTCCACCCCTCCGCCTTGATTTCACGCAGTGGTCGAACGGGAGTGACGGAGGTGTCAGCAAGACAGCCTGAGGGCTTCATCGTGTCAGTGAGTGACAACTTCTGAGCCCTTTGTTTACAGTGTGTACATATTGCAGTCATATCTATACAGGGTGAGGCACTCAGTGCTGGGGAACGCTGTTGGTGGGTGGGAAGCTTTTTTTTTTTTTTTTAAACCCGATGTGTACATATTTAAGAGATTGCATAAACATGTACATAGTTCTAGCGCAGGCACGGCTGCATACCTGTGACCGTTTGCGACTTCATTTTCTTTTTGTTTGCACAGTAATCTACTATAATGGAAACATTTAAATGTGGAAATGGGGCTGATCTCCATTTTCTTCAGTGGCTAGAACTGGATGTCTGGGGGGGAAAAAATTCATAACAAAGGAGAATGTTAAGAAAACTTTTTAAGCATTGTGGAATTATGATTTTACTTAGAATTGTCAGCCATTGTTCTGCTCTGCCACTGTCCGTCTTCTCACCGGTGTTGCGTGACAACGTTAATATTGCACAGAGGTCTGGAATTTAATGTCCACAAACAAGGGAATGATTTAAGCCTTAATGGACAGTGGATCTTAACCCCCCTCCCCACCACCACCTTCTTGAAGATTGTGGTCTGTTTCAAACTTTGTAAATAAAGAACATTTAAACATTTTGAGTTAGTGTTCTTCATGCGGCGGGTAAATCCATGTCCAGTTTAGTGCTTGTTTGGTGTTGGCCATGTCACCATGGTGACAGGAATGGTGCTCTGCAATGTTGCAGGCACAGTGGGAGTTATTTAGTCATCTGTTTTGTTCCAATTTAAGCTGCACTTTCAAAGCACAACAGGTAGGGGGAAAAATGCACAGCTCACTTGTTCTGGCTTTTTGTGCAGCCCCAGGTACTGTTAGATGTTTAAGTGGATCCTTCAGCATATTTGTTTAAACTGTGGCTTCTTAATGCATTTCGTGCGCCTGTGTTTTCACCTAAGTGCAGCCTTCTGCAAAGTGACGCTAACAGGCAATAAAATGCAATGGGAAATGATGTTTGGTTTCAGCTGATTGTAAATGGAGACTCGGGCGGTACCGCACCCCTGGCAGGAAAGCGAGGGCAGCAGGTGCCACCTGAAGCCTGAAGGCCCTGGGTTCTACAGCCGCTCCTCACCTGCCATCAAGGCATTTACCTGTTCATGCAACTGGGTAAGTAAACATGGGCCAAACCCACTACTATGGTTTCGCTTTGATTCCTCGCATCCACCCTGCAGCAATCGTTCGTGTCCTCTAGGAAGATGACTACAGCTGAACACAACATCCACATCTCTACCTTCTGCATCCCCCATTCTTTATTGCAGCCATTCTGGCATCCAGCAGTCTTAATTCAAACAAGTGGTGATGATGAACAAACTCATTTGCAGAGGAAATCAGGATCTGCCCACCAGTTGAAACACTTTGTTCAAACAGCAACATCAAAACCTAGACTAATGCCCCACACAAGTAGTTAAACGTTCAAATCTGTTGCCTGTGCAAAGTAGTAAATTGCATAAGAACCATGCCCGTTTCAGCAAAGTGCCAAAATTACCTGGTTGGTGAATTTTTAAATGGACCGACCTCACGTCCTTCGAGCTGTTTTTGCTGCGAGCTGCAACCATGGCCTTTGGGTGCCGCGTAATGTCCTCGGGTGTCAGAGGCAGTCGAGTTAAAGGTGGGACAGTTGCCAACATTCAGCAGAGAAATGAACAGGTTTAAAAAGTGGAATAAGGCAGCCCGCCCAGTTTCTACACCTAGAGGCAGCAGTTGCCCAATGCAGACAATAGGGAAAGGGTGACGCACACAACATTTTAAAAAGTCTATTTAAAACAGGCCAAACAGTGCAGGTCCTCCTCCTCCTCTATCTTGACAGTTTTGCATTTTACAAATACTGGTGCAACAAATGTTCCTGTGGCCCACTCACAGCACTTTGCGATCCTTTGGTCCTAAAAAACAAAAAACAAGCATTCCAATGAGGAGAGTGCAGTGGGACTTTGAAAAAGTCAGTGATGTCCTACGACCCCCAGCCATTTCCAGAAACCACAGCAACCGCTGACAATGTACAAAGTTCCTTTAAGGAAAAAAGTGCCCCTTTCCTATCTTCTATTTAACACATAGCCTTTGCAAAAAGTGTGTCACTGTGCTGGGCGCGTAATGCAGACGGACGGGTTGGGTGGCAGCGTCACCCTCAGCGCTGGCCCGTGTATGTACGGAACCAGGAGCTGACAGAGGCCGCTGCCGAGGAGATCATGCCACCTGTGCCGCTCACAGGCTGGGACGCCTGCATGCCTGTGCTCTGTGAAAGGTCCATGGCCTGCGAGGGGATCTCGCAGAAGCGAGGGCTGGGCACCGTCTCCCAGTCTGTCCCGAGGTCCGTCTCGTCGTCCGTCACCACCTCATCCCCGCTCTCCTCCCCCTGCCCGCTCACATCAGGCTCCACAAACTCCATGGACTCCTCCAGATCTGCACTGACCTCGAAGGGGCCCGTTCTGAAAGGTGGTAGAGGGGGGCGTAGGCGGTCAGTCCAGCTGTACAACTGCCTCTTTGAGATGTGACTGACATCACTACAGGCTCACTGAACTGAATCAGTTCAGTGAGCGAGGTTTAAAAATAATGAAGCAGAAATAAGTCTGCAAACAATTTTCACAGCCCAGCTTACACATAGCCAGTGACAGCACTCTTTCTCATGCCCAAGCTCTTGCTTCAGCTCTCCTGACAGCACTGCTCGCAAAGCCTCCTCCAGCCTATCAGCTCCCCTCACCCATAATGTTCGTCCCCAACCAAAGTCTAAAACATGGCAAATTCAGACTGGCATAACATAGATCTCATCGTGGCTGAGCATTATTCTTCTTGCACAGAACTCCTTAGATCAACATCTTCAACATGTAAGAGTCTTAAATTCAACTTCTGCTCACCTGCCCAGGTTTTTGTTGTCAGGGGAAACCAGAAACATGATGTTCCTCAGAGTGTGATGGGGGTGTAGTAGTTCACTTTCAACATGCTGGCAAAGTCCCAAAAAGGATATCAGTAACACACAACAAGCATCCAAAAATAAACTCAGCAATACTTTCCATGGTGGAAAACAGATGTCTCTTAATGACACTGCCACCTCCTCTACAGAGCAGAGCCACTACTGAAATACAATTACAATCATGATTTTATCACTGCAATGCCACATAAACAAATGTTCATTTAACTTGGCCATGACAAATGATCATAATTTTGTACTGTAACTCAAGAATCTATTTAAAGTTTACCAAATGCAAAACTGATGTCATAACATTTTGGGAATCTGATTTAGACAATACAGTCATCCCTCAATTTACACACATAAATTGGTTCCTGAAATGGCCACGTTGTGTGAACGTGTGTAAATCGATAGATCTATTTTCATTATTTCTTATGGGGAAAATTACATTCCAGCCCAAAAAAAAAATCAATTTTCCCTGGAAAATGAAAAAGGCTCTGTACACTGTTCTAGTAGTAGCATGGGTCTAAAAGGATTCCCTGCTCCAATGTAATATAAATACAATAAAATAAAAAGACAAAACACTTGCCACCAGGTGTACATACAGCTTTCTTGCACAAACTCCTGAAACGCCATTCTCATGGCCATCATTCATAACTTACATCCACATAGAATAGCACTATAGTTTACCGTATTCACCCATGTGACACAGCGCTAAACCGATTCCACCAAATATACAAGGCAGGTGTGCAATTTATTACCCATTTTGTTGCTCAGATCATGTTGTACTGAGCAGATTAGCATGCAAATCTAGCAAAAATGCACTGTGCAAGTGTGCATAAACCGAGGGATAACTGTATACTTTAATCAAATGTTAAAAATGGCTACTGTACAGAAAAAAGTAATGTACTGCTGATGGGAGCAGAGTAGTTTACTACTAAGCTGGTCTTAATGTCCAACAGAAGAGACCAGAGAAAGTTATGCATTATAAAAGAGTACTACAGGTACCTGGGAAAAGCAAAGGTGAAGGATGTTTGTGTTCAGTTTGTTTAGGGCTTGGGTGAACCTGTAGCGGCTCAGACTCTCACCACAGAACTCGCTGTAAAGACACATCACACAAGTTAGAAAGAGTAACACATAGAAGGTATGAGTCTAACAGTTTACAATTTCATGTGGAAATTACCAGTCAAATCAAAGGCCATCAAAGGCAAATGTGTTGATATAAAACAGCCATAAATGCAACCGTCAAGGAGAATGAATTAAAGGAGCCAAAGGTAATCGTGAACTGCAGCAGCCAGTCTACTGTCGACACAACTAACAGTAATGTAAATACAAGATGAGTACCTGTTGCAGAGCTTCTTGGGAAGGTTGACGTTGAGGATATGAGACAGGATGTTGACAAGCTGGGTGGCGTAGCACAGGGCTGCACTGATCGTATGAGCAGGGTTGATATGGTCCAGCTCTGAATAATCGGGGAACGTGTACAATCCCAGTTAGTCTGTCTCCGTTGAAACAAACGCCTTCAGTTTACATACAAAAACCAAAAAGCAATGTCCCTCTACAGCGTATGAACTATTTCATACAATTTACAGCATCACTCATCTTCCACTGGAATATTCAAGTCAAATGACAAGCATGACAGCCAATAAAAATTCACACCATGAGGTAAACAATGAACATTGCATCGAATGACTTCACGAGGGTTCGAAACACACCCGGCTCTTGATTGGTCTTCTTCTCCTCAACCCAGTTGTAGTAGGCAGAACAGTCCCCGTTGCTAGGCAACGTGACGCTCGGGCCCGTGATGCTGATACTCGTCTCCCCATTCTGGTCATCCCAGATCCACCGCCCAGACAGGTAGGTGGTCCTGCGTGCCTCAGCCAGCTCACTGACAGTACTGGAGGTCAAGGCTGGATCACACTCAGCCACCACATCACCAGGGTCCCTGTGGTGGAGTGAAAGACAAAGAGATGACCGCTCCCTCATGGAACACCTACACCTCCCACTGTTCAATGGTGAGTTGTGTTAAAAGAAGCTCAGTTCATACAACCATCTGCACGAAAAGTTTATGGCTATCAAAACAGCACAGAAGAAGCATTTTCCAACAAGACTTTTTTCAGCTTTTCTTATTTTTGAAGTTGCTCAAAGTTCATATGTTCTTTGTTAAAACTAAAGCCAAGATTTTCTTCAAATGAATTAAGGGCTATCCCTGTTATTAAGCTTTTCTTGAATGTATCCAGAAGCTGATTGACACTGGACATGTTTATGGCTTGAATCTGTCAACAACAGACAGAATGAGCATAATTTTCAATTACTTAATTTTAATATAGTTTGAAGGTATTTCAGAAAAGATGTTACAGTGCAGTCCTGGATCATGCCTTGTTCTTTTGGGACAGATTCCTGATGCCTGTGACCATGCCTTGAACATAAGGTTATTTATAATGAATTAATATGGATGTAATAAAGTATTTTTTATTTATTATACAGTACCTATAAAAATGGTCTCCACTGTCCCATGCCATTATGTCTGTTAATACTATGCACCCTGATCCAGGAGAAACTATTTTGTTCTCTTGTACATGTGTACAATTGTAGAATTACAATAAAGTGAACTTTGAATGCTGATATTGAATCTTGAAAACCTTGAATTAATATTCACCCCATTACTATGATATTCCTAAATCAACCGTGGTGCAACTAATTGTTTTTAAGAAACTCTTGTGTGCACCTAGATCAGTAAATCATTGGATTTTGCGATAAAAATACTTGTTTTCCATGAAGATAAAAACTGATCAAATCCACAATAACACTCTTGAAAATTACCAATCAGGTGAAGGGTACAAGGACAAATTATTCTTAGAAACAAAAGAATCTGACGTAACTGTCTAAAGCAGGCTGCCCTCAAATGTATATAGGTATGACTCAGAGAGACCACTGACACTTGGACCACTATGGTCTCACATTTGTCCCTTGTCTTCCAGCTGGTTGTTTTTTTTTTTCCCCCCCCTCTTCTCAGTTGCCAGTTGGCTTTAAGAATGATAGAAGCTGGAGAAGCTGAAAAGACATAAAATATATAGCTGGCCTTTTACCTATAGGCTCACTTTACATATCTGCTTCTGCCATATCTTCTGATCTTTTGCTGATTATTTTATGGCACTATGTGACAATGATCTACAAACAAATCAAAACAAGGCACAAAAGGTTGACTGTTGAGTAGCATTCAGTGGCTGAAATAGGAGAGACTATGCATGGGTGCTTTAGTCACACAGCTTTGTGAAAGACAGGCAAAAAAAAAGCCTTTACTAAAACAAAAATTAAATAAAAAAAAAAAAATCTCATGTGACATTTTGGCCAGTGTTGCCAGAAGCCCTGTGAGAGACTCAAAGATTCAGTGGTACAGTAGGTTAGCAACCACACTAAATGTCATTTGTGATGTAAAGCAAACATTGAGCATCACCAGACCCATGCCCTCTGTACTGTGAATCATGCTGTGAGGATATTTCCTTGCAGTAGGGCTTGAAATGATTTTCAACACAAGTGCCAAAAGTACAGGAAGAGCAGTAAAACAAGCTGAAGGAAGGTGAATACTGTGACTTTCACTGAGGTAAAGAAAATATCAAATAGTTCATGGGGTGTCTGTTAGACAAACTTGTATTGTGTTTTATTACTGAAAGTGACCACTACAGACCTCCAATCCCAGTAATGCAAGTAATAGCAGTAGCCACAGTGACAAACTGCACATACTTTCAAGTCTCTTTTACATACAAACCTAACTTAGACCTCAAAGGCCTAACAGTGAAAAAAATCTAACTTTGAGACAAACACATAACATTTTACTTTACTATGTGTTAATATTTTCCACATAAAATAATCAGATTAGTCTTGTGCTGCTGATCCAGAGCACCTCACTGGGCATTAGGAAGTGTTACTGGTAGTAAATAAAAGTGTATGTTTAGGTTAACACTGCAAGCAAATAGCTGATGCTCTTGCAAAACTGTTTTCTGCTGTTTAGTCAAAAATGGACTCCTTTATTGCACTGCAAGAAAACCCCTTCAAAACAGTTGGTAATATACCCAGAAGTGGGAACCCCAGTAGTTTCTCCTCCAAAGAGGCTCATAGAAATTGCATCTGTCAACATGGGAAGAGTCAGAATTTGTGACACCATCACGAGCAAAGGAATTAGCTTTCAGGGCAGTCAGAAAAAGAAAAGCTAATGAACAAACATTGCAGTATGGCTTAGATTTGGAAGATAAATAAATACACCTGAATGTACCACCAGGCTTAAGGGGTGATATTTGAAACAGCTCTGCAGCCACTGGAACTGAATGCCTCTTAGTCATTGAATTGAGTACAAGAGGAATTCCTCCATGTTATTGTAGAGGACAGTATGAGACCATCTGTCCAGCAGCCAAATCCTTGTCCCCAGTGGAACAATTTAGTATTATACAACTGAATGGCTGAAAGAGAACAATCAGGATTTTTACACAGATAAGTCAAAGGCCTGGTCTGAGCTCCACTGATTTGTGCCTTTTTTTTTTTTTATAAACTGCATCATCTTCATTTATTCATCTTAAAAACATTTGTTTTTTGGTAAACAGAATGTCTCCTGCATTTTTGAATCTAGTTATTAGTTGACTAAAAAGCAAACCCAAAGTAGGAATGCCGGACCATATTATTTTAAGTCACCTGCAGCGTTTATAGCTCATAAGGAGTCTGTCAGTATCAGTGGCCAGTAATGTGATTAACACTTCAGCTGAATAATAAGATTGACTGAATTAGCGCAAATTTTTAAAAAAAATTAGCCTTGCAGTAAATTCATGTATAATAAAACTCCTAATCTATATTTAAGACTTTTATAGAACCTACCCAGCAAATAACCCAAGGAATGCCCATTATTATGTTGTGCAGATGAAGTGAAAGTGATTAGAAGCCAAAAGTTAAGACTACCAGCCCAGAAACAGACTGATGTTGCATCCTCAGTGAACTTATCCTGACATTATATTTCCAGGATAGTTGAAAAATAAATGTCACAGCAACCCCCCCCCAGTTTCATTATCACTTTAGTTTCAAAAACTTGAGGGAAACCTATTAAGAGTTTACTGATGTAACAGTAATCATAAATAACCAAACTGGATTATAGGCAAAAACACTGAACTGCAGCCTCATATAAAGGCAAGAGTAAAAATATGGTGGAGGAAATGTTAAATACTGTTGTCCATTCCACTGCAAAAACTAAACTAAAACTAAACATTGCAAATATATACACAAATTCTTTTAAAAAAACCCACTGTGGTGTTAAAGTATACCCACCTGGTGCCCTGTTTCTCTTCTTGGGTGGGGAAGATGTGAGTGGTAAGCTCCAAAATGTGGCCCCGGCGAATTTCTGCCAACTGCTCCAGGCAACCCTGCATCTCCTTAACCTTCTTGTCCAGCATCTCACTTAGTCGGCGGTTGTGCCTCTCAATCTTTTCTCTCTTCTCCAAGTGTCGGCTGGCTCTACGCTGCAATCGCTGGCTTTCATCATGGGAGCGGAGCAGCAGATCCTTACCTGGAGCGAAGGAACAGAGCAGAAATGAGCTGGAAAAGAAAACAGCAGCAGCAAACAGGGCCAATGAGCAAAGGCCAAAGTACCACTGGGCCAAGTTAACACTTCACATCTGTGCAAAAAGTCCAATTTGTATTTTTCTGTGTCAGATCCAAATAAGAGGGCAAATCAGAATCATTAGTTGAAGTCAAGCAAGTTCAATTTACTTTTGTGAACAACCATAAAATATAAAGATGCTTTTCTTAAAACACCAGTTAAATTTCAATTTACTGATTAAACACGAGCATCATTTATTTCTCAATCCTTCAGACACCATCTGAACACATAAGGTAATTCTTGCGCCACAAATTTTAGAAAATAGGACAGTGGAGAAAGTGTTAAGATATTTCTTTACACACACAAAAAAAATCATAATTCTCATATTCATAAAAAGGAATGTGTACAAACATTAAATGCAGTTCATGTACCCATATGCTATAAAATAGTCAAGATTATGCTCATGTTGCAGAGAATTAAATGGCTCTTACGGAAAAAGTAAAAAGGCAAATGTTTCTTGCCACAGTGGTTTCTGACATTAACACACAAAGCAGGAGTGTAGTGGCTCTATGACTACTCTACTTACCACTCTTCACTTCTTCCTTCCCACAGCAAACTGCTTCTTTCAGCTGCTCAACCTTCATCTTACAAGACATGATCTTCCACTTCTGCACAAGACGGAGAGGCGGTACATAAGACGGCGCGGAGAGGCCGCTTTCGCACTATGGCAGTCAGCGCTCATTTCGCACCTGCAGAACTTACCAGTTGATCAGTTCGGACCTTCTTATCCATCAGCTGGATCACTCTGAGGACAGAGAACCAACACCCAACCCTTTCTCAGATATTTGCTGTAGCAAAGTGTACACGCCGGTAAGAGCTCATGTATGACGGACATGAAGTGAATCGCCCTTAACTCACCTCTGCTGTAGTGCCTCTCTCTCCTCTTTCAGCTTCTGCAGGCGCTCCACTTTGTGGCTGTACCTGGAGGGGCGAGCACGTGTAGCAGTAACGCTCTTTCTCTCTCTCTCTCTCACACACACACACACACGACGGCCTGCCCCTCACTTCCTACCCACGAGTGTGACCACATCACAAAGAGTTTGGTTTAGCGCCCGAGTTTCTCACCCAGAGAGAGTCCGCATTTGTACATTGTTTACAGTTAACTGCGTGTATAGGTTAAAGCGAATGGCGACAAAGTCCGAGACGGGTTAGCTTAGCCGCAAACAGACTTCTCGGCGCCCTCTTGCTCCCTCCCGAAGCCCCCAGTTGTACGTTGTGCTCAAACTCGCGTTTAGCAGAAAGCACACACGCACCTTTCGGGGTTCCTGCCGTCGAAGTAGACGAAGTCTCCAGCCTGGATGCAGCGGGCACACGTGAGCCTGCGGCGGGCCGTGTTACACAGCGGACAGCGCTCCACGGCCACGTACAGACCCTCGGCGTCGTCCACCGCATCCGCCATGAGGGAACGAGCAGAGGGGACGCCCGAGGACGGGCACTGCGGGCCTGGGGGCCGAGGGCCGAGCGGAGGCTGGGGCCCGGGCGATTTCCCCAGCACCTCCCCGCCACAACTGGCCGTACGTACTTCGCTTCCCATAGAGGACGCCATTAAGCCGGCGGAGTTCAGGCGAAAGCAGCCGCTCCTCGGTCCTTCGTCATCGCGTAAAGGGCGCCTCAGAGACGCACTGGAGCTGCTGCTGCTGCTGTAAACAACATCGCGCTGCCGACACACTGCTTGTGGACTGCGGCCAGTGGCTGTTCGCTCCGCCCCCTCTGCGCAACTCGTGTCACGTGATGCACGTTTTGCGTGCGCGTTCACGTGGAGAGCCGGGGCAGAAGCGCTGTTATTTTTAATGTCCCTTTTCTACAGACGCGAGTGGAAATGCAGTAAAACTTACTATGGTTCCAGCGCATACGGTACATGAACGTGCCGCGTCTGATCAAGTAATAAGTGAAACTCATACAAGAAACTTCCACAATGTTCTCGCAGACTGAACATGCTGTTATTTATAAACCAAACAATTTAACATAAGCATTGCTCCAGTACATCCAGGAAACCAGTTCAACCCGTTGACTCAAAAATTCACTGTTTTCTAAATCCCTTAAGAATCGGGTAAATGTTTTCAAAAGCTTCGTAAATCTCGGAACGCTCTTTGGCACCTGCAAGGAAACAGTGCAACATCACATGTAAATGGACAGGAGTCACAGTGGTGAACATGGATCATCTCTAGAAATACTCATTCAGTGGAAGAGAAGAGCAGGTTCTCCTGCAAGTCTGAACACTTGTGTGTAACATTTCGAAACAAACATCTCTATAGTTATAGTGGCAAGCTATCTTGGAAGCCTTGTTATAAGGAAAACATTAAAATAAAATAAATAAATAAATGATGTCTCCCTGTCTAAAGTGTGTTGTTAAAATGTCTACCCTGCCTAGTCTATATGGAGAAATGACACAGACACACAAATTCCACCATACCTGTTAACACCACTTTCCCGGACACAAAGATGAGAAGGACAATGCGTGGTTTCACCATGCGATAGATCAGGCCAGGAAACAGCTCTGGTTCATAGCTGAAATTGTAACAGCACACGTGTGCAACTTTACCTGACAAATCTGTTTAAAAAAAAAAATAAAGTTCCCATAAAAACTGAAAGATAAGATAGCTGTGGAACGGTCAAGTGACACTGCCAAGTAAGGACAATTCTTGTCTAGATTTAAGATTGATAATTTTTCATGTTGGTATCACTGATCAGATCATTACTGCTCTGACAATTGCCAATTTATTACAACCATTGTAAAATATTAACATGTAATGCAGAGGAATGCATTTAGAAACACCAGAGAAGTAGCTAAAAGGCACCTTTCCTTAGCCATTTTAACAATAGTTTACACCTAGGAGGAGTTTTTTGTGGACTTGTGGTACAGTTTCAGGTAAAAAGTAAAATAAAAATGTAGATGATGCTATAGGAAAAAAGAAAAAACGCAAAATATTAAATTTCTGAACCAGCACAACCATGCAATATGACTAGTTATTGACAATGATCAAGTCAGTAATTTAAACCCCTAGAAGTAAATTATACTTAAATATATTTAACTTGAGATGCACACTACAGCATACCTGCTAAACTGCTGGTGGGTGAGAACCAAACCCTCCAAACGAATAGGGAAGCAAACATCACAACTGCCCACCATGTTCTGGATCTTGAAGTCCAAGAATTTTGCAGGAAAGCCCAGCTTCTGCACCACCCGAGCGTACTTGCGGGCCGCCAGACGAGACTGCTCTTCACTTTGACACAAACGCAGGAGCACTGGTAATGGGTTCACCTTTTTCCGCAGCAAATCTCTGTTTATTGCCTGCAGATTACCTGAAAGACCACTTGAAACATACGGGAATAATGCAAATGGAACCTCACCTTTTGGCACCGGTGCAAACCATCTTTCCTGAGCTGAAGATCAGCGCAGTGGTCCTGGGCTCACGGATTCTCATGATGACGGCAGCAAAGCGCTACACGGGGGGGGGGGGGGGGGGGGAATGAGGCACTTGACACAGCAGCACACTTAGATGACAAAGGGTAGCAGAAAGTTCAGTCCTTGAAGTAGGCAACTTTAGAGTCAAAGCTGACCCCAGTCCTCAGCAGTCTACAGGCAAGTGGGTTTTGTCTTTGGGCTTTCAGTGCATCAACAAACACATACTCATAAAACAGATTGTATTAAAATATACAAGCAGGCAATAAAAATGCTGTTTAGTGCAGGTTTACTGAAACCTACGCAGATAGGCCAGATTCACACGAGCACATGCTTATTTACCTTGGGGTTGTACTCAGCATTGCGAGCCTGCAGTGCTATAGATTTGAGGTCCAGAGGACAGGCCAGATTCACTGTGGACACAATGTTCCTGCACACAGTCAAATGAGAAAGGCCACACACACGATGGAGCATCTTGCAGACTAGAAGCTAAAATGTAGAAAATTAGATGTCGCTGGCTGACACCCTGGAAGAAACCATCAACCCCACATTTTAGATGAAAACTTTTGGCAAATGTAGAGGTCAGAATTTAAAAAATTCCCCACTTACTGGAGTTGGGGAACAATTCCAGAGCTCTCAGACACAGGGGTCATGGGGGTTATGGGAGTCATAGGGGTCATGGGACGGGGGCAAAATGGTGAAGCTCCTGGAGGGGCTTTGTCAGCATTTCCGCTATCCACCACTCCAGCTGTGCCGTCTACATAAATCCCACTGTCCTGCAAGTTATTGATGTCTGCGGGTGGCTCATCTTGAGCACTGAGGTCGTCTGGCAGGAAGCTGAGGTCCAGATCATCGGACGCGTCCTTGTCCTGCCTGCTCGCCGAGGACAGGAAAGCGGCGTTCAGGAGCTGGGAGGCCGGCTGCAGGCCAAGATCCCCTTCGAAGCCCATGTAGTCAGAGGAGCCCTGGAAACAAAAGCATCATTTTAGAGACTCACAATAACCCGTTTAGGATCCGGCTGGCCAAATATAAAATCGCCTTTATGCACTGTGTTAAACATCTGGAGTGACTTGCAGAGAAAAGTAAAACTACATTTGGTGTTCTGGGTCAATTCGTGCAACACGGAACGTGTGTGTTTGGAGAGCTGTAGGATGTATAAAAATAAGCAGTAGGACTTGGGATTCAGAGAAACAAGCTTTTTATTATAATGTCAGGGCGGGCACAACAACTTAACACGCGTGATGTTTTTCGTGGTTATGGAAGCTTTTCGGTAGCTAAAGACAGGGAAAAAGCGGTGGACGTCGGCCTGTCGTCTACGCAGCTTTAGTTACCAGACGTTAAGGCCTCAGTACTTACACCAGCAATGGACTGATCGAAATAACTCTCCAGCACAGCTTCGTCGTCCATTACAAGGAGTTTTGAGAAGGAAATAAAGACGACATCGCGGTCGCCCGGCTTTGTAGATGCGGAGCTCGCGCGCGGGCAGCTCATTGGCGGGCCGCACGTGCCGAGCCGCTGTCGTCGCGCGCGCCGAGGCATAAATTCAACAATTTTAGCAAACGAGCTTCTTTCTAAGAAGTTAATGTGTTCAAACTGCCCTGTGTTTGAGACACGCTGACATTTTGTTTCGTTTTCTTCGTACTGTTGGTAGTCACATCGCATCTGGATTGACCTCACAAAAGTGTCTCTTAAATGCATTTCCCACAGTTAAAAAAATCGAGAAGGAAAAAAAATCTGCAAAACGGAGTTCGATTTTTAAAAAAAAAAAACATATTATTTCTCCGACTTACTTGCGGAAAAGTTGTAATACCAGCATAAAAAAATAATTGCAGATTTAGTAGGGAAGGGTCCATATCTTCCAGCGCAGCATTGTAAGTAATTTCGTCGAGTGGTAATGAAGATCGAATAATAATAAAAAAAAAATCTTGTCAATATGCCAATTGTAACTTGTAACTTAAAAGTAAATAAGTTACTATGGTGTCAAGGTTATTCAAAATATTACGCACATGTGCATATGATTATGTAGTCGGGTTTTTTCTGTATCAGCCGCTATTACGTTGTAGTAACGACCTCCCGCCAGAAGGGGGGCACAAGCAAAACTTGGGGACTTTTGTTCCCCGCTAGGGCGACTCTTTGTCTGCGGTGTCTGGGACGTTCGGCCGGCGTGCAGCCGCTGAGGGCGTGACTCGGTGTCCGTTTCTCTGCTACTCGTACTGCGGCCATCCCACATGCTTCCAGTAAAAATATTTATATACAAAGCTTTTCAAAATGGTTGTTACAACCAAGTGGCAGTCACTGTATTTCATTTAGGTGGACATAATGGCAGCGAGTTTGTCATCGGTGAGAAAGTGTTTAAAAGATTTCGCTTTGGAAGCTCGTGGTGAGTCAGAAACTGTAAGTTTACATCCTTTATATCAGTATTTAGTTCAGATGAATTTATTTTGATAACACACTCTTCCCACTAGGGTGACAATGGTGACCAAAACTCCAGGGAACCATGATTTCTTGCAGATTTTCCTGTTCTAAGGCAACAGATGTTTAGTTTAACTGTTAGGATAGACCAGCTGGTAGCTGAGGAGAGGAAAACAAAAAACCCCCAAATACAGAGAGAGGAAAGGAAATAAATGTCTGCAGGACTAAGTAGCGGTGGTGGTGCCTTCTCCTGAGCGTTCTAATGTGGACACAGAATGTGTAGATGTGATGCACAAAGTAAGAACCCATAAAACTCAGGATGAGGTGTAGTCTCTGGAAGCTGAATTTATTCCCTGGGGTCATGGTTACTGATCCCACAGGTCGTAGCTCCCAGCAACATAATGCTTTGATGCCACTCTAAGCCTTCCCAGAGGTTCACATTAGCAGGTCAGTAGAGATCTAGCATCTGGAGTTCGTAGGGGCTTTTGCGCCACCACAGGTTACCAATAAAAGGCGACAGAGAAAACAGTCTTTGGCACCCGCAAAAGTGTCACATTTGTCATCGAACATAACTACATTTGGTACGCAAAGGTACATGCCAGTTAGACATGTTTGGACTCTAATGCATAGAGTTTATCAATACGGGACCAGATGAATGACTGTGTTCCACTTTCAGAGCTGTATCTCAGTGAAGAAGTGCCATATCTTGAGCAGCCCCCATCTCCCTTGGACTTCTACCGCGAATGGATTGGGCCAAACAAACCCTGCATAATCCGCAACGCCATCAGCCACTGGCCAGCCCTTCACAAGTGGACCTTCTCTTACCTCAGGTACACTGAAACACACACACACAAACTTAGCTGAGGTGTAACTCTGTCACCAGTATTGTCTGCATATAGCAGGTGTCCAGTACATTAAACTACTTATTAAACATACATTATTTGGCCAAAAATGTGTAGACATCCCTTCTAATGATTGAGAACCAGAAGATGAGAGAAAAATATACTATATTATGTCACTATAAATAATAATAATTGTTGTTGTAAATGATACATATACCATATATGTATGTATATTGTGCATTAGCATACACCATTGATTTTTTTGTAAATTATATCTAGTTGAAGATGTTTCTCACTGATGAAGGTAAAAGTTGACTGGGATTTGATCCCATAGCTGTATTAAGTGCTTCTTAGGAAGGAATAGAATGCCCAGTGGGGGCTGGGTGGTCTTTTGGCCTTGGAACCCCTGCAGATTTTGTTTTTTTCTCCAGTCCAGCTGGAAGTTTTTTTTTTTTTTTTTTTCTGTCCTCCTGGCCTTTCGACCCTACTTTTCATCTGTACATACTCATTTTGTCTGACTTCATTAATTATTCCTGTTTACTGTTTCTTTATTATTGCTGTCTCTTTCACCTCGTAAAGCACTTTGAGCTACAGATTACTGTATGAAAATGTGCTATACAAATAAATGTTGTTGTTCTGTGACACTTGTTTTGCCTCCTCAGGGACACAGTGGGTTCAAAAGTCATCAGTGTTGCTGTGACCCCCAATGGCTACGCTGATGCCGTTCACGGGGGACGCTTCGTCATGCCTGAAGAGCGCCAGATGACCTTCTCGGCACTGCTGGACGTGATGGAGAGGAGGGTGGAGGCCAGCGGCATCTTCTACGTACAGAAGCAGTGTTCCAATCTGGTGGAGGAGCTCCCGGAGCTGACGGACGACCTGGAGACCCACATCCCTTGGATGAGCGAAGCCTTAGGTACTAGACGAGGATCTCAAACACCCTTGAGGATGTAGTTAATGAAAGGTTTTGTCAAGTTGTAGAACAAATGGCCAAATTTATTTGTTTCATGGAAGAACAATATGAAAACCACGTGACCAGATTAGTGTTACCAAACTTTTTCAGCACTTTATTAACACAAATACTGTACTTTTTCAAACTTTTCTAAAAGGAGCTAAAGTCTATATACATATAAAAGTGAGCAAGCCAGGTGTGTAGATGGACTCTGGACTGAAAAATACTGGTGGAGGGCAAAAACAAGTTTTGGAGGATGAAACAAATTTTTAGGTTTCTGAGGATTGGTGTTTTTCAAGGTCTGGGCTCGCAGTCCATAGGACACATTATTTTACACAAAAAAAAACAATTTTGCATCCATTTATTTAAGGCAAGAAACCTGATGCTGTGAACTTCTGGCTTGGAGAAGCCGAAGCAGTCACGTCAAGTAAGTGAGATTTTTTCCTTGTGATCAGGCAGACTCCCACAGGGCAGTGGGGTGGACTGATTTTACTGCAGTGATGTGTTGTCTATCTGTTTTTAGTGCACAAGGACCACTATGAGAACCTGTATTGTGTCATCTCTGGAGAGAAACAGTTCATCCTCATTCCTCCCTCTGATCGACCCTTTATCCCATACGGTATGACAGAGGAACGTACAGTGTGGAGATTCTTCACAAACCCTAAAAGAAGATCTCTCGTTGAAAAGTACAGTGCTTGCCATCACACCTCTGTTTCTACTTCAATTTTTGCCAAGTAGCCTTTTACTTTAAGCAGTTATTATGGGCAGATATTACTGAATGAACCATTTACAATCTGGCCCTCCACCCAAGGACAGCTGAACCTGTTCCTACTGTAAAGATAGGCTGCCACCCACTGGAAGCTGAGTGCTACTACACTGAAGTGAGTGCATCTCCTCCTTCCTCCAGAACTTTACCAGCCAGCTAAGTACCACCAAACTAAAGACGGCAGTTTTGAAGTAGTGGATGAAGCAGGAGCAGACAAGGTGATTTTGCTGAAGTCTTTGCCATCATGTGTAAAGCAACAGATTTCTACTGCATTTTTAATTCTGTGAAGTTTCAGGTACAGGATTCTGTTGTTGTTCTTTCCCCAAGGTGCCGTGGATTCCTCTGGACCCCCTGAGCCCAGATCTGGACCGCTTCCCAGAATACCAGCATGCGAAGCCACTGCTGTGCACGCTCAGGGCTGGGGAGATGCTCTACTTGCCCTCGCTGTGGTTTCATCATGTTCGCCAGTCTCATGGCTGCATTGCTGGTAATGCATTATGAAACAGCACGCATGCACCTGCTTTTATTTTTTATTATACTACCTGAATTACCTGTTGCTGCCCAGGTCAAAAAGGTGTGACAGAGGAAAGGTAAAAAGGAATAACACATTGTACAATCACCCAACTCTTTCCCCTTTAAAGTTGTTGCATTTAGTACATAAGCATCTACTGGACAGGTGAGCGCCAGAGTGACACGCCAGTCATAGTCAAGTGGAAAGGAAAAATATATACATTTTGTTGAATTTGTCAATTAGTTGTTACATTTCTAATGTGTGTAGCTCTATATAATAGCCAATAGCTCCTGCAGGTAAACATGCACATGTCACTGACAGCGTTACACCCCCCTATAGTGACATACACACAGTAACTTTTATTTTTTTTAAACTTGTTGAATTTAGTACACTCGTGTGTGTGTGTGTGTGTGTGTGTGTGTGTTTACAGACTGCATGCAGTGGCTGTGCTTACACTCCGCATGTGACGTCTTGTTAAAGACCAAACTTTAAATGTTTGAAGGTTCATAAACTCAATTATACAAAAATTTCACTTAGGGCTAAAAGTACCACTGTGCTAAATTTCAAGAACAGATTCAGCTTTATGGATAGATTGACCATTAAAGTAACATAAAAGCAGTGCTATAATATGTATCTTCTTCTTCTTTCGGCTGCTCCCGTTAGGGGTCGCCACAGTGAATCAATTGTTTCCACTTCTTCCTGTCTTCTGCATCTTTCTCCGTCGCACCCACCACCTGCATGTCCTCCTTCACCACATCCATAAATCTCCTCTTAGGCCTTCCTCTCTTCCTCTTGCCTGGCAGCTCCATCCCTAGCATCCTTCTCCCGAAATATCCAGCATCTCTCCTCTGCACATGTCCAAACCAACGCAATCTCGCCTCTCTGACTTTGTCTCCAAACCGTCCAACCTGTGCTGACCCTCTAATATACTCATTTCTAATCCTGTCCATCCTCGTCACACCCAATGCAAACCTTAACATCTTTAGCTCTGCCACCTCTAGTTCTGCCTCCTGTCTTTTGGTCAGTGCCACTGTCTCCAGCCCATAGCTGGTCTCACTACCGTCTTGTAGACCTTCCCTTTCACTCTTGCTGGTACCCTTCTATCACAAATCACTCCTGACACTCTTCTCCACCCACTCCACCCTGCCTGCACTCTCTTCTTCACCTCTCTTCCACACTCCCCATTACTCTGGACTGTTGATCCTAAGTATTTAAATTCACCCACCTTCGCCAACTCTATTCCCTGCATCCTCACCATTCCTCTGTCCTCCCTCTCATTTATGCACATGTATTCTGTCTTAGTCCTACTGACCTTCATTCCTCTTCTCTCTAGAGCATATCTCCACCTCTCCAGGGTCTCCTCAACCTGCTCCCTACTCTCACTACAGATCACAATGTCATCTGCAAACATCATAGTCCACGGTGCCTCCTGTCTGATCTCATCTGTCAACCTGTCCATTACCATTGCAAACAAGAAAGGACTCAAAGCTGATCCTTGATGTAATCCTACCCCCACCCTGAAAGCATCCGTCACTCCTACCGCAGACCTCACCACTGTCACACTGTCCTTGTACATATCCTGTACCACTCTTACATACTTCTCTGGCACCCCCGACTTCCTCATATAATACCACAGCTCCTCTCTAGGTACCCTGTCATATGCTTTCTCTAAGTCCACGAAGACACAACGCAACTCCTTCTTACCTTCTCGGTACTTCTCCATCAACACCCTCAGAGCAAACAACGCATCTGTAGTACTCCTTCTTGGCATGAAGCCATACTGCTGCTCACTAATTGTCACCTCCCTTCTTAACCTAGCTTCCACTACTCTTTCCCATAACTTCATGCTATGGCTGATCAGTTTTATCCCTCTGTAGTTACTACAGCTCTGCACATCACCTTTATTCTTAAAAATAGGTACCAGTACACTTCTTCTCCACTCCTCAGGCATTGTCTCGCTTTCCAAGATTCCATTAAACAATCTGGTTAAAAACTCCACTGCCATCTCTCCTAAACACATCCATGCTTCCACAGGTATATCATCTGGGCCAACAGCCTTTCCATTCTTCATCCTCTTCATAGCTGTCCTAACTTCCTCCTTGCTAATCCATTGCACTCCCCTATTCATAGTCCCTACATCATCCAGTCTTTTCTCTCTCTCGTTCTCTTCATTCATCAACCCCTCAAAGTACTCTTTCCATCTGCCATCTGCTCAACACACTCTCCTCGCTTGTGATTACGTTACCATTGCTATCCTTTATCACCCTAACCTGCTGCACATCTTTCCCAGCTCGGTCCCTCTGCCTAGCTAATCGGTACAGGTTCTTTTCTCCCTCCTTAGTGTCCAACCTCTCATACAATTCACCATAAGCCTTTTCTTTAGCCTTTGCCACCTCTCTCTTCGCCCTACGCCTCATCTCCTTGTACTCCTGTCTACATTCTTCATCTCTCTGTCTATCCCACTTCTTCTTCGCCAGCCTCTTCCTCTGTATACTCTCCTGTACTTCTTCATTCCACCACCAGGTTTCCTTGTCCTCCTTCCTCTGTCCCGATGCCACACCAAGCACCTTTCTAGCTGTCTCCCTTACCACTTCTTCTGTAGATGTCCAGCTCACTGGTAACTTTTCACTGCCACCCAGTGCCTGTCTTAATTCCTCCCTGAACTCCACCTTATAGTTTTCCTTTTCCAACTTCCACCATTTGATCCTTGGTTCTGCCCTCACTCTCCTTCTCTTTTTGATCTCCAATGTCATCCTACAAACCACCATCCTATGCTGCCTAACTACGCTTTCCCCTGCCACCACTTTACAGTCTACAGTCTCCTTCAGTCTGGCCCTCCTGCATAAGATATAGTCCACCTGTGTGCATCTTCCTCCACTCTTGTACGTCACCCTGTGTTCCTCCCTCTTCTTAAAATACGTGTTTACCACAGCCATGTCCATCCTTTTTGCAAAATCCACTATCATCTGACCTTCTGCGTTCCTCTCCTTGACACCATATCTACCCATCACCTCCTCATCTCCTCTGTTTCCTTCCCCAACATGTCCATTGAAATCCGCTCCAATCACCACTCTCTCCCTCGGGTACACTCTTCACCACTTCATCCATATCACTCCAGAATTCTTCTTTCTCATCCATCTCACACCCAACTTGCGGGGCATATGCAGTAACAACATTCAGCATCACACCATCAATTTCCAGTTTCATAACCATCACTCTGTCAGACACTCGCTTCACCTCCAAGACACTCTTTACATACTGTTCCTTCAGGATAATCCCTACCCCGTTTCTCCTCCCATCCACACCATGGTAAAACAGTTTAAACCCCCCTCCGATGCACCTAGCCTTACTCCCCTTCCATTTGGTCTCTTGCACACACAATATATCAACCTTCCTTCTCTCCATCATATCAGCAAGCTCTCTCCCTTTAGCAGTCATACTACCAACATTCAAAGTTCCTACCCTCACGTCCACTCTCTTAACCTTCCTCCTCGCTTCCTTCCTCCGGACATGCCTTCCTCCTCTTTTCATTTGGCCTCTTCTCCTTCTTCGGCCAACAGTAGCCCAATTTCCACCAGCCCCCTGTTGGCTAGCGGTGCTAGTGGCGGTCGTTGTTAACCCGGGGCTTGACCGATCCGGTATGGAAATTTGTATTTTTGTCCGCATGTTTGGTTTGGCAAATTTTTACGTTGGATGCCCTTCCTGACACAACCCTCCCCATTTATCCGGGCTTGGGACCGGCGCAAAGAAATGCACTAGTTTGTGCATCCCCTTATGGCTGGATTTGCTATAATATGTATAGAAACATAAAATATAGAGCCAGGTAAGCTGTACTCAGTAACCATATTGTATAAAAATAAATATGGTCTAACACAATATAATCATAGTTACAAATCATTAATTTTTGAATTATAGTAGTCAAACCACAGGCATCATATGATACTGTAGTCAAAATATTCTACAAAGCATGGAGAATCTAATTCCTTCTGTTAATAGCTGAATTATATACTGCATTCAGTCCATAAAAACAGCAGCTTTAGGCCATTTGGGGTTCATTATCAATGCTGAAGATCTTTGAGTGGCAGTTCTCAAAGAACGATGCTAAGTGCCACGCTGAAATGCACCCGCTTCTGCTTTCCTCCTCAGTGAATTTCTGGTACGACATGGAGTTTGACATTAAATACAACTACTTCCGGCTGCTGGAGGAACTGTCCAGAAACACAGAGCTGCAATGATCCTTACATTGGCACCAGTAGTCTGAAGACCTCAAGGGCTGACTTTGGACTGTTTTACGCCAAGGACTCACAGGCTGGGCTGCATGTACCATGGAGGAGTGTAGCAGCATGTACAGGTGTGTTGACCTGGCCATTTCCTTTCATTTCAAATTGCTTGTGTACCTTGAAGAGGAATTTAATAAACAAGACACATTCTTGGTTTGAGCTACTTTATAATCCAGGAAAAAAGAAAAAGTGTAATCATCTTTTGCATAGAACAAACTCACTAAAACTAGAAGTTTAATAAACTGGTTTATTCCTTTAAGATAATCAAAGTGTACAGTACAAACACTATGAGCATAAAAACATTCAGAATGATTTGAAGTTAGTGCAAAAGTAACGATCAGGATTTCAAACGGACAGTCATAAAAATTATACTTCTTATAAGATGGATAGCAATCTGAATGAGGGCCAGTACTGAAAAACTGCAAAGGCCTGTGTAACAAGCAGGTCAGAAATGTAAAAACATGCAACTCAATCCAAGGGATGACAAAAAAAAAAATAAAAACCTTTTGCTCCCATTCCAACCACCATGCATACATCCTCATGCACAAATATTAAAGTATAACCTATGGGCCAATAGCCAATATTTGCTGGAGTGTACCATTGCCAGCCAAGTCTTTATTTGGCTCCTCGTATTTTGGTCTTCGGTTTCTTCTGTAAAGTAAAAAGGCCTTCGAATGTGAGAAATACTGCTGTCGTGTCTGCAGTGTTGGAGACACTGTGCTAAAATTCAATGTAAAGTTGACCACACTGATAAATCCAATAGCTTCAAAGGCTCTCAATTTAGAAGTTACTTTGCACAACAGTATTTATGGACAATGCACATTAAACCAGTCATCCTGAAGTCATTCCTTTGTCAAGATCAATTAAATCCATTCTTGGCAACACATTGGTAAGCTTTGTCACGTTGTCGGCTGACGGCTCAGGCTGGACAAGGTGGAGGTGACAAGAGGAGATGCTTATCCAGTTTCATCCGCAATGACTTAAAGTGAAATAATTTGACTTGATAATAGTCCCTTCCAAGTAAATGTTCAATCATCCAGACTGTCCCCAAAGAGAAAGTGGCTGAATGATCAAATGCCCAAGTATAAACCAGTAGAGTCAACAACCAAGAGCAGAAGCAGAGGTGAACAGATGATGGAAAGAGATGTTTGACCTGCAGGACTGACTTGGCTGATGGGACATTGTGTGATTCAGCAGCAGGGCAGTAGCCAAGACAGAGGCACAGGAGTGTTGGGCAGTGATGTGCCAGTCTAGCAGAGGGCACCACTGTAGCCATGGCAGTGGGAGTTAGGCTGGAATGTCCTGCCAGCCAGTGAGACGTGTGGAAGGGAGCTGAGAGCATTGTAAACCCAGACCTTTTTGGTCAGCAGTATCCCAGAGGTACAACAAAGTCAACTACACTAGAGTTTGGGTGAACGAAAGTGCTTTACATTATCATAGCAAAGGTAAGAAAATAATACGCCAGCAACCAGGTTAAAACCTCCCAACAAGGGTAAAAATGCACAATCTACTTTCTGATTATTAAAATCGGACCTCTCACTGCTTGCATTCTTTTTAAGCGCAACAATCTGGTTGGGCAGATGCTGCAGTAAGTTCCAGAAGTACCGAGAAAGACATTGATGTATCAACTTTCTCATAAACACTAGAAGATCACTAGAGCAAACAAAACCAAACAGCTACGCTAGGAACTTTAAAAAAGAAAAAAGAAAAAAAGAAAAAAAAAAAAAAACCTACAGTCGTGCCACCAACCACGTAGCTGGCATTCTTGCAGCTTTTGGAGCCCCACGTACAAGTGAGTGTGCGTCGTTTTTGTCAGTGCCACCGGAAGAAGATCGTTCTCGCATTTCGTTTCGGATTTTACAGAGGACCGTAACATTTAACCTCTCTTTTCTTTCGCATTTACATGTAAAGATCACAAAAGGTCTCATTTGCTGGTAATCTCAAAATTGCCCAGATGTTTGATTTTGTCTTTCGTCTAGTAATGAATGAACTACATTCCAGGCATTCACAACAAATTGAGAAAAATACCTGCTGGCAATACTTTATTTAAGGCACAGAGTTCCTTGAGACATAATAGTATAGAAATGACTTGCACCAATTTGGAATATAAAAATGTACCAAGAGTAAAAGGCTTCAATTCTGCTTTCCAAAATGACCTTTGACCTTTCCAGTGCTGTACCTACCGGTGACACTGACCCCAGCTCTGGCATAAATCATACGTTAAAGAACAAACTCATACACACATAACATACATGCACTTTACAATTTCCATATCAATAGTCAATCCACCACACAGACTTTGCACAATAAAATAAATACATTGCCCCATTCCCTAAAAAGCTTGTAGGCTTTTAAAACACTACAGAACACTGACCTGTGAGCCCAGTTCCACTGAAGAAAACCCAGGGCTGAAGCTTTGAAGAATAACAAGACTGTCACTCAGTGTTTATTGCAGCCCGCTTCAGCCTTTGCTAGCTGCTCACGTCCAGCGTGTCTGGCTCATTGTCTGCTCAGGGCCAACGACAGCGTGCGCTGATAATTCACATTTTAAAAGGTTAAGACAGTTCAACAATACAAGTCTTACGTGGAATCTCAAAAATGAAATAGTATTTTTGGAGCTTCATCAGCCTTACTGTCCCTCAGTCATGATACAGGGTGCCTGGAAGCTGTCCTTCAAACTAAAAGCTGTCGAAAGAGCTCCAGTTCATTCAGGTTGCAGTGGCTTTATTCAGTAATGGCCTGGATTAGCGATTCATCCTCCAAATCCAGTGAAGGTTGTTGTAGTGAATAAAGGTGCCCAGCAAGACCAAATGCAGGGCTGTTGACTGGCAAAAGCATCATTTTCATCATACTTGCAAGAGCACAGATGAAGAGTGGCCAGTGGCTTTGCCTGAGCTTGATGGAGAGGTTTGGGAATCTCCAGTGTTAGGTGGAAACATCCAATCTACATCAGTTCAGAGTATGTCAAAGCCACACACACACACACACACACACACACACACACACACACACACACAAAAAAAAAAAAAAAAAATGCCGCTAGCGCAGTCCAGATGTGGTCTGAGCAGAGGCCTGGAGCATGGAGTCCTAAACAAATTTACAACTCATTTAAAATAAATTTTTAAAAAGTGTAACGCATTTCATGCAGGCATCGTCGCACCATGGCTTAAAATCCAGTCTTCGGTGTGTAGGAATGGCTATCAGTCCTTAGTGAGTGTATGTGTGTAAGGAGGTTTGGTCCAGCGGTAGTGTGTGACTTGGAGCAGTGGACAGGTCCACTAGACCCTGCTGTCCAGCCTCTTCTCCACAGCCTTCAGCAGAAGTTCAGAGTACTGCTCCAACAGGGCCAGAGTCTTTTCCTCGCTCGCCCCCCCAGCTCGACTGGCCAGTAAGCACACAGGCCTACCAGGTGCCTCAACTGGAGAACATGGTGGCACTAAGTCCAGGTCAGCACGCACTGAGCCAAAGGCTTCCGTGAGGACCCGAGCCATTTCCTGTTGCTCCTGGCTGGACTCCGTGCCTGAACTGCTCACCTGCAGGACAGACAGTCAGGAAACGGGACTGTTTCTCACCTATACTGTAGGTGTGTTCATATCTCCAGAAAATTCTGTAAGGACTCACCATCCTGTAGAGCTGAGTGGCCGCCTTCACACTGCGCTGTAGCTCTGTAGCCACAAGGCGACATGTTTCCACATTTAATGAAGGATCTAAAGCAGAGAAACAAAAATGTTAATAAAAATCAAAAAGGACTGTTTCTGTCCTGGCCCACCACTGTTGGATAATTCTAAATAAATCAGAAAATACTAATTATTTTAAGTTTAAATAGTCAAATTACACCTATTCTTCAAATAACGATTAGCTCTCCAAAATCATCCTGTCAGGCACATTCTTGTTGTGAGAAGGTCCAAGAATTATTATTTATGGGAGAAAAATAATTGGTTACTGGAAAAAATAAGTAACCTAAAAACTAACACAAAAACTTAAAAAAAAAAAAAAAAAAAACCACAAAAATAACACCAACAAGTACAAATATTTTATAACATTTGCAAAATTATTTCTAGTTTGTCTTTAAATGCTACATTTCAGTCATTCGCTAGCGATAAACCACTTGTCCAGTGCAGGGTTGTGGGGGTGCAGAGTCTATCTTGGAAGAACAGGGGATTATAATAATTTAAGGTTATGGATTTTAATGGTATTTTAAACCTGGTTTGAACGCAAGTATCTTTATATGAGATTCTTGTTTTCTCTTAAAAAAACGTTAGTGAAGTAAAGCAATACAGACAATTAGCTTTTATTATTTATCACTTTTATTGCCCAGACCTTTTGCCATTTTCCTCATTAAATTGCAACTGCACTGAGCTGGGACTTGGCAGGTCTGCTAAAAACCTGCCACTGGCTGAAAAGACACCTGGCCTTCTTGTACAACAGTTTTTCTACCTGCTGAAGTAAAATGAGTAAAGGATAAAATTCCATTGTGCCAAATAAGTCCACAAGGCAAATACATTTTAATAACCTGTTGTAGTTGTTCATTGTGGTACTCCGCCCTGTTATGTAAAGGCAGAGCATGTATCAAAATGTGAGAAAGCAAGGAACCTCAGCAATTAAAAAAAATTCAGTTTAATGTTTGTGTTTCAGTTAAATACTACCTAGAGAATGTAGATCTACTTAAATGCTTCTTTAAACAAGAATGTTTAGAATGAAGTGAACTTGCGCTAACAACAAAGAAGCAGCAATGAAACTACAAACTCATGCAGACACAGAATAAGGCACAGCACAAGATGACATCGGAGCACATGGAGGTGGAAAGGAGATAACAGACCAGCGTGCCTCACCCGGTAAGTGGTAATGGTTAACAGACGGACAGGATGGAGAGAAGACAGAAGAGGAAGGCCAAAGGCTGCTGGCGAAGAAGTGCTTGGGCACGCTCAGACGCAGCGGAACGGACGGAATGATGAAGGACGGGCGGCTCTGAAGCAAACCTGGGTCGCCGGGGCTGGAGGCTGGCAGGCTGATGTGAGCCGTCTGGAAAGAGCACTCACTCGCAGAAGGTCCTGCCTCTGCAGTTCCCAGCTCCCTGGGGGTCTCTATTGAGTCTTCTACTGTAGGATGGCAACTGTCCTCTGGCTTTTCCGTGGGCTTCTTGGTTGGATCAGCAGAAGTGGTGCTGACAAGCTGGATATTGGGGGTTGAAGGTGTCTGTATCTGACTTTGCATAGGTGCGTCTACCTTGCTGGACAGCGCACCAGCTGGGGACCTGGGCAACAGATCATCCCTTGGCCCCCTGGAAGGCCTGACAGTGGGTGAGAAGGCAGCCATTGAAGGCTTGTCTGGGAGAGGTTTGGGGATCTCCAGTGTGAGGTGGGGACGAGCACTGTGACTGAGCTTAGCTTGGAGGCCCTTAGGGCAGGGGCTGCTGGGAGAGCTGAGAGTGGGCCCCACAGTGGCTCTGGGTGCTGATATAGCTAACGGAGAGGACACAGATATAGACAGCACGTCTGCTACTGGTGAAGTGGCTGGCTTGTTCCTATCCTGACAAAATGCTTTTGAGGAGGTGGGGGTTTCAGACCCTGAACTGCGACGGGACTGGGAAGTTTCAATACTGGTGGGTATACTTGGAGATGCCTCAGAATTTTCCCCTAGATTGAGGCTGTCTCCCATTGACACAGAACGGGACATTTTGGCCATAGAGCTGGTGGTAGGGCTCATGTATGATCGAGGCTTGGGGCCCCTGGGAGGCAAGTTGGCAGCATCCTGGTGCTGGGGTGAGACTGGCACCGATGGCAAGTTACGGCGGGGTGAGGTCCGCACTTCTTTCTCAGAGGGCACAACCTGCTGTGTTTGGGGGTACACCTCCTTGGATGGTCGCGAAGTTGCATGTGGTCTGTCAGCTAAGCAGATAAAATACCACAAAGTTAATGTTACAATGATGGCTCCTCAAAGGGTTCTGGCACACTGTAAACATCTGGTAGAAAATTAATCCAAACCTTTTATGAAATGAGGAAAGGATGACAAAAATGGATAATTTCCACTCCACAAGGAGGTTTCTGAGCAGGCAAAGTAAGAGATAACAACATATTCACCTTCAGCAGGAAGGTTCTGCACGGACAGGGATTTCCTCAGACCAGCTGAGGATGAGAGTGCAATCACAGCCTTAAGAGTTGCGTTGGCTGCTCTTCGGGGATCTTGCCCCAGGGTCCTCCGCTTCTGGGGGGTCACTGCCTCCCCTGTCCTGTAGGAACATGCCGTGTCAGAGCCCTTGCGATGGCCCTCTTCCATGAGGGGCCGCACCTCTGACACCGGGGGCCTCAACACTCCATTGGAGGGTCTTCGGTCCCCATTTATCTTTAAGGTGAATGGAAAGGCATTCCTGTAAACAGAATTTTTTTTTCTTAAAAAACTGATGTGTTGGGTGCCTGAAACTCCAGTTACTCCAAAACTGATCAAAATGTGCCCAAAATCCTGCAAGAGCACACTTCATAGAGGCCAGCAGCAAAAATCCCACTGCAGCAGTCAAGTGATCACTTTATGACATTCTGAGCTCATGCAGGTCAATTTATTTCCAGCATAACTGACAAGAAGTTTAGTGTGGTAACGGACATCTTCGAGCACAGGAGCATCCTTTGGCCATCATTTCATTATCTGCTGGCTGCTGCAGTTTTGGCTCAATGAATACCTTAAACATACCTGTCAGAGGAATTGTGCGAGAGGAACCTGGCAGAAATGCTGACAGCCGCAACTGTGCCTGGGCTTCTCATTGGGCTTCCTGGGCAGAAGAACAAATGAGCGTTGGGAAATCTAATGTATGAAATGTATTGCTACTCTGCTCTAATCCTGCCTTTTCCATCCGTGCAGAGAGTACAAGAAGGAAATGCAGTCTCACCTGTGCTGCTGCGGTCTGCCAGGGTTTCAAAGTGCTGCTTCAGGAAGGCTTCCTGCTCTGGGGTCGGAGGCACCGCTGCTTTGCTCTCTACTCTCACATAACCATCCTCATCCTCCTCCAGCTCATCCCCCTCCAGCTCTGAGGAGTTACCGTCTACACTGAGTGGCTCTGTGGCTTCAGAATCTGAAATAAACATGCGTGTCTCATGAGCCTAACCACGCTGCCTGCCTAGAGCCATTTTCAACATCCACATGCCTGACACTTGGTCATCACTTTTAATTTTGTAGCACAAAAGGCTATTTCAGAGGATGTTCTTTGTATACTCCACCTGTAACTACATTTACTTCTACTACTTCTAGATATCAATACAGATGGTCCCCGAGTTGCGATGGTCCAACTTGCGATTTTTCGACTTTACGATGGTGAAATAGCGATACGCAGTCAGTAGAAACTGTACTTTGAATTTAGATTTTTTTTTTTCGCCCCGGGTAAGCAATATGTGGTATGATGCTCTCTCATGATGCTGGGCAGCGGCAGTGATCCACATCTTCCAGTTAAGAGTTTTGCCAGCGTTGTTTTTTTTTTTTTTTTTTTTGGATACCCCCTGCCGTATCCACCTTGCATTTCGTACATCCATCATGTCTATGAAACGCCCATCTATGTCTCCCACTATCAGTGAGAAAAAGAAGAAGAAGGCAATTACTCCTGAGGAGAAACTCAAGATAATTGCCCAACATGAAGGAGGCAAGCCTGTAATGGCCATAATGACTTTTACGGTAGGCCAGGCTATGATGATGAGATTTGGATGTTCCTTCCATTGGAATGTGCATGATAAGATGCACATCGTATTACGCTGTTTTACGGTTTTATTGGTCTTTTAGTTTGGTGTGGGCATTGTTGAGCTGAACTGGCTGAAACTTGTGTTATTGTTGGAATATTCTTTTGGTGAGTGCTGTGAGGTTTTTCTTGGTTTATTTGTTTTGCAGAAGTATTGTTGACTTCAGCCCCATGTTTTGGTTGTATAATGTTGATTCTTGGGCATGTATTTCTGCCTTTCCAAGTGATTTGAATCAAGAAGTTTCACTGCTGTTTTGTTAAGAGGGTTTGAGATGTTGGTTTATGTCATTTGAAATGATTTTATATTAGATGTGTTAAGAAAGTCTTCTTCTTCTTCATCTTTCGGCTGCTCCCATTAGGGGTCCTCACAGCAGATCAATTGTTTCCATTTCTTCTTGTCCTCTGCATCTTTCTCCGTCACACCCACCACCTGCATATCCTCTTTCACCACATAGATGTGTTAAGAAAGTAGTTAAAAAAATTGATTTCACTTGTATATAGGTAAACACTCTCACCTTCCCCAGGCTGATCTGGGCTAGACAGTCGACTGATGGAATAGTCAACAGAGCAAGCACTGTCTGGGCTGTGTTTGTCGTGACACTCGCTTCCACTGTAACACCTTCCCAGGGAACCGCGGGGCAACTCCTTCACCTGGTATTCACTGCAACAAGGTGAGTGACAGAATCAAAACTGCCTCATTTGTTTTAAAAACATTTTAGCTATTTCACCTAATAATTCAAAAAGCAATCTGACAGAGGAAGAGACACTTCAGATGTAACTAAATGGAAAGAGACAGACCAGAGAAAATGAAGTAAACCATTGTGAGGAACAGGAGAGGAGAATTATGTGCAGTGTGAGGGATAGCCCACAGCCTTAGCATTACCCATCCATGAGGCTTGCTCTGTCTTCCGTGCCCTCAGGATACAGCACAGGCTCCTCTGTCTCTGGACTCTGGGAGGTTAGCCAGATACTGCGTGGACGGCGGTAAGCCCATGGATCCCTGTCCTCAGACTCCACCTTCAAATTACAGGAGCACATAAACATAACACGTTGCAGCTTGTGTTTTTTTGCCAGAGAAGTACAGCAATTGCCTTGCATAAACAGTGAAGACTAACGATAGATGCCAGGCAGTGCTGGAGGAGCAGGTACTCACAGGAACCCCTACAGGCTGCAGGCTTGAGGTGCTGCCCAATTCATCCTCCTTCGAATGGACTGTAGATATGGCTGTGGCTTGGGATGGCACCATGGAAAAGGACTCCAGCTGCCGTAAGTCCAGCATAGACTTCACCACCAGTTCCTCGCTTCCAAGACGCCGAGACCAACGGCGGCGCGGCCTGACTATTGATGCTTCTGCTAGAGGCTGGGTATCACCCCATCGCCCAGCTGAGGAGTTATCCTGAGAGGGGAGAGCATACCGGAAGATGGTCAAGACAGCAGGCAATACAACAATGGTGAGAAACACAGACAACATCGATCACTACAACGTTTCACAATCATCAGCTACTAAACCTTCACAGCACATTTAAAATGAGCAGAAAATGCCAAGAATAAACAATAAAAAAATTAGTTCACTCATTAGATCACTCTGAGACAACATATTCCAAATCAGCAACTCTCAAACCTGGTGACACCTTGCTTTTGGCCCAAATGAACTTGGACTTGAGTTCTGCTTGAACTAACCAGTGTTAAGTGACATCTCACTTCCATTTGCTCCAGTGGTAATTTCAGCACTTCAGTATTTCACTGAACACATTAGTGTTCATTGTTCAAATTTGAATTTAATGCTATAGTAAACTCTTATTTTAATGCCAATTAATTCAGATTTGTAAAATGAGCATTTTATCAGAAATGTACTGCAGTATTTTGATATCTTCAATAAAGTGAATATTCTAACAAATCCCTTTTAATTAGTGCCATCCACTGTAGCATGGTTGGAACTGCACAACATGCTTAGTGAACAGATCTGCTAATTTATTTATTTTTAAAAACAAGCTTGGTTTAAAAAAAAAAAAAAAAAAAAAAAAGCCAGCATAGACCACAGATCATGACCAAAGCATCATTCACAGAAGTAATTCACAAACTTCAAGATAAACACACAAACAGACAGAAAGACAGCCAAGTAGGGAAAGCAGAGAAGAGGAGGAATGACAAACCTTCTTATGTTCCCAGGCATGAGCACTGTGTACGTTGGCCTTGTCATCCAAGTGGCCTGGCAAACACAGGTTCTCTTTATGTTAAAGTTCAAGAAATAATGTACAACCTCAGCAAAACAGCACAACAGCAGAACCACAAGTGAGTGGTGCTCACCTGTCTCATCACCAGTGCTGCTGCCAGAGGACATGTGGAGAGAGATCACATCTGGGCCTTCTTCTTCTTCATCTTCTTCTTCAATGCCATCTTCCTCCACATCCTTATCACTATCTGAGGACATGGCAGTCAGGACTGGGGCACTGTGCACCTCTCGTCTGGAAGTATTGAGAGGAAACTGGCAGTTAACAAGCACTCACATTTGGGCTACATAAATAAGGTCAGAGAGAAGGATCTGCTGTGTACCCGAGTGATGCCTGCTTATGTAGTGGAGTCTTCTGTACGACTCCAGCTTTCTGTCGGAGTTCAGAGAGGCGTTGACGCATGTTGATGGTGAGTTCCGGATTCAGACGCCACACAAAGATGCAGCTAGAAGAACCCAGATGAAAGTCACAGGGTTACCTTTACCCAGCTCAATTCATTACCCTATGATCCCTTTCTCTTTCTCCTACTCACACAGATGCAACAGGCCTACCTGTCACCAGAAACGGAAATCAGATGCTTGCAGTCATTGGTGAACTTCATGCCAGTTACAATCTCTGTAAGAAGGGGACATTGTGGTCAAGTTAGGTGAGATCATTCAATGAAGCTGGAAATTGCTTCCTTCTACTTAATGAGCCAGTGAAATCATTTGGTCAAATTTTTAATAGAAACAAAATAAACTATTTAAATTGTACAGTATTTCCAACCCAACCTCAACGCAAACCGTAGGATAAACAGCAAATTTTTCACAACCCTACTAGGATAGTGATACTTAATAAATATTTATCTTAAATTGCTTGAATAATGTTGTCAACATCTTTTCCCAAGGCAACATCCAATGTAAGGTGTGTATAACAGATGCCTAGAAAACATTCAATGTAACAATTATACACTGCAAGATAAAACACTGTGGTACAGTAAGTATGACATCAATCTAGACCAGGGGTCTGCAACCTTCAACATCATAAGAGCCATTTTGGCCTCTTTCCCAGCAAATAAAATTCATGTGGAGCCACAAAACCTATTTGACCCTTAAAATGAAGATAACACAGCATATTAGGTTTTATATACAGTTATGCTATGTATAAAAGAACTATAGTTTGTTGCATTTGTGACATCATAGAACTACAAAAAGAAAACAATTGACGTTTTATTGCTGTTTGTAACAAAGGAAAACACCAAATTCTTATGAACACTAGGGAAAAAAAAAGGGGGGGGGTGACCACTGGCACATATAGGGTTACTTTCAGATGAAAAGCATAATGCAAACCTGTTGGAGTCCTTCCCTTATTTGTGGAAAATAAAAAATAAAATAAAAACTTTAAAATTAATAAAACATATCGCTGCAGCATATTCACTTTAAAAAGAGCAAAAATAAAAATATGCCAGTTTATATTTATGACTTCAAGTCCATTTTAGTATGCCATCATCCTTTTTTCCTCAGTCACGTACAGCAATCAACCATAGAGCCTGAACACAAAACACAACTGCATCAGTTCAGGGTCCAATATATATATATATATTTGCAAAATAATAGATTACCGGGGGGTTGAAAATTCAAAATTATTTACCTGGCAGGCAGCGACCGGTGACGCATATAGGATGTGTGACGCATATTTGATCGACAAAATATTAAAATGCTTTATTTTTATTTATTTTAATGTTACCTCGATCTCCAAAATAAGAAGTATTCCATTGGAAAAAATAAAATAAAACAGCAATTATTTATTCACATTATTTTTTCCAAAGTGAAAAGGAGCCATGGCAGAGGAATGAAAGAGCCACATGCGGCTCTAGAGCCGCGGGTTGCCGACCCCTGATCTAGACTATAGTACAATCCTGGCAAGGTCAAACTATTACAAAGAAAGTCTTAAAAATATAGTAAGTTATGTTGGAACTTAGTGGTTAGGGTGCCGATCTTAAACTGGATAATGATGAAGACACAGGTGGGGGGGGAGATATATATATATATATATATATATATCTCACAGCATAGGAGAGGTGTGTGTGAGTTTATAATGATGATGAATGATAAACACTGGAGCTGCCGTTTTTAATAAGCCAGATAGGACTGAAGTTGAGAAACATAATCTGTGAAGAAACAACTATGAAAGAGAAGACAGGGCTGTGCTGGTGAAGAAACATAAAAGCTCAAGCTAAAACATTCATTCCATTTGGCACCAAAAGTTCCTTCCCACATGTGTACGTGAGAGTGGGATATAGAGTTGTGAAAGGAATAGCTCAAGGTATTATACACATGGAGATCGTGGAGAGCATTGGGGTACTGCAGTGTAGTGTTACCTAACCTGTCAGGGTCTTTGTCCCCTCTGTTCACAAAGCACACTGGAAAAAGTATTCTGATTTACTGATTGAATAACCACTTGTGGTAGCATTACCAGAGTGTCCAAACATAGTGGCCACACACTCTCCAGAGTACAAGTCAAAAATGCTGAGGTTCTTGTCTGAGCAGCTGGTGGCCACATACAGCCCTGATGGATCAATCTGGACCTGTGAGACACACAAAGAAAAGAGCACATCAATTCATATGTAGTTTCTGTCCTCACTGGCAAATTGAAGCACAGGAGTTTGCAACATTTTCATTTTCCAAGAACTAGAATGCTTAGTCTCCCTTGTCCAAGTTAGTTACTACAGTGATTTACATGCTTAATTAAACTGAAATAAACTAGGAATCAAACGTATGAGCCAAACCCAGACTTTAAACCCACTACCTGACCACAATTTCTCTTGAGATATATGGTGCCCAGCTTTTGAATGGTTTATGGAGCTGCAAGAGTGAATGTGCAACCGAAGGCATTAAGCAGGTCTCATACACACAAGCATGCAAACGGACAAATAACGTCAACTATTTACCTTAATGAGGGTGCCGTCCTCGCCTTGGGAACCCTTGTACACCTTTTTCTGCTTGCCACTGCTGATGTTGAAAATCCTGTGGAAGAAGTAGGAGGCGATGAGGAGCCCAGCTTCACAGCCACAAGGCAGGAACTGCTGTGCACCAGCATGACCGCAGCTTAAAGGACACCACAAAGAGTTTGACGTACATCTCTGGTAGCCCTGCATCTCTTCCAAGACCTTACTACTGACCAGTCTGCAGTTGTTCAATCTTATGATGGAGTATTGTCTAGAAGGGGAACTCTTGCCTTCTGTGCATGGCTGAATTTATGAACATGAAGACCCATTCCTCAGTGTGCCAAATTTCACACAGTTTAGCATAAAAGTTCATAAAAATCCGCTAATCCCCTTGTTGTTAAGTTTCAGGACTTCCAAAACCTATATTCATTTGTTTTAGTTCACTCCCCTTTGCTAAACCCTACTTTATGAAGGCAGCAAATTGATTTATTTCACAAGCATAAAATTTAATGTACCTTTTCTTCACGCAGATTATAAAATTTTAGGTGGCAGAAACAGCTGATGGCATGAGCCATACAGTTTCTGTCCTGAAACCAAGAGTTTTTATTTTTAGAATATAAGGCATTTGTTTTGAAAATCCTAATCATCATAAATCCAGCTTTTTCACTGAGTTTCTAGGAAGAATGCCTTGAAAGCATTTAAAGCTCTGACAGAGGCAAGGTACACAGTGGGACATGTGGTAAGGCAGGCACAGCCAGGAGGCACATGGGTAACAGCCTGCCTTGCTCACATGTCTAATCCCTTCCTGTGTGAAAGCAGCAGCTGGGCGCTAATCCACTTGTCCTGCTTCAGGCCACTAGATACTCATGCACAGACAGCGATGCATACACATTCACGTGGACAGTCACACGGACAGGCACATGTGTACAAGATGACACCTGTGGCAGCAGGTGACATGGTGGTTAAGAGCTGCCATCTTGTGCGGAAATGATGCGGATTTTTAAAACAACCTACTGCTGTTATGCCCTTGAGCAAGGCATTTATTATAAAGTTACTCTAGTAAAAATTACTCATAAACAGGCAACTGTAAGCAGGTTTGAAAAGTGTCAGCTAAATTAATAGATGTAAGGGCACACAGGGCCCAAAAACAACCAAGAGCAACACAACAGACATTCTGTTCTCGCACATAAACCCACACAGGTATACAGACCATTGAACCCCTTTCTGAAACCTTTCTGAAAACCCTTTGTCATTATGGGTTGAGTGTAGATTGAAGGGCAAAATGGAAAATTTATCCATTCAAAGTTAAATCTACAACACAATAAAGTGTTCAGAAAGTGAAGGGGTTTGAATACTTCCTGGATCCACCATATATCCATCTATTACAGACCTGGCTATAATAATGCCTTACTGTCACAAAAACCAGAAACTTCTTGCATACTGCAGCAATTTCTGAATTTGATAAGGATTACAAGTAAAAAAAAACAAAAAAAAAACAAATCTGCTATTACCTCAGTTCTTAGCTCCTATTATCTCCCTTCTTATGGCTTCCAGTAAAATTTAGGACAGACTTCACAATCTCAATGTTTATGCATTAGCATTTGGCCTCTACAGAACAGTTCCAGCCAGAAGAGTCCCTTGCATCACAGAAATATGCTGCTGAGCTGTTAGCAGTGAAAATTTCAGGTACAGCACCCCTAAGCTGTTTTATAGTTTACCAGTCGGTATGTAGGATCCTCCTTTATGCAACACATTTAATCCTAAACTTAAGGCCCACTGCTGTTCATTAACATGCTTTTAGTAAAGCCCTGGACATTGCTTCCATGATGGCATCTACCTGACTGACTGAGTACTCATTGGTGCTATCGTCAATGCTGCATTATATAGCAACCACATAGACCTGTTCTTCTCCCCTGTGACTCCCCACATGTGCTGAACTGGCATCTGAAATTATTATGGCTGGAACCACTGTAGACTATTTTCTAACCACACACAGGAGTACACAGAGCTGCCCAACTGCTTTCGAGTCTTGCTTAAAAACACTCAAGAGAAGTTTTGCTTCCTCTTTTCCATTTTGTCTCCTTGCCAACGTTTGTTTAACGCTTATTTGTGTTATTTCTTCTATTGCATGTTAGTTTCTTTTTTTAAACATTAGATTTTACCCTGGCCACCTTGCTGGCAAAGAAAAATGCAGAAATTAATTGAATATATTAAAACAGGCAAAAGCATAGAGACATACCTGATGCTCCGGTCCTGACAGCCAATGGCAGCATACTTGCAGGTGGGGTCCACATCCATGTCATACAGGGTGGTCTTGCGCACAATGTGGTGAGTACGTGTAAACTCTGTCTCTTCACCTGCCTGCAAAGAAGACAGAAAGTGAAAATCATGTCTATATATGTCATCGTGACTGGAGTGAACCAGGCCTCATGATAATGCAGTGAAATCCAAAAATGTGACTGTACATAAATATATACTCATACCCGCTTTTAATGCGTTAGTTGGAGCTAATTTTCAGAATAAGTGCTCCTTTTTTATGAGGCAGCTTTCAATTATTAAATATTTTTTTAAAAAATTTTTAAAAATTAAAAAGCATGATTTACTATTGTGAAGTGAAACTCCTGCCAAAAGCCAGCCTTTAACAGTTCCCCCACTAAATCACAACAAAACAATATTTCCTCATTTAATTCAGATGGTTAGTATTTACACTGCCCTGCCTGGCTAGCTCAGTCGGTAGAGCATGTGACTCATAATCTCAGGGTCGTGGGTTCAAGCCCCACATTGGGCGTCGAGGCACATCCAGCCACAAGGGGGTGCACCTCTGTGCCAGTCCCAAGCCCAGACAAAATGGAGGGTTGTGTCAGGAAAGGGCATCCAGTGTAAAAAAATCCGCCAAACCAAATTTGCGGTCGGTGCGGTGACCCCTAATGGAAGCAGCCGAAAGTTGGTTTTTAGTATTTACACTGAAAGATTACGAACGTACTGCAAAACGCATATGAAACTGACAAACTTCCCTATGGAAATACAGATCTCTCAAAGATATATTTATTATAATGTATTATAATACATTTTTTAAAGACAAATTAAGCAAGTAAACTGAACAAATATGCTGCCAACTGACAAATTATTCTCTCAGACAGCAATTAGCCTTACGAAACTAGCAGTACTCTAATGGGTCTGGTGATGGAGAAAGGTTTGAACAACAGTATCTACATATTTAACAGATAGCCACAAATCCTGAAGATCTATTTCAGTGCCAAATACTTCACACAATGAGGACAGAAGTGCAGTCTTCTTAACAGATAGATATCCAGGTGTCTCATTTGTGCCAATGTACCTTCTAGTTAAGGAGTAATGTCAGCCACATCAGCTGTCTGCATGTACAGATTATATCACCCTGATTAGGGCATAACTAATTCCAAAAAAGTAAAAAACATAGTGAAACAACCCTGGAACACTGAGTTATGCTCCTTCAAACTCAATACAAGACAGCCCCTAACACCTATAAACTGTCCATTGCCCTTATATTTCTCATCCCAGATGACAACTTTAAGGGGCATAATATTTGTTGTATTGCCATGATAAGAGGACACATGCAAACACACACATTCATACATAATAAAGTAATGATAACAAAGGGAATAGTCAAATGTCCACATACTGTATATGTGGTCTATTTCCTGCATTGCCCTTATAGCCTTTATTATGTGGGGAAAAATAAAAGCTGCTTAGAATAATGACTACATGAACACAAATGCTCCATTTTAAATATGGACAAAGAACCCCTGTTGCTAGGCATTTTAACAGATTCTGCTTTTGGGAGTAGTAACAGAGACACATGCTTGTTACTAAGGAGGCAATGTTTTTCATTACTTAACATATTGCCCTGGTCTTTCTATAATTTATTTCTATATTCACTAATATTCTCATGTTACCATTGACTGATCAGAAAAATAAACCAACCTAACCATAAGAAATGAGCTGAAATCTCCTTGTTCCGATGCAGTCTCTTTGTTCCTTTAATGGTTTGCATCAGCAAGAGCTGCATCTCTGTACTGCATGCCTCAATACAAACAAACTCATGTGAAGACTTGATAGCAACCACAACTTGAATCTGGAATTATAATCTGTTACACAATACCAAACCACGGGGTCTACCCTCCTTTCTGCACTGAGTCACTGCAATTTCTTACTTGCATGAGTTTGTTTCAAAAAGTCATCCTAGTGTTCAACAGAAACACAAAGACTATCCAAAGATCACGGGCTGCAACGTAAACTACTTCATAAATGTAAAATTCTAGCTTATTCAGTAAAACTGTTAGCTTGCCCAAACTGTTTAAACATTTAGCTATAGCTCCTGTTGGACAACATCTGACAGTGTCCATCCTGTAGGGGTTCACACCACCATGAATGACAACTCGAGTTAACCTTCATACACAGAGAAATCCAGACATAAAAGTATGCCAGGTTGCTGAGAAAGGATCAGACTGTCCAAGAGTTGTAGGACAGCAGCAGATAACCAAAGCAGCTGGTGAATAGTCTCACAAAATAGAACAGTCAATACCCAGTTAATCTGTCTCATATGTAGGACCAACACAGAACGCACAGATAACATGACCTGGATAAAAGTAATTTAACACAGTGGAGAAACAGTTCCAAGGGTTTCATACAGACTTGTCTCAGTAGGCATCCAGTGCAAGACTCCCAAGATCAGCTGGTGTCAAGACCATGTGAAAATGAGAATACTACAAGAGTGAGATGCTTTACTTTGCCACTATCATGTTCAAATGCACAAAAGGAATAAACCTGAAAACAGCTTTGTATAAAGCTGTATGTTGGCTGAGCAAGTGCCTATTCCTACATAATATAACTTAATTATCATCAACACCTTGCAACTGCTATTTTTAAGTTAGCTTCTGTCGGGCACAGCTATAAAACATCTCGGTTTCCCAGGTTATTAAGATCAGCTATGTAGAGTGGAAAGACAAGCGTATGCAGCACATGAAAAATAACAGGAAGTCTCAGTTCACTGTGATTTTGGTTCCTTTTTAGTCCCCAACTCGAATTTCTGTCCACCAATTTATTTTGCATTTCTTAATGAGACAAAATCTCAATTTCTGAGATACTAACAGTATTTACCATCTCATGGTCTGGTAACTCTTTACTGCAAATGGGTCATCTCTGCTCTCCAGCTGGCCACAGCTAAAAGCAGGGTGTCAACAGATATGTGGAGGCAAAACTGACCTGCTTCGGAAGTCAGAATTACCAGTTACATTTAATCCCTGCACAGCTGTTCCCTACTTGGTTAGAACTCCCTGAAGAAATGCAAGCCTGTTATAGGTCCTGTTAAAAGAGGGTAAAACATGACAAACAAGGGGCCATGACTGGCTATCTACACTCCTACCTTTTGTGCTGTCCGAAAGTAGATGCTCTTGTCAGCTCCACAGCTGATCATCCTCACCTTTCCATCATTAGCTGCAAATGGTAAGACTTTGTTACTATGGGAACAGTAAGGAGAAACAAAAAAAGTGTACACTCCAGTTTAGAAATGTAGCCCACTGCAGCCAGTTCCACTGCCAAACACAGAAAGCAAAATCAGGGACCCCATATGCCCAGCAAGTACTGAGTAACCGTTTAAAAACATTTCTGGATTAAAAGTACTCTGTTTGGATCCAGGGAGTCATTTCTCCCTGTGGAAGAAAACTGTACTGTTAGTATATGGTTGCTGCTGTCATAACCCTGCTGGAATTAAAGTAAACTACAGGAAACAGACCTTTCATATTGTGGAAGTATTGTAGTGAAGAGACACTAGGTAACACTTTCACACAGTTATCTTGTTTTTGACAAGTACAATCATTTCTAACACACATTTTTAATGATAGTCTGGATACAAATAAATAAAAAGAAGAACACAATTTACATACTACAACACTTCTGTAAGTGCTATTTGGGAACAATATAACCCTCTTACACAAATTACCGCACAAAGTCTAACTGCAAATTCCAACCTTCCTGTTCCTCCTCTAGCAGGTACAAAACATAAATTTTATCCAGAGGAAGTACATCACAAACTAAATATTCCACCATTACTTTCTTGTGGTTCCTCATTTATTTGTGATGCATTGTCCTTTTAATAGGTTTTATATTATTATCTAATATAATGTTGGGTGTGCTTTGAGTTCTACAGGTGATGGTTACTGTGTTTAATGAGCACACCTATCCCCTTACAGCAGGAGTGTGACTGTACAGAGTGTGCACGTGTATACTGTGTGAGAAAAGACCACAACTGTGTGCAGGCAGCCTCCCAGACTCTGACCTGCGAAGCGCACAGCCGTAATGGAGGAGGAGTGCTCATCCAGGGTCTGCAGCAAGCTATATTCACGCTCGGCGTCCAGCACGTGAATCAAACGGTCTCGACTTGCAGTGGCCAACAGCTTCAGCCCTAAAGGACACATGGTACAGTCACCACTATAGAACAAAACACAGTACTGCCTGCTCAGTGAGGGAAGTTTAAAAAAAATTTAAAAAAATAAAGCAGACACTGAATATTCTGGAAAAAGGAAGGAACTGTATGCCTTCAAATAATACTCTATTGACACATCATCATCAAACAGAGATCTTCACCTAATACTTCAGGTGGATTTTTTTTTTTTTAAACTATTGTAACTGGTTTGGTCTCAGTGTGGTATTAGCACCATTATGGGAATTAAAATAACTTTCTGATGACAAGTATCTGTGTTTAAGCAAAGCACCATTACCTGTTTAACTGTTTGGTTTTAGCAAAATAGTTTAAAATGTAAGCTGAAACCTTAATGCCAAGCTACATAAATTTGGGAAGAGAAGATTTTGTGTTTGAGAGAGAGCAGGAAGCCTAAACACGGAGGCTGTCTGACACATCACCAGCTTGCAATGCAGGGCCATTAAATGGGCCCACAAAGAGAACGGAAGTGGGAACAAATCACTGAGGCGGCTCCTCAAGACACAGGAGAAGAAATTCTAAATGCCTCCTCCCAAGAGTATGGCTGGCAGGAAGCTGGAGAATACCTCTCCAACAGCCCTGCTTCACTGTCTGTCCTCCAGCATGTGCTTTCCATATGGCACTACACCACACTGGTCTGCTGAAACCTGGTACCCAGGGATTCATAAACGTAAAATGAACAGTCACAGAAAATATGAAATCTTGGAAATTATGCAGAAATTTTAGTTACTTAATGTTGCTTTGAGAAACCTTTATAGTAAAATTGAGACATTCAAGGGAACTGTTACCAATCTGTTTTCCCAATAACTACAAAGCAACACCTTGAAAAAAAAAAAGAAAAAGGAGAAAATAAAATAATAATAAATAATTTAAAAAAAAAAAAATTTAAAAATCACAGGTTGACATTGTACCACGGTTCCGAAAACATGTACTGCATTAATGCGGTCATATTTCTGATATGGAAGATGATGGCTGAGACTCTTGGAAGGTTAGGTTTTGTTTTTCCACTTTGCTGTGAAGACACAGCTCATATGCCTTCATGATCCATTCCGTGACCATGTTCCACATTGAGCAATCGCTCAATTCTGGGTCATCGGCTCCAGCTAAGTGTGACTCTAGCATGTAACATGGTCAAATGACTGGTATTTCCAAAAACGCATTTCCTCATTTATTAATGTGAGGATTAAATAAATTTAATCCTGGAGGACTGGCTCTGAGGTTTCACTCCAGCAAAGTGGGTCAGGGTGGTCCGCTTAAAACATCCACACATCAGTTTTGAGGCCTCCTAGGGTAACAGTGTAGTACAGTAAAGTGGAGAAATCTTTTGGTTCAAGCTATATTCTTAGATTCACGCTTCTCAGCAATGCAAACTGGCTAGTCAAATCATGCATGGAAATAAACCGCAAAGAAAAATCAAAAGCATTAAACAGTCCAAGAAAGTGCTCCCCGGCATATCTCGTGCCTGTGGGAAGGGGGGTAGCAGTGGCAGACTGACAAGGCCAAAGTGTTCAGCTGGCTACATTCCAGCACATTCCTATCCCCTTTCCTGACAGCTACAACCTCCCAAAGCTGCTAAGCTGCTAATTCTACTTCGGTGGCAGCCAATGATTACAGAAACAGCCTTCAAATATTCTCCTGAATAATTATAGTATTTATTACCAAGAAGAAATCTATTAGCTTGTCTAGTAATGAGGGCCATTGTGGAAATCGCCATCTTCCTCAGATTGGAGAAAGACAGCTGCACAATCGACACTACAAGCATTAACCACTCTTGGCAAGAGAAAACAATTCTTTATTCATAGTTTTTATTCATTATTCCAACCTTACACAACTATTGAACCTCTACAAGCAATTACAGCAAAATAATGGTGCGTGCATGTGTGTGGTTGCAGCTGAGTTTGATAAGCTTGTGTAGGGAATGGTTCTGCAAAAAAAAAAAAAAAGGTCTACCAGTGAGTCAACAGCGGGAGGAAGTGTGTCAGAGGGAAAGCAATTTCTGCGCTCAACTTCAGTGCCTCCATTGAGGCAGCGTTTCTGTTCTCAAATTACTCATAAGTGCTTAAACTTAAAACATTTATGTCATAACACAAGAGGTCCAAAAAGAAAGGCCTGTTAACTGCACAATTTTAATATAATCTAGTAAATAAATAAAGGAATGCAAACTTCACTGAGGGTGATTTGACATTCTGGAAAACTCAAAGAAATGTTAGCCCATGCTTCCCATCTGGGCTAACACACATGGTCCTGATGCCACTTTGATTCTCTGATGTGTGTGGAGTTTGCATGTTCTCCTCATGTCTCTGTGCCTTTTTCCAGTTGCTCTGATTTCCTCCAGTCAGAAGACCTGCATATCAGTTTAAATAATCGCTCTAAAGTGTGAGAATGTGTTGCCACGATAAAAATAGACTGCCACCCCTTCTAGGTAGTAGTTTCATAGGTTAGCGCCCAGTGACTTAGAGAAAGGCTCTGGACTGCTGCAACCACTACAGAAAGGATTAAAGAAAACAAATGGACGGATGCCCTTAACAGTAAAATTAAGACAACATTGTTATTCATAACAGCATAACTGTCACTTTACGGCAGATCTGACTGTACTCACCAGTGTCTGGCTTGGAAAACTCCAGGCACAGAATCTCAGAGTCATGGGCTTCTACCTTCAAGATCTCCTGCATGCTCTGAAGCTCATGAATTCTACCACAGAGATAGGAGTACCTCAGTATCCAATCTGATTTATACAAAGGCCATACAATTATAACAAACTGGATTGTTCATATCCAAACCCACCGCCCTTCAATAAAATATTCATGGATGTGGAATAATCTTTAAAAGTCAGTGGTCTTGTAGTTTCAATAATACATTTAATGCTGTGTTTTTTTGTTTTGTTTTTTACAAATAATTTCCTCTGAGACCAATTAATGTAATCAACTGCAACTCCTGAGAGCTGAAGCAGGTGGAAGAAAGCAGGCTGCCTCCTGGGGTAATACCTCAAGGTGCCGGTACGGTCGCCTGATGCCAAGTGCTTCCCATCTGGGCTAATACACATGGTCCTGATGCCACTTCGATTCTCTGATGTCTGGCAGTCCGGCTTCTCTGTGTTGCTGGTGGCAATGCACTCAGTGTCCAGCAAGGTGGATGTGTTATTTTCCATATAGATAATCTTCAAAAGGTCCTAGAAGAATGCCAAGGATAGGTCATGAAAGTAACATCCAGATAACTGTTGCATACTGTCCCAAATTATCACCATACAAAAGTGAAACAGCCTTTAATAACATCATTTAGCAGCTTGTACACAATAAATGTGTGAATTATGGGCACATTGAAATAGGCAGCAAGAAACAATTCAGTTTTGTTGTGGGAAAAGCTGCTGGCATCTTATAACTTTTCAAAAACAATTTAACCTGGGTAAAAAAGATCAACTGAGAAGCATTAAAAAAAATATGAAAGAAAAACAGTGTGTATAGGACCCGATAAGAGCATAATTCAGAGCTGAAAGTGGAAAGAAGGGAACAACAGGGTTGCTTTAGATAACACTTTCCAGATTGGGTTTAATTATGGGTCTACAGATGCAGGGAACAAAGACAAAATACTTCACAGAATTGGCTGTGCCTAGCAAGTTTGCGTTCTTCATAGTCTGAATTTTCTCTAACTCTCTTTAAACTATCAACTCTGACAACTCAGTTGAAATTTTAATTAATTTAAAAGAAGACAACTATAACTGGACACAAGCGTTTTGAGTGGCTAACATGAACAGATATTCACAAGAACTCAAAAGAGAAAACTCACCAATAGTTACAAAATTGTGTAAGGAACATCCATGAAATTAAGACTTACGTTGCTGAGGACATTGCGATTAAGCGCAGCACTGGGACCATCGGTGTTCCACAGCCGGATGGTGTTGTCTGAGGAGCAGCTCAGAAAGGATCCAGGCGACAGACACCCCTGCTCACCTTCCCCAGTCTCTGGATATACCTGAAACACAATGCAGCCAAACACAATGAAACAGTTTTTACCAGACCTATACAGAAAGACCATCTGTAAAGCTGAAACATCACACTGCTATTGGTATAGAGTACTGCAGCACAAATCATGATACATTTTAATGTTACACATGCGTATCGAATATTACACACTGCTACACACTGTCAAGAACAGAAAGTGCTCAGATCCAGTGGCTAAATATTGACATGACACCAGCTGTATGTCAATGAAGGTGGCTCAAAACGCAAAGCTGTGAATCACCTCCAGGCTCCACACACAGCCTGAGTGGTAGAGTCCCGAGTACACCTTGCCCACTTTCCGCAAGTCACGCACATCCCACACATACAAGCTGTGGTCATTGTAGACACAAGACAACCAGCGGCTTGTAGGGTCATAGGTCACTGCTACTGTGTCAGGGTATCGGGCCTCCGGCTTGTAGGAGAACAGGTGGCTGATGAGACAGAAGAGGCATCAAGTCAGTGCTCTGCTTCATGCAAAACATTTCCAAAGCTCTTATGCATCTCTGAAAAGAGTTACTATGTAAATTGTGTCTTGGCACCATGTCAAGCTGAGCTTAGTATTTTTCCTTGGTTGTCAGACAAAACATCTGTTGAACATTATTCAATAGCGTTATATTAAAGAAGTCAAAAATCAGAGCATTTAGGCCAGATGCCTATAAGGGTGACACTTTTAAAAAAAGGGGGGGGGGGCATGAAGAAGAGGAGCACAGTCTAGACACTCTGAAAAGCATCCACTGTACAATATGATGTACACTGCCCTCAAGCTCTCCATACATCAGCTTTAATTTTTTTGTCTGAGAAACACTGATTTCACAAGATCAAAGGTGGTAAGAAAAGTTTCAACTATAACTGGGGGTAGAGAGCACAGCTGAGTTCACAGTGCTTCAATGCTGTCAATACAACTCCCACCTGTACTTCAATAAGTGCAAAGTAAACAAAAACTGCAACACAATTTTCAGCAATACAAAGGGGAATTCAGGCACCATTTTGGAGCTGATGTCAGTGCTTATTCAGAACAATAAAAACTTTGTGCATATTATAAAGGACAGGAAAAAGCTATCCCTTGTTCAAAAGTTTTGAACAAAATTCAATGGCTGAATAGTTCAGGAAGAATTCACATACTTTCATCTGCACTGAATGAATTAAAAAAAATTGTTTTTAAGGCCTTAACATTTGGATCCCTTTGGTTCAAATTCCAAACTGCCCACAACACCCCGACTGAAATTCTAAGCAGCGTGTGACACAATGTTTTGCACAATTCTCATGTGTCACATGGAGCCATTTAGTTCAGTCTGATTTGGGTCACATCTCAAAACAATTGCACAGAATATCCAATAGAACAATTCATGAAGACTTACAAAAAATTTTTTGTTTATCCCTTGAATGCATTTATTCCTATCGCTCACACACACACACACACACACACACACACACACACACACACACACTAAACATGAACATAAAAAGATACTGAAGAAAGGAAAATTAAAAGCTATATATACTGTATCTGGGAAACATGCTAGTTATTTACATTAACTTACTGTACTTTTTAACTGCTGACTTCACTTCTTCCAACTTAAATGAACTGTCCTGTGAAACTATGAATGCAAATTAATGACTGTTCCAGTCTCCTGAGAGTGTGATGTCAGACAAATATTGCATGCAGTTCAAGTGGAATTCTGTGCCATGTGCAACTTATGTGGGTGTAGATCATCTCATCTTGCCCAGGGCTCACCTAGCTTCTGTCACCATAGCAACATCTGTGCCCAGGCTATGGGGCCGTGGCAGCGTGCAGATGAAGTGCAAGTTAACAGGACTGAACGCGCGCACAGTGCCATCAGCGCAGCCACAGAAGATCAGCTCCTCTGTCACAAACAGTGATGTGGCCTGGCTCGTCTGAAGATGGCATGTGAAGGGAAAACAAGGGAACATTTTCATTAGTCAAACAGCATTGTCCGTGGGGTTGAAAGAGGAAGTAAGAGCCATAGTTTTGTTTCTTTTGAAAATGTCAGTGGAAAAAAATGCACTTCAATTCAATGCTATGAAGACAGCTAAATTAATTTCCTACTTTTTCTTTCATTTCATGTATACAAACACCTAGCAACAAGATCTCCATACAATCTTAAACCTATAGTTTTTTTCTAACTTCAATTCCACAAATTATTTTTTAAATCCTGTTAACTAAATAGAGATTAAAACAATGAAAGTGACCATAATACACAAGGAGAATACATCCATGTCCTGAAATTCACATGAGGGCATTTATGAAAGAGCTGTACAGCTGAGCTGCTATTGGATCTTCTCCAAACAAATAAAACTCAACCCTACAATTTGGGCCATTTCTATTTAAAGGAGTCTTAAAAATGTTGCAAAAAGATGGTGTGAGCCCTCCATGAGCAAGAAAGTGGCAGATTTTGCTACAAGCCACTCTAAACGTAGATACAGGTCCTGCAGAGGAAGGCAAGAAGTTTGCAGTGCAAACAGTTGCTGATCAGTTGGCTACCCCTTGGTCTGGGCAAGCTACTGTGAGCCACACTATTGGAATTGCATCAGTTTCCCTCAGCTTCAGTGAAATGTAGAGGGGAGTGTCCCAATCTTTCCCCGCATGCCTGTTAGCCATTTTTGGCTAGAGCAGCTCCAACTCACTGGCTTCTCAGCCCCAGCCTTAGGACACACTCTGCAGGAATGATAGCGCTTTAGATCACACCCACCTCAGAGCTCACCCAACACTGCAATAAATGAATTAGTGAATGGGGGGGGTTTTAACCTTAGTACCTTTCAACCTGAAAGGACACAGTTAAACTTATCTAGATTTTTTTTTTTTTTTAAACAGACAATTAGCTTAACAGTCACTTATGAGAAAAGCATCAGTAAATTAACTATTCAAAATAAATGCTGAATAACAAAGATAGAAACCAGGAGCCCCCTAAATTGCAAAAGGCTATTTTGTTGGCATCACTCTGCACTTTGGACAGGAAATGCTTTTTGTTGTTTTGTGTTATGTTCTGTGTTCAGTTGCTTTGTGTGAATTTCCCAGCAAGAAATTGGCCACCTTCAACAAGTAAAAAGATGGACTTTCTTTTGCCCACAAGCAAAGTAGGGGGGGAAAGTGGATTGTGAGTGCATGTACCTATTGCTCGGCAGACACTACCCTCTGGGGGAAAGAAAAGAAAAGAAAAGAAAAAAAAAAAAGTCCCAGATCACCAAAAGCCAAGGAACGACTTGAGTAATTATTTTGAGGATCAGTTAACAGCCCTATTTGAATCCTCAATCTCTCCTTAACACTTATCTACCTAAATCAAGCTGACACAGAGTGTCTCTGTCTAGTCTTTTGATCTGAAAAGAAGTCAAAGAAGACAGGCCAGCTCAGGTGACCTGAGATATTGTGTGAAAACCTGACAATGGAGACATGGCACCAGGAGGTGGTCACTGAACAGATGAAATATTCTTCACAGATGTATGGAGATGAAAGTGCCTGGAAGGCTCAGGTCTGAATGTTTAAATATGTATTAAAAAAATGTAGCACTGTAATCAAGATGTTCAGCTTTGGGAGGTGGAGGTGTCATGAGCATGACAGCCACTGGACAGACAGGGGACTTACTGTGATACTGTCGTTTTTCTGTATTATGTAGAGAGGAAAGAAGGAGAAAGGACTATGATCAGATCGCAGCAGTGTAAATTTCACACCCGCTTGCACAATTTCACAAAGAAGCTGTGGACTTATGTTAAGAGAGGAAGCGCAAAGAAGGACAAATAAAAGCTAGAAGAAGTGGAGAACAGAAATAAATAAGGCAAAACACTGTTTAAAAAGGCTAGGAATTGTATAAAAATATACTAAGTGCTGAACTGAACTAAGGAAAGAAGTTCTCACATTTCTAGTTCAATCTTCACCTTGGAAACTGGAAATGCTCAATTTCTGGTACCTCCAATTTAACTTCTAATGTACACATCCATAGCTTTATCCGCCTTCTCTGCCACTCACTCACAGCTGCTCTCTTTCTCACTCACCCGCAGTTCCACCCACTTATCCAGCATTCTTTTGTCATTGAACTCGCACAGCAGTCCAGAGGAGGTGATGCAGAAAGTGCTCTCAGCTTTGCGGCCCTTCCCACATGCGACGTCGCTGAAGAAGTTGTTGCGCAGCTCGCCGAGAAGTCCTGAACGACCAAGCAGGGGCACAGTAGCGTTCACCTGGGACAGACAAATGCCGGCACAGAAAGATGACACTGATCTATGACAGTCACATTTATAATGTTAGGATATACTTACTAATTTAAAATAGTTCAGCAGTTTTCCAAATATACACACTGTGAATGACTAAAGATTTTGGGCATTATTGTTTTTCTTTCTCTTTCTTTTAAATCATCACACAAATGAGAACCAATTAAAAACAAACTTTGTGAATTGAGCAAAATCTGTATCAATAGGTAGTGTAGCAGATAAGGAAATTGATTTATAACATAAATACTGATTTTTCAAACCTCTCTCAAAACACATAATACAGATAGTCTAGCCAGCAGCAAGGTTAAAAAAATGACACATTTTTTCACATTCAAAGTGACAGGTAAAGTACTGGTACAACTGTACACCTTGCTCAAGGGCACTATAGCCATGTTGGGAGAGGGATGTGAGGTTTCTTACAGTGACTCCATGACTAGTTCATGTATGTTTATTGAGAATACCTTTGAGGACTTGTTGTGATCTAGGTACCAAAATTTGACATGGCGATTCCCAGCAGTCACAAAGTAAGAACTGTCTTCAGAAAACGATACTGCTGTCACCTTGCTGGACACCTTGTTGGCTGCAACCACAGTGTTTTTCTGCAAAGATTCCATAAAGAACACAATGTTCAACAAGGTTCTCTCAAGTGGCTTCTCAAACTAGACAGCATCGCGCACTTTAATCTGGTTTGGAGATGATTGCTCTTTCCATTATACTACACTGAATAAGGCTCTTTTATTTTTTCTCCTCTGATCCACAAAAAGTCTTGTTTACAACTCAGCTCACTTCATGCCAGTTAAGGACACTAAAGCAGAAGACTGCCTTCTAAAATTAGAGAGGGGCTTCAGAGAAGGGCAAACAGCCTGAAGAAAATGGGCCAATGTCCCGGGAGTCAGCAGCGCATGAGGAACAAGCAGCACTGCACTGATGCTCCCATATGGGGATGGAGGTCATACTCAAACAAACCTATGGATGATAGCAGGGGTGAGCTGGTGCTTCAAGATCCTACCTTCCAGGCCCAGACATTGACAATCATGTCATGTTGATATCCCACGCTGACAATGTACTTGCTGTTGGGTGAGAAGGCGACACAAGACACACCATATTTGTGCTCTTGGAGCTCTGCCACTTGGCACCGCTCTGTCACATCCCACACCCGCACGGCAGGCATATGGCCGCTCTGGAAAAAAAAACATACATTCACAGACCACCATTCCAAAGACCCCACTCCCCACACAGAGAGCCTGTTCAGAAAACAGGCCGTACAGCTACAGACCATTTGCTCAAAAAGAAAGTTAAGACATCATGACAGCAGCTAGTGGACTGAGGAAAGACAGTTGCTCACATACTGTATCAAAGACATTCATACCATCATGCCAAAAATACTCTCCTGTTGTGGAGACAATCCTGTCTCTAACCATTAGGTAACTTGAGCCTGCACTGAAAGTGTGCGCGTACACACACACACACACACACACACACACACACAAGCAATTTCCCCTGAAAATGAATTAGGGGAGAACATGCAGCTCAAAAAGAGACCAACTTGAACCTGTGAGCCCAGTATATGTGACCCTGCAATATTATAGAGAGATAGTGTCTTCTGCATTTCCACCAGAAGCTGATAAAATGAAAACCAAGACCAATTCCCTGTTAGCATGTTCAGTCCAACTGGTTACTGGTACAGGACCAAAGAAGCAATGGCTCCCTGCTTACAGAAGTCCACCCATCCTCTGCAGGATCACTTCAGCCAGCCATCTAAACAAAGGACTAGGGAGTGGCCACTACAAACACGGCAGCCTTTCCTCTCCTGGGTAACATCAAGCAACACAGAGAGCTCTTTGCAAGCATTACGGGTGTGTTTCAACCAGGGTTCAGAGGTGAGTCCAGCATCCTCTGGTCCTGCTGCCAGTCCATCAGGCTCACTAATATTTTAAAGCGTTACACTGAAGTCGCCCAATTTTTAAGCAAAGCAATCATTTGTCAATATAGGACAAATGGATAAGACAGCTTTCATTGTACCAGCAGGATGGTCAAAACCTGGACTAAAAGTTCTGATACACATCAAGTACACATAAATAGATTGTGATATATTTTAGGCACTTGCTAAAAGTATTTTCATTCAGTTTTGCTACACATCTTATGTGTCTTTGACCTTAATCATAATTTAATACATGTAATAGTGTTTTTTCGATGAGTACAACCTATTCCAGGTAGGAAGGTAAGGGAAGTGAGGAAAGGCGAGGCTTTGGCTAGAAAAACAAAGGCAAGAATTCCTGTAATAAACAGTCTGGACACTTGAATGTGGAGATGGATAAATCATATTTGTCAAATCCACTTCTAACATTTAGCTGCTTTATACCATTACCGAAGACATTTCCAAATATGCTGTATTTAATTGTGTTATGTAATAAATCAGACATGTACAGTCATGTTAGGAGTTCTATCTATTAAAAAATGGCTAGAACACTTCACAAAAGAATAAGACACACAGAGTTTCAATGTTATTCCAACATTACACACTCCTCTATGACTATGTTGCCCCAAAGCATTGACTCATCTGTCTTAAACTTTGGTGAAGAGTTGTTGAAGTTTTTAACCCCATGCATATTTCCCTTGCAAATATAAATAAAGTGCCCTTGTGGGAATGTAACTCACCTCGCCAGTGACCAAATACTTGCCATCGGGAGAAAAAGACAGTGTAGTGATTGTTTTCCTGGGAAAACAGACAACACAGGACACATGAACTGTAAGAGTGAAAGTAATAGTCAGCTAGGCCACCACATCCATAGCTGCCTCTCCAAGGGACTGCAAAGTCGCAAACTGCTGCTCCTGGCAGCTTTCCAAAAAATGGTGCAGCTATGGCTTTCACACTGTATTTTGCTCAGTGGAAGACTCCTAATGGAACCCCAAAAGGCTCATTACTGTACATTACAGATGGATAGCTTGGGTTCAGGGATCAACTTCTAGACTGAATGCAACTTAAAATTAATTTAATATGAATCAATTCAACTTTTAAAACGAGACAGAAGAAAAACTATATAATAACACGAATATATCACAAATCTTGTCCAAGTGGCAACATAGACCACTGCAATCAGGCAGTGCCATGGTAATATGGAGAAGCTGGCAGCGAAAGCTCTTCACATCTCTACAGCAGCACCTTGGAATGAGGGCTGTAAACTACCCCAGTGTAAACCAGCACAACGACTACCATACAACAGGCACGCAGATGTGGGACCCTCACTCATGGGAGTGGGGTAGTTAAGAGGAGCAAGCAGAACCCTGGTTGGTGAAGAAAGCTACAGCTGTAACCCTGATAAAAGGTCCATAAGGCCTCCACCACTGGCAGAACTTCACAGAGATAAAATAATTTGGGTGGGGGGGGGAGGGGAAAAAAAAAAAAAAAAAAAAGTATGTCTGATGTTGGAGAAACATGACATGTGAACAAATCCCTTAGGGATAGCACTAGCCTGTTTTCACACTGAAGTACTATGGAAATGTCACAGCAAGATACCCACTCCTCCCTGACACATAACAGAATGTATTATGCAAAAACATACAGGGTTTTCTGAAAGCAATTAAACTCTCAAAATATTTACAAACACTGCCAAATTACTTAAAGCATAAGTATTCAGACTTCAAAAGGTGAGTAATGCACCATGTTGTGACGATCAACCTCTTCACTCATCATCCTAAGGTAGTCCAACATCTGCTTCTGAGAGTCACTGAGTGAACTGTGTTGTACCTCCCTTGGCTCTAAGCCATAGTCTGTGGAGTAATTTCTTACACTGATCTTGTGTTCATTTTGCACAAAGACATCAAATTAAATAAATAACATGTGCCTCACAGACCCTGGGCTGTGGTTCTGGACCCTTTTCTGGGTGCTCTCATTTCCTCCCACAATCTACAATAGTTGGGGATTCTACATTGCTCTTATTGTGCATGTGTGTAAGAGTAGTTTACACTGCTCTGCTGTACAAATAGGCAAAAGGCTGTAGGAAGTGCAGAGTAGTATATCTAATACTGCAAGTCATGCAGCTAAACACCATTTAAGAATCATTGTGCTTTGCTTGAATACATGTGAATACAAATGTTTTCAAGAGTACCCACAATGGGGTCGGATCCTGTAACCTCCTGGGTGACCAGACCAGCCCACTGAAGTACATACAACAGGACAGCAGTGAGCCTGCACTCACAGTCCAGACAGTCTACTCACCTTGAGCTGTTGATGATGTGATGCTGTTTGTTTTTCTTTGGGTTCAGCAGTACAACAACACACCTGGATGAGAGAGAGTGATCTGTGCTCACAAAAGCAGTCAAGAGAACCACATTTGTCATCACTCTTGTATAGCAATGGTTTTCACAAGGAGTGGTCCATTTGTTTTTCTAGAATATTCAAGAAATATTGTCTCTCACATACACACAGTGATGTGAGCAAGAAAGCTAATCATAAGCCTCAATTTTATCAGCATATTAAGGTAACTTGATGTTACCACAGAAAAACTGCACTTTACTTTTTCAATCATCCATTAAAGAACCCATTTAAATAAAAATAAGTGCTCCTCTGTCTACGCTAGTGGATGGGACCCCATTAGGTAGCAAATAACTTTTCGTGAGCATCTACTGGTTTTTTGTGACTTGTATGAGTAGTGGGATGGTGTTCCTTACAGAACTGTTTCAGTGGTCAACAACTATAAAAGGCTGCACAGTTCCTGAAGGAGCAAAGCAATCCCAAACCATAATGCACTCATGTCCATGCTTTAAAAGGTGCTTTTAAGTTCTTCTGCTCTTCTCTTTTCCAGATGTTATAAGTTTAGGAGATTATAATGCTAGACATTTACTTCTTCAAACACTGAAAACTACATTTTTTGTAGTTTCAAGAGCTCACAGGCATTTTTAAGCCTCCTAGACACAAAGATGACTTGGCCCTTACACAGGTACAAAGCCTACTAGAAGCAGCAGAGGATCCCAACTGAGGAAGTAAAACTATAATACAATGAACTCCTTGCTTTCGCTGTACAGAGAGATGGCAAATTGTAACTGCTTATTTTCTCCCGGATCAGTTAATGCTTCAAGAGTGTCTGATGAGTTTTGCAGCAATACCTCCTAAATTACCTAGACGAGCAGTAAAAAAGGAAATGATCTAACGCAGCCAAGCTACAGGACCAATCTTGGTCATCTCCACATCATCATTGCTTTTAATGTAATCCAGTGATGAACAGCCAAGCCAAGATCCCCTGATACTCTTACATGATCCAGGTATAAATAGTGCACATTATGGGATTTCAGGAGGTCAGGACAAAGGCAGATTGATGCTACATGCACCCATAATCCCTTGCACACTGGGTGCAACACCAACATTAGAGGTCTGACATAACTACATGTTCCAGTCACTTCTCAGCTTACTCTGTATTGCAGGGGCATCCATGGCAGAACAAAATTCTCCTCATCAGTTAATAAGCAAATCTATCTGCAAGATGTCTGGGGCATCTTTTTGACAGCTGGAGTAAATCATCATCATACAACACATCCCTGAGCTCCAGTGTGACCACATGTACAATATTTTTATGTGCTTAAATTAACATGTTTCTGCAAGATTACTATAAACTTCCGAGCAGTTTTCTGGGTGGATTAAAATCCATCATATCTTAATCTGCCATACTGACCAAAGTTTCCACGTTTCAGTCCGAGCATTTGAGCAGAACCTTTTGAAAATGAAAAGAACCGCAACATAACCATGGCACACAACAAGCTATAATAAGAGAAAAAAAATATGCAAGTCAGTGATAGCTGACACCTCATCCATAGGACATTCACTGTGTTCAGAGACCTGCCTTCTTTAAGAGTGCTTTCATTTCTTTAGCTGCATTTATTTTGAAAATCTGAAAGAAAAAAAAAAAAAAAAATTTATATATATATATATTTTTAATGTTTATATCGGCTCAGCCAGAATTAACATTATCTAGCAACATAAAATTGTGTATGCAACAGAACCATCAAAACCAGTGCTTTGTAGGCATTTATCTTTGTTATTCCTTAACACATTCTGTTCCTTTCTCTGGCACCACTGACTTTGACAGAAGTATGAAAACCAAACTGAAACCATATGGTAATCCAGCATTATTTCTGATGGCCTCCACTTGAAAAGCATAGTGCAAGTGTTGATTACAGGAGGTACAACAATCCAGGACATGAGCAAGAGAAAAGAGAAGTAACATAACAGAAAAAAAGTTAGAGAAGTGCCCTCAGATAAACATGACATGGTGACTTCTCTTTTAGCTGTGAGGGTGGGAACCATCATCCCTCCAGTGGCACTAGGCAGCTTGAAGCCTCATTACAAGATAAAGACTTAGCACAGATAGAGCAGCTCTAATTCTCTATGAAGGAGGGCTGGTGCTGGTCCATTCAGGGTAAGTGAATGGGCTAAGGGTACAGTAGGATTATCTCATTCTCTGCCTGTGCATGCAGGTATTGGATTGGCACAGGTATGTGGATTTGCAGCTGATGACACAGAGGTTGTGCAGTAAACCCTCCTACTGATACAATGAGCTTATTATGGTAGCAGTAGCAAAGCTTTACATCAAAGTCTGTGACCTCATTGGCATGTGGTGTCTATGAAATGGGGTTGAGGTCGTGATCCTCTGGTGACAAGAACTATACACAACATTTCAGCAGAATTAAATGAGAAGGGTTAAATGCTTCTCTTTTCAAAAAGCCTTACATGATTAAACGGTGAATAAAGCTTTGTTTTGTTCAGGGACAGTTTTTAACTACTTCACCAAGATGGCTGATCATGGGATGAACAAGTTGGATAGGATGGTATTGCCCAAGACATTTCAAACCCAAGCTATAGGCTAGTTGGGGTAAACCCTGATGAACAGTAAATCCATCACAGGGAAACCATCCACAGCACTTTAACAGGACCAAATACTCCTTATATGTCTTTGGACTTTGGGAGCAATGCACATGCAAACAAAGAACATGCAAATCAAACAAACCATCTGTCAGATGGGGAGGATCACCACCTAAGTTTCCACACCCCCCTTTCAGAGACAAAACTGTCAGCTGTGGTCTTCCAAGGTGCTGATGAGGTGGAAACTGAAATCCATTTTCCTGCTGACTGAATCTGCACAAGGCACCATAATGAACCAGATATACAAAACAGGATTAAGCAATATTCAGCAGAAATTCAAGCAATATCACTATAGTTTAGATTCAGTAATAGTAGTACACGGTTGTAGTCAGTGATAAAAAATAAATGAATAAATAAATAATATCTCCAGTGTGCAGAAGCAGACACTCCTGCCAAAGTGTGTGGAGCCTGACTCGTGTTTGCCTGAGAACATGTGCATTTCCATCATGGCCAAACACAATGTCTGCCAAAGGGACTGGTGGTTCTGTTTCACTAAATATAAACAGGTTGAATCTCACCTGAAAAACACTTCACATAGAACTGCAATGTATGTTTTTGCAAGGAAATATATTATCTATCCATCATAACTACCAGTCCAGTGGTGGGCTGCAGCAAATCCAAAAAAAAAAAAAAAAAAAAATGTAGATCAGAAGGCAGGGTATATCCTGGATGGGGTGTTGGCCTACCTCTAGGCACAAATATTTATTATGAAGATGACAGAACAAAGATTTACACCCAAGCAGGGTATGAGGCTGATCTTGAGGACTGACTGTGGAAAAGCAGTTCTTCTTCTTTGGTTATGGAAAAGGGAGAGGGGTGGGTTGACAGCCATCCTCAGAGGATAAGCTGTGCATCTTACAAAGGATAAGCTGTGCACAGGCCAGCAGGCTACCTCATACCATGCAGCCTTTCACAAGGATTCAGTCCTGAGAGTTATTGCTCCCATCCTGCTGACTGCGGCAGCCACACAACAGTAGTACAAAATGCACGTTTCAGCTGAAAACTGCAGAGGGGCCGTACTTCCTGCCTCAGTCACCAACCACACAACCGCTTAGCTTTATGATGAGGACACGGGACCTACTCAGTGGTGGACAATTTTCTCTGGATCAAATCCAGAGTGCCACCACAGCAAAATTTGAGTGCGAGAGGAAGAAAGCAAGAGGCCAGGCACTCAGCTATCCAACAACAGAATACAATATCCCAAACACAAGGTGCTTTTACTGGAACAAAGCCTTACAGTTCACTATAACAATAGGACATGTGACACAAAGGAAAAGCATTTCAGAATTAATAACTTGTGATGTCCATCAAGTTCTATTGAAATACTATATAGTCATTCAATAGAGTGCATTAGCATAAACTTGCCAAGCAATGTCCTTGTGCAAGGCAGTCTTCAAACCCAAGCCAAGCAGGTGCACAGTAGCCAGACTAACAAACCAGTAGAAAACATCGTCACTGTGGCTACGTTTTAAGACAAGACTGTCTCATTCAAGGAAGCACTGCAGTTAAGCTAGTGGATGAGCAATAAGCCCCATGTGTGAATGAAAAGCACTGGTGAGTACAGCAGATAACCCTTACAAGATGATTTCTCAAAACTCAAATATACAATTATCATTTTTAGTGGTAAAAAGTTTTTATACATTCCTGACTGCCAAAACCAAAACCCATTTACACTAAAATATCATCAAATACCACTAAAATGGACACAAATACATCAGTAGTTATTAGGCATTTTATTAATAAGGTAGTTTGCCAAGTACAAGTGGACTAGGGGCCACTGTGCCACCTCATTGACCCAACAATAGAGGCAGTTGGATGGTTCATTGAGAAACAAGCTCAAAATTGTTTAAAAAGTTATGCGTTAATGAAGTCTTTTTTTGTTACAAAAAAGTAAAAATTGTTTTTTTCCCCCTTGTATTATGCTTCAAACAAGTGTATTCAATATGATTTTTTTTTTCCTGGAATATTTTTTGTAAATGTCCATAAAAATCAAGGGTCTGCTAAATTGAGGATGAATTATGTAGTGCAATAAACAGTACTCATCTAGCCACCCTCTCCTGTCCAGGCCAATATACAGACTAATTACAGATCAAACAAACATTTACCCAAAAACGGACCACAAGATTGGACAGACTATGCATGTGGAACAAGTTATTTTACAGTTTGCTACTCCAGGAGACTCATAATGATATGTCCAGTGAGGTGCACAGACACATATACTTAGACACCCATCAGGGACAATCTCTGATCACAGATGGTTGCATTTTCCAGCTGAGAAGGTTGGGAGCAACTGACCCAGAACCCTACAAAAAATTGAATGTAGGCACAAAATATCCTGCAAACAGAATGCTTTATTCACGAGTTCTCATCGCTCCTGACCAAAAATATAATGCCAGGGGGGGTTTAACTACAAAGCAATGAAGAATGTCTTGCACTGCAAACTGCACAGTGATAGCAGCCATGACTTCACCACTGAGAAGCAGCAGGCAGGGTTGCTGGGCTCTGATTGGTGAAGCAGGCAACAAAGTGTTTTCTGATTGGGTGATTCCAGCACATTAAGAATCACCTCTCTATCCTAACATTCTCCTTTATAACCCTTACCTAATTTCTTTTTGCTTTCAACTGCTGCAAGCGGACATTTTCCTTTGTACCTGACAAACAAATGTTTTCCTTTATTTATGTAACCTGTTCAAAGATAGGTCATTTCTGCATTTCTATTGTGAAACATGAGAGCTAATCCTCCTAATCATTATGAGCCTGCTGATCCAGCATTACTGGTTAAGCATTCCAAAGATACAGGACAATAACTGAAAAAATAAAGTATTATTAATACTATAACATTGAAAGGTAGCTGATACCTTTATCCGAGAGCTTACGTCAGGTTTGTGCAGAAAATAATCCTTCTGACACAAAAGAGTAGCACTGTTATAATATTAACAGTAGTTATCAACCTTAAAATATTATGACCAAATAGCTGAGCATTGAACCTATTTAATGAAAGAGTGAAAGATATGGTTCCATTACAGATGCAATGGCAAAAATGCCTATGAATTAAAAATAAGGTACAAACAATTTCACATTAGCTTTAAAATGTTTAAAGAACAGCTCTCCTAGTCATCAAACCTGTTTTTCCAGCTCCTCAGGGCCCAGTACAGGACAACATGGGATATCCCTTCAAGCATATTTGCTAAGCAAATACAATTAGAGGCTATCCATTACATAACGCTGGTAAAGTACACTCATGAATTCAATATACCTGTACACTCATTTCATACACATTCAGTCAAATAATACATTAAGAATTTGGGATATAATAGAATTCAAATTTCTGACAGTATAGAAAATGGCCTAATTCAAAGGATAAGATTAACAAAACCATTATTCATATATTTTCCCATAAATTATAAAGAAACTGATACAGCATTTATGCACAACAAGTCACCCTGGTAACTGTACACCAATGAAATGTTAAAGGAACTAAAAGTGGGATTGCACAGCCTTAAGAAGAAAGGTTCCTCATGACCTCTGCTGTGGAAGAAATATATGGCTCCCTGAAGACCAATTTATCTTCAATGAACAGTAATAACAATAAAGAATTCAGAGACAATTGGCCATATTTTTAGGGCAGGTGAACAGCAGCACATGTTCTCAAATTAAGAAAAAAGGAATTTTATGTGCAGCTCACAAACACTGTGACACAAAGAAAGAAACATGGCCCTCTTCACCATGTCAGTATAGCCTTGAGAGTTCCTAACTATGTTCAGTTCATTGTTCAATGACACCCATTTCAGCAACCATTGCTTTTAATAAGATTTCATAGTGCTCCTATACACCATAGTTACTGGACAGAAAAAAAAAACAAAAAAAAAAACATCATTTACAATCATAAAGAGAATTTCACTTCGCATTTAGATGTCAATACTAAAAGAGGATCGAAAAATAAAGACAAGTGAGGCATTTACAATTTCTATTTGACACGAAGGCTAAATGGAAAAAAAGCTTTTCCTCTAAATAATTCAAACACAGTATTAAACAATGCTCTACTCTTTGCCAGCTGCAATTTTTTTCAAAGTTTTTTTACTGAAATATCTTTAAAAAAAAAAAAAAAAAAAAAAACTAGTTAGGCATAGAATTTCACTGACTACACAATCTAATGCAGACTGCAAAAGCTTACTTGTAATGCATATGTTTTCATTCTGTCTTCTTTCCTTCTCCTTCAGGACTTTTATTCTAATTTATATACAGTAGCTTTTGTAGTTTTTATGCAGACATTTCTAATGTCCCCAAAGCCAGTTGATAAGTTCTCAAACAATGCCAAGTTTGCTCCTCTCCTTCATTCCATGTCAAACAGTAAAACTACTACTAATCATAGAACTACTGCATTTGTCAAGAGCAACTGGCACTCCACAGGCATTCACTAAATCCGCAGTTGTCAATTATATTGGGTTATACTGACCAAGCGAGACCTTCTCACAAGTGTTGGAATGATTAATTCCTGTCACCAGGATTTACATTTAAGAGGAATATTATGACTAACAAATATTATAATAACTCTACTATTACATATCGAAACACTCACCCTGCAGGGTAGGCCACAAGTCCAGAGCGAGGATCACAAGCTAAAGCACGATTACCCGAAGCTGTGATTCCCAGCACTTTCTCCAAAGTTACCTGTAAAAAGAAAAAATAAAGTATGATACCACCACTTACACCAATTCATACAACAAATGCACATCTCATGTTTAGAACACCATTAACACAGATTTGCATGATCTCCAAGTATTCCAAGTGAAATTATTTTCTTTACATAACACGTGTCATAGTATATTCAAAAAGATCCAGTATTTCGGTAACTGACGTTAAATGTCATTTGTTTTATAAATGGTCAGAAGCGGACTGAGTTTAAAAAAAAAAAAAAAAAAAAAAAGGACAACAATAATAGTCAACCATTTCTTTAAGAACAATAGGCAAGGAAATAGCAAACAAGAGGAAATAAAAACATTTTAGAGAACAGTTAAGGATGAAGCTTTGAAATATTAACTCTATGTTTGCTTTTGACTGTGCTTTGAACAGACTTCCTCTGCAAGCACATACAAAGGGCTCTGGACCATGGTATGACAAACAACAGATTTCCTTCATGCCATGTGGTTAGTCTTGCTGCAAGGTACCAGAACCCATAAGGTAATAAGTTACCTGGCATAATCCTTTATATTTCTAGTATGACACTTGAAAATATATGAAAGAACATTCAGCACAAACTGTACAGTGTTATCAATTAACTGCTTATTACATTCTTATTGAACGTTCACATCAAGCTAAAATTTAAAACTGTAAAAAAGTGCTACAATGGCACAGTTACAACATTATGTCCTCTTTCATGTTAACAAATAAAAAGGAAAAGTATTAAGAAAAAAGGAAATGCAAAAAAATTCTCAAGTCAGCAAAGCACAGTACACACACACACACACACACACACAGAAAATGAAAGTACCCAAGCAAACTTACAATCTGTGGTCTGGGCTTCAGGTTTTGCCTGTGTAGCATTTTCCAGCCCTGTGAGACAAATTACTCCACTGATTCCTACTTGACCAACACCACCAGCTCAATGAACAAATTTGCCATGTGAGCCATTTGCATTCCCCTTGCACACACTGCAAGGGCAGCTTCCTCCAGGGTAACAAGAGGACACAGCCCTGCAAACATCTGTGGCATTATTTTCAAATAAATAAGTGAAGTGGCACTCTTAAGGAAGTAGCTTTTACTTACAGATGAGACAGCTGGAACCTACACTTCAAGGAAACCACCAACAGAAACTGCTATGGCCTGAAGACCAAAGATCACCAGTTCTTCTCTTCTTATCTTCCACCTTCACATATCATTTCACAGATACCACTGCATACTACACCAGCAACTATATAATTCAGTCTCTAACCTGTCCTACTTAGGAAAAGCAAAGACTTATTTTCATCTGTTCCCATGTTCAAGCCAGTTCATTTTACTTGAATTCTATGTGAAGCTCTGCAACCTAAGAGGTTTCTTATCTTTTAATGCCACTAAAGCAAAATATAACTCTATAATGGAATTCCAGCTAAGATGTTCCCTTTGCTCAGGACAAGTCATGCAGTAAGAAGACAGCTGTGCATTGCAGGGAAGCTGCAGTCTACAGTTCTCTCCACAAATCTGTTAGGCACACAGCAAAAAAAGTGGAATTCTGACAACTGCTGCAGACTGATGTACTGTATGAACAAATTGCATTATGAACAGATTTCTGGCCCCAACTGTTTTTGTAAATAAAAGATGCCACCTACAGGGGTTCTTAATTTTTATTATGAGGTAAAGCATTAACCTGTGATCAGTCAATAGTTGACAACATGAAAACATCTTCATAAACTTCACAAAATGTGTAAATCAGCCATTTAATCCATGACCACTGTGTCACTGGGTCTGATCCTTAAAATGACCTGCTTAGTTCATTTAACTGACATCTAATGGCTACAACAAAAACATCAAGACTTGTGATGTTCATTTAGAATTAAAATCATCATACATAAACTGGAATTTTAAGTGCAACTTCCAATCTGACTTTTTTCCCCAGCTTGTAGGCCCTAGTTCTGCACATGGGGCAGACTTGAAAACATCACAAAGGTTGCAGAAATTGTAAGCCAAGTCCCCTAGCTCTGCAGGAGCCTCCAGGAAAATAGTATAGTGTAATCTAAGAACCTCACAAAAAAAAAAAGGATATCTGCCTTTGTGCTTCCCATTACTCTCTATTTAGACTGGCTTGTGCCCTTCATATACATTTTGGCGATCAAAAGCATCGTTTTGCTTCTTCACACCTAGCATGAGGTGTTTTGAAAACTCCCTGAGAGAGACACCCCTTACGCAGCACAAATATATATCCATAGTGTATCAGAAATGCATGCTGGTTTTTAACAGAAAACATCTATAAAGAATTTAAACTGTGTAAGTGCCTAGATGTTAACGGAGAGCATTTCAAACATTTGACCAGACATGAGTCTCAAATCCTTATTTATACACCAAATATCTAACTCCATTAAATAACGTAAGGAGATATTTTTGTACAATAACACACACACACACACTTTTGTAACAATTTATTAAATAACAGATGCCGAACAAACAGAAAAACAAGATAATCTTACATTTCTTGTATCTTAGGCCACTCTTAATATCAAAACCTTAGAAGGAATTGCACTGATGACCAACTTTTGCCTTAGATATTACACAGAATTTAGTTATCACAAAACCATTTCCTTCATCTATCCGCTCTGTAATGACTTAAAACATTCTATGCAGCAAACAGTAGTTTTGAATGAAAAACATCCATCTTGAGACTTTGAGCTATAAAAAGTATACCTAGTTTTAATAACAGCATACACTCCATGTACAAATACATATAAAAATGGGTTGTAAAGATAACCTAAAAGCTACAGCTGGAGTCAGAACATTGCAGACACCAACGCAGAAAAAGAGAATGTGAGAAAATCCAGGGCAACCATGGACTTAAGTTGTTTTCAGCTTGGAATGGTTATAAATTCAGTCAGTTCTGCAAAGAATCATCCTCCGAGCACTGCAAAAAATGTGATGACAAAATAAAATGCGTGACCGTGATTACTGTATGCTGTCAATATGTGTGCAGCAGTCAGCATCCGAGTCTAGCAAATGATTTTTTTCTTGAGCAACTGAACTCAGTTAAGCACTGCACAGAATGACTCAATTCATTCAGTCATGCAAGTTATTACTTCTCCCATTACTGGAGAACGATGCTGTGGCTTCTTAGCAAACGGCAAGACTCAGCAGGTCCTCTGAATGCACAGGTAACGCAGAACACAAAGTGCATTTAAACAAAGAGCAACAACAACTAAAACAGCTAATATGGTTCTTTGTTCAGTTCCAGCAAAAAAAAAAAAAAAAAACAGGGGGGAGACAAATTCCATAATAATTTAGGGTGTTAACTGAGCTTGAACATGTACATGCCTGTGGCACTATATATTAGTAGTAGGAATCTTCAATATATTACCCTGTCAATAAAGTATTTGAAAAAATGCTCTACTAAAATATATAACTGTTAGTATAAATGTCCTTTAGAAAATGTACCAGTGACCTACATTCAAGGATTTATGTTCCCCATCTGCAGTGCAGGACAATGTATTGCTTTATTGTGCTCAGCCCTGTAGGCAGTCAACACTTTCACAAGACCAACAAAAACAATGCAACAAAATGCATTCATATACCAATAAATATACAATTAAAACCAACTAATGCATTTAATGAAGGCAAAGCAAAGGTTAAATGTCGATGAAGCTGCCGACACCGCAACCCAGCAGACCAGTGGACTAAAGGGATTAGGGAGGAAAAATATTGCCCCTGAACAAGGGTTTAGTGCAGATGCTGTTGGGCTTAGGAGATCAAAGTTCAGCAAGGACCTGATGTCCACCCCAGTCCATTTTCACTGAGAATGTGAGCACAAGCAGCATACAGGCCAGAAACCAACAATGTCCAAGGTTGCATAAAATGATATTTTACAGGGCTAAAAGCAGTATATGTACATGGCGCAACGGACCCAAGGTTAGTCCATATTAATAAATAAACTTGAACTGACCCGGTGCATCCAAACCAGACCAAAACAAGAAAACAAACAGTAAACTCAGAAGCTAAGCACATTTTTACACCACATGAAACATGAGGGCAGCATGCGGACTGGACAGGGGCTGGACACGATGGCCAGAGTTAGACACGAAGACGCGTGTCCCCCCCCAGCAGGGATTCACTAGATGCGCTCCGCATTTGAGGACCCCTGCACAGAGAATTGAACGCATCGCAGCGGCTTGTCACCGCCAGTCACTCTCACATTATTGTCATATTACTGTCACATTACTGTCCTCCACATTACTGTCCAGCCTTAAACTTGAGACAGGTGACCGCGCTTCACGTGAAACCTCCGAAACGCAAGTCAACGGAGCAAAACCGCGCATACTGCAAACGGTAAGAGCCGGCGTGCGGCTGGACGGAATGTGCACGCCACCGCTGCAGCGGAGATGCGGACTGTGCGGACGGCGACCCCCGTGTCTCCCGGCCGTACCTTGTTGCGCAGGCTTTCTTTGTGCGGGCCGCCCCGGCTCCTCCTCAGCTTGATGGAGGGTGAGCGCAGCAGGTTTCGGATCCTGCTCTTTATGGTGGAACCGTCCACCGTCATGTCGCCGTCCGTCCGTCCGTCAGCTCGCCGCTTCAGATAAAAACCGCCGTTTAAAAAAAAGCTCCCGTCCGCCGCAGTTTGTCTCTGCCGAGGGGAGTCGCGGACACATCAGAGCGCGGATCTTTCTCTACAGCGCCGCTGCACCCGGGGGCTCCTGCAGCCACTGCCACTACCACCACCTCCAGCAGCACCGTATCGTGACCGCCGCGCCATGAGGCCACTACTCGCCTCCGTTCCGCTCCCCCAACTCTGGCCGCTTTATATGGCTCAGTGGGCCGTCTCCAACGGCGGTGCCACGCCAACTGCTGGCAGCCGGCGGCCCCTGCGAGCTCGAGCTCGCTCGCTCACTCTCTCTCTCTTTCTCTCTCTCTCTCTCTCTCTGACACACACAGAGTTAAGCACCGCTTTAAAAAAAAAAAAAGCGGGGCAACATTTAAGATTACATTTTGCGCTTTATGCATGCCTTTCGCCTCTTCTCGTCAAACTCGCAGGCCGGCTGTTTCGTCACACAACGCACAAAAGCAGTCATTTTTACAGTTTTTTCTCCCTGACGCTGAGGGACACCGCTGACAGGGCTGCGCGCGACTCTGTACGTACGGCGGCCCAGAGGCGGGGCGGCCGGAAGCGCGTCCTCGCGCTGGGCGCGCGGACCGCTGACCGCGCGAAGGGTGACGCAGACGTCGAGGAGCCGGCTGCCCGTATCCTAGCAACGGGTGAGTGGCTGTCTGAAGCGGGTCAGTAATGGGCCGGCTGGACGGACACCGTCACTGTAACAGGGTGGAGACACTGAAAAGGGCCAGCAGTGGGCTAGGATTCAGACCACGGCCTGCTAGTCTATTAAAGTCACAAATAAGCTACATTTGTCAAAGTCCACCTAGTTTGATGCCATTCTTCTTTTGAGGATGAGCACAGTAGCCAAAGAATGCAGTGCATTTGAAAAATATTGAACTGCAAAATGTATTTTCACAGAGGCTGCGTGTTTCATTTGTAAGGGAAATGATGCTGTCGTTATTTTGTTTAATTTTATGTATCTTTACACATGTATCCAAGTACCAATTTGCATATAAATATGCTTGAAAATGTCGGCATACATGTGGTTTATCAGATTACTCATTTTTCTGTAGTGTTCACTGTTTTCCATTGACTTTATTAGCGGCTGTATTGTTTTCTGATATTCTTTCACACTATTTGCTTTAACCATTAACAGATTAATCTGTTTTTACCGTGTTCCTTCTTGTGATCTGTACCTTAGTGTTGGAGCTGCAGTTGCATGTAAAGGGGTTTTTACAGTCACATTAAAATCATTACAGTTTTGTTACAATAAGTAAAATGAAATATTTTGTCCAGTTTTAGCTTTTAAATTGAATGTTTCTGCTGTATATGTTGCATATTTAAGCAAGACAGACTTATTTACATAGTTTATATCATACACAAAGGTAATTTAAAGTGCTTTACAAAGGCAATAAAAATAATATGATGACTAAAAAATACATAAAGAACAAAGATTTAATAAGCTGTACAATAAGAAATAAATTGTGACATAAGAGAAACAATGAAAGGTAAAAGTATAGCACAGTGAATAACTCAAGAAGTGACAGAAAGGCACAGGACAGTATTTAATCTGGGTTTAAAAGTGGCTGCTGGTGGTGCAGATCTAACATCTTCTGCAATCTGGTTCCACCAGCAGGTACTAAATGCTGCATCACCAGGTTTGGTTCTAACTTTGAGCACTACTAGCTGACCAGTTCCTAAAGATCTGAGATAATTATTTCCATCTTTGTTTACATAAAGGAAATTTTGTTGCATCTAGCAACAAATTTAAGCATAGAATTGGTGAGTCTATTGGACTGTAGTCATAATGTGAATGAACGTTGGTACATACTGTAGTCTTGTTATCTTGAAAGACTTGGCCAGGTAGGAACGTATGACATTTGAATGAGAGAAGTCCAAGGATTGGACAATGAGGGACTCCACATCATGGTGCTCTGCTCAGATCTACAAATGCCAATAGCAACAAAATAAATATAACCTAAACAGTGTAAGGGCCATTCTGCATAGTCCTATCACTGACTTGAAGACAACCTTTTTAGTAGCTTTGCCAGTGAAAGGAAGATTTGAAATGGATCCATAATAAACTGTGGAAGCATCCAAGGTGCTCTTTTTGAAGTGGTTTAATGACTGCAGTGTTCAATGATTTTGGGAAAATGTGAAATAGGAGTGAACCATATACTTTACTATTTCCAGTAAATCTATTGCTAACCAGCTGAATACATGTAGAGTGGTCTGCTTGGATATCATTTGAAATCTTGACATAAATTAACAAAATGTGTCTCATTTACTGGCATCCCACCCAGGGGCCATTTCATAGCTGAGCGCCCTCTGATAGGAATCGACCCTGCTCAGGATAAGCAGTTTAGGAAAATACATGGATAGATGGATGGATGGATGGATGGATGTTTGTTTCATTTAGCTCAGCATTCTACCAGCAAGAGGAAAGAGGGAGGAGTCACTGTAAAGAATACGATACCTTCCAGTTCCCACTCTGCCATTAACCGCTTGTCCAAGTGAGGACCATGGGGGTCCTAGCCTATCCCTTAAGAACAGGGAGTTGGACTAGATGAGGTACACACTGGACAGGAAGGAGACCAATATGCAGCGGGGTAGCCACACAATGAAGGTAGATTAGAATCACCAATCCAACTGAAATACATATCTTTGGACTGTGGGGACACTGATGCAGATCTTAGGAAAACACAGGCCTACTCCCAAACAACACAGGAGGTATCTTACTGCCCTTCTTCCAATTTTGTGTCTCGAAAAGAATATTTTTGTTATGTATACAGTATATAGACAGCTGTCTGCTTGTCAGTGGATCTCTTTTAAGAGTTTGGCTTTCACTAAGCTAATCAACCATTTCCTTCAGATTTATTTACTAAACTGTCCATTCAGCAGATGAACTCTGATCCCCTTGCTGACAGTCAGTACTGTCAGGGTGGTGGGGGTGTCCTGGTGGCTTTGGGGATGGGATGGGCAGGCTGTAGGAAGTGCTGTCAGTGCTGGTACTTCAGCTTCGAGATAACCAACATGCTGCAGTACCTGATACAGTCGCTGCGCTCCCAGCAGAGGATGTTCAGGTAGACAAGGAGGGTAGTGATGGCCCACAGGAGCACAGAGATCAGAACTTGCAAGGGGTGCATACACCAGGCACACTGATCTAAACAGTAACTGGTAACAGCTAAATAAATCCAGATAAATTTGTCTTTGTACTGACAATACATTTAATACTGGATTTTTAGTAAGTAATTAAAAATCGACTAAAGAACGTTGGTTATATAGATTTACTCAGCTTGACTGAGAAGAAAAGGTTTTGCCGATGGAGATATTGGTGGAGCTTGGTAGTACCTGACTGGGATGAGGAGCAGAGGAAATGCCCACCAATGAAAACTGATACACAGACTGTAATGAACACACATCTTTGACTCATTGCTTTCTGTGAGTGCTCATCTTTATTGCTGTAACTTTTTTGACATGAAGATCTTTTAAAACCCAAGCCCTAGAAACAAAAACATTCTAAATCGTAGAAGAATTCCAAAATTTTAGATAAGATTCAATTTGATGAACTTCAGTGTTCTGCGCTGAGAAGAAGGGTTAACCCAACTAAATCCTTGTCTTTCTCCACTGTGTCTACTCATGGTCTCAAGAAAGCAGCACTACTCTGGGCTTGAAAATGGACTGTGCCACCAGACATCATGTCATCCTCCTTTCCCTCTCTTCCACAGACCACACCCTTTGCCTCCGCCAGCAGGTGAGCCATCCCAGCACCCCCTGGCACTGCTTCCTGAGCCCCTGGTGCAAGTGAAAGATGAGTGGATCCAGGCAAGCGTTGATGCAGTGCAGCAGCTGGGAGGCTTCCATGAGCAGGTTGACGATGCTGGCTATCCAGCAGGGCTCAGAACTTTCGTGCAGGGAGATGAAGACTGAGAATGAAATGACGTAGAGGAGTTTCCCTGGCACCCAGCACACCAAAAAGTTTGCAATGATCACAGCAACCAGCCAGATGGACCTGTCCCTTGCCCGCATGTTGCCCATACCCAACTGCTGGCGAGACTGCCTCACCCGGCCCATGATCCGCACATAGGCAGGGATGACGAGAAGAAGTGGAATGAACACCTGGACAATGTAGTAGGACAGCAGGCTGTAGGCAGTGCTGTGGTGCTTCAGCTTTGAGATAACCAACACGCCGCAGTACTTGGTACCGTCGCTGTGCTCCCAGTAGAGGATGTTTGCATAGTTCAGGTATACAAGGAGGGCGGTGATGGCCCACAGAAGCACGGAGACCAGAACTGCATTGCGAGGGGTGCGCACAAGGCGGGACTCCAGAGGGAAGGTGATGGCCAGGAAGCGGTCGGCGCTGATGGTGCAGATAAACATGGCGCTTGTGGTCAAGCCAATGAAAAAGAGGACATTCACTAGGATGCACACAGAGTGGTTCAGGTCCCACTGGTAGCTGGCACTCAGATACATAGCCCAGGAGGGCATGCAGGCCAAGTAGGTCAGGTCACAGATGGCCAAGTTCAGTACCCAGATGGTGCCAATGCTCCATGGCTGTGAGGGTCGCAGACACCCCCACAGACTGTAAAGGTTACCCAGGGTGCCTAGCAGCGAGAAGAGGTGGTAGAAAGGCGGGATGACTGCCGCATACACGTTAATAAGGCAACACTCAAGGTGCGGGAGCAGTGGTAGCGTGAAAGAATACCGAGTGCTGTTTTTAGCGCTCCTCCAGTAGCTGCTGCTGTTATATTCTGGCATGCTGTCTTCAGCAGACTTCCTTTGCAAACAGAACACACGGCAAGTTAACGGTGCATGAGCACTTAGTTCACCATTTTCCCCACTAAATGAATATGCTCATTTGGATAAACAAATACAATTAAAACATATCCAAAAATGTGGCTTTTTAATTCTGCATCTCCCCCCCCCCCCCCACAATGCTGTACAGTGATACTTTCCCCTCTTTGCTAAATATTTTTGCTACTACAGTCCATCCTCAATTTTCCAGACTATATAGGGGAGGAGGTGTCTGGATATAGCCAAAGTCTGGAAGAATTGCAGTTTAAGCGCAGTGCCGTGACACTTTAATAATCCATTTTCATGTGTAATGTGCCCAGTAAAATTAGTCAGTACTGTAATGCAAACATTTAAATGTACATACAGTGCAGTGAATAAGGTGCCAATGCAACTGGGTTACAGGGGTTTACAGAGGGACTAGGGGGTTCCCCGCTGCCTTCACGGAAATAACAATAGAAACAGCTTTTATGAGGCAAACCTTAAAACATTTTCTGTTAATTATTTTCTCCAAAAAGGTTAAATGAGTTTATATTTACCTGTATATTATGGATTTTAAAAAGTTTCAATATTTATTATTTTTGCAATGGTCCGTCAAGAATCCGTAAAATCGGGGTTGGTTACACTTGATGAGCTGTATTAACAATATTTACATTTTCACGAGCAGACATCTTCAACGTGTAAAGCTGAATCATGTGGAATGGAATATGCTGCTACAAAAATATAAACATGACTTAATGTTGCACGCAGCAGATCTGCTTCCAACCTTCACAGCATCATCCACGGCCTAAAGTGGAGCCACTGGAGCTTTTTAGCACCACTTAGGAACTGCATTCTTATCTCAAGTTCCCTTTTGCTTTTTTGTGCAAAGAGCTTCACTGCAACCTTGCGCTTAGCCAGTTTTGTTATAATGCATTTGTCACCGTGGCAGACGAGGGATCCGCAAAAACACATCAGAATTTCAATGCGGCGGTGATCATGCGTCTCAGTGTCCATGAAAATAATCTTAAGAACCCCTCAGAGTTTAGTGTCATTTGGTATATACACAAATCTTGTGTGAAACTATTAAAAATGCAAGGTGTAGTTTAGTCCCATTGTACTGCACACATAATGTATGATTTATGAAAATGTATAAATGACAGATCTGAGACAAGGGGTAGAGTTAGCATACAAGCGCTGTATTACAGGAACTTACCTCCAAGCAGAGGCTTCCCTTCCCTTCCCAGAGGCAGGTGAGCAGCACTGCGTGCTGTGTACGGAGCCCTTTATGATGGTGAAGTCAGGCCTCCGGTGGCTCTCGCTGGACGGCCACTCCCAATACCAAATATCACTGCTTAATGCGCTTAGGTCACTGGGTCTCTATTAGACCTAAACAACTTCCACTGGGAAACAGAACAAATGTCAGACACAAAGCAAAACCTGTTAAGGAAAAAAGCCTACATATGTTTAGTTATTGTTATTTATTTTGCTAACAACTTTGTCCAAAGTGGCTTGATGTAATAAAATCTCCATCTAAATAAGAATGGTTCGATAAACCAGCATTAACACAAGTTATTACCGTTATACAGAGACAAGATTCTAATAAATACAGTACTGTCTTTTAAATAAGTAAAAGCCAGCTATTATCGGAGAAAAGGCTATAAATTGTCAAAACATTAAGAACATTTTACAGCCAAACAGTGAGCTGTGTTAAAGACACAGAACCCCACACAAACACATATACTTTAATTTTATTTAAAGATTACATACCCTTTCCTTTTCACCAACATTTCATATTTTTGAGCGATATATAAAAAATAGTGTCCATTTCCATACAAAATAGAGCAGAGAAATCTGCCTGTTTATTCAAAGACACAGGAGTATTATTTTAAAAAAGAAAGTACTTGTATTTACACAGAATTACCTAGTATGAAATCTAATTCCTTGAATATAACAAAAACACACTTCTCAAACAAACACAAACAAAAATGGCTTTTTTTATATTATACACATGTCCTGCTTATCCTTCATGTAGAACATATAACAGTTGGTAGTACTGTTGGTAACATTTACACATTTTACACACGTACCTCTCTTTACACATAAAATTATTTGCTTTACAGTTATTTGCTAGTTCAGTAGAGACACTAGACAGGAAACATGAGCTAAAAAAGATGGCAGACAATGGAAACATGTCATGCCGAGAACAACGAAGGATACGGAAACCTGCTGTCTGTATGCCGTACTAAAATAGTACAAATGCAACACTTAGGCACACAGAGGTAAGTTTTGACAGTGTTTTCCAAGAAAATAACAGTCTTCTGCAGAAAAAAAATCCTCAGCCAGTGTAACAACATAGTAAAGGCTGCTAATCTGTCAAGACGTTTAGCAGTGTTTAATGCACCAAGAGCCTCCGCTGTGCTGGTCAAGCCTGTAAAAACTGACACATCAAGTGATGTCCCATGTGAAAAGCTAACAGCGTGACACCAGAAGACTCTCTCGTCTACCTTGTTTTATGGGAGAACAAAACCCAAGGGACAAATTGAAGTGTATGCATCATTCGTGAACCTTTTTGAGGTACAACCTTCATTTATAACGCAGCTATATAGTGAGGACAACCATCAAAAAGTCATCACGAACAGTTATTAAAATTTTATTTATTGGCAACATTAGCGTTCTCAAATTGCGGCGTTACATTTCACTGTTAACAGCTACAAGGCTACATATGACAAAGATGGTTACCTCATTTGTAGAGAATTTCTTACGGCATAATTTTTTTCATAATTGACCGTGAAAGCTTAGTGTTACCCAAGAATCAAACAGCCGAGATTAACACTTACAAAAAAGTTTTTAGGGATAAAAAGCATAAAACAAATTTTGTTTTTAAACGGTATGATGGTCAAATTCGCTTTACCACAAGCTCCTGCAGAATAGCTTTAAAAAAACGGTCTTGCAGGGTTACAGTGCACCAAAATAAATATGTTTAAACAGAAAAACAAAAGCACCAATTTCAACCGCACATTTCAGTGCAACAGTTAAAGCTGCAGAAGCGGTTCTCACCACTTCCAACACTAGCTGGGTACAGTATATATATCACTGCTGCCTTGTAGCTCAGCTGGCCAAACTATCTCCAATAGTGCTAGGACTGCAAAGTGGGGAAAACATTCTGTCACCATACAAAAAATTTGCACTCAGCAGTTCATAGAAAAGTCACAATTTGCATGTGTTTGCGCCAGTGGTATCCACTACTACTGCGCTAATTCATGTAACTATCAGAAAACATTTCCTGTTGTTTAGACTCATATATTGTAATTACATTACAAAAGTTTAAAAAAAAAAGAAAAAAAAAAAGGTTGTACCATTAGTCATACGTTTTACCAAATATGATCCATTTCAAGTTGTTGCTCGGCTCTTCTTCCAACCACGTTGAAAAGCCTCTCCAGTACGAGGACAAAGCCTTAAAAAGAAAACATGCAGGGGTACAGTAATACACTATTGTTTGTACATGAACATACATTCTTATATCAGTAATCTGCAGGCTGTCAGCATGGTGTGTTCAGACATCTCAGTCTTGTGTGTAACATCTGGTTCTTATCCCCCTTCCCTGCAAACAGGAGGAGCAGAAGCTACCAGCACAGCAGCAGGATCACATTCAGCTTTCTTCCATGAATGAAACAAAACCAACATTCTCATTCGGATTTCTGATAGGCACGTCGGGTGGTGCATTGTGAGGTGGGGGCAGATACATACAGGTCAAGTGACTGAAAGCACATTTGTGTGCAGGTTAGACGGTTCTCCCTGACTGGTTTGACTGTACACAAGGAAGACTACGAGGAGGTGTTCTTCTTCGTGCTCTCCTTATTGTGGTCCACAGGACATCTTGAGGCTTCAGCATTGCTTGCTGTCACATCGGCGGGCACAGCACCCATTTTCAGTCCAAGTGGGGCCAACCTGGGCATTGGCCTCCATGACACCTTGTCACTCTCATCACTGTCTTTGGCCTTCAACTCTGTCGACACCGCACCCTTCCCAGCTTTCATCTGCAGCAGAGGGGGCGGAGTCAGAGCCCCGCCCTTAACAGAGCTACACAGGCTTTGCTGCTCGAAGCCGTTGCTTTCACAGTCCTGCTGCTCCCTCAATTTCTGAACCACCGTGAGCAAATCCGCTCTTTCTGCAAGACCTTTTTCATTGGTCAGCACATATTTCTGTACCCACAGGTCCTCATTCTTCTGGACAAAGAGGGTCTTGAGGGACCGCTCACCTTCCCTGCTGTGCACCCTAACCCGATCCATCTGCTTGGGCCTTGACATTTCCTCCCCACATACTTCAAATGTCCTCTTTTTATGCAGGGAGTTTTGGGAAAAGTGATCCCGGGTGACCCCCGAAGCAGAGTCCTCACTGTTCAGCTGCTGGTTAAGGAAAACAATCTCATTCAATAGTGACATAAGAGTTTCCTCTTCTGTGTCCTCATCATCGTCGTCGTCATCATCGTCATCGTCATCATCGTCGTCGTCATCGTCGTCGTCGTCGTCATCTTCTTGGCTATAGACGCCGTCTACACACTTCACCCCTGGGTGCTTTGTGGGGTCTTCCTGTTCATCACAGGTCAGCTGGTCTCCCAGCACTTCCCCATCCTCCAGGCCACCCTCTTCGTGGGAGGTTCTTTCAAGGTCTCCTTTGGAGTGTCTCGCAGCCGGGGAGTTCTCAGTCCCACTCTGAACATCTTTCTCCCTTTTTTGTGGAGAATGCACCAATGACCTGGCGCTTAGCCTTTTAGAGATTTTTATCCTTTTCCTCACTGCAAATGATAAGACAGAGAGCAATATAAACTGATTAAGAAATTTCACAAGTTTGCTGCTCACAATTTCAGCCACCCTAATATATAACTAGAAATGTAAAACAAAAAACACATTCTTTAACACGTACCTTCCATGCTGGTCTTCCCTGGCAATGCTTTGGGTGCCTGACTTGACACTGAAAGAGCAACATCTGGAAGCGGACTCTTGACCTGAATTGGAAGCGACATTCCTGGGACGTTAATTGCAACTGAGGCCACACCTAAAATAGATGAAAAAGTTACATCTTCAAAATTACCCATTTCAGCATAAAAACTGTAGGACCATTGTTAAATTCTGGTGAGAAAAGTGAGGAAAACAAAGCCTAGGACAACCTTTTTCAGTCCTGATCCTGGCATTTATGCGTATGGTGGTTACGGTTGAGCTAGTAGGTTGTTTTAATTGAGCCATTTTATCTATATTTCTTACAATATTCAAATAATTACAGTGGCACGGTGTCTAAATATTGCTAATGAGTCCAGATTTTCATGCATCTGGTCTGCATAATCCAGTCCATCATAGTGGGTTAAGGGGAGGGAGAATGGAGCCGGTATCATCGCTTCACTGAAGCTAACACAAATTTCACACTTGTTATGTAAAGGGCCTGCTGACACAACGCATACAGGCAGGACTGAGAATGTGAACTGGGCTTACCGGGGACAGGGGAAGGCCCCTCTCTGATTCCACTGCTCTTCTCAGCCTGCGGTACTGTGGCGACTGGCTGCAGTGGACCCCTCCTTCCAATGACCTGTTCGTTTGGTGCCACTGTGTGGTGAGTGGAGACCAAAGTGCGGTTACCCACCATTGGCAATGCTGTACACAGGTTAGACCAGGGGTCGCCACACTCCTGAATATGATAGTTCTCAGCTCTTTATTATTTTTATACTAATAATTTAAGCTACACAACGCTGAACAGTTAGTTCTACGACTAGAGGTGAAATTCAAACCTTTGCGTTAAAAGGCAGCAGCTTTAACCACTGCACCACTTGCTGTCCACTGATTCTTAAGTCACTTGATATGTTTAAGTTAAACACCTAGTGAACTTAAAGAAAATAGTTATGGTCTTTTCACAACAAAAGCTATATAGCAATTTTTTGTTTCTTCTTGGGACAACAGCTTTATAAAATAAGTCAGCCAAGCCCTCAAGCAAAAGTGTGAGTAAAGCAAAGTGAGTAAAAGCATTGCAGAAAGTCCAATTCATTAGAACAAAAGTTACCTGTGTTAGTGAATGTATGAGTATACTATGTGGACAGCTTCCATATCAATCACATCACACTTCGTGTCCTATTGTTATATCCATCACATTTAACTTATTACGGATTTCATTTTGTCTTTCACAAATAAAAACTCAATTCTTAACTTGCTAAATGTCAGTTTGAAACGCAATGTCAGCTGAGTACTCCAGAGCCAGAGTTACTCTGCCGAGGTAACTCCCATGTTTAAGCTGTTTTACTGAGGGTGAATAATGAACCAAAGTGAACATTTTTGCCAGCAGGCACTTTCATTTTCTTCGGAAGCAGATATGTTATAATGGGTTTTTAGAGAATGAAAGTTGCACTAAAAAAATTGTGGATATTTTCATAATATGGCCACAGAATAAAGGTTTTCACACAGGAGAGCTGCACTGTGCAGAGTTCTCACCTGTAGCTTCTGAAGGTTGGACTTTTCTTCGGGACAGGATGTTGGGTCTCCTTGCTGGTGAGCTGGGTTTCGAAAGGCTGTCCTCAGTTACCCCTGGCTTTGGGATTAGCACCTCTACAGGCTTCAGGGTTGCAGACATGCTGCCCTTTTTTATCTTTTGTGCCTCCAACATCTTCTGTTTGGCACAAATGTCCTGTAGTTTCCTGATGATCAGTTCCTCGGTCTTTCCTGAATATGGAAGAAAAATTGCTGTTTCTGCAGTATAATAAAGGAACAATGTAAAATGAAATAAAAGCTACGTGCATTACCAGATGTCTGTGAGATCTTCCTGATATAAGTAGCTCTTTGCCGGTTGAGTAGTTTCTTCTTTTCCTCCAGAAGGTCATTCTGCTCCATCAGGGCCTGGATTTCATTCTTGGCCTCAATAAAAGAATGGGATACATAGATTAAATGCAGAACACTTTGAAAAAGCAAATATCCTGTGTGCTCTGAAGGAGAATTAACAATTATATGTGTAGCTCAACTGACAAACACACCTGGGACCAGTTGTAGGTTGAAATTGTTTGTTTATGTCGAAATCAAATAAAGCTTAATGCAACGTAATTCCCCAGTTTAGTGGCAGGTTGTGGAAAACATCAAAATTCAGCATAAGATTATTCTATTTTCAAATGCCCACAGAGTAAAGGATATTTGTGTTCCTCTGCTAGAAACAGTGGGTATGAAGCAGGATGCAACATGGCACTAATTTATCTTATTAACATGAAGCAACATTAAAGTTAACTTTAAAATGACAGATTTTTTTTTTTTTAATTATCCCCACAATCTGCTATTTGGTGCTATTCATTCCATCAGGCATCACAGGGTCAGGGAGAGATGCAATGCAATGGAGGATTTCACCTTAAATGGTGACTGCATGTCTTATGGAAAATTTCCACAAAACTGACCATGAAGGAAAGACCTTAGCCTTCCCATAAGTGTATGTGTCAGCATCTGGTCAGGTTTGCAAGAAAAAGACTAACAGACATATAGCAATTTATCATATTTATTTATTAGGTAGTTTCTATAAAGGCAGTAATAAATTTAAAAACACAATCCATGAACCTGCCCACTCTCAAACTCCCTCTCCACTGTTACAGACATTTGGGTTTCTAGTTTGAGTGCATTTTGCTTCCCTCTACTGATGCAAGCAGAAATGCAGGGAATTTTTGCTATACAACAGAATTTTTAGAAAATCATATGATGAGAGAAATTTTAAATGAATAAAAAATGTGTAACTTGGATGTGTGTAACCAGAGGTATAAGTATACCGACGTACGTAAAACTGCATGCCATATTTGATGACGTAAAGAGTAAAAATATAAATTCCCATAAGTTCACATATCAAAGTTTATGTATTTAGTATCTGTGAAGAAAGAATTCTATAAGCTCTTACCTCTTCCAGTATGGCACACTTTGAGGCTTTGGCCAGGTGTTGATGGCCTAGCATCTTTCGAAGCTTTTCAAAGAGCTCGCGGAGCTCATTACGTCGTCGGCGCTCGGTCACATTGTGGTGCATACGGCCAGTAACATTTGCCACTCCCTCTGGTATTTTCTCCTTCAGCTTCTTCTGCTTTTCCTGTTGCTTCTCTTGGGACTGCAAAACAATACCCATAATATGTTTCATTGTGTACTGAAATAGCTGGCTCCACAGTCATTAAGCCCCTCTCCTGCTTTGCTACCCTTTGTTATTAATAATAAGCACAGTAACAAGAACCATACTAAGCAGCTGAAAGACATGCATTACAAGAGACTTACACTTGAGTTATGTTCAGCACTCTTTTCTTCATGACTGAGGTCCCTGAAAACAGAACCATGGCTGCATCAGAACATATACTGCTGAAGATCGGTGTGTGTAGCACTGTGGTGGAACATCGGAATTTTTTCTCAATGCCACTGCGATGACAATTCATTTCAACTTTCTTACAGTGTCAACTAAAATGTTTATCTGTATGAAGCAACTACAACTTACTCTTTATCCAGCTTCTTCTCCATTGCAACAGCCTTCATACGAGCAATGCTTATTTTTTCTGAAAGTTCCTCCACAGTCTCAATGTCAACAGACTCATTCTCACTGTCCTCCTAAAAGGAATGCAGATCAAAAAGTATTACACAGATGACCCAATGCCAAAAACATACAACAATGTCTCATACAACAAATATCTTAACACTGGACAAAACAATTTCAATAAACTAAAACATATCCATTATACCCCAGTCACAAACATTCATGAATCACTTCAGATTCCTGGTTCACAGACACAGACCATATGAATAAGAGATGTTGTTCTGTTACTATTTCATAGCTGCTTATAGCTGGTTTCATATTGATATTGTTGAACTCATATTTGCTGTCTACAACCTAAAAAATGAGTTCCTTCATGCCAACATAAACAATACAAACTAAGCAATCAAACACAGATGCTGTTGTTGGATATCATAATGCAAGAACATTTCTCTTTTTTTAAATTCTTTCTCACCATGATTTCACTGAAGTTATCATCTTCTGAATCATCTTCTGAGTCATCTGATAAATCTTCTGATTCCCCTGGCACTGCCAGGTCAGCATCTCCTTCAACTTCTCCTTCCTCTAGGAGCTGGTTTTCTTCTAGCTTGGGTGTCTCAGTAACCTTCCACGGTGACAGGGCAACCACAGTGCCTAGAGAGAGTTTGGATTCATTCTCTTCACTGGAGACTGCACAGGAAAGGACTTGTGGATTAGAACCTCCCACGACCTCCGGGGTGTTCAGCAGTGGACCTGTGATGACAGATGAAGGTTTTAAACTGCTGAAAGGGCTTGTGGTTGCTGGTGTTGGATGATCACAATCTGTTGGAGTACCATCAGTCTTCGATTCAACCAAAGGTTCTTGGCCACTCGTGTAGGAGTGGTCAGAGCAGACCGTTCCTCCTGTAGTCACTTCCTGGGTAGGGCTTGTGTCCTTGGAAGTCAGCGAATCCTTTTCTTCATGGCTACATGCTTCAACTTTCAAGTTATCTTTTGGTGATGTTTTAAGAGCATCTGCTTTTGTTGGAGTGAAAACTATTCGGCTGACCACTGGTTTAGTCACAGCGGAAGATTTTGGAATCTGGAGCAAGGTGAATCCACTTGGTACAGAGAGAACCTCAGGAGACCCAGGAACAGAACTTGTTGGATTCACAGTAATGACCTTTGATTCCTTGGTACCTGGAGAGATTCTTAGTGTGTAGGTCCCACTCTGACCCAGAAAACCCGGGAGTGTTTTTAAGGAGGTAGGAAGGCTACTAACAGTAAATGCTGTAGCTCCCGAGAGAGAAGCCACAGAAGTTGGTGATGTAGCCAAGGTGGTCATAGTGGATTTGGTGACCACTGGGGACTTTTGCAGATTGATGGGTGAATTCATTTTGACATTGGTGCTACTAGTGGCAGTGCTGCTACCTGGGGACTTAAGAACTACAGTAGAAGTAGAAGTAGAAGTGGGACTGGTGGCTGCCTCACTAACAGAGACAGTGTTAACCACTGGCGCCAGGACGGAGGAAACAACTGGATTTGACACTGTTTTTGAGGGCGTAGGCAAGTGGACAACAGTGGCTGCAAAACAAAACATGCAGTTGTGTCAGAAATATAATATTCCACTTCATAACCCACATCTAGGGTTTTACACTGGAGAATGATCAGTAGTTTTCAGTTTAAAGTTTGGTTAAATGTTCTGACACGGGCACAATAAGTTCTTATTTTTGGGGTCATTTACTTGCCTTAACTATTCAGCATACTAACATATGTTCTAAGAGAATGACTGTGAAGGTACCTGGACTCCGGATGACAAGGTTAGGCTGGCCAGCACGTAGTTGACTGAGGGGCACCAGCTGGACAAGCTGCCCATTGGGGTGACGGTAAAGAGTAGCCCCCGAAGTGCTGCGAACTGGCTGCAAAATCATTCTTTGTCCTGAGGCAAGAGAGGACACAGCGGGAGCTCCAGGACGAACCAAGGGGGTGGCCTGTGACATGGGGATGAGAAGCATGCGGGGCCCAGAGGTCGTCTTGACAGGGGATGTAGGAACAGCAGCTTTAGGAAGCGTATTCTCATCTGAAAACAAACAACAGTTGCAAATAGTAAAAGTAGTCAACAAGTCCTCCTGTGTCAGTAGGGGAAACGAAGGAGTTCCATTTGGGAATTACATGCTTACATGCATACATACTCTAAATAAAAACCCGAACTCCCTTCGAAACAATGCAAGGCATGGAAACGCATGTACAAAGTGAGGCTGGGATTCACAATTAGCATATAAGGTAACAGATGAAGACATCCACCTGTAATGAAATGCAACAAGCTGGACAAACAAATGGACCTGCAACATGGATGAACAGGTAAACTGCGTACATATTTTTTCCACATTAATTTTTGGAGTAGGACTATCACAGCATTAGATTCTGATGACAGTCATTGCCTGGCTAATGCTATATATTCTCAACCACAGCTCAATGTTATATACATAATAAGTATCAATTTGTTAATTCTTATGTCTAAGACTGAACACAGTCCACCTAACAGTTGGATACTTATTACAACATAAAGGAGTACACCTCCTCTGAACATAAAGATATATTTCTAAACTGTGACCATTACAATTCATGGAAAAATAAAGTCATTAAACATATACTTAACACAGAAAGGTATGTCATCATTATCTAAAACAGGCTACATTGCTTAAATCAAGGGTAGCAAAAAATGACTACAACCATGGTTAAATTCTACAAATATTTTATATTATAGTACTTACGATGTTCACCATTGCTTTTTAGGACTGCACTGATCTTTCTTGACAATAAAAAAGTTCATGGCATATTATTAAGTCCGCCCTATTCCACTCCTGGAGGATGACCTCCTTGAGTGCCTTGATGTTTGATGGGGAGGCTGTGCAACTTATGCCTTCAGACCAGGTGGCAAAATATGCCACACACTTTAACTGTGTTCTTGTGGCCTTGGAACAATATTTGGGGTCATTATCATGTTGAAAAATTGCCTGACAATCCAGAATGTGGTGAGAGGACAGTATCTTTTCTTTCAAGATTTTGCAGCACACTTGTGAATTCACGATGCCATTGATGAAGTAAAATTCTCTCGCACCTTCAGCACTCGTACATGCCAATATTAGAACTTTATCAACACCGCGATTCACTGTGGGAACCATGCACTTCTCACTATACTCCTCTCCCTTATGAAATCATGCATTTTGGAGACCAACAGATGCAGAGAGATTGATTTTGGTCTCATTGTAGCAAAGATTAGATTCCCCTAAGAACTAACCTTTGTTAACATGGGTCTTAGCCAAAGCTAAAGAGGCCTTCTTGTGCTCCCGCAATGACTTCTGTAATGCTTTGTATTTTCCTGTACCTTTCTCAGCAAAAAATGGCCATCACAAGGCAACAGCTTATGAATGTTTGAGGATGCTTGTCACAAGTCCATACTTTTTTGAATTTCTGTATCACTTTCACTACTGTATTTTAGCTTAACAGTGATTTGATCATCTTTTTGTACCCCTATTTTCTTTTGTGGAATGAAATATTTTTAAATCTCCAGACAATTCTTTCCCATGTAGTGTGCCATTGTCAATATAAAGTCTGGAAGTCATTCAATGGTTAAGTACCATTTTGAGTGTGGTGGTTCAGACTCATCTGCTGACCCTACACCAGAATAAGCAAGCATTTTATAATTTTACTATTCAGTTTTTATAAGCGTGTACTCATTTTTGCAACATGGTCTTTTATCATTTTGTTACAAAAAAAAAAAACTTTACTTTTTAGTATTGATATGTTTCAATAATAATTGATAAACCAGTGCTGTTGACACACTATCATCAGAGGAACCCCAAATATTTCTTACTTGTAAAGAAAGATAGCTGGATTTACTAGAATTCAGAGGGGCTGTACTCATTTATACTGTATACTTTACATACCTCTTTGTAGGCAGTGCAGCGTACATGTGTAGTGTTTTGTGGTATATGCTGGGTAAATATTAATATTTGCTAAACATCAAACATCACAACCCAAAACATACATTACAATGTATACCTAACTTTAAATAAGGCTGTCAAGTTTTCTGTATTTTTTGTGGGGAGAAATGCAAAGGTAAGTTACTACAAGCTATTTTAAAATACTGTGGCATGCCAGGCATGCCGGCTCAGAAAGTAACCAGCCATGATGCAGTACAAGTCAGACATAAGTGTTTAATTAATAAATTTTTTTAAGAAAAGTTAAAAAAACAGTGCAATAAACACATAGGAAAAAATGTTTCAAAGCTCCACAATATGAAAACTCCTGTCCTCCATCAGTCAATTAAGTACATACTGTGGCAGATAATTCATGAGGTAGTTGTGGATGCCTTTATCCATGCCACAGATACTTTATTTAAAATCCATAAACTCAGGTATTTACTTTTAATATGTAGTGCAGTATTTATAAAGTTAAAACTACTAAATATTGCTATTTCAAAATTGTATAAGACAATACTAGTGGACCACCAGCATCGTGTTCCCTAACCCTGATGTTACCCAGGCAATGACTATGCTTTTAGAGGAATAGGGGATGGAGTGACAGTGGCTGAGGAGGCCCACTGAAAGAGTGCAACGATGGAAGGCCATGGGAAATGAACCCTTAAGCCACTGGAGGTTAGACAAGAGTGTGACAGGGGGATGAGGGGTTCATGTGTAAACACCTAAATGATGGTAGCAAAGCTGGAAGTACCTGTGCTGGAAGAGGAGCAGGAGGTATGAAGGGCATTACTGCTATTAGAAGAAGCATACTCCTGGATACTACTGACTCCCCTGGGAGGCTTGCTCGAAGCAGTCACTGTGGAGGCTGTAGCCTCACACTCCTGAGAGTTTCGACAAGCAAGGGAGGGCCTAACCACCAACAAGGAGGCCGAAGACAATGCAACTTTCTGGACACTGCTCATCAACTGTGGAACACTAACAACAGGTAGCTTTTGTTGAAGGGAGCTGTTGACCACGAAATGGGTGAAAACCTTCCCCACTGTGGGCTTGGTCACTGCACAAGAGGAACAGATTGAGGAGCAAGTTGAACCTCTCAGTCCTCCACTTGCAATAAATCTTTGAGCTATAAAATGAAATATTTGCCAAACCAAGCAGGTAAAGATACTCTTCCTGCCAAATATTACCTTACTGATAAAATGCAGATCAGTACAAAACATTTGAGGGTCAACTTTACCATTATAATTGAGACAGCGCTTCAGTATGTATACAGAACCTGATGCATTTTTATTACTCCCAAGGAACATTTCCTTAAAATGCAGCTTTATTTTGTGGTTTCATGGCTGATATAAGAAATCAAGGGTCTGTACTGAAAGTGGGCATTTTATTAAACAGCAAAGCTTTAGAATCAGCCTGAAAACTGTGTTCAGTGCTGTGCCAAGCCTCTGACTACAACTTACCCAGGTGCTTGAGAACTGTGCTGATTGCAGCATTAGAACTGCTGGTCCTAGTAGTGGTGGTGGTGGTGGTGGTTACGGTACACACCATGGTTGTGCGGTCAACATCAGCAGGCTGGGCCAACTGTAATGCAGAACTGGAGGTGCCGGTGCCACCCGCGGAGGGGCAAGTGAACAATTTAAATTTGTTGGAAGCTACTTCTTGATTGGTCTGACTCAGCCTTCCAGTGATGTACGCTGCCAGTCTATTGGCTGGATGTAGTGCTCCCATCTGGCCAAGCTGTAGCTTGGCCTGTGGGTAAAATTTACCATTAACCTACAAAGAAAGACATGATTCAGTGACCAAAGAAGAACGGGAACAATCAGAAAAAAAAAAAAAGAAAAAAAAACTGTCACATGGCAGAGTTAATGTCCATATAAGCGTCACAGAAGAAATTACGAAAATTCAGGGTAGTGAATATACAAGTTGTTCCTCAAGAAGAAACAGCGTGCATACCTTAATTAGCCCATGGGCAGGGACTCCATGTTGTTTCTTATGGGCAGTGAGGAACCCAGCAGGGGAGATGCGTGTAAAGAATGGCAGAACTTTTCTTTGCGCCATGGCCTTCAACTGCCCTTCAACTTCCTCTTTGACGACTTCTTTCATTTCCTCTTGCGACTCATCCTCTTGTACCGTTCCCTCTCCATCCCTGTCAGCTGCCAAGGGCTGCGATATGCAAACCTTGTAAGTGACGCAAATGCCCAGGTCCTCCTTTTGGCAGGTCTGTGAGACTGGTTTGATTAGGTAAGGGCCAACTTGAAATGGGTCCGAGAGCTTGTTCAGAGCCATTTGCTCGCACACCACTCGCAGGACATGGTTCCTGTCTGATTTTTTCTCCCATTTGCACTCAGACATGATCTCCAGGCGCTTGGAGGGCTCTGAATTTGCTGGGCTCTTCAAAGACTGTCCTGCCTTTTTCTCAACCTTTTCTTCACAGACCTCTAATCAAGAGATCATGAAAAATATATTAGTAAAAGTATTTTTTACCCCACACAGTCTTACTCTAGTTACATAACTGATGCATTCAGAATAAGTAAGTTTACCCCTCATTACAGATCAGAATAAGAACTTTTATTTAAAAGTTTCACAAGTTGTACCTGGGGTTTGGTCCAGAATACTGCTAGTAACATCTTCTTCCTATAATGGGAGGGAAGGAACTTTTTAAAAAATTGGTTTAAATTTTTTTCTCTCCATTTTTCACTAGGATTAAAATAAAAGCAAGCTGTAAATCTCTGAATTATTGGAAACCAAAATATGTTTGTTTCACGATAATAGATGTAATCTTAATGCAAATCGGCAGATTTGATGAGTCTCACCTTAACTCTGGTCACTGACTTGCAGGACAAGATGGCTGGCTGTTCTTGCGATTTCCTACAGAATGGGCGCACCCGAGCACATGTCATCAAGCTCTCAAAATACCGGTACACTGGGTCCTTATCTTCCTCTTGTACCTAAACACAGAAGCAAAATCACAGTGAAACTTGGAGGTAGTCCCCATCCTAGATGAATTAGTTCATCTGCAGCTTAATCTCTGAGCTCTGAACGTTCCACCAATAGACACATTTAGTTTTAGCTAGAATACCAATTCAAATTGTGTGCCACAGCTTCATTCAATGCATCGACACAGAGTAATTACAAATAGTAAACGCCGCCTGTTTTTTTTCCCTTTCAAAAGACTACAGAAGGTGTAAAAGTAACCAAGAAAAGGAGAACAAGATGAAGATAATCATACGGTTTCTACCAGATATGAGCCATCAATAAAGCACATCTATCACCCATCACCTCGAGGTAAAACCCCCATGCACAGTTGTTGTCTGTGGTTTAAGGTAAATAATGTACAACTTAATTTTTCAAAATTTATTACATTTATATGGGGTTCATTCGTGTGAAGTAAAAGAATAAAATGGATCGAGGTGCTGCAGGGGAGTGCTGACACCTTAGTTGTTTTTGAATTTGATTTTATTACACTATATCATAAATACTCTTTTAGGGAACTCTAAACATGAAAGTGTGGGAGGCATGAGAATTGGTCAATTAGTTTACATCTGGGAAAGCTCTGTTATAGCTTCTCACCTTGCAGAGCTGTAGGGAGCTTAGCAGACCCTTTCATCTAAAGCAATGTACAGTTAAGAGTAAACAAATGTGCATTTCACTACAGATGAGAGATATAAAATTGTGATTCTCACACCCCCAATACCACTGTTTTTACTTAAGGACAGTACACAAGTAGCTGTCTGGACATTTGTTTACAAGCCCCAGGTCCACTCAATGGTGCATTCAACTACAATAAGATTAATTTAGCAAAAAACAGGGTCTACATGCTTTTAACAATTCTGTCAGGACACATCTCTTACTTGGCTCAAGGTTGTGGGATCCTGGCGGACCACTGGCTGGGTCACCGGGAAGTAGACTGGAGTCGGAGCATGTAGAGGCTCCGGGTCAAGATCCCCTTCCCTCCATTTCCAAAGGGTTTTCACTCGAATCACAGGTTCTGATTCTGGCTCAGGCTCTGATATCGCTGTTGAAAACATCGAAAATGTTTTGCTACACTTCAGGGTTTTGTTTAATGGTATTTATCATTACTACTGTCAGGTGTGGTATATTCACAATGAACTTAATTTTCTTTTTAAATGTCAAGATTTATTTCTAAAACCTTTTGTTCTTGGTCCAGGCAACCCAAATATAACAGCTTAATGTAGTTGCTTGTTACATGGCATCATCTACAGGATTTGATAAAGTTCTTCTCATCAAATTTTAGTCTCCTCAAACTATAAAATCCAACTCCTATAAGCAGTCTGTTTACGACCCCCCCCCCAATACACCCAAAGTTACATCATGCCCCAAGGTACAATCAATGAAAGCTTAACACAGACATCCCTCAATTTATTTGCTTAGGTTTTTCTAAATACTCATATACAGCAATAACAAATGAAGAATTATTGTAAGTTATTTTAATATTTGAGGCAGGAAAACTTATCACTATAAAGTACCTTCACAAATTCCTATTCTGCATCAACCAATTTGCTCAGATTTATCTAGTTAACATTTGCAATGGTGCTATCTTGATACTTATAATCAAAACTGACAAATACCAAACATGAGCTGTAGACACTATTTTCATGTGTTTTACTGCACACTATTCCCTAGGCAGAAATACAGGTTGTTAACTTCACTTCGCAAAAAGACATTTTATTAAATGGATAAATGAAGAAAATGCAATTAAAGAAAAATAGAAAATCTAGAAGATGTTTGTGTCTTACGTAAGTCCACTGTTTCTAACACAAGGATCCAGTGGATAATGATTCTTATCACCTTTTCTATGAATGCAGAGTAAACTTATCACTGAGCGCTTCAATCTCAGTTTGCAAGCTAGTCATAATTTCAGCAACTCCAGAACAAAATGACAGCATTATTAAATCTAGGAATTATTTTTCTTTGTATTCAACACTTACAGTATGCAACTTTTTTCTTCTTCTTCTTCTTCAACTTTGGGAAGGACTCTTCTCCTAGTGCCCCATAAAAGATAAGATCCTCCTGGTCATTCTTCTTCTTCCTGGGCACGTTCTTGATGAGGACGACCTTACGTTTGAGGCACGTGCAGCCAAACATGCACTCAGGCTTGCCACAGTGAGTGAAGCGTCGGCGCTCCTGGGCCAGACTGGCACACACACACCCCAACCGGCAGAAATCATTTAGGCAGGGTGGGGCACGCCGCTTAATGACCCTGTTTGTGGTTTTGTTAGCCTTCAATGAGCCCTGAGAGGAAGACATGAATTAGCCTTAAAAAGGTCATTCTACTATTGCAAGTGTTTTATAAAAGGGTGCTCAGTGTGGCGTACAAAATAGGTATGTCAGTATAGCAAGGAATATGGGCCCACACATCACAACCTCATACACATTCAACCATAGGTTATTAATAATTAATATTACATATGTAAATGACTTATGTACCTGAGCAGTGAGAAGTGAGGCTAGAGCAATAGCTGCTCTCTCCTCTGTGATGCAGGTGCGACCTTTGCCCTCCCACACAGCTCCATCCTCTAATTCCATCAGCTTCACCAACATCTTTGAGACGCCAGGGCTCCGTCCAACATTCCCTGCTGGACCCTGGCTTGTCGGAGTGGAATCCTGACACATGTGCACCTTATCAGGGAAAGTTACAGGCATGCTCTTCAGCTGGGTTACTAAGGAGGCCTCAGGGTTGGGCATTTCCTCCTGTAACTTTTGCATGGGTGCTTGCAGGATTTTGGGAGTTGTCTTAGTCTTTGTGGAAGGCTTGGTGTTATGGGAAGCACTGACAGGGTTACTTGAAGCACCAGGAGATGTTTCTGTAGCAGGGGTCTTTCCCATTGCAACATTTGACTTGCTCTGTCCAGTGGAGAGTTTATGTTTTGTAGATGCTCTGGGCTTAGAGGACATCCTGCGCTTCTTTGGTGGTGAAACGGGCTTAAAAGGTAATTTGGGGAGCATGGGAGCAGAAGCCTTCTTCTTCAGCACACTATCCAGAGTACGCACATAGCTTGTGCTCTTGGTGGGCAGCTGGTATACCACAGGTGAGACAGTGCTTTGTGAAAAGCTGGCAGCCCGCTCATCAATCAGTTTGCCCTCATTGGCAAGGTATTCATCTAGCATGTCACTACAGAAGGCTGAGCGGTTCTTCAGGGCTCCATCTGTGGTTCCACCAGCTAAAGCAGACAAAGCAAAGATAAGTTTCATCTCACTCAACTCCAAAACATAAACCATGCCCATATTTTTTTGGAGGGGGGCAATAACCACAAATAGTTTTGTATGAATTGCAATACATGCTGAAAAATATTAAATGTAGCAATTCAGCCCAATATAAAGTGCGAGTTTAGTGAGAACAATTTGATATGAACGTAATAAAAGGTAAACCATAAATTATGACATGATAATGCTAAAATAAACAAATACACGTCAGCTCCAAAGCAAGTAAACTCCCGTTTATTTGGCATAAAGAATTACTCTCCACTGCACACACAGTTTACTGTGACTGGATCTGAATTAATCTGACTGGGTTACTAGTATATCATGGAATTGATACGGACAGTGAAATGTCCATGACCAAACAAATATAAAATTGTCCATTCAGTTTCAATAGCATCCACAACCCACCTTCAGATTTCGAAGAGGATGCATCTGGGTTGACAGTAAACTTGTCCCTCCACCCCTTGATCTTTGTAAAGTCGGTTGTTTTCCCAGTCCTTGAAATAAAGGGAACTGCTCCATCTACAACATTAAACATAACTGCTCAAAAAGCTTCTCTTTAGAGTAATTATGCACACCAAAATCCATTTCCCATTCTTATTCACACTTGCTGGGTTTTCTGCAGGTTCAATGGATACTCACCTCCAGATAACGTGAAAACCCCTGAGCTCTCATCATCTCGAGGGCAGAAGGAGGGTGGAGGCAAAGGCAAAGCCACCCCAAGATACTGCAGATCAATGGCTAGAGTTGGGTCCAGCAGGTTCAACTTCAGGCCAACTATGTAAAGAGCACCCAAGAAAATTTTGGTCAAGATCACATATTGTTAAAGTGTCGAGAAATTTGCTATTTTTACATTTCAGCCATGACTCCTCCAGAGAGATCATAGCTGCTCATTCCATTTACCTTCCTGCAGTACAGGATGGATCACCTGTCTGTGCTTGATGCGCTTCAGGTCCTGCAGAAGAACTGGCTCCAGACGTGCAATTTTCTCTTGCATAGTTTCAGGAACTTTATCAGAGACAAGGCAAAACATCAGATAGTTGTTCAATATTAATATGATACAACACATCTGAACATTAGTCATGGTAGTACTGAGTACCAAGCATTTCAACTCATTCTGGAAAGTTCCTTTTCTCTTTCACCTTTTTCATCCTGAGGCTGCGGTAAGGACTCCCTGTTGAGAGGATGGTCCCCAAGGTGAATCTCCAGTGCTTCCTATGTCAATGAGAAAGGAGAAGTAAACCAAAAGTAAAAAGTATACCCAAAACAACTTTGTTCTCAATTTTTAGAATGCTATTATTACTATAATAAATCTAGCTGTATTTTCATAAATATAAAGATGTTAGAGGCTAACACAAGGCAACTTAATATACAATTCCTTAAACAAGTTCTTTCAGTCTTAAAGGGAGAAACAGGAGGTGAATTTAATTACTTTGTTCCCCACAAGTTCCAAGAGTTATGCTATTATAAACGTAAGGCAATCGGTCTGAATAGCTACTGTAAATCTAGAACCATTTGAATTAAGCACCTCTGCAAACTTAAAATGTTTCTCAGATAAGTATATTCATCCTCCACTATACCATTCCAGATATTCAATTTTTTTTTTTTTAATGTATCTGGTCAGATACTATTAATACAACTTATCTTAAATCAAGCCAGATTTTCATTCATCTAGACTGCAGCATTCAGTCTGTGGAAGTAACACTTGGTCCAGTGCTATAAACTGAGAGTGTGTTTGTGAAGTTGCAACAAGCAGCTGTGTGACAGACTGACAGTCTGGTGCTCTACTATCTGGCTTAAACATCCATCTTTGTGTTTGAACCCTGTTCCCAATCCTCTCCCTAATAGAACTGCCTTCTTCAAATCAGTGTATGTGCACTATAATAAAAGTACTTTATACATGATGAATGTTTCTGATAATTGTTATTTTAATGTATTACAGCTTCCTTGTATTAAGCATCACATAGCGATTTTGAGCCGAGCTTTGCACGGGCATCAAATGAACTGTAATTAACGTAATAAGTAATTTCATTGTCCTTTTTAAATGTTTATTCACTTTTCAGTAATAAGTTAGGTCTGGCTAACTCAGGTAAGTGTAATGACTGCAGCAGCGGTTTTGTGTAAGGAGCTGTACCTTGGAGGTGAAGGAGACAAACAACAAGCCTTCCACATCCTCGAGGTTTGGCTGCAAGCTGACATCTGTGGGACCACCGACTACCACTGGTACATCAGTCTCTGGCTTCTTTAGGAACTTCCCATGTTTTCGAGACCTTGGCGTGTATTTCCGCTTCTTCTTCCCTAAGGAAGACTGCTGCTCAGCAGCCTGGGAAATTTTGGAGACCCTGGAGGTAAACTGAGTGGGTAATGCTTCCACGGAATCCTGAGAGAAACAATTTTCACTGTTTTTTGGGTTCTCAGACCCTTCAGAAAGAGGCAATAATGGTTTTGTGGAGTGTAACTGTGATTTCAGATCTGGTGTGACTGGAGATCCAAGAGGTGATGGACTTGTTGGTGCATTGAGGGAACTGTCCGGCAGTTTGGGTTTAATGAGCCGAGGTCTAGAGTTCTGCTCTTTGAGAAACTGGGCAATCCGAGACCAAGGAATGGCATTTGCTTGCTTCGGAACACGCTCACACTGCTGGGATGAGCAGTCAGAAACACTGTGCTCTTGGCCATTTTCTTTTGGGGACAGGTGGACTTTCTTAGCTGGGTCAGACGAATCATTCAATGTCACGGTAGCCTTCTTTCGCTTCTGATTCTCTGCATCCATGCCAGCCACCACAGCAGGTGTGTCTACCGGAGACTCTTGAGAAACTTCAGCGACCATTTCTATATTCTGCTGGTCCTCCACAGCTGAGTTGTTGAGTTCTGTATGCTCCAAGGTGACACTTTTGCTGCTCTTCTCCAGTAAACTTCTCCTCAATTTTGGCTTGGACTCCTGCACAGCTTCAGAGGAACTGAAGGGCCAGGAACGCTTTCTACTGTTCAAAATCAGTGGTAAACAAAGTCAGAGTGAGTCACTTAAGTCACTATAACTGGCGTCAAGAGAGAGACACAAAAATACAATTACACACAGTTACAGGTTACTGAGCTTTCTCCTGTGACAAAAAACATCAGTGTGTATAACACAAGGATGCAGAGCTAAACTGAAACAATTCTGGAATGTTATTGTCATGCCAAGTGCAATACATACAAACACCCTGTAGACGCACGCATGATAGTCTTCCGCCCAGCTTACAAAGCTAATAAGTTCCTGAGAAATGCTTCCTAATGCCTAATGCTTAATTCCTCAAACCTCATAACTTGCGGATGCATTTACCTCCATTTTTAATGATAAGCTTCCATGCATGTCTGGGCACCACAAGTCCATTTATGCTAAAATACTAGAGTTCACCAAATTACTTCCGATTAACTTGTTTAACATTAGTTATCATAAGACATCAGCTTCCCTTTGCTAACTGTACAGCTGTTTTACCTGCACTACGGGTATTCAACAGTCATTATGCATCACGGACAACCCCGAGCATGGGTTTTGTCTAGGTGCCCCATTTATGGACTATGTACAGTAACAAAGATCAATAACTAGTATTTAGTGAACACCTTTATCCAAAATACTAGCAAAATGTTATATGCACTTAATTCCTTATAATCACTCTCACACCTATACAGCAAAGCAATATAACACACATACACAAAATGGCAACTTGGAGTGATCGGTTCAACTCAAACATGACTTTGGACTGCGAGAGGAAACTAGAGCAGCCAGAGGAAGCCCACAAACTCTATACAGACCAAGTTAAATTTGAACCCAAGTCTAAACTCGCATCACTTGATTTTAATAGAGCACTTATCTCAACAAGTGACACGGACCACTACTGCACACACAGCTGTTGAGAGGCACCATTGCAACCTGCTGCGCCACGTATTTGTTAATTCATTCACCTGTTATATGTACGGCTGAGGCAGGGTGAGTCCTAAGATTTTTAGATGACTCATTGTCATATCAGGAAAAAAATAGATGCATTTCTCTAAAGCATATTGTGTGACTATACTATAAACAGCTGCAAGCTAAATATCACCATCTCACACCCTTTGTTTTTTGAATAGTCTCTAGACCTTTGGGGGTCCACACTGGACATCTTACTGAAAAATTAATTTTTAAAAATCTGACAAAGACAAATCAGAACTGTATAAGAAAGTTTAGCAAGACATACGCAACATCGCAAACAACCTGGGTAATGGCTTGGTATTGGACGAACACCAATTAATAATCGCTGTATTACTTCGCTTCATAGAAAAGAATTTGCTAAATGAATAATCGCCTTATGCCCCTCGGCATATATGGAGGCATTCGGATCTTGCAAACAGAAAGAAAAATATTTAGTCGACGTAAGGGTATTAAAACTTCTCATACAGTCAAATTTTCTAACTCGAATAGGCGCATCTTCAAGGATGACTCCCGGTTAGTGACACTTGTCTTGCACGGAAACAGTTTTTTATTATTATTTAGATGACTTCTTCATGTGTGAACCAATTATTTGACCCCCTCTCATTGGGGTTTTCTGGGCATGAATAAAACAGGAGAGGGTTGCTGTAGTTCGCAAATGAAATTTGAGACGAGAAGTGTTATTGATATATAAAAACCCATTTTTCCTATTTCTTCCCTTATTCTTTTCCAAGGGTGACCTGCATACAGGTGATACCATCCATCAATACATTTTCACACAGTGGAAGTTCACAAAGACAACAAGCAGGGCAGGACAAACCTCAATTCTCTTTCCATATGAAGTCTTCAGCTCCTCCTGGGATATCCCCAAGTGTTTGCTGAGCACAAAAAAGATATATATTCTGTCTAGTGTTCTGGGTCTGCCCCAGGGCCTTCAAGTGGATATGCCTGGCAGACATTCCACAAGAGTCAACAAGGGGTTTATTCTAACCAGATTCCCAAACCTCTTTAACTTGGTTTAATGAATTTACTATCTTGCTGGCCACTGAGTCCCCGCTATCTGTCATGGAGTGTGTCAGCCCTGCTTCTCTATAGAAAAGGTTCATCTTGGCCACTCACATTCTCAGTCTGTTGCTTAAATGCACTGCCTACTCCAACATTTCTTAATGCCAAAAATGTGCAAACAACTACAATTTTCCCATATTCAGGAAGAAGCAACCCTGGCATCCTATGATCCAGCAGTATCTGTCATAGAATTTCCAGGAACAAATGATCATACATTTGCTATAGGTAATTCAAACTCATCTAAACCTAATATGTCAATTCCCACAGCCTTCCAGTATCTTTCTAAGAGTAAAGCATTGGCCCACTGTCCCATGAAAAGAAAAAAAAACCTGCAGTGTTCTTCCTGAATCCAAGATTAAAAAAACTGTCCGTCACCTCCTTTCCTACCCAGTGCAATGGACTTGTTGTACGTATATGAAAGCATCTCAGAAGAGTCAACACATAAACACAAACTTCCCCTCAACCACACTGGAAATTTGAAAAGTTTAAATAAGAGAACCATCAGCTGACAAAAGCATCTTTTTCCCAGAAAATAAATGGTGCAAGATAGACAAGTTCCACAAACTTGATTTTGATTTAATGGCCACTCATGGGGCTTCTTGAAACTATGGAAGGGAACCTAAACCAACACAGGAAAAAAAAAAAAATAAAACAAACAAAAATCAAATTCTACACACCTCACAAGGCTCGAACCCCACACGGAAACATCACAACCCAGAAGCGCCATTACTCACTGATCCACCATGCTACTTCAAAGGAGTATGGCATCATAAAGAAATGATTTGCTTACCGGAGGTTTGCAGGTTCCGTTACAGCAGAAACACCATTACCAATGAAGCCATTTCCGACATCTTTGATTTGGAAAAGTTCCTTATCTATATCGAAGGAGTCAAAATCCCCACTGTCTGCTACCAGTGACTCCGGATTCTTCTTCAGAAATTTTTCCTCTTCGCTGCCAACTGTGGACCCAGAGAGCTCCGAGTTTGAAACGGAGGCATCAGGCTTGGTTTTTCCAACTGGGCCATCCTCACGGAACCCTTTAGCAAATGGATTGTAGTCAATCTTTAATTGTGTGATCCGCAGATTCTGGTAGGCGGTGACGGCAAAGAACTCCGTTTGAGGGAAGGTGAAAGTCATGACATCAGGACCATTGAGTTGGATAACCTCTGTAGCCCTGTCAGCAGGTACCACATGCAACCGGGGCAGATAGCGGTGCATGGAATGTAAGATCACATGGCCTTCCTGGTCCAAAGTATTATTAGTAACTTTAAGCTTGTAGAATGACACTGGGTTCTGCATCCAGTAGTGGCCTAATGAGGGGGACTCTGGGTGGATAAAAACCCGGCCTAGAACATGAGGCTCAGACTTGCCTACAACTTCCCATTGTCGCCCAGTCCACTTATAGCGGTAGTTGTCCATGGGGGCAATGTCCATCACCAGAATGTACCTCTGAAAAGGCTGCATACCAGAAATGCGGAAGCGACAGTAAGGGAACATTCGTCGACCTTGTTTGGTCAGTATCATTTCAGTTTTGCAGCGAAAGAATTCATTCCACATGTTGTTATTGTCCAGTGTGACTTTAACACCTTTGCAGGTGCTGTCAGGGGGCAAGTTCTCAGGCTGTTCAACAGATTTGGTGGTACAGGAAACCAAAGACTGGCTAGGGATGTACGGAGGTAGACCCACAACTGGAGTGGACTGTGAAGAGGCTGCTGCTGAATTAGCTTCCTGATTGGTCACCAGAATTCCCTGGTCCTGTCCACCCTCACAGGCATGTCCTGGTTTGAGGAGGACAAAAAAAGCCAAAGGAGTGCCTGTGGAAGGTACGGCAGCAGGTGCCGCTGCCCCCTCTTTCAGCACCATGAAGACCTGGTTTTCTGTTGCAGCCATGACAGAAGAGATTCGGAAGGTCAACTTGCTTCCTCAACTTGGGTTGCTTATTCGCTTATTCGCCATGCTGAGGAAAGAGAACATGATGTTAAGATGAGCTGAATTTTCATTTAAAATTCTTACACTGTTTTAACAGCTGTCTTTGATACAAACAATGTGTGAAAAAGGCCTTGGTGATTCAAAGAATAAGCATTTGAACAGCATTAAGATTAACTTGGCCGGCACATATAAAACTGGTTTTAGGGTTGTCAAAAGATAATGATTAAAATCCAAGTGTATGCAACTCTAGCTTTGTCACTCAAGCAATTTTTGTGGCCATAAGTATCAAGTGAAAGAAAACCACCGTGTTAAAACTGACACTTTTGTCAAAAGTACTGTAACAAGCATAGGGATTTGAACCAATGGCAGCCTGAACCACTATGCTACTAAGAATTTAATAAGAAACAAGCCAATTTTTCCAGTTTCATTTTACCGTTTTTAACTACATACAAAGCTAAAAGTTTAACACAATTTACACCCATGCATGGATGGAAAGTATATACAGATGAGATTCAACCTCTTCTGGGTGCGAAAACCATTATATAAGGTGTTAAAAAGTGACACATATAGCAGTGGACCACGTCGATGAGAAATAAGCATCATTTAAAGAGACCAACCAAACAGGAATATAAAAAGGAAGTTCCACCCCACTTCTGGGCAGGAAAGTTTGGACAAAGGATAATCTGACCTCAGACACAAAACTAGTTAAAATCAACAAGGGTTAGGTTTAAACACTCTGCAGCCCACCATATAAGGAAAAGAATTTTAGTGCAAAACTGAGAGATTACCAACCCCAGACAATGTGAAAAGAATCATTGAGCTAAAACTTAAAAACAATTCTTTAAAAAAAAAAAAAAAAAACTATTCTTCCACAGTAAAATATGACACGTTTTCAATAGTGCCACGTTATATCTACACCTCATACCCTTTCAAACCTTTACAGCTCTTAATATAAAACAATAATGAAATAACTAATAACTTGAAAATTTATTGTGGCCAGGAAAGTTATACTGTCATCACGGACAACAGAGTAATAACTGAATAACCGCAAGGTGGTCTTACATCTTCTCAGTTTTTGGCTATTTTTACGACTTTTATAAGAGAATTGGAAAACGCAAAAGACTAAAAGTAATATTTTATTCTAATAAGCCTCACGACTGCAAGTTCACCACAAGGTTACTCATCGCTCACTTTTTCTCCTAAATCCAACATGACCGCCACACATCGCACCGTTTACAAGTTCTCTTCCCCACATAAGGGTTTATTAACAAATACAATGGGGGGGGGGGGGGAAGCAATGCAAATATTAGTATGTAATAAAAAATATATGAAATCATACAGAAAATTATGCACTGCACTCTTGTCAACCAGCCTGTGGCCAATAAACATGAACACAGCAGGAAGGGGCCATGTTCCACTTAAGTTCATATGCTCACAAGCTTCTACAGCAGCACCTCTAAATGAAACCATGGGTCAACCACAGATATGTGATCAAGCATCCATCAACAATTCTTTATATCTTCTACCCTCAACATAAACTGAAGCCTTGCATGTTCTAAAGGAGCGCAAAGTGGCAGCTGTGAGCCTTGTGTCAGCAGACCGCAGTACGTGCGCAGCCTGTGCGGATCCACCGAGCCTACAGAGGGCGCGCTCGCACAGCAGAGGTCCAGCTCGTCATGAGTGGCGGACTCCAGCTTCGAGGCACCTTCAGAAAAATGAATCATTAAAGTCGAGCCACACCTTCGGCCCAAACTTTTAATAAAGCAGATTTTGAGGAAAATACACTTTTAGTGTAAGTTACTGTAGATTCACACGCTAGTAGCGGCGTCCTTCCGTCTCACTAACGGGGTGTGAACACCGTCAGAGGCGTCAACCGTTACTATTCCTCGAAGTATCGCAAAGGAAAACTCTAGTCGTGGAGAAAAAAAACAAGTTAAATGCGGCAGAGCTGCTTCAAGTTGAGTAGACTTTTATAATAAGACGGTGGGCGCAAGCGTTTATTAGTTTCTCGACGTATCCTTTAAACATCCCCCCCCCTCCAAGCGAATACACGCACACAAACACATCGCACCCCACCTCATGCCACTCGGTGTAAAAACGGGCCTAAACTGCTTACGTCCCCACACAACCCCGCACATAAAAGCCTCCACGCAAAGAAGAGCCCCGCTGCGGGGGGGGAGAAACGCTCAACTGAAGCGAAGTTCCACGGTGGAAGGACGGCGGGCAGAGAGCGAGCGCGGCTCCAATTAGCGCGCTCCCGCACTCGCAGCGCTGCCGTTTCCTGCTCCGTCGACGCGGTGGTGCTAAATTTCGCGAGTCGGCCCTGCGCCGCACATGGCCTGCGCTGGCTGCGCGCAAGTTGGCGGCGGCGCTGCCGCCGCTCCTCGACGACCCGCGTTGGGCCTCGACTCGTGCTCGACGCAGGAAGAGAGGCGGCGCGCCAGCGTGGGCCTCCGTGTTTGGCGCCGGCGGCCCGCAGCCCGCCAACCCCCCCAGCGGCGCGTGACCGTCGGGCCGTCGCGGCGCGAGCGAGCGAGCGAGCGAGGGGCTTCTTTCGGCGCCTCGGGACTTCGCGCGAGGCCACGGCCGGCCCGCGCTTCACGCACGAACGCCGCGGGCGCGTTTTACCTCTTCGCAAGTCCCGCAAAGATGGAGAAGGAGCGCGAGCGCCGGTGGCCGAATTTCCTCGCCTCGTCCTCCCGCACAAACATAACCCCGCGCGGGCGTCTCACCCAGCTGGAGATAACATGCGTGCTCCGAGGAGTGACGTCACGGCCCCCGCGGTGGCACGCTCACGTTCTACGGCGCAGACTCCTTCCCGACCTGCGTGTCGCGGTGCCGCGGAGCGAGCGAGCGAGCGGCCGGCCGGGAGCCGCGCTCGCCTCGGAACAAAGCGCCCGACGCGCCTGTTCGATGCGGACAAGCGAGCGGCGTGGCGTCCGGACGAATAAACTCGGCTGTTTTGTGACTCGGTTCGAATGACTCTCGAGTGATGGTGGCCACTGTGAACATCGTATTAACAAACGCGGCGGCAATAATAAGAATAACAACGACAGTCACGTCTCGCTTACCGCGAAGGGGAGCAGCGGGATTTGGCGTCCTGTCGCTGATGGCGGCCAGAATAACCGAACAAGAACAAGGGCCTCGCGATTATTCACGATTCTGCGTGCGTGCATATTCAATAAGGCTTCGTGCAGGCGGGAGGGACCGCGCCGCGCAAGAAGTCACAAGTTGGAGTTCGCCATATGTCGTCCACCTGCCGTAAACACGACTCGTGAAGCCGCCTCGAAACGCGCGATGAACCCCCAGTTCTTCCGAGCGCTGCTTGTCCCAAAGTTGTCGCCGTGTGCGCTCGACTTTTGTCTTCCGCGGGGCCGTGCGATCGGAGAGGATTTTGAGCGGCGCGCACCGCTCGAGAGCACATGTGCTCGGGCGGCACGTGCCGCCGCTGGGTGTGACAGCACGGCGACTGTCGGGGTCGACTTGGCCGTGGCGACTCGCTGGCCTTAAACGCGGCAACACTGGCCTCAAGTTATTTGCAGCACAGAATAATCTTAGCTATTGGGCGCGATTACAGTTGAATAAACGTTTTAATATCGGAATCTCTTCCAACTGTGTGTCTCCTGCAGACAAAGCTGCCTTTCCCCAGCCCAAAAGAGGGTGTGTGTGTGTGTGTATTAGCAACATAAACGGAGACAAAAGAAACCAAAGCTGTAAAGCATCGTTTTTATATTAACCACCCCTTTAGACAACCGTTTCAGGAAGCAGTTGGGCAAAGTGTTGGATATCTGAGTGAAGGGCAGTCAGACACCTGCATTGTGATCAGGAACACTTTTAAAATCCCTTTTCTCACTATGTATTTGTGTGCTATTTGGTTTAAACCTTGAATTTTGTACACAGGTACCTGTGGAGTGCAAGTTTTCTCTTTTTTAATGATTTCCCAATTGCAGACTAAAACTTCAATACTTCATTGTGAGGATACGTTTTAGCTTTCAAACCGTAAGAGGTGTTCATGCCTTTTTGTAGAGGTACTCCTTAAACTTACAGATTCAGCTGTGTGCTAAAATAGTGGTATGCATATGATCTAGAAATAGTATTGGGTCTGGGGGAAACTGGAGGCTCTTTGGAAGCCTTGATGCTGTAGTGTTTTTCCGCAGCAGGCTGAATGCATCTGATTTCTGCTAATAAAAATATATTTTAATCATGTTTAACCCTGCATTTGAATAGATTATCTAGCTGAGTTACCCAGCTCTGTCCGGGGCAAAAAGGTATAGCTGTGGAAAGATAAATGGTAATAACATCTTGTATATCATCAAAGTAGTTGTATTAAGTATTTGGTAGATATCAAAAAATCCATCAGCATCACCTGTGGCAGAGCAAAAAAAATCTGTCAGTGTTGTGTTTATACACTCTGTGTCTGACTTCACTACCTCCACTTCGAGCCTTGCCGGAGGCCGAATTTTACTTTTTCAAAGTAGTGGGTGGCAATTCTGAAGTTTACTCGATTATGCAAAAACTTCACAGAATGAGAAAGGCAGTTCTTGTCAACATTAATGGCACTCTTACATTTAGGCATTGTGTACAGTATCTCCTTAAACAAGAGGCAGTGAAACAGCTTTGATCTATAAACATACATTTGGTACAGTGGAGCACACGAAAGACTAGCAAATAAAAAAAGAACTTACGTGGGAATAGTATAAAAACTGAAGTGCTGCCATCACACAAATATTCACACCTTTTTGAACAATTCAAACCCATTTGATCAGAAGAATTATATTCAGTTAAATCAGACTTATAGATGGTTACAAGAAAAATCTGGATGTTGTCTTCACTGCCAAGGGTTGGACAGCCAGGTACACTACATGGCAAAAGGTATGTGGACACCTGAGCATCACACCCATATGTGCTTGATGAAAATCCCATTCCAAACCCATGGGAATTAATATGGAGTTGTCCCCACCTTTCCTTATCGCAGACCCAACTCTTCAAGAAAAGCTTTCCACCAGATTTTGGAACGCGGCTATGGGAATTTGTGCCCATTCAGCCACAATAGCTTGGACACCGATGTCAGGCAAGAAGGCCCGGCTAGTGCTCGGCGTTGCAGTTCATCGCAAAGGCGTTCAGTGGGGTTGAGGTCAGGGCTCTGTGCAGCCACTCAAGTTCTTCCAAACCAACCCGGGCAAATCATATGTTTATGGAGCTCGCTTTATGCACAGAGGGGTGCAGTCATACTGGAGCAGGAAAGGAGCTCCCCCCCAACTATGGCCACAAAGGTGGAAGCACGCACACAGTTGTCTAGAATGTGTTTGTATGCTGTGTGGGTGTGGCTGTGCTTTTGGCAAAACAAAAAAGCTACATGCAAGTTGAAAAAATACTTTATTACATTTATGACATCCCATTAAAATATTCTCTTGATCAAAAGTTGGCAAACTGACAATTATTTGTGATTATACTGTGTATGATATACCTAAAATGCAAGGTTGGCAATAATGTTGACCAGATCTGTACCTGTCGGCCAAATCTCAAATCTGTGGCTTGAAAAGCAAAGCCATGCACAAAGACCAAACAAACAGGCAAACAAACAAACTGAGCTGTATAAATGTAGTATGATGTATGTCTTTCATGCACACATAAACGTTTAATACTGGCCCCCAGTTTGTATAATAAATACCCCAGCATAGTGCAGGACTATAGCGCAGAACCAGAAATTCATCTGCAAGAAATCAAGAAATTCAAAGTTTAGTAGCTTTTTCCTGTATCATAACATTTTGTCATGTAATATTGTGCAGTAAGGCAAGCTGTGATGGACATACAAGTATTTGCTCGAAATCCTTGCAGTTTCATTGCTCATGATGGCTTTGTTTCTACACATTTGTGCAGTGTCTCCATTTTAACAGCATAAATAAAGTGTTATCCAGCAAAATTGGGTCATAAATGTAGAAAAATTTGTGAAGAACAAAATTAGAAGAATCAATAAGGCTAAAAATAAAAAAAAAAAAAAATGCTCTGACCATTTGACAGAGGGGTCGCCAAAAATACAGAAAACCATCACCAGGCAACCCTGGTCCAACAAGCAAAATACAAGTGTGCTGTGTGACAGACCTGTGTTGCCTCGCTGTCTTGCCTTGTTAGTGTTAAGCGGGGGGAGCTGTGGGCCTTCTGGGGTGATAAAGGAGGTGCTGCTTCATGGGAGCAGAACACATGGACAGCAGTGAACAGCAGAGTCAAGGAAACAACTCCAGACCACCATCAATCTTGCAAAACAAACATCCACATCACAGTCACACCAACAATGGGGAGATGCCGGCACCGCTGCTCTTGGGTCTGTCGAACCAAGAAGAGGGTAGCTGTCATTGGGATCCCATCTTACCTCTGAGTTCTCTTGTCCACTTAGCTGGTTTAACCAGATCTTTTGCCTAACAAATAATGGTTTCAAACTGCTCAGTTATGAATATTTCAGTGATCTCAATGTTTTATTTTACATTTTCATGTCCCAGCTAACACACAGTCCTGGTTTATTTAAAGTATTCACAGATGTAAATCAGTACAAGGCAACATAAAAAATTCAATTTGGCCCATGAACCAAGTCTATTTTTACAGTGCAAAGTTTAGGAACTGCAACGTCTGAGGAAATGGTGCAAGTTTCAGTGCAAGTTACAGCTTGCTTTCCAAAAAGATGGCAGAACAAAAAAAAAAAGAATGTCAGCTAAAATTAACATAAGCTAATAGTTTCAGCCACAGGAGACCACATAACAAACAAGCAGCCTTTTTATTGCTTTGTTCGGCATTTAACTCAACAAAACATTGTGCAGCTATTAAGGAGGAAGTACCCAAAAAGTGTCTGAAAGCCTTTTTTCTTTTACCAACTGCAGCAACACTAATAATTACTAGAATTAAGAGTTTAGCTCATGAATGTTTACATAAACTTCTTGAAATGTAGTGCACATCATTAATATTTATTAGCTGGCCAAATACAAAAGTATCCTTAAACCGGAAAACATTGTAACCGCATCTTCAAACCTACCGTATCTATCTGTACATCTTCAGAAGATTTACCTGCCATAATGTGAAAACCAAACACTTAAGTGTATTAGACACCATATTAGAACCCAGCTGTTTGTTCCTGTGCTAGTATTTAGCATCTGGACACCCAAATGGTAAAACACGCAAATGAAGTGGACAAGGCAACAATAAGCCTGTAGAACCATTTCATTGTAAAATAAAGTACAAAACATTCAATTACACCTTCTCAATACTGGAGTGTTTTACTCATTTTTAAATAAAAACTGAAAATACATTTCAACAGCAAAAATTTGGGATGCTCCTGGAAAGCCACATGCAGTATCACTTTGTCTTGGACACGAGGCAAACAAAAGAAAAACTGCACGCTGCCACACATATAAAATAATTAATAAGCAAACTAGCTACAGTAACCTCAGCCATGCATATGCAGGCAAGGACCTGGTTGTTCTACATGTCTCTCTTCTTCTGATTAAATATAACATTCCCTACCGTGTGGATTCTTCATATCCAGTAGGAAAGATACAAATCTCTGCTCTTGTTTCAGAAGTCAAGGACAGGGGGTTTCTGGCATGTCAGCAGCTACCAAGAAATGCACATGAGCCTTTGGAGCTGCAGGAGTGAACGTTGAAAATTTCAAGTAAGGATTTATAAGTACCTTGTGGAAAACAGCACTAAAATGAGCAGAAAGTTCACAAACAAGACACGTACACTGGCAAAATAACACATAAATGTACTGTGCTGCCATGGTTCCAAAGAACATCCAAATCTTGAGTGGAACAGGACACGACTTTCATTTGGAGTTCCTGTTTTTAAATACTGAATAATTGAACGATGCAGAATTTTGAGTGCTGAAGATGCAGGCACTGCTATGACTTCGCTTCTCATTTAGCTGGTTGGTAGGGTGGATCAGTGCACCAATTGGCAACACCTAAATGAAGTGCTGCAACTTATACAGATTTAATCCTCATTCAAAAAATTTTACTAAGCTTTTGGACTCGATACCTAACAATTTCAAATTCATCATGATGTACTGCATATTAGCTTATATTGATACATGCAGACAAATTAAAGGGATACACAATCCAGCAGACATTCATCAATATTATTTCCCTTGATAAGATGACAAAATTATACAACTGTGTGGACCTGTGAATCTCCTGTTAATGGCAATTTAAACCAAATGATCCTGAATGATTCACATTTTTAACAAAGATATTGTAAATGTTTAATTTGTTAATATGATTTTCACTCCCAAAATGCACCTTCTATTTACCTTTTGCCATGTACAAAAGAAGATTCAGAGGACTTTCACTTGGGTGCATGAAGTGTTAACAGTTCATCAAAATAAACCTGACCAGAGTACGTTGACCGGAATACTTTGTAGCCCCATGTAAAGTTGGTAAATCATGTTCTTACAGTTAGTGCCAGCCACAGCCCGTGGCCCTTCCCAGGATTGTGCATCATCCCCAAGCATATACAGCATACTGTATTTAAACCATCAGTGGTTTTCACAGAATTTATATCAAGCAAAAATACACAAACTGATGAAATATATAATGTACATAAGTACACTTACTGTTTGGGATTTTAAAAATGGTTTCCTTCAAAGCAACCTGAACAAAGCTGGGTGTCTGTCACAGTCCAGCCAAACAAGGGTGTCACTGTTGTATCTACCACAAGTTTTAGGAATATACAGCTTAATTCAACTGATTCTCATCTGAGGAAGCAATTAAATCAAGACCAAGCTATAATTTCAGCTGGTTTATGTCCGGATTTCTGTTAACACTGAAAATATAAACCAGTCAATATTGAGAAATCTATAGCAGTTAGCAGCTTTGTTTAGTTCTGCACCACCACCCATACTCCTATTACATTAGTGTAACTGATTGTGTAGGGTTTCAGAGTCTTTTCAGTCTCCAAAGACAACCAACAAATACAGAAGCGTAGTATTCTGGTTCACTTCTCCTACCCTGACTGCAGTTTCCTGACAAAATGTGCCTGCCCTGGCGAGTCCAGGCTGGCTGGTTGCTCCCGTGTACCTACAAAGCAGGAGGTGCTGCACCCTTTCCACTTTCTGTTCAGTTGCAGGTCAGTCTGCACAGAAGCTGTTGAGAGGTGAGGAGTGCGGGCTATCAGATCTCCTCACACGTCAATGACCACATCATCCTCCTCTTCCCTGGCATCAGAGACCTCTGCTGAGCCGGCCTGCTCCTCCACAGTGCTGGTGGGTCCAATGATATAGCGGTAATCGCCACTGATGGCAAGGGCAGCCCCTGAGGTCACCATGAGCCAATCCTTCTCGTCCTCCTCCATGCCAACACATTGCCAGGGCACCCCCCACCCTGCCTCCTCTGGGTCCAGTGATCCTGCTCCTGGTTCTGCCTCTTCCTCATTGGCATCCCCTTCGAGGTTCACGTAGAGAAGATGCTCTTTATCGGGGCCTGGTGACAGTCCTGCCCACACGCTCTCTAGCCGGTCAGTGAGTTGCTGGAAGCTTGGACGGCACTTCGGTACAGGGCTCCAGCAGCTGTGCATGATCTCATAGCTGATGAAGAAATAGAGTGTGTAACAGCTGTAAAACTGAACCCAACTCATCATTAAATTTCAATCACTTTCGACCAAATACCCAACAATGTATTACATCATTATCTGCCTCATTAGAGTAAGAAGTGAAAAGTGGATTAAAACAGCCTCATTTGTTTGATCCAAACCCAAAATAGGCTATTAAATTATTTTACTCACATGTCATGCGGACAGTCTGGGGGTTGTTTAAGTCTCTCTCCCTTAATAAGGTACTCGTAGATCTCAGAGTTCTCCACACCAGGGTATGGCGTCTGTCCGCGGGTCATAATCTCCCACATGGTCACCCCGAATGCCCACTGCAGAAAGAAGTGCACAGTTTTCCACACCACTTATAACTGAGTTCCTACAGCTAGGACCTACCAGCAACAACAAAAGGACTCAACTGTGATAAAATAATGGCACCTTATCCTAAAGAGTCACAGATACACATTTCCTCATTTTCGTGTGTGCATTATTTAAGGTATAAATGAAACAACCAAGTCAGTCTGACATGACATTTGACAAAATAAGCTGTGTGTGTTGAGAGAGAGAGATGCTGTAATCCTAATGCTGTAAAGTAGGGCAACTGGACAAGTGGACATTGTCAGTGCACATGAAAATTTTCTCACTCCTGATAATTTCTTATTTAAGTCAGGATCACAGCAGTTCAGAGGGTATCCTGAAAGCATGGGATTGCAGGCTTGGTAGGATACACCCTGGTTAAGATGTCAGTTGCAGGGTAGCCACACAGACATATCACATACACAATCTGCATGCATTTTTCCCCAAATTTGGTCCTCTGTTTTTTTTTAACATGTAGTTGACATGGAGGCATCATTTACTTTTGCCTTGACAGACATGTGTCCATCACTATTTAATTTCTTAATACGCCTTCTCTCCAAATTACAGCCCCAACGGCTTTGACCAAAAAACAAATTATGATGCTAAGTTATACTAAAGTGTCCAGTTAGAATATTGATTTGATTGGCCTCATGCAACTAAATACACGGACTTTCTAAGTTAAAGTCACAGAAAACTACACTAGTTTACTACAAATGTAGTAAATTCATGTACTACAAATGTAGTCCATCAGATTAAAGTCGTGTGCATATGAAAACATGCATGCAAGACGTACCACGTCACTTTGTGTGGTGTAGACGTTGTCAGCCAGACTTTCCAAAGCAATCCATTTAACAGGCAACTTGGACACAGAACCCTGCCGGTAGTAGTCACCGCTGTAGATCTTTTTGGATAGGCCGAAGTCGGCCACACACACCACCATGTTCTCATTCAACCTGGCAATGCCACACAGGAAACTAGTCACACACCACACCCAAATGGGCTGAGAAAACAGTGTACAAAATATGCAGATAAATGCTGGTATATGCAGCCCTAGTTTGCACAATTTCACTATAACGCAGCTAAACTTTTAATCCCAGATCCCAGTTTGCACCTGGTTTGTGCAAGAGACCCCTTTGTAACACAGAAGCACAATGGAGTGCCAGAAATTAATCTGCAAGAAATCGTATCTCATGTTGGCTTTGTGCTGCACATGCCACAAGGTATTTTACATTTAGTGACATATAGAAAAGTTGATTTGGGGGTTTCCGGATGGACTGGGAGCACATCATTACTTTTTCCATTTAAAATAAAGCAAAATACACAATTTAAATTTTCAGAGCATTTTCAAGGAATTAAGTTCATAAAATGGCGTTTACCTGTACTACTATCAAAGTAGAAGTTTCAGACAAAGAATTCGAAAGGTGTTTCAATACAGAAAGTAATGGTGAGTTTAGGTAATTGAAAGTGGTCACATTTAGTCACTCACTAAAAACTTTGCATGTTTTGATTTTTGAATGGGAGACCGATTTAAACTGTCAGAGACCTGGAATGAAGGGATTTTACTTTCTTATATATTTGCATACTGTAAGTGTGAAATAACAAAGGGAAACTTGAACCTTGATTCACCGACACAAGAGGGAAAGGGCATCAAGGGAGCGTATGACTCACATGCAGTTGCGTGCAGCCAGGTCCCTATGGATGATATTCTTGTTGCTGAGGTACTCCATTCCCCGAGCAATGTCAAGCATGAATTGAATCAGTATCTGCAAAGAAAGGGCCTGTGGAGGGTACACATTTTTTATACTTAGTTGTGGACATGCACTATTCATATGGGAAAATACAAAATGATCTCCACAAATTGACTTCCAGCTGTTCTGAATTCTTTCGGAATTATTTTGTTCCTTTGCACATTGGGCTGAGTAAAATTCAGGGTTAAAGTATTTGGGCTGATTGTGATGTCATACTCACAAAAGGTTCATCTCCAAGCCGTGACATCAGCAGGAAAGTGTGAAGGTCCCCATGCTTCATGAATGGCAAGATCACCATAGGGATGGGCAGGCGCTGCTGCGGGCGCCTGTGCAGACTCACCCCTAAGGGACACCATAGTCACCATCATCTTCATCACCACCAAACAGCACCGTTTCTGCTGCAAGTCATACCATTTTATCATCTTCGCCCGTAAGAGTTTTATCGGCCTACCGATGAGCTGGATAACATTTGGGTGGTGGAAGTCCTTCATGTAGGCAGCCTCTTTTAAACACTGTTCAATATCGCTTGAAGTGGTGATATCAGCTGGGAAGCAAAGAAAAAAGAAACTGCATAAATTCAAACTCAAAACTTCAATGACAACAAAAGTGTGATAAAAAAATACTAATACAAAAAAAGCAGTAAAAATATCTGACATTAAGGTGGACAACATGTAGTACAGACAACGCCTCTTCAATAGGGTAGTCTCACTTTGGGCACAGAACATAACACCCATGCAATGTAAAAGTCAGTCTTGTACATTAACACGCACTTTTGAGCACCTTCACTGCCACTTTCTGCACTGAGTTGTCCTCCATCTTCAAGAAGGCCTCCCGCACCGATCCAAACTCGCCTACATTTGCAGGAAGACCATAAACCTTTCATTTTCAGATGTTAATGACTCAGTAGAAAGTAATATTGTTCATTAAAAATGGTGCATTAACATTAAAAAATGTTTAACCCTACAGAAAAGTGATCAGTGATCTTAAGAATTCAAGTTTGACATGCAGTGTATAATCATATATGAAAAACATATAGAAAATAATTTTAAAAAGTTTCAACAAGATATAACACCAACTGATAGGATTTACCATAAGATTTTTTTAACCCTGTGGATTAATTCAAGGCATCTATTTTACGTATACATATGATGCTACATAAATAAAAAAGAAAAACAAAACAGTAGGGATGTAGTGCAGCAAATACAAACGTTTATGGCCTACCTTTGCCCAGCATGTGGCCCAAAGTAAGCATCTTCTCCGGAATCAAGACATCACGCAGCTTAGCCCTCAGTTCTTCACTGATACCCAGGGCGTCCACTAGAGGGAGACACACGTAGCACATCAGCCAGAACACTCAACTCGTGCTGTGGCCTCAGAGTCACATGTACCATGTTTTACTCACAGGTGGACTCTGGGAGCACTGGTCCCTGCCTGTTGAAAGACCTGGCTGCTGTGAAGGAAACTGTTGTTTCTGCTCCTGAGGACTCAAATGCTGATCTGAAATAAACAATAAAAATATTTATTGTTCATTCTAGGCGGAGAATTAATGAGGCTACAGCAGGTAACTCACACAGCCACAGGGGGAAGTTGACTGGCTGAGGGCATCAAGGTCAAAGGAAGGTGCAAGGGTGCAGGCTGTGTGGAAAGGGTGAGGAGGCATACCCATACTGCGTCTCCTTCCCCCTGCGATGCACCAGCACGGTGAGGACCACTCCGACCATGGTGGCCACCAGCAGCCCGAGAAGTAGCCCCACCCATATATGGCCCCTCTGCCCCTGGGAGGATACAGCTTGTGGTGCAGGAGAAAAAATGCAGATGCATGCAATCAGTCACACACTTCAAAAAAAGTTAAGAAACATCTATCTGCCCTGTACATATAGGCAAAAAACTGGGAAAACTTAAGTCTTATATATTTAGTTAATAATTCCCAAGTCATCCATTATCAGTAGTTGTTGGGTTGCAGTGGCCCAGAAGAAAGCATGGGGTGTGAGACAAAGATCCTGTGGAAACATCAGACAAACATGTATACTCCACATAGATCTGAACCCACAGCCCATCATCTGTAAAGACCCAGTATTACCTGTTGTACTACCATCTCATAATTTATTATTATTATTATTATTATTAGATATACAGTACAACTGATGGCTTTATTCAAAATATCTTTCAGTTATTTTACCCATTTTTACTGCATGATGCTTTTACTATATAAATTCAGCATAAGAACTTTGATCAGGGGTAGTAAAGGAGGGGTGGCATTTACAGTAGAAACCTTTTGCTTCCAAAGCAACAATCATGACTACAATGCCACAATGCACTCTTATTTAGACACTCAGATAATAATAATAATTTTGCTTGTCAGGAATTGGATTAGAAACTGATATTACAACTGAAAATGATTATTATTACTCATCTAGCTGACGACTTTCTCATAGGAACTTTATAATGTGAGGTTTGTACACCTACAAAAACGGACCCATTTATACAGCTGGGTAATTTTGATTTGGAGTCAAACATAGTTAATACCTTGCTCAGGAGTACTGCAGCAAGAGGTGGGATTCAGTCCCATCTCCACTGATTGCAAGGCTACAGACAAAACCACACAGCTACCCACTGCCCCATACTTTAAATTTTCACCAATATTTTAGTTTTTCATTACTTTATTTAGCAAAGACTCTATGGCAGGATGAGGAGTGGGCAGCAGTAAGACTCACCAGCTGCAGGCATCACCAAGACAGGCTGACTCCAGGGTCCACAGCCCACTGCTGTGCAGGCGGACACCTGGAATGTTGCATTAAAGAACCGCCCTCCACCTGATAGATGGGCTTTATTCTCCTTAAACAGCAGGGGCTCCTGCAGGATTAAAAATACACATCATCTCTAACATCTCTTAATACAGGAGTTCTCAATGTGGGCCCATGAAGCACAGGTGGGCTTCAGAAGGTCAATAAAATGCAGCCTTAACTTGAAAATAACACTATCAAAATAAAAGCTAAAAACATGCTCTTACTGTCTACAACTTAAATCTATGCAAAGGTAATAAAATTTTAGTAGAATAAATTGCAACATAAAATATTTTCATGAACATTTTTCATTCGACAGATTCTTAAAGAGGTCTGTGACCTAGAAAAGGTTAAAAACCTCTGCCATGATGACTAATGTTCTATTGCAAAACTGGGATTTAAAACTCCATGCAAAACAGCCTTGAAATCTAGTGCACCTTCCTGGGTCAATGATTTTAAATAACATGTAAATATCGCTTTCTTTTTTAAGGATGAATTCTTATTTTGAATGGAACCTTACAGAAAAAATGACAGAAAAGAGAAAATTACAGAGGTCATGTTGTCTTTGCAAAGTAATGATATCAAAAACCAAAGTAATGGTTTTTGGAAACTGCTTATACAGCAAGAACCAGATGCACGGTGGCTATAAATGATTCACTTCACATCCATATGCTTGGGGGAACAAACATGAATTTTTTTCCCATAAGAAACAATAAAAAAAAAGCCATTTCATTATCAGCCTTTTTGATATTTGGTCCATTTTCAGGAATGATTTAGGACCAGATATCCTGGGAATAAGTGCAATATTAAATGACATTTTTTGTCCAAAAACTGATTCTGCCCCATTAGAAATAATTTATAACCTGACCCTGTCACCATGGCCCTTCTAACATAATAATAACAGGGTTATTTCACAGAACAAATTAATGGTTAACATTTTTCCCCCCGAGGTTAAAGTTTTAAAAGGCCCTCCACACATACCTGACTTTCTCCTCCAACATTCCATTGCACCTTGTAGGCCTGCAGCCGGCCGTGTAGCTCACGCTCTTCTAGCACTGCCCAGCTCAGCAAGAGCTGCTGTTCTGACAGGTCGAAGGTGAGATTCTGGGGTGCAGCCGAAGGTACTGGAAACAAAGCAAACAAAACATCTACAATGAACATTCATATTTTCTGTAATGGTTTCCTCAACAGAGTACTTCAAGTCTTAATTAAGCGAGGAAAGTGGGATTCAACTATTGTGTGTTCAATCTCTCAATTATACAATGAAGGTATTGGTATTTTCATTCTACTATGATGTGAATGATCTAGTTAACCTAGAAGTTTGACTGAAAATTATTTCTGATCTTCAAGTCCAGCTGCATACTTCTGAATAGAACAATGCAGACACAAGCTGAGGAAAATGCAAAAACTGGAGTCAGTGTCCTGTAGTTGTAGTAATTTTCCTAACCATTAGAGGGCAACAGCATGGTGGCGCAGGCTGCCTGCATTGAGATAAATTGAGGGCAGTGAGTACAATGGCTCATTCTGCTACAGTGGATGGAATCCATTGGGAGTCGGCCAGGCCTCCCAGTAATACAAACATGCTAACAACATCAACATCAGACTCCCCCAAGGCCCCTTTCTGCCACCAGTCCCAGTGTCAGTTCCTCTTTCCCTTCCAGAGACAGTGGCACACACCCACCCCCAACCCCAAAACTCTCAGCAGCTTCCCCTTCCCCCACTTGCCCTAGCTCCTTCCTCCCTAGCAGTTTGTAAAATAAAGCCTTGGTGGGGGTAGTGGGCACTCTCTCCAGCTTGTTTGAAAGCTTCACATTTTTAGGCCTTCTTATTAACACCACAGCAAATTTGGGTCAGAGCAACAGTATGTGAAGAACATCAAATACATACACTTAAAACAATGCAACGTAAAATTTTCAACAATGGCGATCATGTAATACTAAGAAGTTTCAAAAGGGTGACTACACATTTTGTAACTTATACAGTCATACAAAACGACTTTATGTTTAAAATGCAGTCGAGATGGAAACATCCTACAAAAATACACTAGATTAGTTTAAATTCTGTAAGTAAGCAAAATTTTGCTCCTGGATGCTGATAGGAGCGTAGACGAGGAAAACCTGAGCACATGCAGAAAACAATTTCCGCAGAAATGCCTTTGCTTCAAAAAGAGATCTAGATTCTGAGCAACGGGAAGTCATAATGATAGTTTTGTGGAGACCCACAGATTTCTTGACCTCTATACAATCTACAAGACCTGTTGAAAATGACATAAATTTCAGGAATATGCAGTTGTTAGAAAATAAATGAACAAAGGTAAAGACCTCAACAGTCTTTACTGTTGCATAAACTCTACTCCAAACAACAAAATCTAACCTATAATCAGTTAATCGTGTGGTTAACTTATACAGCAAAACAAGTTAAAGAAGGCGCAGCCATCTGTTTTGCTTGGAAGGTTTGATTTTGGGTCTTTCACGGTAACAGACAAATCAATATGTCAAAGTATATATAATTTTATAATAACACTTGCTAAAAAATATCAAATACCACAAAACTGATCAATATTTAACAGTAGTAACAATATTAGTCATCATAACACAACATAAAGCAACTTGTCTTTATTTCCCCCTGCACCCATTACATACTGCACTGCTGGGTGTTCCTGCTTACACCCACAAAAGAAAGACACATTCCAAGTAAATAGGTGACTCTGAAGTGCCCACTGTGTATGCTCACTGAGTCTAGCTAAACCTCTCTGTGTCCATATCTACAGTACACACACTGGGAGATGGTTCCACACACACACGCACAAAGTAACACTGACAGGTTTTCTTGCCCCTAAGGGTAAATAAAGCTTTGCACTATATATATTTTTTCCTTTTCCACTCGACAATGACCGGCGGACACGACACTCTCTGTGGCATTTGCCTGCCAACAGCTCTAAAAATACTTATGCAATACATACAACCACTTTAATGATAAAACAGTATGGTGATTATATGTGTTATTACTTTTCACCTTTCCACCAGTACCCTTTTTGACCTGACTAATGCCAAGTAATTCGGCTAGTTCAATACTAAACACATTCATAAAAATATTTTGAAATTACTCATTAATATAAAAAGAAACCATAAAAATACCAGTATACATGAAGACATTGTATATACAATGCCCTCCCTACAAATGAATACATCCCTGTGTGCTCCATGTTCAAGTAGATTAATTGTGTTTGTATGTATGTGCACGTGCGTGCAAAGTTTGTTACATCACTGCTGTATAAATGTGTAAGGAGTTTTGTTCAAATGATAGAGCACTGTAAATCACATTGGACAAAAGTTTCAGTTAAATAATAAATGATAATCACAACGCATCACTATGGAAAAAACATATCTGCTAAATGAATAAGTGGTGTTGCTCAGCTGTTGGAGGCTGCACACGATCCAGACTTGGTTCTCATAAACGCAAAAAAGAACCTTGTAAGTCAAAATAGTGTCATAAACTGATAGTCCTTATAAAGTTTAATTCTTGTAAGTCAGATGGGTGCATCTCAGAGTATGGCTGTGATTTATCTGGCCATGTTTTCAGGATGCCCCACGTTTAATCCCCTTGTGAGCTACTCTAGGCAAGCTTGGGGAGGGCAATGGTGGTGGGGCAACTGGTATGCCTTTCCCTTTTTACAACATGAGAGAAATGCATCAATGGCCTTTCCGCCACTCCCCTCACAGGAAACTCCAGAACAACAGAATGCTACCATTTATTTATCTATTGTATCTCGGTCTGTCTGTCTTCAGAAAAGCTGGCATATTCACCCAGGATGGCAGCCTGTTCTGCCGAAATCATTTGAGTAGAATAGAACCACAAAAATTCAAAATAATTAAAAGTAAAAGCATAAAGAAATTTAAATACATTAAGTAAGCTGCATGCTATTTATCTCAAAGTACAGACAATTACTCATGAGGTTTGAGCTGGAGGTTTTACATGAAAGGGAAGGGTTAGGGAAGGATGACAGTGAGGTGGTGTTTCACTGTCAGCTCAAAATTGGTAGGAACCAGGACCGAGGGTCCACGGCCAGAACCACCTACAACTTTTTCACCTTCTCTTTGCTTCCTTTAAACCTTACACCTTCTTCAACTTCTTGCACTATTTTGAAATAATTCAGGCAGCCCTTACTGTTCTCAGTCACCATCTGTCAACACATCAGATCACAGTCTGGCTGGTATACTAGCCATCTATTTCTGAAAATACAAAAGCTAAATAATTCTCAAAAAAGTGAATATCAGAGAGACATTCTTTACTCAGAGTTAAGCCAGAGACCAGCTGGATTTACAGTTCCTGACAATGTGATGAAAAGAACAACTTCTCTATAAGGTATGACATACCTGCTTCTGGGGTCTGAAAGTCAACCCATTTGGAGAAAGGAGAAGACCCTACTTCATTGCTACAACCGATCCGCACACTGTAGTTTGAGTAGCACCTAAGCCCGCCAATGGTTTGCTGAAAGGGTGGAACCATAACACGTTGCTCTGGCAGCTTCAGTCGCTTCCCAGAATTCTTTGACATCTAGGAGAAGTCAGACAGAACAGGCGTTTTCAAAGTCTCTGATATGTTTCTTGTTGAACAGGGTCTTCACCATTGTTTCCATAGTAGAAATGAATGTGTCCTTTTCCCACAGTTTTAATACATTATCATCTCAAAAACCTTCTTTTACACCATACATTACTTTTCTTTTTAACATACACAGCATTTGTTTTAACCATTTTTGCATCAGGATACAGCAACACCAGCCCTCATCTAGTAACAGCTCATATGCCATTTTCACTGGGTAATCCCATTCCTTCAAGTTTAAAAGTAATAGGGTAACAATTTCACCCTTGCTGTACAATTCATTCTGCAAAATAACCTTCCTTAACTTAGGATCCACGTTTTAACCATCTGAATCACTTATATCAAATTGTATACAAACTAAATGTGAAATGGTTTAATAGCTAATGTTGCACCAATTAATTAGTTTGTCCAAATTTATGTAATGGAATATTTTTGTACAAGCAAAATGCTTTACAGTCTTTATTGTATTGGGATACAAAGATCAAGGTCTTTGAAACATAAATCTTAGAAAAGCTAAGGTCAAAGTTGCTGTTAGCTATAGAATAAAAGGAATGTGTGTGCAAGCTAGTATTTCGGTTGGGTATGGATTACAACCAGTCATGCTTAGCAGGTAGATAACGGGCTCCTTCTTGCTCCTTCTAGCCTAAGTGCTCATTTAAAGATACATTGAACACACCCTCTCCCCAAAACCAAGTAACAAGCTTTAAATCCTCACAGCAGAAGACATCTCTATCAAAAACCTCTCCTGTATACATTTCAAACAATCTTGATTTAAGTGATGCTTTCACAAAAGAAACTTAAAATTATACTCAGCTGTTTAAACGGATCATTTGCTCTGTCAATGAATGTGAATACATATATCAGTATATATCTTGTTGACGTGAACGCTAAAAGCACTAAATTATTCAAATTTTCTGATTGGATGATTTGCAGTAATACATTTTGTGAACATCAATTTCCACAGATGGTCTGATGCCAATAGCTTGAATACCAGTAGTCCTCTGGCCTCCCTTTGTGGTTCAGTATGAGGTATGAATGTGGATCACAGGGGGTCTCGGGAATTTATCTGTTTGTTATCAGGAAGTCTCAGTAGTTGTGCTAATATCAAAGTCAGAATTGCCAGTCAAATAGTGGTTTTGTGTTTCTCTATGCTGAGACAGATGACCTGAGTCCAAACCTACGAGTATCCGAACACGTCTTCGGTGTGAGTCCTCTTTAGCTTTGTTCTGACTCTCACCTGTGCAATTATTTGCATTAAAGTCTCTGCTAAGGCACCAGCCTTGCTGTCTTTGTGTTTTCAGGACAGTTTCAAGTCACTCCTAACATAACCTTTTTCAAACAATTAAACTTTAGACAAGAAAAACTAATTTCTATCCATTTTTATCACAAGATTGCCATCGCTAATTTATTTCATTTTATTTTTCATGCTTCCATTCCCAGAATTTTGCCCTACTCTACATTTGGTGATACATTATGACCCTGTTGTTGCATATCTCTAATAAGGACAGAGGAAGACCAAGGAAGTAAGAACGAGGACAACTTCCAGAGCAGGAGTACCTGGATAGTGCAGTTCTGCAGGTCAGAATACCCTGTGAAACCAGGAGTCCAGCCAAGGGTAACATTATTTTCCTGCACCTGGATCACCTGAATCATCTTGGGGGCTTCTGGAAGAACTGTGTGAAGATGTGTGTAGAGATGTGTGAGTTACAACACTGGGTATAACAGGAACTCACTTTGCATTTTGTCCCGTTTATGCTTAGGACACTTTGTCATAAGAACTCATGTTACAGCAAAATATCACTGATGGATAACATGAGCATTGTCAATACAATCTGCCTGTAATGAAAAAGTATTTATTCAATACACAGAGCTTAAACTACCATTCAGAACAACTGTTAACAATATCACCTGACCAATGGAATGGAGTCAGCTCCTTCCCTGAGAAAATGTACTTAATCATCCTTTGACATCGGCTCATTTCAACCTGAAGGATAACACCAACATACAGGTTGTGTTGTAACCTGCTCCCTCATTATAAACTTAGTTGTACTTTACAGTGTCTAGTGAGCACTTTGCTGATATTTCAGAGACTAGAATCCAGTAGAACAACTAACATGTTTTAAAGGTAGCATGACTGGGACAGGCAAGAATCAGTGTCAGCATAGCATGTGACCTGACAGTGTCAGCATAGCATGTAACCTGCTGGAAACTGGTTCTACTAATAGGAAGGTGCTCACCTTTAATGTGCACAGTGCCTGTACGAGACACTGAAATACCTCTGGCATTTTTCGCCTCACAATAGAACTTGATGCTACTGTTGACTCCTGTAGGAATCAGATCAAGAAGGTGAGATGACATTAGATGTAGAAATCTTTTGCAGGAGTAAAGCTTCTTCATAGCTTCTTGTTTTGTTGCTGTTGACATGGATACTGCCACCAGTGGAGCAGGAATTCAGGAAAATGCATGACAGAAGAAGGTGTCATTAGAAAGTTCACCTGGTATGCTGCAGTAGTCAGAGCCCAGTAGCAAAGGGTAGGAGATACAGCTGAGAAATTTCTGAGACACTTCTTTTTTACATAAAAAGTGTTAAAAAGACCAGAAACATTCCAACCAGGCATTACAGTGCACCAGGTGCTGTCTGAATTCCTATTTTGCTTTTTTGCAATGTTTCAAGATACCCTGGAGTACAGCAATACACATGATTTTTTGGGTTTCCTTCATTGCAAGCCCAATAAAGCTCATCAAGTGAAACAATACAAAACTGTCAAACACACATGAAAACAAACATTGGCCAGTTGTTTTGCAATCTGGTTGGTTGTTGAGATAAGAATAAAAGTTACTACTTAACCACATAACTGTGTGCTGCAGTCTGTACCCATTTTCACTCTAAAAGAGCGTTTACAACATTTATTACAATTACCATTCACCCACTATAATCCAGTTCAGAAAAAGGGAAAGCTGCACACTATGGCTTGCCAGTATTGCAAAGCTAGTTTTTTTTATTTCAGAATATTTACTTCCTGTATTAAGTAGATTACTGCAGATTAACATATCCTTCCTAAAACTATTTGTTGTTTTTTTGCTGTTCTTTACCAGAAGTTGACATGTTCTTGGTTGTTGGTATGACTGGCTGACAGTTTTGTCCAATATGATTTACAGTATATGGTGTAAACAAAACAACATTATTTCTAAGGCTAAACAGCAATAGTCCACAAAGAAAGACTATGGTAGGTATTTTCAAAAACTACTACAAACTGCAATAAATTACTTGGGCAGAAACCAAGAAATGATTAAGGTCAAAACTAAGATTTAAATTGTACAGCAATCTAGTATATACTGTACTTCACATTTGCCAGGATTTCAACATTTCCATAATTCAACTGCTGAAGTCCTAAATGCAGCAACTCTGAAAAAAATATATAAAGAATAATCTGCATAACACTCCCATAAAATCTTACAAATAACCTCTAACTATTTAAATATCAGGAGCAGCCACTAAGCCATGAAGCCACTAACTCTGAGTAAAGCACGAATTACCATCTGCTATAAGATACTCATTCTACACCGTACTATCCAATGCTATAGTTTTCTTGTGCATTCATCCCAGCACTCGACTCAATATTTCATTTCTGCAACCGGATGAGCTAAAACTTGACATTATGCATTGGGATCAAGCATTTGGAAAGATTTAAAATAAAAATTTAAGAGCACAGTTAAATAATGGTCAAGTTCATTTTTAAATAACGCCAAGCATTCTTACTTTTCTAATTATCTTGAACAGCCCTGAACAAGGGAGCCCAAAAACTGCAGAAAATCTGATTGAAAATACTATTTGCATCTTGTTGAAACAATGGAAACATTAATTTATCTTGTTGTGCCCAGTATGGATGGAAAAATCTTGTGACGTCCTTCCTAATAACAACATCTCCTTATCCCTATTTTAATCTCTTGCTGTGATCCACAACCCTTTTCACAGTAAAATGGGGGACAGAACTTGTCAACATACAGTTTGAGGCCAAGGCCCAAAGGGAAACAAGAAATAAGAAGGACTTTACCCGGAACAGAGAGCACGGAGGGAGATGACGTCGGTTTTCCGTCCTGCACCCCTCCAAGCCACCACAGGACTTCCACTGGCTCTGGAGGCCCCACAGCAGCACAGCTGAGGTTAAAGGGTACTCCAGGGAAGGTAGCCACATCCTGGGGTTCCAGCACAAAGTGAGGGACGCCTGCAGGGACAGAAACAAACTTCACTCTGGACCCTTGTAGCATTCAGCTGATAAAATAAAAGGTGCTTTCAACATGAAATAGACATATTCTACCTTCTACTGTGATCCAAGCAGGGTCAGAAGAGATGGTGACGCCCCGGGCCTCAGCATCGCACCAGTATTTTCCTGCATCCTGCTGCTGAACAGATTTCACACTGCAGGTATAGAGAGACACAGGTGTGACTCAGCTCTGCAGAGGCAGCAGTTATCAAACTCACCCTCCTGCTGCCAAGATAAAAACCAAACCCCGACAACCACAATTAAAATAAACGCACCCAGTGGCGTGCAGTAATTCTTAAGTCACTGTTCACTTAGGTGGTTACATGATTTCATAAAAGTTTAACAATACTCACTGACAAACAAATTAATCATAACACTTGTTGAAAATACATAAAAACATGACCTGTTGTAAAGCTCAAAAAACCTACTTAAATGATTAGCCTTATGACTCAAATTGTTTAGTCTTCATTTCTAATTGCCTTGAATGAAGTCAATACTACAGTGTAACAGATATGAACAATGCAATTCTAAAATCATCTGAAATGTAAATACTGTGAGTTTCTGCATTTATCAACTTGTCTGGCAGATATTTAAATCAAATCTAAGCCCATCAAAATAAAGTCTCCTGCAACAGAAACATACATGCTCTGAATAACTCCAATGTAAATGAGTATTATTACAAAGTGATTTCTGTGATGATGAAGTTTCTCAGCAGATGATTTTATTCCAACTAACTTTCACTGTAATCACACATAAAGAATGCAATCCAATGTTGGGGTCCATGAGTGGGCATCAGGTGGTCCAGGAAACACAAGGTCGCTTTGAAAATAACTTTAAAAATGTAAAAAATATATATACATATTCTTGTACCATTACTATGTATGATATAATTCTTTAAGGCGTTCAAGTTTTAGTGCAATAAAGTGAGTGTAACATTTAGTGAAATTTCATGTGTGGATGTTTTTCAGGAAGGGATCCTTTGCTTTTTGCGGATTCTAAAAACACACTGTGGCGGGAAAAGATCAAGAACCTCTGTGTTACTGTGAAACTTTTCTTAAAATGTCAGTTAACGGACGATTCAGTTTATTCATGTTAGAAATATCTCATTACTTTAGTTCAGAACAGCTGATTTAGAAAAACCAAACTGGCTCCCCCGTTCCACTGTGACAAACGTTGGGTTTGGCATGCTTTTTAAAAACCTAGAAACTATATCTCCAGTACATGTGGCAGAGATTAACTACAGAATAATCACTACACCCATGGGAAGTGGTCACATGACCAGCAGTTGACTCATGTGCTGTTTGACCACATTCCAGTCAACCTCTGTGCTTTGTCAGGTCCAGCTTTACCTGACTGCTGGGCCTCCAACCAAGGCCAGGATATTCACAGCCTCTGCCCAACACAAAAGCACCTCAAGCTGATTAGCCAACAAGGATCATTTATAAATTCCTGAGAACTATTATGCCAAGTAGGTGAAAAACTTGCCTGAAAGGCAGGACTCATATCACACTACCCCTATTCAGTGTGTTATATTGACTGTCTCTCTCTGGTATGTGTTCAGCTTAAACCAAAACATTACGTGTGCCAGTTTCAACAGCCGCACCTACAAACATGAAAACACACAACATGCACCATTTTTAGAAGCTCTCATCATTATCATTATAGGCTGCAAACTGCTATTCTCTTGAGTTCCAGCCAAATTGGATGGCTTCTAGGTATGAGCTGTTGACATGAAACAGCTATTTTGCAAGGTTAGTCTTTATGTGTAATTCACTGAGACGTCCCACAGTTCCTGGTCAAGTCTATCATTAAGAGGAGATGGAAGGGAAAAACTACAAAAAAAAAAAAAAAAACAGATGGGAAAAACATGCAACGTTTACAAGCGGTTCTCTGTATGTCATCAGCATAAGCAGTCATCTGCTTAGTAAACTGAGAAAACTGATGGCAAAATGATTTAAAAAACATTTTTAAAATTAATTTGCAGAAATGTCTGTCTCCTTTGGTTTTCAGAACTGAAACTGAAACTTTGAATTTGTCTGGCCATGAATTTTACAAGATGCCGTATGTGTTGTGCAAGAAGGTTGTGGAAATGACTGCATTGCACAGTTTATGCAAATTATGTGTGTACAGTTTTGCTACAAATAGGCTTTTCATTTTGAAAGATGCTCAAAATTGTTGAGACTGTACAGACCACTAAAGCACTGAAAACTCTCCTTTATGATCCTGGAACTATTTGGTAATGATACACACCTTTTGACATGATGCATGAACATACTGGGAAGTGTCCAGAGCGTGGATAGACCGCAGTCGAGAAGGCACAAACTTGGTCCAAAACGATGTTGAGATACGTTATCCTATATGGATGTTCTTCAGATGGTACCCTGAGCCTTAATGTGTGCCAGGAAGACATTCCCCACAAGTCACACTGCCACCACTGGCCTTTACTTTATGTTGTTTGCTTCAAATTCTGATCCTTCCATAAGCACGATGCAGAAGGAACTTGGATTTATCCAACCAGGTAACATTTTTCCCTCTCATTGTTCTTTGCTGACAGAATCAGCACTCGACATGATTTTCAACTAAGATGGCCATTGGAGACAAATTCCAATAAGTGGTCAGATCTGAGATGACGTTCTGCACAGTAATGTTGAATTCAGATGCTCTTTGGCCGGTTGTGGCCCATCTGTTTGCTTCCATAATTCTTGCAATTCTCCTTTGACCCCTCTGATCCACAAGCTGTTTTTGTCCACAGGATTCCCGGTTACTGGCTCTTTTTTGCTTTTTGCACCATTCTCAAACCCTTGAAATGGTTGAGTGTGAAAAGCACAGGGCGACAGCCATTTGCAAGATGCTACAACTGGCACACCTAAAGCCAACTACAATGGCACTTTCAAAGTCACTATTGTCAGTTGTTTTGCCCATTCCAAGGTTCAAATGAATACTAAGTGATGCCAGAAGCACTGGTCTGCCTGATTTACACCATACACCACATTTATGTCATGTATGGCATTTTAAAATGTACAATTAATTTGAAAGTAGGGTGTGTACTTAATAAACTGACAACTCAATATATAGTCAAGACAGAGCTAATTTTGTTTCTGTGATCATTCATATCAAAGAAAAGTGGGTTTTGCCAATTTAATAGTGTAGTGCATTTGTACATACTAAACCACTCAATTTTAGCGAATACTGTACACTGAATGAATGAGAGAAAAAAATTGACATTTAATCTTTCACTGCGATGCTTTGTACCTGTGGAACGTCTCCCAGTGATTCTGTTCAATGGTTATGTACATCTGGTCTGTGCTGTACAGCTTCTCGCCATCTTTCATCCACACAATATCCGGCTCAGTGAGACCCTCAACAGCACAACTCAGGCGGACCGTGTTGCCCTGGGTTACCGTTTGGTTGGTGGGACTCTTGGTGAACCGCAATCCTGGGGACACCAAAAGAATTGATGGATCAGTAGTCATATTCTCAATTCATGCTATCACATGTAAAATGACCTTAAAGCTTAACACAAGTTTCAAAAGAATGTTCTAATATGGTGTTCCACAAAGAGAAGAGAAGCTACTGAACAAAGACATAAACAAAAAAGTCCAACAAAAGCCCGGCTTGCAGTTCCTGCTAAGTTACCAAACTCCTTAAATAATACAAGATATGACAGGTACAACCTATGATTCTCACCTTGGCCTCCTAACTACAGGAACGTGACACAATAGTTTGTTTAGAGAAGAAACATTCCCATCTTCAGCAAGAGGACTTTCATGCAGAGCTGTTTGGTCCCATTGTACTCTAGCAGCTGCACACAGTTTAGCCAGTGTGCATATTGTGATTTGAGCGTGCAGACGTCATACGCGCTACAGAAGACTGGCAGCTTTGTGCTGGGGTGGCAATCGGCAGCGGGCCCTCACCACACTGTACCAGAAGAGCCCTGTCAAAGGCCATTATTCACCCAGAACTGGAGAGCAGAACATCCTCAACAAACTGTCGAAACAACATACAGCTACACTCACCTCCCTGCCAACGGAACAGCACCTGCACACAACAGCAGTGAACGTATTAAGATGTCCGTAATGAAACGAAGGCCTTGCTCTTTACCTTCATGCATGACACTTTGGCCAATTCAAACCGGCATGGGTGTATACAAACGCAGCTGATGGTTTGTTTGCTGGACGAACTGTCTGAAGGAAACCTTGTGTGATGTAGAGCGTTGGGTTTCTGGCAAGTTAAAAAGTTAAAAGCCGCTGTATGAGATTTAGTGTTACCAGCACTTGAACTATCAGGTACGCAGCAGTACTCAGTAACTACCAGCACTTCCACATTTTACTCTCGGGAGAATTTGTACATTTTCTTGCGTACCTGCACTTCTCATAAGAACCTCGTGCTCTTTTCAGACCACCAAACACCTAGACCGAAGACTGATGTAGCCCATGGCCATAATTCATTCAATTCCCAACCCTCATAGCCACATTTTATTACCCAGGGTGCACTAAGTTACAATGCACGTTGGATCACATGCTGCTTTCCTTCCTCTTCTAAAATGTGTCCCCCTTTTTTGAAAAATGCATACTGTGATCATCAGAAATACCTCCTGGTGTCCTTCCTTCAGAGTAGATGGTCAATATTTCATACTTGTCTGCTGACAGGAACCAGGAAGCAGCCACTGTGTAGTTAAAAAGAGGAGCGGCGCTGTCTTCCACCTCAACCTGTTTGCAGGTGAGTCACTGGGTTCAGTGCCGACACCGGAGGAGACAGTGAGCGGGGCTGAGGAGACTACGATGTTTCCCTCAGTGGCCATCAGCGCCAAACACACCGGGCGCTCGGCTCTTATAGCAGAAACAGTGGTGTTTTTTTTTTTTTTTTTTTTTTTTAGCTCAGTCGACACGTTTCTGGTTAAGAAAAGCTTTCAAAACCTTACGTAAATTATAAGTTTAAGCGGGACCGAAATGAGTACCACAAAAATGAAACATTTCGCTCTGACCGCGGAGACGCTCTTTGGGGGAAGGGGGGGGAGGAGAGGCAAGAGCGCCTGAAACACGTTAAAAACTCTGAGGGAGAAACTCAAAAACCGGTACAATAAAACAAGCGAAGCCTGCATATAAACAACACCTTGACTAAAAAACAAACAGCTGTGACTGCTGAAAACGTCGAGCGTAAACTCATGCAAAGTTTTCCCTCCAAAGTTTACATACCGCTGTTTATTTTCTCACAGAGGCCGGTTAGGATCCTCGTACGCAGCGCAGTGGCGGTCAACTTACCGCAGTTTCCTCGCCAGTTTACGGCCACAAAGAGGGCAAACACCGCAAACCGCATTTTCCCCTCGCCGATGACCCGCGGAGCTCGAGCGGAGCCCCGGGAGCGCCCGTAGCCGTCGGTGCCGCGCGCGCGCGCTCGCCTCCCGCAACGCCAGAGCGCGCGCCGAAACCGCGGAGCTCCAAAACGCAGCGCACAGCCTTGCCGACCCCCCAGCTGATCCGAGCCGAACTTAACCGGTTCGCCCGCGTTGGCTCGCCAGTCGCCGCCGCCGCCGCCGCCGGCGTGTTTTTGAAACGGCAGAACTCGCGAGTCCCTCCACGCGCCACCTGTCGTCGTGCACGAGCAAGTAACGGTCCCTGTGCTTTCCGTTGCCGCGGCACCGATGATCAAAACCCCTTCGTAACAAGAATCCTGTCGAAGTACTGCAGTTTGGGTCATATGAGGTGAACAGATGTATAATAATGTTAATATTCTACAGTTTTTAAAAGACTTCATTAAGAGACTTTTTGCGTGAAGGAACTAAATGAGCGTTATTTTACTGTGTACACTGGCCAGCCAAAAAAAAAAGTCACACTAATATTTCATTGGACCGCCTTTAGCTTCGATCACGGTACGCATTCCCCGTGGTATCGTTTCAATAAGCTCATGCAATGTCACAACATTTATTTCCGTCCAGAGTTGCATTCATTTTTTGCCAAGATCTTGTATTGATGGGAGAGTTGGACCACTGTGTAAAGTCTTCTCCAGCACATCCCAAAGATTCTTTCTCAATGGGGTTAAGGTCTGGATTCTGTGGTGGCCAATCCATGTGTGTAAATGATGTCTCTTTCATGCTGCCTGAAGCACTCTTTCACCATTTGAGCCCGATGAATCCTGCCATTGTCATCTTGGAATATGAAGAAAAAAATCCATTGATGGAAAAACCTGGTCATTCAGTATATTCAGGTAGTCAGCTCACCTCATTTTTTGGGCACATAACGTTGCTGAACCTAGACCTGACCAACTGAAGCAACCCTAGGTCATAACACTATGACCTTGGGGTGTTGACCTTTTTTTGGCCAGGCAGTGTATTTGTGCCATTAATTATTGTTAATGTTAACTGTTCACATTTTTTAAAAATGTTATGCCTTCACATTGAGAAGGCTTCTAAAATAAGAAATTATTTCCCACCATGCGTTGATTTAATTTGTATTTTATCTTGAAGCACATGAATAAAAATAAAACTGCTTCAAATAAAAACATATGTATTTCGAAAGTAATTGAAATGAAATATCCAGTAATGAAAATATATTCCATATATTAAATCAGAATACACTGAAACATTTGAATAAAGGGTTTTCAAAAATATGAACATTTCCTGATCTATTATTCCTAAATGTATTGTCTTCACTGTTTTATTTCCTAAAACTACTTTATTGCAGAGTGAAAATGGCTTAGCTGGCAACAGAACATCTGGAGATAAAATTGAAACTATTATAAATGACACTGACTGCAGGAAGGAGAGACAGCTTTACACAGCAACCCAAGACCATTTTTATTCAGCATATTTTAAATTTAAACAAAAGTCTTTTACAGAAACTGGCCAGCAAATAGTTATCTATTGATTATCATGTTTTTTAATGCATACTGAAATACAGCTATCCTTATGTCCAATTTTGTTGTGTCTTTGCAAATTAGACACTTTTTAAGCTTAACCAGAATTGGTATTTAGTTCATCACTTTCTCCCAATGCCTTTGTACATTACAGTCTTTGTTCACAGCGATGAATGAGCTGTTCATGAAAATTGAATAAAGTCTTACTGCCTTCTTGTTCCAAGTGTGTTTATAACTTGAGGTTCAAGTGTACTGTGGTAGTAGAAAAACCAATAGAAGACCAGTTGCAGCAGCTTGCATGGTTAAAGTTAGCTAGAAATTTTATATAATAACTCAGACCTATGAAAATTGTCTATCTCTTTTTTCAACGCTTGAGATGCTGACTGACATTTTTTTCAGTAACTTCAGCCAAGTCAAATCACAAATCTGCAATTCTATACATAAAGCAAAGATGTGATTCAATTCAGAAGCTGTACCTGTTTGGTCTTGGTCACATGGAAGACCTGCAGCGTTTCATGCTTTTTAATGTTACAATCAAAACATCCAAAAAGTCTTCAAAGTTTTCAAGGTTTAAGAGACATTTTATTGTCACTCTATACTTGTACAAATGTACATACAAAAGAGAATGAAACGCAGTTCTTCCTAGGTCATAGTCCAACAAAACCAACAGCCTTACATCATGAACAATATGAAACAACAAGGTGGGGCAGCCAGGTAGAAATTAGTCAAGGTACAAGGTCCAGTCAGCAGCTGGTATATCCTATTATCACCGTTAACCACTTAATGCTGAGGTAGTATTGATAAATAAATAGCAACAGTATAATAAAGAGATAAATAGATATATAGGTGTCTACAATAGATAATGCAGGTTATGGTGTGAAATAAGCATTGTGAATTACACAAATTTTTGATACAGAGTTGGCAGAGGTGGAAAAGGACAAGTGTACACAGTAGCACAGGACATAGCCACGACAGTGCCAACTTTACACAGGATGTAGTCAGTGTGACCATTATGGTGATAGTATGACAATAGGGGACTTTTCAATGCCTGATGATCAACCTGAAGCACTGCCTAAAATTCAACAAGTTGACACCCTTTGGAAAAAGCTGTTCCTGGGCCCGGTGGGGTTGGCTCACAAGCTGAGAGAGAGTCTTCCTAGTGACAGGGCTGTAAACAGACTGGGAAAATGGTAATGGTCTCTGATGGCAATGTGAGCTCTCCAGATACACCGCTTGTTGCAGATGCTCTGAATGGTGGCCAGAGAAGTCCTGGTCACAGGCTTGGTCATCTTATTCACATACTGCAGTACCCATTTCAGACAGTTGATGCATCATGTGAAAACCAAGATGGTGAACATGCCACACTTGCAGAAGCTGGTGAGTGAGGATGGAAGTGAATCTAAAACTCTTTTCAGTCTCCTCGAGAAATGGAAATGCTGTTGTGCTTTGTTCACTGAACGCATTGTATTGAGGGTCCAGGGGAGGTATTTGGTGGTGTACAATAGACACTTCACTGCTGAACCAACAGAGTGTGGATGGTTTAGGAATGTTTGAAGTCAACAATCATCTCCTTGGTTTTCTTGACATTGAAAGACACATTGTTGTAAGTGCATCAGACTACAAGCTGCTCCACTTCCGCCATGTAGGCTGACTCCTTGTTGGTGAGCCCACAGTTAAGGTGTTGTCAGAATATTTCATGAAGTGGTTACTGCTGTATTTGGTGACAAAGTCAGGTAGGGTGGTGTGTGTGAGGGGGTTGAGCACACAGCCTTGTGGTGCATTAGCGTTCAAGATGACGTAGAACATGTTGCAGTGGATCCTCATGGTCTTTACCCTGTAGGTCAGGAAGTTCAGTATCCAGTTGCATAATGTAGTGTTCTGAATCACTATTCTAATTTTCATTTTATTCATGCAATTTACCTTTAAAAAGTACATTTGAGTGATTCAGTGAATGTGATTTTGCTGAATTGATTCAAAATTTCATAAATTTGTTCTGCTATAATTCTAATAAGGCAGGTAATCCCATAATTCAACTCACAGTTTAAATGAAATTTATCCACTGCTTTAATTTACCTGGTATCCCAAATTTGCCTCTTAATATTTTGCATGGTGTCGCTGTTAAAGTCACTCATTAACCGCTTGTTCTGAGCAGGGTTGCAGCAGTCCAGAGTCTATCCTAGAATCATAGGGCTACTGGTTATGAAGCTACTCCAGGATGGGATGCCAGTCCAACGTAGGGTGGCCACACACACTATGGGCAATTTAGTGACCAATTAACCTGGAATGGATGCCTTAACACCGTGGGAGGCAACCAGGGCAACCAAAGGAAACCCATACAGGGAGAACATCCAAGCTCCACACAGATTGAGCCAGATTTAAACCAGACAGCACCCTCTGCTGAGTACAACACAAGTACTGTAACTCAATTTATAATAAGCAACCCCAAATACAGCACAAAACTACTTCTTGGTAAACCAACTGGAAGATGACACAAATTGCAAATTAATTTTTTTTGTTCACTAGATATTTTCCTTCCAGTATGTGTGTGCCAAAAAACCAGTTTTGCTTGTTAAAAGTGATTTTAAGTTCTCCTAGAGCATGGCTGTTGAGTGCTGGAGTTAGGTATATTTTTTCCAAAAAAATCCTTGAATGCATACCCAAGGAACCAACAGTAATTCAGCACTCGAGCAAAAACACAAGCATATACTGGTCTGCTGCATGGCGTGAGCATTTTTATTCTAGCAGTATGAACTGGTCATTATGTAATACATGTTATGTTTCTTTCATTCATTCTTGTCATTCCTGTACTATCTCCTAATATCACTCCTATAGCTGGTAAGCTTGCCATTTCTTCAGTAACTCCTAGTTTAAATCACAAAAAAAATCTTTAAGACTTACTGATGTCAGAATCTGCACAGTTCAGATCTCTTCTCTTATTACTACAACATATACTGTAGCTATGCATTCACAGCTCCTGATCTTGTCTTGTACTTTTTGCTGAGTTTATGGCCAAAGTACACGTATCACTTTGGTGAGAAGAGTATTCTTTAAACATAAATTTAATTATATTTAATAAATTTGTAGGTGCCAATATGCAATAATTTCCACGTACCCATCAGCTGATGCCAATGGTAATATATACATTTATAAAAGGAGACTGCATCTGCCTGGATGAGAATTATAGACGCACGTAACACTTATTCCTGTACTCTTTGTTTTGCAAACCATGAACAATCATTAAAATAAATGGCGTCTGCTGAACCATGTTTTAGTGGCTACCTGATCCTTAAATAGAGAATGGTTTTACTGGCTTAAATGTTGTGTAAAAATCCAACAGTTAAAATAATGAAAATTAAAAGACGGGTAAAAAATTACAATGATAAAGAAATAACATAATTTAATAGCAGTAACTTATTACTGCTTTTAATCATTCTGCTTTTTAATCACGCAGGGCATGCTTTTATTAACAAGCACAACTCTGCCTTGTCTCAGGAAATCCTCTCTTTTCGTTGACCGTATTAGAAACAGTACTGAACAATCTCATGCTGTCGACAGTAATTCATTAATTTTGCAAGCGTTAGAAATAGCACATTTCATGTCATTCTCACTTTGAAAAACTTGCAGACATTTTCACACAATATGTACACGTGCTGTGTGTGCACAATGAAATGATCAAATATCGGTTTGAATTATCTGTCAAATTGAGACATCGGCCCGACGTCAGTAAAATTTGTTTAACCGATTATCAGCCGATACTGCTATGATTCAAAATCATTGTGCGCATCCCTAGAAATCTGTGATTAGTGCAAGTGAGGTTCTGTTATCACCATCTAAAAGAATACTGGCTGAATCAGATTGCGAGACCCACTGAAAGACATCGCATTCAATGGTACGGTTATACGTAGCTCTAACTCGTGACATTCAGTCAGCCACTCACAGTGCAAAATAATCATTTTTATACTTCCTGTACACTCTGATAAGCCCTTTTAAAATAACAATTATGCAAAACAATTCATATTTATACCTACTAGCTATCTTGAAAAAGCTGTGGTCATGTAACAGACATGATACAGGTAGTGTGTTAAATATAAAACATTAAAGAAAGCAAAATATATGTAACCAATGCTGGCTTTTATGTCAATTTAACAGCAACGAAGGACATGGAAAACCCAATGTTATTTTCCCCATTACTCATTAGTGTATTACCTAAACCAAAACCATATGTGGATACCAAGTCTCGTGCTAAATCACTTTTTTAGATGGGGCAATACAAATGGTATGAAGACCACAGATGTGCACATGGTCCATACAGTACTATATTACTGCAATCGCTGACAGACAGCAAGGTAGAAGTGGTACTGTGAGTATTTCAGCAATCCACTTAAAGTCTCTGTCCTTCATCACTGTACAGAGCTGTGGGAATCATTCTGAAAACCCTTCCATCTTTGTGCAAAGATGCTGCGCATGGAACAGGCCCCAAGGAGACCGCTTCACACTGTCAGGCAAATTTCTTCTTGGTGGCAGTAAAGCGCTCCATATACTGTAGGATGACACCATTTTCATAATCAGAAAATAATCAAAACTCCAAAGTGCTTGTAAGCTTGATAATACTTAAGGGTGGGAGCTAGTCTCCTTTCCAACAAACAAGATTGTTAATGGAAGGTGCTCACCTTGTCATATCCCTCCAGGTCTCGCACACTTTTCACCTCAAAAAGGTTGCCCTCCAGTGAAAGAAGGGAAACCTGGGACTCAGTGAAGATAGACACGGGGATGGCAGAAAGCTCCAGGCAGTTCTCCTCCAGACGCAGCACTTTTAGCCGGGGGCAATGGGACAACTCTGGAGCCACTGTTGAGAGCTGAACCAAAGAGAACACACGGGCACCTTTAATCATATTGCACATCACTGGGACTTGGTATGAATATTCTCTTAAGCACAAGGCAAGACTTAGAAGCAGAATGTGCTATTGAACAAGAAAAAACCTGCAGAATATCATGCACAAAAATTCAATTTTTATTCTTCCTTGTCAGCTTCATGTTACAGTATGTATACTTTGGCAGAATGACCCCTTTTATAGAAACAACTCACCTGATTCTGGTTGAGGTTGATCTCAATGACCTGCAAACAGGACACTTCTGCAGGGAGAACACTGATTTGGTTCTTGGACAAGTCCAAGAGATCCAGGTGACGTAGAGTGCCGAGGCCATTGGGGAACTCCCGGAAGCGGTTCCCAGAAAGGCTGAGCGTGCGTAAAGCACTCAGCTGTCCCACCGATGCTGGTAGTCGCTGCAGTTGGTTTCCATTCAGGTTCAAGGTTTCCAGTTTCTTTAGCTTCCCAATTTCATCTGGGAGGCTCGCTGAGGGAACACACACAGAGGAACTAAGCCAAGTTTACCAGACCATACAAACAAAATGTGGACTAGTGTGAGAAACGCTGTCGGCATCTTCATGTACACTCTGCATGTGATACAGGACTTCACTACTCCAACTTCTCCAAGTCTTGTCTGTGACGGAATTTTAAATGTTCAAAATAGTAAGTAGCTTTTCTCCAGTTTAATGAACTTAGGGTGAAAAGTACATATGTGGCAAATTTCACATGTGTGATTTGACAAAGTTGTGCATAAAGAACAGAGACTGAGTTTTAGAGATTAGATATGGTCACAAAAAAGAGGTTACCTTGTGTATGTTATATGTTATGTGCATATGCATTATTTAAATGTTCAATATAATCATTATAACCATTTTCTTAAATCAAGGGCTTCATACAATTCATAATGTTAATTACAGATTTGAAGCTTTGCTTTTTGGAAGTATCAGCCCAATAGGGACTGATAAATAACCACTGCCAGAAGGGCAAATTACTTTATTTCTTATGGGCATGAAGCTAAGCTTCCTGGATTAAAATAGAACCAATATGAAATGTATTTACTGTGCATAACAATGATGAACAAGCCTATTTTACATTATTTGTTAAAAATGATCAAAATAAATTCAATTTTATTTTTATATAGTGCTCTTCTCACTGCAGTGACACAGTGACTTGTTGCGTCAAGTAAAATACTTTATGAATTGTGTGACTAAGTAATTTTTAGACTGTTAGGGTCATTTTGAGACTGACTTGTGATCCACATGAGAAAGACTTTTTTCATGCTAAGGTGGTCAAGCAATAAAAAATGTTAATATGATTTAAATTAACAAGTTTATAATTTGAACATTTTCTACTGAATCTGCTGTTTCTGTTGTTAGTTAATTTAAACAATGTTGACACTATCAGTGTAATAAAAGTACAAAGTTGTTGGTTTTGGTGCGGAAGAAGTGGAAGAGTTTAGATCCTGTGTACAGGTACAGTGTGACACACAGTTGACAGCGGAACTGTCAGTAGTTTGGTGGATAGCGGTGACAATTCTAGGAGCCAACACCTGGCGAGGTCCTACAGAAATTACATCTTTTTTTTATTATTTAAAAGATCAATATTTTTTCAAGGGGTGCAGAATTTCTACAGTGGCTCTGGCCCTAGCAGAAAGTCAATAAAATGGTTATCGTGGACAAAAAAAAAAAAAAAACACTGCACTGTTGGGAAAAGTGCCAGTGCAAATCTGTTATTATAAAATACATTTTGATAAGCCATTGCAGTGGGTTTCAATGTATGGAACACTACTATTTCAGGGAAGGGTGTACTTATGTGATCTAATGCACAGTAATAGTGTGGACTTAACTTGAAAAGTTTTATAAATAAATGCAAATATGAATCATTCACAATTAATGCTGAAACATCTTTCACTTACTTGATGGAAAAAACAAAACCACTTACTGAGTTTGTTAGAGTTTATGCTGAGACTCTTGAGCTGGAGAAAGCTACCTATGAATGGTGGCAATACTTCAATCTTGTTGTTTGATAAATCCACTGTCCGGAGGTTTCCCGCAAGTCTTTGAAGCTCTTCCGGAAACTGAATTACAGGACGGAAGGAATGCATCCACTTCAAACAAATTACAAACCTTAGATTTAAATTTAAAAGCATGCAGATGTACATCAAGAGCTGCAACTCTACATACTGAACAGAGGAAACCAAGCAGTTTATTTTACATGGAAATGAACAAGAATCAGCATAAGAAAATGCTGATTCACAATTTAGAGGAAAAAACATTGTACAAGTTTACACTTACCTAAACAATCTTTCTGTTTAGGACTATCAGTTAGGAAAAAGTTATTAATGGAACAATATTGTTTTTTATTCTCACCTCAGAAAGGCTCTTTCCTGTGAGCTGGAAAACTCCAGTCTTCTGAGAGGTGTCCAGGTGAGCTTTGAGAGCGTTGTTTCCCATTGCAGCACCAGCTAGTGGTACAGCCTTACAGAACCCCCACTACAGAAGGTGCTGGAAAATCACTGCAACCCACACTGCAGTCACTGCCACCTCTTCTGCACAGAGCTCAGATCCCGTGTCTCCGCACCAGCAACCACCTCCTTGGACCTGGTAATACAACGGCAGAGCTATCCATAAACGCAGATTAATACAAACTGTAAAGGCAGCTGCCACATGTTGAGTCCATATGCTGGATTATTACTGCTTCAATACTAGTTATAGTGGTTTTAAAAGTTTACAGCAACGGACTCTACTGCAGAAACAATGTGAGGCTGATTTAAACAAAACATCCTCTTCGTATGTGCATTGTTATACAATGACATTGAACAGTCATGCTATCTGTTATGGTAGTCATACATGCCTGAATACAAAGTATTTTTCGAAACAGTTATCACGGCTCTTTACTTACTTACACTTACACACACACACACACACACACACACACACACACACACACACACACACACACACACACACACACAGTGGGCCAAACGACACTTCGTAACTATTGCACTGCTAGACATTAGACTCGTTTACTTACCTCGACACTCTAACTAAATCTCATGAATTATTCCACAGCACAGTTAACGGAATATCAAACTCTCCCCGTGTTACTTTGTAACTACACAAGCGGAAAAGTGCAATTTGACAAATGAAAGCAACAAAACAGCAAAACACTCGTTTCATCTGCCGGAAAACAAGGCTTCCCTTCCTGACGTAACGTGACGGACAGACGCTCCAAGACGCACGGGTCTGTAATCTCATTGGTCCATCCAATTTGGGGGCGGGTTTTATTTGTTATATATATATATATGTATTTATTTATTTTTAAAGGAAAACTTACTAACTGCTCCAAGGACATCTAAAATTAATTTTTTACCGCCATGTGAAGCCATCGGTCTTCAAAGGTGGACACTGTACCTGACATCGTGAGGTGGTTTAGGTCTTTATCAAAAATACATCAATTTTTGTTGATGTCGTAATGCGGTATTGTTAAAGATTTTACTACTAAGCTGCAGTGGAAGAATGGCACGGGGCGTAGGTGGACAAACAAACCACTATGTATGAATTTAATCTAGAGATACAGCCAAAAGCTGGTTGTGGCTGCGTAATACTGCTCAAGCGTAAACAGGCGCATATATATGACGTCATTAGCAGCCGCGGGAAAGAGCCCGGTTGTTTTTGAAATTTCCGAACAGTTCGATAGGAATAAGAAATGCATTAGTAAGGAGCAGCATTAACTCGTACGTACTATTTCACTGTCTAACGAAATATAATCGAACTGTTTAAAGCCAATTGTTTCTTTTCTGAATCTTGAGCTGCCTCTAAATTTTGCCTGTGCTTTCGTTACAGTGGTTTTACCGCATGTACCTGATAATCGTTGTATTATTTACCACGGTCAAAGGCTCAGCGTTCTAAAGAAGCGCAATGAATCCCTGTCACCGTGTGCCGTACACGGTGACACCTTCTGCCCAGATTCTCGCCAGATGCGTCGCCTCTGGGGTTCTGACTCAGGTTAGACGTCTTCAGCAGCATTATGACATTACGTTTGTTAACAAAAAGAACGCGTGAACTTCACATAGTTTTTCTGAAACTTTTTTTTTTTTTTTTGCAGGAGGAACTTGATGCAGTTCCTAAGGAAAACCACGTATTTTCTCACCAACTTTTTCAATCGGAACAGATTATTGCAGTGGAAAGAGACTATGACCAGGTAAACATGTAAAGCAAAGTCCTTTCATTTGGGTTAAGTTTATCATGCTGGGCATTCATTTAGCTACTGGAAAATGTTTCAGAAAAAACTGGAGGTGGATTTGTTGAATTTGGAGAAGAAGTGTGCACACGTGACCCACAGCTTCTATCTGAGTAAGTGCACTGTTTAAGCTCCAGCCATAACAACGGTTTTGTGGTTTGAAACCCTTCTTATGAAGTGATGTCAGATACAGGTAGCAAGGAAAATGGTACTTCACCTTAAATTGTAGTCATTATTGTGTTTTCAGGTCAGAAGTTCACAGCCCTACAGGAGTTCACCTCTCACCTCCAGGAAGTGCTGCGGGAGCAGATGAACTTGCGCCAAAGGCTCATGAAGCCACTGTGCCAGGAGAACCTCCCAATTGAGGCCAACCTGCAGAGGTGAGGGCAACCAAAGTGTCAGACACTTCCTATCAATGTGCATCAGACATGAACAGTTTATGCTGTAAAAAAATTTGTTTTTTCCTCTTCAAATTTGAAAAATTAAACTTTTTTGCCACATTAAAGGAATGCATTGTTGGTAATGTTTCCAGGTATGTGGTAGAGCTCATAGATATGGTGAAAGACTTGATTGAGAATCTGGAGAGGAAGATGAAAGCCACCCATTCAATCCCCACTACCAACCAGTCTATGACCAGTCTGGTAAGAAAAATTATCTTAAGAATTTCTTTGTTCAGTATTTGCAGAATGTCAGATTATAGACATACTGTATAGATCATGAATGCCTTTAACAATTAGATGAAAACAAAGGACTAGAAAAATTACAAATAAATTTAGAGAAAGTATCATACTTCTCATATATTTACATGGTTGATGGTAAAAGCATTTTAATACTTTTTACTTAATTATGTAAAGTCCCATTGCGATGGGATTGAATTACAATATATTTTTATAAGCCATTGATGTTTCTCAGGTTATAGAACCATGTTGTATGAGGTAGGAGATAGGGAGTTTTATGAATGTGTTATTTTGAATAAATAAAATAGTTTATGAAAGTTACTGAGTCAACTAGCTCTTACTCAGTTTATTTCTTTTAGACTCAAGCTGTAGCCCAGCTCCTGACCCAGGTAGCAGATGTGGAAGAGCTGTCCAGACAAGTTTTACAGTGGAAGGACCATCACAGCAACATGATCTCTAACAGTAATAAAACATTTACCTGAAACCAAGGCAAATTTTCTAGTAAACTTTTTTTAATATAAAAATCATATATTAATTTTAAACATAAATGTGTATGATTTCTATATGTTTTCTTTTTCAGTGGGTCCTTTCAGCAGTAAATATTTCAGTACATTGGTCATTTGGGGCCTTATAGTTAATTTACTGGAATAGGCACCCATTGGTTATTTAAGATTTCATGTTTCTACACTGAGATAGAGAAAAATGAACTGAGTTTTAATAAGAGATCCTAAAAGTTCACCTGAATAGGGAATCTAGGGAGTAGGGAATCTAGGGAAATCTGCTAAGTTCTTCAATGTGCAGTTTGTATCACTTTTATCTGTGGTCAAGACTGCATAGGGCCATAGTTGTCTTTACCGTAGCTATGTCAAGTATTTGTATATTTTAATAAAAGTTACTATAAATGAATTGCATAGTGCTCTGTCAATAATTCTGTTCCATAAACTATGAGGATGTCCAGTGCAATGACAGTGAGTAGCTTAAATATACAGTATTTTTTTGTCCATATTTCTTGCCAAAGTTGCATTGAAGGGCTGACAAAAGCTGCACAACACCTTTGATTTTCATTGAGGTAGAGGATCTCAGAGAAGTGGTGCTTTTGATGGCTCAGAACTGGTACACGTAGAAGCTATGGGCTCATCTATAGTACCTAATACCTAATGCAAGAAGAATCCCTTCTTGCTAGAAGCTGCAACAAAATGGTCTAGAGCAGGTTGTGGAGCTGAGCGCACATATGGTCTGGGAAATATACGTGATACTTTCAAAGACTTTGAGAGTCATTTTGAGACGCCAAGTCAACAAGACATTACGAAAACAAAAAAGGCAGAGAATAACAATAAGAGTTGTAAATGTATTTTACTGAATACAGCAAAGCTTAAACTATGAATATGACTTTTTAAAACTGCGTATAAATTGAGGTTTTGTTGATTGTGGAATAGTAAGTAGACTTGTGAGCAGCTGCAAGTTACAAATGGACTTTCAGTTCCAGTTGCATTCTTAAGATGAGGTGCAAGTGTTTGGAAGTTGAAAAAGTAGGATAGCGAAAACATATTCCTTTGAAAAATAAATACCCCCTTAAACTCCAATTGACAAACTGATTGACTTAATCTCAGTTTTAGGTATATTTTGGACATTACCATGGTATCACCATTATCATCGTTGTTGAATACTGCTTAATTGTATTTTACAACTTCACTAATGTTTTTGTGGGTCGACTATGCATTTTGCCTTCTGTAATATGATGTCCCAAGAAAGGAGATGTGGAGGACAGGAAATAAAAAAAAAAAAAGTTCTACTTGCCTAATGCATGCAGGAAAAAATGCCCTTCTTATGTTGGGACTGCCTGAAAATGCAAAGGTCATTTTCATCCCAGTGCTGTGGCCATTCTTTGAGTTTTCCATGGTTCATGCAGGGTCCATTCCGAGTAACACACATCAGTGTTACTCAGTTAGGCTGTTAGAATTGTCTTGATAAGGGTTCAAAACACATGAAAAAGCCTCTACTTGCTTATCTACTCCTTATTCTCTGAAGGCCAAAGGGTCACATGTGAGGCATCTCAGGCGCTGTTTTCCTGTGTCCAGTAAGCTGGTGACCACGTCTGTCTGTAAGGAAGCGCTTCTGTCCCCTCTTCTCTTACATCTTGGAAGAAGCCAGGTCTTTAGGTAGGGCTGTCTAGGAGAGATACACAGTGCTGATTCTGAAAGCATCTGCTGTTACCAAAAGCTTGCAGCAGCAAAATGGAAGAACATCGCTTAATTTATTTGCAGATTATTAAATTAACAATTTAAAGTTTGTAGCCAATAGAATTAAATTGATACTTCTGAAATATATAACAACACAATAGGCATCACCATGACATGTAAACAAAGTTTTATTTGATACATTTTATAACAGTCACTGCCATTTTAAACAACAATGTATAGGTAACTTGACCACAAAACCGTACCTGTGGAAATTCTCATTCCAGACATTTTGCTTCTATAGACTATGCATCTTTGCATGTTAAGTAGGCATGCTAATTTAATTTTATGCTTTCTGAGTAGTGACATATGACTAAGGAACAATTTCAAAAATCCACAGATTAAACTGTTCACTTGTGGTTGTGGAGCCGCTGCGTCTTTTTTCAATGGCTCGGTAAATAATTCTACTCATGCTCTATCTGAATGGAACTGTAATATCTGATCAGCGTGTAGCAATATTTAGACACCGAATACCATTTCATAACTCTCAACTATTTTTGCTTGAACAACAGAGGATGCAGTTTATACCGACTACTGACTATTACAGTTTTATTCCGACTGTCTTGAAAGTGTCACAGAGTCAGTGATCTGCAATGAATTGTGAAGAAAGGATGTCTCTGGACTGTGGCCCAAATTTGTTTTTCGTGACAATATGTGGTGTGTGAATTTCTCCATACAAAAGTATAAGAAATAACAAAACAATGAACTGCATTGCAACATTTTTAGCACGTTCCTGATTTAATACAAGCTGTCGCTGCCCAAAAAACCCTGCAAACAACTTCTTACAACAAAATACCAACTCATTCAGTCTGCATGGAAATGGTATTTCATAACAAGTATTATACTTTCAAGAGATAAAGAAAGTGGCCAAACAGTACACTTAACCCCAAAGAATATAGGTTGGTGCAGAGCAGCTCATTATTATGCCATTATTATCCAGGTCATATTTCAGGGTGCATAGTGGGTATGTCTTACAGTTCAATTAAATAGTTTATATAGTTTATATAAGTATATATCAGTCCATTGTTCACTGTCTTTTCAGCTCTGATCTCGGGCTTTGTGAAAAGGTGATAAGTTTTATTACTGTGGAATCAGAGGAAAGTGATGTTAGAGAGCTAAATATAGCAAGATGAATGACATACAGTGTCATTTGAGGTCTTTTTTTGTAACTTCGGGTTCACTTTGTATCTGTTCAGGTAGCTGATACATGGATATATTATATTCATGTGAATATTCATTACATAGTATCTTTTTTATATCATGTACAGTACATGGTACACTACATGGTTTATAAAATGAATGCATTTTTCTCAAAGCCTGTTCTCTGTTCTTGCGATGTCTTGTGTCTGTATACGTGTGTGAGTTCTCTGAAGCCACACTCAAACTAAAGTAAGGCTTTCAAACATCAGCAAAGGCTAAACATATATTAAAAATATTATTTTAATCAGCCATTTAACTATGCAATGGTCCAAGCTTACAGCAAAATATGCTGCAACTAAACTATTACTTTTTCATTACTGTAATCCTTTCTCTCACACTGTGGCTTCACTTTGAGCAGAAGTTATCACGCATTCTGTATTTTCTCTTTTCTCTTGAGTTTACATGAATTCACACAAAATACATAAATAACACAGGCACAAAACCCAAAGGTTATTGTCCATCCTCTCCTTTGTAGCTCACGTTCTTGAATTCTGGTCCCTGTATAATAATACATTCAAAGTTTGTTAAACTCATGAGCAAAATAATTAAAGTAGAAAAAAAGTCTTAAGGCATTGTTGTAACATAAAGAAATACACATCATAAATAGGAAAATTTAACCATTTTGCAAAGATCTCAGTTTTTGGTCTGCTTGTGTCAAACTGCCTGCATTGTACAGCTATAGGAACTTCAGAAGTCCACTGTGGAGCATTTTAAATATTATAATGTAAACAACTACTGTACATAACACGACTGACACGCTGAACCATGCTTTACTTAAAATGTTTCACATTCAGAAGATCTGCTGCTGTATCTTTGTAAGATACAGATGTGCAAGGTATGTTAAAATATTTAGCTTTTTTGTAAAATGTGTCTGGGTGACTTCTTGAATTAAGGTAATGACTGTTTTGGAGTTGTTCAGCTGGAGTTACAGGAGAATCACATTGTTTTAGTGCATCCTAAAAATATTAAATGCAAAGTAAATCTGACCTGAACATACCCTGTTTTGTGGAAATGTTTTTTTTTTTTTTTGAGTTTTATTAAAGGTAATTTTTATGTCCATCCAAAAATTTTATGTGAGGGGAACTTTGTCATTAAATCTTATATTTTTATTAACTGCTCCCGGGGTTTTAGTGCATAGATATTTTATATCAAATAAATTTACTGAGCCTGTTTTGATCAATTATTTTTTACCTCTTCTTTTGGTTATTTTCCAGTGTTCATCTGGAAATTGGAAATTAATTTAAGTGTGCAATGTAAGAAATTATAGTTTCTTTTTTAATGCCCTGTGACATTTCAGTTCCCATCCTGCTGGATGGAAAATTTACAGATTTAATGAACCACAGGACACAGTCTTCTAGAAACTACAAGGAATAATTATAATTGTCCAAAAACATTTTTCTTGTGTTTTGGATTTTTGTTTGAATTATTGACTTAATATTCATGGTTGGCTTTGATACATGACCAGGATTTTTCAGCAACATCCAGCGTTTTCATACTATTTAGAAATTCCAATATTAAATAATTAACAGGCAAGTAGTCTTTCCAGATGCATGCTATTTTCCAAAACAGGACTTTTCTGAGCAGCACATTGCAGCTATAAATAGCAATAAAACATTTAAAGTTTTTACACATGAGAATGCCAGGACCTGTTGGCAAATATGTCTATGGTATGAAATTGCATGAGCTAACCCCCCCCCCCCTTTATGGAAGACTCGAAAGGTAACTTAATGACATTAATAAGTTAAATCATGGTTGGGTGGTATTGGAACTGAAAAAAAAGCCCTAGTTTGGAGCCATTTGTCCTCAGCCTGAAATCCAATAAGCCTCAAATAATGTGAAACAGATGATGAAACTGCAACTGCAAAGAAACAATCTGTCCTGGCCTTCCATCACTATGAAATTCTTGGCAACATCTTGCACTTTACATCTGCAATGTCAGTATTGTCAGACCTAAATACTGATATGATTTGTTCATACATTTGGAGTTATTGGAACTTCACTGGAAGAAGTCTGATTCTTCTTGGAAAGTCAGACATGGTTGCAACTTGAGTCTTTCCATTACTTACTCACATAAAGCACCTAAGAAAGTACAAGGCGACTTGCCTGGAAATATTCTGCTGCTGTTCTTGTAAACTGATCCCTTGCAAACTGGAGCCTGTAAGATATCCAGTTTCGAGATCATAGTCTCTTGCTGCCTCAGCTGGTATGTCCAAAACCTTGGATACAGAGTGGTGGATCTTCTGTTGTCCACTGCACGTGGTCATACAGCGATCCTTAGCCTATGAAGGATGTCTCATAGTGAGGTCTCCAAACAGCACGAGCCCCGGCGGATGTAGTAGCGGCGCACCTCTGTGGAGTCCCCACAGCACTCAGGCTGGTGCATGATGAGGACGGGGAAGAAGTGAGCATCCCGGTAGGTAGGTGGGCTTTCGTTGAGGGCCAACTGGCTAGAATAAGAGCGGCAGCACTGCTCATCCAAGCAGCAACGGTCTGTCAGAGTGCTACTTCGGCTCCTCCACAGGCCCACGGTGCGTCGTGATCCATACATACGGCACAGCGAAAAACGAGACGTGTCCAGTGATAGCCAAGACTGGAAGGCATGCCGAGAGAAGATGGATGAGCAGCTGGAGCTAGCTGCCCGCTGTCTCTGGCCCTGGAACTGGCTGCAGTGCTCGCAGTCCTGGATCAGTGTCCCGTAGCTGCGGGCTATATAGCTCTCACGCAGGACGCAGTTGGAGGAGCCTGTGCCCCCTGATCCACCAAGGTTCATCAGCATAGCTTCAGAGTAGCTTGGAATCAGCTGGCGGTTGGATCGGATGTGCCACTCGAGCTCCGTGCTGTCCATCGTTTCAGCCCGAGGGAGGCCGTAAGTGTTGTTTTGCCGGTGTGGGTCCTGTCCAGAGGGAGAGGGGCTGTTGTTTGTGTACTCCAGACCAAAGAGCTTCTCTACATGGTAGTGTACGTAAGCTGTGCGATATTCTATGAGGACCCGGAGGGGCCAGGACAACATAAGCAACGCAGCCAGCCAGAAAGCCACATGGGAGGCATACCAGGGTAGCCGGTCGGGGTCCACGTAAGCGATCAGGTGTTCCTTAAAATCCACATTCTTCAGCTGCATCCCCTCCCGTGCTTCCATATAGTCATCTAGGCCCTCAATTTCAGAGAAGAACCTGGCTCGCTGGTTAAGGTATGCATTCTCTGGACCAGCACCAGCAAAACTGAAGCACTTGGTGAAGCACAGACGGGTGGCTGGGTGCCCCTCAAGGCCTCGCAGGTCACGTGATACATCCTTGACTCCACAGTAGCCATAGTCAAACTCCCCTTCAGCAACATGCGTGTTGACACGTTCATGGTACACCTGTGTGGTGGTGTAGGCATCGCCATTACGGTAGCGGGTGACCTGTCTTGTTCTCCGTACAAAGTGGTAGCTGATGGCCTTCCACCAGACGCATGGCCGGGCCTGCCGCATGCGTAACACACGCTCGTACACGCTGTCCACATCAGCCTTACATTGCAGCTCACTTCGCGCTCGGCAGTGCCAGCACTCCACCAGGTAGACAGCATAGAGCATGAGCAGGAAGGCCAGCGGAATGTAGACGTAGCCATCAGAGCAAGGGCTGTCGTGATAGATCATAGACCGGCCCCCCATGCCACTGCCACGCAAGGAGGACATGGATGCTGTCAGAGAGGCAGTGGCGGAGGAGTCAAAGCTGAGCTTGGTGACCTGGGTGAGATGGCACCAGGCCACTGCGCCTAGGCACCCATACATGAGCAACGAGAGAAGCAGGCAGCGCCAATGGGACTCGCGACACATGGAGGCGCTCAGGGACTGCTTTACGGGCCACTGCTGTGGGGAGACACAGAAAGAGAGGGGGGCGCCATTCTGCTTATTCTGGGTAACTGAAACTCATTTGAAAAACATGATGAGTGAACACATCCAACACACAGGCTTTAGTAGAGCCTTAGGAGGGCATTTAATAAAAGCTATAAAGTTAAAATGGCCACAAAACTCTACAAATACTTTAACTGCAGTAATTACATTTTTCAAAATTCATGACACTTAGATATTACTAATATTGATTACTGAATGAACTGGTAAGGGTATTACAGTTCGCTGCGAATAATTCACAACACAATTCTTGTGTACTACATTTATTGTGCTGGAGCTATATTTTTGAAAATTTCACTAATTCCACTTTAATTCCACTTTCACACAAATGCTATATGACATTTCAAACAGTTTTATGCCAACAAGTCTAGGTTTGAAAGCCCCTGGGATTTTTACAAATTGAAAAGGGAAGAAGATGAAGTATGGCCCATACTGTCAGCAGTAAAACGTCAGCTTGTTAAAATGATAATATATTTGTGACAGAAAGTGGCACATGAGACAGGATTTGTGTCTCATCCCTCATATCCACCTTACCGATTTACAGTATGCACAAGCCTGGAGCCTCCAATGTGTAATAAAGGCCTGACCTGACCCTGCTCTTCTGCCTCCACTCCACATTTTCCACTCCATTAATTAGCTTCAGAAACCACCAGAGACTAAAAGAACCACCAAACAACTGGTAAAAAAAAGGGGACATTTGACTTAAGAGGATTTTTTTAAAGGAATACAAGGTAAACAAAAGTATAGAGCAAGCTGAGGGCACAAAATCTTACAATGAATTTATGACAATGTGCTATCACTTTAAATCTGCTCTTTTGTTCTCTATAAAAAAAATCAGACACATTCTGCTGATTTCAAAAAATATACCGTGAATAAAATGCTCCCATTACAATATGTTTCCGGCACTCAGAGAACCCATAACTTCACATTTTCTTGGTCATGTACCTTATTTGCTATGTGATCCCGAGTTTTTTTTAATATCACTTGAAAATGGCAATGGGGGAATATGATGTTCCTCTACAAAAGTCTAATGCTGACAGAAAAAGTAATAAAAGTTAATGTACTTAAACTGCACTTCCTGAAACCTCCAATTACCAACGGTCCAGTGTTGATCCTGTGACCAAGTCAACAGAGAAGAGTGACTGCTTACAATGTGTTTTATATTTGTAGACCCTAAAAGGCTTTTAAGACGGGAAGATGCTGTAATGTTAATAATTTAGCAACTGCATAAAAAAGGGTAAAATACACATGAAAATGAACACATCTCAGCAAATTATCCTGTACAATTTGTTTGCTATTCTACTTTGGGTACAGAATACCAGGTAGATGCCCTTACCAGGTGACATTTTTTGCTGACATTTCTATAATGATGGAATCAAGCCATATGACTACATACAAGAAGAACATTAAAAAAACAAGTAATCTAGCTAACAGACTACTCCTATGTACTGTATGTTAAAAACTGTCATTTGCCTTATGGAGCCTTAGCTCTGCATTTGGCTGTAGGTTTCAATATAGGGTGTTTGTATATTTGTATGCCTGTGCTTCCAGGGTGGTAAAAGGAAACGTTAAACCGGTTCTTTTACCATCAAACCACAAAAGAAGCCGCCACAAGTTAAATTCAACTTACTCTACAACATTACATTTCCACTTTTGGCCTCTTTTTACCTCACTGACTTATATCCAGTTGGGACATACCTGTAGGATTTCTGCTTAGGGCAAAATCCTCAGTAAAAGCCCAGACCCATCACTTTTACTACCAATTAACTGATTCGTTTCAGCATTTTTACTCCGAGCTCCTCCGTGCTTCTGCTCTGTAATCGCTTGAGTATCTGGGATCAATATGAAGATCTACTACAGTACACCAGACCTGAAACCAGTGATTTCTTGCACCACTGAGTTTATATACTGTATATATTAAAAAATTGAATTCTGGTAGATTGCATGAGAAGCTGTCAGCTCACACTAGTTCATAATATAAACCTTAGTGATGTTGAGCACCACAAAATCTTCACCCCCACGCCAACATACCTCCCCAAACACCGCTGGAAAGAGTTTGGATCACTAATACACCTGAGACTGAGAGATAAAGGGTAATGGGGCAGGCATATTTACATGATCATAGCCCCTTAACAACACACCAAACTGCAGTGGTGCTCAAGTATGTTTGCACGACAACAAATCAGGCAAAACTTAATTGAACAGAAAACCAATTGCCAGAAAATCAGAACCGATCTGGTTCTGGTGAAGCACACTGACTAAGAGGTACAATGTCAGCAGCTATACAAAGGGTACAGTAACAGGTGAAGAAAGTGAGAGTGGAGCAAAGAGGAGGGAATCTAATACTTGCAGTAGTGTGGTTTACCAAACACTGTTATGGGTAAAGCAGGGAAAAAATAGAAACTTAAAGTTGAGTCTCAATTAAATTACAAATAAATTCTAGAGTACAGCTAACCTTCTACTTACTCAAACTGGTTGTAATACTTGGTTTAATTTTTTTTACTTTCTATTCTGAGTGGAAATAACAGGGAAAAACTGAAACACTATAAGGAATAAAAAAAACACCTTGTATTTCTTCCAATTTGCTTAAAACATTCCTTAACTGATGTATGTAGACATTCTGCTGCATCAGGTACTCAGCTCTGAGTCTGCCAATATAGATTATCAACTAAAGAACTGTAGGGCACGTAGGGCAGCCAAAGACAGCTCAGAAGGGTGAGGAAATGCTGTACATGGATAAGGAGCAACACATCTTCAAAACCTCTGCAACTGCATCTTTTTTCAGTAAATCTAGTTTCAGGCTTTTAACTTTTAACAACAGAATCAAAAATGAATGTAGCACAGAGAACTTCAGTTATAATACATTTGTTCCATAAAATGCAGGGTCTCACGGTAATGTGCACACAATGCTTCCGCATACAGAACCACGGTAATTACAACGATGAGACAGAGTAAAAGCGGAGTTCAGCATAAACTGGAAGCATCACTAGAGCACAAAGACAGACAATTTGTCTGTATACAGCCATCAGCAAATAGTCATTTCTACATTCCATTTAATTTTCAGGATCTCCAGATGGACGACATGCTGTTGTGCAAAACAGCATTGGAAAGACAAACACTAAGATGAAGATGTGTGTCTTATTGAAAAATGTACAAGTATGGCCTTCATAAAGCTGCATTAATAAAACATTGCAAAACTACAACACTATAGCTGTGCTTGAGTAAAAAGAATAAGCAGATTTCAAAATGTACATTTATTGCAACAGGATTTTGTTGCAACCAGATTTTTGTAAGGGTCTAAAATATAATATTAATATATTTTGCTCTGATAAACTTGTCATTCTTAAGCCAAATGGACCTGATCAACCAATTCCACAGAAATGCTTACACAATTTCTTTCTCAAGAATTAAACAGCATTTGAGATCCCAAAACAAATAACGAAAACTTTATTAATGCATCGCATTCTCACTCAGTCAATGGAACAGGAGCGTGCTGAGAACATGCAATAGCAGCACGATAGACTGCTGCGGTAGTCTATCAAAGGAGTATTTTTTCCGTTGAACCTCTACAAATTTGTAAACATACATGATGTTGGGATTTTTACCGTTCGATTGCTTTCTGATAGAAATGATGATGTTTGTTGCAACAAGGCAAAAAAGTCACGTTATGCCAAAGCAGAGTTCTGCTTAAGCTTTAACACTTATTTCCAGTGCTTTGTATACTTGTCATTTCAGTTGGAAAGTTGCATTTCTTTCAAAGAACATTGTTATTATCATCATGATATAGATGCACAGCAGGTACTTACATCCCAAACGTATGACTCGTGTCTTTCTCTATGTTTTGTACAATTATGCTCTACAGTTATGGTCTAATAGGAAGGCCCTGTCTAAGGTATGTCCTAAAAGTATGTGCTGTTATTTATTATTGCTGACGTTTACGCACAGACAACTTTGTAACAGCTTTCCCATTTTTACAGCTGTATAATGTACAGCAGGAGGTGAACCAGGATTTTGGAGATTACAAAGACAGCAACCCCGAGCACCTGCCTACCAGCCACAGACATATCGGTGCAAGTGACCGACTATGAGGCTGCTCTGATCTCCACCAGCGCCGGTCTGCCCAACCAGAGACCTGAAGCCAATAGATGAAGCTGGTGGAGCTCCAGAAGTGCTCCTTCAGCACAGCTCCTCCAGAAAACCACTGACACATGGCAGGGAAAAACGAATATTTGAAATGAATCCCCTCACAGATGAAAATCTAAACTGCAGCACCAGAGAACAGCCAACTGCGAGAGATGAAACTGCAGAAACACTGCTGAATCCAAGTTTTTGCTGCAGTACCTTCTTGCGAAAGGTTCAAATTAAATATCCTACGAGCAGTACGCGGTAGCTGGAAAATGGCAGATGCTTATTTGACAAGTGACAGGTTACGAATATTCATTCTAGTCAATAATGTGGCAAATCGGCGGAGCGGTGGCGCGGGGTGCTCCCAATGCTGTATTCGTCCATAAAGAACAATAATCTGTACAGCACTCATATTTTAGTGCCCCGGTTACCTGACACTCGGATTCGGTGTTATTTTTGCAAGGTTTATCCACGCACAGCCGCTCCACACACGCGGTTCTTTATGCGAGAGGCATGGGGCGCGCGAGCTCGCGTCCCGCGTTGCCGCCTCAGGCAGCCGCGCTCGCGCCACGAACGGACGCGTTTGTCTTCCCGGCGGTGACGCAGGGCTCGCGCCCGCACCTGCACGCCTCGCGCCCGGCTTGCGCCTCACCTCCTCCGCGGCGTCCGCGGCGCCCGTAGGGTCTGCGGCTCCGTCCGGGCTGCTGGGCGCGGCGTCCTCCGCTGCGGACTCGCTTTCCAGCTCGGGAGACCACATCCTGGCGCGCTGTGGAGCCAAGCAGCAGCACGGTGGAGCCGGTCAGGAGGCTTCCATGGCTGCAGGCGGCGGGCGGGGGCGCTGCGGCTGCTGAGGCGGTCAGACGCGGTCAAGGACGGAGGAAACCCCACCAGCAAGACGTAAAATACACAGCCTCACACGAGAATGGTGCGCCACATTACAACACTGTAACCACATTACACCAGGGTACACCGCAGTAAAGAATGGTACACCACATTATAGTAGGGTACACCACGGTAAAGAATGGTACACCACATTATAGTAGGGTACACCACGGTAAAGAATGGTACACCACAGTAGAGCGGTGTAACCACATCACACCAGGGTACACCACAGTAGAGCATTGTAACCACATTACACCAGGGTACACCGCAGTAAAGAATGGTACACCACATTATAGTAGGGTACACCACGGTAAAGAATGGTACACCACAGTAGAGCATTGTAACCACATTACACCAGGGTACACTGCAGTAAAGAATGGTACACCACATTATAGTAGGGTACACCACGGTAAAGAATGGTACACCACATTATAGTAGGGTACACCACGGTAAAGAATGGTACACCACAGTAGAGCGTTGTAACCACATTACACCAGGGTACACCACAGTAGAGCATTGTAACCACATTACACCAGGGTACACCGCAGTAGAGCATTATAACCACATTACACCAGGGTGCACTACAGTAAAGAATGGTACACCACATTATCAGCAGGGCATGTGGGACCACAGCAGAGCGCGAAATCCACACACACCAGGGTACACACAGGTAAAGAATGGTACAATCTGGGTTGTAGTAGAGCATTGTAAACTATTATTACACCAGGGTGCACTACAGTAAAAGAATGGCACACCTCACATTATAGCAGGGTACACCAGTAGAGCTGCTAGGCACATTACACTGGTGGGTACACCACAGTAAAGAATGGTACACCACAGAGCATTGTGGGCACATTACACCAGGGTACCACAGTAAAGAATGGTACACCACATTATAGCAGGGTACACCACAGTAGAGCGCTAGGCACATTACACCAGGGTACACCAAAGAATGCACACCACAGTAGAGCATTGTGTTAATATTACACCAGGGTACACCACAGTAAAGAATGGTACACCACATTATAGCAGAGGGTACACCACAGTAGAGCTGCTAGGGCACATTACACCAGGGTACACCAGTAAAGAATGGTACACCACAGTAGAGCATTGTAAGCACATTACATTCAGGGTAATACACACCACAGTAAAGAATGGTAATAATTACATTATAGCAGGGTACACCACAGTAGAGCGTTGTAAGCACATTACACCAGGGTACACCACAGTAAAGAATGGTACACCACAGTAGAGCAGGGTACACCACAGTAGAGCATTGTAACCACATTACACCAGGGTGCACCACAGTAAAGAATGGTACACCACATTATAGCAGGGTACACCACAGTAGAGCATTGTAAGCACATTACACCAGGGTACACCACAGTAAAGAATGGTACACCACATTATAGCAGGGTACACCACAGTAGAGCATTGTAACCACATTACACCAGGGTGCACTACAGTAAAGAATGGTACACCACATTATAGCAGGGTACACCACAGTAGAGCTGCCAGGCACATTACACCAGGTACACCACAGTAAAGAATGCACACCACAGTAGAGCATTGTGTTAACATTACACCAGGGCCACAACCGCAGTAAAGAAGAATGATACACCGCAGTAGAGCATTGTAACCACATTACACCAGGGTACACCACAGTAAAGAATGGTACACCACAGTAGAGCATTGTAAGCACATCACACCAGGGTACACTACAGTAAAGAATGATACACCACAGTAGAGCATTGTAAGCACATTACACCAGGGTACACCGCAGTAAAGAATGATACACCGCAGTAGAGCATTGTAACCACATCACACCAGGGTACACCACAGTAAAGAATGGTACACCACAGTAGAGCATTGTAAGCACATTACACCAGGGTACACCACAGTAAAGAATGGTACACCACAGTACTGTATCTGTGGTACAAAGACTTCCAGACAGAGGTCAGTAAGGTGAACGGGGTGGTCTCTGCAGTAGAGGAAACACATTTGACCTGAGACACACTGGACATTGAACCAGCAGGCATTTATTGCCTTAACTTCTTTTAGATAACAGAATTTGTAATTTATTTACCTTTGTCCATAAATATTTGCCAAAAAAATCAAATGTACCCACTTTGGTTTATTTGATAAGATCACTGTCATAAAATAGACAGTGCCTTGTAGAACATTCAGACTCTGCAAACATTTTCAGGTTACAAAATTACAAAAGGTACAGCAACTCCTCTGTCCTTGCTCAAACAGCGAATGTGTAAAAAAATGCTTTTTTTGTCAGTGTCAAAAAAGGGAAAATTTATGTTTGCATAAATAATCAGAACCCACACCATAATGTTGGTAGAGCTGCTTTTTGCAGCAATGACAGAACTAGTAAGTCTACTAGGGTTGGCGTCTACCAGTTTACTGGTGTGTTAGGGTATATGTCTACCAGTTTACCCATCTGTTAGGATGGGTATCTACCAGTTTACCAGTCTCTGTAGGTGTCCATTAGGGTATCACTCTTTTAGGGTAGGCATCTACCACTTTACAAGTTTATTATGTTAAGTGTCTATTAATATACCAGTCTTTTGGGATAGGAATTTACTTTTTTTACCAGTCTAACAGGGTATGAGGCTACCAGTTTACAAATCTATTAGAGTAATTGTCTACCAGGTTTCTAGTGCAGTCCAAAATGAAAAGCTTAAGGATTCTCCATTTTGTCTCCAGTATGGTGGAATAAGGTTCATCTATAATTCAGAGCTACTAAATCCTTCTCAATACTTGAGGGTTTCAAACCTCATCTCTTTCAGATTCACATCTCTCCTGATATCCTATTTGTTCCATTAACTTTTGCCATATTACCTTCCTGATATAAAAATCCTTGTAATCAATTCCATACGCAGGTACTGGTGTACTGTATGCTGGTAAAAACTGTGGTGTTGGACTGTTTGCACTGTGAGAATACAATGTATCTGTATCTTTGTTGCTGAAATGTACTGTTTTTTACTTTCAGTTGAAAATTGCTTTGCAAAAAAGCATAACAAAAGTGAATTAAAGTAATTGTCATCAGACCAAGACACCTTTTACCGCATCTTGACATTGTACTGTCTTTGCAGAGTTGGTCTATTCCCCCCCCCACATTTCAGATTACAGTTTTTTGCAATTGCTTACACACTAAAATTAAAACTTTCCCACAGTTAGCAAAATCTGACACTCAAGGAGCAAAACACCAGCCCAGATTTGCACAACTATAAGCACATTGTCAGCTTCACACTTTTTGCAAAACACTAAACACACTTGTATACATTTGACACAGAAATAGATCATGATGTCACTTCCTTGCAATATCAACGCAAAGGCTCTCAAATGAACACACCTATGAACCAATTGGTTAAACACAGCCACCAGGTGTGCACACACAGGTGCATAATTATGGACACGCCAATCAGGTTTACAAGTGCTATAAAAAGGCAACAGGTCACCTGTCTTCAAAAAGAAAGAAAGAAAGAAAAGAAAGAAAAGAAAAGGAAAGAAAGAAAAGGAAAGAAAGAAAAGGAAAGAAAGAAAAGGAAAGAAAGAAAGAAAGGAAAGAAAGGAAGGAGGTGTCGTCGTCAGAGGAAGAATCAAGAGAAGAAAGAAAAGAAAGAAAGAAAGAAAAGGAAAGAAAGAAAGAAAGAAAGGAAAGAAAGGAAGGAGGTGTCGTCGTCAGAGGAAGAATCAAGAGAGGCAGAGGAGGGGTAGGATGTGCACAAAGAAGACAACCAAATCTGTCTAATGAAATTTGTGCTACACTTGTGGACCATGCAGTAAACCAAGGACTAACACTGAGAGTACAGCCTAACCTAAGCAGGTATACAGTTGCATCAGTAGTTTGGACATTTTAAGAGCACAAGTGAGAAACTTATCTTCTGTCAACAGAAAATCCATAGCTTACTGCATATACTATGTATATCAACAGTTTTGGTATCTATTCCTGTATCATTTTACAGTTGGCTACATGTATTTTGTTTGGCCTACATAGGAGTGAATGTTGAGAACACCAAGGAGGGAGGGGCCCCATATTCACACTGGAGCAAGAGAGAGATCATAAACCTTGTTTTGGCCAGTAATGCAATCACTTAGAGAAATTCAAACCCATATTGTCAATGATCATACAACTTTCAATAATGTCCAACAAGCCTCACTGTCAACAGTAGCCTGTATCCTTAAAAAAAAGTTCTGATAAAACAACTGTATAGAGTGCCATTTGAGAGAAATTCAGACAGGGTGAAAGTCCTGTGGTGTGAATATGTGGAAGTAAGTTTTGTTCACTGAGTGTGGTATTGTGCACTGCACACAACCTTTTGTAGCTGTACATGCTATTTTACTGTATAGCAGACATGCAGTATACTGCTCTACACAATGTGATATTTTACTGTATTTCAGAGTTTTGCAAATGGATGCAGAGGAAGTCCGGCATGAGTTTATATACATTGAGGCTGGATTTAACCTGAGAACAGTGAGAAGGGAAGAAACATCATTGGCCACAGGGCTATTGTCAATGTACCAGGGCAACATGGGGGTAACATTACCCTTTGTGCTGCCATTTCACAGAATGGGGTCCTCCACCGCCATTCCAACTTGGGTCCTTACAACACTGACCTCATTCTTAAATTTTTGAACAGCTTGCACAGTATTATCACAGCAGCAAACCAAAGGGACCAGGTGCAATATATTGCCATCTGGGACAATGTATCTTTTCATTGTTCTGCTGAGGTCCAAAACTGGTTTCATCAACAACCACAACTTACTGTCCAATACCTTCCACCATACTCCCCCTTCCTAAACCCCATCAAGGAGTTGTTCTCGGCATGATGGTGGAAGGTGTATGATCTCTGTCCAGATGCCCCTCATTCAAGCCTGTGACCAAACTGATGCAGCATCAATACAAGGGCGGATTTGTCACTCCAGAAGATTCTTCCCACATTGCCTTGCAAATGAAAACGTAGCCTGTGATGAGGCCCTGTGGCCAGATCGAGCTAGGTGGAGAGATGAGGGTTTTTTTTTTTTGTTTCTGAACTGGGTGCTTTGTTACTGCTGTTAGCTTGCAGTACAATGGTATGTTCAGTAATACTGTATGATAACTGGGAAATGTTTTCTTATGAATGTTTTGTTGAAATGTTCAGTATTTACTGACTTGAATACATGAAAAGAAATAAATATTTTCATTGGTCTGCACAACTGGTGTCATGTAGTGTTGGTGAATTTATTTTGACACTTTGTGTAAATGCTAAAAGTGTTTTGAGCTGAGCACAGGAGTGTTTAACTGATTCAAACAGAATTAGACCATGTGATGGCTGTGTTTAGGACAAGAAAATGGGGTTTTTGTTAGAAATTGTATAGTTTTGACTAAAGTGTTCCATTTTGCAAATAATCTGAGGTGTTGTGCTTAAGCAACTGCAAAAAACTGTAATATGGTACTGCATACTATAAATATTTACAGCCTTTATAAAGTAAATTCTCAGGTTAGTAGCAACCTATTGTATTTCTGCAATTAAAGTCACTAACAACAGCTTTTCTTATGTATTTCTGGACAGATCTGTAGTATTCTGTATGTAACAATGTATTAACTATCTGATCAATTCAGTGACTGAAGATTAAGCAAAATTTTTATTCATTAAATGATTTAAGATTAACTGAATAAGAATCCGACTGCATATTAAAGCGAAATTTTCATTTTCAGAAATTAACTGCGTTAAAATAAGTTATTCGGCTGCCCCCAGGGTACTCGGTGAATGACGTGTGACGTCACATGCGGGGCAGAAGTAACGTTTGTTACAGGAAGCAGTTCCATGCGTGGCGGAAATAAACACTCCATGTGCTCTGTGAATTTTGGTCCCCCTAGATCTCGTCTGTAAGTTTGAGTTATTCTAAACCTACTGCTGGAATAACTGCATTGGAAAGCTGTGCAAGAAGAGAAAGTAAAGTAAATTAAGTATTGTTTTGGCATTTATATTTTATTGTGGGGGAAACAAATCAATAAGTTTCTCTGAGGACTGGAGGCGGCTAACCCGAGACGACAGCCTGGTAAACGCAGCAGAAAAGCAGCAAGGTAGTTCTGCAGTTGCAGTGGGAAGTTTCACACTATGTTATTTAAATGGGGGTGTTGCATTTTTACAAATTGTAGAGGCCAGCCACAGCCGAAATCTTTCACCGCACATACTACCATTTAAAACCAGTGCATACGAAACAGCAATATTTACATACGATAATAAATGTTATTATGAAAGTACATTGTAACTATTCATAAAAACGTCGAGAACGTACAAACATCGATACAAATTTTAGGTACGCCAGGGAGAACATGTGAAGAGCGAGGGAACAGGTGGAGAGAGTCCCTATAGCCTGAGGTCACAGGTAGCTCAGGTGAGCTCAGGGCGACGTCATTGTTATTCAGGTGCACTTAAGATAGGGAGGTAGGTGAGGCAGTGGTTTAAGCCACCACATTGCATTGAAGTACTCGTGATTAAATCCCACCTCCTGTTGTAACCTTGATCAATGTACTTTTTCTGAACTGATACAGTAGACATTACTCAGCTGTATAAATGGGTAAATATTTGTAAGCAGCTTAACATTATGGGTTACTTGTGCAGGAAATCACCAGCGAAAAGAATCGGTATAAATGTGACCTATAACTGTACAGTCTGTTCTCAACACTGCAGCATTAAATCCTTCTTTGACAACATGAAAATGGTGAGATGTGAAGGTGTGTCGCTTGGTGTACTGCCCTCCTCAGTCGCTATGCTGAAGCGTCCTACGTCCAGTGACTCGGAGGCCGACCTCCTGCGAGATCAGGAGCGCTTCCTGGCAGCCGGAGCCCCGATGGCAGTCCGCGTGCTCCGGAGGCCGGAGAAGCGCAGAGGGGAACAGGAATCAGGAGCAAGAGCTGGAGAGGAGCAGAAGGAGCAGCAGGAGGTTGCAGCAGGTCCCAGAGATGTGGTGACAATTGCAGGTATACTCACTGTGTCTAAGTTTCTTTTTCAAAGCTAAAAGGTTAGTAGGACTACAAAAGAAAAAATTAACTTTTGACGTTAAAGAAGGGTCTCGAAATACATCTCTTTGAAAACCATTTCGCTCCTCATTTCCAGACAGCTACATACATGCAGGTGCATGACCCCTATCTGTCACAATTATCTTTGTGTTTGCTGTCAGGCTCAGTTCGGTATGTAGTTGCAAAACTTATCCCTACTAACAAGTGCCCTGCTAGCTATAAGGATAAATTGTTGAGTAAAGTTGTTCATGTAACATTTTAAGTTACTGTGTACAGAGGAATCAGAAAAATAAGGGTAAAGGTAAAAAATAAGTACATGCCACAGCAACCACTTCTGTTCACAATTAAGGAGGGTGTGGAATTGGTATCCCATTGACTCTTCTGCACATGTTTTTGGACCCTGGGAAGTAACCTATGAAAACATGAGGAAAACATCTAGACTTTGCGTAAACTGTGGTATTTTTCTGGCCCAGACCTCCCAGAGCAGATTCCAACTTTGACCCCTGGCCCATCCAAGAAGTCCTGCTTCAGAGCTGGCCGAGTGCGTTTTGATGATGAGGACCCTGAAGCACAGCTGGACAGACAGGACACGCATGTGACTGCAGTCCTTTCTAAGATCATTGTGAGTGTGTCTGAAATGTGTCTATGACACTTCTATTTTTATTGTTTTTATATATATAAAAATATATATATAGAAAATTATAGTTTAATTAGCTTTTGGGAATGAAGAGAAAATGTCAGTATCTGATCTTAAAAGTATGGCTTTTATTTTTGAATTTTTTAAATGTGCATTTTTTGGTAAATGATGACCACAGTCCTTCAATTAGTTTGGTGACCGTACTGAAAATTATTTGATGGTCCCTTTCTTTTATATGTTTGTAGGAGAGAGACACAAGCACGGTTCCCATTTCTCTCCCAGCATTCACAGGAGCCGCCTTCCCCAAAGTCTTTCATCGTTCAGAGGTCGAAGATCAGGTAACATCTAAATGGCTTTATGTGTCTCATTCTCATAGACCAGCAGGTTCAGCAGCTAAGCACATCATTCCCCACTTCTGCATGTTGACTCATTTTTAGATGAACAAATACCCTGGCTTCTCAACTTACAAATACTATTGGGAATTTAACATAACTGGTTCAAAAGTCCCAAGGAAACAGAGCAATCCCTAGCATCTGATCTCTATATCCAAATTTTCACCATAACGACTCTTGAAAATGAATACCTATATATCGTTATTCAAATAGAAACTTTTTCTTTATTATATTTTTATCTAACGCTTATCCATAATTAAAAAATTATATTAGTAAAACAATAGCAAAATCAAAATATATTAACAAATACCGCACAGTGTCTTCTTCTTCTTTCGGCCGCTCCCGTTAGGGGTCGCCACAGCGGATCAAAAGCTTCCACTTCCTCCTGTCCTCTGCATCTCTCTCCGTCACCCCCACCACCTGCATGTCCTCCTTCACCACATCCATAAATCTCCTCTTAGGCCTTCCTCTCTTCCTCTTGCCTGGCAGCTCCATCCCTAGCATCCTTCTCCCGATATATCCAGGATCTCTCCTCTGCACATGTCCAAACCAACGCAATCTCGCCTCTCTGACTTTGACCACAGTGTACTGTAATAAAAATACTCTGTGTTTCAATAAAATATATTGTATACTGTTACGAATTTATCTAAAGCTAGACACATGCGCAGTATGCAAGCCCACACTGGTGTCTTACCAGCAGTTTCCACTAGTTTTGCCTGAACACATAAATAGAACTATTTGTTTAAGTGCTGACTGTTGTGTCAAATAAGGGAAATGGGTACTTGGTATCTGATACATTTTCAGGAACAAATTAGATTTGGATACTGAGGGATTACTGTATACATGTATCCCTTGGTATTTGAATCTTCAGTGTACGAATCTTTGAAGTTACTTCCTAAGAAAATTAGTGCCTTCCCTCAATATACATACATTTGGGTTTTGAGGTTATTGGTATGCCCCTGATTATGGAACAGGGATAAATGTGTTCCAACACTCTCGTGTTATTTAACTTTTTGAAATTGAAAATCTCTTACTCCCATAGGGATTAATGGTGGAGTATAGCACCTGGATCTTATTTAATTTTTAAATTAATGTAATGCTATTATGTAAATACTTTAACACTATTTAGAGGTCATTGATGTGTATGATTCCTTCTATAGCTTTCAAACCAAATAGTAATACGCAGTGTGGCCCATCAGTTGAATATCACAAAATAGTTATTTATTTTGAGTAAAGCCTCAGACTAGCTTCAATACCTTGTGTTGTTACAGTATGTTTTCACAATTTTGAGATCTATAAATAGTGTTCCACTATAGGGGCAAAGCCTGGCACAGAAGGGCAGGAGGAGCATTTTTGCTCAGAAGATTGCTGCTCAGAGAGCCCGAGGAAAAGGCCCCACGTCTTGTGGCAGTGTGGAGGGTGGTCCTTCACAGCCCACACTTAGACCTCAGGGGACAGCCTGTGGAACTAATGCTCCCATGGAGACATCTTCGCCCTCTGGATTCAAAGGTGAGTATCGCACTACATTGTGTTAGTCTGTGCTATGCTGAAGAGCAATGAATACAGAAGTGTAGGAAGGAAGATGTGAGTCCATATGTGCTTGTCCTATTGGAATTTGATGTATTAGACTTTGGTGTATTTCTCAAATATAATCATCATCCATTTTGTCCAAATGATTATAGAACGTACCATTTCCGAGACATCCAACTTGGTCACAGGGCTTGGCCTGGGTGGGAAGAATGGCTCTTTGGAAGCCAAGAAGATCCATGAAGAGAACCAGTCAAGGCTCCATGCCATGTCCCAGAGTGAGATTCTGGAGGAACAGAAAAGGCTTCTGTCTCAGCTAGGTGAATCTAATTATGGTGTTAATAACAGTTGTATACCTCTCTTTTACTGTGACTTCACTGAGCCGTTGCATTTCCTATACTCTTGCATCGATGCTTTATATTTAGGGACTCTCAGGCATATCTCAGAATTGCTGAATCCCACCTGGCATTCAAGAAGGGTTTCAAAACCCTGCATTAATTAAACGTGCTAGTGTTACTTGTATTTGTTATCTGATTAGGGCCCTGTTTCAGCAGGGTAAGCAGGTAGCTAACACAAATGTTGCTCTGCATTTTTAGAAGTCGGAACCATGTGATGATTATGTGTCCGTATGTATAAAATTCATTCTGTATTTCTGTATGTTTATTTGTTTTTTATGCACGGCGCAAAGGTACTTCTCACTCTAAGTGAGGTTTTGCATAGTTATGTTCATTAAGTTCCAAAAATGCTACTTACTTGAATGTTGATTTGCATTTTGCTCTCTTAAAACTACTGACAATAGAGTATTTGATTGAAGAATATGACTTTCGTTGCTACTTTGGAATCAAAGTCATGTAATGCTTATGTCTTTGTAGTAATGGGCGTTTGGATTAGTAATGTCAAGATTTTCATATACTTGGGTAAGGCTGAGCAATGTGACATTTTTCTTAAAATGATACCAGTTCTCCTTTCAGCGGCTGGTATCTTGCTGAAGGGTGAATTTAGTGCAGTGTAATATAATTTTCCCTCTGTGTGTGGAGAATTGCCCTCTGAAGAGCTAGACTAATGTGATATCACTTGGGGGGGGGGGGGGGGCTTCTAACTTGCAAACAGTTGTGTGACTGGGTTCAACCAAAAAAAATACTTGTAAATTCTTTTGTTTCAGATTCTCAGTTGGTAGACTTTGTTAGATCTCGCAACGTGCAGAGAGGATCACCACCTGCGGCAGCCCCATTTCCCACTCAAGAAGAGCATTGCTCCAGTGAGCACATTTCTCAGGAAGTGGACATGGAGAAGGAGGAAGTCCGTCTGTCCCCTGCACTTCCCATCACAGGTAAAGAACAAGATTAACTGGTATTTTTACATGGCATGTGTGACCAATTTTCTTTTTTCAGATAATCCAATGTACTGCACCTGGACACAGAGGACACATAAGACACTTCTAAGACTCATAACAGTACATGTTAGCAAATGATAAAAGATAAATAAATAAATAAATAAATAAATAAATAGTATGAAGTTCAGTCAATTGTTGATAGATCCTTGTGAGGCATTATGAAAGTGGATGATTGTTGGTAAGAAGGATCCTCAGAAATGGCTAGATGTGGGATTTTTTTTCAGATTGCTGTGGTGTTTTTCAGTTTTGCTAATTTATAACAGTAAGAGAAATGTCATACATATGAGGCAAATTAATAAGTAATTCTTTAGAAATTTTTGTTTTTAGTCATTTTGTTTTAATTTTAATGTAGCTCAATTTTGATACCCCAGTATTTTAGCTCCTGATTTGCAAATTCCTAATAAAACGAGTGATAGATAGTAACCCATCTCGGTATCCAAGTGAAAGCCCAACATATTGACCATCATCTCAGCAAGTGCTGCTGAAACACATCAGAGAAGTATTTGAAATTCAAAAGTATGACAGCAAAGCTATTTGGAAAGCTATTTTATATATAAATATACTACAAATTTGAGATTTAGGCATAAGCATTAAGCATAAATGTATATTGATGAATGATATGATGTTTGTTGCTTCACTATTTGTCATAGTAGAGGATAACCTGCCAATAAAACTTGAGAAGGAGTGGCTGCACATGGACAAGTTGGAGCCAGAAAAGCTGGAGTGGATTAAAGACCTTCCAGCTCCACAGAAAAGGAGCACTAAGAAGGTTAAAGGAGCAAGATGACAGAGATGACAGTGATGATGATGGTCCTGACAGGGAGCCATGCTGTCTCATGCCTTTAATTACCTTTGTTTCTGTGGGCAGGCCATGCAGGCACGCTTCAACTTTGACGGGGTTCTCATTCCTCCAACGGAGGACCTGCCTACACACCTGGGTCTCCATCACCATGGAGATGAGCCTGAGGTTAGTGGAGTGCCTCTTGCTAAGGCACAACATTCAAATGCTGCTAAAAAAAAAAAGCCAGATGATGTGGTAGTTGGTGACATGAATCCTGTCTGTCTAAAGATTCAGGGATGTGTTGTAAAATGCTGGCCCTTGTTAACACTGTAAAATTGTACTGTTAGGTTTTTTGTGGGTATTCTGTGCAGTATTATAATCTATCATTTATAAATATTTGTACCTTTTTCCAGCTAGCTGGTTACTCGCTGCAGGAACTCGTCCTCCTGTCACGCAGTCAGGTTATTCAGCAGCGCTGCCTAGCTCTAACCACCCTTGCCCGCATCCTCACCAAGGTAACCTCTATCACACAGACACACACGCTGTTATTTCTGGACTATATGTCACTCCAGAGTACAAGTTGAATTCCCTAATAATGCACAGATGTGACAAAAATCAACAGATAAATCGAGTACAGGTTGCATGCACTAGGTTTTTACCATTAGGGTATGTATTAGTGCTTGTGTGTGTGTGTGTGTGTGTGTGTGTGTGTGTGTGTGTGTGTGTGTGTGTGTGTGTGTGTGTGTGCGCCTGCATATGTTATTGTTACGAATGGATTATGTTTATTGATTTCAGCTATGTCATTCCTGCTCATTGCTGCATACTGTTTTTGTTCTTGAGGTAATTTTGTCGCCTTGGTTTGCAAAATAAATGTGCACGAGTGCAGAAAAATTAAGAGCTTGTAACATGCTGTAGATAAAACGTGGAGATGGGGAACAGTTGGTAATATCAGACACTTTTGTGTGTTGGTATGTTCATTCTGATTTGTTTAGGAAAAAATGATTGTTTTAGCTGCTTGTGCAGTGCATGATTGCAGCAGTGTGCTGTATAGTGGAAATTGGGCTTGAGACAGAGTACACCATGGATATGATGCCACTGCATCACTACATGTGGGTCAATTTAACAAAGATAATGGTTGAAGAACATAGAATTTAAAACAAATAAATAAATTAGGAAGTTCTTGTTTCGTAATTTGTAGCTTGAATGTTGGTAACATGAGCGATCTCTTCCTGTCACATAAGGTGTCACACAGATATTGGCAGCAATTTAGTCATTCCTAATTAATTAAACTGAGATTTAACCTGGAATTTAATTTATTGTTAAGCTTAAAGAATGAAAGAAACAAAAAAATATTATGAGCAGTTTTCAGGAACTCTGTTTCAGCAAGACTGCTTCTTAGTCATGCTCTCTGCACTCCTCATCTTGCAGGCTCGAGCTGGCGACTTTGCCTCCTCTGTGCGGGGCAGTGTGGTGTCCACGCTCCTGGATGCTGGCCTTGTCTTTCTTCTGCGCTTTTCCCTGGATGACAGCGTCGAGGGGGTGATAACAGCTGCTGTGCAGGCACTCCGTGGCCTGCTGGTGTCTGTCGATGATGAGGTGAGAACAAAGTGGCCTCTGCATCCATAATGTGTAACTAAAAGACAGCATTAACCTCAGTTTTCTGGATTTGAGTGTGATCCTTTTCAATAGGTGACATGTAAAACTTATACAAGTTGTAAAAACAGATGTACTGTGACCTGATTGATTCATTGATTTAGTTAATTGGGTAATGTGTCCCATATAACTTCCAAAAAAGAAGTCTCGGTGTACTCCCATCAGATTGCTCTGTTTTGCAGAAGATATTAGAGGGAGCCAGATCATTCTTCCTTCTGACACCCAGTAGTATTGGTATGAAAAACCTTTACTTGGGCACATTAGTGTCCCCTATGGACAGCTTTTCGTTATGGAAGATATGTTTCTAGGAAACGGACAGCTCTGCCTGTGATTCGGTTCTTAGTCAAGACTGTTGGTTATTATGGGAGTGGCTTTTTGTTTGTTTGTTTATTTCTTTACATTATGTCTCATGTCTTTTGTTTTTTCACATGTGGTATACAGGAGAGCCTAGATAGCACTTTCTCATGGTTGCATGGAATGGCCACATTCCCACTGCTGCCCTCCGCCCAGGAAGAAGAAGACGAAGAAGATGAAGGACTTGAAGATGCTCTGAAGGAAACTGCCAAAGAAAAGGAAGAGAAGAAGTCAGATCATGATGTAGTACGAAATGATGTAGTCAAGGTGATAAAAGCATCGTTTGTTGTTTTGTTTGTTCTTTTCTACATTATTGTATTCTCTTTTTCTTTTAATTTTCAGTTTTGTCATACTCCTCCCATGTTACCTGTTTCACAGTGTATTTTTGTAAACACTGTAAGATTCACCTGACTCCTCCTTGTAGGGCTTGTTGAGGATGAAACTTTTGCCCAGGCTTCGATACATCCTGGAAGTGGTGCGCCCTCCCCCTCGGACAGTCCTTGACATACTGGAGTTGCTCATCCGAATTGCCCGCCATTCTCCGTCTTCTGCCATCCAGGTGTGGCCAATTTTGTGTTTGAGGCGTTAACAATATCTATATTAAGTCTTGTTAACGAAATTATATAGTAGGGACTACACTGAAGGTCAGGAGAAGTTGCACTGTTCTAACAGTGATTTCCCCTTCTTAATGTAGTGAGAGACTGATTGTGTGTGATGACTTTAGATTCACATTACTTTTCTAATATGTCAGCACTTACCTTACTTTTATCTATATTTAAAGTCCTGCTTTATTGTTAACTTTTCTTAGCTGACATGATATTTGCCTGTTTGAACTTTCAGGTGCTGGATTGCTCTCGACTAATGAACACTATAATGTCAGAGTTCCTCCCCTGTTCCTGGATTCTTCCGACTTCTCCAGGACTTGAGCAGCTGCATGGGCTGCCCGTTGCTGCAGCAATGAAGCTACTCCGTGTACTGGCCAGTGCAGGGAGACATACCTGTGCAAGGCTGGTGAGTGGGCTTTACTTGTAATATGTTACATAAAATGGAGATTTCAGGGTTTGAGAGTATCATTACTGTTCTTCACCTTTGTAACCCAGGATTTTCCCCACTAACAGATAAACACTCATCACTTATATAACAGGGTCTGCTACAGTGGAAAAAATACTACAACAGCTTATGAAAATGTACTCCATTTTTCATATAACATGCTTTTTATTAGGTGCAATAGCATTTTGCCTCACCACATTATGTTTGCACAAAAAGTTTTTTCTGTAGAACTCTATGAGACACTATAATTTTGTGAAATGTATGGATGAAAGGAACCATAAATGGCTTGGGTATCACCAATCCATAGACAATCTGGTCTGAGCTAGAACCAGTTAGTCTTTTGTTTAATTTATCACTGACCCTTTAGAGTCTTATGAATGTTTTGGGAATTTGTGTACTCCTGGTATCTTAAACCCAAGTTTTTTTTGTCCTTCAGAGGTGGCAGTCTGGCTATTTTCTGCCTAAATCAAGTATATTAAGTCCTGCGTTACATACATATAGTGTTTGTGTGCCTTGCAGAGTGACATAGACCCTGTTTTATTAATGTTATTTATTTATATCCAAAATATCTGTGAGTGGAATAATCAGCATATAGCAAAGCATCGGTATACCCTGTCCCTCACTTTTGCTTCTTGGATAGACTGCTGTCCTACATTAGACAAGTGTTACTGTTAATTAATAAGTAGCTGAAAATATAAATTTAAAAGGTAAGCTGAAAATATTTTTTGTTGTGCAATATTGTTGCATATAAAAATTGATTTTATTTTGGTATTTCAATTAATTTTAGGCGACTTTTTGTAAGAACCAGTTTTTTTTGTACTCTTACACTCCTGTGAAATATGGCTTGATTTCATGGAACAAATTAACCTCTTTATGTGAAGAACATGCATACTTTAAGCTGTATGCTAACATTCTCCTGATGATGGCTTTGTTACATAATCATGAATTTCTTTTTTAAAATTTAAATAATAGGTCTCTTTATGGGTATAAATGTTAAACCCAGTATCACCAAGCTACTTGCGACCAAAATTATGTTACCATGTGGATTTATTATTGTGAGGCTGCTTCTTGAGCACATGTATTACAATGCTGTAAATGTGGCTTCCACCTGTGGTCACATTCAGCTGAACAGCCTGGGAGCACGGGAGCGTGTTTCCTGCTTTCTAGCCCTGGAGCCTCAAGATCTGCTGTTGGAGCCAGGGGAGGCCTTCCGGATCAGCACCGAGGCCCTTCGCCTGTGGGCTGTGGCTGCCAGCTATGGACAGGCTTGTGACTTATACAGGTCAGATTGCGTGTGTTAACACGCAAGTGCCATTTACTGCACCACTTACTTCATGCCGTCCCTCTGAAAACTGAAATTAAGTTCTGTAACTGGCTCTATGTTACAAGCAGTCAGTCATGTTGTTGTCCTGTATATGTCTTTGTCCATGTTTTTTTTTTCTTTTCTCCACAAACACACTAGTGCATTTACTTCACCCCACTGGTCTGCACAATCTTCATCTCTCAAGCCAATAGAGCTTCTTTGGGATGAAGTACACCACAATGTTAGTGGAATGAATGTGCTGCCAAGAAAAATCTTCAAAAAACTGTAGGAAGCTGTCAAGTTAACAGAGACTAACAAGCTCTGCAGAATGGTTTTAGCACCTTAATTGATGCTATTCTGCAGGAGAAACAGGGTCCTGCCTCTACTAGATAAGTGCACCTAATAAAGTGGGCTGCCAGTGTATTTTTGTATTTTTTTTTTGTGTTCTGATTTTAAATAAATCACAACTTTTAAAACTTTCCCCAAGACCATTCAAAGGTATCACACTTAAGTCATGGTTTGCTGAAATGAATGTGCACTTGTTTGATTCCTGCCAGGGACCTGTATCCCATCCTAATGCGGACCCTGCAGTCAGTTCCTAGGGGGTGGCCCCCAGGATACCCTTTGCGGCCTCTTGAGCTGCAGAGAGTGCAAGCTTTGCACACGCTGCTTACCAGCGTAATGCACACAGCTAGTTGCCACCAGGAGCTGCAAGCCAGCCTGGCCAGGTGAGCCTGATTTCATTCTTACCAGTGCCTCAGACTTCTCTGCAGTCACTTTTATATATAATATATAAAATGTTTAATCTTTTTAATTTATCTGGGAAACATTTGCATAGTAGTAGAAATCCAATATACAAAGGACAAGTATTGCTTATAAGTGACCCTTTTGTAGCCGTGAAAACACAATTATGGTGAACTTAAAGTTTTAAGAAGTATAATTATTAGATATCATTTAAATTTGTTCAGTGTTTGTTTACAGCTGAAAAAATATATGATATTCTGTTCCTGAACTACAGCTCCCAGGAGACTGAATGCCCTCCCCCACCCCCAGTGGAGTGGAGTCATGTCACTGGCCTTCAGCAACCCCTGCTGGCTTCCTTAAAGGCCTGCATAAAATTACTTGGGGACCCTGGCCAGATAGAGAATGCGTTGAGTCTTCTCCCAACTCACCTGCTGTTCCTGGGTGCTTTCTACTCCAGAATCAGTAGTCAGGTTAGTGGGAGTCTTCCTCAAAACCACATCCATGGACAGACACACTGACAGCTGATGTGCTGTGTGGAGATGAGGCAGTGGGCATGTGTGTTAATCATTTTGGTATTTTTATCAGACTATTACATTATAATACCCTTTCTAATAATATAAAATTAAATCTTTTGATGACACAGGATTTACACGTGAGAGTATAAAGAAATCTGGTAAGATGTGGTTTTATGCTATGACAGAAAACTTCTTTGTGTTGTGATTTGGTACAGCAGTGATTTGGGTTATAGCTAAGATGTGCAAGGATTCTCTGGGATATGGGATGTCACAGTGTAATGGATAGTAATATTCTCTTTTTCTCAGAGCTCCTTCCAACCTGTAGACTGTCTCCAGGAGCTAGAAGTGCTCACCTCAGAGGTCCTGTATCCTCTGTTGGCCCATCAGGCCATCTGTAACTTGATCAACAATCTCAAGTGAGAGCTTTGTCTTGGTTAATTCAACACTGTGATTAATTACTATTATTAATTGAAATATACAGTTTCTAATCTGAAGATGCAAACACTGATTTAAGCTGTATAGTCATAAACAATATAGTACAGCCGTACCCTGCCTATTAGGTGAAAGGGTGCCGATAATTGTGGCATACATATATAAAAAAAAAATTTGTTTTATGATGAGACTGTCTTTTTATTTTCAATTACTATATTTTGCTTCAGGTAGAGGTTATATTTTTGTTAATATTTTGGATGAAAGACCAAGAAAAAAAAAAACAATAGACATTTTTATAACAGCCCATTTTGATTTTATTTAGCAAGGGTGCCAATATTAGTGGAAGGCATTTTATGACCGTGTTTCTGTACTGCTCCCGCAGGTCTTGCTCGGCTCTGTGTAACCCATTCTCCTGCAGCTCAGGCCCAGAGACGATTCCCAGCTTGCCTGGATTGAGCTGTTCTGGTGGTACACCTGCTCTCAGTGTGACTGGTTCTAGTTCTCCCTTCTCTTTTCTCACTGCCCTGTGCTACCTGCTCGAAGTGTTGTCCACCATTCACAAGGGCATTGCGCACAAGGTAGGTTCTTGCTTAGAGACCATAATTTAGTGTCAAAAACAGGAATAGTGTGTGAGTATTTTGTTGGACAGCAAATGTGGACGTTGCTAAGCTTCTTCATAATTCACTGGGTTCTTAACTTACAAACTCAACTGGGGGGCTGGAAGTTTGTAATATGATTTGTTACCAACTCCAGAGTCACTTAATACCATTAAGTTTCAATCAGTAAAAGCCAATAATCTTTTTAACAGCTGAGAATATGTAAAATCCTGCAGTGAGCAAAAACATTTATATCCATCCATTACAATAATTACTTGTCCAGTGCAAAAGTGCAAGTCTGCTGTATCCCAGAACCACAAAGCATGAGGCAAGGGTCCAATCTTCTCGTGTAACTCCACTACATAGTAGTGTTACGGTTTAACACTTTTATTAATTTATTAACTTCAATTTGCAGTAATTTAAAAGCTATTTTTTAGTTCAAGATTTTACAGAAGATAAAACATGGAGAATAATACAGGGAAAGTATGGAACAACATCATTTTATATAAAAACGTTGTCCTGCCCTTCCAACCACTGCTCATATAAATAAACTAACAGCCTGAAATCTTAAAGAGGTAACAATAGCCAAATAAATAATTAAATAAATATACATGCACAAACAAATCAGTTTATTTTTATGGATTGCTGTTCTCACACAATAACACAGATTGCTTAAAAAAATTGAGACAAAGAAGTAGATATACAGTATAAGATATGAAGTAAGCTGATAGATAAAAAGTTAGGTGTATATTTAATGGCTATAAGAACTATACTAGCTAGAAAAGCTATAAAATAAATCAAGAAGCAGCTGAGGACAGGAACATTTAAAAAAAAAAGTTAAATTATGTTTATGTTTACATAGGCTGATGTGTGTGGATGTAACATTCTGATACGGTGAGATTTTTGGATATAAACCATTGTTGTCACTATTATAACATCATCCTTTTGTTTATTTGTCATTATTCATGATTTTTGCTTTGTCATTCCCTCTTTCCCCAGTTCTCCTCTCTGCTCCTGTCTGATTCTTTGTTGGAGTACCTGCAGGCGTGTTGCCAGGCCAAGCCCACGGTTTCTCTTTCCAGCGCCTGGCAGCTGTGGTACGAGCATCACCTCCTGTACCTGCTGGTGAAACTGGCATACAGGCTGGTATGCTCCTTTGTTCCCATACCAGACTTCACAGTAGACCTTGTCTGTTCAGCAGTCGTGGAGGAGGGTTTCCCCCTGCTTGGGTACTAACACAAAATCTGTTACATTAGGTATTGCAGGAGTTCTACCACCAGTCAAAGATGTAAGCTAAACAATGGTTGCAATTATTCTGATACACTGAATACATACAAGACTGGGAGTTTGTTCAGGATCATCATAAGGTGGCTCATCCTTACACTCTCCACAGCATAATAAACATGCCCCTGAAAACCACATACGGTAGAATGTTCAAGTTATCCTATATGGCAGCCTTACGGCATAACAGCTGTCGTATCAACATCTGTTTCTGTTCTGTAATGGAAACACTATTAGCTTTTAATATAAATTGCTTCTCAATGCTTGGATGTGAACTTTTTCCCTTATAGCAGTTAGCCTTTGTTTACTGGACTGTGTGTGACTGAGCCTGTTGTTTTTCAGGTCCCAGTCAGCTCGGAGGTGGCGAAACAGACATCCCTGTATCACCAGATTGCTGTTACCATGGTTCCCTGGCTTTTGCCAGGTAGTGAATACCTGGCATATGACCTTTTGTCCACTGTGATCTTTAACTTGGACTTCATCCCGTGAGTCTTTTGTCTTTATAGTTCAGTCCCATAATTTCTGGTGAATGAATGTAATTATAGGTGTCTAATTACAGATATTTTGTTAAGTACAGATTTTGTCGCTGTAGACATGTTTTACCAGACGCTTTGTTTTCACTGTGTTAGACTGAGTGCTGGAAGCAACAGACATGTAACCACTGAGGGCTGACCTGCACTGCACCATAGGATTAGTCCACTGTTTTATATGTTCTTTTTGAGATCTGCTTCTCATTTTCTGGTTTGACTTTGGAGCCAGTCAATGTCTTGCTCTTAAGTTTGCACTGTAGCCTTAAGTTAGCTTTGCCTCATTTTATGATTTGATCCCATTTTTGACAGATTCGTGGGCATCTTGGTTTCTCACAAGCAAAATCTGTTCCATCAATGTTAATAATTATGCTACAAATTTTGTCCTGTCCTGTCCTGCCTTGCAAGTACAGCTCAAATGAAGGGTTGTGTTCAACTCTGTAATCTTAAGATGGCAGCAGAGTGATTGTCTGGGATGTGTACTATTCAGCGTTCACTGATTACTGACTTGGTGGTAAAAGCTACAAATAAATCAAATTTCTAAGACATGCATCCAGTGTTTAAACTTTACATATATTTTTGTTTATGGGTAGTTTTAAATTCTGCTCCTGGTTGCTGAGGGAGGTGGAGTTAGGGAAATCTTTAGCATGTGCAGATGACCATTCTATTCATCATCACTGAAAGAAAAGTCAATTCGTGCTATCTCTTACTGGGCCATGTGTACATGTCATCAGTATAACACCTGAATGTAATTTGGATTCAGTATATTTAATAATGAGTTATTTTGGAATTTCGATAATATTCTTTCCAGTTTTAAGCTGATGTTGTGTGTGTGTTGAATGCACATAATTGGTTCTTCAAAACGGAAACAGGGTATTTTAATAACTTGATAGCTCAGAACAGTGCACAGGCCTTAAGGGTCACTGTAGGTCAGTGAAATAGATGACACAATGCTGCAGCAAGTAGCGCTGGGGCCTCACAACACCTTAACTTTGCATTTTGGGACATAGGTTCAATGATAGCTCTGTCTGTATGGAGTTTGTATGTTGCTTGTATGTCTGTGGTGAATTCCTCTGGGTTCTCTGGATAACTTGCAGTCCAGAGATAAATTGGTGACTCCAAATTGTTCAAAGTGTGTGTATGATGTTGCTCTGCTGTATAAATGTGTGAATGAATGTAGGGAATTTGCTCAGTTGTGTCCAATACCATAAGTCATTATGGAGAAACGTATCAGGAAAATACTAGTTAATAATTATTGCAGTTCTAGTAACTTAAGAAATTCAATGTTTATGTTTTGTGTTATGTCTTACTTGGCCAGGGAGGGGTGTTGTGGTGGACCTGAGGCAGCTGAACTGTCTGAGCTGCAGCTACGCGAGGGTGACTCTCCCATACACACTCCGGTGGGCCCCTTGATGCGAGAGGCCTGTGTTCAGCTGCCTTCCATACGGGGATGCTACCTGACCCATCTGGCCTACCTGGAACCTACAGTCCTTTGTTCTCGTGACAGGCACCTAGGGAGAACCCCTTGGGTCCGCTCAATGGTTCTCCCTGAAATCCAGGGTCCTGTATTGCCCTCTGACTGGCCTTTCCTGCCGCTCATTAGCCTATATGAGCGTGTAGGCATGGCAGGTGGCGGAGATGTGCAGGTGGACACTCTCCCCCCAACTTCAGTGGAATCCATAGTGCACTGTCTGCAGTGGCTGCTCATCCTGGAGAGGTGGCGCGACGGTGCACTGAGGGCAGTATCACCAGCAGCCAAGCTGGCTCGCCTCTCTTGCCTCTTCCTCTGCTCTAGTGACCTCTTCCTGGAGCGGCCTGTGCAGCAGCTCACCTGGGTGCTCTTGCGTGGCCTCTGCATCCCAGCCCAACTCTCCGCGATCGAACTGGGGGTGCCCTTGCCTGGCCTGGCGTCTTTCCACGACATGTATACAGCTCTCCTGGCCCAGTTCGAAGCAGTGTCCTTTGGTGACCACCTGTTCTGCTGCTTTGTGCTCCTTCCCTTGCAGCGGCGCTTCACTGTCTCCATGCGCCTGGCAGTGTTTGGGGAGCACGTAGGACTGCTGCGCTCCTTGGGGCTGCCCCTGCACCAGGTGGGCTGATGGGAAATTCTGTGCTTCCTGCATGCACTTTATAGTCACCAATTGTTGTTTGTTCACACTTCAATCCCCTGCCAAGGTAGACATTTATTTGTCTGAGCAGCCCGCTCAGTTATCCCTATATTTCCTGCAGTTATACGGAGCTTGGAATAATGGTTCCAGTTCCCAGTATCTGCCTTTAATGAATTTCTTGCACAACGAATGAAATTAGTCACAACACATTTCTTCTAAGTTCTTATGATTTTGTCTTACCCAGATTCCTGAGAAAACCCTGGCATATGCTGTTATAATCAAGATTCCTTCTCGGGTCTAATTTAATACAGCATTGTAAAAACTTAAAAAAAATGTTATGCCCAATCTATAAACTAGAAACAGGTGCCCTTTATAGGGATGTTTGTTATTTTAATTCTATTTTATGAAGCCAGAATTCATTCTTTCATAGATTGGTTTAACTTGTGAGTTCTCCTTGAGATGTCTCCCAAGTTTAATTTACACTGATCAGAGCAACTGTAGCCATATGTAGTCTTCATAGTCTTGCAGCCTAGATGTATTATTAAAGGATGTAAAAAAGTGATGATCACTATGATGTTAACTGTAGCATCTTTTAGCTCTCTTGTTACACTTTTACACTGATCTCTTATGTTAAATGAACTGGGCCAGAATGATGTACAAACTATTAAAAATGAACTTTTGATAATGCACATGAAGTGAGGGAAGTGTTTGAAGCAGAATATTGCAACTGAGTTTGATTTGCCTAGCTAAGTCACTAAGAACCAATAAGGATACTGTGATGATATCTCTTTCTGTCTTGCTTGCCCCTCTTCCTTCAGCTGCCAGTGCCCCTGGAGCATTTCACCTCCCCCCCGGAGAACTCCCTCTCCCTGCTGCGGCTCTACTTCCGGGTCTTGGTGACTGGGGCTCTGCGCCAGGCCTGGTGCCCAGTTCTCTATGTGGTGGCCCTAGCCCACCTCAATGCCTTCATCTTCTCACAGGACGTAGTGTCACAGGTGCACAGTCACATACACACACAACATGATTTGATGGCCCTACTGCTGTCAAATGTTGAGCGGAAAATCATTGTTTCCAATTGAAATACTGTCGTACCACAAGAATTACCAAGTGGACAGCAAATGTATCGATTGTGCATAAAAACTGAAAAACATACACAGTGAATTAGTCAATTAATCTTATGGCTCTCCTCTCCCCAGGAAGCAGATGCTACACGACGAAGTATACTTCGCAAGACCTACTATCTGACCGATGAAGTACGTTACCTGCCTCTCCATGCGAGTTATGCATCCTGCCTAGAAATGTGCAATTTTGACTGATGTTTCTCTCTTCTACAGGTATTAAAGGACCACCTGGTCCTGTTCAAAAAGCTTGACCAGCAGAAGGAAGTGGGCTTTGACTGCTATGAGCAACTGCCCCCTATCCGTGCCCGGAGGCTAGAGAGCGTGGTGAACATGGAGGTGGGGGAAACGCCAAGGACGTAACATTATTTTGACCCTGTTCTGTGCCATCCTTATATGTGGGGTGTAAAGCACAGATTTGACTGCTGCTCTTTTTTCAGAAGCTGTAAGTGAGAAAGAAATGAGCCAATGAGTTTTAAAAGTGCTTTTGTGTGGAATGAATGTGTAATCTAAGAGTACAAATGTTCTTACATGTTTACATGTTTGCACCAGGGGGGACCTGCTATGTCATTATGTTCACAATTCTTATAAATATAGCACTTTTTTATTTTTAGAAATGTTGCATCTCATTTATGCGGGAGATCAGTCTCAAATGGTGTGACAAGGCACAGAAACATATGGAAGAAAATAAAAAATAATCTGAACATCTCCTTTTCATGGACTTCAGGTGGAAAATTAAAAGACAGATTTCTGCAGGCATGGTTTTTTATTACATGTATAAAATTAATAAAATGATCAAGTTATTTTATAATTTATTAATATGTACAGATTAGGATAAGATACATAACAAGCACCTTTGACAAATTACTCTTTTGTATACATGCATATTTGCTGAATCTTTGGTATAAATGTACACAGTTTTATGGGCTTTATATTGCTTTCAAAAAGGTACAACACTGCTTCACTGATGCAGAGATCCCCCAGTTTGCAGGTTAGCCATCACTCTGCCCAGGGTGGAAGGGCTGGTAAATCCGCAGGCTGACATTGTGGCAAACACAAAGGGCATTCACAATAGTGGAAAGGGTGTACCAAGGCATGGACTGAAGTTGAGTGGATTTATGTGGAATTTTCTTTCTCTTTCCCATAATCTATTATTAAATAATATTCAAAAGATGAATATTCAGTATGAGACAGTTACTGTGATTGTAATAATACTGAAAAGCAAAAGACATAAATTAATACAAGTCAAACTTTTATTACAAATCTCTCATTCTCATTCAAACAATGTAGAACCTCCTAAAGCCCTCCAGAAAATATTTATTTTTAACACCAGTTGTTTGGGGTAATTCATCTCATAAATATGCAATGTTTCTCGTCTGGTTTTTGAACACCAATACCCACAAACTAGACTGTGAACACAGTGGAAGGAAGTTGAATAAAAGCAACTTATATAACCCTCACTTTTTTGGATGTATTTTACAGCCAACTAATGACTGGACATGGAGATGCAGGTGACATTTGTACTGCAACAATCCCCCCCCCCCCCCAATGTAGACAAAAGAAGGAAATACAAATAAATGAAAAAAATTTTGCAGACTAAAAAATTAGAACCTGGTGTATGTGTTAGTCTGTGAAAGCCGAGCTGAGGGTGGGTGAGTGCGTGCGTGCGTGAGGTTAAGAACGCTGAGTAATATCTTCAGACTGGATGTGAAAAATTGAACACTGGGAGATCGACTAAAAGCAAATGAGTCTGATGTCAAAGAAATATTTCTTGGCTCCTTGTCATTAATATGCTATACCACCGACTTCAGGATTGAGATGCAAGATAAAAAACATACAGTCCTCATAAATAAGGATGGGATCAAACCAGTATCTTTATGCAACTAAAATGTTCAGTTATAACATGGCAGAAAACATTATTTCTGGAATTGGTCAACCCAAATGCAACAGCAGGCCATCGATGCTCATGTAAAATCCAGTCAGGATTCACTCTGTAAAATACATGCAGGTTGCATAAAAGAGAATGATTTATCTGTGGTGCTGCTGGGATTGTATAATGGACTGAGAGACTTGATCTATGCCTCTGTATACTGTCCCTCCATATGGTCCTGGTGTTGATTTATTAATCTCTGCAGCGTGGAGGTCCTAGCTTGGTTTTTCTCTGTTTGGTTTCAGTTGGCTGCACAGTTTGGTTCTACAGCATTTGTTTCCAATTCAGGTAGTTTGCATAATGTGTGCCTTTTGAAATCTGGGATGGTTAGGAGGCTGGAAGGTCCTTAGACCACCCGCACTGTCTGCATCTTTGAGTATGCATGGAGAAAACAGTTTTCTGTAATTTCCTGGTACCCCATGCTATGGGATGTTGTACTGGAGCCTTGCAGGATGAGAAACATCTCTGTTTGCAAGATATTAGCAGTCTTCTGCTGCATCTATTTTGTGATGTTTTGCATGCTGCCATGGCCACGTGAGTAGCTGAGGGTCAGTATCATGTGGGAAGGCTTGGTTGAGCTCATTGTGGGGCCCAGGTCCCTCAGTGTTACCCATAAATAAATTCATGCAGTGCATCATGGTCTTTTGTGAAGGCTCTGCTGCAGTCCTACATCCTAAACAAAAGTGTATTTTATAGTGTGAAGAGACGGACACAGATGCTACAGTTCTTATAGCAGTTTGTCCAATGCCACCATTTTTTTTTTTGCTGTGCACATGAAGCTGCTGCATTTGGAATTCACGGCAACCCCCTGGTCTGCTCTACATTACATTTAATTTGCAACTTTTTAAAATAAATAACCAGCTCTCGTTGGCAATAAAGTTTGCATGTTGAACTGCAGGGAAAACATTCCTATGAAGAAAGGGAATTCTTTTATTTCAAGGGGAGGGTAAAGGCAGAAAAACTCCCAAGGGATTGAGATAGTATTTTGAGCAGGTTATGATTTCAATACCTGGTGAGGAATGGCTTCCATGACACCAGCAAATTCTCTGGGAGTGACCACAGTTATCTGTAGGTAGAAACTCAACTCAATAGGAGTCTCTTTGAGTCAAAGTTAACCAAAGTATTATTAAATCAGTTATCAAGAAATATGTTTTTTTGTATTCCATTAAAAGTTAAAATACATATTATGAGAAAAAAATATGTTTAAAGATTTGAGGCCCCATATCAAATTATTTACTGATAAGAATTAAATTGTGGTAATTTGGAGATAGTTTCGTTGCATAATAGCAACATTACAAACCATCAAATTTGAAGGTTTGTGGATATGAGGTTCAGGATAAAACTCCAAAGATAACAGAAAAATAAATCATTTAAAGGTGCAGTTCATGGAAAAGTTAGCGAAATTGAGACCACCAAATTCAACAGTGGCCATAAGTAAGAGTTTCTGACTGCACTATGTTCGTGCATATTAATGAACATTTTATCCAATTGCATACTGACTTAACAGAAATCGAAAGTCAGGCCACCCTTTCAAACATTTAACCTGGTTAAAGTCATGGATTTAAAAGTAGTTTCCATATATTTAATAGCATCATTAAAAAAAATTCTCTGTTTCTGAAAAGGGGTATTTTTACAACTTTTCAGCTTTGCTGATACAACAAAATTGCTGAAATTGTAGCAGCATCCTGGCTTTGTTCTTTTAAATCCTATTTCAGTGGACAGGACAACGGGAGGGGTCACAAGCTGATGCCCTGTTGCTGCTGACATCTGTGTCAGTTTTGGTGGCTGCGGGTCAGTAAAATGAACTGTGGGAAAGGTATAGCTGGCTAAGGAATCACACTGCAAACATTTCCAGAAGGACGAGTCCATGCTCCTGCAATGCAGACATTTGTTTTGGAGTTGTCTGCAGCTGGAGACCAACATTCCAGATGTTTGGAATGAATAATGGTGATTATTCAGGATTTTCCCCATTGAGCTGCTACACAACAAGCTGAAGTAATGGCCCTTTAGCTGCTTATTACTTTAAACTTATGATGGCTCTCTTGATAGTTGCTTTAGTCATAGAGTTAAGACTCAAACAGGAAGTTTCCTTTTTTCTTTCTGTTGTCAGTTGAGTGTTTTTCCCACTGGACAACAAGAAAATAATTTTTTCCAACCACAGTGTGGATGCCACCCAAAGTTACCTGACAGAGCGTGTAAAACATTTTCTTTTAGTTTTTTTAAAGTAACCGTAAGCTTAGAATTGTGTGACTCATTTTGGATTGTACAGGTGTTAATACCTGGTTTAAAGTTGACATGGGCTACATTCTCAAATGCTCAATTGTATTTCTGCTACTGTGACTACTAATAGCAATAATAATAATAATAATAATACCTAAAACAACTTTGTCCACTGTAGTTTACAATCATAGCTCCTGTAAAAAAAGCACCAGGCTGTATAAATGGATAAATAACTTATTCTCGTATTCAAATCTATTACTGCAAGCTGCTTTTCTTAAAATTCTTGGGTAAACGAACAAATAAAAATTATATTAATTGTATTATTTCTACATGTGACTACCAATTTAATACAACTTAAGAAGCTCACATTAAGAAGGTACATGTATGTATATTCTTGATGAAAAATGCTTAAAAATAATTGTACCTCAAGGGTCTTACAAGAATCTATGCCAGTTTTGGGAGAAATTTTATCCTAATTTTACAAAATACGACATGGCATTTTGCTTGAAATATACAAAAGTTATAAGGGTGATTTATTGCATGCTATTACACAGAAAATCATTTGCATAACTCTGGTGTTTCCTACATCCACATCACAGAAAATGTTTATTTTCTTCTTTTGTAAAGGAAGCCACTTGTGTCCTTGGGTGTTAAAATGGAATAGGAAATAGATGATATGAATCCTGATCTCTTATATTATTGAGGCATCTGTATGTGCTGTTTTTGTACAGTGCTGTCATTGCCCTGTGGGTGGCAATACAATGACAGGTGAGGCAAGGCAAGGCGAGGCCTGGCCTCCCTTTCCCTTCCATTCCCTTCTCCTGGTGGTACGCTGGGCCAATTGAGGCTGAAATACAAAGGAGTTCATATGTGCCCTAGACCAATTGGGCTAAATTGGAGTCACCAGATCCTAATTTTGATAATCGGGAGTAATTTGGAGAGACTGATTCTATTAACCTGAGGACATGATGCTCTCTCAGTTGCTGGGTCAAAACACACACCAAGCTTGAGGCTGATGTGTAGGAAAACAAGCTGTAGAAAATTGAAATGTCAATTGACCAGGCCTCAGGGGAAAAGAATCAGAAGACCTTATGATTTTATTGAAAAATAAACACAAATTTGTTAGTGGCTTTTCTAATCTTCAATGTTTCACAATCATCAAACCTTAAGAGCCCTTAAGCTCCTGTGCTTGGATGTGGATTCATCCTTGTAGTTTGCACCGTTGCTGCCTGAGCACCTGTTTCGCGACCTTCATCGCTATCATCGTCATCATGGGAACTGCACCCTCAGTGCTGTCAACATCTCACTCACAGTCAGACTCTGAGGCCTCCAGTGCATCAGTCTGCTGCACCATGCTGTGCTCATCATCACTTCCTTCCTTGTCAGCCTTTACGTCATTCTCAGATCTGCTGCCTTCAAGTCCTGCTGCTATTACCTTGTGTGTTTGTGCTGCGTAGAATCAATTTTAAATTTTGTGAATTTCTCAGAACTACTAGAGTAATAAAACAGCTAGGCTATAACAGACACAAAAGCATCATGTTAATATAATCTATGAAAGTGTAAACGTACAACACTATTACATATCCTAGGTTGATAGCAAGCCTATATTTTCAAAAAAAAGAAAAAATAAATAATTTTGCTGTTTCTTTTTGTAAAATGTTCAAAATGAAAAGTAATACCAGGTGGTGGGGCCTAAATGAAAAATGGATACAAGGTGATATTCATTGCTCAGAGATGTATAATTTCTGCCTTTTTCCACAGTGAGCTCAGCGGTGTTTTGCTTTAATGTTTTTGCTTTTCATTATTTGTCTTTTTTTCACACTGTGTCTCTGGTTACATTTCGATCGGAAGCCGTTGCTCCAGAACACTGTAACTGTGCCTAATGTGTCAGCTCTCATGGGGACTCCAAATGAACAGCACATCAAATTCGTAGACTGAGCATACAGTGGTTTGAAATAAAATCCTTGTGAGAGTTTGCCTGTGTTTTGTCCACTTTGATATGCTCCTGGGACTGTGCAGCTCCAGGGCTAAACTCAGCAAAGCAAGAAGATCAGCAGTGTGGCTCCAGTTGACTGCTCTGCATGTTCCATCAGCTTGAGAAATACTCTGTCTGGGGATCTCTCACCCACAAGCCTTCTTCAGACATTGACTGGTGGACCACAAAACAATGATAGCCAGATGCAGTGCAATGCTGCATGCACCCAGTTGTATTGATTTATGCACATTACACGTCCCCTTCCATAAGGAACGCATTTTGTCCATGGAATGCAGTGTCCTACTGTCCTCTCCTGGGATGGGAATTTAATCTTTACTCTTCCTCTTTACTAAAACAACCATAAATTACCTCCATTCTTCCCCAAAAACCACCACTGAGAGTTGTGCCAGAGGTTTGTGGAGAGCCAACATTTATTTCTGACAGAAATCTTGGAATAACGACGAGTAAAAAACAAGTTTTTGATAATTCTGCAACAAGATATATTTTTATTGTGGAAGCGAGGAAAATTACGACCGTTTAAAAAAATGTTCAGTTCCTTAGGAAAGACAACTTTGTTGTTATTATTATTATTATTATTATTATTATTATTATTAATAATATTTATGTAAGAGCACAGCAAAGTTTCTGCTGAGAAACGTACACATTGGGGAGGGTCTCTAAAAATGTATGTAAAAAAAAAGACTTAGATTTTGAAGTAAAGCAAATGTAAGAGTATTACCCCAAAGTTAATACTTTGAGTTTTCCCCACATATATTTATTTTCTCTCCAACCATGGAAGCCTGTCTGTGCTCATCAAAACCAATGAACTGGACACTTGAAGAACAAATGGTTCAAGTCCAAAAAGAAGAACAATATAGGAAGCCAGCTGGCTGATGTTCTCACGGACATCTTTAACGTCTCCCTGAGCACCACTGTCATCCCAAAGTGTCTCAAAACTGCTACCATCATACCAGTGCCAAAGAAGTCTCTTGTCTCCTGCCTCAACAACTACCACCCCATTGCACTCACATCTACCATCATGAAGTGCTTTGAAAGGCTAGTCATGAGGCACATCAAGTCACAGCTACCCCCCTCACTCGACCCCCTGCAGTTTGCATGTCGTGCAAACCGCTCAACGGACAATGCCATCACAACCACCCTTCACCTGGCCCTCTCCCACCTAGAGAAATTCAATTCAATTTTATTTTTATATAGCGCTCTTCTCACTGCAGTGACACAGAGCACTGAAAAGACATGACAAAGGTAGTATATGTGAACAGTTGGTATCTGGCCACACACGAGAGGAAAACAAAAAACTCCTTTTTACTAGAGAATAGGAGAAAAATAAACCTCTGGGGGTCTGTGTGCCAGTGGAAGCCCACCCCTCCTGGGCATTCTATACATGGCTAATAGCCAGTTCATAATAATGTTAATAAGAGTTGTAGGTTTTTGTCATTGTGGTATATGGAGTATGGTATGGTTAGAGTTCCAGTTCACAGTCAGGACAGCCTCCCACGTCCGCAGCGTCTGACTTGTTGTAATCAGGTTGATCAGCTTTCTGCTTGTCCTCTTCATATGTTCTGGTCCTGTTTCCCATCCGACCCGGGTCTGTTCAATCCACTGACATAGCAGACAATGTGAGGCGACCTGCAGCACAAACGGCTCAGAAAACAGAGGGGGCATTAGACAAGGTACATACTCAAGGGGCTTGGCAACAGGCATCATGCTAAATCAAAAAGGTAGGTTTTCAAACTAGATTTTAAAAAAGGTAAGGAGGTGATAGAACATAATTCATCTGGCAGGCTATTCCAAAGTTTAGGGGCCATAAGGCCAAATGCACGTCCGCCTACCGTCACTTTGTTGATCCTCGGAATCGCAAGGTAACCTGCTTCCGATGATCGAAGGCTTCGACTCGGAATATAATCCTCAAGTATTTCACTGAGGTATGCTGGTCTAGTCCCCCTTACTGCCTTATATGTTAGTAATAAGATTTTATAGTCTATTTTAAATCTGACTAGTAGCCGGTGCAGAGATGGGAGTACTGGTGAGATGTGGTTGTATTTTTTGGTTCTTGTAACTATCCTTGCTGCAGCACTCATTAGTATCTGCAGCCTGGAGATAATGTGAGATGGACATCCAGATAGCAGGGAGTTACAGAGATCCATCCTGCTCAAGATGAAGGCGTAGACCAGTTTCTCGGTGTCCTTTCTGTCCAAGAATCACCTTAGTTTAGCTACATTTCTTAAATGCAGCCAGCATGACCATGTTAAAGCTGCTGTATGAGACATGAACGACATGTTTGTGTCTAGGAGCACTCACAAATCCCTTACACAATCTGAGATATTAAAATTCAGGCCATTGGATTCAAAGAGAGATACGATTTCACTGAGGGCTCCATTGCTAGCACCAATCAGAAGGACCTCAGTTTTGTTGGCATTTAGGGATAAGAAATTGTTACTCATCCGTGCCTTTATATCATTGAAGCAATTTATTAATGAGAAAAGGCGTTTATAGTCCCCAGGCTCAAAAGAGACATTCAACTGAGTATCGTCAGTGTATGAGGGGAAACTAACCCTATGCCTCCGAATAATATCACCCAGTGGTAGCATGTAGATCAAGAATAGTAACGGACCCAGAACTGAGCCTTGGGGTACACCATATTGCACAGTTGATGTGACTGACACAGGATTGTCGCTTGACTGTGACACGTATTGTTTACATTCATAAAGGTATGATCGGAACCACCTTAGGGCAGTTCCTGACAACCTGACTGATGTTTCCAGTCTGTCAAGCAGAATGGAATGGTCAACAGTGTCAAACGCAGCACTAAAAGCATTATGACCGAGATCTGGCCAGAGTCGAGTGAGACAAGGATGTCGTTCACTACACGGGTTAGAGAAAAAGGACACTTATGTTAGACTGCTGTTCATAGACTTCAGTTCAGCATTCCTCAGCATGATTCCTCAGAATGTGATAGGAAAACTGAGACTGCTGGGCCTGAGCACCTCTCTCTGCAACTGGATCTTGGACTTCTTGACCGAGAGACTTCAGTCAGTCAAGACTGGAAGCAACATCTCCAGTACAGTCACTCTGAGCATGGGAGCCCCCCAAGGCTGTGTACTCAGCCCACTGCTGTTCATGCTGCTGACCCACGACTGTGCCGCAATAAACACTTCAAACCAAATTATTAAGTTTGCCAATGATATGACCATGGTGGGCTTGATCAGCAGGAACAATGAGTCAGCATACAGAGAAGAGGTACGACATCTCACAGACTGGTGCAGAGCTAACAATCTATTTCTCAAAGTGGCTAAAATAAAAGGGATAGTTGTGAACTTTAGAAGAGTACTCTCTACTGACCATTGATGATTCCTCTGTGGTGATAGTCCAGAGCACCAAGTTCCTTGGTGTCCACATCACAGAGGACCTCACGTGGAGTCTCAACGCCAGCTCTGTTGCTAAGAAAGCCCAGCAACGTCTCTACTTCCTACAGAGGCTAAAGAGATCTCACCTCCCTACCCCTATCCTCACCATATTCTACAGAGAGACCATCGAGAGCATCATAAGCAGCTGCATCATTGCCTGGTTTGGGAATTGCACAGCCTCAGACCACAAAACCCTACCGCACATAGTGAGGACAGCTGAAAAAAATCATTGGCGCTCCAGTCCCCTCTGTCACAGACATTTATACCACACGCTGCTTCCGCAAAGCCACCACCATTGTGGATGATCCCACACACACCTCCCACCCAATCTTCTCCCTCCTGCCATCCGGAAAACGGTTTTGCAGCATATGGGCCTCCACCACCAGGATGAGAAATAGTTTCATCCTCGTAGCCATCAGACTGCTAAACCAGAAAAAATGCCAAACTCAATCATTCATGTGCTTTTCGACCTTAATGGTTAGCCTTGCCCAGGGCACTGACACAACCCCATACCATCACAGACACTAGGTTCTGGACATGTTGCTGGTAACAGTCTGGATGGTCCTTTTCTTCTTTGGTTCAGAGGACACGGCATGCATTTCTTCCAAAAAAAAGACCTGCAATGTTGATTCATCCAACTGAAATAGGCGTTTCCACTGTGTGATGGTCCATCTCAGATGCCTCCGAGCCAGAGTAATTGATGGCGCTTGTGGATGCTGTTAACATATAGCTTCCTTTTTACACAGTACAGCTGTAACTGGGATTTGTAGATGTAACTATGTAGTGTGTTATTTGATAAAGGTTTGCCAAAGTACTCCTGAGCCCATGTGGTTATAGCACTTGTTCATGAATGATAGTTCTTGATGCAGTGCTGTGTGAGGGATCGGCGATCACAGACAGTCCAGTCAGCTTAGGCTTGCGCCCTTGCCCTTTATGCACCAAAACGTCTCCAGATTACTTGTGTCTTTTAATAATATTATGCACTGTTGAGAATGAAAAACCCAAATCCCTTCTGATCTGTCTCTGAGAAACATTTTTTTTTTTACTTTTGAAGGAATTTCTCACACATTTATGGGAAAACTGGTGATCCTCAGCCCATCTTTGCTCCTAAAGGACTAGGCCTTTCCTGGATGCAACTTTTATACCCAAGCATGATTACAATCACCTGTTGAACATCTATTTCTACTTACATCATTATTTTCTTTATTTATCACATTATTGGCCATAAAACTGCTGGATCCCAACTTTTTTGGAATGCGTTGCAGACCCTCAATGGCAGGAATGGATGTATATTGACAAAAAAATGAAGATGACCCCACTAAACATTAGATATCTTATAATATCAAATATCAAAATAAGTGAATTTTGAAATCACTGCTTTCTGTTTTCATTTGCATTTTCCATACCGTGCCAACTTTTTCTGAATTAGGATTATATGTTATCTTTGCTTCACAACCCATGGCTCTTGCTATCAGTGCTTGTCATGCTGTTTTCACCCTGACTTTTTCTTCTGACTTTCTTCACAGCTCCTGTCTGATGATGCTAGCAATGGACACTCTGACACTTCTACATAAGGATGCAGCCTGACCTTAGTCAGATGACAGAGAAGGTTTATAAACAGTTATTGTGTTTGCTCAGGGTTCTAGCTGCCTGCTTGCCATACAAGAGATGAATTTTTGCACCAACAAAACTCCATTAAGCCTCACTTTTCTCTCACCGGAGAACAGATGCGCTCCAGAGACATCAATGCAACTGTGTCTCAGTCTCTGAATCTACATCTACAATAGTACATTTACACTATATCACATGACAAGAGTGACTGAGCAGCAGCTGAAGCAAGTCAGGCCTGCGCTTCACTTCTCAGAAATAAGTGCCTTCCTTAACCCTGATGTTTGACCCAGGATAATGGTGTCACAAGACCGTGCACCCCTTCACACACCAGTTTTTCTAATGTCCATCTGACACAACTGTGGGGGAAGTGAACAAGCCTGTGGCGACTGATCTTGTCAAATGTGTACGGAAAATCCACAGCACGGTAAGTGTTGCTCTTCGTAGCCAGGTTTCCAAAGCTATTAAATCGGTCAATATCCTGCTCAATGGGACAAAGGCTTGTTAATTCGCTAATAGTTTCACATTCCCTCCACGCTCACCCTTTATCTCTGCTAGCAGCCGGCAGGCTTCCTGTTAATGAATTAGAAGGGTAATGAATAAGCAAAAGGCATTAGCAGGGAATAGAGCCAGATTTATGCTGAGGACTATTCCCTAGGCTAAAGACATAGATCCACTTTGTCTCTCCTTGTTTATTACAGCTGCCACAGCACATTGGTGCTTTTAGAATTATACTGAGGACCAGAATTAGCACCATTGTCCGGCCACATATCTAACCATGTCATTTGGGATGCAAGTGTTTGCACATTTACCACTTTAGTTTATAAGTAGTTCTGTCTAATCCTGTTTTGCTGTGTTGCAATGTTCACATTATAATAGTTTGTGTCCTATAACCCATGCAGCTGGTCTTCTGCTTCTGCCAGTCAGACGAGTACATTGCAGTGATTCCTCATGAGCGATTTACATCATGAAGCCCTGGACCTTCTTCTCGAAACCTCCACTCTGCAGCCCTAACCCTCCGCATTCTCTAGCCATTTCTGGCCTTTCTCCCACGGACTCTTGCACACAACTGTTGTGTTCTTTGGCAAGGTGCTGAGCTCTGTGAGAGGTTGAATATCTGTAGCCAAACCCCTAGCTGTCCTGCTCCAGGTGCGTAGCCCTAAGGGCGTTTTTATTTATGTTTGAGGCATGAAAACACACTGCAATTGGGCACTTGTCACTGCAGCATGGAATTATTCTCTGCCAGAAAAAAGGAACAGTATCAACCATTATTTTCAACAAGGCTAACAGAGCTTTACCCTCAGCTGAACAGCATCCAGCAGCTTGTTAAACATTTACAAACCACATGCAACACTACACTGCGCAACTGTCCACTGCCCTTCCCAATGTTCATGGAAGCCTATGTATAAATCCATTTAATGCTGTTGCTTATATTTTTGGTCTCTCATGAGCTTTGGAAATGGTTTGCATGTGAGGAAAGGTGGTGCAGCCACCTCCCAGTGCCTGAGCTTTCCAGGTTCAACTCCATCTCAGTCTGCATGGAGTTTGCATGTTGTCCCTATGTCCGTGTAACTTTCCTTTGGGTGCTCTGGTTTCTTTTCACAGTCCAAAGACCTGTTTCTGGTTGCTGTACATTGCTCATAGTGTCTGTGATTGTGTGTGTATGTGGTCCCCTTGCAACGGACTGGTGTCCCATCCAGGGTGTTTTTTCATAGCCTAGCATCCTCTGACTGCAGGGTAGGCTCTGGACTGCAACAACCATGTCCTGGATGTAAAGGTTGGATTAATATTCATATTTTTAAAAATTTTGGTGGCAATTTGGGGGTGAGGAATTATTATAATTTATATGATAATACCTCATCATTTTGCATAAGATATAATGTAAATAGCGTCTTCATTTATGCAAATCCTTATGTTGGATGAATTTTTAGGAATGAACCATGTTTGAGTGTTGACCAAGATACCATTATTTACAGCAAGTGCTAAACTGTTATGCGTTATTTTGTTTCAACAGTTTGATTTTAATCATTCTGCAATTTTTTGTTGCATTCAATTTAAGCTTTTCATTTAGAAACCAACTGTATTTGTAATATGTTGTTTATTTTTGATATTTTAGGAATTTATGGAATATACAGTGTATCACAGCTGAACTGAGAGTTGGATCATTACTTGAGAAGTTCATAAATCCCATTTGGTGAATAACTTGACAAACTTGCTGTTACTGGACTAAGTGAGCATACCTCGGACTTTTAGACTAAATGACTGTACCTTGGACTTTTGGAATAAGTGACCGTACTTTGAGAGCTCCATGTCGTAGCATTACAGCACATTGAATAGCCTCAAATATGAAATGTAAATGGAATATAAAGGCCGTCCCACAGTTCTTCCATATTTTGCAGAGGTGAGTTACTTATAACTGCTGGTGCCGCTTCATCTTTCGTTCTCATAAATGACAGTTGGGAATCAGATCTGCTATTTAAAAACAGACCCACTCCTTGAATGAGATGTCATTCAGTCTCCCTTCCCTAATACCCTTTTCACTTTTTATCTTCTCAGGTACAGGATGTCAAGGGCACCTACTAACATCAAGAAGGCTCACATGATCCACATAGTCAAAAAACCTTTACACGACTCAACAACAGCTGAGAACTACCCTTTGTCTTTGTATATAAAATGCTAATGCATGTAGCTCATCAGTATCACTTCTCTCTCCAGCAACTTCCACAGAACTGTCTGCAGTATAGCTGCTCCAGAGCTCATGTTATAGAAATTGCTCCACTGTCAGTAAGAAAGGCAAAAGCATCATCCAAGGGGCACTTACTAGCCGTATGGTCATAATAAGGAAAGCAGTGCAATATTTACAGCTTGAAATGAGTCCATTCTAGACAGCAAAAATCTCAGCTGCTATCTTATGCATTGTTGTTCAATGCTCTTATGACCCCTTGAGAAAGGAATCTGCTAAATAAATAGGCTATAAAGATAATGTAAAGATGTAAATTTGAACAAGAACAAGTATATTAAAATTGTTTATATCCACAAATACACTGCTACACTCAGACCACCAGCCTCCTTGAGCACACACCATATTTTCTTTGCCCCCGAAAGAGTTCCCGAAGCTACTCATTGAGAGAAAAGAGTGTTTTTGTCCAAATGGACCCTGCTGGCAGCAGAACCATGTACCTCACACTGATGATTAACCTTAAATCATGAGGTATGCATTACATGCCCCCTCCAAAGCAGGGACGGAATGAAAGCTCTCAGTTACAAGTATCTGACGTTGAAAAGGCTGACCAAAATGACGACAGATATGCAAAATCAGTGTATATGAGAGGAGCAGGGCTTGTCTATTCAAAATAAATACCAGATCCAGAACTCGACAGTGAGACGCGTCATTTATTAACTCCATAGTCAATAAATCTGTTGTAATATTTCCTCAAGATAAAGGTGGTTTCCTGACCAAGATAAAAGGATAAAAAAGATGAATGAATGGATAATATACAGTATTCGAAACAAGACAACCTAAATGTTTTTGCTTTTTCTTGATGGGCATTGTGAATGCATCTTAAAAACATAAAGGGTTAAATTAGCTTTAAGTTAGGTTAAATGTTACTAGCTTTCTAAGCAGCATTATGTGGTTTTGGAGTCACCATCTTCCCATCATATGACTTTCATCTCATTTGGTTATGGTAGGATATTGTTTTATTTGCTATTTTGGACATTTTTTTGATTCAAAATGCACAAGACAGTGATTTCTGCTGTGCCACCATGTGACCTGGGTGCATGATCTCAATTTCCATTGTTCTGTTATGTAGTGCTTTTTCTTTTTTTTATACAAGTGGACATTTTATTTCAGTGGAAGATTGCAGTGTTCTGGAGACTGAAAGTATTACATTTATATTTCTGGATACTTTAAGAGCTATGCCTCTCCCATAATCCACTGCTGCTGCTTGTATGTGTCTAACCATTGTGGGGATGTATAGGGAAATGGTGGACCCTCTGTGTGTTCAAGGAGTTCAGGACCCTCAGAGAGTGTGTCGGTCTACTTCATCAGATTAAAGTTAATTTTTCTACAGTCTCTCAAATATCTTGTTCATAACTGTATACATAGCGATGGAGGTGAATTGTCAAAATGGTAAGAATATATTTAACAGAGCAGAATTGCCTTTCTGTTGCGGATGTTGCCTTTTCATTATGTATACACGAGCAAGGCAACTTATACATAACATAACATGTGCGCACTAGTCTGGCATTTGACGGCTGCGGCACCTTTACTTCACCTTTACCAAGCAATATTTTTAATTTGCCCCTCTATGTGACAGTAAGCCAGCCAGAAGTAAGCAAGGCAGCCAGACAGCAAGGAGGTGCAGCAGTCAAGCCTGCTGGAAACAAAGGCATACACCAACTTTTTGGTATCCAGAGAAAAACCTTTACTTTAGAGATACTGCTCAGTTGTGGTTTGTCAAAAAGGACACTGAGATTCAGATAAAGCAATGCTGAAATTTAAAACCTCAAGGTTCAGCTGAGTTTTCTGCTGGGAATTTAGTCCCAGAAACAAGAACTGATTTTATTCAGGTCCAAAGTAAGATAGATGACATCCATGCGGGCCTGAATGTTGTCCAAACAGCAGGACAGATGCTTCCTAGAGAGCAAATCTAAAGGCTTGATGATCAAATATAACTGAGTTTCGTCAGTTTAGGAATGGAAATTAACACTGTTTTCTTCAGTATTACCTAGAGGCACCATGTATAACAAGAACAGCAATAACTCTAGCACTGACCCCTGAGGTATTCCATATCAGAGCAGTGAGAGTGAGAATGGAGTGGCATTATTGTAAAATTTTCCTGTGTCATCTGTCCGACTGTATTAGCGACATTTTATGAGCCACGGCTATCTTGAAACCTGGAAGAAGTTCGTTGCAGGAGTGGTGCCTGGCTGCAGAGGAGCTGTCTGGATTATAAGTGGTACTGAAAAGAGTAAAAACGTGCTTCAGAGGTAGCAAGTGGATTAGTTTTTTATAAGGCAGTGTTAAATATTTATTGACAGGTAAGTTGCAAACATTAATGTGTATAAAATTCATGTTACTATTCAGTAAAAACTTAAATTTCCATTCAGTAGAGCATAGGTACGTGTACATTCTTATCATATCACCTGGGAAGATTGGCTTTAATTTAAGTTTAATGCCAACATTTATAGAATGCAGCATTTCAACAGCTTCAGGAAGAAAATTAAAACTTTAAATGTTGTACAAAGAACAAAAATGGAAACCCTTCTACGGACAAAAGACGAGCAAACTGACCATGTAGACTAATGGAAGGCCATACATTTCTTACAGCCGTGGCAGGCAAATGTGTCACGCTGCTTTAATTGAAGCCTTGAGACCAGGCAGATCAGCATATGCTAGAGGGCTTGGTTTCTGAATTATTTTTGGGGCAGCCTCCTTCCTGCCTTGAGTCAAAGGACTGCACTGGCACTGACGCCTCTCGGCGACCCCAAAAGCAAGACATGGGCTCGTAAGACAGAGTGAAGAGGTGGTGCAATTCAGCTGGTTGATTTTATTTAGGGTCATCGTGTGGTCCCGCTTGTCAGTCAAAACGGAAAATACGGAGAACTAGGAAAGCTACGTTAATGCAAATGTGAAGCAAGCCATTAAACATTAAAACAAACCGAAAAAGAAACGCTAAACTTGTTTTCCAGCATAAAGGGATTTCATCTGAATAATATCTTGATTTTCTGCAGTGGAACAGCAAGTGTCTATGCAAGGATTGACACCGAAGTAGCACAGTGAATAATCTCATATTCAACTAATTGGCTCCATTTTTTGAAAAAGTTTTTTTATGTGTTCAAAAATTAATTTCTAAATCTTGAATTGATAATCCCCACAAGTGATGAGGTTTAGCATTTACACTACCTTTTATATTCGTTTAAGTGTGCACTTAGATATCCCTCTACAGTTCTGCTGTGTAAAGGTTTACACTCCTGGGTGTTGGGAATCTTTAATGTTGTGGCTGATCAGCCTGTAGCCCAGAAGAAATGGTAAAATTCCAGTCAGATTGATTCCAGCAGAGGAATGTCCTGAATATTTTTTTTTGTATTTTTAATTTTTTCATTTATTAGCTCCTGGTGTGGCTTGGTTACACACACAGTAGCCAGAAGAGTTTGTCTGGAAGAGATCCCACTTACTTTTCCTCTACTTCTTTTGACAATGACAACACCCCCATTCGTGATATCTAACATCCCCAACACGTAACAAATTGGTTCAGTTCATTCAAAACACTGAAGTCATCTTTTGACTAAATTATTTGAAGATGTTTATTATTTTCTTTGGATCACACTGTGCCTCAATTTGGATCAGTTTCCCAACAGTAACTCCTCTTGGTGGCCTGGGTTGCAGATAAACTGATTTTAGCGCTGCGACTTCGCAAGACGAACCTCTTGATGACCTCCTTGACATCTCTCCTCATTCCCTTGCTCAATTCACTAGTAATGCAGTGTACGCACTTTATTTTTTTCATTTTGTTACCATTATCATTTATACTTTACTATTTATCCTTTTCATAACTTTTGTCAGACTACTGTATTGCATCTTTCACATCCTTAATGTGAAATTGCTCTTCGAAAATTCTTTAATACAAAGAGCTTGTTTTCCACAGAAAGAACAGCAGGGTAAAATATAGTAAAATATGGAGCAGGAATGCGCAGGGATGCACACAAAGACCATGTGTGAAATGCATGACACATAAGGCACATGGGTGCATTTACATCAGCGAGTGTGTACGTCCTTTGTGTGTGTACAGTGATGAATGGCGAAGTTCTGTTCAACCAATAATAAACCATTTTTATGGTTTATTATGCCTCACTGTTGAGGCACCAGTGAAATTTTCTCAAAACTAGATCAATCCCAGCACTGAAATGATTTTATTTGTTTCTAAGTTATGCCATATATTTTTTTTTTTACCATGGACTACCCTGTGCTCCTTAGAGTGTTAAGAATCTCGCAAGTCTTTTTAATAATTTTCTTATTCTTATTTAGCTCCACTGAGAGTTTATTAGTCTTTGTGAGAGCATAACTGATGCTGACCTCCTGTTTCAGTAATGAGGCCTCATAAAGTCAGTAAAATTTATTTTCTGCTCATGGAACTGAACACAAGGAGATTCCAGCTCAAGGCAGATGGAGATAATCTAGACTTCAGTATGGTTTCCAAGTACATAATCCTCTGGGTCATGGTTCAATGATTAATATGGAGTGGGAGGTTGTGTATTATTATTTTAACATTTTTACTTCAAAGACATTTTGAAATTACAGTTAAAATGTACGTGACTAGAAATACAGCCTCTTTTATGTCACGTGAATGCAAAACAGTAAATAATTTTATTATTATGTATATACTGTATACGTTTGTCCCTCACATAACTTTTTTGCTCAGAGATGTTTCCGATATAAACAAATAAAGTAGCTGATAGACTTATCAACTATTATAAACTATAATATAAGCTGTAATAAACAGAACCATGAGCCAGACTGCTAAAGGTTAATAATAGGTTCTCAGTTATAAACTTTTGCTGTCAGTAGCTGATTCTTGTGCAAGTTGCAATGCATAGAACAAAAGACTTTCAGCAGTTATAAACCCGTTCTCATTTAGCTCATATTTTACAAATCAGATTTAAAAAAATAACTTGATGCATATGATTGTTTAAATATAACTTGGTGCAGAAAGTAGCTTCAGAAAGTATGTGCGTATGTATAACCTGTTGTTTAGGGTGCATAGTTCAACATCGAGTTTTTTTTCCAGGCTTTGAATCTGTAATATTGACGTTAATTTTGTTTTTGTTGTCTAAATATGGGAAACTATTGCCCTCTTTTTGTTTGGTGTGATCTGACATTTTTTAAAATTTCACCACAACATAAATTAGTCGGGATGAGAGGCAGGTGAGCCGAAGGGAAGGCTTTAGGACCCCGCGGGCGCCGTGGGCTGCGGTTACGCGGCGGACAGCCGGTGCGACACAGTGCGCGCATCTGGACCGCAGCATCAGCATCACCGAGAGCATCTGGCGGACGGAGGAGCAGAAGAACTCCGTGTGCATTTTGGGCTGCGGCCACGCTGGGACTCCTCCTTGGCGAACAACGTGGAAAGTGGACGAAGAAAGTGGCGCAAAGACGCTCCTTGGTCTCCGCGATCCCTTTAAGGAGCCATGGATTACCTGAGCCGACGCGCGCTGATTCACCTCACGCTTTACACCTTCGTAGGTAAAGTACTTGCGTGTGAAAGTTTACGTTTCCAACCCAACCTCTTTCTCTCCCGCGCAGTTCTTTAACCTTTGAGCTTAGATTTTACGCTATGAAAAGCTGTTTTATGCTACAGCGTTTTATTTTCCCTCATCGTCGAAAATGCGGTGCAGAGCATCAACGAAGATGCTGTGAAATCGTCACTCCTGCATTTCTGTTCCATTACAACGTTTGTACTAAATAAAATGTTCACTTTTTATTGTGGTTTAACGCAGGACAGCTGCAGAAGAACATTGTTTCGCTTCCCTTATACATTCCCTCTGATAATCCTTTGTGGCTTTGCGATTGTTTTTGTGGACTATTATCAGAAACAGAAAGGAAAATGTGAGGTTTCTTGCTTTTCTGTACGATCCAAGTGAACACAGTGAAACTGGAATAAACACTACAGCCAGAGAGCCTCTTCATTCTGAAGGGCTGAGGATAGCAAGATGATGGATTTAATTTCTTTGAAAAAGAGAGCATGGGAGTGTGCCAAATGGGGACGCATCCTGCAAAATAAATTTTCAGATCCAACCGGTTTCTTGAATAAACTTTAATTTTAAGAGATTGTTTAACCTTGCCTTCGGCGTACATGCATGTGTTAATGTGGAAGGGTGTTAATTCATCTGAATTTACAATTTAATGTGTTAACTTCCTTGCTGTACACAACAAATCTTCTTTATGTGGCATGCGGTTAAACTATTTTTTTTTTTTAGAGCAACCCAGTTGTTTATAGCACGAAAACCTCTTTTTTATTAGCTTGTTAGTATTTCATAGAAAATCTTAAGGACAAGGCGCTCAGTGCAGGGACACAGCCTGGATGAAGCCTCCTGAGACCTGGTGGATTCTTGCGCAGTTCCTTATTGTTTCTGTAACGGGCATTTTTCGATTGGGAATAGAATTTTATTACTGTGGTATTTTACTGGCTAGTTAGGGGATAGAGCTTACAAAAGACTGGAACATAGTAGAATCCAGTCTTGTCATCCAAAGTTTCCAGTAAACTCACTCATTCCGTGTTAACTGGCTCGAGGGGAATAAATGTGGCCTTGAGGTTTTAAAACTCCTGCATGGTTGTCAGGCCCCTCAGCTGAGAATTTTTTTTTTTTCATCTCACCTTTTCTCAAGGTTAAAATACCATGATACAGATTTCTGCCTTATGGGGAACATTAGACATTGCAAAACATGCTTGTGTCTTCTGCTTTATAGACACCTGCGATGGATTTCTTGACAAAAAAAAAACAATCGTATGAGTCAGGTTTCTGGCTACAACTGTTATTTAAACAGATGAACGTACTGATATCTAAATACCACGGACGGTCCATTAACCATTTGTGCTGCTGTTACGCCTGCGGTTGCTTTTTTTTTTGCAAAGTTTTCAAGTCACCTGGTTAATAAAGCCTCCTGAAAGTGCTTAACTCTCTTCCTCACTTGTGTTATGTAAAGTATGCTCTTCTGGACAGGTTTCAACTCACACCTGTGCTTCTGGGGCACTTACAGTATTAGCCAGAGATGGAAACAAGAGTGTGGTAGTAGTGTGAAACTATGATAGCAACCAACTTTTGATTAAATGACAAGGACTCTGGTTCCTGCTCCACCTCGCATTGCTGCTCTACAACCAGTTCGCCCTCTACTTTCCGTACTGGGATCTGCAGAGGCAGAGTAGTTACTCACAGGTCTGCGTTCACTTAAGTGGCCGATCAAAAAGCTCTCCATGACTCGGGGGGCTATCAATTGATAAGTTAGTTTGTTTTACTTAATGCCAGCATGTAGAGAAAGCAGTGTCCCATTTCTCAAGCTGGTCAATGCCAGGCTAATGTATTAGCAGAGGAAAAACGAATAAACTTTTGTGCCCAGCGCTAACCCTGGGGCTCTGTAGCACTCGGTCAACAACTTGCTTACGCATGTGCTTGCATACCCTTTCAATTTTCCCTTCTCACGGCTTTGTAATGTCAGTCCAGGGTTTCAGACAATTAGGTTTCTTTCCCCAGCTGCACAATCACTTTGCCTTGGATTGTTAGGCTCTGGATGGGGGGGCTGTGGTAAAGCCACATGTTTTTGAGCATTTGAGAGAGGAAAAGGTCAAGGAATGATGGTAGTTGTGAACACACAATTAATCTGTGTCTCGGTGTTCACTTCCTTTGGATATTTGTGATGCTTAAATGTCTTTATTTAGAAGATACACCGGGGTAAGAGACATACCGTACCGTAGATATTTCTGCGAATTCCCTTTTTGTGGGACTCAGACCAATTTGGACCTCACCAAATGAATCCCTATCCGGATTTGTTTTTTCTGCAATTATGTTCTTGTAGTGTTCTCTGTTTGGACAGAAGTTCAAGAATATTTTTAGAAAAACAACAGAATGTGGGGCATTTTGTGGTGCAAGTATTCCGGCATCCTTGACTTATTTTACTACAGCCTGCTGTTTACTTACCTTTCATATAAATTTTCATTCATCCCTTTCTTTGAAGTGAGATAGAACTCAGAGAGGACAAAAGGACAAAAAATAAAGGAAATAAAGTCAGGAGAAAAGTGGGTCCAAAATGGATGTTTTATGAGACCCTTCTTGAATATTGAGAGGGATTTGGTAGTTTAGTGCATCAAACTGCTGCCAGAAGCGAGAGCCTTCAGTGTTTTGATGTTGGATCTCTTACGGTTGGTAACACCAAGCAGCCAGAGATGCGATAGCGTAGCAGTCTGCCTTGGTCACGGTGGCCGATCGGGTCTTGCAGGTACTGTGGTACAGATTCTTGGTGATCGGCCTTTTCCTCAGCTACAGCATGATGAAAAGATGAGCGATCTAGTTTTTGCAGGGTAAAAATGTTTGGAAAAAATGTAAACATGCTCTTGGTTAAGTATCTGTCATGTTGGCAAGGGAAGCAAAATGTATCATTTTTGGGATATTTTTCCAGTGTCTGACAGCAAGAAACATATTTATATACATAACCTAATCTGATGTTATTGGCTTGGTGTCTATGATTTATTACAGCTTTGTTTAAATCAAAATGATTACTTGCTGCAGTTTCTCACAAGTCAGAGTAATTTGTCTTTTAAAATACAATAAAGTTCCTTTCAATACTGCTGAATTGTCATTATGGTATTTTATCATGCTTCATTTTACATATCTACACCTGAATCTAATGTTTTGGTGCCCACCCCCCACTCAGAATGCAGTGTCCCACAATGCACTGCTGTTCCGTTCGCGTCAGTAAGGCTTCTAACCACAGTGGGGGGCTCTAGGGGGTTGTAGGCCTCTGTATTTTCAGGAATTTCATTTGTTTCAATTATAAGTTTAGGAATTTCAGCAGGTATAGCAGTGTTTTATTTATTTATTTATCTATTTATTGGTGCAGGTGCACCTCTGCTGACAAAAATAAATTTCACGTTTCCGCACGCCGCTCGCTTGAATCGTCCCATTCGCAACCCATAGTAAGAAAGTAAGCTTAAAAAATGTAAAGTTGTCCACTATGTACACTAAGGGAAACTTAGAGCCACCATTTCACTTGAAATACATGCCTGTGGACTGTGAGAGGTAACTTGAGTGCAGAAAGGAAACCCACACAAACCCGGCGAGAACATGGAAGCTCCATACAAACCGAGAAGGGATTTAAATGTGTGTCCAAACCAAAGTACAGCCGCTGCAAGTCACCGACACTTCCTTTGGCTGCATAGCTGTTTTGTTACATTTGCACACCCACAAAGCGCCGTATGCGTAATACAGTTTGCATACAGAGGGCAAAGCATTTGATGGCGGCAGCACCTTTTCAGTGTAACCTTCACCATGTGCCCCGTTTCTGATATAAACAAGGGTGCACAAAAGAAAAAGCATGGTTTATTTATTTAGTTATTAAATTCACCACAAACAATCATTTCTCTACAGCCATGACACTCCTTTTCTGCCTGGGTAGAAGGCTCATCCTGCAATATGCCATTTTCTATAAGTCTTACATAAGATTGTAAAGCCTTGTCTGCTTGCAAAGGTATTTTCTCCTGACACAGCCTCCGTTTTTCTCTTTTCTGGAAGGAGATGGTTGAAAACAGAACACATGGTGCAGAGGAATTTAAATGCATTTTAAATGCTCAAGGGCTATGCTTTTGCACATTATTTCTTAAACAGAAATAAGCATAGCACCTTTCTTCTGGGGCCTATTTTTTGTCACATTCTTAGCAGGCCGGCAAAGTCCAGACCCAGATATAAGCAAGAAGGACTTTGTTCTGATGGATCTTCTTTCATACTAATTTATTTCTCTTTGATGATTTGGCAACAGAATGTAGCTTGACAGAAAACAGCCATGTTTACACTTTAAGGCCAAAAATACTCCCAAGTGTGTCCACAGCAAATGTGTAAGATGTCTAATGAAAGGAAAACTAGAACATTTAGCTCCAATTTGCATGCTTTTGCACTTTTCAAGCAGATTTAAAAAAAAAATATGCCAATATGTTGTGCTGACAAATCTACAATATACATATTTTAAAATGCTCACACATGCCATCTGCTCCAAACGCTTTGGTAAAGTTATTTTGATAGTCTGACTGAAGACAAAAATCTGATTTCCTCAAATGAAGCGTTCTGTAAAATCACAAAAGCTAATATGCTTACACAAGTCTGGCTTTCTTTCTTCTTCGACACAATGAAATCAGATTTGTACAAATGTGAACTGGTTTCATATCGTTGCTTTCAGTCCATGGCGTCTTTGCTGGACATACAAATATGTCAGTTTATTCTAGATGAAACCATACAGTGCGGTTGGTCTTAGCAGGTATGAAAAACTCGGTATTTTGTAAAATGACAAATCTGGTAGGTGACCATTACCCACAGACTCACTGTTACAGCAAACAGCATCTTGTAAACAGCTCAAAGTGTTGCTGTTTTGACTGATATCCCAAAATTTTGGTCAAAATAGACATATATTATGCAAATATAAACTTGAGGAATGCCAGCAACATGACCGCAAGACTCATTCTCATTTCTGATAGGGAGTACATGAATATACAAAACTTATAAAAGCCACCAAGCTCTTCTGCCTCCTCATGTTCTTGAGTACTATGGTAACCAAGGATAAGTCTGTCCTAAGTGAGGGATTTGCCTTTTGCGTCTGTGTGTTTTTCTTAAATAATGTGTAGTATATTATAACTTTGCCTTATCTTAATAGTAATGGGATATGCCAGGGCAGGTTGGGTTCACATAATGCACTGCCTTTGTGCACTTGTCCCTCACCTTATGAGCACAATTGGGACTGGAAATCTTATGATGAATCTGAATTGTGCATAAATCCATCTAATACTTTACAGTTAAAAAGTTTAATAATACAGTTTAATCCCTGATTATGAGTATTAAAAAAGCATTTCGTTTTAACATGCCTTGTATTTTATTTCCCTAAAAGATGGGATTGATTCATCACATAAAGTACAGTGCATATGTCAAAACCTGATAACCTCACCCTAACCGTCAAAAATAAACCCATACCTCTGTTCATTTGCTGGGTAGCCTCGGTAAAAATTGTAAGGTGTAACTTCAATAAATAACTTAATGAAATGTGTCTGTAGAAGCTGTGCAAAGGCTACACCCTCCTTTCCGTCTCCCTCTCAACGTTTTCTCACCCTCCTACTTCTTGGCTCTGAGTGCGTTTTGCTAACTGAAATGGCTGAAAATGGAAATTGAGCCCATTTTTAGTTCAGCAAAGAACTTTCAGAACACAGAATAGTAAAGACAAAGCTATGAAAATATGTATATATGAATAAAATTATAACTTGTGTCTTAAATGTGCAACTTAGTGGTTAATAACACAAGGTACTGTACAGGTGTAGAGCTGCTATTTACTTATGGCCTGTCGGTTAGGCTTATGTAACTCAACAAGATGTCTTTGCCCACAGTACTACTTTCTGGATTTTTTTTTATTTTAGTGTATTGTTCTCTGCACTGTGTGAAGATCCCAGGAGGGTGGCTGCCATTCTGTCAGCTGAGATGCTGGAACATGTATCTGCCACTAATAATCATGTCACATTCAGAATGACTTGGGTCTAGCATGGGCAAGATGTGTGATCTTTTAACCCTGTCTGCTTTGTATTGCAAGCCAAAGCTGCATAACTCACTGTGCGGGGGGTATATGTGTAACATATACATTTTTCTGTGTTTTTATTTTGCATGGTACATTCTTCCAGAGTGCTTCTGCGGGACTACAGAAACACTATACGCTGCACTTGTAAAAATGTGTTAGTGTTTAAATTTAGTGGATAAACTTCTCCAAAACAACAAGAAAGTGAGAGGTGCTTAAAGCAGAATTCTATGTTTAATTGTTTATGACTTAACTGCAGTTCATTTTGTTTCCATTAAACACAAGCAAATAATGCTTTAACGGTGCCAAATGCGCTTGGAGAGAATAAAGCCGAGCCTTTAACAATTCCTTTAGTTAATAGGGTGTCTAAAGCTGAGGATGTTGAGCATATTTGGGGCTGGGGAGGAACTTTAGTGCAGTGGGATTTGTGTTTAATGAAGAACGGAGGAGGATTGAGGAGGGTAGCATTCCTTTAAGTCTTAATCTAGCCCTGGCTGTAACCAATTACATCACAAATTGAATTTGGTGACTTAATTTTGTGGAAATGCTCGAAGACTGATTCATGAAGAGAAGTCTGTTTTTAAGCCTAGCTTGTGGTCTCCAGCGCTTTGCTTCTACCCTCGAGAATCCTAGAAAGATGTAAGTTTTGCGCTGAGCCCTTCTGGGCCTGGGGGGCTGAATGAAGACAATGCTGGGCACATAAGGAAAGCATGGTGGTTTAAAGAAACCATAAAATGGGTGCTATCCCCCGAGGGCCAGCTTCTTCCTGAGTGCTCGGTGAAGTCCACCCCCAGAGTGAGCGGAACTGTCTTTACTCTAAAATAATAGCTCGTCTGCAAAGGAGTGGGGTGTCGATAGCAGGAGGAGGAACACTTTGGAGGGAGACCTTCTTAGTTCACCTTCAGGTGCCTTTTGGCGTTCGCAGCGTTTCCGAAGACCCCCTTACATAGAGATGAGGCTTTAATGTCACCCTTGCATGTCAGAGGTACCCTTTGGGAAAATGCTTGCAAGGATGGCAGAAGAAAACTGTTTAGCAATTTCCTCTGTGGGACTTCATTTCCTTAGGCGGGCAGACCGTGTGTCTGCTTATTGAAATTTATATTCCTCTTACGGTACAAAGATTTGATGTTCTGCGGTAAACTCTAAACTCTGCAGCACTGAATCCGTGATCTTATATTGGGTCCTTGGCTCTGGTATGTAAGTTAATATAATTCAAAAAACCCCAAATAGTCAGTGCGCATGGTTACAGTGCATTCGACATTGCGTGTCTTCTTTATTTTTTTATCTGTACATCTGTAAAGCTCGGTCTCTGTCTGCTTTTTTCTTCTTTATGCACTTCTTATAAAAAACATAAAATTGAAAATTGCCAGAGGGGTACTAACTCCTAAAGTGAAGACACACACACAGGAGATATACTAATACTAATAATAGCTTATTGCTATTTTTATTATTTGTTATTGACATATCTTCATAAATTTCATGGCCTTGTATTCATATTACCCTTGTATGTATATTTCCTAAACTGGCAGATGGCCTTGTATTAATAAGTTACAGTTTTTGTGTGGTTGACAGCCTTGAGATGTTATGGCTCCTCCGTGGCTGATGGCCTTGCAGAGACTTGAATGAGACTGAAAACAGTTTCTTACGCCACATTGTCATGAATTTTCCACATTTAATAAGTAACTAATATGTGTCACACCTTCCATTTGCAGTAAGATGGAAGGGAGACATCAGTTATAAGGAACAGATGTAGTTTTTTTCTACTCCATTGAGGAAAACCAACAGGATTTAGATTTTCAACTCCATATGAGAGGGACAAACATGGTGCCTGGAGGTGGAGGAGAGCAGCATTCTTTCTGGGGTATATAGGCTGGTCAGGTTCTGTAGGCCTCAGGGTGAGAGTCCTTTTACGGTCTCACACACTGTAACCTGAGTCTTTAACTTAATACTGAAAGCTACAGGAAGCTAATGGAGACAGATGAGGAGGCGAGACCTGGGGATTCTACAGCGGCCCTAACACGACTTGTGCCATATATTTGCCGGCTTATGGCAGAACATCTACACTTGTGGAACATCTAGGGGCACTAAACACCGAGTGCACTGCATCTGCTGTGGTGACTCGAATTCACTTACATTTTGAGGTGATCCCTGTCCATCCATGTGTGCGTCTAAAGCTTTATCAAGAAAGATTTATTATTCCCGCAAATTTTCTGGAACATTCCATGCAAGAAACAGGTGTGACTTCACCAAGGGGTTGATTTTCTTTGCAACTCTGTGAATGTTGTAAAACGGAGAAACGGACAGTGTTCCGGTGCTTTGTTTCTGTTGATATTCGCTGTGTTGTTTGTCTTTTGCTTGCGTTCCAATGTTCTTTGCCCTTAGTTGTGTCCTTATTTTTTCATTCGCGACTCCAAACAGATAATTCAGTTACTACCTCCTCCATTTTTATTCTGTTTTGTTGAGATTTTTAACCCTCCCCCCATATTAAACTTATAGTAGTGATTTAATTCATGGCAATGTGACCGTGTCTTATCAATGACGCGCCAGCCTCGGAATGTCGAACAATCGCTTGTTTGTTTCCTGGTTATTTTTTTTTTTTGATGTGGCTATTAATGTGGGTGGTGGCGTCACAGCATTTTTAACTGCCACCATATGGCCATTGTTCACAAGTGTTTTCTTTCGTGCTTCAAGGGGACTGCAACTTGGTGAACTGTTGGTTCTTGACCTACGGTGTCCTTGTTTGCGAATGGGATGGGTAATTGGAGATTGTAGGGAAGCATCACATGATCACCTTAGGGCTGTAACACCAGAGCTGGTGGCAGCCGCCGTTGCTGTTAGCCACAGGGAAAAGAGCAAAAGTTAAAGCTTACTTGCGGGGTTGAAGATTTTGACCTTTGATTCTATTTGTGTTTAATTTCTATAATTAAACTCAAGCTCATGTTTTATTGTCTCTTTTGGATAGGACTAAAATGGACTATTTCTTCTGGACCTGGGTCATTGGTTTGACATCAGTAGAACATGCCTATAGGGCTGGTAGAAGAACACATGGAAGAATAAGGCTAGCAACTAAATGTTTGTCAGAGGAGAAGATAATAAGATGGGGAAAAACAATCTTGAAATTTTCCTGCCAGTGGGCAAAGTGAACCATGTTAGCTATACAATGGCTGTCACGTGCCTTTTCAGATGATGACTTCACGGGATTTAGGACATGCTTGATGTTCCGTATCTCCTTGTTGCCTGGGCTGTCATTCAGTCTGCCTTTTGCTACAGTTACCAGGCTCTACTTGAAAAAATAAAACCATTTTATTGGATGCGTTGTGCATTGTTCAGAAGTTGCTGCAAACCGGGCGGCTGCACGGTCTTCCAGTGAGCAGCCCTTTCCACCTCAGCCCGAAAATACTCGATAGGATTACAATCTGGGGACCTTGTGATATGCTCGGGTGATCTTGTATTTCTGCAAATACCAGCATGTTTCAGTCCTGATATGAGCTGTGTTTGGCCATTTACTGTTTACTGTAAATATATCACTTTTTCAAATAGATGGTGGGCACCTTTGAACCATAAACATTTGCTGCTAACTGTAATTCATTCCAGTGTTGGTTTAATTTTTTGCAGGAGGACTTTGTTTCTTGGCTCTGCTAAAATATTTCACCAACAAAAATGCTGTGAAAGATCATTTGACTCAGCAGAATAATTGTTTTTATTCACCATTTTCAGAAGTTGCTGATGAAAAATGGTCAGTTAAAGCCTTAAATGAGAAAGATATCGTTGAGATTTTGAAGCGTTGTGCTGTGAGGATTTTTGCCTTAGACAGTGATGCACACCGCATCTGAGTTAGATGTAGTATAAATACTGTATGCGGCATTTTAAGAACTTTGCGCATCCACAGCTTAGGAAGCAGCGATTCAGGAGGCAACACAATCCCCTCCAGCAGACTTCGCCGACAGTGCATTCATCAAAGGTGCTTTAGCTCCTGAACGATGAAGGAGAAGTGGGCTGTGAAGAATCAGCGGAGCTGAGTAGCAGGATATATTTCAGCATCATTAGGCACGAGGGTGTTTGAGAAAAGCTTCGTGGATTCATGACTTGCAGCACTTTGTAAAGCACCGCCAATAACTTCCCATGAGACTGTGCAGTAACTGCATGTTTATTAGATGCAGATGATACTCCTCCATCTTTAATATCCACTTTAAAATCTATGGCTTTGAATAGCATAATAAAGTCTGTTGCATATAGACTAAATAAGATCTTATTTTAATTTTAATGGGAAGAGCAAAATTAGAGGATATGGAAGTCATGTGTAGAATTATTTTGTTAAAAAACTTGTCATATTAATTTGAAATTAATTATTTGAAAACAGCAGATAAACAGGATTTTGATGATCCTTTTCAGTCATCTACTGTTTATTTGTTTGACCTTTTTCCTTTGCATATAATAATACACTGTTTTTTTTGTTGTTATTAGCACCTGCGTCCTTACAATGTGGACCATTTTAATTGGACTGATGGAAATATAATATTGCCATTATTTTCATAGTTGTATGTTTAGAATTTTTTTTATTAGGTTATAGTTTGAACACTGGCTAAAGTGCAGTACAACTTAAATAAGTAACAGCCCACAGATATTTAGGTGGCAACACATTGTAATGGTGTCACACAGCATTTGAAAGTTTTCTGCTTTCAAAAGAAATGAGAAGTGGAGTAAAATGCACAGACATTTCCTGTCCATGTATCACTATGACATTACTGATATGGCAATAAGAGATATAAATTTGCTGATTGTCTTTTATTCACTTTTTCTCCAACAGCCACCAGGTCGAGTGATGTCCTGCTTGACCACCTTCTGCATGAGAACTTTCCAGAAAATATCTTTTCACACTATTATAGCCTTGGAGAAGCTGACCAGAGTAAGTGACTCCTTAAGATCACACAGTTACATCAAGGCAAACTTTTAACCTGAAAGCTGCCTGTTTAGTGCCAAAAGGTCCTTATTATATTTCCCAAGACAGAAACACATAACCTAACTTGCTTCAGTAAAATATTGCTGTGAAACATCATGCTGGCATTTTGTAAATACAGGTAAATCCTGTTTTAGGCAACTACTTGATTCTGGAAAATGCTTTGCTTATTGAAATTGCATTTGCTCCTTTCCTCAAAGGAGGGCTTTTTCCGAGTTTTAGATTTCATTTTGCTTTTCTGCATGGCATAGTTTATTTTGGGGCTTTAAAATGTGTTTGAGAATTTCATACAGCCAAAGCTGAACAACAGCAACAAGAAAACATCTGGTCTCAGTAACATAGCGCACTGTACATAATGTCGATAAGTTACTTTCCAACTGTGCTGTTTTCTCCTTCAGTCACGATTGTCACTACAAAAAGGTTTTAAATAAAGCCAGAAAATGTGACGCAGATATTTTGAAAGTGAAATTAGTCACGTTGTCTTTGTTATGCCACAGATGCCGCACACTGCATTGTGTTGTTCCTTACCATGATGGTGTTGTCAGGAAGTATTTGTGCACCGTAAGCAGGTTTTCCCCAAACGGAATGCAAAGAGGAATCAACCCATTTTTGCCAGTGGTGCTGGTTTTCCAAAAACTGACTTGATGTGATAAACGCTTGTACATCTGATTCCGGTTAAGCAAGCGATTTCTGCTGCTGTTTATTCATTGCCCCAGCCTTTACTTTAGAGCTGGACACAGGCCCAGAAATACCTTTTTCTCGCTTGCTGTTCGGCTACTTGATTTACCGTCTTTCTTATTTTACACACCGGGTGGCCAGACTGGCCCCAAGTTGTCATGTTTATCTGATGAGTGAGAGGAATCCTTTAGTAAAAAACTGTGAAGTTGCATCTGTCCATCTGAAATAAGCATTATTGTAGTCAAATGAAACTTTTCAAGGGCAAAAAATGCAGATGTCACCTTCAGCCAGTTCACAGGTCCATTGTTCTTTGTTTTTGCAGTGACTTCTTGTGACTTTGAATCTCCATGCTCCTGGACCATGTCCAACCACACCAGGAGGGGGGACTGGCGTGTCTCAACCCCAAATTGGCTTATGACAGACACGCAGGTGGCAAAGCCACCAACTGACCACTCAGTTGGAAGTAGCAGCGGTAAGATTCTCATAGACTTGCCTGGTGAAAACTGTATCTATTCAGTAGAAAAGAGACTGGTTCAACCTGGTTTTTTGTAACTGTCAGTGTGGCAAGTGTGCCAAACGTTGTCATCTCTGCCTTTATATTCCCTCTTGTATTTCCTGTAGTATCACCAAACATTAAGTCTACGTTATGTGACATTACCGTACTTTTTTGCCCCTACTGATGATTAGACGATGGAGGGATATCTTGCAACTCAGACATCTGAATTCCGGAATCAGACCACTGGGCCCTGTAACCCCTCTAGGTCACTTCCTTCTGTTGACGGCCGCTGCAGCAGACTCCCAGGGGAGGTGCCAGTTTTCCATAACCAGCCCTGTGCTGCACAGTAGCAGGCCACAGTGTCAGCTGCAGCTGGCCTGGTACCACAGCGAGGGCATGCTGGGAAATCTCTCGGTCCGGCTGCGGGCCGTGGATCCGGCTGTCGGATCGCTAGATCTCAACGACTCGCGGCAAAAAGAAAGCAGGTCAGTGAGTCTATTCAGAATTTTCAGCTACAAGTTCCTACTTTTTTTCCTGCTCCTTCGGAAATCAAGAAACCTAACAAATGTTGCATATCTCTTCACCGTTTTATTGAAATTTGTGTGTTCATAATAGATTTTTTTTTTTTTGGTCCAGTATATTATATTGCTGGGAGGGATAGAAGCAGCTCTGGTGTGTCATAGCTCTTCGACTGTGGGTTCGGACCATGGTTTGCACAATTTGTGGTGTTAGCACGGCTTATCCATGTTCATGTAGGTTCTCTCCAGGGTTTCCATAGTCCAAAGTTATGTTTTCAGGTAAATTGGGGACTTGAAATTGCTCTTAATGTGTGTAAGTGAGCAAGTGTGCGTGATTGCTTTGTGATGGACTGGTATCCCATTCAAAGCATCCCCTACCTTAGACCCTACACCTTCGGCTCCAGACTACCACAACCCTATACTGCACAAGTGGTTATGGAAAAATGCTGAACTGCTTGCCATAATACAATCTTCTCTGACAGCCACAACATTCTAGTGTTGTCAGGAACACTCAGGGTCAACCTGGACAGGAAATTTATGGGTTGATAGATATTACCGCTACTAGAATATATTTTTACCAGGCAAATAAAATATATTTTTTATCCTCATAGAAGATATGTATGACCCTTTTGTTGTGGATTTGTAGCTTATCTAACATCGCTAGCATTGCCATTAGGCATTAAAATAAGACGGTTCAAGTCACACTAAGATACAAAGAGTTGCTATTGTTGTCTGTCTGTCATTGTTAAAGACCACAGTAGCATGGTTTCTGTCTAAGCCAGAAACAGATTGAAAGAGACACCCTAGATTATTTCAATTCTGCAGAAGTTCCTGTGGTGTTTAAGTAGTCCCAGATTGTAGCTTCATTTCACGTAATGGCAAGAGGTCTGGTAGCTGTACCTGCAAGGAGCAAAGCAAATTATGTCTGCTTCACAGGATAGGATGATGTCAGAATCTATGTTTTATGTCCAAGTTGGTCCTTGGCAGACAGATGTTCATATTTCCAAAAACTTCAAAAGCTCGTGCTTATGGAGGTAGCTAGGCTTGATAATGGGCAGTCAATGAAGAAACTCGATTTCCACATGAGCCGGGACCAGCAAGTTCTTGGACAAATGAACGTCACATATACTGCGGGCGCAGTGTAATAGTAAGTGATCGATGCTCACTTTTGGCATGGAAACATAAACATAAAAACAAAAAAGTCTGACAAGATCATTATCACTTGCAGATGGATGCTTGTTTGCACATAAAATCCATACCTCTGACTGCAGGCTCGGTTTAAAGATCTGTCCCATTTGGGGATTTGTTCATAAATGCATTCATCTTGGCTAATAACTCAGCAGTTGCTCTGATAGCAAAGGTCAACCAAGAGCCCCATTCTAAAGCTTCAGTATTATAATATCAGGCAGCCCTCTAGAGCAGTGGCATCAGAATGAATTTCTCCTAGCTGGTATTTGTGTTATTCTCCTTTTTTAATCTCACCAAGAGTCTTTGCTACTTCACATAAAATCGCACTGAAGGTTTTGCTAGGTCTTCTTTTAAACAGGGAACCCAGTGGTAACGTGGAGCACTCGCTGCTTGAACACACCATAGGCTACCTCATATGATGGAGTTAAGGGCCAGGTATGGATTTAAGTGGCTCCTGTGGACAGAGAATTAAGAACCTCAACATGGAGAGAGAGTGGTAATATAGAGCCCTCTTCCCGGTTCTGTAGCAATAAGCATTCCTGCGGAAAATGCGGAAGCAAGCGTGGTTTCCGTAATGTAGAGTTTAATGCAAGATGAAGCAACAAGACGTAACCCAGGAGAATAAATCAAAGTAGGTTAATACTGCAGTTACTGCTACCTCCTGTAACACTGCTTTTCAGCAACACTTCTCTTGTAGTTTGTCACAATAATTGACTTTATTTGTAAAAATGTAAAGAATATTTCTAAACAGTTTTTTTTTAATTTTAAACTTTTTCTTAAAATAGCCCACTTTCTGTGTTTATTCTTTACTATTTAGAAATTTGTTTTTCATTTGTGTAATATATGTTCGTGACCTCTTACAGCGCTATTTCTTTAAGGTCTGGTTCTCAAGGATGCATACGGAGTACAGATGTTACTCTATTGCCGCTTTAGGCCCAGAAACCACAATCTTTTAGTTAAAAGCCAGTGGTTTAACACTCCCAAGTCAGCCTTCTGGTGCTCACCCCATGACTGAAACACACATTCCCATTAACAGCTGGCATACCCCAGTATCTGCCACCAAAACACACAATTCCTCCAACTATGCAGTCTAGTGAAGTGAAGGAAAGGTAGTGCTTGTAGGTTGAGCTGTCCAGCCACAGAACATTTATTCAGCTGTGTTGGAAATGCTGGACTGGTAGCCTTTCGCGGGGTCTGCTAGAGCAAGGCTCCCACGTGCTTCCTAATATCTTCATTTTCTGGGAGCATTCATGAAATGATAGATTTCCCTTTCACTTGTCCAGAGGTTTCCATTATTGTGTGCAAAGTTTGTAAGTCATAGCTTTATTTGCTCGCATCTGGTTTATATCACTTGTAATCTAGCACAGGTGGGTGTTTAGTATGTCTGCGCTCCGCTGTGTCCTTTGAACCCCGGCATGTTATTAACAGCAGCCTTTTCACAGTCAAATTTTAATAGAGCCAGAGTCTTCTTACTCAGCAGGCTACAGCTCCGCACTCTTCCCCTGCATACATAAACTCCATCTCCCAAACACACACACACAGAGGCATACCAAAGATTGCATACAGACTAAATAATATCTTATTTTTAATAACGCTTACAATGAAAATGTTGTGGGCAAATTTCGACTCCCAATGGTCACCAAAAGTATCTGCTTGAAATTTGGTTGCACCGAGAAGGGCTGGAAAGTGACGGGTGGCTGGCTTTGGCTTTTTATAACAGTCTCTCTTTGTCTGGTGCAGCGAGCAGTGGGAGGTGTTTCAAGCTCACATTGGTCAACATCAGAAGCCCTTTCAGGTGATGCTGCTGTACTCCACTTGTGGACTGGAGGACTGGGGCACGCTGGCTATTGATTCGCTACAGCTGAAAGACTGCGACTCAGGTGGCGCATGAGATATCATACTTTAACAACCAAGAGGTTCTCACCGAATGAAAGATCAGACATCATGTTTGGTTTTGTTTTTGCTGTTTTTACCATCAGATGACATCATGGTGGACTGTGAGGAAGGTCTGTCTTTCCACTGCGACGTGGGGGGATGCATAGACAAGTCCAGGGTGTGTGACTTCAGAAGTGACTGTCCCTTTGGTGATGATGAGGGACATATCTGTGGTGAGTGGGAACACCCATCTGGTCATAAACAAATGGCCAGTGCTAAAGGGTGGGAGGCTCAGTGTAGAAAAACTATTTATCCTCAAAGGGAATTTTTTGTTGGTATGTTAAATTTTTATGAAAAGAATCCCATTGGTTGTTTGCAAATACTGTGCATTCACATTTGAGAGGCTGATGGTGCTGTTGGGAACTCTGCTACTGAATTACATGTGGATTATACTGTAGGCATTAGTCATAATAGTGAATCACTGCTAAGACAGAGTTGCTGAAAATGCTATGCTTTATCTCAGGTGAAAAGTGTCCTTTTTTGAGTATTAATAAACTTGTGACTTTGAATATGTGGAAAAGTTATTAAAAAAATGCCTTGATCCAACCTTGGGTTAGGATCAAAGTTAGGGCTACAAGGAAGAGGGCTCTGGAGTTCAGAAACTATGTCATACTTTACCACACACAAGGTCCCAGTTTAAGCAGAGTAACATCTATCAGAAATCTACAGGCAGAACAAGGGGACGCATCTTTAATTGAAAAGGGCAAAGAAAAGCTGTGGCAATGGTCAGTTTCCTTTACCTGTGAGAGCACTCATCTCATGAAAACAGCAGTTCTGCTTATGACATTGGATGGTTTTGGATTTGTTTGACTTCATATTCCTAGACTCTTCTGATTTTGTTGGAAATTATTTCCTCAGTTTTGCATGTGAAGAGGCAGTTGGACAAAATTATGCCGTCAGGTCAAAGTTGTATTTAATTATTAGGTTGTCATAGAGAGCAAATCTGGGCTCAGGTGTACACATTATAGCTTACAAGTTATATGATCATTGATTCATTCAATACCAGTAACTGTTTATCCAAAGGAGAGTCACGGCGGTCCAGAGTCTACAGAAAGATAGGGCAGAATGCAGGGTACCCAGTAGTCACTGCAGGAGCATCACACACACTCATTCACTTACACAGTCACACACTAAGGGAAATGTACAGTAGTTGCCATTAAACCTGAATTGTATGTCTTTGGGAAGAGCTGTGGGAAGAAACCAGAACATCAGATCTGAACTCAGATGTGAATTCTTAGCATTGGCACAAACAGTACCTGATGCAAAGACCCTACAGTATGTAGTGTCTTCTGCAATTTTTTCAGTGTAGGTGACCACATAAATGGGGCAAAGGCCAAGGACAGCATTTCTCAAAGTTATTGTCAAACTTAAATCTTTATGAAGAAGAAGACAACCACAACAAATTGGGACTTTGCCCTAACACAGATTATAGAACACAAACGTCACCAACAGAAAGTGGCCCTTAAAAGTCTCTGCCAATTATGGAGGGCCCTTCTGCTCCCTTAAGTCCCTCTCCCAAGTCCTCAGCAGCCGTAAACATCTCCTTTACTCAGGCCGTGGTTGGCCATTATTGATCTGACAGGACTGAGGTAGGCAGGGGAGAGCTGTCCATCAAATTGAACCTGCCCCATTCCATGGCTTCATCACTACTAGCTGAAAATAAGGGTGAAAAATTGCAGTCAGAATAACTGTGTGCAGCAAGCACTCTAGATTTGTCTTAAATATCATTTCTTGAGTACAGGGGGACTCAGGAAGACATACACAACAGATCTTGCAACCTAGGTCATTGTTATGAGGAAAGCAAAGTCCTCTTACCTACAGTAGATGGGATTGGGAGATGTGGTCTAGTGGTTGAGTTTCACTGTTAGCCTATGGGTGTCTCGCTTTTCCTCCATCTCCCCAGATGCTCTGCCATTAGGCTCCTACTGTTCCTTTGAGTCTGGTTCTTGTGGGTGGTCCATCTCCAACACCTCCAGCTCCTGGACTTGGGTTAGTGGCCAAGATTTGACAACCAGAGACCTTCTTGGATCTACCCTGCAGAACACACAAGGTGAACTGCATTTGCCAGAAAATGAAATAAAATCTGCTGGGTTGTGGAAAAATGTTTTGCAGTTATGGGCTCATATTGGTCCATGCAATTATGCAAAGGTGATCTCTGAAGATGTTTTCCATGTCCCTCATATTTCTTAAAAACTGGAACTCGTGTGGTCGGAACTGTTCTGGGGAGCCTTTTATTTTTGTACTATTTCATATATCGAAAAGAAGGAATATGGCATCTCCTGACTTCCTATAAAAATACTTTATGGGCCTGTCAGTGAATTAAATGTAAAACAAATCATTTTGCAAGAATGATTTAAAGCCTATGTAGCACACTTTACTACCGTACTCTCCCCTAGGATGTAATGGTCCGTGATTAATACTTTACAGTTTAGGAGGTTAAACTGAAGCAATAATTTTGGTTGCCAAGTGGATTTTTGTACTATACATTATTTTATACATCCGCCAACCTGTCTGAATTATGGCAGTCTGGTTCTACTGCAGTTCTTGCAAGACATCATTTGTCACTTTGGACCCGAGAGGTTTTTTTCCCCTAAAAAATGTGTTCATTGTCTTTCAAAGAAGAAGGGGTAATGCCTGCCTCAGCTCTGGTTTGTGGATCTTTACAGGACACTTCCTGCTCCTGAGAGTGAGGGATAGCTCCGCTGGTGGTACAGCTGTGGTGCAAAGCCCACTCCTACCATCTGTGGACCAGAGTCGGCTTTGCCAGGTGAGATGTGCTGAAGAGATTTGTGGTGAAAAACAAGCACTTTAGTCTGCATAGTCTGCATCTGGGACAATATGACTCTTTAGTGATTGTTCATCCTTGGAGTAAAGCACAGAATAAGCACATCTTCGGAGGTGAATTGTTGTCCATAACTGTTACTGCTCTGATGTCTGCAAATATAAATATTAAGTGAAGATGTTATGCTGGAGTTTTTTGCTCAGATTTATTTTAGCAGGCTCCATTTTGTGATTTGAACTGGTCTGTATCCTCCAGCTGGATGTGTGTAATGTTTATTAGGCCATACAGTTTACCTGGTGTGATAAATTCACCAGCGCTTAATTCATTCCTCCTCCAAATCATCATTTCCACTGTGCTTTGTTTTGTTCTTATTCAGATTATTTGACACCATTTTTTAACACTGCCAAAATTCTAATAAGAAATGCAGGTTCATGAGAGTATAAACTGTGACACAGCAAAGTGATGCTATTGGGTTATGGAATTATTTGTTATTTGTTGTTTGTTGTAACTGACAGCATCAGCTGAGCTTCTCCACTGTAATTTTCCATATTGTGCAGTAAAGCCAGCTATGTGCTTCACTTTAATGTACACATACTGTATATCCAGCAAATCCAGCCTTCCTGAAACTCACCCATGAAAATGTCTGTTTGCTGAAATCTAGATCCAGTTCTCTCTGTACCTCTATGGGGAATTCAATGGCACTCTGCTGCTGTCGGTGGAGGACAATGGAAATGTCACAAGACATTTTGTCACAGAGGGGATGGGACAGTCGCTCGACCGCTGGCTGGACACCACACTAAAGCTTTCTGGTATCTCAGATGGGTACCGTGTCTGCTTCTTTCAGCTTCATTTTGGTGCTGCTCAGCATGCTGTGTTCTGTGACACCTTCTGCAATGAAGGAGGACCCATTTTGCTCACTTTTTGTGAAATTTGTTTGATTGCCACTGCTGTAATTTCCTTTTGAGATGAAGTCAGTTCAATTCAGTTATCTATACCCATAATAAAAAGCATTATCTATAATAACAAGAGACTAAAAACACAGTTAAACAAAAAAGGCACAAATATACAAGGTGCATGAATAAGATACAAAACCAGCTGTAAGTGCAAATAATTTAGGTATTATAAATAAATTGTAGGGTTTTAGTATTGGCAAGTAACATAACCAAATAAGTTGCCTGCAGTACAAAATAAAACATTTTGTAGAAACTATCAGTTTAAAAAGACATCTATTTAATTTTATAAGTGATTTGTTTTTAAAGTGTGGGAGTTCAGCCCTGCTGGCTTTGGTTTAAATATTTGTGTTTTCGACACAAATACCTCATAAATTCCCTTTGAATGTAACACTGGGAATTTCCTTTTGCTCTGCACAGGTTTTGTGCACATTTTGTTTTTTTAGATTTCAGAATGTACGCAGTGGCCGTAATACTAAGCAGACCCCAGATAACAACCGCTATTAAAAAATCTAAATAAACACACTATACACGTTTATTCTATGGTGTTGTAATTCAGAACTGACCTGTCCAGGTCTATCTATGAGCGGAACAGACCTGTCCCGGCTTCTGTATGAATTTCTTCTCTTCCAGATTCCACCTCAGTGTTGAGGCCCATTGGGGACCGGGCTCAGTAGCAGACATAGCTTTGGATCAGCTCACCTTTGGAGTTTCCTGCTTTGAAATAGGTACCCGAAAACCCTTGGTCGAATATATTTTCCACTTCTGTTAACTTCATTTTGTACCATTTGTCCATGATCAGGAAACACTGTGGTTCTATAATATAGAAATACTGGTTTTATAGTAAGTAAAGATTTAGAAATGGCTTAAAGCAGAGATGTTAGTAACTGGCAGGTCATATATAGGAACGGTTTTGTTTTAAATTAATTTTTAACATTTGATTTTATAAATTTTTAAACATGTAACTAACCAAAATAGGCAGCCAAATGGGATGAAATGAGCAGTTATAGCAGCTTCTGTGCTGACTTTCCTCCCATAGTCCAAACATGAGTTTCAAGTAAACTGGTCATCATGTGTACTCCTGGTGGAAGTACCACCACCCAGATCACAATATGTATATCCTATAATAATACTTTTGTTGTAACTAATAATTTTGTTATAATAATCGTTGTACATTGCTTTAGCAGTGTGTGACAGTCAGACCCTCATAAGCTCGCATCCACAGATACTTTAATGGCTCACAGATATATTTTTTCATTGGCAACAGAACTGGGTCCCAACATAATACAGACATGAAGAATAGACCAGAAAAATTCAAATACATTTATTAGAAGCATTTAATACAACACAAAGACAAAGAGTTACTGTAGTTAGTAAAGACTACAGTACATATAGTCTCTGAAGTGGCCCAATACAGAACTTACAGTGAGACTGAAAAGGAGAAACAAACCTGTGTATTGAAGCTCTTTTTGAGCAGTTAAATGAATGTTGCTTCCGTAACCTTGTTTCCCGTTTCATTCAGTTCAATAAAGGTCATTAATTTATCCTAATGGTTTAGTCTGTTATGTTTCCAGCATTATCTGAACACCGTGGCCTTATCTACATTTGGTAGGTTGTGCTGTCCATAAACCGAATCATTCCTTTCTTCCCTACTGTATCTAAGATCACAGCCCAGCGTACCTTAAACAAAGGTTCTCGCACGATATGGACAAATTTAGTGACCGGGATTTCTTCAGCCCACTGCCAGAACCATCTACTTCAGGTATGTTTAATGATGCAGAAATCAACATGTATCATATGTGTGAACAATAAAGGTTATTTATTCTGAACAAACACTGCAGTTCTATTGCCTAAACATTGTTTACTCATAACTCTTATAACTCAACCCTGCTTTTCATACAAATAACAAACTGTCACATATAAGCAATCTAGGAAATGTTAAAATACATACATTGCCTGACCAAAAAAAGTCACACACTCTAATATTTTGTTGGACCGCCTTTAGCTTTTATTATGGCACGCATTCACTGTGGCACCGTTTCGATAAGCTTATGCAGTGTCACAACATTTATTTCCATCCAGAGTTGCATTAATTTTTTTACCAAGATCTTGTATCGATGATGGGAGAGTCGGACCGCTGCGGGAAGTCTTCTCCAGCACATCCCAAAGATTCTTTCTCAATGGGTTAAGGTCTGGACTCTGTGGTGGCCAATCCATGTATGAAAATGATGTCTCTTTCATGCTTCCTGAAGCACTCTTTCACCATTTGAGCCCACGAATCCTGGCATTGTCATCTTGGAATATGTAGAAAAAATCCACTGATGGAAAAACCTGGTCATTTAGTATATTCACATAGTCAGCTGAGCTCATTTTTTGGGCACATAATGTTGCTGAACCTTGACCTGACCAACTGAAGCAACCCCAGGTCATAACACTAAGTTTAATCCAGGTGGTGACTTTTTTTTGGCCAGGCAGTGTTTGTGTATGTGTGTGTGTGTATGTACAGTATGTATATAATTTATTTCAAAACCCAGAATATTTCACAATTTATATCTGTAAGCTTCTGTTTATAAATCTTCCCATCTAACCTTTGAACTTAAACTTTATGTGAATTCCTTAGGTTACAAATAAAGAGACTAATATTTGTTTTGCCAGTATTCTGTTGCATGAAAGCAGTCCTCCACAATGCCTTCTTTTTCTTAGATCTGCCCTTCATGACCTGGTGGTTTACCTCCTGTGGAGCCAGTGGTCCCCAAGGGCCCACCCAGGCCCAGTGTGACAGTGCCTACCGGAACACCAATGTCAGCGTGACTGTGGGCAAGGAGGGACCCCTCAGGGGTGTGCAGATGTGGAGGGTGCCTGCCACAAACCACTACATGTCGGTACCAAAGTCCAGGCTCCCTACATTGAAAAAGCCAACAAACCTTCACATGTAGCTTGTTAGAAGGCTAAGCTGGAGACACTGATACACGCAGGGTGTCAATGCTGAAACAACTGGCTGACAGAATTAAAACGTTGAGACCAAAAATAATTGAGGAGTGGGAGGTATTAGCCTGTGACCGTGTTTGGGCGAATACTGTATTTTCCATTTTGGAGAGCTCAAGCAAGTGTGTTGAGCCCCCCAATGGGATGCTTTTGGACACAAAAGAGGTGGAGGTGGGGTGGTTGTGGATTTGCAGCAAGCAGACTGAAGGTTAGTGAGTATTTGTGTATCTTGTGTATGTTTGAGTGCTGGGCATGGTTAGCTTTGTCTAACACGTCACTCACAAAATATTGTTTTTCCAAAACAACAGTGAGAACCACAGGGGGAGGCAGCTGAATATGTTTTAGCACAGCAGGGGATGTAAATAAGAATGTCAGAGGCAGCCCTCAGCTGTCATACAACAGCAGGGAGTGTCATTTGCCATTGTGACGCAACCAGTGTTGTTCTGCCCTGTCAGTAACCTTCAGAAAGAAGCACTGCCTTCAGTCTCCAACTCTGTACGCTTCCTCAGAGTGCGATGCTCCTTCACATCTTTAGTTGTCTTTTTCTGGCCCCTCCAGGATTTTGAATCATTATGCATCTTAATGTAATGGTATGCTAACCTTAGAGTCGTATTAAAAATGATGTCACAGGACATTTGAGGGTATCTGGGAGAGGCTAGAGAAATCACCTCTGCAAAAAGGCCACATGAATTTCCTCCTTGAGCTCCATGAGTGCCGTTCTGTTGTATTTCGCATTGACACTGAGCCCGTTTAGCTGAGCCGCTAGGCGTATGACTGCAGTTATAAACTGGCTTTGTTCCTTGCGTATTTTTGCCAGACCCATTCCTGTGCCGCTTGAGTTTAACATGTGCACGTGTCCCGTCGGGTCTGTGTTTACCCTGAGCTCATCGTGTCCATTATGTGCGAAAAACAGGAATTTATTACGTTCAAACTGTATATTATCAGTTTATTGGTGCATGAAAACCCTCAGTTACAGGCCAGTATCTGTGAATACCAAAGGATTTATTTAAACATCTTGATTCATTTTTGTCAAGTGAGCAATGTCAGTGCAAAGCAAAATGTTGTTACAAACTTCTTTTTTTGGCAAAGATTCCTTTGTATGTGGCTGTGTGTGTTTTTTATGCTGTTGTGTGGTATTGTTTTTGTTTAGTTTTCTTCTTTCCTGCCTCAGGATCTCTGCTTATGGGGCAGCTGGTGGCAAGGGGGCCAAGAACCACAATAAACGTTCCCACGGGGTATTCATTTCTGCCATCTTCCCCCTGGAGAAAGGGGACGTGCTCTACATCCTGGTAGGACACCAAGGGGAAGACGCCTGTCCGGGAGTAAGTACATGCTGACTGCTCGAGGGATCATACACCTTGTGGCTCTCACATACCTTACTTTACCAAAAAACAAGCATATAATAATAATAATAATAATAATAATAATAATAATGTTTTGTCAAGTAGCACTGAGTTGGGGGGGGATGAGAGTTCAAATCCAGCTCCTGTTAATATGGAATTTGTATTTCATTCCTGTGTCTGCGTGTGTGTTGCTCTGATTTTCTCCCACAGTCCAAAGACATGTTTTGTGTGTGTCTGTGTCTGTGTCTGTGCCTGTGTCTGTGGCCACCCTGTGATGGACTGGCATCCCATCTGGGGGTTGTATCATGGCCTAGCACCCATGGATTCTGGGATAGATTGTGGACCACTGTAAACCTGACCAGGATTAACCAATGGATGGCAATAGATGGATGGATGGATGGATGGATGGATGGCAACAACAAGCTGTCTTGCACTTCGCTTTGACTTTTTTCATTTTTTTGTTTTAGGAAACTGAATGTTATGCAGCTGAAAAAATGAAGTGGAGTGGAAATTAAATGTGGTAGGAATATACATACACAAATGACCTAATATCTCACTTTAGTATCTGCTATTTCCCATAGAGGAACCCACTGGCTCAGAAGATCTGTCTGGGCGAGTCCTCGGCGATTGAAGATAGTCTCAGTGGAGGAAACGCTGCTGTGGAGTGGGCTGGGGGCGGAGGTGGTGGTGGAGGAGCCACCTACATCTACCGGGTATTCTGATTTCATGCGTTCTCTAACTCTCCATTAGGAAAAAAAAACTTCGGCTGGGCAGAGCTGGGCAGTGTTCAGAAAATTCACTAATGGCTCCGAAGACCTCCTGAGATTAATGTGCTGCATGAGAAGCTGTTGGCATTTATATTTACATCTGAGGGCTATTATAAGCACCATTATGCAGTTGTGGTGAAATGGAGAATAGAGTTAGTGATACGGGAAACTTGACGGAGGGTTTCAAGGTGGTTTAAAGATAGGGATTTTTATTTGGGGAAATAAATAACAATACAATAAAGGTCTGTGTGAATAGTTTTTCGCCTGGGTTTATTATAAGTTCTGTGGTGGACTGGCATCCCACCGTGGGTGTACTTTCACAATGCCCAGTGATTCAGCCAAGTGATTCTGGGACATTCTCCAAACCACCGTGATCCTAACCAAGATATACTCCAGCTTTGTAACAGTTTTTAGACAAAAAACTGACTTATCAAGTGTGACAAATAGCTTATATAAATATAGCTTGACAAGGACGTCACATAGTAGATTTACATTTAATTATGTGTCTGCTATAGGGTCTTAATTTTACATCACAGGGAGAACACAGCAGGTGTAAGACTGCTTAGGATTCTCAATCCAAGAAACATACCAAATAATTTAGTGTCGAGCTGTGTTGGTGTTTTTCATTAGACTGAGAATAATCTTTTTCTCTGGTTTCCATTTGTAGGCTGAGAACGGAGTCCTAGAGCCACTCCTGATAGCTGCTGGAGGGGGAGGGAAGGCTTACTTGGAGGAGCCTGAAGGGAGTTTGGATGACATTCCTCTGGAGCTGTATGAGAACGACACGGCTGCACTGGGGACCAACGGGAACTCGGGCGCTGCAGGTATGCCACGTTTTCTAGCAGTATTTAACTATCTGACTTATCTAAGACCGTTATACTAGCTTATATGTGGTCCGGCAAGTGTAATAATGATTCAGGGACATCATATCCAGTCCAAAGGCTGCAGATCCAACTCCAAGAAAAAGAATCTGCTGGCCAGAACATCTAATCTGCACCCTTATGAGTAAAGCAAACTGTAGCGTGCCAAAGACATGGAAAATATTTACTTTCTAAAGAGCTGAAGCTGAACTTCAGTAACATGGCTGAGCGTCAGTCAGCGATCATAATGAACCATTCTGACACGGAGTACTTAAACACATTTGCTCTTCCCATTCGAGCGCCACCCTTAGTAGTGTTCAGCCTGTTGGGCCGATCAAAATGATGCATAAACACTTGAGCTTATTTTAAGGAGCCAGTGTGCGGAGAAGAATGGATTGGCTGTCTGGTCTGGACTACATCTACGCTTGATGAGATCATAATGAATTAGTGCACAACAAAATCTGCTGTGAAAATAAGAAGTAAGACAGAACCATCTTGTGTTTGATGGGAGATTTGACACAACCTCAGTTATTTCCGCAAAGAATCCCGGTGAAGCTTACTGACCCATTTCGTGGAAGTATGTAGGAATCTTTTGAGGAATCTCTGTCTCTTACAGGAGGAGGTGGTGGCTGGAAGGATGTGACCAGCTTCCCTTGGGCTGGGAAATCTCTTCATGAAGGGGCGGAAGGGGGGTCATCCTGCCCCCAGGCACTGTCCAAGCTGGCCTGGGCTACTTTTGGGGGCTTTGGTGGTGGGGGAGGAGCCTGTACTGCTGGGGGTGGTGGAGGTGGATTTCGAGGTACCCTACCCGTGCGTTGAGAAACACAGACACAAAGACATCCTTTAATACACACAAATATGTGTAAAATTGTCCTGCTTTCTGTCAGTGCACTGTTTTTGCCAGACATTTTCACAAGCTTTTCCAAGATCGCCTCAAAGTGTTTGATTCTCATCTGGCCCCAGTAGTCCATTGGTGAAAATTGACTACCTTTGCATTTGTTATACCCTGGAGAAATACGATAACTGAATTACAATAGGAGCTTCTTTAGTGTTCTGCAGTGAGATGTACAGGTTTTCACTGTCTGGTTGGTGGAATTGGGACACACATTCTGCTGTGCATGGCCACATTCTGTATAGTTGCTGATCCTTGCTGGTGTCACAGCTGTTGTTTTGAACAGGCTTAGACGTGACTCCTTTTTTTCATTATGAAGGTGTGATCGTGGGCATAATTTTTGTAGCGTTTAATAGGAGCTCATAAAACGTAGGCCTGCTTTTAGAAAAGTAACACATTAGTGAGGAAAACATCTTATTGAGAAATATGTTTCCAGGATGGTGAAGGAAAGCAAAACATTTTATTGGTTGTGTTCTCTCAATGTTTGGCACATGGTTTAACTTAACCTGTGATTTGCTCTGTTTTTTACAAATTAATGTTGACCTCTGTCATCCTCAGTAGTCTTAGTACTATATAATATTTTCTTTTTTTAATTTCTTTAATTTATTTCAGAGTGGTAGAAACCAAAGCTAGTGAGGGAGAAAGAGGAGGAGACCCAGAGAGATATTATTCAGTACTGTATAATATTTTCTGTTTAAACCAAAATAAGGTCATGTGATTCTAGTTAATATATGGTGGTGTGAAAGTACATGTCACTTTCTAATTGTGTTTGCAGCTTTTTGACAAACAGTCAGAGCTCGTAGTCGGTTCTAAAAGTATATGAACAAAGGCTAACAGAAGTGACACTCCAGTTTTGTTTTTATATCTTATGTACATATTTTTATGTTTCTAGTCCCTTTTCGGGAACAATAAATGTGCATTCATAAGTGTGAAATTGCTATAATGCTTGTCTCAGTCAATAACTGGAGCCTAACTAGACAGTCATACCCTGCTTTATGTCCTCACTATTTACATTCTGCTAATAGAACACTTTAATTTTGTAACACCAGAAATTTGGTTTAAGTTCTGAGCTCCAAATGTAGCATTTTTTTAGCCTTAGAATGTACAAAAAACCCATTCACATTACAAATGCTTAATTACAATGTTTTTCAGCTGAACTGTCTAACCCTCAGTTTGCAATGCATTGTTATTTTGAAACAGGACACTTATTTATGGGTGCCCTTGCTAGGTAGCAGTATTATCTGGTCAGTAATAAAGTCTAACTGGGCTGTGCCTGCATTAATATTGTGCTGTTGTATTACACCATCTAAATTTAATAAACCTGTCATAACGTTTGAACAATGAACAGAGAAATCGGTGGCTTACCAAACATGAGTGAGGGGGATCTGCTGTGGCTTTGTGTCCGCTCACCTGTGCACAGTGGGTCTGATGCACATTGTGCTGCACAATGCTGCTGAGAAGAGCAAGAATGAATGATGATGGTCTGTTGGTTATATGGCTGTTTTACAGTTGTGTTTTTAGTAATATTGTGATATTTGTGGAAATCGGTTAGATGTAACAAATGATCATATTAACTTTAGCCCATTTAAAATGGGGAAATGTGCTCCCTATTTACATTTTCCAGATTTAAGTCCAGTTTTCAGTAACAAATTAGGAACATAAATTGGAATATGACAACATCCTGTAACTGTTGATCAAGATCTCACATAACTGTGGAGGAATTTTGGCCCACTGTTCCATGCGGAACAGTTTTTTGGCAGCTTTTTTAACTTTTAACTCAGCAATATTTATCGCTTTGTGAGAATGAACAGATGTTTTCAGGTCTTGCCACATCTCATTTGGATTAAGCTAATCCTGTAGCTTGAGTTTTCAAGTAAGTGGTTTTTTAGCTGTTCTGATCTTGACTTGTATGTTTAGGCTCATTGTTTCGCTGCATGACCCAGCTGAGTTTCTGCTTCAGCTCACACAATGATGGCTTGACATTCTCCTTTAGAATTTTCTGATGCATACAGGAAATCTTGGCTCCTTCAATAATAGCAGGTTCTGTGGAAGCAGAACATTGTTGTGCTGTCACTCTGCCACCAGAATGTGTGGTTTTTGGAAGAAAATTCTTAAATGTTGTATTTGTTCATAATAGGGCATTAGTTATTCAAAAAGTTCAGAAGATGGTTAATCAGTCCGGAAAGCATTCAGCTGTCTTCATAAACATCCAAGTTCTTTTGGTGAGCTGTAGATGACCTTGCATATCCTTTTTTTGTGAGCAGATGATTCAGTCTTAATACTGTCTTCTGTACTCCATTTTTTTTTAGAGATTAAGGTTCAGAGCCTTAGAAATGGCTGGGTATCCCTGTCAAAACTGATAAGCTTCAGGAGCTTTTTCCAGGGACTTTCTGTTTTGCCTGCAGAGACCAGACATTTTCTGCTTAGGGTCTTAATAGCTGAAAATTATTTTAGACAGGGCTGGCCCAACTTCAAACCTGACTATATTCTGACAACTGACTGTAAATATACTGACTACACTTTTCAGTACCTCCCACACTAATTAAATGACATAAGAATGTTAGGGGTGTCATTTTTTCTCTCTTTCAGACTCCAAATATTATTACAGTTGATAAAAAGATCTGGTCGGATTTAAGGTCAAACAGCAGCAAAACTGACAAATGTTAAATGAGGCAAATACTTTATTACAGCACTGTATGTACAGCCCTTATTAAATGAATTCTTACTTCTGCCCTTCTAACATGTCCTTCATTGTAGCCTTTCATGCTATTCTTCCTTCAAACCCAACCCACAGGGGGGGATGCTGCTCCTACTGATGATGTTATTGCAGATGGGCAAGATGGCATCTCCTTCATACACCCCATGGGAGAGATCTTTCTCCAGCCACTGGCAGGTGAGACCCAGTACACTATACTGTATGTAAACCATACTGGCAATTTGGTATAAAATGCTTTTTTTCCCAACTATTTTGAATTATGTTCTGTTAAAAAATTATTTCGGCATGCAGCTGAGATGAGTAGACAAAACAAATTACTTTCATGGGGCAATGATAGTAAGTTACAGTCATATAATAATAGCCAGAATCAGAAAGAACAGTTATCAAAATATTGTATGCTATGACAACAGTCTCCTTCAGACTGATTTTCCATTTTTGGTTAAAGGCAGCAAATTTAATAAAATAAAAATTTAACAAAACAGTCTTGGAGAGTTTTCATTTTCCACTGTCGGAAATGAGCAAAATGCAAGCATATAGAAGGGAATCTGAAATGTGCCGTGGAGAGGAGAGGAAAAGAGAGGACATGGGTACAGCCCCTTTGAGCTCTACAGGAGTGATCTGATCCTTTCTAGTTTTAATTTTTATTTAAGCTGCATCTTAGATTTTTACAGAAACTACCCTGCAAATAAATAGAGATACATGTCTATTGCTACACTTTTTTACTCCTATGTTTACATGATGAGATTCTGACCAGTTAGTGTGATGAATATGGGAGGCAGAGCACAAGTGCACAGGAGCAGACCAAACTCAGGACAGGTAGGCAGATATCTTAGATTGCTGGCACATGAGTTGCTCTCTTTTAAGGCTTGGGATGATGGGTAAGGTGGAGACAGGTGTGTCTAGAGTGTCAGGTGTGTACGAACCCCCACTGGTCGTCTGGGGAACTGCTGTCATGAGTTGTGACAGAAACTGGACTGTGTGAGAGAAGAAAGAGTGAAATGAAGGGGGCCGGTGGAGTCCAATAGAAAGCTGACATTTTTCTCCAAAGTAGCTTTAAATATCAGGGTTGCATATTAAGCTACTTCTAGTTATTCAACTATTTATACAACTGACCATTTTTATTAGAGCAATTCAGACCAAGTTCTTTACTAAAGGATACAACAACAGAAGCAGGATTTGAACTTAGATAGCCTTAACCAACAAGCTACATGTTGACATATACCCATGTAAACTTCTCATGGTGTCCTGCCTCCTCCCCATCTCCACTTACATTGTCAGGGTATCCCCTAATTGGAGGTTTCACACTGTCAGCTGTCCACGCTGTCAGCTCTACTGTCTCCAATATCTTAGTCTTATTTAATGTCTCCTCCTTGCTTCCATAGCCATGGAGAGTCATGGCGAAGCGGAGATTAAAGTGCATCTCAACTGCAGCCACTGCCAGTCACAGAGCTGCAAGAGGGATGAAGAAACCAAGATCACCCAGTGTCTCTGTGACAATGGAGAGGTGCTGGCCAGCGATAACATGACATGCATGGGTGAGTTTGTTGAAGAAAGCTGTATGTACTCCTTGTTGTAAATAGAGCAGCATTTTATTTTGTTTCAGTTATATCAAGGCAGGGAATCCTTTTAAACGCTATCACAGCAGTGAGCACAAAGTGTTGTTTCTTACTTATTTAAGCTTTTTTGGTGTTCTATTGAAATTTGGGAAAATCTTTTAGGTTTTTTGGACTAGGCTGGAATGTGTTGTAATTTTTGCCATTAGAAATAATGGAAATAAATGAATCAGTCAATGCTTTCTCACCATGTTGACTTTTCAGGAACCAATTTTGCATAAAAATTGAGGGATGACTATATTTTTTCATTGACCATGAGCATTTGCAGATGTTGCGCTGATGCAGTGATACAGTGCATGAATGAAGTAACAGTTTAAAACCGGTACTATGAGTTTACTTAGGTTCCATGTGACCTAATACTGCAGTTTGTCTAAAGGTCATGAGAAACATGAAATAATAGGGGAATCAGGAAGTCAGGCAAATACATTTTCACAGCACTGCATGTCTCATTTTTTCTGAATGTGTATTTAAAGCATAGTCCGCAATACTTCCACATGCATATATGTCTTTTAAAATAACTCTAATATTCAATTTGACCTAAGATTATAGTTAGATGTAATAAGTAAGCTGCTGAAATCCCCATGTATTACTTGGTAAACAACATACTTAAAATCCTTGCTTTGGTATGTAGGGATTTTTGCACCTCTTGCCTGACAATATAAACATTTTAAATGTAGGCATTTTGTTGTGTGTTCATGACTCTCACACTTCCTGTCTTGACAGTTCCACGAGTCCCCTCTTCTGAAGGTCATTTGTCCCTGCCCCTCATCCTGGCCGTGGTGGCCTCTACTGTGGTGACGGGCATCGTCCTCACCTGTGCCAGCCTCACACTCAGTAAGAGACTCTTTCAGTTCTGCGTGACCTCTGTACCATCCACGTTCCACCGCCTCTGAGGCTTACCATCCTCTTGCTTAAGACCTCACATCTGCCATCATGTCAGTTAAACAATAACGTTGACACACAAGCGTGTCGTGTGCTTTGTAGGTGAAAACCTTCTCAAATATAAATGACATGCGATGGAATGAAAAGAAAAACATATCTGGGTTAACACTGAAGCATGAAAAGCACAGAGCATCGATCTGTGTCATGTTAGAGGAAAAATTACAGAAGCAGTGCCTTCCAGGCCAATCCACTCTCCTTTGATTTAACTTCTTTCAAAATCTTTCAGTCTAAAGTCAAGATGGGCGTCAAAATTAATGCCATTCCAGACGCATTCTCCTTAAGAGTGGCTACTTTCTATGCTGGCGCTCTATGGCTAAGTTTGAATTCTGGCAGTTGATGTCAAATCGTGTGGTGGCTGCAGGAGTTGCTTCTGTTTGAATCCACAGAAACACTAAAATTTATATAAGCCCAAAAATATGCATATCATATAAAGCAGGAAGTTACTTATTGCAATTAATCTTGTAATTTGTCATTTTTAAGATGAGAATGTGTCATATTTGTCGACAGGTATCATTTCAGCACATTGTGAAGGGCCTAATGTACTAGATTTTTATGCAGAGGTGGCATTTCATAAATATAATATGTGGGAAAATACAGATATATTGAAACTATAGGTTTTGAGAATAAGATAAACCCAGTTAAAATAAAATAGACCCATAGTGAATTGTTGTGAACAACTGCTGGTTCCAAATAGCGGTTTCATAAAAAACAATCACATAAACGCATCTACTCCTTGTATTCTCTGAAAAGCCTCCAGATGTGGGCTAGAAACTTCAGGTTTAAAATCTGAAGTCAAAACATTAACAGGAGTCATTTCTGAATGTTCTGCGATGCTTTGGTAAAGGAGGTAATGGTCAGAAGCTCCATGAAGTGGCCTCTGCATCATGTGTCCTGCCAGTAGAACAGCATCAGCATCAGTTGGACTTAAAACTGATTTGCGGGAGGGAGATGCATTTCACTCTCGCATGCTGAGTCCCACAGTTTAATTCAAAGCAGTGAAGTGCTGCAGCAGTGGACTCAGAGCTGGATGTTGTCTTAAAAATGATGAAATTTGAATGGATGGATTACATGAAAAAGAATTAAAAAAAAAAAAAATTGCCACCACTAACTCCATACCTTATTAACTCGGTTTTTTTACTTTCTTTACCGTGATCATTTTAAGTTCTTTATTTTTTCTTCCTCATAAGAAAAACAAAAAATGTATTAAGGAATTATGAGGGAAAGAGAAATGAGATTATTAATTTTATAATTATACATATTATGTTTATATAATTTTAACAGTCTTCTATACTGCTGCTTTGGTAACAAACCCGGGGATTTGAAAAGCATTATATTATAGTCTTGATTTTGTGGCTGGAAAACTCCGTTGCAGCTTTTTGCTCAATCGCCAGCATTCGGTTTTATAAAGATTCTTACAAAAATATATTTTCCACTGGAATTGCAATATTCTTCCCTTTTGGTCTGTTAGTCACTTTCAAGTCACCATTCAGCACACAGCTAGCAACACTGAAATGAGAAGTCATGAAGCAAGTCTCCATGTTGAGGAAGATGTTTAGAAAGAGTAAGAAATTACCGTCCGATGCTAAGCACGAGTCTTCTATGGTTTTCCATTGAAAGGCACTTTGCAAAATGTCCAGCCTAAAAAGTATGATACGGAATGCTGAACAGTTGAAGAGCAGATACAGGGACTATGCAGGTACTGCTTAGGTCCAGCAGACATCCATTGAATTCCCAGTGACTGACATCAAAATAACTGCTGCTATAATGTCTGTGAAGTACAACTTGTGTTGCAAAAAAGTAGTCTTGAGCTGTTCATTTTTTATCAGTTAAAAATGGAAAAGTGAAGAAACACTGAGGCATCTAAGAATAAATCCAGACCTCTCAGTAGTTTCGTCATCTAGCGCTGAGGACACTTGTCTGTCTGTCATATCTGAGCGCTTGCAGAAGGCATTCCAGCAGTTTCCAGCTTCTAGATCATTCACCCGCTCCATAACTAGAAACTACTGCCATGTCTGTCACCAAATGTCCTGATTTAACATATTTTGCCTTCTATTATAGACAATCCTTGGTCCTTGTATTTAGCGCACAGTATTACTGTTTGTGTTCATTCAGCTGAGAAAATGGAGAAAACTGGGCTGGATTAGAAACCTCTGCTTTTGTGTTTATGTTACGAGGTGAACACGTGTTGCAGATTAAAGCCACTGTGTTTCAGCTGTAATATGCCGTCAACTAATATATTGTATTTACTATCTGCTGTGTTGAATAAAAGTCACCTGTAACAGTGGAAACTCTAGTGTTAACTGTCTTCTGTCAGCCACTGCCATCTCTACATCTTCAGACAGGATTCGTGTAGTCACATTCAAAGGCTGTATAAACAGCAGGCCAAGTGCCTGGATGTCGTATGACCATGGCGATGACTATAGCAAAATACAAAAGAGGTCTGGACCAGTGTCCATTCCAAGCAGAATTTTTTCAACCTCAAATCTAGTCATGGCTTTTTTTTTTTTTAATCCATACAGCATCTTGGATTATGAACTGAAAAAAAAAAAGCTCCTGATATTACGGTTCCCTTTGAATGCAATTGTTGATCAACTTTTGAAATGAAACAGGCACAGGGAAACACATGAAGGGAACTGAAATGATAAAAAGATGGGAAAGCCCAGCTGTCACCGGCTGGGTCATGCTGTGACCAAAATGACCAAGAAGAACAAAAGTGTTTTAATTATGCAGGTCTGTTTCGCAGCCTCTCACAGTCAGGGTTGTTTCCATTTAATGAAGAATAGTTTTCCCTCTGCCTTTTGTAATAAATCACAATTTCCCCCAAACTAGAGGAACAGCAGGCACATGGTGACACAAGTCTACCAGCTTGTGTTGATAGTGCTGTCCATTACACACCAGCTGCAGAAATACTGCTTTCTTTTCTCTTCCTTCCAAGAGGCCCTAAGTACCATGGTTACCTTCACAAGACCTTTTCTTTGCGCTGAAAAAATTTAAGGGGTATGGAAGGGAAGTGGGCTCATTTGTTTTATATTTTGCCAAAAATGACCAAAACTGCCTAGTTGTAGTCACCCTTAAATTCCTTAAAATTAGCTATCTGTCCAGAGCTTAAAGGGTCCAGTGTTGTAGCAGTACAGCCGTGTTGGAGTCTGCTCTGTAACACTAAGCAGATTCCCAAATTTAAGCACCAGCTCAGCACTATGGGAAAACCTCTTCTTGAGATGCGAGACAGAATTGCTGGCTTGTACTAACAAAGTAAATGAAGAAAAAGACTGTCAACAGCTTAGCTGTGCAACTGTGTCCCATTTCTTTTTGGTGGTTGTGCTCTAGCTTGAGAAATGCCTTAAATGTTCTAGGAGACTGAGAGCTGTAATCCAGTGCAGTCCATAGGCAGGGTCTTCATGGTCAGACCTGCCAGGTTGAAACCAGAGACCAAGGGTCTACTGCTGGTTCACTGTTCACTCTCCACATTCCAACTCTGTTTAGTTCAGCGTGTGTTTTATAGAGTGCTCTTCTCAACAGAGACACGGAAAGCACAACAATGACCCATGAAGTGACATAAAGCTGTAGTTATAGTTGGTAGTATGGTAAGCCAGGTGGCACATAAAGTAGAGGAAAATCCCAACTACAGGCACAAGGCAAAAAATAAACCTCTGGGGATGGAAGCTGTGTCAAAGTGAGGAATACAAGAAAAATTGTGTAACTGTTAATGCTGAACTGTAGTCTATGCAAACTAACCCAGCATCCTGGCCCCATTTGGAGATGCGACCAAACTTAAGAATTCTTACTGCACTATATAGATGGCCAAACTGTGCTGACAAAGTTTTGAGAAAGTAACAAAAGAATGAAGTTATGTTAACTGTAGTTGGTGATGAGGTGTGCTTCGGGGGTTTCATCATGAGGAGGAGCATTATGGTGCTTAATGACTTCTCTCCATCTAAGCTCCCCCCAATACAGGTTAGTAGTCCAAGCCTGGGATTCATCCCTAAGACTTGAGCCCCTCCCCTGCCTGCACCTGAGGCCCAATGACACAGGGCACCTTTGACCTCTACACAGCGTTCCTCCCAATGCTGACTACCAACCTGAATTGGGACTGTGGCCCATATCCACAGAGGGTGCATCCCCTGCACCCACTTGGAGAGCACAGAAGGGCCAGGGGCATAAAGACTTCACATCAGAATATGCTTGCTTGACCTTTGCTCCTGCACTGGTGAACAGACTTCAATATCTCAACAGGATCTGTTGTTGCCACCCTGTTTCTTTTTAACTTTACAGCATCTGTCACCGTTAACAGTGTGTAAATGTCCTGAAAACATAGGCTGTTGAGGCTGATTTTATTTTTACCTTGGTTTATAGACAGGTTGTCAAACTTCTGTTAGTACAGTTCAGCTATGAAGAGGTCAGGTTTAAGGACCACAGTGGCCCTTCAGGTCTCCAGTTTGACACCTGAGGTTTTAGATCAAGGTCATTTTTTCTCTTGTTAAGGCTTTTTGATCCCTGTTTGAGCCAATGCTCACACTGTACCGGAAATCCAGCACCCAATAGTGTAGTGACCTCCTGGGCAAACGGGCCAGGTCCAACTCATTGTCCAAATTCAGCAGAGACAAATCACCACTGCGGTGCCACTAATGTGCTCCAAACCCTCCCGCTTTTTTGTGTGTGCAGTGTACTTCCGCAAGAAGGGCCAGCTGCATGCCGCAAGAGTGCGTCTGCAGAGCCCCGAATACAAGCTGAGCAAGATTCGAACCTCCGCCATCATGACGGACTACAATCCCAATTACTGCTTTGCTGGCAAAGTCACCTCGCTGAACGACCTGAAGGAGGTGCCCCGCAAAAACATCGCGCTGCTCAGGTAACTGTGGATTTACCATAGTACCATACACAATTTCGCAGGCATACTTATCTATTAATAAATCTTCTAGACAGGATAATAATAAATGTATGGGTCTCATGAGGACATGGACCTCTATGTAGTAAAATCCTGAGTGATTTGACCAATTTCAGGGTATGGTATGAATGTTGTGAACCTCCAGGTTATAATCATGGTATATTATTATATTATTATCCTTATTGGTCATTGTTTACCATGCATTCATTTGTCAGTGAACATCATGGTCATTGCTTTGGCTCCCTATGATGACTCAACCTTATCCCTCTCCTGACGGTCATAGGGCCCTCGGCCATGGTGCATTTGGAGAAGTTTACGAGGGTCAGGTCTTTGGGTTTGGTGGAGACAATGCAGTCCTGCAAGTTGCAGTCAAGGTCAGTGCAGCTACTATGAGGTCAGAGGTTGAGGTACATGTTGTGGTCGATGTGCAGTAAATACCTTTGTTAAAAGTACATCTGAAAAACAAAAAGGAGAAAGCAAACGCTAAAAATTTGTGAATGACAATAAAACAATTCATTGAGCATAAAATCTAAATGTTGACTGTGAATCTATGTGTGTATTTACAAAGTATTAAAAAGTACTTTAAAGAGGTATTCACACTGGACAAACAATAAACAAGGTAATTTTAAATTTAATAGAGTGAAATTACCGTCACAACAAAAATGTTTCCTCTGTTCTGGTATTTATTGAATCTTCACAGCTTTCGCTGCACTTTTTACTCAACAGACTCTTCCAGAAATCTGCTCAGAGCAAGATGAGATGGACTTCTTGATGGAGGCCCTAATAATGAGGTGTGATGAACTCACGGAAGAGCAGCAAATCCGCATGGTTTCACTCAAAAGACCCCATGTGTGCCATTTCAGAAAAGAATGAAACCTATCTGGAAACATTTGCATGCTTGTTTTGGATACCACATGGCTCTTCGATCTTACTATATAGCCATGTTACACAGCTAGGCGTCATAATGGGGTTTGTCCAGCTTTAAATGTACAGGAGAGATGCCGATAAAACACAGATAAGCATCCAGATGTCCAGCCACAAATAAGATGGTCAGCAGTGGACTGCTGTGTTCACCAGAGTGCTGCTATGTCCACAGTAAGTTCAGCCACCAGAACATCGTGCGCTGTATTGGGGTCAGCTTGCAGACACTGCCCCGCTTCATCCTGCTCGAACTGATGACTGGGGGTGACATGAAAACCTTCCTCCGGCAGAATCGACCCAAAGCCGTAAGTGTGCAGGCCTCCGACATCAATCCTCACTAGAAGTACGACACCCAATGAATGTGGTCCTCCTCAAAAACAATGGGCTACCTTCTGAACTACTGTGTTTAAATACTTTAGATGGTGATCTTGTTGTTTTCAATGTGTTTTCAGGCCCAGGACTCTTCCCTCTCCATGCTAGATCTCCTTTTCATGGCACGGGACATTGCGCTGGGCTGTTGCTATTTAGAGGAAAACCACTTCATCCACAGGTATCTTACTGTCTGCCTCTCACTGCGGCTACTGATCCAGTTAATGTCAAGGAAAACCAGAACCTCCTACAATGATGTGGCCTAATAGTTCTGTGCCATAGCTTTTAAAGTACAACACATTTCAGTCAAGATTGCTGCTTGCTTCTTCTAGGGACATCGCTGCCAGGAATTGCCTTCTGACCTGCTCTGGGCCAGGGAGAGTGGCCAAAATTGGGGATTTTGGGATGGCTCGAGATATATACCGGTACTACCTGCAATGCTGTCTCATTCCCTTTCACTGTGTGTGTCTGTATAATTGTCTTGCTTATTCTAAACCGTAATTCTAATCTTAATCCTAACCCCTGTGGTGGCACTTCTACCAAACAAACTTCTGCTCCTTCATCTCTGTAATAAATTCTAGACCCTTGACAGAAGCTTAAGATGGTTTTGGTACTTTGAAGGTTGCTCACAGGTTTCAACAATACTGACCAGATAATGTCCCTGAAAATGAATGTTATCCATTTAATTTACAGGGTTTAGATGTCATTTTATTGAATAAATTAAAGCACAATAAGTGTTAAAAAGTTTGGAATCATTAAGAAATTTAGTTTTTTTTAATCGTTACAGTTTTATAAAGGTTCCGTGAAGTTGATTTAAAAATATAGCCAAGGCATAACTAATGATGCAAATGGCTATTATTGCTTGAAATTATAAATGAATTAGTCACATGACTGCAAAACCCCATTTTCAGCAGCCATTTCTCCAGATGATAAACTCTCTTAGACTGCCCTTAAATAAGCATGTTTAAATGATGATTGGTTATTGCAGAAACCTTTGTAATTGTGTCAGCACAGCTGAAACCCATTATTCTGTTGAGAAAAGCAAGTAAATTTTCTTGGGTTGCAAAGTGCTGGCATTCCAAAAGTTCATTTCTGGGTTCAAAAATAGCCAAAACAAAACCGCTTTCTCAAGAAACATGTTGGTCTTTCGGTATTTTGCAAAATGAACACATGTTCCACATGTCCAACCAGCAAAGAACTGAAGATTTTGTACAAAGGTGTCCACTGCTGTCTTGAGAGATCTAACCAGGGTGGCAGAATAAGCAGAAGACACAACTGCACAGAGGATAAGAATATCCAAGCGTGTGTTTTGAGAAACAGGCACCTTATAGATCCTCAGCTGGTTGGTTCCTTAAACTCGAACCCCTCTCACATTCCTTATTAGGCCTCACAACCTAACCAACAACTTTCACTTCCTTCAGAAAACTGGGCACTACACTACCTTCCACTTCCCACAGTTTTTTTTTTTTTCTTGGATTTGCAGAACTCAGGAGCAAACCAAAATTCTCTTTGTTTTTTCTAATGTTCTTGTGTTCTGTGTCCGCAGGGCAAGTTACTACCGGAAGGGTGGGAGAGCCATGCTCCCTGTGAAGTGGATGCCCCCAGAGGCTTTCTTAGAGGGTATCTTCACCTGCAAAACTGACACTTGGTAATGCAAGACAAAGTTTAACACTTTAACTGTATTCAATGGTATTCTGTGACTGAATGCTAGTCTGTTACAGCATTTAATTTTGTTTAAAATGATATCATTTGATTCAGTGAGCAGCTGCTCTCTGGTTTTGTAGCAGTTATGGCAGCAGTGTGTGAGTCTGCACTGGAAGATGTGTGTTAAATCTGTGTTAAACCAGTGTGGAGCAGAAATCCTCACTCGAGCCCATGTCTATGCTGTGTCTCCATCTGAAGGTCATTCGGCGTACTGCTGTGGGAGATCTTCTCTCTTGGCTACATGCCGTACCCATGCAAGACCAACCAGGAAGTGCTGGAGTTTGTGACTGGCGGCGGCAGGATGGACCCTCCCAAGTGCTGCCCTGGGCCTGTGTGAGTTTCCAGGGCCTTCAGGGATTTACCTCCTACTAATGCACTGCTCAGTCTCACCTCTGCTTGTTTTTCAGCTTGCCTCATCAGTTTTTAAGTTCTCAGGCAATTTAGAAAATAGCAAGAAAATGAGTGAACAAAACATGTTTTTTGAAGAAGAGGTTAGGGATCAAAGGTCTGAAAGAAATGTTTCACAGCCCAACCTTTTTATTTTTAGAAAATTTATGTGGTCGTGATCACTGAAGACTATGAACAAGCTTCCAGCTTCCAAGCTTCTCTTGTCTGTATAACAGAGAGGAGTGGAAGTGTTCAGAGTGCCACTATAGGGTTAGTTCACTCCCCTTAGACTGGGAATAACATCATGTGCATTTACACTGCCCGGCCAAAAAAGTCACACACTCTGATATTTTGTTGGACTGCCTTTAGCTTTTATTATGGCACACATTCACTGTGGCATCATTTTGATAAGCTTATGCAATGTCATAACATTTATTTCCGTCCAGAGTTGCATTAATTTTTTGCCAAGATCTTGCATTGATGATGGGAGAGTCAGAACACTGCATAAAGTCTTCTCCAGCACATCCCAAAGATTCTCAATGGGGTTAAGGTCTGGATTCTGTGGTGGCCAATCCATGTGTGTAAATGATGTCTCATGCTCCCTGAAGCACTCCTTCACAATTTGAGCCTGAATTGTCATTTAGAAATATGCCCATGCCATCAGGGGAGAAACCTGGTCATTCAGTATATTCAGATGGTCAGCTTACCTCTTTTTTTTGAGTACATAACCTTGCTGAACCTAGACCTGACCAACTAAAGCAACCTCAGGTCACAACACCAAGTTAAATCCAGGTGGTGACTTTTTTGGCTGGGCAGTATATTTAATTTTTTTTAGCTTAGCATAAACTTTTACCAAAAACAATTTACTGCATTCCTGCATTTCCACAAAGGATGTATAACTCAATATTATTGATAAGGATTTTAGGATTATGAGTGTAGTATGAAAATGCAGCAGTGCTCTCAGTACTTGGGATATTTGCATCTCCTTGGTGAAAGCTGTATGATCTTTTCTTTTTGGACAACGTCCAGGTACAGAATCATGACCCAGTGCTGGCAACACTGCCCAGAACACAGGCCAAACTTCTCTGCCATTCTGGAGAGGATCAACTACTGTACTCAGGTAAGGACCAGGTTCTCCTTGACTTTTCATGACACCATGTATAGTCCTGGAGTGTTTTTGTTCCCTGTCATCTGTTCCCTGTCATTCCACATCCCAGGATCCTGATGTCATCAACACACCTCTTCCTGTTGAGCACGGGCCTCTCACAGAGGAAGACGACACCACGGTTGTCCAGCCAGATGGCTCTGTGAGCACGACCCCACTGCTAGTCACATCCTCTCTAATCCCAGAGCCCCCATCTCAGTTCCTCAGTCCTCCACTCATTTCCCACACTCAAAAGCCCCTTGCGGTATTGCAGCACCCCCACCAAGAGATGGCCGCACAGAGGGACATGCTTGAAGCCAACTGGGTGGAGGCTGTCTCTACCCCAGCAGCAGATGCTGAAGAGCAACACTTAGACCAACACAGTGCTACAGTCAGCTCCATCCCAGGGAGTCAAAAATTGAAGAACAAGACCAAGAATCTGTGGAACCCCACTTATGGATCCTGGGTACTGGAAACCTATGGTCGAGGCAAGACAGCCCTTTCGCAGACACGGTCCATGCCAACATCTGCCGGAATGACAGCCACGCCATCCTCAGAACGGGATGACTCTGGATTCGATGGCAATGACAGCTCATCGCCCACTAGTTCTCAACCTTCCCCATCTTCCCTAGCTTCACCCCCCCCTTCCAGCCCCCATGCCCTATCCACTGTGTCTGGCCGCAAGGGTGCAATTGGGGCTTCAGGCAGTTCAGCCCCCACCATTGATTTAGCCAAATTGCAGAGCTTTCCTTGTGGCAATGTCAACTATGCCTATGATGACCCAAGCTATGAGCCCAAGAACTTCCCTCTAGTCATGGCTAAGGTATTTGAGGCTGGATCAAGCCCTGCCCCCTCCATGTCAGGGGCTGGTCCGGCCAGCTCTGCCTCTGGGTTCTACAAACCATTACTGCAACGCCATGCCAGCTATGGACACGAAGATATCAAGCGGCATGCCAAGCCAGAGAAACCAACCCGGGACAGAGACTCTGGTTTCTCCCTGTCTGAGGACTTGACTGTCACGCCAGTCTAGTAAGGTGGAGCTTCACTTAAGGATGCTGGGTTTGCACTGAACAGAAGCACATACTAGGCCTCCCACTGTCCATTCCACAGCATGATTCCTTAACCATTTCATTCATAGGTTACAAATTATCTTTATTTCTTCTCTACATTTCCCTTTTAGATATTACTTCCAACTGTATGATTTAAGCACCAGCATCTGGAATGATCTTTGAAGGTCCCTACAGGAAATGGAAGGCTTAATATTTCAGAGCGAGATGACTGCATGCCCATTACTAGACCCTAGCAGCAGTCTGCAGTAACATCTGATGGGACTCCTCATTGTGCTGCATGTCCCTGTTTACCTTGGGTTATGCTGACTGCTCATCTCACCATAAAACGTCATGGAGAGGAAGCATGAGGACTGGGCTCGCTGTAGCCCTCTTACACTGTAAACCTCCTGTTGTGTCTTGTTTCCCAGCAGTGAGATGTAGCTGACGGAGGCCTGTTTTTGACATTGTCTCCAACTATTCTGCCTCTTACTTCCCCATGAGCAGGCTTTTTTGGAATTGCAGGGACCCCTTGGGGCTGCCATCTCTATGGAAACACAAAGTATTGGGGACTTATGACATGTAGGCACATCTAGTGTCTGGCTGCACTTAACCTGGGTTACAAACTGGAAAAAGCAAACGGTTTTTAAGTGCATCTTACCTTTATTTAGTTGAACTTTCTGCTGAGTACTCAGCGGAGAGGGGGAGCAGGTTTGGAGGCGGAGGGAAAATCGTGGGCGGAAACGAAAAGGCGTCTTATGTGTGGGCACCAAGGAGGATGGTGGGAGTTTAAAAGTGGGAATGAATACCTCAGCAAACTAGAAACGAAAGACCAACTTCACTGTCTGCAATGGGGATTTATTACAACACAGTAATACACTGCCTGGTCAAAAAAAGTCACACACACCAATACTTTGTTGGACTGCCTTTAGCTTTGATTATGGCACGTATTTGCCATGACATTGTTTCAATAAGCTCATGCAATGTCACAACATTTATTTCCGTCCAGAGTTGCATTCATTTTTCGCCAAGATCTTGTATTGATGGGAGAGTTGGACCACTGTGTAAAGTCTTCTCCATCACATCCCAAGGATTCTCAATGGGCTTAAGGTCAGGACTCTGTGGTGGCCAATCCATGTGTGTAAATGATGTCTCTTTCATGCTCCCTGAAGCACTCTTTCACAATTGGATGAATCCTGGCATTTTCATCTCGGAATATGAAGCAAAAAAAATCCATTTATGGAAAAACCCGGTCATTCAGTATATTCAGGTAGTCAGCTGAGCTCATTTTTTGGGCACATAACGTTGCTAAACCTAGACCTGACCAGCTGATGCAACCCTACATCATAACACTAAATTCTGGTAGTGACTTTTTTTTAGCCAGCCAGTGTATGATGAAGTAGATAACTGCACATTTTAGCATAAATAAATAGTGCATATTTTCAAAATGTAGATACATTTGATGATATATTTGGGGTGTCTGTTACCATAGCGGTGGAGCATTTGCAAGCAAAAGACCTTTGTTTAAATCCCTGCTCCTGCTGTTGTACCCTTCAGCAAGGTACTTTAAAATTTCTCAGCTGTATAAATGGGTAAATAATTTTAAGCAGTTTAGTATAAAAACCTAACATATAAATACATTTTTAATCTGTCTTTTTTTTACAGTATGTCAATAACTTTTTAATTTGTATTTTGTATTACAGATAGTGCCTAAATATTTTTATAAAATTAATATAATGTCTTTCATGAGTTAAGACAGGAAGATTTCTGGTATGAATATTTTTCTGCTGAAAGTATATTTTCTTATTATTGTCTACTTTTGAGCTTATTCACACCCTGGAGATTTGCAGTTCCTTATTGGTCACTAACACTGTGAAAAAGAAGTGTCCTGAAGTTCTGATAGTGATGGCACGTTCTGGAAATTGTGAATGCTTTCCATTGTCCTATGCAGACTGGCAAGATAAAAAAGAATTTCTGTTTAAATGCAGTTTGCTTTTAGTAGTTTCTCACTTAGAACACAAGGTATCTTTTATTGGACAGTGTGGTTTTGCTGGGTGAGTGCCTGACAGAAGCAGACACAACGGTGACTGCAGTCAAAGAGGACCCTCGGTCCTTTACTGTGGATATGCACCCTTTACGCTGTATGAGGACTAACAATAGATACTCGCTGGTGTATTTGAATTAGACACTTACTTTGGTAAACATTCTGACTTTTTCTGTATATATTTGGCCTTTTTTTCTAGGAATCAACAGCAACATGATATGAACTGCTGTACAGTCATGGCAGGCCATTTTGTCAGTTTTGATGAAGGCACATTGTTTCCCCAGGCAAACTGGAAATGAGTTCACATTCGTATGGAAGCAGTTTGAATTCTTTCATTATTTCTTTTATGATGAGTTTTACAGTCTGGTTATGGTTTGAAAATTCCCACTGAATTTTAAATTTGTGTCCAGGTAGATACTGCACTTTTGCAAATGAAGCTCAAACCAGGAGATGATGTGACTCTGTCAGTAATACCTCGATTAGCATTACCTCCTATAGGGCTGTTTTGTGAGAGCACTCTTATTTTAGCCCTTTGAGTGACTTAGTATTGTGAAATAATTGAAAAATTGTATACACACACACACACACACACACACGCCTAGATAGGTAGGCTAGGCTAGGCTATGATGTTTGGTAGGTGTTTGGACATGGATTGATGGAAGCAATTGTGAGACACCATAGTAATAAGCTTAAACTCTTTACTGAGTGTTGTTTCTGACAAAGAGTGTTACTGTTAGTTGGGAGCTAGAACTAAACATTAGCAATTGGCAGTAAACAAAAACAGAAGAGGCCACAGTTCAAAATAAACAAAATACAAGGTCTTAGCAAGACAGTGGTTGCAGGAGAGTTCACAAGGGCCAGTTCATGGTTGCAGCCAGCAGAAGAATGGCTTCACTGACAGGTAGGAATCAAATTTTGTCCACGATTGGTTCCTGTGCCAGTCAATGCTGAGTCTGAAGATGTGGCTGGAGAGGCCACTTATGTTCCTTTGTTGAAGCCACCACAGGCGTGACAGTAGGTTAGGTGTATTGAATGCATTTTCGACTTACAACGGGCTTATCGGAACGTAACCCCATCGCCAGACGGGGACCATCTGTATACTTTAAATAGGCAGTGTTCTGTCTATACATACACACACGTACACTTGCATTATGTGTAGTTTCCAACATGTGACTGCAGCATACAGCATTAAGGGCCTCTTTATAAATCAGTGACCTGAAGCTCCAGTTCTCCAGAACACATCTAAAGTACTAACCCAGGTGTTACTGGACATAGCTGATGTCTGGTAGGTACCAAGAAGGAATATGGCACTGCATAAAAAACCCAAGTTTTATTCTGACCATATTTTATACATCATATATGAAGATATATTGTATGTATGGGTGAGTCTGGTCAGATAAACAGTTAAAACTGACAAAATACATTTTTTTGAAGCTCTGCTTTTTCTTAAATTTACCGAATTAGACATTGAGCATCTAAAAATGTATGACTACTTAAATAAAATATATATAATCTATTATCTGTAATAACCGGTGTGTTTTATGTGTCAAATATTTCATTACTAATATTTGGTTAGAAGTGTAAGCAGTAGTATTATAACTAATTTAGAGACAAGACAATAACTATGATAACCAGGCCTCATGGTGTTCAATGTCTCTGTGTTTGGTAGAAATTTAATACTGTTATTTATGTTTTGTATTTAAAAATGTGTTATTAATACAGTAATTTATAGAAGCAGTCACTGCCATTTGATCCTGGGAGCCACACAGTAGAATCAGACATATAAGGATGTGCACTATTATACATTTTAGGAGGGGATAGAGACCAAAACTGAAATACTCAGTAGCATTGTACTGTATTTTACCTGAATCCTGCCATATACATTATTCAAGTGTGGCTCAGAAGTTTATTTTTTTGTAATGTGTTTACCACAGAATAGGTTGTGTATTTTATTTTGTGCTGGTTGTGATATAGAAATGTCTTCTGGCATGTAGGGTCCAGTTTTTTATGACATAGTTCTGCATTAGTGAAATGCATGCTCTAGATATTTTTGGGAGATGGTTTTGCCACTTGCAGCACACAGTCGACTTTTGATGATGTTGCAGCCACGGTAAACTAAGAAAGCAGCTTTCTGTGACAAATCTGTAAATAGCACATTTCAAACTGTTGTTAAGCTGTAGTTGCTGACGGAGGAAATGGAGAATGGAATTGACAGGTGAGCTGTAATTTACATTTAAACACTGTAGACGCCCAACTTGTGAACTAAAATTGATGTGAGGCTCAGTGAGAGGTTAAATGGGGGGTTTTATTATGCAATTGATGTAAGCAGTTAATACATTTCTATTATTTTACCTATTTGTTTGTACTAGAAATGATATTTGTCTAATTTTGCCCAAATATAAATTTGTATTGTTGAAAGCCGTAATCACTACAGTTATTATTCAGCGGTTAGATGTATTGATGTATTTTGCCATTAATGTATTGATGATGGTGAGGGAGCTCCTTGTTTGTGCTATGTTTACTGCAAGACAGTAAGATCACCGTTGTTTGTCCTTCTGTGGTGAAGACAATGTGCCATTTAAGCGTAGAAACATTGTTCAAAGGTACCGGGCGTTCGTCTGTTTGGACCGCGTACGGCTGTGCGTGTGCAGCACTCACCTGCTGTAGTTGCTGTGTCTCATGACTTTTCAGCTGGGTTGTTCCAGTTTGAGCAGTGGAACCAGATGAGTAGATGAGCACACAAAGAGCTGGGAGCGCTGGGATTGGATGCCATGTCAGGGTGGGTTTTCTAGCCGTAGTACTCTCACCGTGCAGTATTCTGTGTACATAACTCACAATGGGTCACAAAGGCTCAAGAAATTATTGGTGAAAAATTATCATGCAAAAGCAGACAGAATTGCTCATAAATGTGCATTAAGAGTGCTGGGATTCTGATCTAACACATTAGTAAAAATCCTCACTCCAGCCATTGATAGACTAGGGCCATATTTTGAGGCATTTACATTTCCCACTTTAATAATTCAATTAAATTATGTCTGCTATATGCATGGATTCCTTAAACAGCTGACAAAGACGACACAATTTGATATTTTATTTCATAAAGCTTAGAACAGAGCTATTGCTGGTTTAGCACATTTTGGCTCGCTGAGTGAACGTACAATGACCCAAGGACATTTTTTTTCGCCAAAGAAGTAATGGATTTTCAGGGCAAAATTAGGGTATGACATACTGGGAGATGGGCGCAAATTACAATGTGATGTCAACCAAGCATTTTGAAAGAACCATGTACTGGGGACCAGAGTCCTTTCCAGTGAAACAATTATTTTCCAGTATTGTTCCATTTGTCAGAGCACTACCCTTTCGCAGTGTATGAAGTCGGGTGTCTGTAATGGGAGAGATGCTCTACTGCCTGTGCGATTTTATATACAATTGTATTGCTGTATATTTGAATTGCCAATAAAAAATAAGGTACTTTAAATGTGCAGACTACTAGAGAAATTCATTCCTGTGAAAGGACTCCTACATCAGAGGCACAGAAATGAATTTGCTGCAACGCAGGAAAGGCAGGTAGATGTGTTCAGTTAAAACTGTAACTTTAACAGATCAACCACCAGGCTGAAAGTGACAACTTTTTAAAGCAATTTTAAAGTCATTTGTAAATGTAAACACCTAAGTATCTAGCATAGTGCAAGTAAAATGTGAATCATGAGTAATTACATTTGAAAGATAAAAGGCAGAATTGTAAATGCATACAAAGTTTTCAAAATGGTTTTTTAATGGTTATTGTTAGGAATGAGTGAAACCTTACATATATTCCAATATACAGAGCAGACTTAGGATCAGCACAGTAGTGTTTTGTGTTGCATACATCTTTACTGTAACCCAAAGCTAGAAAGAATCACAAAAACACTAACTTTCTCCAAGATGATTACATTGTAAAGGCTAAAAACCCTGTTCCTTAAAAAAGTAAAACTCAAAAGAAGCATAGCACTTTTAAACTGTATGAATAAATTACATTTTTGTTTAGTTTAACAAACAAATTATATAGAAAACTAGTTCATTTTTGGTATTTACTACAGCATCTTAGCTCTTATAGACTAAATACTATATATTCAACTGTTTTTGTTAACCACTTATCCTCAGCGGGGTCGCAGCAGTCCGAGGCACACATATACATATGTATAAAAATAGAGCTATTTTAAGGATTTGGTCATTATTGAGACAGTTAAATGTGCCCCATATCATGCATTTACCCATACATTATCGGTTATGTTTAATAATGCCTTTAAAGTTTCCAAAGGTTACTATCATTCATAGCAATGACTAGGTTAACTGCTCACCTATTTATAGTGAAAATGTAAACTAGACTTAAATAATCAGAAACATATTACCAAAATAGGGAAAATATCATTGATAAAGTTCACCAGCAGAAGGGATGAACAGCTGAAAAAGAGCATTTAGTGTTTTGTAATTTGTAAACATGTCATTGCTCACTATATACATAGATTTCAGTAGGTATGCACAGAAAAGATGAGAACTGAGTTAATCCTGTACAAAGTAAACAGATTATTATTAACCACTGTCACAATATTTCTGTTTTTAAGCACTTCTCTTTGGCAAAACAAACCAAGTTATATGAAGGTGGTGAGCCAGCAGCAAAAGACCTGCCAGGTGTTGACTACCTTGTGTGCACTGGTCGGTGTGACTCGAACCTGGACCTGCTATGCCGTGCTTTCTAATGCCAGCCAGCTATATATAACCCCAGTGGACCTATGGAATATAATGCAGCACTTACATTCATCTGTCAGTGTCAGAACTGTTGCATAAGCACACTTTTGTTGAGTAGGCACCTGAGATACACCAGAGTTATGCTGGTCCCTAATAGGCACTTGTCACATTAATAATTTAATTTTTTCCCTTCTAATTTGCTGGTCAGTAAAACTGTAAAGTTCTTGGACTGCAGGTGTTTAGCTTATTCTGCACCAAGCATGTTCAGTTAATAATTACTCATGTATGAAGGCTGTGTCCCTTAGTTAAAATCAATATAAATCTTGATATTCTTGATCGTTGTTTTTTTTCTCGCTTGTAAAGAAGTTATAAAATTTTACCTTAATTGCATATACCTAGTAATCATTTAATGTGGACCAACCTGAGCAGGTCATACTCAATACTGCTATATACTGCATTATAATGCAAACGAAATACATTACAGTACCACTGTTCTTTGTCGAAACCCGAGTTTAGTTTAGTAACTGAATGAAAATGCTAAACAATTAAGGGGTTTTTGAGTAAATGTAAGGTGTAAGGCAAACGGTGCCCTCTAGCGGTAGGACATAACACCACAGCTGAATATAAACTTTTCCTGTAAGGTGACACGCAGGATTGCCCTGCCTCGGCCACACACTACCTACCCATCTCCTCCACCGCAAATTTCCCTGATGAGAACACCAGCAGCGTGCAGTGGAGGGGTACACACAGTCAATGATCTAGCATAGAGCCCAGCAGTTGTAGCATGTTTTCCAGGCCCAATAAATAGCCATCTTCACGGTTGCCCTCTTGCCAGAGCACCCGATGGTTCAGCACTTTCCCATCGGGAAGCGCAGTAGTCTTGCCAAAGTCAATGAGCCACACCTCTGCTCTCCCCGTTTGGTCATGAATGAAGAGAAGGGAACTTCCGATGACCTTGGATGTACAGAAGGCAGAGCGTTAGAAAGGCAATGCAGGCAGTTGCCCCCCAGTGCAGCACTGAATCAGGCAATGCCATGATCTCAAAAAATACCATTTCTACATGAACGTCTCTTTCTGACTACACTCAACTCACAGGTGTATGGATCTGATTTTACTTTGAATTATAAAACATCAATTTTCTATTTTTCAATTTTTCAGGAAATTCAGGAGAGGGGAGTTAAGAGAATATGGATATGTAACCTCCTGTAAGTTAATAATGCAGCTTTTTTATTACCTCATGTGTTCTGAAGAATTCTGAAGACTCCAGGACTTTTCGGATCTCCTCTAGTTTTCTCAGGTAGGACTTCTGACAGTGAGAGAGAGAAAGAAATGACAGCTGCCTCTGCAACAACCATCTGGGACTCTCAGTTCAATTTACTTTTATATTCCTTGTGGAGAAGAGTGCCACGTAAGAATAATGTATGATGATTTTATTTAGTCTTCACAAACTGTTTGAGATCATGGCAGACATGCTGTCATTCTCCCCATACTACTTACGATGATGTTTGTGTTCCCAGCCACAAAGTCTTTAAAGACCTGCATAACTTCCTCCTTTGAGCGGGTCTTTTTGAAATCTGTGCTACACGTTCCATCGGGTTTCTGAAAGCATAACGGAGAAACAGAAATTTACTAGCTCTTTGCGCTAAGGAAAGCCACCAGTGGCCAGCCACAACCAGCAGTCTTCCCACCTTTTTGTGGAATGAACAGTGTGTTGTGCAGCCAGGCACACAGCAATGCTTACCTTGACGCCCTCGATGCGGAAGCCGAGTGTATGGGTAGAGCTCAGGGTCTCCCGCCACTGCATGTAGCGAGGCTTGGTCACGGCCCGTTGCTGGTGCTCCTCAGGGGTGGGAGCGTCACTGTCCACCTCTAACATCTTGTCATACATATCCTTGCGCAGCTTGGGCTTCTCCTGGGCTCGCACCAGTTCCTCCTCTAGGTATGTCCTGTGAGGGCAGAGGCAAACTGAAGGAAGCTGTAGCTCAACAGATGCACAACATTGCCTTACTGGAGTGTTGTGCTGCCTCATGCTGAAAGCAGCTTGTGAGCCACCAGCCACAGGAAGTCACCCGTTTGCTGGAAAAACAGCCAACTGGAGGTGACACAGGGGAATCTGAGCAAGTGTCACACAATGGTAGCAACCAGAGCAACCAAATAGGCTTCACAAGTCCTCCACTTTATGCAAAACCATCTGTGCGGTGAGGCCACAAATAACAAAAGTGGAGCTAAAGCAACATTTTACTTGAATAAAAATTAATTGCTGCTGTATCTATGTTTCCCTAACTTTATGATGCATCTCGAAATATAAATAGTTGCAAAATGCATGCATGCTTAGAGAAGAGGTTCACATACTGCTGAGCTGGCTGTCATTTATGTTATTTAGACACTGTGTCTTGCTTTATTAAATACTACATACAATAAAACAGTAAGTAGATCAATGCATTTATTTTAATGACAATTGTTTTGTTTCAGGAAATGACCTTTGTCTGTGAGTATAGCTCACTACTTGACAAACACCTTGGTTACGAGGAGTGCCCACAAGCCACACGATTACAAAAAAACAGTAAAAACCCTTAATAACTACAAACAACCCCTAATCTTGCTCAGAAGAATTGGTGCATAGCTTGTGGTCAGTTTGCACCTTTTACTCTCTCTTTCGTTTAAATTATGCTTTTGTTGTCCCATGATAAGTTCAATCTCTGAATCTCACATCTGACCACCAGCCCTGCAGTTCTGCATGTGCTCCTGACTCAGAGAGAGATGTAAAAACTCAAAGGTGTTTGCGTGAGGCTTAGAAAGAAAGTTAACAAGAGCTGCAGGTGATTTTCCTCTGTTTACTGACAGTGTTTCTCCTATTCTGGTTAGAGAATTTAACTATGCACACAGGCTGTTTAAGTTTCCTGTGGCAGAAAACAAGCAGTTCAGTCCTGTTTGTTTTTCGCTTTCAGCTCTCTGCTGAACTTGGCCCAGTTTCCTGTATGCGAAATGAGGAAACCTAACAGGGGACCCTGTGTGTCCGCGCATACGTGTGAGTGTGCAGTGCGACTGTGTGTGAGCCTCTATGCAAGAGGGAAACCTCCACTGTGGCTAGGTGCACTGTGTGTGTGTGTGTGTGTGTGTGTGTGTGTGTGTGTGTGTGTGTGTGTGTGTGTGTGTGTGTGGTATGTGTGTGTGCGGACGCATTTGTGTGCTTGCATGCAGTCCCATTTTGCACAGGAAGCATGGCTTTGCAGTCAGCAAAATAAAGGGTGCTCACTGTGTCACCCCACCCTCTGGAGCGGAAGTAATCACAAGCCGACAAGAGGACAGGTGTTCAATAAAAAAAAAGGCAGCTGCCATCTCCTACAGCCTCGCTGTCACAATGCTTCACGCTGACAATTGGCCATTGTCAGGGACAGAGGAACTTCACATCTGCAAACTTTGTTTCTTGTTTCCAGTGCGCTTCTTTGACATTTCAGATCTACGAGAATGGCGCATCAGTGAGCGAAGCTCAAGAAATCTGATAGTAACAGTGATGTTCTGGTTCTTTGGAAGGCCACCTAAGTACAGTCTGTCCAGCAACTTTACAGTGTTCCTCTTTTAAAAGCTGTCTTCCTCAATGTCACAAAAAGGTTTAACTTGGTGTTCCCCAAGGCTCTTATCTCAGCCAAGTGTGAGATTTTTGCATAGAATGATTGTGGTTAATAAATAGGGTCCAATGTGCCTGGAACCTTGCCCAGTAGTACTATCTACACAATGCATCAATTTTTTCCGCTCCATCAACCTCTTCTACGTCACTCTTGCACTGTGAATGTTTCCCCTTGTCCCTGTGGCCACGCTTTACCTCACACCCATTTTGCAGTCCATGACGCTGGGCCCCTCAAAGTCTGCCAGAAGGTCGGTCAGCCGCAGGAAGGCTTCTCCTTCACGCTCTGTTACTCCGTGGAACTTTGGCACAAAAGGTTCCAATGGATCTCCTCTCAACTGCTCAAAGCATATTTTCTCATTCTCAGACAATTTTTTCAGAATGGTGCCCTCCTCTCCGGCTTTAAAGCTGCCTGCAGAGCAACAATTCACACAAATGTTGCACAATAACAAGGTCCCAAAATCACTGATGACTTCACTGGCAAAATCTGAACTTCTCAACTTAGGCAGCATTAACAAGACTGACAAAACTGCAACTGATGCTAAGGAACTGGTTTTTTTTTTTTTTTTTTTTTTAAGTTGGCTTCTTCTCATCGTGTTTCTTAAATCAGAAATCTTGGCAGATCTTACCTTTGTGCCCAGCAAGCTGGATCCAGGACAAGCGCTTGCGTTGTGAGACAACAAAAGGCCAATGGACAATGTTCTTGATTTTTGACCAAGGGTTGTTCTGCTGAAGGAACCAAATAGGACAAGCAAAGCCAGTCAGCAAGGTTTTTTGAAGAACACTGAAATATTCCCCTATTGGAGGGGTGGCAACTTTTTCACATTTTTCTTTAAGCAGACATTGGATCATCTGGCTTGAATCCAAGGGTGTGCTTTCTGTGTGACTCAGTGAACAGGTTTGCAAGGTACAGCAGACTTTGGCCCAGCATGTTTACCACAGGCTTCACACATGCAGACAGGCCTCTGTGGAAACTCTACAAATGCCAGGGAAATGCAACAGAAACTGCATTTTGCCACTTTGGTGACTCAATTTTACTGAAATATACAAAAATAAAGTTGAAAAGATTGACATGCTCAACATCTGTTATGTGGTTGGACTCGCATGGCTGACTCAGTGAGAGCAGTTGTTCGTGCTCAGGGGTTGTGACTGACTGAGCAGGCGAGGGTCTTCTTAAGCGGAACCTGAGTCTGTGCTCTGAGAGAATGTGTCATGTAGCCATGGCAGAGCCAACCGAACTGCTGAGGAAGATACAGCTCATAACTACATCTACTGTATCTCCCAAAAGCTTTTTCACTGCTGCCTTGACCAGGATGTTCTGCAGCTCACAAACAACGCAATTTTCTTTGTAGTGAAAGACAACAATTTTGCTTTTATCACACTCGCTTGTCAAGAAAGTAGAAATAAACACCAACCTGTTGAAACTCATCTACTGCTTGTAAAAGTTCCCAGGGAACCGGCTGACACATGGAATCAGTTACTTCTGTGTTGATTTTAATTCCATATCCAGGCTACACACAAACGCCTCCTATAGAGTTTATAGAGAAAACTGAGATTATGGCAGATGTTTTGAAGGGAAAGAAAACTACCCGAATAGGTGCCGAGTGAGTGCTAGCAAGAATTCTAAATGACTTGCTGTCTCAGGCTTTGAACATGCATAACTGACAACCAAAAGCTTCTATAAGAACTTATCCATTCGATTTCCAGTCATGTTGCTTCAGGATTGAGCTTGAATGCACACCGCCCATGCTAAACCTGTTTCCCTAGAAATTATTTTCAGAAGATGGCTGACAGCTTCATAAATACTTCATGGCAGAATTTCTCAATCACACTGCCTAACTGGTCTCCTGGTAGCGTGTTCAACAATTTATTCTCCACAGCTGACTAGCACACATAACATGATCTTCTCCAAATGTCAAATAACTTCTGAAATGATACGCAAGGGTGACAAAACATTGTTTCACTACTTGTCAAGTTTGATCCCTTTTTAGCTACACAAAATGGCTAGTAAGGAAGGAAAGGGAGGAAGATGTTGGTCATAACATACAGGGACTTTACAGTGGCAGGACAAATACATGGACAGTGACTGTCACACATCTAGACATCATGCCAACCCTAACACATATGTCTAGCTACGATCAACAAACAAATAGATGCCATGACACCCCATTTAAGCCCTTGCTCTTCTTAGTAAGAGAATTTTCTCTGGAGTGATAGACTGGGAAGCAAAGACCTGTCCTCACCATTGTTTTCTCCAACTTATGCATTCCAAAATAAGGCACGGCAAAGAACAAAAGCCCTCATCTATGTCTCCTCTTGTACCATGACATTTATCACAGTCAGATTATCCAAATATTAGCATAAGGAACCATCTTTTTGTCACAGATGGACCAACAAACAGAACTAAGCCCAGTCAAATCACATATTCAGTGCCCACAACTAGTTGTAATCATTCAGGCATCCATCCAATATCCAATCAATAATCAATATTGTCCTATCCTATTCTAGCCTACCCTATAGCTGCTACTGCAACATAAGGTCACCATGGTCTAGAGACTATTCTGGAAGCACATCTGAAACACATTTCTTTGACCTGTGGGAGGAACCCACATGAGCCAGATGAGGGCATGCAAATGCCTCACAGACTAAATTGCATCTGAACCCATGCCCAAACCCACTGCCCCAGGTCTGTGAGGCGCTACCTCCTCCATTCTTTTCTATAATATTTTTTATGCACTATTGTTTTAACATAACCACAAGCATAAACTTTCCTCTGTAACTGACAAAGAGAGCCTTGGTCTTTAACTCTTCACATCACACTGGACTTTCAGCATAAATTCAGTACAAGTTCAACATGTACCTGCTTTGAGGCCTACAGGAGTTACAAGGAACATTAAATAATGGCACTGTAGTACTGTGGTGAGAATGCAGTATTTGCTGAATCTACTGTCAAACCACACAAAAAAGACTGACAAACAAGACATAGTGCAGCTTGACACACAGAAATTTCCTTCTGCACCGACCCCCTAACAATAATATAGGTCAGGGTGAATAAGACAGATTCTTTCCTTTATCAGTTTCCTGGTTGCCACTTGGAAACAAAATATGACTGTTCACAGATATGGGCAGTTTGTGTCGGTTACAAAATTTTCATGGTAAAACTGTAAGTGTAAACACGTGGCAACATGTACATAATGGTACATTCAGGCACAGCTTTACATGCGGTCTCCACACAGGTTTCACACTCCTGCTGCTTTGTAGAAGGCACTTTGACAGTGAGTTCCCCTGGTCTCAGTGTTGCAACTTAATCTTATTTGCTGAGGTGTCAAAAACAGTGAAATATCAACCATACAATGTTTGCATGATTTTTTTTTTTAAAAGGTCCCTTGACTGCTCAGCTACTGTGAGGAACCCTCGCCTACGCACAGGGAGATAAGGAACTACCTCAAGTGTCATCAGCATGGCCATGGTTGCACAAAGAATCACAAGTTTGAAAGGACACGCACATTGCACGACAATGCAGAACAAATACATAATTCCAAATGCTAAAGTACAAGTTTGCAGGCGTGTGTAGAGGCAAACATAGACTAGCTCATAGACATACAATTTACAGAAACACTGAGACAACCCATGCATACTGAAGATTAATGTCCATTTTCAGTTCTCCATTAGTCTCAATGAAACACTCTCTCTTCCTCCTGAGAAACATGTAACACAGCTGCCTGCTGCACAAAAGGCACAGGTTGAAAGACACAGTTTTCTGTGTTTATGTGTGACAACTGGGGCACTCCTTTGTTCTGAATATGGACTTAGTAAATGGTCAGTAGGCAGACAGACACAGGAGAGACGCCAATGCCTTCCAGTGGAGCACGAGGAACACATTCATGACTGAGTGGTCGGAATAATTTAGCTGTAGAAATTTTTTGTCATTTCCCCTTTCAACTCCAACACACTGCAGCTACCCATGATGCTCTGGCAGATGCTTTATATTCTTTTATGTTTACACTCACTGGCCATTTTATTAGATACACAGGGCTGTTTACCCACACAGCTTGCCCTGTACATTTGGACATAGTTGTGACTCAATTTATAAACAAGTTCTGGATGCCCAGCTACTGTTTGGATGGACATCAGAATGAACGTGATGTGAAGTGTATGTGACTTTTAACGCGGCTTAATCGTTGACAACAGTCACACTGGTTGGTTCCAGATTTTCAGAAACAGCAAACCTTGTAGGATTTTTCCATATTACAGTTCCACAAACATGAGAGCGCCCTTACATTACAACAGTAACTGACAGTACTGGTCCACCTCTTAAGCCAATAATACATTATTGAGATGAGGTGGGACGTGATGTTAACAGAATGAACGTGCCATCGAACATTCTCTAGAAACTGCAAATCTAACAAGCCATGGTGTAACAAAGGATGCTGTGGAAAAAAAGTCTAACAGCTTGTTGCTGAATTCATGCTATTCTGGAGTATAAAACATCCTACTAAACAGGTGTACCTAATAAGGTGACCAGGGGTGTATTTGTATGTTTTATAGCTGTATTTATCACCACTGAAAAATGACTAGGCTAGTATATAAAAGATTTTTTTTTTACATATAAAATTATACAGCCAAAGTGAAAAAATATAACTTACAGTTATAGTCTGTCATAATTTCTTCTCCATTAAGAGCTATAAAAACATTGCATAAGGCAACTGGTTTCTTAAGTCCACTGATAAATATCGCAGCTGACTGCCGTGAAACAAGCTGTGTCATTAGGTTCTTGGAGAGTGACATTTGCTTTGCCAACAAAGTGACCTTTTACCAAGCTTCTTCAAACTGACTCTTTTCTCAGAGCTCACCGAACATGATCATGGTTTCCTATGTCGGCACAACTGAGAGACCAGCCACTGGATTGCAGCAAATGTCTTGTCCACACCCAGGCTTAGTGATGCCCTGCAAAATGTGTTTTATGAACAATAGGTGACATAATGGTTACAGCTGCCCTTTTGCACTTGAAGGATCAGGTGTGAATGCCACTCTTCAACCTATAGCAAATTAATATAGTAAACATTACCCAACTGTATGAATTTGCAAAGCACTGTAAGAGGCTTTAAACTGTAAGTCGCTTTGGGGAAAAATGTTAGCTAAATGACTAAATGTAAAAATAGTGGCAGGTCCCAGCCTGTGCCAGCGAAACAGAGAGGGCACAGATGGCTGTGAATGCCTACAGACACACTCCAGTAACTTTGCCTGCACAGCTTGGATGAAGGACAACTCAGTTCCTACAGACGGACCAAAATGTGTCAGCAACGTTCACGGAAACTACTCAAACAGAAACAGTACTGACCTCAGGTCTGGGTCAAAGTTTTATCACTTCTCATTAACACATTTACATTACACAGTTACAGACTAAAGAGTACTTCTGCATTTGAATAAGTACAGTATATTAAAAAATCTGTCTCATCTGAAAATACTTGAATTTACCATGTAGGCTTTTTTGTAAACAAAAAGCAAACTTAGCCAAAATGCACTTTTGTACCACATATTTGCCATATGTAATGTTGACTGATGGAGAAAACTATGATGTCACCCTTGAACTCTAACAATAATCTCATTGACTGCCTAGTTACAAATTATTGCACATAATACTTATAGTTACTGTTTAGAATAAAGATGAAGAATGTTTCATTTAATGCTTCATGCACTTTTCAAAGAAGTCTATTCCACGTTCCAAATAGCAATGTATAGAGAAACCTTTCTGCAAAAATATGCAAAGCTATAAACATACACTGTATGACCAAAAGTACGTGGACCCCCCCCCCCCCTAACGACTGAGCTGAGCTGCTTCAGCCGCACCCACACAGCATACAGATACATTCTAGACAGTTGTGGCCACAGTTTAGGGGGGGAGTTCCTTTCTTGCTCCAGTATGACTGTGTCACCCCCATGCACAAAGCGAACTCCATAAACACATGGTTTGCCCAGGTTGGTTTGTAAGAACTTGAGTGGCTGCTCAGAGCCCTGACCTCAACCCCACTGAACGCCTTTGAGATTAACTGGAATGCTGACTGCGAGCTGGGCCTTCTTGCCCGACATCGGTGCCCGACCTCACTGACACTCTTGTGGCTGAATGGGCACAAATTCCCATAGCCACACTCCAAAATCTGGTTAAAAACCTTCCCAAAAAGTGGAGGCTGTTATAGCAACAAAGGAGGGGAACAACTCCATGTTAATACCCATGGAATGGGATGTTCCTCAAGCACATATGGGTGTGATGCTCAAGTATCCACATGCTTTTGGCCATATAGCATATGTATGTACATATTATCCTTCTATAGATATGGTAATTTCAATAAGATGATTTATATTTATGGTACAGTAAAATTTTACTATATTTCCTGCAGCTACACTGTTTGTGTGGGTTCACATTTTTCAAAATAGAAAGCATTGTAAATAAATATTAGGAGCACTCAGATGTAATCTGACATTACACACACCTTTCTTGTCTTGTTATATGCCTATTTCTGGATATCTTCAACGTTTTAATGTTTGTAAAATTACTTTATTTACTTTATTTACAACTGATAAGACTATAAATAGACTATAATAGACTATAAATACTAGTCAGGCAACACACCACAAAAGTGGAACACAAGGCCCAAAATACACAGTAACCACACAGGTCAAACACTGACATTGCTCACCTATGCAGGCTGTAGTTGATGCCCTTAAAGCATTCTGCCCGTGGAAATTAATATCACAGAACTCCTTCCAACACCTGTTTTACTTTACTTCACATTTTTGACTATATTCCTGTCTTTCTTTTAGCGTGTGGCTGTGACAAAAGTCTACGTAAAACGTAAGATGTATCAAAAACAGGTGTCCTCTGTCAAATCAGGTGGAATAATCTGTGGCAGTGAGCTCCCCCATCCCCCACAGTCTCGCCATCTCTCTCTCGCTCTCTCTCTCTCTCTATCTCCCCCTCACACACACACACACACACACACACACACACACACACACACACACACACACACAGAGCCTTCCTCTCCATCCTCTCTGCCCCAAGACACAAACCAGAGCTGTCAGCTGAGCTGAGGAATGGAAAAGAGAAGAAGTTTGTGCATTGTGTACCATTAGAGAATGATTTGTTACCATTTGGGGCCAAATCCGGAGAAAGCACCTGCACCATGTACAGCTTCAGATCCATCTCTCTGACTTGTTTTTACGTAAAAGGCAGGAACTGTGAAAGTTAAGAGCACACACTTATAGGCTGCCAGCTGAAGTCTTAAGGACCCTCATACAATACCCTTGAGCAAGATAAAAGCGCAGTTCCTTCTGTAAAATCTGCCACAATACATATGGTGAAGTGTTCAGATGGTATAGAAAACAACACTAGCAAAACACCCTAATAATAACTTTTATGATTGCCTAACAAAATGAGGCAGTTTGCAAGAAGGCTTTCCTCGATCTGTAGCGTATGTGGTGAAAGAGCTACACCTGGACTGATGTTTGCAATGAGGCTGCATTCAGAAACAGCTGTTACCTCAGGTTTGTAAGAACACAGTTGTGATGTTTGTAGCAGTGACGGAGTCCAAGTAGTGCTTTGAAAAGCAGCATGACCAAGGGTACAAAACATTTCCCAATCACCATGGTAGACTACAGGAACCCTGAAATAAGCAGTAAAAAACCCTACAGATAAACATTTGTGCTGGAATTGCATCACTCTTATGCCATGTGGCTCATCCCCACACGCCACAGGCCCTGGCTCATATCCCCTACTTCCTCACTCTGCTCATCCCTTTCTCTTTCAGTCTGCTGCCAATACAAAGCACAAGTGGTTGATGTAACTTAACAGGAAAAACAGCAAAATATGAAGTTCTTCAAAAAGTTCTTCCTTTTCTTCTACAAAAGTTCTTCTATTTCTCCATTTCTCGTTTTTGAAACAAGCAACAGTATTTTCCAAAATTAACTCCTGGCAGTGCTAGAGTTAACCAGAACTTACATTTTTGTTGTCAGATATACAACTTACAATGTTGTGTCCATTTGTATGAAGCATACAGCTTAGAAATGAAAAAACCTTTTAATCAGAAAAATATGTAGTCTTCCAATAACTGAACTTGGAGCCCTTATTTAACTTTTTCAGGGCTGAATTTTTTTAGCTGTCTCAAAAGGCTGAATATTTTTCAGAATCAGAATCAGAAAACTTTATTATCCCAAAGGAAATTTCTTAATTACTTTTCATCTAAAATCACATTTTCTAAAAGTGGTGAAATATCCTTTTTATTTACGAAATTGTTAAAAACAAGCTAAAAGATAATGTCTAAAAAAATGTGGTAAAATTTACAAAAATAATGTTTTAAATCTGTACATATGATAAAACACAACATACACAAAAAAACCATATACGTGGAATTTTTTTTGAAATTACATTAAAATACAATAAAACAAAATAAAACAAGATAATATGTTGACACTTTATACTGCATAATTCTGAAGTGTGTGGTATTGCTCAAAACAACCAGTCATGTGTAGAGGTATGCATACTATTGGCAGTTATTACACTGGTGACGTTGTCATTTTCCTCTTACTAAAGACGATACAGTAATACAGTTGGGCGTGTATTTTTATTCTTGCCTGATCAGCCTGTTTGGTGATGTCCCATGACAAGGCCTGTGTTGTTTCCTTGTTTCCAGTTACTCAGAAAGCAGGCAACTTTGTGAAATTTGCAGGATTGTCTTTTGTGGTCTCTCTTTCACACTCAGAGCTTTCGTTTTGCATTCTGTGCTACTGTCTATGCATCTTGGTTACTGTCGTCCATCTACAAGGCATCAGTCCCGTTCGCTCCGCTTTTGACCGCATAGCTGTGACTGTAGTAACTCAACACTCAGCCATCTGGTGGTTAAACCAAAATATACTTTTGTTGACTTTTATTGACATTTAACATTAATTACAGCCCTCAAACCCTTCTGTCGCCCCACTAGAAAGAGTTAACCCTTCATGCCATTTCAAACAGATCCCGAAAACATCAATTTGCTCGCATGCACATGAATAAAATTGTAAAAGAGGCCTTTTCATTACATAACATTATTACTGGGAAGGCACCCAGCAGGCAAGGCAAGGATTTTAACTCCACGCAGACTCCGTGCAGGCTACAAAAATCTATTAGGTCCAAATCTTGCAGTCCTAAGATTCCTTCACCGCCCTCACATTTTTAGTTCTTCTGCAATAAACCTTTGTACTTCGTGGCAAGACATTGTTTTCAAATGGACTCCACACTAGAAGAAGTCTATATGCTACAGAAACAGTAATTCCCTAACCATAAAAGCATAAATGGTAAACCAGACTGGATTTAGATAAGCTGTATGTAAATCAGACATTCCAAAAACCACAGGCTTATCGCACAGCTTATTTTTTCAAAGATATCTGCTGTAGAAATCATAATAAAATGGTGAAAACATCTAGTGTTGTATATTTTAGCTTAAAAATAATACATAATATTTATGCTGCTGATGACGATGATGATGATGATGATAATGATAATAACAATAATAATTTAGCTTATTCTTTCACGCAAAGAGCCTTAGAGTGTTAGGTTTGTATACAACATATAAATACATCTGGCAGATAACCCAACAAGTTGTTTTTGACTCATCATATAGAGTCATTCACAGATCTTGTAACTTGATAGTACAACATTTCTTTAGAATCCAGAATGTTTGCTGTCAAAGGAGTATATGGTCTGACACCAAACAGACTCCAAAAAACTTCCCATAGTAACAGTTTGTGGGATAGTGGCCAGAACACTATCACATTACCTCTTTATATTTGTGAACATATTGGAGACTGTGGGAAATATTATTAGAGAAAGAATATCATCTCAATATCATTCCATCTCAGTTAAGTATGACAAACAAAAATTACATGCATAAAAGTGTGCACAAAGAGTCAACCGGACAGTCAGTCCTAACAGGTGGACAACTGGAGTCACCTATTTTCTCCAACTGTAATCATATATTTGATCTAGCAATTTAAACACAGCTAAATTACTTACTGATAAACAGACCAGGTCACATTTTCAGGATGCAAAGCTGACCGCCGTTGGGTAAACCAACCATTTTGCTTTTGTTTAACATGCTGTATAGGACTGGCTAACAAAGGCAACAACCAATGCACTGCAAATAATGCAAGCATGCAAACATGCAGATGTCTCCTGTGGTTCTGTACTGCATACTTGTGAGCACCTGTGAGAACATGACCTGCCAACACCATTATGTAAATCTAGCAGAAGTCAGATACATAGCAACTGGAGTGTCTCTTTAATTTTTTTTTTTTATAAAGGAACAGTCGGCCTTAAGGGGGACTGGAAACATCAAATTTGTATTTCTGGTGAGAGTTATGATTATACAATTAACACTTTTACAGTATATGAATGCACTGATCCATACCATGAATTCCAGTTATGCTTCAAGTAAGTCTGAGTTCAACAGAATGACTCAAATTTTTACTTTTGACTTACATATGGAAAAGCAACCAGGTGAACTGGTTTGTGACTGTATACTGTATGTTTATGAACACTGGGCTAGTCTGAGCTCTATTGTGTGGGAAGATGTTGACTCCGGGCCTTCGGTACGACCACAGCATTCTACAAGATTAAAATCTAAAAGCTAAAATCCATTCTACTGGGTACACGAGATAAAAGATTATCGTGCTAGGTAACTATTACCACTATGTATTTACGAGTACGCTTTTGGTCATTTTCCTGTGCTATTTTGACAAACACTTTCACCATACAAATTACTAGGTAATATCTGTGCATCTATTGTCCTTAACCACTTTGTCTTCGCCGGGTTTACGGCGGTCCAGAGCCTATCCCAGACTCACTGGGCAAGAGGTTACGAAACTACATCCTGGATGGCATGTCAGTATAGAATATTCATATCTGTTTGGATCCAAGATTAAGACTGTAATCCATCATGTTGGGCGAACTCTTTAACCAATACGTTAATTTAGTTTCTAACCCAGTATATGGTCTGTCCCATATTAACCAAGAAAGGGAAACTTTCAGCCTAGCATTTTTTACAGGTTTGACCAACAATGTTAACACAGTGTCCGCATACCAGCACACAACTGTCAATGAGTGACCTTAAGGAAGAAATTGAAAAATTAAAGGAAAAAACTGAACAACTGCATGAGAACAAGCAGTACATGTCCAGTTTTGCTTCACCTAACCAATTCCACAAGCATCTTGCAAAATAGCGCATGATGCAAATCTTACAATATATCCTTTATTTGCACTAGTACTGTGGGAAATGTGCAAGGAACTACACAAACACTAACCATTTAAAAGGGTTTATCTGGTAATTTTAATGTACATTATTGTCCATCTCCCTGGGTTATAGGCATAGATCATGAAAAAATAGCAGTTTAATTAGATAGGGCAAGTCTATAAATGTGTATTTAGAACATAGTTAAACATAGTTAAACAGTGTGCACAGACCACTAAAGTGCTATTGCAGTGGGAGTTAAAGGCCATAGTTGTGAAAATGCTGTATTTCATTCTATTTGTCTTATGCAGTGATTGAAGTGGGAAAATAATAAGTGTTGGTTCTCCCCTCATGTTTGCTGAATTTTGGTCCATATCAGCAAAGTTTACAAAGAAATGTTGAACTTCTACAGTGAACAAAAGATAGTAGAGATATTGCTGATAATTACAAAATATATGTTTTTTAACAAAGGGACAAAAATGTCAAAGGAACAACAGGAAAGGAGCAAACAAATCATCTTGCAGCGAACTTAGCGCTCCCTGGGTAATGGAATGTGGATATGAGGGCTGTTATGAAATATGGCCATGTTTTACAACAATCTTCATGTAGGAGAGCAGCTCAGTCAGACAGTCTAGATGTTTGGTGGCCTGAAAGGAGCATCATGCCATTAGGAGAAGTGCAAGCAGGTAAAGTGCAAGTGCCATTTCTCAAAAGAGCAAAATGTGGAAGTGCTGGTAGACAGAGTACCACCGAGAACTGCTGAGTTCCGGCTGCTTCAAGTACAGGTATTAATGGTCCTCAAGGATGGTGGAGTGACTGCAGAAAGCCAGCCTATGTCGGAAAGCCAGTCGTGGATTAAGGAGATGGTTTGGATGGACAGTTGGCTGGCTGCTTGCTTAGTTAGTTAGTTAGTTAGTTAGTTAGTTAGTTAGATCAAGAGCAAAATCAAAATGGAACAGCAGCACCGACCGTGAGCGGCTCTTCGGCGGCCTCCAGCGTCACGATGCCTTTGCTCTTGCTCTCGCTGTCGCTCAGGATGTCGTCCTCCGAGGACACGGACGAGCTGGACAGCTTGCGCCTCGGTGGCCCCGGCACCTCGGCCCACTCCTCCTCGGGGATCTGCCGGGGGCCACCGCCGCCCTCGGGGGTTATGGTCACCTGGGGGACACAGCCGACGCTGCACACGAGCGCGCCCCGCTCCGCCCGCTCCGCCGCGGCGACGACGCCGTTGCACGAGTCCACAGAGCGTCGGGCGCTCCTCCTGTCGACCTCCCGATGCACCTTCCGCGACCTCTCCTTGGGCATGGCTGGCGAGCGCAGCTGGCCGGCGCGGCACTCCTCGTCGCCGCCGTTCACGCAGCCGAGCCCCGCGTCGCCGAAGCGCTCCTCGGAAGGCTCGAGCGCGGCGGGAGCTGCTCCCCGCGTTCCGGCTGCGTGCAGCATTGTCGCTGAGTGCGCGCGCGCCGCCCGCCTCGTCTGCCTCGCGCTCCCTCCGCGCCTCCGCGTCTTTCGGTTTCAGCGCGCGCGCCCTGTTCCGGTGTGCCCTCTCGCGCGCGCTGAGCCATCGACAGCCGTCGGCGGGCGCTTCCCAAACTCACTCACGCAACTCGTGAGCGCAAATCGCCGCAAAGTTCACTTTCTTGTGTGCGCGCGCGCGCGTAGGGGCAGCCCTGCGATGCCCTGGCGTCGCCACCCCTCCGGTGAGCGCGAGCGGGGACACAAGATTTAAAAGCGGGAATAAACAGTATTACTAAATAAGAAAGCAAAACCGCGTCTCAAACTGTATTCCTTTTTGCGCAAATGCCCTTGAAACTCGGCTTTCTGGCTCTGTTTTATTGTTGGGCGCAGTCAAGAGTTTGTATGACGAGACGCGCCTGCTCTGGCGATTCGCGTGTTGGTTGATCTCCGGTTTTTTAGAAAAGCTGCAGAAGAAAACAAGACAAACGAGTGGAAAACAGGTCAAGAAGATGAGAGGACAGAACTGTGACACGGTGCGGCGATGTGGCCACCTTCGTGATCATGGTGTCACTACTGCCATCCTCCGTATCCCCACAGTGATGGCAGTTGAACTGAGGGATTCCAGGTAACTTATTAAAGCCGCGTTCCTTTTATTGTCTGTGGCAGACCAGGCCTGTTCATGTTCAAGAACAGATGAGTCATATCCAGGCCCTTTAAAGTAAACTACTGTAATGTTCCATCACACAATAGCTGGCTGTAGGCTGGCTTAAAGACACAGCAAGTTGATTTTTTCTCTCTCTTTCAGCTCTGGTGCAATGGAGTACCTGAGAAAAGTATCAAACACTCATCCCTTGTTTTCCTCTGTAGCAGCTCCTACTCTGAAGGGTCCATGGAGAAAGGCCAAGTGATGGGTGGCCAACCAATCTGAGAAGTTCCTGGGCACTGCTTTGAAATGTGTAAGTGTGGCTGACGGTCCTGGGACCCCTGGGCACACTGATGTCAGCAGTAAAAGCTTCAGGTAGGTCTTTAAGGATGTGGAGGAATGATAAAAAGGCTGGCTAGATGGAGCATAATGTATTGCTATACATTATTTTTTTTCGCAAATTGTTATTTCATTATCAGTAGGCGCCTTTGCAGTTTCAGGGTTGAGGTGATCTAATCTATCCTAAAAGAAATCCCTGAACAGGATCCAGTCTGTCACAGGCAATTGCATACATTGCTTAACTCACACGTGCACACGCTGTGGGTAGTTTAGAGTAAACAATCCAGCAGAAACCAATGACTTTTGACTGGTTTAGGAAAACCAAACATCTAAAGGAAACCCACACAGATGTGGCGAACATGCAAAGTTGTCCGAACCCACATCCAAGGATCCGTGAAGCACCAGCACTACCCGCCGCACAACTGTGCTACTTGTAATCGTATACCTTTTATTTCAGCAGCTTGTGGCTTAAATTGCATGTTTTCTCACTTTATTCAGATGGATTATTTTTAATGTTTAGGATATAAGCGTGCAATATTTCTATTTCTAGGGGCTTTAAAAAATTCAATTCTGGAGCTCCAGCCAAGATGTTTTAACATGTTTATTATGAAAAAGAAATCTCGCTCAGCACTGCTGGAATCCACAGAGGATGTATTTTCTCATTTTGCAAAAGTAAAAATTTCCATGGGGAACCCATGCCTTTGACTCATCTCTTAAGAGTCATGACGGTTCACAAAAGCAGTATCCACAAACCTCATGTTTACTAGATGACTTTGGACATCTTTAAATCCAGTGTAATAGTATCAGAAATGAGTATGTGTTGTTTGGGGTTTTTTTTTTCTGTCCACATTTAGTTTTTTCTGAACAAATGAGATACAAACCCAGGTATTTGGCCTGAGCTCAGGTAAAAAGCACTTGATGTTAATTTAATGATTCCCCAGCTGTAATGAATTATACAAATACTGCTTTTTACCAGTGTACAATTCAGCAAGGTTCATTTTAGTTTAGGTTTTTTTTAGGTTGTATGTTTTAGGCAGGACACAGTTCATTGTGTGGTTTCTTTAGCTATGTGACTTTCTGATAAGTGTTCAATATTTGCACTGTGTCACTAAAGACGGATTTTCCACTCAAGGTAACTCCTGGTTTTGGCCTTGCCTCTTTGTCAACAAGGCATTACTGGCACGGTGGCTGCTGCGCAAGGGCGTGAAGGCTAGCTGTCACCAGATATCCTGGAACCAGTTTAAAATGTCATGTTCAGCCATTGACAGGAAGCTGAAAAAAAAAAAAAAACATTTCTCAAACTTGTGTAACCTGTAACCAATGAGCTATTTCCAACAGTATACCGTAGTGACTTTTGGTATGAGCTCTGTTTTCAGTATAACCACAACTTTAAAATTGTGGAAGTATAACACTAGAAATATGTGTCTGAAGTCTGACAGGTCTTACACAACTACAAATGTATGATTAATCTATTTCCTTTGTTTCATTGTCCCCTCCACTCCCTTATTTTATATTTGACTTCTAGTAACCTATTATTACACACGTGTACTTGAATGTTGAAGGTGGTGTGTCCAGTGACTCAGTTGTTGACAATTCAGATACAGATTACCAAAAAAACTGACCGTATGAGATTATTAAACTGTTTTGGAAATTGTGTCACAACATACAGGTAATGTACCTGTTTGGCATGCAGGTAGGGCTTGGCAGGGGGCAACACACAGCAGCCAGAACCTCCATGTGACATGAGCTCGTACCTTCGACAGAGCAGTACAAATGTGCCAGGAAAAGTACAATATAAGATAACAAGAGAAAAGACTGGCATCAGTTTGTTGAGGATGTAGATGAGATGCTGGAGGTAACGCCAGTGGGTGACATTTATAAGAAACAATGACAACTGTCATCATTAGGTTAAGCAACAGAAAGCTCTGCAACAGAAGAGAAGACAGTCAAGAGGTTTCCCTTCATTAGTTACTCTGAAACTGCATGGCTGTATTGGGACAGTAATTGTGGTAGAGGTACAGCTGGCAGTCGCTCTGCTCAAAGGAAGAAGTTGACAACTACTGCCAGTCTGACTGTGATTCTGTCAGAGAGCAGGAGCTGGAGCAGTTGCAGGGCCTTAACAGAATCAGAGTGCACTGTTTACCTTGGACCATGGTGAACCTGCTTAGAAGGAAGTGCCAGAGTCTGTGAGGAAAAGAAACATGAGCTCATCCCCAGGGCCAAATGGAGTACCTTCTGGTAGGTCTGTTAGCATTGTTAAAAGCTGCTGCATACTGTAGGTTCTGGAGGCTCCTGACAGAGAAGAGCACAGTTAGAAAACAGCAGAGATGTATTGAAGGTGTCTGGGTCTCTGCAGAATAAATGTATCTCTCTGTTCGGTGTAGAGGGCAAGTCATTTTTCAGCATTTTTTGTGTTCCTTAGCACTTTATAGCTTTTCTCCTCAAAAATGTACACACTGACACGTCTGTGCAGAAAAGTGGAGTTCCTTGGGTACCGGTGTGTTCAGAGCATATTGGTGAGGTGACACACTTGAGTGGAGAAGCTCCTGATAACAAGAGAAACTTAACTCTCTTATAACTAGATCTCACAAATCCATACGGCTCAGAGCCACAGAAGCCGGTGGAGACAGTATCAGAGCAGTACCACGTCCCGAGCAAGATCAAGGACCTTATTCTGGACTACTGCTTTGATTTCAGTATGAAGGTCACATCAGGAGGAGCAGATTCTAAGTGGCATAATTATAGGCTGTACAACCTCAGTGGTCCTGTTTGCCATAGCTATGAACATGCTTGTGAAAATGGGACCGGTTAAGCGTTGAGGTCCATACACCCAGTCGGATATCAGGCAATCCCCAATCAGAGCCGTCACAGACGATGACTTTGTAGCCCAACCCAGGATGTAGCTGGATTTTGCAGGGGCTGGAGAGGCTTATTGTGTGGACCAGAATTCTGAAGCTTGAGTAGCTCTGTCTTGTAGGGTAGCTAAAATTGCTAGTAAGGTCAGGAAGGAAGCAAAGCACTAGAGCGTGCCTTCAGCAGGTGTCCAAGAGTGCTGAGTGAGGGCTGCTGTTGCTGGTGCTCCAGGTAGTGGCAGACTCTATCTACGAGGGGACAGCACACTGCAGGACCTTGGTTCCCACTAAAAAGGTCATAGCAAGGAGGTAAAGTCACCATTCACATTAAGGACTTGGTCGTGGTGAAAGTTGACTTAGGGAGGCAGGTCAAGTTTCCAGCCACTATGAGGGAAAGATTTATGAGGCCAGACATTGTGTTGCTGTCAGCAGCTTCTAAGCAAATCATCTTGTTGGAGCTTACAGTGCCTTGGGAACAACAGAAGGAAGAAGTTTATAAAAGGAGGATGGGATTTGCAAGTAGCTGGTGGAGCACCCCTGCTCAAATGGCTGGAGGCCAAGGTGTGTGCTCATTGAAGTAGACTGCAGGGGCTGTTGGGAAGTCTTTGTGTAAGATCTATAGTGTGTTGGGTATCATCGGCAGTCAGAGGAGGACGGCTATGAAAGTTGTCACTCAGGGTGCATGTAAATGTCTACGGATCGCTACAGGTGAGCCATGAGTTCAAAATAGCTCTGTTTGAGTGCAGGTGGGGATCTGATCAACCTGGCCTGGAGGGGACAATGGGTTGAGAGTATTTTAAGGTTGGAAGTCATAAAACACTCAGTGACCCCAGGTTACATCACTGATGATGAGTCCAGGTGCACTGCAAGATATTAATGTGATAGATATTATTTATAGTCACGTGAAATAAACGTGTCACACGGTCAATGAATTGTGCACCCAAGGGTAATGACTGCTGGTGTTTAGACTCTGTTCTGGCTGACATTTGCACAGATAAATCTACAAAACAGAAGCAACCACAAAGGAGAAAATAACTGGAAATATAGGTGCCTGAAAGAAATGTGTAAAGAAGTCTGTAAATGTAAAGCAGTGCAAGTGAAGTATGTGAAATCCAACCAAATCTAAGCAAATATAAGATTTAAATGTGTTGGGAAAGCATGACGTTGTCTTAATTTACGTGTGTAGTTCCCCCTAGTGGAATAAATTAAAACATCAACAGCACATTTTGCCACCCAGGAAACCCACATGAATCTGTCATGATTATTGCCTATGTCACAGTGTCGATTACATGGACACAAAGATGCTGTGTAGTGTTTGATGCTGGATAACCTTTATTTGAGATGAGGGCTTTATTTACGCCAGTGTAAAAGGGTATTCGTGCATGGTGGTTGGTTCAGGGAGTGACCAGGTGTAAGGGGTTAGAGGGTGGACATATGGAGTTATTTATTAAAAAATGTACGAATAGTTCAACAGACATAACAAACAAGACTGTCAGGCAACATCTGTAGCCACACGACACTAAGCTGAGCACTGAGAACACTGCAGAAGTGTATGTAAGGAGCGTTGCTGCGCCTGCTTTTCATCAACCTGGTGTAGCAACCGACTCACTAATCTTTTATTAGTTTGTGTATCTTCCTCAGTTCATTTATGTTATCAGGTTGCTTGTTTAACATATCGTGCACTAAGGAGAACCTACATTTCATTCTGTCTTTGTTCATCTGTGCCGTGAGCTGATGGGTGATACTTCTCTGGCAGGAGCGGGCTTGATCTGATGAACAGAGCTCCACTGCCTGTCCCTGCCCTGCCTCCAGAGGCTTGATGAGGACCAGCTCTTGCCATTTAAGATGAAGACCAAGGGTGGTAAAATAGCTGGTCAGAGGACTTAAAAGTTTTGGATGCGCAGAACATGGTTGGTTTATGTTGTTGTTTGGTGCATCTTTTGTTACAGAATCCTGTGTGGGGTCTTCTGTTCTGCCTTTGTAGCTACAGTCCAGAATGATAGTGACATGATCCTTAATCATATCATTGACAATGAACTTACTTACAGTGAATTTAAAATGCAACTAACTTGCACAGTCCACCAGTACTCCATAACTGTCAGTTCAGTATGGAGATGTGGCCCTCGGCTCGGTGCGGAGCTGTCGTGGTCGGTTCAATGTGCCAGAAGGCATTGCAAAACTGACAAAGTGCATTGAAGGTAAAGGTGTTTACCGCACTCACTGTGTCCACACACTTTTGCAGGCTACAGCTCTCATCATTCCTGATAAAACCTAGTTTTGCCTCTTTCATCGCAGTTGATTTGTTTGTATGCAAACAAGGTACAAGGGGACAGGTATGTATTTTTTTTACTTCTTGGGTGGGACAGCAAGTCCTCTCCAGTTTTCTACATGTCATTTGGTGGGTAAACCAAGTCCTGACTTTTGTTCTTTGGATTTTGGAAGAAGATTTTGCATCTCAGGCTGTAAAAAGCCACATTTGGAAAACCTCATTTCTGGGCACAGGTATTCTTAAAGACAGTCTTATGAATTCTAAGTAGAGGACAAGAAACCAATCTTATTGGAAAGGGTTAATGCTTGGAGATGGGAATTTCAGATTTTTTAATTATGTCTCCACAGCAGCAGAACTTTCAGTGAGATTCAAAGTTTTAAGCTGCTGAACCATCATCTCTGTCTAGATTGGAAGATAACTTGTATAGATGTACACATTTTTTTCTTTTGATGTTGGAAGAAATTCAACGATGTCGGTTAGTTAAATGAAATGTTGTACTTTATTAAATTGTTTATCCAAGCTGCAATTTTTTTCAAACGTGTGCTCAATTTGTTCAAAACATTTTGTAATACAGATGTTACGACCCTGCTCGTTGGCTAGGGGACCAATTTTGAGGATCGTCGCATTTTAAGGGAAAAGGGAGAAAATGTAGGTGGTAGGGAAGAACCTTCTTTAACAATGAACCCGATACAGTGACCAAGTGAAATTTATTTACAGTGGGGGGGGGGGGGGTGGTGATGAAATTGTATATAGATATCTATTATCAAACAAAAACCAGAAAACAGATATAAGGATCTGTCCGACGGACCAATCCTGGCTCTGACGGACCTGTCAAACGCCGAACCCCTATGGAGAGACCGCGCGAACAGGAACACGACAGTTCCCCACCAGAAAAAAAAAACAAGAACCGTAACACAGACCATGTCGAATAAAAAAAAAAAAGTTTATAGAATGCAGTACAGTTTGCATTTTACACAAAATTTTAATTTTAAATGAATACAGCATAAAATTTCTTAAAGCATTACATCACAATTTGCTTTACAACAACAGAGTGTAGCGTCGGGCGCTACAGCTAAGCACCATTTATCTTCGTTGTATGCGCGTTGCTGCCGAAGTGCACCCTGGGAAATGGAGCGGAGGGTGAGCTGTTTCGGGAACCTGTTGAGCGCGGGAATTGAGAGATGGGGGTGTGAGAGAGAAAGAGGCTGGGGTTGTTGGTCAGCTGCAGTGTGGGTGCAGAGGGACAGCCTTTCCTTCGTCTTGCCCGGTTGTTACCTTCCCTTGAGAAGCCAGCGCTCAATAAAAAGTTGTATGTTATGGAAACCGGCCTGGTGTCCTCAATCCCTCCATCCGGGCCCAGACCGGCGCTCGTTACAATGGAGGCGAAACATGAGGAGCTGGATCGTACAGCAGCTGATGGCGAAAGGGGACCGCGGAAGACGGCGAGACCTGGAGAGAGGACGCGTCGCGGGAAATGGTGAGCGGAAGCTGTGGGCCGAGCGGGTGGTCTCCCTGAACCCAGAAAGGCGGCACGGGTGAGCAGCGAGTCGCCCGAAAACGCGACGGTCCAGGACGGTTCCGGTGTAGAGTGCGCTCCTTCGGCGGTGGAACGAGGCTGCATGATGCTGCAACGTGCGGGTGGAGCGGTAGGTGCGACGCTCCCCAAAACCGCATGTGTGCCGCGCCGTGCCCGCGACCAAGAGCTGGAGAGCGCCGCTGACGAGACGGGAGAGTCCCCAGATGCCCGGTTCTATGACCCACCGGCGGAGTACGACTGTGGCACTGCGAAGCAGCGCAGCCCCCAGTTACAACCCCATACGAGCTGCCGTGAGCGAAAGAATGGCGCGAAGACGACGGCGCGTTGTGGCCAGAAACGCGTAGTGCGGTGAGCGGTGCCCAAGGTCCACTCTCGGCGAGGACGGCGTGCAACGAAACGGCACGCGCAGACCCACCACGGCGGGAGGCAGCGCGAGACGTGCGGGAGAGGAAAGTTGTGAGCGCCGCTACAGATGGGCGAGCGGGCGGGCAACACGTCGAGAGCGCGTTTGTGCACAGTATGGCCAAGTTGGGCGTACTGGAATTCCTAGAAGAAAAACGCACATTGGGAGATTATACCGGGATCGAGGCCGACCGAAGCGGAAGAGACGACGGCCGCCTCGGCCTCCATGGCTGCCTGCACCCACACCTCGCCTCATCCACAGGCCATAAGACTTCTGAACCCGGACATGCCATCACAATCCTCGCAAACCAGGGTCTACAATATTCTCTGACCGCTCCCCTCACTGTCACTGTCCTTCCAGTGCACCTTAAGCTTTATTTACCGTTTGTTTTATTTATTTATTTATTTATTTATCTATCTATCTATCTATCTGTCTATCTATTTGCTGTTTGTTTCTTTTCTTCTTGGTGTTTAGTTGTTTGCTTGTTTTACTTATTGTAAATTTTTATGCACAGTCTCCTATCCTGAATCTGGGCACGTTTCACTACATGGTATACTCAGTAACCATGTACGTGACAAATAAACTCTTTTGACTTTGACAGAGGAGTGCCTTGGGAACGGCGCTGGATTTGGGACTCTGGGGGATGCGGCCATTTTCTTTAACGGGGGGCTATGTAGCATCGGGTGTTACAGCTAAGCACAATTTATCTGTTTGTTACAATAATTTAAAATTGAAATATTATAGAGCACATTGTAAAGAAGAATGAGTTACTGTAAATATCCAAATTTGGGAATGTTTCCAGTTTTGTCCTTTTATGTTGAGAAAAATGATGAGAAGCTTCCTGTTGTATTCTTCAAAAAAGCGATCAGTAATAGCGGTTTGTGTCGGCATTTTCGTTATCGCCTGGAATTTTTCGGCAAAGTGGGACTTGAGGGGCTCGCATAAATCTTCACTGATTCTTTCTCCCACATCCTTAAATTCTTTGATGCTCATCATTTGATCCTTAAGGCTTTTTTTCATATCCAGAGCTTTAGTAAATAGAACTTGCAGCGTCGCATCCTGTTTTCCGAATTCCTTGCGGTGAGTTTTGATCAAGTTGTCGATAGGCAGGAGCATCTTTTTTGTGAACGTGAAGCGAAAATCATCACATTTGTTATCAATTACTTCTTTCAAGATGGTGAACTGGGCTTCTGAGATGAGCGGCTTGTTGCAGGTGCTGTATTGCAGCTTCGGATTCTCGGTCAGCCTCTGAACCCAGTCTGCGTACAGCTTCCCACTTCTGTTTTTCATCACTGGGCCATCGAGCCCCCAATATTTAGTAAAACCAATGTAAAATTTTACTACCCTCTTGCCCCATTCCTTACATTTTTCAATGAGGATATTCATGCAGGAATCTTCCACTCTGTTCACAATACACGGGCTATATAGAGTGTACAGATACACATAGAGCTTTGTGGCCGAATTGAAATTATGAAGAAATTCATCTACTTTCTGACATAACATTTTTTTCTGTATGTGTTTTTCGAGTTCGAAACTGACTGTTTGCCTGTTTCCAGCCTGTTTTGCTGATCATTCGCGAGCTTCTGAACTGTAAAAAAAAAAAAAAAAAAAAAAATACTCCTTTGGCATCCAGTATTGAAACCCACGCATGTTGAACTTGAACATCCTTTAGATATTAAGTCTTCTTCCTGTTGTACCGCTTAAAAACTATTTCTGTTTTGCTATCAAATGTTGGCATAGATGCATGATGGTTTTCGCCAATGTCTAAAACTCGATCCCTCAGAAATATGTCATACAGATTCTGAGGGTCAGAAATTACTTTCAAAGTGTCATCTAAAACCGTATCGTAGTTGCATTTTTTGTGGTCTCCACACTCTTTGTTCTTGAATCTTTTCATTAAAGGTTCGGTTGCGTTTTCATCATCAGACATGATTTCGGTCTTCAAGTGTTTTTATTATAAAGCAATACTTGTTATACTTGGTGTTCTCAAGTAATAGACCTAAAAGCTATCGACATCTGGCCTTGAGCTTTCCTTGTACTTGCGCTTTTCGTCCTTCTGAAAATTGTTCAAACAGTCAAAAGGTGGCTGCTATAGTTTATACCAATCGGTTGAAACTTCAGTTAAAGTTTGTCTCGTCAAATTTAAGTCTTAAATCAGGTATAAAAGAGTACTTAAATGGCGGAAAAAGATGAGACCGGATTCATGTCGCGTCTTCTCGAAGGTTCTCGTGGGTGTGTCATCGGGCGGATGTGTCTTCGGGCGGATGTGTCAGTGGGCGGATGTGTCACGTGTCACTTTGAGGCATGGAAAAAGTGCAATAGTTTCAGGTTGTGTTAGTAGTGCTTTACTGTTTGCTGTGGTTTTGGATGCTGTGTACAACCAAGATGTCCACTGGGATGAGTGTCAACCCCACTGAACACCTTTGGGATGAAGTGGAAAAATTTTACTTTTGAAGGCATCGGTATTGTTTTCGGTGGTAAAGAGCCTGCTAGGCTGTCACTAGCACAATGGCCTGAAATGTCCTTGTAGGTCACACCGTACATCCTTTGGCGCTGTAAGTTAACCGATATCAGTGCTTCACCTCATGCTTCACCTTGGAGGATCTGGGCCTCAGCATTGGCAATGGTGGAAACGCCAGAAAAGAACAACCCGTCTACCAGGATGTTACCTGATGCCACCTGGGGTCAGGTCCCACAGGCGGGGGACGGGACAGAGAAGAACCGCAATAGCAAATTGCAACAACTTGAGTTAAAAGAGATATAGAATCACGTGAAGTTGCAGGAAAATGGAAAACGGAGATGGCGGACCTTGTTGGCCGATACGACTGAACTGTGGGGAAGCAAAAGTGATCACAAAATCCAGCTGAGATGAGAAACAAAGCAGTGGACCATCAAAGTAGACGCAAACAACCGGTGTCTTTATTAGACGCTTTCAACACACCGCACTGAGAAACTGTCTTCGTAAAGCGTGTGTTTAAAGTGCGATCCGCTGCTATTCTGTTTGGCTGCCTCAGCGCAAACCCCGCAACGTTGCTGACGGCGGCGGGCACTACAGCTTTAAGAGCTCGCGCTTGCCGCGCGGCACGCGGCGCTTGCGCGCGAGCGATCCGGCGTCTCGCGCTTGACGCGGCGATGTTGGCGGTGCGGAGAACCCAGCGCTGCGCCTTCAGGCTGCCGTCCGTGTTTCGGCGCGGCTGTGCCTCCGCTGTGCCGGTGGACGACGTGGTGAACGGACTGACGGACGAACAGATACAGGTAGGCAGGCAGGCGACCGACGGAAACGAATGCAGAAGGACAAAAGGGCAAATAAAAAGCGGGGCGAAGCGGGGGCAGCCTGCAGCCTGGCTAGCGTCGCGCTGCGTCGGGCACCGTGAGGCAACTCGAGTCCGCTGCCGTGTGACCTCGCTACAGGCCCGAGAGGACGTGCAGGTCAAGACGAGGTAACCGTGACAAAGCAGCAGCAGCGTGCGGAGGAGAAACGTCTTTTATGCGAAATATTATCTTAATTGTTAATATAACCTAGACAAGTCCTGCGTTGTTGGCCACACACGACCGTATCAGGTTGGCACTAGCCGCCAAGGTGGTGATGTTTATGGTGCTCATTTCTGAGCCCCGCACTTTCTGTCTAAACTGCCCATAAAGGAGAGGCTGTAATGTCTTTGCTGCGTTATTACAGTGAGATAGCAAGAAGGGGTGAAAAACAAGTGCTGTTTCTGCCTATTAGAAGGATGGTTGGTTGTGTTCGTCATGTTTATTTCTTTGAATTGGGACACAAATTTAGAAAGAAAGGTAGGGAAGCAGCATGTGATCCAACGTGCATCCTGGGTAATAAAATGTGGCTATGAGGGTTGGGAATTGAATGAATTATGGCCATGGGCTACATCAGTCTTCTGCTGGGAGGGCAACTCAGTCAGTCTAGGTGTTTGGTGGTCTGAAAAGAGCACCAGGTCCTTATGAGAAGTGCAGGTACGCAAGAAAACATACCAGGTTAAAGTTGCCTTGGACACAGGATTTTGCCAAAAAAGGTTGGATCTAGAGATTCAATTGGTCATGGAGGTCACTTGATTTTGGCCTGGTTTTCACGAATTGGTTTAGGACTTTTGTTTTTTTTATTTTTATTTTTTAAATCTAGCATTGTTGCCATGGAATAGAGGAACATTGTGAGGAAACAGTGTTTGCCTTTTAGGGTTCACTTCATGATCTTTGCACCTTTACCCAACAGCTAGTCACCAGGTGCTTTGGACGCCATACTGAGAAGTCAGGGTTTTCTGCTCATTTTGACACAATTTTTGTTTTTACATGCTAGCTTTTGCTACGCACAGTTTCTTACACAAACACTACTATAAATGCCAGCATACAGTTTTTGGGGGTGGGCTACCGAGGCATTCATGGTGTCCTGTGGTATGTTTTTTTTTTTTTGTTTGTTTTTTTTTGCACCGGGAAGCAGACTCCTCCACAAAGGGAACAAAAAAAAATCATGTTTTGTTAAAGCTGCATTTCTGCTATTTTAAAAACTAGAATTTTTGTTGGGAAGCGCAGTGGCTTGTGGGTTATTGTTAATGAATGAAATGAATTTCTGCTACTTTTGTTGCAGCAAGCAAGGATTTCAGCCTGGTTTGTTTGCACCGCCTTTGTGTTGAAGTAAAATTGGTACCATTTTGTTCTTCAGATCTTGTTTTCAGATATAAAGTCACTCAGTGCCCCATAACAGAGCAAAGTTCTGGAATGAGGGTTAAACAAAGTGTTATTGCATCATTGTAGCTCTATTAAGCTTAGAGATCATGCATTGTCATAACTGCTGAAATTTTGAGAAACAGCCACTGTTTTTTGAGCATTTTGAAAATGAGAAATTATAGAAAGGGAAGTTAAATTCCTTTGAAGTCTGTTGGGTTGTCAGTGTGGTGTTTTTGTCATCTTTTATTTAATGTTGATTAGCCAATATTTTTCTCTGAAGCAGTTGAAGAATGTTTATATTTTTTCCACTTTAACATTTAATGGGGCATTTCAGGTTAACTACTTTGTTCAGGTACACTACTGTATAACAGAACCCCTCCTGATATGTAAAGGGGGGGATCCCCATTTGTGTTCATAACCACTGTGCTATCTGCACTGTATGTGGTCTGTTACCCAATAATGTGAGCTGCTTCAAAAGCAAACGCAGGTGATGATGTTTTTTCCACTCTGTCCTGTATGCTGCAGCTCCGACAGACCGTGCAGAGGTTCTGCCAGGAGCAGCTGGCCCCTCACGCAAATGAAATCGACAAGAGCAATGAGTTCAAAGGCATGCGGGTAAGATAAATGGGCTTGTGATTTTTGTGTTTGTGACAAGGATATTGTGGTACACTAGGTGTAGGGTCAAGTTATCAGCTGGTATCTACCCCTTGGTGTGGTGACTTTGGCAATATTTGAGTTAGATGTCATTGGGCTTGGTATAGTGTTACAGATTAAACACTAATTCTTTTGTACAATTAGCTGTCTGAAATAAATGTAATACTTTATTTAATAACTAATAAGCAATAGTTTTATGTAAGACTTGTCTTATTTGTGTTTTCAACAGGGATTTTGGAAGAAGATGGGGAGCTTGGGACTCCTGGGAATCACAGCTCCAGGTTTTAAGCAGCATTTGCTTTATTATTATTTTTTTTAATTTTTAGTTGTTGGAAATATTTGGGGCTAAAATTCACACATTATTTCCTCATTGCTTGTCTGTGACATATACCTGGAAACAAAATTGTACATTATGAGCAGTTTATTTGCATTACAACTAAACAAAACTGGGCCAAAATGGGATAAATACATGATGAGTGTCCTGGAAAGAAATGTAGATACATGCACAATGCAATTGAAAGGCAAAGGAATACAGTGTCCACTTGAAAGTTGCACATTTTATTTAAAAATAATTTTTTAAATTTAAATTTCTAGTTTTAGAGCAGGTTTTAAAGAAACTATGTTAAAATACTGTGTTTCCATGTAGATTCTCCCATTTTTATATCACTTCATCTATGTGACTTGAAAATGTTTTCTGCAATAGTTGTTAAAGATCAAAGTTGACAATAACATGCTTAAAGATCATAGTAGCCTAGCATCCGAAAAAATTACAATAAAGAAGTGTGTTTAAGTGCTGACCAGTGCTGCGATTTGATCGATTTGCCACCAACCTTGACCTTTTGCAGATGATGATTTTGATTTTTCTGGATGTGTTGAACCTGTCCTTAATGGCTGAGGTACCACTGCGTGAGCTTTTTGCATTTGCTCACTGGTTCACAGACGACATGGAAAATCTACATGCAGACTTGTTGAATTCTGTGTAGAGAATCGGAATTCGAGATACCCTGTACCTTGTCTGTAGCTAGATTGATCCAGAACCTTCACGCTGCCCCAGTGTCATTTTCATTGACTGAAATGAGCCACAGAAATATTTGCTGTTGGTCTGTTCCACGTTTTGATTCTCACAGTTCCAGCACTGTGTTCTGTAGATGAAACTGCTTTTAATGTTTCTGATGGTCTGCCTATTATGGGAGTATGACCTGCAATATCTTTGTTGGGTAGCGCAGTCCTGTTGAATCATCCTGTGACATCGTAACGACTTAAGCTGGCTGGTTTCTCAGGCCTATACATCTGTTGCTCTCTTTCCTTATGATCCATTTAATGTTACCAGAGTTATGGGATGTTTCACTATGCTGTCTTTCATGAACCAGGAAGCAGTTCTTTAACAGTGCCTGGGTGTTTCTGTTACGGTCCAAATAAAATAGCTTGAGGATTACTGTGGGCTGGTATCACATTTCAGAAACCTCTTTAAAGTAAATGACAATATAAACCTTTCCTCCTGCAGGAATTACTCAGTAGCTTATGGAATAATTCCTGTTTGCAAACAGAGTTGAAATTCCTTGTGACAGTCTCACCTTGTAGGACGGCCCAGTGCTGCTGCCTCTCAGCGGCTGGAATGGTTGGTCATGAGTTTGAAACCAGAAAATGCTGTGTGGAATTTGCATGTTCACCCTGTGTCTGTGTGGGCTTCTTCCCACAGTCCAAAGACATTTGCTTCTGGTTAACTGGTCACTCTGAATTGCCCGTGTGTGTGTGTGTGTGTGTGTGTGTGAGACCATCCTATAAGGGACTTGTTAGTGCCCAATGATTCTGGGCTAAACTCTAGACGGCTACAACCCTGCTCAGGATTAAGTGGTTAATGATAATGGCTGGATCTCCCCAAGTAAGCAGGACAAGTGTTTAAGAGTTTTACAAAGTTGTGTGATATTTATAGAAGTCTAAGGCGGTGCTAATCAGCAATGTCACTGAAGCCCATCATCTCTTCTTCTGTTCTCATCTGAACACTCATTCATTTTTTTCCTGGTTTCCGTCTCATTGTAGTTTAATACACAGAAGGTCACTGGTCTTTGATGCACTTGGCATTATCCCTTTTATTCGTTGTCTTTTCTATTATGGATGCTCCCACTGGGAGGATGCCAGAGTCCAGAGGTTGCATTGCTTCCGTGTGCCTGGTTATCATCTAACCAAACAAGCGAGTAATGAGATGTTGTGAAACATTTTTTTGGCTCATTAAGTCATAGTGAAAGAAGTAGAGAAATATGTTACTAGGACTGTCTTGGACCATGAGCCCAGTCCTCTTGCCTCACAGCAACTCTCTGTCTTCTGTTTCAGTGGAGCTGGGTGGCTCAGGGTTGGGCTACCTCGACCACGTGATCGTCATGGAGGAGATTTCGCGAGTGTCTGGTGCTGTGGGCCTCAGTTATGGGGCACACTCTAACCTTTGTGTCAACCAGCTTGTGCGCAATGGCAACCAGGCTCAGAAGGAGAAGTACCTGCCCAAGGTGCCAGAGGCTAGAATGACCAGTGCGCACTCATACAAAGTTGGACACTCAAGATCCCCAGACAAGCGGGTTACAGTCACACACTTGAGAGCTAATTGATATCTTTTAGCTGACAATTTAGTAAATTATAATCACTGATTGGCAGCAGTACTCTGTAGAATTTCACTCATATTTATTTTACTAAATGGCCTGACTTTTATTTATTTATTTATTTATTTTTGAGGAACGAGTGTGGTGTGCACACCTCTGAATGCTCATATTTTGTAGTGCCCTCTTGTTGTTTGGGTAGTTCTGACTTCCATTTGCACTTGTCTGTTAAAGCTGGTGTCAGGAGAGCACGTGGGTGCCCTGGCTATGAGTGAACCCAACGCTGGCTCTGATGTGGTGTCAATGAAGCTGAGGGCCAGGAAGGAAGGTGAGGTTCCATGGTGTGCACGGTGGGCAAGAGCTGCAGCACTGCTACGCATGTGGTCCCCTGTGGTGATGTTCATAACATTTTTTACTTTGTATAATCAGAAGAATATTGTGATTTTATATAAATATTGTTATCTTAACTATGGGAGTTGTATTAACAACAATTTTGGACTTCCTGTTATGTGAAATGACTGTCAAGGGTATGTAATTTGATAACTAATGGCTGCTTGCTATTACAGTAGTTCTGCTATGGGCCAAAAAAAAGCATATGACATTGATGTAGTGGAGCTGTGATTTACCAAACATCCAGAGGCCAGTGTGATGACCAGATGTTCTATTGTTTCTGCTCTTCAGGCAGCCAGTATGTGCTCAATGGCAACAAGTTCTGGATCACGAATGGGCCAGACGCAGATGTGATCATTGTGTACGCTAAGACGGAGCCGGATGCAGTGGCTCGTGGAATAACTGCCTTCGTTGTGGAGAAGGTGGGTATTCAGGCTCAGAGAAAAGCAACTGTCCCAAATTCTGACAATTTCTCATTTCACTGTTGGCCATAATAACATACAGTATGCCATCACTCATTTTTACTTTTGTGCAACATCTGGATTAAATGATTCTTACATCAGTTTCCTAGTGTACAATCACTGCACAGACAGTGTAAAGTATTTAAATACTTGGCCACTTTGGCACTTTTGTACTGAAATATAAAACCTAGTTTGCAGTACTATTGATAATTCAAAGTGTTGGCTCATGTACAAAGAACCTGCTGTTTGCTGGCATTGTCTGAATTGTTGGTTAGATGCACGAGTGAATGTTAGAATGTTGGCAGCTGTCTGTCATTGTTTTCTCGTCTCACCCTCTGGTTCAGGGCATGCCGGGTTTCAGCACCGCACAGAAACTAGACAAGCTGGGTATGAGGGGCTCCAACACCTGTGAACTTATCTTCGAGGACTGCAAGGTCCCAGGTATGGTTGGTGTGGCTCGTAGCAGATGATGCCAGATCTCAGGCGCAGTCACAAAGGTTCTGGAACGGATTTTTAGTAACTGCTTCAAATTTATGCCTCTGTTCCAGGGAAGGACCTAAGATCTCAGCTGCAAAGAGAACTGTAGCATCCTGTGTCATTGAGGGTTAGAAGCTGGCCTCCGCCTTTACTTGCTGCTCCTCTCAGTTAACAGCTTTATGGCAGGCTGGATGTGAATCAGCTCTTTGAAGGGCGTAGTTTAATGATCGAAGTGGCACTCAGCCAGAATACTATTGTTATGTTTAGGTAGGGCCCTTGATTATAGCTTTTAAAACTGAATCATTTCCTACCATCAAAAATGATCATGGAATATTGTACCCAGATTCCATTTCACCTGGTATTGTTTATTGCTAAGTTCAGGCTTAAAACACCAATACAGAGCCTTGTGCAGGGTTTGAGCTGCATAAATTTATTATCTACCACTGAACTCATTTGAGTTAAATGTGTACTGGTTTGCTGTGTTTGACTGTGGTTCATTTCTTTCATGTGAACTTTTTTTTGTATTTCTAACCCCATTTATGTTGGATGCTGAAAAATGAAAGCAGACTGAAAGTGCACAGATCTCCATGGCAACAACTGGGATGTACTTGGCACTATACATCATTAATTTCTGAGTGGAGTTCTGTAACAGAGCACGCTCAGTCTGTGATTGCTCACCAGTACAAAACAAAGGGATCTCATTAAACAGGTGGAGCTGCAGCTATGTGGGGAGGAGAGGTCCCCTTCCATTTCCTTCTCCTGAGAGCTTACCTGGCTTTGGTCAAGTTGGCATTCCTTGGTCCATATTGCTGGCAGTGAAGCAGTTGGACCCTGCAGTGTAAGAACAGCCCCCAGTGGAGTGCACTAAAAAGTTCTGGAGTGCTGTAATCAGGGAAAAAAATGGTCCGCTTTGTAAAACCGGGGGATGCACACATTCTGGTATTGGTGTTAAGTGCAGTTCTGTCTAACTTGTTTCTAATTCCGCAGCGAAATGTCAGGCAAATGAAAGTCATTTTGTCTGAGCGCTGATCAGAAGAGACGGGTGTGTGTATTTGCGTACAGCTGTAACTTCAAAAACGGAGCAAGAAATTGTAGGGTTGTTTAGTGAGCGCTGTAGCTGAACTGATAGCCGGCTTTCGGTAGATGACATTCTCGACATACAGTGAAGTTCATGAGTGTTTGGACAGGAGAGAGGTAGAAAAATAAACCTATGGTCCAAGTGCCAGTGGCCGCTCATCCCTCCGTTGGCCTTAAATCACCCAAAAAATGTTTCGGATGCTGCAAAGCATCAGCCCTTGTGGTCCTTGATTTCATGCCCACTTCCCACCCAGGTCACATTCTTCAAGGAAGGAGAGAAAGCAGTATTGTTTTCAGCTGTCTTTTTGTTGCCCCATTTCTTCACGCTGTTGAGTTTTATCATGGTGTCTTTTGCACCCATTTCTTCACATTTTTCTGTTTTTCTTTGCAGAGGAAAATGTTCTAGGCTCCTTGAACAAGGGCGTGTATGTTTTGATGAGTGGACTGGACTTGGAGAGGCTGGTGCTGTCAGCGGGACCCCTGGGGTAAATGGTTGCATTACATATGTTCTGACCTTAAAGGTGCCTCAAGGGATGCTTTCTATTAAGTTATTTCAGATTTGTCATTGGCACTAATTATGCTGTCTCGTGTGTGTGTGTGGGGGGGGGCAAATGGTACAATAACTTCCTGATGTTTTCATTTTGCATTGTGGGGTTTCCTTGAAATCTTGTCACAAAGCTTATGATAAATAGGCTGCCACTGTGTTCCACAGCATCATGCAGGCTGTGATGGACCACGCCATCCCATACATGCACGTCCGAGAGGCTTTTGGCCAGAAAATAGGACACTTCCAGGTAACAATTTACCACAGTGACTGGCCAGTTGTAATGTGATTTTATTTTTTGTTCTCCGGCTTTGATATATTGATAGCAGCACAAGTTTGTCATTAGCATTAAAACAGCAGTGACAGCCTTTACATCACACTCAAAGGAGCTGAACTTCAGGGGTAAAAAAACATTATTACTCAGCCAGACAGTATTTGTGTTTTTTGGATGGGTTGAACATGTGAGTCATTCGCAAATACAAGAGGCAATTGGGGAAGATCTCATCCTCCTTGGTGTGATGCAGTAACCGTGTCCCTGGAATCTTCAGACAAGCATGAGAGAGGCTGTAGAGGTGTCCTGCAGTATGCTCATCTAATGGGTTTTTGTGTGGGGTTCCTGGCTGCCTATGATCAGCTATAAACTCCTCTACAGCTGCTGCAGGGCAAGATGGCAGACATGTACACGCGGCTGAGCTCATGCCGGCAGTATGTGTACAACGTGGCGCGCGCCTGCGACAAGGGTCACTACAGCCCCATGGTGAGCCACCCCCGCGGTGCCCTGTTGCACTTGAATAGCAGCTGCTTGGTTCACTTTTTCCTTTAGTCCACACAGCACGGTAAGTGCATTAATCTTCAGATTTGCAAGTTAAGGCCCTCCACAGTATTTAAGGCTTGAAAATAACAGAAATTGAGATGTACTTGTGAACATAACCCATAAAATATTCATATGTGTAGGATTCATGAAACTATCAAAGGAGATAGTTGATTTTTTTTTTTTTTTTTTGAGACAGTCTCAAAATCATTCAGTGTTTTATGTATTAATGAAATTCTCTTAAGTAAAAATTAGTTAGAAATATTTCTATATTTTTTTTAGTTGAATATTTTTGCAACAGTCCATAGAATTGAGATCTGCTAAACCAAGGATGGAGAGAAATTTGACAGTCAGACAGTTTCATAATAACATCTTTGCAGGAGTAGCTGGAAGGTTTGCTTTTTAGTTTGACTTTGTATTTTCAGGCACCTTTTGAGTTTAGGAACAAGCAGCTGTCGAGGGCTGCAGTGGTTTTGATCTGTAATGCTCTTGCAGGACTGCGCTGGTGTCATTCTTTACTGCGCTGAGAACGCCACTCAGGTGGCACTCGATGGCATTCAGTGTTTGGGTAAGAGCCACGCAACCGTTCACCACAGACCACGTTTGATCTGGCCATGGTGCACAGAAATGCTGCCAAGGTTCCTGCTAAAGAGCACTGGCTGGTCAGTCTTGTGCATACAAAGGTTAAAACCATTCTGGTTTAATCTTTAATTTTTATGGTAAGAACTATTTTGACTTCACAGGAACCTAGCCAACATGCTTTGATTCCTCTGAGCTCTAAAACGTACCGCAGCGGAACATGGAACTCTTGAATGTAACATCTCATAACATTTATTTCTTTTATTGCACTGTTGCCTGGCACACTAATTTTCACCACTACTTTGCTTCATGCTTTGTGTCGAAAAAAGAAGAAATACCTGATACACCCAAACAGTTACTTTAAGCTTCGTTGGCAAACATCTACATTTTCTTTTCACTATGACTTGTGTTTTATCATAGTAAAGAAATGATAAAATTGGTGTATTTTCAGCACAGCTGTATTTAACAGGGCCTGACAAAGCAATGGAATACATGAACATTCAACGTAGATAATAAACACAAAATATTTCAAGATGATGGCTGTCACAAGAATTCATTGCGTAAATGGATGCGTGGGGATTTGTCCTGGCAGCTGAAGCGTATCTGTCTGCAGGGGGCAACGGCTACATTAACGACTACCCAATGGGGCGCTTCCTGCGGGACGCCAAGCTGTATGAGATCGGGGCAGGAACCAGCGAGGTGCGCAGACTCATCATCGGCCGCACTTTCAACGCCATGTTCAAGTAAGGCACTGGCCTGACTGTGGGGCATGCACCTGAAGGCAGAAGAGCCACGTTTGGTCAGACGTACTACAGCTTCCACTTCACTTTGGTTATACCATATAGTAGTGACTGCACAGCAGGTAGACACAGTCTCTTCAAATATAGGAACGGTTTACCAGGACAGACTCCAAGGACAGTAGATGTCTTTGTGCGGTCATCTATGAACACCATAGGGTGGCAGGGGGTCTCTAGTCACTTACGTACAAGCTGCAAACAAAATTTGCTGGCTGTGAGAAGGTGGTCCTCTCGCACGTTCACTGTATAATTTTCACAGAAAATGCAGTTTGCATCAGTGTTTGAGTGGAGGCTGTATTTGTCATACAACGGGAAACATCGCCGTTTTTGTTGAAGGGGGGAAATAACTGCCATTAAATTTAACATAAGTTCATAAAAGTAAACTATTTGTTCTTGTCAGCAGAAAATGTAAAATTTGACACTTTCAAAACCTGTTTTCTGCCTTGGTGTTAAGCTTCTCTGCCTTAAATATAATCATTTTAATCAGTAGTTGGAAGCTAAATTACTGTTTTGGGGTATTTTTTCCAGTGTGCATATACTTTTGTGTTAAAATGTTCTCAAAAAAGGTGTGTCCATTTTCTCCTATCCTGCTTATAAAATGCCGAATATCCCCGTTTTCTTTTGTCACTCTTGAACATCTTCTACTTTCTAATAAACTAGTAACAACCAGTGAATATCACATAATTTGCACTATTTACCGAAATAGTTTTTCTGGTCCCTTTTTCTTGGCTACTGCTTTGTCTGATTAAGATGTTTGTGTTCCTTCTGTTCACCTGAGTAGCGCATAATAAAGTGTCCACTTAAATGGTGTATATTGTCTGCAGCATTTTTTTTAAAAGTGGTCTAATGCCTAATTCATTTGATTTCAGCTGTTTATCAATCACTGCCCTACCAGTGGGATGGAAATGAACTCCCATTAAACATTAATTGTTTTGTACTTTTCTCCACCCATCTCACTAAACAGAAATATAAGACCAAATATAGATTTGTTGCACATGTACATTTTTCTGCCCGGATGACAGAACCTTGAATCATTAGTTTCACGCGGGAGGAGGGTGCTCTTCACACAGCTTGGCTGAATAATAAATAAAGCTAATAGCTGTGCATGTTTAGGCTCATTTTTGGCTGAATGTGTCACTCTGGCAATGAATTAAATATTTTCCTTTTAAGAAACAGATTCTTTCATATCCACTTCAGAAACAACTGACGTTCAGGTACTGTGGACTGTGGTATGGATGTACTTTTCTGCTGCTATATTCTTCTATGGTAGATATCAAGGGTCTACACGCCTTTACTGAAACTGCAGCTTTGTGTAATGTAAAGCCAGAAATCATGATAAATCGTGTCAGGAATTTGTCCCTCTTTAATCTGAACACATGACCACTAAAAGCTAAATTAAGACAAATAATTTCTGAATGTAACAATTTCAATAAGGCTGTGTAAACTTTTTATATCCACTGTATATATGACTCAGTACAGGACAGGCGGTGCCTTGATGGATCTGGGTAAAAGAATAAGAGAACTGAAGCAAATGGATGGGCTTTAAGCCGGTGGTAACCCTAACAGAAACCAGTGCATTATCAAATTTAGTTACAGTTACAAGAAAATATTTTGAAGACATTTTGTTCTTGTCCTTTGTCTGTCTTATGGGTAACATTTGCACTCAAAATATGAGGGGAATGCAGTTAAACACATTAATTTTTTTGTGTTCACAATGGGAGGGAAGACATCCTTTTCAAGATGATGGGGCACAGTGGTTTGCTCCCTGTAAAATTGCACTGTATTGATTTATTGGTACTGAGTGAATGAGGAAAAATTTAATGTTCTGTATGTATATTGGGCTGACTGCTTTTGAAGGCAGTTTTCCTCATCAATATTACCTGCTAACCTGCTATCATTCATGTGCTTCCATAAGAAAATAGCGATAACATATAGTATATTATGGAGATTTATTCCGGTTAAACATATATTTACCACAAAGCCCTGGCCTTCACATCTTTAAGGCAGAAAAAAAATGCACATTTGGTTTTACTAACTTTTGACAGCACAAATATTTTTTGCTTTCCTCAATTCATTTTCAGAAGCACAGTAGAACAAGTCTGAATGAAAATTAAGCACATTAAATTAGGTAGTGTTTGAAGAAACAAGACTTTCTGAAGCTTTTAAACCACTCAAACCAGTCGCTTCCAAAAACAAGTCACTGTTTCGAAACGCTAGGGACATCTGCGGGCCAAACATAAGTAACTGCAGACAAATTTTTAAAAAATGGGAATGCGTCTTAAGTTTCATAATGGAACTCAGTTGCATATCTGTGTAGTGTATACTATTGTGAAGTAAACAGGCTTAAATTTAGGCACAATATATAGGCAGTCATATACGGTTGTGTTCAAAATAATAGCAGTGTGTTCAAAAAAGTGAATAAAGCTCAAAATCCTTATAATAGCTTTTATTTCCATACACGCAAATGCATTGGGAACACTGCACATTCTATTCTCAAATCAAAACATGACAAGAAAAATTTATCAAATTTGTGTTATTCCTTTAGAGAAAATGAAGAAAGGGGAATATTAGGCTGTTTAAAAAAATAGCAGTGTCTGCATTCTTCTTTACAAACTCAAACATCCACTGTATAAACTGAAAAATGTTTCAAGATTTTGCTTTCCTTTGAATCACTGAACTAATATTTAGTTGTATAACCGCTCTTTCTGAGAAGTGCTGCACATCTGTGTTGCATGGAGTCGACCAACTTCTGGCACCTGTGAACAGGTATTCCAGCCCAGGATGATTGTACTACATTCCACAATTCTTCTGCATTTTTTGGTTTTGCCTCAGAAACAGCATTTTTGATGTCACCCCACAAGTTTTCTACTGGATTAAGATCCGGGGATTGGGCTGTCCACTCCATAACGTCAATCTTGTTGGCCTGGAACCAAGATGTTCCTTGTTTATTGCTGTGTTTGGTGTCATTGTCTTGTTGAAACACCCATTCCAAGGGCCTTTCCTCTTCGGCATAAGGCAACGTGACCTCTTCAAGTATTCTGATGTATTCAAACTGATCCATGATCCCTGGTATGCAATAAATAGGCCCAACACCATAGTATGAGAAACATCCCCATATCATGATGCTTGCGCCACCATGCTTCACTGTCTTCACAGTGTACTGTAGCTTGAATTCAGTGTTTGGGGGTCGTCTGCCAAACTGTCTGTGGCCCCTAGACTCAAAAAGAACAATCTTGCTTTCATCAGTCCACAAAATGTTTCGCCATTTTTCCTTTAGGCCAGTCTTTGGTAAATTGTAACCTCTTCAGCGCGTCTTTTTTTCAACAATGGGACTTTGCGGGGGCTTCTTGCCGATAGCTTGGCTTTCACGTAGGCGTCTTCTAATTGTAACAGTACTCACAAGTAACTTTAGACCTTTGATCTTCCTGGAGCAGAGTCTTTGCCATTTTGGCGATTCTTTGATCGATTTGAATGGTAATTTTCCGTTTTCTTCCAAGTCTTTCAGGTTTTGGTTGCCATTTTAAAGCATTTGAAACCATTTTAGCTGAGCAGCCTATCATTTTCTGCACTTTTTTATATGTTTTCCCCTCTCCAATCAACTTTTTAATCAAAGTTCTTCTGAACAATGTCTGGAACGACCCATTTTACTCAGATTTTCAGAGAGAAATGTACTATAACCAGCATGTACAACATTTGCTGCCTTCCTTCCTTAAATAAGGGCCATAATTAACACCTGTTTTTTCACAGAATGAATGTCCTCACTAATTGAACTCCACACTGCTATTTTTTGAACAGCTTAATATTCCCTTTTCTTCACTTTCTGTAGGAATAATACAAATTTAATAAAATTTTCTTCCTGTTTTAATTTAGAATAGAATGTGCAGTGTTCCCAATGCATTTACGTGTATGGAAATAAAAGCTATTATAAGGATTTTGAGCTTTATTCACTTTTTTGAACACACTATTATTTTGAACACAACTGTAGGTCTCATAAGTAGTACTTTATATATAATATATATTAATCATTTTCTTTATATCATCATACTTTTAAGTACTTCCAAATAACACATCTTGGTCTCTTTCTTCATTTTTCCAAATCATCTGAATCTCTGATCACAACCAAAAATATCTCCTCTCTCTTTTCTTGAAAAACCCACAAAATCTGATCATTTTTATTTGATTTTTTTTAACAAACACTGACATGATGGAACATCATGTGAGTTGCAGGAAACCCAGAATCACTGATCAGCAGAACTCATTTGAATCTGCCATTATCAACTTAAGTTATGACAACTGATTTGAAATCATTGATTTGATCCATGCTCACTTTGTAATGAACCCCTTTTGCTTCAGAACACCATGAGTTTGATATGTTTCAGGACAGGATGATATAACAATGCTTTATTTGCTCAAATCACGTAACATGGCCACTTTTATGCATGACTCAAAGCCCTTTTTTAACAGAGCAGGGACACAAAGGTTTCAAAGCATTTAAATTTCTCTTTTATGTCTGCCTGTCACTAGTGTATGAGGATGGATGGGGGGGTGATGGTGGGTAGATGTAGCGAAGTTCAGATGTGTGTCTTATTTGCACTTCCAGCGTGCCAATGAACCACATATTGTCGCTAAAGGAAGCTCAACACGCAACTAGGTAGGTGTACCTAATAAACTGGCAACTCGGAGTGTGTGCCTGGGGCTTATCTGGTCCTGTTACATCTACAGTGTTGGCCCATGCCAGAGAAGTGTTCAGACATCCCTCGTTCACATCCCCAGCCACCTCCAGAAAGGCAATCACATTTATGCTTTGAGTGTCGCTGTTTTCTCAATTTTTACTTCTTGTAAGCAGTTCCTCCATCATCTTGATATTTAATGGAAAAAGACTTTTTTAACTATAGTACCAGTGCTAAATGTTCACTATTGTAGGGCAGCTAAAGACAGTATCCAGAGTTCAAAGGAAATGAAGAAGCAAATAATCAAATCGAAAATTAACTCAAAAAAGTCAAAGTAAGTTAAAGTGTATTTATGCTGTCTACCACCACCCCTGGTCATTTTTAGACATCTAAAATGCTCTCACGGTGCCGGTGCTGATTTAAGGCGCTTTTGGTGGATACAATGCTCAGATGTTATATCACTGTCATTTTCACACCATACCTGCTCTCTAAATTGCTGATGAGCCAGCTGAGCCAAGCCTGGCACTCCGCAGGTACATTCATGACTCACTTAAGTTTTCAGGGTAACATGGTATGCGAAGCTTCTAAAATAGAATTTTGCTATAGTTTCTACAGTTTTCATGATTCAGAAATTGTGGCATTTTTACATTGTGGTTAACTGCAACATCTCCCATCTATCTGAATGTTGTATCAATTGTTGTTTTCTGAGTCATTTTACAAAATGAATGACTGTATTCAGTGGACTAAGTTAGTGCATGACGTGGACATCTATATGTAGGCCCCACAAATTCTCCAAGCTTTTCAGTGTTATGTTTTAGACAATAACTGGCAAGGGCTCCATTTGTAGGTGAAAACATAACCAGAGTGTGACTAAGGCCTCCAGAAGCTGTGTGTTCAGGTGTGAACTTCAAAAGAATGCAGAGATTACAGGCATATTTGCCGCAACTGTTTTTCAGATGTTGACCTCTCAACCTTGCACTCTATGGTACTTTTATCTAGAACCTTCCCTTTTGTGCTTGTCTCACCCATTCACATCATGCATGGCATGGAGCCACACAGCTGCTACCAGGTCTTCCCTACCTCTCTGCTCAACACTGAATGCTGAACTGCACAGCACTATTTGAGACAGCACTGCTTTCCTGAAGGCACATTCCAAAAACAAATTAATCCAAAGATTTCAAGAGGGTTTTTTAAATTCATCTTGCTTGTGCAATTGTGAGCCTAGAGTACATGAACTGTTTCAGTAGGCATTGTGAAAAGTTGGAACAAGGATGTGAATTTAGTCAGATCAGTTTTCACATAGACTACCTTGTTAGCTGACACGGTGTATAGATGCAGTTGTCTCCATTTATCGACTTTTTTTTTTTTACCAAGGTAAGGTTATTTTTAAAGAACTTTGCTGAAAATGACACAAATATAAAAGGATGGGCAACGCAAAGTGTTTGAACAAACGTTGAGACTTCTAGTCACAAATTACAGGCTGCATGTCATCTGCTGTTCTCACAGGTAGGTTTATAGGTTTCTGTATGCTGTATATGACCTTAAACTGTAGAGCTTTCACTAAATTTTTCTATCATTTTCTCACACGTCAGCCCACATATCCTCCATTATGTGGTTCCTTTTCCCAGACACCCTTCAGTCCTCACTGTTATTACAAGAGTCCTGGAGTATATTTGGCCCTACTAAAGAGAAATTAAATTCTGCCAAGTTTCAATTTTTTTTCTTAAAAAGTCTCTTATTTGTGAGAAACCTTACAAGTCATGCCTAGGGATGTTAAACTTCTTGGTAAGTTGATCAAATGATGTACATGTACTGTAGAGACATTACATTCCTCCTCTGTAAACACATAACCACTAAAAGCTAAATTAAGACAAATAATTTCTGAATGTAACAATTTCAATAAATCAGTAATATTAGTAAATGCTGAGTCTGAGCTCAGTGTCGCCTCACTGCACAAAATAGTTCTCCTTGCCTTAACTGTATTAATCGTTTTCAAGGTAGATTAAATTTTGTAAAGGACACTTTGACAGTAGCTCTCAATATCAGCCCAGCTTAAGGAGGAATGACCATATACCCAGTTCGCTGTAGTTCCTGAGTGGGCACTTAATTGGTATTTTTTTTTTTTGTATTGGAGACTTTAAAGCCTCCTTTGGCACTAGTTTTGCACAATGTTGCTATATTAAGTCAAGATCTCCTTTTAAACCATGTAAAAGCGGCAATCCCACGACTCAGACTGTAGGGAAAGGGATAGATTAAACTGGCCCCGAACATAAATAAAATAAATCCTGAAGGTAATTGAGAAATCGTGACTAGAGCAGGATTACCAAGTACAAGTTTGAGGTACAAGTTTATTTACCCATTTAGACAGCTAGGTAATTCTTACTAAAGCAAGTATCTTGCTCAAAGGTATTGTAGTAGAGATTGTGATCTGAACCTGCAATCTCCACGTTTGAAGACACATTCTAAACACATTGCTACCTGTTGCCACAAGTTTACCTCATAACCAAAAAGCATAACAGAATTGCATCATTTTGTGAAATATGAAGTCAGGTTTAGATAAAAACTGTAAGCTGCCATCAACTTATAATCTATTTTTGTCTCATTTCCGATTCATGTTTAGCTCAGGTATGGCAGAATCCCTAATGCTTATTTCGGCTGCTAATGTGAAAAGAGGCGGAGGCAATGGACAACCATGCCTGTACCTTGTACACATTCAGAATTACCTACCTGTAATGCATTAGCAGTAGCAGCTGCCAGTGATATGTTATATAAAATGTTCTTCAATAAAGTTGTGAAGAATATATTTTAAAAAGCCATTTGCCACAAACACCTTCTCAGCATCGAGACAGAGAGCGCCAACTCATCTATTACTTGCCTTTGAAACACCTGAATAACGTTAAGAAGCTTTCAAAAAGGCACACTTTTCAAGACACTTTCAATTTTTGAGGATGAAGGAAACACTGGCTTTTCTGAGTGATTGTGACAGTTATATTAAAAATATTAAACATGTTTAACAAAGGGTCAGCCAAAATGATGTTGGCATTCTGACTAGCATAGCAACACGCAGCCATGCAAAACTCGTTTCCAACGCATTCTACGACTAAAAAAAACTTCATTTTTTTTAGATATGACGTTATTTACATTATTTGTTCACCAAGGTTAAGAAAACTGTCGTTAAACAGTTGATAAAGGTAGTGTGCTGAAGCATTCACTTGGACACTCATTTAAAGAGAGGAGAATTTAATATTATTACCTGGGTCTCTAGGCCATCTCACCGGAATACTTCATCGTTCGAGGAACAAAATGCATTTGGACTCACTTTTATGTTAAATAATTGTTATATATATTAATGTTATCCGTGGGCCTGAGGGAAACGAGCAGTACTGCACTCAGCACGTCAGCGGGCCACTCTACTGTACTCGGCTCGGTCGCGTGCCGTTCCGCGGGGCCGCTCGTGGCTCGAGGCGACCCCGTACCTCAGAACTTTCCAGAAGTCTTTAAAGGAGAAACAAGGGCGCCCAGCGCCCCAGCGTTGCTGAGGACGACGCCGAGCGTCAAGCCCGGGTTCCAGGCGACTCACGGTCGCAGGGGAACTTCGAGCAGCTTCGCCTTTCCGCAAACACTCCAGCACCAACGCGCGCCGAGCGTGTGCGTCGGCGTCGAGCGCGCTCCCGCGCGGCCACGGGCCCTTTAAGAAACTCCATGTTTTCCTAACATGTGATGCAACAACAGTGAGGCGATGATGCCGTTATGTAAAAAAAGCAAAAGTGCGAGCACTTTACGGAGGTTCGGCCGACGACGTGCGACGTTTCTTTTCTCTTGCTAAGGGTTTGTAGCGGCACCCGAGCTGCCTGTGTTGTGTGTATATGTATGTATGTATGTATGTATGAGTGTGCGCATATCTGCGAAACGCATCTCTCCAAACATCGGTGGCGCTCCCTCGGCGCGCACACGCAGCCGAGCAGCGGCTCCCTTTCGGATTTTAAGCACTTTGACACGATTCCCCCCGCGCGAGAGGACGCTGTTCGCCGCTCTCCTCGCCAGTGCTGGCCGCCACCACAACTGGGACGCGGGCGAGCGCCCGTCTCTCCGGATCCGTCTCTCCCCGTCCACGCGGAGGATGTGCTAGAGGAGGACGGCCGGACCACAGTGTTCTCAGCGAGGCGGCCCACCGGTGTGCTACGAGCTCCACACAGGGTGAGTCCGTCCTGCGCTTTCTTTTCGCACGAACCCGCCGTGGAAGGGTGGAGAAGGCGGCGGTGTCATACGTTGGCTGGGCCGCGAGCGGAAAAGGAGTGCGTGTCAGCAGGTGGGGACGCGTGCGACACCAGGCAGACGATCTGGACCCCCGTGTTCACCAGTGTGTGTTCACTAGTGTGCGTTCACCAGTGTGCGTTTACGCGGCGCACATTATGTACGACCCGTGCTGTGGTGGCGATGATGGTGCTGGTTTTGACGATGATGATGATGATGATGATCGCAGGGCATGAGTAGGAAGACCTGCTGCTGGTCCTCGACCTTCTAAGTGGTCCCAGTTCCGCAGTGACATACTTGACAGGTAACAAGATGCCCAGTGTAACCACCTACAGCCAGCAGGATTTGAAGGATTCAGGTTTGGATTCCACCTCCTGCTGTAGTGCCCTTGAGCCAGGTACTTGCTCTCATTTGATACTGTATAAATTGCCCATAAAGGGTAATCTAGTGTAGTGAAAAGTGCCAAATAAATGTAAATGAGAGAAATATAAATGCTGGTAGATTTAACCAACACTTCAGGAAGTTTTTACTGTCCGCAGAATAACAAGGATCTCTGTTCCTCCAGATTATTTTATTATGTATTATTAGGTATTCTTTTGCTCCACCAAGTATCAGTGTCTAACTCCTCTATGTTCCTGCCACTCACATTGCTTGGTCCCCAACACCTGAGCAGCTGTTCTGCTCCTGCTTCCTCCAGAGTATATGTATACACCTGTCCAGGAACTCGCTGGGACATCGTGTGCAGCCACGGTCATCGTGCGGTCCTGTCCGCTTAGGCGTAGTTGCAGTGATTAAACCACACATGCTTGTGTTGTCAGCACCCACAGCTCAGTAGAGGTGTTTCATGCCAACTTTTAATGTGTTTTTGTTTTTCCAATGTATTTTATTTTATGATTATCTGAACATTTTTCAATTAATTGTAATTTTGTGCTTAAATACACTCACAATATGAAAATTTGTAAACATCTATAACTGTAAAATCATGAGCATAGTATTTAGTGTAAATTGTAATAACTATTTAATTTCATTCATTTTTGAAATTCCCTTTAAAAGGACATTATTCTTACATCCTAATTTGTTAAACCAATTCCACAGACAAAACTAAAAAACTGCAAAGGTGGGCACATGGGTGAATCAGGATAAATACATGTGTGTAATCTACAGAAGCAGAGAAGAAAGTGTTTTAAGGAGATTTTTAGAGGACTGTCGAGGAATGTCCTGAAGTGGGTGGAGTGCAGTTTGTGAAAAGACATAGTGTGTAACGCAGTGCTGTGATACCTGACCACGATGGATTTGACTGGGACTTGGATGCTCCTTCTCAGATGCTCTTTTTCTGCTTGTTTTACTTTGGGTTTGTTCCCTTTGGTGTGGTGATGTCCTTGCTTTAACTAGTCACTGAGATAAATAACCTTTAGTGTTAAGTGTCTGCTGTTCCCATGCAGCCTACCCATTGTCTCCAATCAAGTTCACATTTAACTCCAGTCGGGGAAGCATGAAATAATGATGCACCCGGCACAATTTCCTGCTTGTGTGACCACTTCTTTTAAAGCAGTCTCTTTGTGATGATTTGCACATCAGGAAACCACCCTGACTTCCTAATTCCAGCCAACGGATAAGTCTGATTTCTGTCCACACAAGTGCAGGGGAACCCCATGTAGGAATAGAATCCCCTTACACCTTCAGGCCATCAGGAGCAGAGAGAGGCACAGAGATGGTCACATGGAATAGTGGGATTGGAGACAAGGAGGCTGCCCGTCCACAGTTGGGCATCCATACTTCACAAGTGCTTGCCTTTCTGTGTGTTGTACCATAGTGGGGTGTCTGAGCAGAGAAAGTGTTGTGACTTGCTGAAAAGGCTGCTGAGCGCCTTTTAGGAAAGATATTGTATGAAAGTCCTTGACGTGATAAGACGGATCCATGGGAGTCTAGGCGGGCTTCTCGTGACTGCTGTGCACCTGTAACAGTGCCTGAATATAATAAGGGAGTTCCACCTCAAAGAGGGCTTCACTAGCATAGCCCATGTTTCACAGATTGACTCCATCCTCAGGGTTTTTGCTGTGCTGCACTGCACTGATTTAAAAATGCTTATACAGAGCACATTTTCCACAAGGCAGCACTTCTCAGCTCCAGAACTTGGGTGTGTTTTCTGTCTTTTCTGAGCTCTGCCTCTGGGTTTCAGCTTTTGTCCCTGTGTTCACATAGGTTTCCTCAGCGTGTTTTGGTTTATCCACGAGGGACCAGAGTTGGCTCCCAGTTTCTCAAATATGTCCTTTGGGTGTGTGGGAAACCCTGCAGTGGACTGCTGCCCTGTTCTCGTGAACCCTGTCTTTGCTCTGCTAGTCCTAGTGTTGGCTGTTGGCTTGTCATACATTTCTGTGAAAATTAACTAATTGCATTTAACAGTCTCTATGATCTGAGCAACTCTTCTTGATGGCCATATTGCAGCCAGAAAATTTTTGTGGGGTTAAAATGTCTAACTTCAAAGGATGACCTGTTGTACATTTATTTATGCAAATTTGGAAAGAGCTGTTGTTGAATCGTTGAAATAACCTACATTTTGTTTTGTTTTTTTTTGTGTGTTAAAAAAAAAAAATATATATATATATATATATATATATATATATATATATATATATATATATATATTATATATAATGTTTTTTGTTTTGTTATCAGAAATGCAATGCAATGATCCACAGCCTTTGAACTTGTTGATGTCATGTACCTGGTATTATGAGAAACCCACAACTGAGCACTCACCCCTGCAAGGTAATCCGTGGATCAGAGTGTGGCTTGGGCTCTATGAAAGCTGATAGCTTACGGTATATCGAGGGTAATGTGCTGTGCAGCGACAGCTGCCACTGCTGCTATGCAGTCTGTCTTACCCTTACATTAATTTTGTCCTGTTGTACCTTACTTTTAATATGCAAATGTGATGAAGTTTTTGGTTTTAATTTTAAGATCAGTGTAGGGCCATTTAGAAAGATATTTAATTCTCACAAATGTAGAAGAGTTATCAGCGTCTGCATCTTGGAGTGTTGTTCATATTTATTACACCTGTAGGAATAAATTTAAGCATATGTGAAATTGGTTGCACTGCTCCATTATTTTAAATCTTTTTTTATTAGAAAAGTTACATGCCCCATGTCCATGAAAACATTAAGTGGGGTCAACTTTACTAAATATTCTCAGCTTCCCTCAGAATAAAATAGAAAATCTTTCAAAGGTAAACTCACCTCAGGGCATTCACCAGGTTTAACCAAGATATCAGTAGTACTCACTGGAGTCTCTCAAGCATGTCTGGTAGTCTCTGTAGGCCCCACAGTGCCTTTGCCCTCTCATTCCTGGGTGGTGATCACTTCACAGCTGTGTAGCCCTTCTTACTTGCATGTCCAGAGCATATGATCTCAGGTTCAATACAAAGTGGAGCAGTGATGTAAACTGCTCTGGGACTGAGAAGCTGCTTTGTACTTAAATGTAGTGTTCATTTTGGCAGGTTGCATAGATAGAACAATAATCCAATAATGACTCATTGCTTAGGTTCAGATAAGGCAGGGTATTCTAGTTCTGCACTTTTCAAGCTGAACCAAGTTGGCTCTTTTTATTTCAGTTCAATTTATTTTTATAAAATGCTCTTCTCACCACAGTGACTGATGCAGAGCAGTGAACAAAGTTCCAGGGAATGGTACAATGCAGATTTTCTAATACAACAGACATTTAGTTAACTGTTAAGATAAGCCACTTGGGAGCTGAAGAGAGGAAAACAAAAAAATCCGCCTACTAAAAAATAAACTACAGAGAGAGAGAGAAAAACAAACTTATGGAGGTCCAAGTGCCAGTGGCTACTCACCTCTCCTAGGCAATTTATTGTGGACATAGGGGAGCTTGTGATGATTTTCCAATACAGAACACCAGCATATCTGTCAAAGAAGAGCTGTGCAGTTGGTTCCTCACCAAGTGTGATGTGAGAAGTTTTCACTGAGGAAGAATTGTTATTATACCTTAAAGTAGAAACACAAGCAACTGAGTGAGGGGCTGAAAGCATTGATACCCTCTAACAGACAGTTTGGGGAAAAAAGCCAGGTAGGTGAACAAAATCTGGTGGTTTTAGCTAGTTGAAATGTAATATTTTTAATTTGAATTAAATTAGGAAAGTATTGAATATGTTGCAGTTAATTCAATTTTTTTTTTTTAATCAGAATTCTCAGTTCATTAAAATTATAAATTCAAGTTTTAGGTTTCTGGAAATAAAACCGATGTGATCCTGATAGAAAGATGTGTAGTGTAAACGTGTATTTTTGATGAAACTGTGCTTGTGGTACTGTTCTTATTGCAGTGTCCCTCAGGATTGTTTATGAAAAAACTGATTGATGTGGAGTTAGGCCATCGCAGACTTCTTGGTTTGGTGTTTGAATGTTCTGTACTAACTTTAAACAGATCCCAAACTTTGATGTCTTCTTCTCAGTAGTGCCTTGTTTTATTTGTACTTAAAACATACCATATGGAGAAGCAAATGGTGTTACCGATTGAGGCATTTGCAAATATTACCATGGTGCTGACAGTCATGCTGACAGTCCTAAATGATGAAAAAGAAAACATTGTTCTTTAGTGTAAAATGTTCTTAAGTGTAAACGGAGGATATAATTTAATTTGGATGTGGCTAAAGAAAAGGTTGAACTATAATATGATCATAATCATGCAGTTAGACTTCTCTTACACAGCCAGTCATTTATATGGCATTCATTATTTCCTTTATGTTGCCCCTGAGCAAACATGCACATGATTGACGTGTTGTGGGCAGTTCACTTGCAGTGCAATGGTTCAGAAAACTGTCACGCAGTCTTTGAAAGTCAGCGGCTGTTTGCCTGCAGAGATACTGGTGATTCAACATACTGTATGTTTATGCTGAATGAATGAATGTGTTATTGATTCATACGTCTGTTAGTGTAGTGTTGTGCACATTTTTTCTTTGGAAAATTTGTTAAATTGTAGTACCAGTCAGATGTCTAGACAGGCCGTATTGAAACTGTGATTTTTGTAATCTTAAAGACATTTTAATCTAAAGGTTTAGGCTTAAATGCATGAGATTTATTTCTAACACAAATATAAACAATGAAGTTGACACCTATGTATGAATTTATTTGGCGGACTTGATGTGCTGGGAATGCATTAACTATTTTTTCCAATGAATATAAGGGAATATAGACTCCTTCTTCTTTATCTTTTGGCTGCTATCGTTAGGGATCACCACAGCGGATCAACTGTTTCCATTTCTTCCTGTCCTCTGCATCTTTCTCTGTCACACCCACCACCTGCATGTCCTCTTTCACCACATCCATAAATGTCCTCTGTCCAGATGTCACACCAAGCACCTTTCTAGCTGTCTCCCTTACCACTTCTGCTGTAGATGCCCAGCTCACTGGTAACTTTTCACTGCCACCCAATGCCTGTCTTAATCCCTCCCTGAACTCCACCTTATATTTTCCTTTTTTAATTTCCACTATTTGATCCTTGGTTCTGCCCTCACTCTCCTTCTCTTTTTGATCTCCAATGTCATTCTACAAACCACCATCCTATGCTGCCTAACTACGCTTTCCCCTGCCACCACTTTGCAGTCTACAGTCTCCTTCAGTCTGGCCCTCCTGCATAAGATATAATCCACCTGCGTGCATCTTCCTCCACTCTTGTACGTCACCCTGTGTTCATCCCTCTTGTTAAAATACGTGTTTACCACAGCCATGTCCATCCTTTCGGCAAAATCCACTATCATCTGACCTTCTGCATTCCTCTCCTTGACACCATACCTACCCATCACCACCTCATCTCCTCTGTTCCCTTCACCAACTTGCCCATTGAAATCCGCTCCAATCACCACTCTCTCTCCCTCGGGTACACTCTTCACCACTTCATCCATATCACTCCAGAATTCTTCTTTCTCATCCATCTCACACCCAACTTGTGGGGGATATGCACTAACAACATTCATCATCACACCATCAATTTTCAGTTTCATAACCATCACTCTGTCGGACACTCTCTTCACTTCCAAAACACTCTTGACATACTGTTCCTTCCCATCCACACCATGGTAAAACAGTTCAAATCCCCCTCCGATACACCTAGCCTTACCCCCCTTCCATTTGGTCTCTTGCACGCACAATATATCAACCTTCCTTCTCTCCATCATATCAGCAAGCTCTCTCCCTTTAGCAGTCATACTACCAACATTCAAAGTTCCTACCCTCACACCTACTCTCTTAACCTTCCCCCTCTCGTCCTTCCTCTGGATATGCCTTCCTCCTCTTTTCCTTTGGCTTCTTCTCCTTCTTTGGCTAACAGTAGCCCAATTTCTGTCAGCACCCTGTTGGCTAGCAGTACTGGTGGCGGTCGTTGTTAACCTGGTGCTCGACTGATCCAGTATGGAAATTTGTATTTTTGTCCGCATATTACGTTTGGAAAATTTTTATGCCGGATGCCCTTCCTGACGCAACCCTCCCCATTTATCCGGGCTTGGGACCGCCACAAAGAAATACACTGGTTTGTGCATCCCCTTGTGGCTGGATTGGAATATAGACTCCTGCTATCCTAAAATTTGCTAGTGGATGCTTCTTCAGGAATGGATAAGATCCAGATAACAAGGGATACCTGTACCTTAAAGAGCTATGTAAAATGCCTTCATCCAGGACAGTGGACACCCCAGTACTGTTGTTTGTTACTATGGAAACTGTTCTCTTTTTCAGAAATGCATGTGGCTGAAACAAATGTGGTGGGTTTAGTTTAATGTGCTGTAAATTAGCAGTTTATCACTCGGCATTAGATGCTTTCCGGGAGGAGGGAAAAACCGTACATTTGCTGGCACATTCTGTGAAAGCAGCACAGCTGGAAAGCCCAGGCTCAGAATTGTACTTCTAGGCAGCTCGATCATTACATGCTGCTATGGGGGACTAGTACTCATTTTTCACATTGTGGTTCTGCATGCATTATGTTATCTGTAATCGTGCTACTGAAAATTAATCAATTATGCAGTTTTCAATTTTGTTTGGCTATGTGGTAAAGACTTGTATTGTAAAAATATGAAATGAAACTGCAAATTACTGTTTTTGGAAAGACAAGATAGAGTAGTTTTTAACATTTCCACTCATGACCGGATGTTGGCAAAAAGCCTGGATGTGAACTGTGTTTATAGATATACAAGTGGAGTTACCCAGTGCTGCCCGGGTCAGAAAGTGGAAAGGTAAACAGTAATAACATATTATAGTATGCCACTCAAGTGCATTACCCTTAAAGTTGTTACATTCAGTACATAAGTACTGTTTGTGCTATGGAGCAGGCAGATACTGCAAGGAATGACATGTCAATCATAGTCAAGTGGAAAGGTGGAAATGAGAAAAATAACAACATATAAATCACCAAACTTTATTACTCATATGTTAGGAAAGTACCTATTGCCGTGTGTGTGTTGGGGAGCTATTTTTGTGGGTGTTTATGCAAAGCTTCAACAAGTACCTGTGTGCTAAATTGTCTAAAAGTCTGTGACTTAAGAAATTATGCTGTACATATAGAGCAAACTAAGAAGCAAAGAGACGGATAGATGGATGGTGATTGAGCTTTATAGACATAGAGATATATAAATATTTATAGAAGGAGAATAGCAGCAAAACCAGATCTCGGTAACAGGGATGAACATGTAAGGCTGCAGAATCCGTACGTTAATTTACATTGAATACTGACTTATGCTGTACTGTTTTTAACACAGATGAAAACATTTACATTTTTATATATATTTTGATATACTGTAACATCTTTAGGTCTTTTAATGTGTTTTCCTCCATGTTCAAGAGGACTTTAGGTTTCCTCAGTCTCTGAGATGTATGCATGAAAAGTTCATTTAAATACAAAAAACACACATCTTTAATGAAAAATTGAAAGTTTAATTGATGTTAATTTTAAAACAGATTAGCAACATATTCCAAAATTGACAAAACTAGGTGTTCAACCTCTTCAGAGTGAGAAAAGTGCAGCATGAAATAGTGATATTCAAAGTACAGCAGGGAGTCAGTAGGTGTTACCAGTATTTACCAGACTTACTAGTGTTTTTTTTTTTTTTTTTTTAATTTAAATGCAATTTTTCATGTTAGATCATTTAACCACTTCAACAGGTGTTTCTGTAGATGGTTAATAGTAGTTAGAGGTCTATTTAAATGCAGAAATATTTTGATTAAAGTACTATAGTCCCTGTCCTGTTCTCTGGCGCTGCCATAAAACCATCATTCCATGTTGTGCCAGTAGGAGGCAGTGCTCTGTTACTGACTGCTTATCGTGTAGTGTCACTGCTGGAGTGTGAAGAAGGGTTGTGTGGGAGGCACTCTCGAGTCACCTCAAGGATTGCTGCTGCTGTTTGCGCTTCTGCTGCAGAAATAGCAGCAGGTCCTGAAGGACACAGTGGATTCTGGGCTTCATGAAGTCGAGGAGTGGAAAGAGATGGTTTCATGTCAGCAGGGAGTTTGTGAGGGGAACAGAGATGTTGTCATCCTCTTCCAGCAGCTGGATGACAGAATGAAATGGTGAAACTACTGAGTGTGTTTGTGACATGTTGAAATGGTGCATCTCTGAGAATCAGGAGTGACTAGTGCTTCTTAATCCCTGTTGTTCTCTTATGCACGTTGTCTGCATGTGGGTGCAGATCCCATAAAAAGCTGTTAACGTGGGACTACCAGGAAGTTCTACTATCCCTGCCAGAAAATGTGTGTGACATAACTGGCCTCAGCTTTCTTCCAGTATCGAAGTAATAGATTTCAATACCGCCCTTCAGAGGAGTTTTCCACATTTTTCTCCATTTCTAGAAGGACCTCCATAGGAGGCTTCCAAGTTCCAGACCCAGCGCATGGAGAGAGGAGGTGATGCTTCCACCTGATGTGGCACCATAATCTTTTAGATTTCATTAATTATAAACACTTTCTGCTGCCTTTTATTCTCTCCACAGCTTATAATGTATGTTTGAGGAATGATTTGTGGATGATGAGTTGGAGCCAAATGATAACTTTTCATTTTTTTTGTTTTACCCTTTAGCTCTAGCTATGATTTATGGGAGTGTTTTTTTTTTTTTTCCCTTTTCTTTTCCTGAGGGCCCTGTTCTTCAGTGGACTGGTTTCTAAGGGCACTGTTTTAACTGATAAGCACCTTAAACACTGTTATATATTTGTCATCCTCAATTATTAATTGAAATCAGCTGATGGATTAAACTGAGTGAGTGCATTGGAAATGTACCAGCTACTGGAAAAATGTATGCAATTAAAACAAATTGCAGCTTGGTTGCTGATTTATTGCTTGACTTATTTGGATTAGTTTAATACGTTTGTCTATGAGAAAGAATAAGTGGGAGAACAGATTACATTTCTATGTAGTTATTTAGATCTCTGGTGGAGGTGAGGGTTGAAAAGCGCTTGTGTGACCGCTGCTGTGCCGGGGGGTGGCTTCTGTGTGGGGAGCAGTGGGTGAGCTTTGTGAAAACCTGTCCTGGTTGCTGGTGTGGAGGAGATTACCTGAGGGAGACAGAGAAATGGTGAAAAAGAGGTGCTTAGGCCAGATAAGTGTTCAGTTTTATCAACGTGCTGCTGCGTGCGGCTCTCCTTCGGTACAGCTTCTGTAGCTGAAGGATGAGTGCTCGTGACGGGGCAGTGTGTTGATGTGGGTCATGCTCTTCTGCTCCACTCCTGTAAAGGAAACGATTCAATGCTACAACCTGCCACTGCTGTAGGTTCAGTTATAAAAGTGTAAGTTGTATTTGGAGATAAATTACTAGGGCCGCCAGATGTTACGGATCTCGGCACTAAAATGATCTTTTTAATATATTTTGCAGAATTTAAAAAACTGAAAGAAATTGGCAACATGGAACAGTTTGCTTTTTTGTTAAATCCCTTTATTTCCACATTTTTAAGTGATTTATTAGCATAGAACTTTTAATATTACGCTTTAAGTTATATGTTTGCAAAGGAAACACTGCGCTTTTTCCAACGCTATCTTCCAATGGAGCACCATGGTCTGCATCATTGAAGGCATATAAGTAATTTTTCGTTGGAGTGGTTGGTTAGTTGTGAAAATGAAACCCGAACTTTAAAAGAAAAAAATCATTAAGTTGTTTAAATTGATTTCCCAGCATACTAGACATGTGCTTACAACAAGATTACTGTCTCATCAAAATGATTTTAAAGAAATCATGTACAATAACTTTGGAGTGACCCTCCCTCCTGTTAGAGGACAAACTGAATAGTTGAGATATTGCCAGAACAGAATTTAAAAGGCACGGATAAAGGAAAACACACCTTTGAAATATGCTTTTTCCTCAGATGTTTTATCACAGGTTTTTAGCCAAAGTGGAAGGTTCACATACAACCCCCAGTTTTGTGGCTCTGCTGGGTGGGTTTGGTGTCACAGCTTCTCTGCGGTTGGGGAGGGAGCAGCATATGAAGCGGCAGCTGTGATGGCACAAGTGCACCTCATCTTTCACCACTAGGAGCGCAGATGCAATGCTGCCTGTCTCTTCTGCCATGCACCGGTGTTTAAAATACAGTGAGCTGCCGGAACCTTCTGGAGGACAAGAGCCGCGCAGTCGGCTGTGTCTGAAACTGTGTCTCGGTGGGAGCGCAGAGAAGATTATATATAATTAGTCTCTTCGAGAAAGCCTTAAGCAGTGCGTGGAGGGGGTGTGTTGTGTGTGTCCTCGGCGGGTGGTGTGAGGCGAGCCAGAGCAGCGGCCGGGACAGCCTCATCTGCGAAGCACTGCCCATACGCTGCGTCGCAGACCGCCCACCTAGCCTTTAACCGCATTTACATTTACAGAGTGCTTCCTGTGGCACAGTTTCTGTACAATAGAAAGCCCCTTGTTTGCTGTTTAAAACTGATGTGTTTCTGACCTCAGCATTGGTGTACTTTTGTTTGTTTTTCGCTGTCCCTCAGCGGGATTGTACAAGGGCACCATTTTGTCGCATGGTGACCAAACTGCTGATAGGCAACGATTTAGTCAGTGGTTGTGTGATTTGGATAATAATAGCCAAAAAAAATTGTGTTAATGTTCCCTTTTGCTGCTTTGGAATATTCTAGGAATGAATTCAGAACCTGCTTCATCATGTTTTGTCTGGGAGATGGTACACAAAGGAGAAATTAAATGGATGTTTTTGCATTATTAGAAAAGCAAAAGCTCCTTGGGGGGGGGTGAAAGCCACTGAAATGCACACTATACAAAGTAGCTTTAAAATTGCAATGATATCATTTGCATGGTGGCTCTTTGTTTTGTTCATTCTTGTTTGCTGACTGTGAATATTGATGAGGGTAACACATGGTGTCTGTAAATGAACATGCTATGAATGGCCCAGCTGTATGAAAGGGTAAGTAAGTGTAAGTTACTTGGAAAGAAAGAATCAGTTAAATGAATAGATGCAAATAGTTGAAGAACAAGCTGAAGAAGACTTGTTTTAGCTGTTTCCATGGTGTACAGACAGGAAGCCGCTGGGGCTGCACCTTACTGCCTCGCACTGCTATCACCCTTTGCATCAGGAGTGGCGCCATCACCTGCAGGACTTTGATCTACACAGGGGTGGCAGCGGCAGCTCGGTGGAAGGTTTCAGAGTCTGCGAGTGCGAGGATCTGTTAGTCTGCACTGAACGGATCAGTCCGCTGAGCTGTGGTGTGTGGTGATTCATCTGGGGAGCCACAGGCGCGGCTTTACAGGCTGCCCCCCTTTTCCACTGGGGTTGCAACTAAAGCACCTCATTTACCCAGCTGCAAATGGGTGCGTCATCGTGATATATTCCTCTAGATATTTGTTACTAAGGTGTAGTATAAAAGACATGTAGTTTGTATGCCTTTTTATGGCATGTCAAAGAAGACTATTCTCCGTTCACCGTGTGAGTTTGGGAGGATTGTGTTTAAGGCTGTCAATGTATTTCTAGTTGAACACTTGCATAGTTGGCAGATCTGTATGTCCCACACCTCTGATGCCGGTGTGACCCTGTTGGCCATGAGTTTCAAATGGCAAACTTTTGAATACAATACTAACTACATCCAGTGTCTGTCTTTTTAATCACTGCTTTTAGCATGTAGTTCACTGTACTGTATGTATGTTTCAATTATGGTACTAATTTAATTTTATTACACAATTACATGTTCATTACTATACAGTGCAGTGGTAAAAAATGATGCTTTTGATTTTTCCAGACTTTCGCCATATCTTAATGCCACCTTTAACAATATAGTCAAGAAAATCAAATCAAAGATAGACTGTGTATATATGGAGATCATAGGCATTGTGTCATGCAGATAGGTGATGCAGATGCTCTGTGAGTGTTGGAGTGTTTCCAGTTGGTTAAGTGTGGTATTTTTTTCAAGCTGAGGCAGTTAGGGGAGGCATTACTCTGCCAGGTGTGCAGCAGTCTAAACAGCACCGAATTTGCCACTTTCAGCGGCTCTTCAGCGGTTGTGCTACTATGCTGCTGTTTCATTCCTCACACGAAATAACATTCTAGAATCTGACTGTATAAATTTGCCAAAAAAGAATAAAGAACATCATAGTTCTGCATGACCTGTTTACAGAAAGCAGTGTGTTCATACTTAATTTTAGTGATTTGCATTATTTTCAGGGATTTAATGCTTTTTGCTGCAGTTCATTTTAAAACTGGATTATTAATTTATAGAACTTTTAAAATTAAGGTGACCTTTGTGTATATTGTTAGCTTTTTTTTGTGCCATTTTACTGTACAATCACCATTTAGAGTATACCCTCTGCGAGTAACCCCTGGGGTTCTAGTCATTGTGGTAGTACTGTATATGGCTGAGAGAGAGCCCAGGGTATGCCTGGCACCCTACAGCATGTTACACTGACACCGTGCAGCTCTTTGTGTAGCTAACAGGAGGTGTCGATATTGTTGCTGGAAGCAAGGTGTTACACTCTTTGGAGCCACACTTGTTGTGATACTAGATATCTGTAGAGTAATGCCAGGCTGTTTGCCACACAATAGCTGGCTGTGACAGCGAAAGGAGTTATCTGTGTGATTGTGTGTCACAGTTTAACACAGCAGGCCTGGTTCACTGCTGAAACAGCTCTGGTCCTGCCTTCTTAGCTAAACACCCCATGGAAAGTGTGTTAGAATTTCCTGCATTACTATGAAATGTGGAAATGAATTCTGTGAGATACAGTTCTAAGTCCAGCACTCACAGGGATGGCGAGTACGTGTCTCATTTAGACAGAGACACACACAGAGACACACACACACACACACACACACACACACACACACAGTGTTCATTTTGACAGCAGTCATTGAGGACACCTGTGCTGGTCATCTTGCCATGAAATCTGAAACCAGACCAGCTTGAGCACTTTGACGCAGGGTGTTTCACAGAGCAAGCGAACATACAAATGTATGAGCTTTTGTCTGAAAGATTGTAGTCAAATGAAACATTAATTAGATTTGGCTCTGAATATTGTCAGGCATATGCGTATCAAAGGAAAGCACCTCAAAGTGCCAATGTGACAAGTGCTGACAGTCTGTTTTCATGAGAATGATGCGATACTTGGAAATCTTTTGAAATGTTGTCGATTCCGAGTGTATCTGAGATGTTTTGTATTCCTTACAGGGGAGTTGGGAGTTTCTCACTAGCAGTAAACATTTTGCCGAAAGTTCACCAAGACTGCAAGGCCTGTAGCTTGTAATCATGGTAAAATGGCATGAGATTTTGAGCTGTACACTGGCAGCACATCAGCCCAGCCTAGGGTGGTACTCTCCTAGCAGCAGTATGATTGAGGATATGCCTGTTATTCCCAGGTAATGGGACATGGGATGGGCATGGGATTTCCTCCTCACTAATGTCAATGAAGGGACAATGAACACATCTCCCTCCCCCCCCCCCACACACACATACACATGGGTAGTACAAAGGTATTTTTTTATTTTGATTTCTTTAATGTCTCATTCCATTGGACAGAAGTGACTTACAGTATTATCTCTACACAATTGTTTTTTTACTTGATTTTGGACAGTGTAAAAGAAATAAGTTAAATATTTTTATATTTGCATCCAAAAAAATTAATGAGATTTCACTATTAAAATCAACAACTATTTTCTCTTTTATTTGGGGTGTTTTATGTCACCCAACAGGGATATAATTTATTATTTTCTCTGATGGTTGGAAGTGGCACAGTTTACAGGATTATACTCTCTACCCACCTTCTTGCAGGTAGTTCCTCATGTTATTTCAAATTCTGCAGCTCAGTAGTTACATCATTTCTATTTCTAAGAGTTTAAACAGTGAGTCCAAAGCAAACAATTCACTTAACTTTAAATAACACATTACAGCAAATGAAGATGTGGGTGTCTAAAATTAGGCCTTTGTCAAGAAAAACAAGGTTGTTTGCATTACAAATTCAGAGTGGTGATGTGAAAGTTGAGCTGGAAGACAAAGTGTTTGGCTCAAGACACTAAGTCTTTTGAGGTCAAGCAAGTACTTTTTATGCTTTGAAGAATGGCACTGTTTCACTTTATCACTTCATTTTCAGTTTATTAATCAAGCAGTACAATTTAAATTTACGTGTGTATATAAGTATATAATTATTGCATAATGGTGGTATTCCTGGACTGGGAATTGAACCCCAGTTTCCTTTATTCTAGGCAGTGGTGTTATCTGCTATGTTACCTAGGTTAATGACTAATGTTTGCATTTAGTTGTAGTTGTGACTAAAAACGATGAGAAAACAGCTCAAGTGGCAGAATTATCAAGAAAAAGAAATATGAGAAGCTACACAAATACCTGGGACTGAAAGACGAGAGATCTTAGAAAGTGAAAACCAAGGTAGTCTCACTGGTGACAGGACCACATGAGGCTGTGACCCTTAAGCTGAAAGAGTGGCTTCATCAGATCCCAGGAATGACATCAGATCCTGACATCATCAGGAATGACAGACATGGGGAAAACATGTGAACTCCACAGATGACTCAGCTGGATTTCAACCTACACCCAGACAACCCATGTGCTGTGAGGCAGCAGCTGTAATTGCTACCCACAGAGGAAAATAGTCTGAGAAATGAATTATTATATTATACATAATATTTTATTTTAGTTCCATGGCTGCAAACATTAAAACAATCAAGTCAAAACTGTGCTGGACTAAATTATTTTAAAAGGTATTGCATGTATTTTTAATTACTAGGAAACAATTGAAAATGTATTATGCATGAAGGTATTAAAATGTATGAATTTAGTACAGTCTATGTTTTCTTGCTACTAACAAACTGTGGCTCATTATCCTTTTATATTTGTATTAACTGGTAGTTTGTTCCTGTATCATTTGTGCTTATTGTTACAGTTTCTAGGGGGAAATTTAATCTTGCATGGCCTTCAGGCCTGTTTGTTTATGAACAGTAAGGCAGGTTGCTCTCATCCAACAAACCCTCTTTTTACTGAAAAAGAGTTACAAGCAAAATAATTAATTGAGTAAATAATTAAGTAATTTGCATGTTAAAATTGGTTTTAAGAACTGTCATATCTCACAAGCTACTGTGTTTCAGTTTAAAATGTGTGTCTTGGTGATGTGGACATGGCACAAGGTGGGCAGAAAAATTCCCCTGCAGAAGGGTGTGGATTTGCGCAAATATATTCACCTCCGTCCAGACTTTCATGTTTTATTCTTTTACAATGTTGAATCACGGTAAATGATGGAAAGGAACAGAAAAGGGAGCTTGCAGGTGAACTCCTTGTGGGTCGGAAATGCATAATCTATTTTTAGTAATGAAAATTACTTTTGGTAATGAAGATTTTGAGAATTTTCTTTATGAGCAGATCTTTGAGTTTCAGTTAAGCTTGTATGCGAGGGCAACTTGTTCATAGTTCTGCCATGTGAAATTGTAATAATCTCTAATAATCCTTGAGTTTCCACACTGATATTTGAGATGACAGGTTCCTTTGGACTTTTTAAATTGCAAACAAAAACCTCTTCATTGGCACATTGTTTCAAATTTATAGCAGTTGTAAATTAAGCGATTCCATCACATTAGCAGTGGTGGAGAGGCCAAGGGAACACAAACTGACCCCACACTTTCCTGTGACGAGTTCTTGCACTGATGGCGATGTACAGTTGGGTGGAGTCCTACCTGACCACAGGTTGAATAGAGGGAATCTCATTCAGGGATGTTATAGCATCTAATAAAGCCTGCAGCCTGTAGAACAGGGCAGTGCACTTTGGTCCTGAAGGGCTGCAGTTGTCTTGGTTTCACTGGCCATCTATTCCTTCATCCGTTAACTGTTAATGATTTGTCCTGGACAGGGTCATGGTGGTGCTGAGCCTATACCAGAACCATTAGTCACTACGCTGTGAAACTGCATGCTGTATGAGATGTCAACTGATTGCTGGGGTGACCTCGTACACACCACGCTATCGGCAGTTTTCAAGGACTAACCTGAAACCAATTTTGGACTACGGGAGAGAACCCACACAGACATGGGGAAAACATGTGAACTCCACAGATGACTCAGCTGGATTTCAACCTACACCCAGACAACCCATGTGCTGTGAGACAGCAGCTGTAATTGTCACCACTGTGCCATTCAGTAACTACTTACAAGCCAAGACAAATGAGGAAGCCCCAACCCATTAACAGTAATGTCTTTAATTCAGACAAACAGTATATAGAGGATGATTTGGAAAAAATGTAACACTTTCATGAGTTTGTTACTCAACAACTAAGTCACTGGGGGAGAAATGCATGCAACTTTCTGGCACCACAATCTGGAAAAATTAAGGATAAGTTGATATGTTCATACAATTACTGAGTAATAAATGTTTATATTACAGTATACGGTATTACAAGTTCCATTCAAAAGGTTAATTCAGAACATTTGTTTATGCAATTTCATTAATGTGAAATGTTCAGAAATACATCATGCAGTCCACATTCCACCTGCAGGTATGTCATTACCATTCAGACACAATGAAATTTATGGTGTAGCTAGAATAAATTTTAAAGATGGTGTGGAAAAAATTTATATTACTGAAAATGTATCTGGGCAAACGCGTATTCAACCCTGATCGTTGACCGATTCGTTCATCAGCATGTGCGACTTCGATAATATTGACCCTTTCACTTTTAAGCTCCACCTTTGTCTCCATGGCAACAGGACGCCCCTTATGGCTCTATTGTAATGACAAACATTCGGGAAATAAAAACATGAGCTGTAAGCTCTGAGGAGCCCAGTAAAATCCCTCAGTTGTATTCTGTTTGGGCGAGGTTTACTGATTTCTAAGGTCTGAACAGGTAAGCACTGGTTAACGCTCAGTACATTGCAAACTAATTTTTAATTTTAGGAAAGAAACATGAAAGAGAAAGTTGGTGAAAATGACATGTGGTACCGTCGTCACGTTCGCGTGTGTGATTGTGTGCAATATAATCGTGTTATAATTAAGATGTGTAATATCGCAGTGGGTTTGGGTTTTCATAGGATGCGGCCTCCAGCAGGGAGTTTGATCAGATCTTCCTTCCTTACTGGTAATCAGTCAGTGGGCGGGGAAATCCCACCTGGCGGGCAGGTAGACTGCCGACAGGTGTTGGCGTGTTACAGTGTTTAATATTTGTGTTTTATATTGTTACTATGTATATGTGCTGTAAATGTAGCGAGGAGTTCAACTTCACAGCTGCGGTCTACAATTACCCGAGCGCGTTTTACGTGTCTTTTATTTTTATAACATCGCTGTAATTATAAAATTTGTCAAGGGCTGGTTAAACGACCTCAGAACTAACTTCCTTAGTATGAATAAAGTTATCACAGGTTTTGCTTAAATGCACAATAAAGGTTAATTTATGTACGGAACACTGGCCCCAAAACTTAATTTATTTGAAAATCTGATGCATCATTGTAATGCAACTAATAATAATATACATCGGGACATGACTTTTGAGCAATTATGTTGCTGTATTATATTAATATAATGTATGTAGCCGAACGTACGTGAAGTCTTGCCCTTCCACGATGTCGTGCTTATTTTTTTTATTTTATTTTTTTAAAGAGTATCAAGAACTTCAAAGTAGGGCGGGGGCGTACCCAATATATTTTTACACCTAGGTTGGGTATGTTTTTGACGTGTGTGTGTGTCTCTCAGAGAGAGAGAGAGAGGTGTCTCACCATTGTGGGGAATTATATATCGCTATTACATTTGTTCATTGACTCCATTAGTTTCGGCCGGGGTGTCGGTGTGTCGCAAACACTAGAGTCTTAACTTGGCCATAGGATATTTCAGAATGGTTTGATTTGGTTTTATTTTGGAATGAATGCATTTATTTCAAAGCGATATGTGAAGCTGTATTGGAATTATTCATTTTATATTAATAGGTTCATGTATTCCTGTATACATTGAATCACAGATAGCTCTTTTTATGTGCGTTTTAAATGTAAGGCAGTTGTAATACAGTTTATATTAACTTTATTCACTGAAGCTCCGCAACTACGGAGGCGGGTTGTAAAAATAAGTATGTTTAAAAAAAAAAAAAAAAGAGTCGCTTTTCTATTACATGTTCAAATCCATCAATTTTATATTCGAATCCATAAAGCACCATGTACGTAAGGTAATACAGCTTTTGTGAGGACTTTACTCGATACATGTACACAACCCGCACGACATTGACCCAACCCGCACAGCACGCCCGTTATTGATAACTGACAAGATCACTTTTGTTTTGGTCATCCCAAAATTTTTCTTGTACAAAACACCCCCCCCCCCAAATTTCCCGTTTCATTACTGCCTTGGTACCCCCTTTATGCCTGGCACCTGGGTGCGGAATCGCGATACTTCCGTTAAAGGCGTTTATATGTCTCCCATATTTATTTAAAGAAAATGGTTTTTTATTACATGTCGAAATTCTGGCATAAATCAGTGGCCTAGCGACGTGTAACCAGAAACATGTGACTGTACATAAATCCTGGTGCGGGGGCACACTGGGCTGACGGTACCGTTGTGTGTGGGGGGCTCCTTGGTCGCGTTCATGTGTATTTTTGTTGCTGACGTCATAGAAGAGTAATGTCACGTTAACGGCGCAAGCGCCAGTTTACATGTGGCCAAAATGGCACGCACTGTGAACATTGTGGAAAACTTAAACAAGAAATATTAATATTGAAGTCCATTGTTAGTATTTAAAATACGTGGGTGTGGCAAATGTCAGGTATCGAGGGTGTGGCGAAAACAGTAGCAAATAGTATTCATAGGAGTTGCGCATAAATGTGTGCGTGTGTGTGTGGGGGGGGGGTATATTAGGCTTGTATTAATATTGGGGGGTATCAGTAACGTATGTGTTACACACGTTGTAATTGCTGGTACTGAGTGTGGCAGTGATGGCCAAAGGTCATTAAGAGATGTACAGATTGTGAAAAGGCGTGGGGAGGCGGCTCAGGTCTGAAATAACTTAAATGAAGAAGCTGAAGAAGTCTGGTGGTTTGTTTTGATTGGGCAGGGCGGATGTCACGCTCCATATGTCTGCCTCGCGATTGGTCGACACCAAGTTGTATTAAAAGCGGACTAGTTCCGATTGGAGCCGAACCAGGAAGAAGCTGTCTGCTGCACTCCTTGGCTGCGCGGAACTTTCGCCTCGATATCGGTATAAAATATATCAATTTGGCTGCCTCTCGAAGTTTCCATATGTGACGGGCACAGTAAGTTGTTCGCTTGCAAATTGCCAGGCGAAACTGAGCGTGCGAGCGGTGCGTTGCGATACTCTACAGGAAATTCCTACGTTCAAGGGGAATGCAAAACATTTTTTTCAGGAGGTGGCTAGCTTAGGAGCTAATGCTAGCGAGGCAGTGACCGTCGAGCGGACAGCTCTCCAGCTTCTGCGGAGCCGCCGCGTTAATGTTGGCGTCCGACGGCGCCGTGTAGAGGTGTATACCGGGCTCGCTCGCTGCTTTTTCCTGGGATATGGCGGTACGACGCCGCTGCTGAAGTAGGTCACGGCGAGCCGTCCACCGCCACTCGTGTCCTCCTCCGCCCGCGTCTCCCGCACACAAACGGCCCGGCAACTTCCCGATGGGCCACCAGGTACAGTGCCTCCGCCACCGCTGCTGCTGTTAGCCGAGCATGTGTAACACGAAGGGGAAGCGTGCCTGTTTCTCGTCGGTCCATCGAGCAGCTTTCCCACACAGCTCATCCGTTCATCGTTTCAGTGTTTCACGCGTTCATCGCCTAATGGCGCCGAGCGCATGGGCTCCTCCACTTTGAATATTTCATCCATCCCGGGGCCTCGCCAGGGTCGCTCGGCAACGTGAGGAGGGAGGGTGTGTTTGTGTGGGAGGGGAGTGGAGGCATCATATGGATCTGTGCCCCGTGATGATGGAGGAGCAGGAATGAGCAATACAGCTGAACCCAAAAAATGATGTGGATGCAGTTATCCTGATAGATACATTTGATTGTTATGAAGAAGTACAGTGGGCTCACACTCCACTCTGAAATGTGGCTGCTCATTTCTTGGACCCCTTTGGTTGCGTGTGTTGACAAAACCTCCTGTAGAAGCTGTACTGTGGCACTGCAGGCGTACAGCAAGCCTCCGCCTCTCCTTCCTGCTTGTGTCATTCCCAGGAAGCATACAACATGATCTCAGCCCAGGTGCAGAGAGAACTGCCCTGAATCGCAGCCCAGTCTCGATGTTGTTGTTGTCACCTGCTGGGAAAAGGGATCTAACTAAACAGGTTGAGCCACGTGTTTTTTGGAGATCAGGGAATGGCATGGTCTTTGCACTTTATTCCTGTACACACTCTCTCTTTAGTCTTGTCATACAGTAAAATATTTGTTTTTGATGTTTCCATGAGCTTTTGCTATTTTTCCACTGCATTTCCTTTTTGTAAATATAAAAATAAATGGCAGTTAAAATATATTGCTTATCAAACCCTTTTGTACTAGAATATTTTGGCCTGTGTGTACAAAGCTGGATCTTTGTTTTGAAATAACGCTGTTTGTCATTTTCAGATCTTGATACCACAAATGTCTCTGTGCAGATTTCCTGTGTTGTGAATTTTTTTTTTGTTACCTTTTACAGTAAAATGAAATGGTGATTGATGGAGTACTTGCCTTTATTAGCTCCTGTGTTTTTTTTCGCTTCAAAGCTGTTGAAAAACATATTGGAAGTCATGTATTTATTTTGAGTTTATTTTCTTTGTTTAAGTGTCAACTTTGACTTTCTGCGCATGCGGGTATCTGTAGCTGAACTCCAGACGAAGTCTCTTTGACAGAAGAGGAGCATTAATTATTTTATGGTTTTCTCTGTTGTTTCAGATGGCACCCTTACTTAATCTGTTTAAGCTGTGTCATCTCTGTATTTGTAAACTATATTTGTAAGCTCTCTCTGACAAATACCTGTTGGAAAGACATGAATAATAATATTTGATTCTTTTATTTAATTCTTCATAATTTGATTCAAGTTTACAAGGCAAGATTGAAATACAACATTTAATATAATGTAGTAAATATTATTTTTAATTTTATTGAAAATGAAAAATTTATTTAAAGCGAAATGCCACTTGTAGGTTTTAAACTCATGTAAACAAGGAACACTTGCATATGACCATAAGACCACCTCGACTACTTGTATTGTTAATTCCAAATTAAATGTTGGCTGTTTATTATTTTGTTGCTTGGGCAGCTATTAACTAAAGTGACTTACAGTTTTTACCCATTTTATGGCTACATGTTTTATTGGACATAGTGGATGAAGTCCAAGTGCCTCCCTACTTTGTGTTTCTGAAAAATGGCTTGTAAGGCGAAATAATGTAACTTGGAGAGGTAATCATCATTATGGTGTGAACAGCTCTTGTTACTGGTGACCAGGAAAAATAGCCTTGTTTTAGGTTGTAACTGTAACTCAGTAAAAGGTATTAAATAATTTAATTTGTATACGTAAAAGCATGTAAGCAAAGACTCGTATATCAAGAGATACCTGTACCACAGCAGTGACCCTCCTTGGTCCAACAGCCTGTGAAATCAATACACATAAAGACAGTCCTGCCTACTGACCTTGAAGAAGAAGGGAAAAAAAATCAAGGGACATTCTAGGATGTTCTGTGGGGACAGAAGAAACATTTTTGTACTTGTCATCGATGCCGTAAGAAATGAGTGCGTGGCAATTAATGACATGCGACTTCCATTAACAGAACCATGATGTCTTGTTTCAGTGAAGTAACTTGCTTTGATCTGTCCAGATGGAAATGTGAGCGGTGCATTTGACATTGCAGCATCCTTCATTAACTACAAATGAGATTTTTTTTCCTTCCCTTCTCATTGTTTCATGCTTCACTTAGTCAACATGTCTATATAAAACAATAGGAAATAATCCTACCTCTAGAAGCAATAAGCTAAAGATTCCTTTAACTTTTGTATTTTAGAAGACCTTTTCAGCCATATAGTGGGGAAAATGTTTTTAAATTCGACAACTTTGAGTAGTGTAGCTTCATGACGTACTGAAGTTTTACACTTTTTTTATTGTATGGATTTCGATGGCAATAGTCACTTTAACAGAAGCAGCAGAAATTTCTCAGAAGTTAATTTGGTTTGTACACAATAGGAATTGCATAATGTACAAGAAATTGCAGTCTGGGTGTCATTCTAGTGACAAGTTCTGGATAAAGATCAGTAATTGTGGTAATATGAAAGGCTGTAGTAGCCAAGTTCTGGGTGGCATTCTGTCTTTGTGGAGTCATTGTTTTAATTATTGAGGTGAAATGTTAATTGGTAGCCGATATCCGCTTACATTAAGACGCATGTTTGCTGTCAGTTTGATTTAGAACCACATTCTCTTAGTTTTATTTTCATATACGACCGTTTTCTTTGGGTATATATTGAACTGACATGTTTTTTAAAGTAGGATTTTACTGCAGAATGTGTATTTTCTTGGCAGGGCAAATAGCACAATAGATGTATCCCACCTGTACTCTTTTGCACATGTACACAGTCCACCCGTGTACATCATTCTGTAATGACCTTTAGCTCTGCCTTGGCATTATTTATAAGACTGTACAACAAGATGCTTCAAAACTGTAAACAGTTGAATAGTTATTTTATTTTGATTTTGGAATGCTAAGTGCTTGCTTTATTCACTTTATTATTTTTGCCACATTTGTTTAAAAAATCAGTATGGTTCAAAATGCATGTCATAGTTTGGTGCAATAACATAGTTACTAACTAACTAAACTACCAACTGTAAATTGGTAGATTGTAGTCTGCTTGGATCATGTATCCATAGAGGCGGGTGGTTACATTTACTTTGTTACCTGTACTTAAGAGAAACTTTGGAGAAACTGCTTTTCAGAGTCACTCCTGACATTGGCACCCTTTAGTTTTTACTCAAGTACATTTGCAAAGAAAAACACTTCTGCTTTGTATGCTTATATTTCTGTCGTGTGCCCCCCCCCCCATCAGCTGTGGTTATTCACAGGCTGTTGGTCACAGTCACATTTACTGTGATCTGTTAGTGTGCAGTGAGAACAGAGTTTATTGCTGACCAGTCAGAGTCTGAGCTGTTTTGTCCCTCTTTGATTGGCAGTTTAGTTCATTCGCATCAATGGAAGTGAACTTCGGGGGTTAGGAAATGTGTGTTTAAATGTGTTCAATACACTGAGAATATTTATTTATTTTTAAATTTTTTCTTCCTCCCTCTGTATTGTCAGAATGGAATTGTCTAAGAGTTAAACAGGTCTTTTCCCTGCTTTATGGGGTAATAATTTTGTGTTAAAGCTCATAAACATTAGTCGTTAAGTTAAATGCTTTAAAGGACTTAAACTTATTTTGGTTATAAGCGCGGCTATTGGTTTGCATCATGAGCATCTAGTTCTAAAACTAAATTACTTGGAAATATTTGTGCATTAATTTAAGTAATTTTTATGTAGATTAATATGCTAACTGAATGTCTCAGGCAGTGTGAGAAGGTAAGCAATCTCAGAACACAGAAGCTTTTTGCCAGGTTACTTAAATTTTGGCAAATTATCTATTTCCATTTACTACAAAGGCTGCTTCCAAGTTAGGGTTATGGCAGATGTTCACCTATGATAATATTTTCTCATTTCGAGGACTTACTTGCTATTAATTGTGGTAATGTTAAAGGTAACTTTTGCATAGTGTTTATGCATTTCATAAGTTTATTATGATACTGGATAGCACATAACCAAAAATCAGTGCAAGCTAAAAGTTGTACTGACTTCATATCTATCTTCACTTCACATTTGTTGTTATACATATCTAACAATGAATAGCATTTTCAGCACAAATTAACTGTATGTCCAAAAAAAAAAAAAAGGTTCCTGCTTTTCAGTTTTGATATTTACTTAGTGACTACACCTGTACCCTGGTGCTGTTGGTTCCTGCAAATAGCATGAACATGAATATTGTGACGCAGTTTCCATTATTTCTTATGAGAACAATTATTCTGGGTTCATCAGAGACTATAGGGGTTTGTCTATTCTGAATCCCAATGGTGCCCACAATGCTGTTGCTTTTGAAAGATTCATCTAGGTTATCCTGAACTTCTCTGGCATAAATACCCTGCTGTTTAAATTGATGAACATTTATAAATGGTTTTGGATAAAGGCCCCAGCCAAATGGGAGAACAAATAACTTTATTTGTGGCAGTATGTAGCTTAGTAGTTACAGGTGTTACCTTTTGGTCAAAGGACATGAGTTTGAGTCCTACTTTCTGCTGTAGTATGCTTACTCTGAACTGATAAAATAAATAATATCCAGTTGTATAAATGGGTAAATCACTGTAAGTAATTTAGCATATAAACTTAAACCTTGAACAAAGGTGTCAACTAAATCATAATAATAATGATTAATAATGATACTTAGCACTTTTTAGTCTTTTGTATTTGCCTAACTGGCAATATCTAATTTTATTTGCACACGATTCCAAGTAACATTTCCCTTGCTTGAGTACTGTTTGGCTTCTCTGTCCACCTTTACATCTCCATTGTTTCACAGGAAATTATGAAATTGCATGAAAAAGTTGTAAGCTTAGCTGAGACACTTGCTGTATCAACTTGCTTATGGTCGGTTACAAATGTTTTGTGTGGAGTAAAGTAAAATTACAAACCATGCTAAACTGTGCTAAAAAGAAGGCATGAGTGCAATAAACAGTTTAATTTAACACTGTGTTAGACTCTCCTGTCCCAGTTTTTCCACATTTACCCCTGTGTCTCTCTAGATCTTAGCTCCCCTAACTCATTTTCTGCCAGTGTGTGTTTTGCATGGTGCAGGTGAATTGGCGCATGCTGGCAAGCAGTAGGTGGCTGACAGGGTTGTATGCAGTGTTCATGCACCAGCCAGCAGAGACACAGCGGCCAATATGTATTCCTGCTTATTGCATAAATGCAGAGGGACACTGCCTGGTGTGTTGTCATGCTACCGAGCTTGTGGCCATAAATGGGCAGTCAGTTGGCAGAATTCTCATTGTTTTTGCCTTTTGGTTAGACTTCATTTACATTATTATTTCCCCCACAGGAAAATGTAATTGGTGGCAGTATATGAAGTTATTGTAGAAGTCATTGATTTTAGCAGATGTGAATGAAGTGCTTATCCAAAATTTAAAAAAGCTCTGGAAAGCCTTAACTTTGAAAAATGGTCAGGACAGCACTAAAGTTGGTTCAATATACAGTATTTGCCCCCTTTCCGTTTTTTATATTTTTGTAGCTTTTTGAAATGATATAACTTTTTTTTTTTTTTTTTTTTTTTTTTAAACCAGTTCCAGTAGCAAGATAATGGAATCTGAGAGAATCAAAATAACAACAATGTTGTATGTCTTATTTTTTTTTTTTTTTTAGGTATAAATTAATGAATGGGCTCAAAAATGGTGAACATTTATGAGGGCGAGTGTCATTTCATAATATTGTACTGTAAGTGTATTTGTGTATACCACTGAAAGGACAGAGTAGCATGATATTTTCACCCAGAAAAAGTACAACCAATTTCAGTAAATGGCTTTCTTGGGATAGTATTTAAAAAAGGGCTTTAACGCAGCACCCCATCTTGTTTAAAGTTAGGTACCCCTTTATTAACACACACTTTCAAAAACCTTTCTGCTCTGCAGTGAGTTTTGGGGTGCAGCACGATAATGTGCTTTATAGTGCAGTTCCATTAAGTTTAACATGACATGGTAAACACTTCCTGAGGGAAAACAGATCAGAGCGAGGGAGTGAGTCTGTACTGTCGTTTTCTTTGCTTGTCTTAAAAGATAAGTGAATGTAACCGTTTAAATGTCATTTTAAATTGTTATAATGCTGTCACCGTATCACAGTTCTAGTAGCTAATAATGATATGTGGTACCCATGTAACAGCTAGAATAATGTCAGTTTGAGAAGATATGCCAGGGTAAACACCACTGATACGAACTGTATAAACAAGGTATATTAGGAAAATTTGTCCAAGCGGCTTTGGGCTCTCACTCTGGAACTCTGCTCTTTGAGAACGTCAGTATGTGTAAACTTCCTAACACACATCTAGAACCTTCTAGCCTCCAGAAGGTGTTTGCACTGCACTAATATTTTGTCTTTGTTTAAAATTATACGGTCTTGTCCTGTTGCTGCCTGACTGGCTGGACCCCCCCCCCCCAAAAAAAAAAAAAAAAAAAAGCTTTTATGCTGTGGTCAGAAAATGTTGACTAAAATGTATGTTCAAATTGTTAGATGTTACTGTTTGATAATGTAGTAAAGTTCTCCTTAAATTCAGTTGGTTTGTTTTGAGATGGCCATCTATAAAGACAAGTGTTCCGGGTATTAGCCATTTATTATATATCAGTCAATAGCAGTCAAGCTGTGCAGAACACATTTCGCCCCTTGTGCTCTTTGGAAAAGAAACTAACAAGAATCCTTAATTCATTTGCTTCCTTCTTGTTTTGTCAAAACTTCTTGTTAAAATGCTTAAAATCTAATGAGTGGAGTAAAACTAAGGAAAATAAATTCATTATGTTTAAAGTTCTCTAACAATATTTGGTTTATTTAGTAATTAGTAGCAATTAATAGTGATCTGTACTGCAAATGTAATACGTGTTAATTACAGATTAGTACAATTGTAAAAATCTGCTTTTAATGATCACATTGGTTTTAGTTCTACACATACTGCTAACTGACAAATTATTTTCAGATTAGGATTTTCAAATTAATCATTTTTTGTTTTACAGCTGTAATTTATGATCATGTTCAAATGAGCAATTTTTACTTCTCTTATTAGTACAAAGAATGAGAGCACTACTCTTAAATGCCTAGGACAAACCTAATAATTGATAAGGTTTGCAGCAAATGTTAACTTTATAAGCATGCCAGCATCTTGTTGCTGACTACAGTATGTTTTGTAGAGCTTATTTTATCTGGCTATTGACCAATGAAGATTTCGTTGGAAATTGGAAGTTGAGTTTGCTTGTAACTTCTGAATCATTCTAAGGTTTCTTGTGTCATAGAATGTGCTGCTTTGTGTGCATAATGACTCTTGGCTACCTGGAGAAAAGGTGAAAAGGCTGTTCTTAGTCCTTCCTTTCCTAGGGCCTGGTCTAGCTATCCCACTACCTGAAGTCCATGATGCAGTTTTCTCTACACTTCATGCTCTTTCCTTTAAAAACCCTCTGGTTTTTACAGCACGGGTGATCAGCTGCTGTGTTGTGAGAGTCTAAAATGACAAAATCTCTTCAATGCAGAATCACACCTTCAGTCATATGCCTTGTCCCGGTCCTCCTGTCTACGGGGTTCAAACAAGTCAGGCTTTGTACCACTTGAGGTTGTGGACTCTGCAGTAGGTTCTTTCTTTGTCTTTAGGCAAATCGAGCCATTTTCTCTCTCATCCTTGTGCTCTTTATAGTGGCCGAGTGCCATAAAAAGCCACCCTGTAGCTGGGGCCTCGTCTGGCACGCAGGGCTGGAGGGTTGGATGTCCTCTGCAAATGGGAACTTGATGAGGTTTGCAATAAAAAAAATCTGGAAAGGAAGTGCACAGTCATAAGGTAGCGATATTCTCTGCATTTGTGGGTTAAAACAGCATGTTTATGCTGTCCTTGCTCAGGACTGTTCTTCAAAACTGCTGATTAGGCTAATGCATTTTGTGGACATGCAGAGAATATGACCTCCATTTGTAAAGTACTGCATAAAACTTAGGAACATGTCAATAGGACAATGTGTTTTAGACTTAATTTCATGTGGAGTCAAATTCATGTTGAAATCTTCAGGATACACATTTATATTTTAGGGTCTTTAGAGGTGCGCTGTGTAGAATGATCTTACCATTTGCCTTATACAAGCTGACATCAGTAAGAATTATTGTGGTGCTATGAAAGAAGAGAGGGCCCACTCTCAATTCACTATACATTGTTTTCTAAACATGGTTTCTTATTTATGACCACATCTCTATAATACACTTTTTGACCAAATTATTTTATGATTTTGAAAGGTATCTTTCAATGAAATGTTACATAGGTGCATAACCTTTTACAGTGCAGTGCAAAGACTCCTTTATTACTGTCTCTTGCTGTTATTTCTGTCAATTCATTCTATTACCCTAATGTATCTTCAGAATTATCTAAATTTTAGTGCAGCCATTTATTAAATTAGTACATTAACAAGGGTGTAATATAACCAAATACAGTAATATTTTGTTAAGAATTTTAAATAGCAGTGAGATGATGTTTTGCATTATACACTTTATGGCCAAAAGTATGTGAATCTCTCAGCATCATGCCCATATGTGCTTGATGAACATCCCATTCCAAACCCATGGACATTAGTATGGAGTTTTCTCTCCCCTTTGCTGCTACAACAGTCTCCACTCTTCTCTTCACCACCCGATTTGGAATGTGGGGAATTTGTGCCCATTCGGCCACAAGAGCATCAGTGAGGTCAGGCACCGATGTGGGGCAAGAAGGCACAGCTCACAGTTGGCGTTCCAGTTCATCCCAAAGTTCTTCAGTGGGTTTGAGGTCAGGGCTCTGTGCAGCCACTCAAGTTCTTCCAAACCAACCTGGGCAAACCATGTGTTTATGGAGCTCATTTTGTGCACGGGGGGGTCATGGTCATGCTGGAGCAGGAAAGGAGCTCCCCTCCAAACTGTGGCCACAAAGCTGGAAGCACACAACTGTCTAGAATGTGTTTTTATCCTGTATGGGTACGGCTGAAACAGCTCAGCTCAGTCATTAGAGGGGGGGTCCACATACTTTTGGCCATGCGATATTTCTTGGGACAAACCATCCCCCTGTTTGTCCTTTGCCTGCAAGATACATATTTGGTCCATCCTGTTGTATAATGGTGCTCCCTTGTATTTTAGAACTTGACAAATGTGTATCAAATAAATTGCAAGTACCAAATACAATGGCTTGAATCTGCTGGCTCACAGAGAAGTAACTGCAGAAACTGTGGAAAACATTCACTGGAAAGCAACATCACACATTTTGGTCAGGAAAACCTGTGGGCTTTTATCCTCTGAAAGCAAATTATGTTCTTTGCTTTCTGTGGCTCACATTAGTAAATCTGTTATTACTACTTTGGCATATTTGACCTAGTAGTGCCCCAGCTGCCTGCACTCTGAAGGATGTTGCATCACAGACAGCAACAGTCCCTTACTAACCTAGCGATCAACTTGAAGCCTTTAAGTGGCATTGCCAGCCAAGTAGTTATTTTCTTCTCACTTGTCTCAGTCAAGTGCTACTCATAGGGAACATTCTAGACTGATGTCCTATCTTAGTGGGAAATTTGATTTATTGTGTGCCTGTCAAACAAAGCAAAAACAAATATGTATCCATGCAGGATTACAAAACCGGTTTAGTTAGAAAGATAAATGCTTTACCTGTTAAAGATGTGACTAGGATGTTTGTAATTAAAAGTAATCTGAAATTCAAGTAAATTATGAATCCTCAAATCTTCTATAAAAAGTTTTTTTTTGTTTTTTTTTTTGTTTTTTGCAAAAAGGTAATTATTTTTGAAACATGAAGTGCAATCGTATAAATGCCCAGTGCATTGGAGCAAGAGTGTGAATGAGTATACACTGCAAAAGTCTAATGCAGCTATCTCTTGAAATACAAGTCTTTGACTTTTCATATATATGTTAAAAATGTTTAATTCTCTTTGCTAAGGTGAAACCAAATATGAGGCAGATTTTTCATCCTTACAAGTAATAGCTGAGCATTGGAGAGTTTTTAAAGTTTATCCTGGTAGCCATACCTAGTTTGCCATGCTTGTCTGTAGTTAATGATAATTCTGTGTCTGACATAAGATTTTGACTTAGTAGCCCGTTTGTAGGAATGTATTAAACTTGTAAGTAGGGGGACATCTCTATGGTTCTACGCAACGACAGAGAGAAATGAAGTAAGAAAAGCCTTCATTAAATGTACAAAAAAAAAAACTGGCAGGGTAAGATAAAGACAAAAAAATGGAAAAAGGTAAAAACAGTATAATAGCAATATAACTGTGAACAAATTAAGAAATATGTCAATTTGAGGATTGGCTATGTAGGCCTTTTATGTGACACGGCTCGCAGTCATCAAGGCATTGCACGCAAGATGATTCAAGTCAGATGTGCATCCAAGTCCGATGGCGCTGATGTTTCCATATGTCTTGTCTTTTTGCAGCTTTTCCCATGCTCCTATATAATAATTTATATTTTGTCAATTGGCAGGCAAAAACAAATGTATAATGGTGTATTTTTAGAAACAATTAAGATTTACTGTCTCTTACAGTGTTCTTTCCCTCATATATGACTCCAGTCAATCACTTTAACATGTCAGTGGTCAAGGATGTGGTGACAGGCCGAGTAATGATTGTGAGTGAGATGGTTTGTGTGAGAGGAAGCTGAAATTGTTTTCTGCTACTATTGTAACATGTAGATCTGAAATTCTTTGGCTTGGCATTTCAGCAGTGTTTAAACACATAAATGTTTACAGATTCTCAACAACTAGCAGCTTGGTCATTTCAGCATCTACTCAGAGATCCATTGGCCACTTGTGCGAATGGACCACGTCATTGAATGGCTAAGAGGGTTGCTAGGAAACATGGGTACTGGATCGGCACTTTTGAAGTGTTAATACCCTTTGCTCAGACATGCCCAGAGGACAGTTGCACGTAAAGACCCATGTTAATGGTGTTTCTGAAAAGCTCTGTATTTAAGCCTATAGAGGAGAAGCAGTCAGGTTTCTCCTGCTTTTAGCTTTGTAGGTGCATCCACGTGAATACTGTGGAAAGTAAAAGGATAGTGCTTTCTCTACTTTAACACATTGGTCTGGTTTGGTAAATTGCCTCACCTAAATGAGGTGAAATAGGTTTATTTTTTTCTGGTTAATGAGACAATGGACAGATAAAGAACAGATAAAACAATTTACAGGAAGTTAGTGCTGTGGCTGGTTGTGCATCCACATCTTACAGCCTGTTTATCAAACTGGTTTTAATTGAATTTTATGGGGGTGTTATGGGGGCCAGCAGGGAGCCTAGTGGCTAGAGCTACTCTCTTTAGACTCATCAGTTGCAGGTTTGAATCCTGACTCTGGCTGTTGTACCCCAAAGTAGGGTACTCGCCCTGAATCGGTCCAGTAAAAATTACCCAGCTGTATAAATGGGTAAATAATTGTAGGTAGGATGACATAAGTGGCTTTAAACCCTTATTTAGCAGTTGAACATTTGATATTTGAGATATAATCCTCTGATTATAGGCGACCTTTAGTTACAATAACACTGTTAGAAAAATATTGCTGAGTTGATGTTATGATTGTAACTGAATAATATTGATTACCCAGAAATGGCTGACTGTTAAAAACCCAGCTATTCTTGTATTTTGACATGGCATGCTTGATCTATTTAATAATAAGTAAATAAAAGTTTATTTAATGAAGCACATAATGTTGGGTGTTATGTAAGATTGTATTCTTAAATCACTAGAGAAAAAAAGAATTTGAGGAATTGAATAGCTAATTCAGTGTTATTGTTGTATTGCTTCTCCTTAGGTTCTGCGTGGAAGTATGTGATGACCCACGCGAGGCAGAAGGATACTCTGAACCAGTATCAGAGTGAAAGTAGGGATCAGGTCGGGGGCAGGCCACATGGTGAGACGATGGGTGGAGCATGGCTAGAGTGCCCACTGCAAACTGGCAGGACCAGACAGGGTGTGGCCAAGAGAAGTGGAACCAAGGAGATCAGGGAGCTGAACCTGGAGAAAGAC